>OX388208.1:11027896-13439855 GCA_947578815.1 Epinotia ramella
GAGGAAACCGGTCTAATCTCAATAAGATCTATATTTCCTTTGGGTTGGAAGGTCAGTGGGCGTAAAAATGCCAAATCTTGGGATTAGGTGTCAAAGCGGACCCCGGGCTCCTTTAGGGCACAACCGGGAACGCTAGGAGGATGATGAGGTAACGATAAATACTCACTGCGACCTCCCGAAGCCTAGTGATGTAAGTAGCGTTCACTACAGCGCCGGCGCAGGTCACGGTCACTGTCGGACGCTCACCAGACACGGCAATTACTAACTCCTGTGTGTCTCCATCAACATTTACCTGAATAATACAAGGATATATAAGTTTTCCAGTTCATATTATAACAAATATTGGATGAAATGGGCAAAAAAGATTCGATTCCGATTTTACAACGAAGTGTTCTTTAGCAAAACGCAACAGCCGCCACCAGCCCCACTATTCTGTTACATATTTTAACCTCACCCCACCCATCACCCACAAAGATATCTCGCCGCCGCGATTCGTAGTTGTTAAATAAGCGTAGGTCTCTACCTCGTCTCGTATAGTTAGGCGTGACGGGTGAAGTGAGACGCATGAACGTGCTCCGAATAACTGCCCTGAATGGAAGAAGACAGTCCATACTCGTAGTCACGACCACTCTGACAAGAGTACCCATCTAAGAAGTAGACAAAAAAAAATACACATTATTTAACGAGCGAGCGAAGCGAAGGAAATTCTCCGTTTCAGCTTGGGCAAAAATGCTTTCATTTATCTGTCCGGCGGATATCCGGCTGTCCTCATCTAGAAGTCGCATTTCTCAACCGTTTCTCGTGATTTGTTTTGTGAACAGGGTCTATAATTGTATGGATTTGTTATGTGAACTAAATTTTTCTATTTTTTTAGAGGCAGGCTTGCGACTTCCACAGCTCACCGAGTCACTTATTTGAATGAACAACGCAGTTGATTCAGATCAGGCCCATGCAATCTTCAAATCATGAGCTCCAGTGCTATTCTTAAATTTAACTTGGTTTTTGGGTCGTATGACGAAATGGCGTCCTATATCACCTATCAACTCACCTATCACCTCACCTAAGCGCGTGCTCCACTTGTCATGACGTTAGAGCCAATATAATCTGACCCCAACGTACGTAACATCTTGTTAATTTGATAAAATATAGGTAGGTACTTAGTACTTAGGTATCTAGTTGATATTTCACACACAAGATTACTAAAATTTTAACTTTAATCAGTAGTTTTTTGTTTAATTGGCAATTTTTCTGGTTGCCCTTCAAACCAGTTTTCTGAGTAAAAAGACAAAAAAGAGGTTCAACGGCGGACCCTCACTGGCAACAGGCAAAACGACTCATACAATTTGAAATTCCATTAGGACGTCACATCTTCGTACTAACCGTTGTATGGCAAATCAAGCAAATTGATGTTTCGGTCGCGACTCGCGAAATACTGCGTTTATGTAGGTACGTAGGTGTAATGCAACTTTTTATTTAACTCCAAGGATTATATTCGGTGAGCCATTGAAGTATTTAAAGTTTATTATTATTAGGAGCCTGTGGTGTCCCACTGCTGGGCAAAGGCCTCCCCCGTCCGTTTTTTGACATCTGATCCCGAGCAGCCGCTGGCCAATCTTTTAAAAATGACTCCAACTCGTCTCGCCATCGCCGAGAAGGTCTGCCGCGTTTTAAGTTAGTAATAATTATAATAAAAAAATAAACATTAACATTTTCTTTTTCCACTTAGTATTGCTGTACCTATATAAAATACATGGAGCATTATTCTGTAAATAAGGAAATCTTATAGGAATTTGAAATGTGTTGCTGGCGAAGATTATAAAATATTAATCGTATAAAAATATTGATAAAATAAGTTTTGAGACGCTACGGTAGCCGGTAGGTAGTGGCGGTTCTGGCATGCGGCTCTAAGACGGCGGTCGTGGGTTCGAATGCTCCAAACTTATGTACGGAATATCATTTGATATTTACGTTAGCTTTTCGGCGAAGGAAAAACATCGTGAGGAAACCTGCATACATCCACGAAGAAATTCAAAGGTGTATGTGAAGTCCCCAACCCGCACTGGGCCAGCGTGGGGACTACTGCCCGTTCCCTCTCATCCATGAGAGGAGGCCTGTGCCCAGCAGTGGGACGTATATAGGCTGATTTATTATTATTATTATTATAAGTTTTGTGACGAATCAATCAGACAAGGATACACAGAACAACGATGGGAATATTCCTAATTTTAATTCTAACGAACATTAATGTTTTTCGTGAACAAATGAGTTCATATTCGATATTTTCGATAATATGTAAGGTTATCTTTTAAATAGCAAACCATTATTTTTAGAAACTGTTGTACTGATAATTCGTTTTCCTACTACACTCAGCCAACTTTTAAAACGCGACGCGAGAGTGCGCGAGACGAGTCTATTCTTGCTTTTCTTTTCATAATTTTTATTCATAATCATTTATTTGCCTAAAAAAAGTGTTCATTACAAAAGTTGTTCCATTTAAACAATATATCACAGGTCCCATCTTTTTAGCTGTTCATGCACAGCATGCAAATAACAATCTAGTCAGCTACCTAACCTATTAGTATAATGTCGAACACGAATTAGTACCTAAAAATTCATTTACAGAATAAAATCTAAGTGACATCAACCATCGAAATAACGCTGTTTTAAATTTACTACTTGGCAAGTCTCTTATGTGCTTTGGTAGCCTATTATAGTGACACACATTGAGTAACAGTTTTACTTAAAAGTAGCAGTTCGTATCTGTTTATCTACAACAAGCTTGTGCGCATTTCTAGTATTTCTGGGAAATACTTCATGTGCTGTTTTAAATAAATTTATATTACACTTCACATACTTTGAGACTTCAAATATGTAGAGGCAAGGCAATGGGAGAATATGTAACTTCAGAAATAGGGGTTTACAGGAGGTTAATGGGGCACACACCACATATGGCTCGGATACACTTTTTTTGACATATAAAGATCCTTTGGATGTAAATCCCATTGCCCCACAAGATCAGCCCATATCTCATCACTGATTCCACGTAACCGTAATACGCCGCCATTACCGTTCTGTGGTCCGTTGTCTGGCGCAGTCTATTTATTACGAAAACAAATCTATTAACCTTATTACAGACATATTCGATGTGTTCATTCCAATTCCAATCCTTATCAACTATAACACCAAGAGATTTTACATTACGAAAATTATTAAGATCATGTCCATTGTAATTAATATTCAATGTCAGGCTAAATTTATTAAAATGAATATAATTCGTTTTTGTTAAGTTAACTTGCATATTGTTATTTTGCATCCAGTTAATTACTTCTGCAATCGTGTTATTCACGTTACTCTCATGATCACTCGCAGATTCTGACTTGAGGTTAGTTATAGTAATCGATATGTCGTCAGCAAATAAAATACATTTATGATTCTATGGGCCTAAAATGCTCTCTTGATGGACTCCATAATTGTTATATTGAAATGAGATCTATACTGCTCTGTTAATTGTAAACTATGCACGCTTTTAATTTCCACACATTCTTGTCTATCCTTGACATAAGATTCAATCCATTGCAATGCCGGACCTCTTATGCCATAGTACTCTAATTTTAACAGATTTCTGATTTGTTCAGTGCAAGTGAGAAAGAAGTTACCAATCATTTTGCTCTTTGCTTGACACAATTTGCCCTTTTTACACATAGATTAGTGATTAGTGCAAGTCCATACAAAAACAACTCGCACTTGCAGCAAATGTATATGAACTCGCCGTCATGAGTGGGTTGTACCAATTTACGATTACAGACCGATCAACGTTAAATATGACTCCGGCAGCTGTCATTCCTTAGAAACTAGTAAAAAATTTTACACTATCCGATTTTAATGAACACCGCTTACGATTACAGATGACTTGGTGCACCCTTAGAGGTCTAGTGGTACTGGTCATAGTGCTTAGCATATAATATAGTGTTTAAATCTTTGTATACATATACACGATTTTTAATTCGTGATCAGGAGAATTTTTTTCTAATTCTGTAATTGATACCAAACACGATTAACTCGAAGTCACCTAAAACAAACGTTCTTTTTTTTCTGAATATAACTGATTAAGGAATCACTTTATAATTCAAAATCATTGTCACCCTAACGGCATGCGAAAATTTGACGTATGTGTGTTTGAAGTAAGTATCTACTTAATTTCAGGAAATGTAGGGTGACCAAACATTCAGTGGATAATGTTAATTATATCATTGAATTTAATTAACTAAACAGTGATTTAATTGCATGAGACCTCATCTATTGAAATCCGTTTTGGCTGTTTATCAATATTTTTCGATTCCTGATCACGGCTCGATCGTGTATAATATGATTAGGTACCCAATCACGTAACGTTTTGAACGCGTGTTAGGTAGATCCAATTGTAATTTTTCCGCATAAAAATTGACATTTAGATCTACCTAACGTACGTACAATGCGTTTCGTGATCGACCTGCAGGATATTATTCAGTGAACTGAATATAACAGATATATCAAATAGTATTTTATGCAACTGTTGTATAAGTAGGGTCTTAAAACGCGAGTGGCGTTAGTTGCGATGCGAGCCTTGGCGAGCATCGCAATTAAAGACGCCACGAGCGTTTTAAGACCAAGTTATACACCGTTGCATACAATACTTTTTCTACGACTAAGTCTAAATAAATAGCATTTGACTTTTCAGGCAGTAGTTTTTCCGTTAGTTCTATTACTACTCACGCAATTTCTTCAGCGGTGCAGTTATTTCCGTCTTCGTCCATTTTAAAAGGAACGTACACAGTTTTCTTCACTTCAAAACACGAATAAAATCTTAATAAGTCATTAATAACTAATAGTTATCATATTTCGTCTTTTAATTTTGAATTGGAACTTTGGTGGGAAATTAGAAATATGACACATTGACACCTCTTGTTTATGGTCTGTTTTGCTTTTAATTTCCTTGAACTTGCCATCCGAACCAAACTGAATCCGGTTCCGAACCGAATCGGATCGGTTTATATTTATAAATAATACCAATAATTGGTAAAATGTGTGTACACACATGATCATTTATTTTTATTTTAGTAAATAATTCATGTTCTACAAATGTTAGATAGTAAAACTTTTTATTTCGAAAGATTTGCTTATGAAGTTGGTACCACTGCAATATGGCGGCCGATTGAAAAAAAGTTAGATGATTTGACATCGTGGTAAACAGTGCTTTTATGAAAAATGTATGAACCATAAAAGTACACTAAACAGTGCGTTTATGGGCCATAGAGCATAGAGTTTTTCGACGACTTATTATCGGTGTCATTGTATTTGAGCTAGAGCCTATATAAATGACAGATAACGGTACAGGAGTAGAAAAACTATTTTAACACGTTGGTTGCCATATCACGCGAACTCGCGTGAAGCGGCTGTATACGTAGTGGCCGCTCACGCGAGTTCGCGTGATGATCTAATACAATATTGTCCGAGCCACAAAATTGCGGCCGTTGCGTATTGGCTTCTGATTTTTCCTTAGGCCACTAGGGAAGGGAATTACCTATTTACTAGGGGGCGTGGCCTGTGGGTAGCCATCTTGCAATTGTTTTACGAGCACTTGACAGTTCGCTCGCCGCAGCCATACTGTGCGGGTGTGTTGTTTTTGTTATCTTTCGTTGTCTTGTCGGTAAATTTCGTATTTTTGGATAGAAATACCTAGTTTTATAATGAGTAATCGTTTGCGGCCGACAAAAAGGTCAGCGAGGCCGAGGAAATATATAACGCGAAGTCGCGTTATCGGCCATGTCTGCAATATTCTTGAGCAAAAGCGTCTATTATGGCCGATCACGCGTTTTCGCGTGATAATTTTATACATATATATATGTACGTTTATATATTATATAATAATGGTTTTTCATATAAAAGTATAAATATCACAAAAAAAAACAAATTAAACGTTTTTTTTATTTTGGCCATCCATATAAATTCTGCATTTTCGGCTTGGCAACGAACGTGTTAACTGATATCGAAAGTGCGTTACCCAATGAGTAAAATCACATTACGATTTTAGTCATTGGGTAACGTGCTTTCGATAGTTTTTATGAATATCTGTCATATTTACTGAATAATCTCCTGGTTACACTTAACGATAACAACCTGTATACATAGCTATACACGCCTTTTATACTTCGTTTAATACTTTGTGTTTGTCACGGATACATAAATTTAAATTCATATTAATTTCTGTAGTCATTTTCGATTTTATGCTAGGTAATTACTTATTACAAAATCCTCAAAAATATTTATAACGATTCAAAAGATACAAAAGTTTTTATTCGATAGTATGGAGAAGGTATATAGCCAGTCTATTTTATAAGCGCTTTGCAGTGTCATATTATATTGTAAGTACCGTCACTTACGGCTGATTATCTTTATGGCTGAGATAATTAGCTGGTTAGCTGGAAGAGATCCCTTGTAGGGATAAGTTCGCCTTTGTACTTTGATCTATTGTGTGACATGTATATTCTTTAACCTGTTATTGTGTACAATAAAGTGCTTACATACATACATACATAATTGAATATGGCCGATTTTTTATAAAACTGTCATTGGAATTGAAATCTTTTACCTTGGATGGTAGAGCTACTTTTCGAATGGAGTACTTTCATGCAATTCGGCCAACTCAAATAATCTCAAGTATAAGTATGAGTACCAGTATGAGTATTTAAACAGTTTGGAAAGCTACTTACGTCGAAACTGTGTCCTCCAGCCGGGATCGCTTTGCTTGCAATAATATTCTTCCGGCTCTCAATAGCATTCTCTGCATACTTTAATATCTGAAAACACAAATGCGATGTTAAAATAATAAAACGCTCAAAACATAAATTAAATTCGCCCAAATAAATAAATAAATATTAGGGGACAATCTTACACAAATCGACCTAGTCCTATAGTAAGCTCAGTAAGGCTTGTGTTATGGGTATTAGACGACGATATATATAATGGATATAAATACTTAAATACATAGAGAACTTCTATGACTCAGAAACACATATTCATGCTCATCACACAAATATTTGCCCTTACCGGGATTCGAACCCAGGATCTTCAGCTTCGTAGGCAGCGTCACTACCCACTAGGCTAACCGATTTATAGACGGTTGGGTACAACCCACCCTTAGTTTGATTGAAATAACATACTAGGGAATGATTAAAAAAAATGTAATGAGGGCTGGTAGTGTCGATCGACGAACTTGCGTCTGTTATAAAAAATGTTAATGTACTTGGCCAGTTTTGATATGAGTTCACCACGAAATAGAATGTGTAATAATCGCGTACAATTAACTTATTTATTTACCACTTCGAGGCTTCCCGAGGTTCCGGATGTGTCACAATATCCTTGGTCGCGGGACGAACTGGCTTAAGCGGGTATCAACATCTTCTTGCTGCGTGAGTTTTTTGAATTACCCGCACTTGGTCTTTACTTTGTACACTAGGGTCAAACTGTCGTATTCTGAACGTACTCACCTCTCCAATTTTATCTTTTTGCAAATGGAACACTTGCCCGTTCGTAGCAACGGCAAGTTCATGGTACACTAGATAGTCTGGGCTTGTCCTACTGTCTTCACATACGCCGGCGGTCAGTATAAATACAATCTAGAAATAAAGTGAAAAATTCTATTTAGCCACGGGATATAAAAAAAATACATTTTAACTTAGTTAAATTCTGATATGACTATAGCAGGGCTCGACACCTTAAACGTAACGAATTAAAATCGTCCTTGTATCCTGTACATACATACATGTGTATACAATTACATACAGGAATTTATATTTTGTTTTATTTCTTACTAGCGACCCGCCCCCGCTTCGCACGGGTACTATATTATACATATAAACCTTCCTCTTGAATCAAACTATCTATTAAAAAAAACTGCATCAAAATCCGTTGCGTAGTTTTAAAGATCTAAGCATTACAGCATAAGCGGGAAGCGACTTTGTTTTATATGTTGTGAAGTTTCGTATAAACACTTAATTAACTAATAACTAAATAACTAATTATACATAATGTTTGGGGTTCCGTACTAAAAAAGGTAAAAAGGGAACCCTGAGGGGCTAGTACGCTAAGTTTTATGTCGGACATAAAGCATTCGTCCCATTCTGGCCAATATGCGAGTGCAAGAGGGACAAATGCTTTATGTCGGACATAAAACCTAGTGTGCTAGGGGGGCTGGTCTGTCTAAACATTAAATATCTGAGGAAATACTAATGCTATCAAAATAATTGAAAATAAGGCTAACACACGTGTAAGTTTTCTAAATATTCATTTTTATTTTCTGTGAAAATGGACACGAGGGGAGTTATAAATTCAAAGTCTAGTTAATCGGTTTGTGGGGTATAAAGGGCTTGAGTTGCACTTAAATTTTGGTTTATCCAGGAAAATGTTGAAAAAAATACCATTTCCCTTATCTCCGAAGTTAACCAAACGAAAATTTTGAAATTATTATATACGATTAAGAGTAACATAAATAAACAATACAGGAAATATAAAACGATACCTCTCTCTATCTAGCGTATTTTTATTTTATTTCAAAAGAACATTTCTCAACTAAGTTTGTAATTTTATGTAATTTTATGGCTTCAAATTCCTATGAGCTTATTATTAATATATGTTTTTTAAATCGAATCACGTGATGAAAAAATATCACTGAAAATCAAGCATATTAGTACGTTGGCATATTAGGTTGCAAGTTATTAGTACCAAAATGCAGATGGCGCTGTGCAACAGGTTCGTGACGTGACGGGTATGGTGTATGGACGTTTGTACGGAACCCTCGCGAGTCCGACTCGCACTTAAGAGGCTCCCATACGCCAATGACCTTCGATCTGAATCCCTTAGTTTTCTAATGTTTTTTGTAGCTTATTATATTATCAACAACGGCTTTAAGCAATATAGTATCCCATATTTACTTCAAACTTCATTGTTTTCGAGATATTTGGCATCAAAGTTGAACAATTTTAGGCCAAAAAACTGGTTTTCTGGCCATAACTTTTGTGTTAATTGGTTTAAAATTAAAACCCTCTGCCAGTTTTTAGAGACGTCATAGACGAACCCAAATTTGTAGATTTCGTATATGTTAGATCTTTCACGTCAATAGAGATGCGAAATAAGTGTTTTTTTAGACAATGTTTAAAAAAATCATACAAAATTAAGTATTAATTTGTTTCAAAATCCGGTCTGTCAAAATGGAGATAAAAGATTGAAGAACCGATAGCCGTTTGATTTATGATTCTATCTGTAGTGCAAAAGTAGTAGATACGATTCAAAACTTGTCAAAAATCGATGAAAACCTCGGGTAGCCCCTTAACTGTTTTTTTTGCAATTGTTACTCAGTGTAGTTGTGTGTGTAATAATTAACCTCAACTCTACTGCCGATAGCTATACCTACTTATACAATGTTGATATTAATGTTAATTTTGTATAATCTGCCTTGGAGCCAATGTACGACTTTGTGCCAGCAGTGGCGGTGGAGACTGCGGGACCTTGGGGGCCAAAGACTTTATACGGGATTTGGGTCGGCGGCTCAAGGATAGGGGCTGCGAATGCTGCGATCCTCCTGTTCCGGATCGTTCCTGGCTCAACAGATTTCTTTGGCCATTCAGCGTGGCAACGCCGCCAGTGTCATGGGAACTTTCGGGCCACCAACGATCCGGGGTGGTGCTTTTTGTTATAACGTATTATTGACGAAGCCTGTTGCGGATTATATCATTGTTAGTTAAGTGCCTAGGGGATGTTACTTTGTACGCAATTGACGAAGCTTGCGTTGCGATTATTTTTATGTACCTAATCATTCTTGTTTCGTAAATAAAGACATTCTAATGATAATCAAAACTTAAAAACGTTCTAATAAGTTATTCACTTACGTTTATGTAAAAAAATATTGGAACGCGTTTAAAGTGAATTATTAAAGTAAACATGTTTGAATAGAAGTTTATTAATTGATTGAATAAGCAGGTTCATTTGGAATACCGACCTATGTTATAGGAACTCATACCTATAGGCAATCGGTCAGTTATTTTTTTCAGTTTTGATCTTGTATCATTGATTATTAAACAAAATAGCAATAAAACTTCCATAAAGAATGACTAAGCGTTTGTAGTTTTCACAGACGTTACTTAAAACATTCAACCCTTAAACCTTATTGAATCTTTATTGCACCATTTGCCCCAAAGAATAATTTATATTATGAAAGGCAGACCCCTCCGGTATAAGTCTAGTATAAGTTTTACCGAAACAAAACGTTACGAGCGCGTTTGCGTTTAGCTGTCAAATCCCATACAAATTGAGGGTAAAACGCAAACGCGATCGTAAAGTTTTGTTTCGGTAAAACTTATACCAGAGCCTCTGATGCCATACACCAGTCAACCTCAAGAAAACAGATAATACCTGGACTCCTTTCTTCTGACTGAGGGCCTGGACTTTTTCAGTTAGATTAAAGTCTTCTGCCGACGCATCAGTAAACAGGTAGAGTAGAGAACCGTCCTTGCTCTCTTTGAGTGCCAGTTCGATTCCCGTCAATGACTTTCTAGGGCACGAATCTCGCCCGCTCATATTGATGTCGCTGATGTTCCCTTTCAGCGCCGATTTTTCTCCAGTTTTTGTTAGTAGTGTGGCATCTATAATGAGCAGACGATATACATAACTGCAGTGGAAACTAGAGATGTGAAATGTAAAAAAAAATAGATTTCTCGTTTTAAATTTTATTTTGGTTTTAGTAGTTATTCTGTAGTATCTTAGTTTTATTTAGATGGTGTTTTTTTTCAAGTAAGTATTAGTAGTCCTAGTAGCAGTAGTAATTTAAAGATAAGATGTGTGAACTTTTTAGAATCCTCTTGGTAGGCAGTTGCGTCTAGTGTCACAGGCTGGGCCTGATGATGAACTTAGCTGAGTGCGAAGGAACTCTGAGCTGGTTTGAGATGGATATTATGTTGTGTGGGCGTTTTGGAAACCTCTCGGTGAGCAGTTGGGTTAAATGTCATATAGTGATGAACTTTTTGAAAGTGCGAGGGTGTAGGTAACTCTGGTTACCAAAACCACTAGAGTGGACAGACAAGATGTTTACACCATTTATAGCTTAAGAATGTCAGATCATTTTTTTATCATCATTGATTAGTTCGATTTGTCAACACCCTGAAAAGCCGAATGCCTATTTCATGTTACGTTTTTTTATTTTGTGAGGAAAAATTGTAAAGAATAAAAATGACTTTTAAAAGAACAATGAAGTTTAACTTATTACCAAGCGACTCCTAAATTTTCCATAAAAAATACCGATGGATGGAATGTTTGTTATTTTATTTTTAGGGTCTAAAATACTAAATGCAAGAAGAGGAAAATAAATGGCCATACGTGTTCCATATTTTGTAGATATATACGGATATAGGAATTCGGATATAGGATATATATGAATGCGGATCTGCGCGAGCTCCATGGCTGGCGACTGGCGGGAAACTGCACAGGACCGGGATCAGTGGCGAGCAGTCGTGTTGGAGGCCAAGAGCCCAAGACCCACTTTGGGTCGCTGCGCCAGAGGAGTAAGTAAGTAAGTAAGTAAGTAAGTACGGATATAGGGATATGAGGCTGGCAGTCCCTTCAATTGGTTGAATATAAATAGTACTTATTTATTGTATATTTGCTAAATATGAATATATCTAGTGTGTACTTTACATATTTTTATTCGCATGTATTTGTTTATTTTGGTTATTCATTTTACCTTTATATGCGTTTTTTGTACAGGTTCTAAGTTAATATATCTCGTTCTACCTACCTTTCTCGCGATTGCTCAAAGGTGAGTTAGAAGCGATCCATTATAGGGATAAGTTTGCCTTTTTACTTTGATCTTATGTGACACTTATTTGCTAAAGCTGGTTACTGTGTACAAATAAGTGATACTTAAAATAAAAAAACTCATTTCTTTTTAAATTGATTTTGAAACAAAAGAAGGATGCAGGCATGTGTCAAATTCCATTATAGAGGTATCATCTCGCTGTCAATATTTATGTATGTTTGAGACATAAAATACTTTGGAAGTGGGTCATTTGTTTATCTACATTCTCGTAAGACCATACAAGAAAAATGGTACAGAACTTTGAATCAACTGGCGTAACAAATAGATTTGAATATGTTTTAATGAAACACGAAACTGATTTAAATTACATTTAGAAGGTCATTCCGCGTTAGGAGGACACATATTGATATCAGAATTAGATATCGCATTCCCTATTCCATATAAGATTATAAAAATCTTGCGTTAATCTTCATGCGATGTTATGGAAAACCATTTTGAAACACAAATGAAAAAGGTAAGTATAATGTAAATCAGGGATGCTGTGGATGTGACTTTTAGACATCCGCGGATGCGGATATTTCAATGCACACCTTCGCGGATGTGGATGCGGATGCGGATTTTTAGGCAAAACACTCAAAAACATAAATACGCAACGTCTTTAGGGCCTCGCAGTACTCGAACACGTTGTGACTGATTTACAATCGTTGCAAACCTAACGCATCACCAATAGCAAATACGGCGAATCGTCAGATTACAGAAACGAAATGAAGATTATTATTGACTAATGGCGAAAATACTGAACACGCGCGCGGCACACGCTGTGTTGACCCCTATCGGGTCGCGAACTGTACTACATCCGCATCCGCAAATACTCCGCATTAATTTTTGCGGATGCGGATGCGAATGTCTGCAACGTCCCTGGTGTAAATATATGTTTGGAAAGTACTTAATAATGGAAATAAGTAAAACTAGTACTACATTTTCCCTTTGATATCCTAGATAGGCGAAGACACGAAACTTAGACGAATTTGTCAGTTAAAATTAATGTATGTAATAACATTATATGGAATGAGGTATAGTTAACCTTGTAGAAATAAAGTAACAACGTCTAAAATAAGAACTAATCCTATACTATTAAACGAGCAATATTTGCATATAATGCATTCACATTCTCCAAAACGGCTCTAACGACGTTCATTCGACATTTTTTCTTTTCTTTTCGTTATAAATACATAAAAATAAGCATGTTTTATTATTTAAACTTTTTCTGTCAGATCGATATTTACCGAGATATTCGGGTTCAACGGTCAGTCATTTAAAGGTGGCAAAACCGACTCTGATGACGGATAGGTTTTATTTTTTTTTACCAAAGAACGGAAATAACGAGAATTTTTTCTAGTAAAAGATGCTTATTTTGACGTGTTCTGTACGTAACAATCATTCAAAATAGGTGTTATAAGTTATAATGACACCACTATGGCAAAAAAAACCAAGTGCTGAAGTTAGAAAACTTTGGAACGCTATACTTCGGTCATTTTTAAATTAAGAGAAAAGTTTTTCAAGTAAAAGATGCTTATTTTGACGTGTTCTGTACGTAACAATCATTTTAAATAGGCGTTATAATGACACCACTTTGGCAAAAAAAAATTAAGTGCTGAAAATATCCCTGCATGCCATTACGAATGTACATAATGCGTAATGCTTTACTCGTATAGCAATGTGAAAGTGCGCAGGTGTGGTATAAGGAAAACGCCTTTCATAAAATTTAAATAAAACTGTATTTCCACTTTCTTATCTCTAGCTCGTTACAAAGCATGCGTTGCGTGGCGAGGTTAACGCCCAAGAAGCGCCGCGAAAACGAAGTTAGCCGAACTCTAAATCTTACAAAATAAACTAATTCAAATACTTTTTCACTACCAACCGCTAACGCTAACACCCGCTTCGCGCATTTACCAAGTAACCCAACGTCCAACTTATGAACATAAAGTAAGTATGCATTTGTATGTACCAGAATCCTAGTCTATAATAGTACATTGTGATACAAGTGAGGTATCTTGATAATTACATCAGTGCCGAGAATTGTAATTAATTATCAAAACTCACGCGTTTCATACGAAGTTTTTCAACACATTTTGCGAGGAAAAAACCTTTTCATAAGATGAAAATTGTATAGGCCTGCCGAGTTATTTTCTTTACTCAATGATGGTAACCGGTTTTTACTCACATATTGTACATCGCCAAGAATTTCCAGTGGCGTCCATTCTTTTTATCACTTGTCTAGTCACCACGAGTATATATATATATAGAGATAATAACCAAACACGCATTAACAATGTAAACATTTATTTACATTACAAATATTTGTGAAATAACCTACTTATAATGGCGCGCAACAGTTTTTTTTCCTGAAGTTTGCTCCTTCCTTATTTGTGCTCATTAATTAGTCACTATCGGGATTAAAGTAAGTATGCAAATACATGCCTAATTCAGTATACATACAAATACTTGTTATAAATATAGTTTTCACACCTGCTATTCAGGAAATAGTCATTGTTCCCCTCGAATAAGGAATCAAAGATGTACTTTTCTTTCACCACGGCATTATGCACAGCCAGTGTCTGGTTCACTGCCGCAGAGATTTGAGTTTGAGTTTGAATGTATCTTTCTTTCTTTATTTCTTTCCTTCCTGTTTTTGCACATCAGAAAAGAGCCATTGTTGGCCTCAAATGTGGGATTTCAATTTTCTTCATAGAGGGTGTGAAAAGCCGTATGCCATAAGCCGTGCCACTCGGTAGCAAAATAATTTCCATCTTGGGCGTAAACACTTAAATCCCTCGTTACGTTCAATTCTATTGTAGAATCTTTCGCTTCATTCAGGATTCAATACACCGCCCTCGCCGTAAATATATCACTCTGCTCTCTTGTGACCTATCTACTACATATTATGAATCATTTATGACAATAAAAGCCACTTACCATCAAAAAAGGTTACCAAAACAAATTCCTCAATAGGCGTAGAGCTTGAATTTGTTACTGTATCTACTATTGCGTCTACAGCTTTAATCACTTCCTGTACATCAGGATCCATGGAATTAGTTTCGTCGATGACAAACGCCAAACTACTTTTCAAATCATCAGTACCCACAGTCCCGTAAGCCAAAAGGCATACGCCGAATATTAAGAGATGTAGTTCCATTTTTAAATCGTTCTCATTCTACGACCGCCGTCGAACAGTCCCAATTTGTAATTGATTGTTATCTATTAGCTGCTTACAACTTGACGATATCAACGGCAACGCTCAAAGGAGCAACGCAGTATGTATATTTGGAGATTGTCGAGTGTTGCGAAGCCAGGGACCAAATCAAGGTATAATTTACTTTAAAAACAAAGTTTAGACCGACTTTAATTCAGTACTTCGCTAAGCCACAAAGCATCAAAGTAACTGGGCAAACGAAGACATCAAAAGTCTTTATTAAAAGCGAATAAGAGCTTTTGAAGACGTCAATTGCGCAGTTACTTTTGATGCTGACGACTATACATTAAATTTTCCACATTTTCTTTCAAATGTACCAATTTTCAATACGTTGATTGTTACAGAAAAAAATCCAAGTCGCTATTATGGATTTTGTTCTCTGCTCCTGCGGAACACTCATGCACAAAAGAAGTACCTACCTAGGGCGGCACATCGTGCACCCAAAAGAGGTACAATCATCGCCCAAAGAATCTGGAATTTCAGGAGGCAACGGGCCTTAACGGTGAAATCTAAAAAAAAGGGCTGCCACAATAGATCACTTGCTGGTCGAATAGGCATATACAGGCTCACAAATCAACAATAATAAATATTAGGCGGTTTTCCTCAGATAATTTAAGTTTCTAAAAGATGGTAGATCGCCAACATGGCCTTTTTGCGGCTAACTCTTCCTAGCACCTCTGGATCGATACCGCACACGTGTCGTTTGCAAAAAAGTACCTATTGAATGAACGAATGAGTGAATATGAGTTAAGTGCACGATTGCATATAATATTGTATGCGTATTAATCTTTGATCTTTAAGATTGATATTTATTCTACCCATATCTATTCATTCAGTACCTAGTTACTTATTGAGTTGTAGTATGTTATTTTAAATAAAAAATGTTGCGTACATTAGGTATCGCGTATTATGTATACGCAACATTTTCATTTTGTATATTAAGCTTCAGCTTGGGCCGAAATCCGATTGTCCGGTGTTCCTATAGGTTGCATTTATTTCTCAACCGATTCTCGTGAGATTTTGGGAGCAGGTTAATTAGGGTTCCGTACCAGTAAAAAAGGAACCCTTATGGTGCGACTCCGTCCGTCTGTTTGTCTGTCACAAAGGGAAATATCTCACGAACTAGTTCAGCTATCAATTTGAAATTTGGAATGGTTTTAAATAAGAGTCATCCACGTGCATGGAAAATGAGAAATTGAAATATACATTTTGATTTTCTATGAAAAAAATGAGGAATATGAGGAGGGGGCAAAAAAAAGTCAACTATTAAGTCATGTGGGGTATCATATGAAAGGGCTTGAGTTGCACTTTTTGAAACAGTTTTTTTTTTCTACATTGGTAAAATTTCGATCTATGAAGGAAAATGTAAAAAAAACTACCATTCCACCCCCCCTTATCTCCAAAGTTATCCAAGCGAAAAATGTGAAATCATTACTTGTGATCAACATAAACCTAAATATTACTGGAAAAGTATAACTTTTTCTGTATTTAGCGTATTTTTTGTTTTATTTTCAAAAAATGTTTTTTTAGTTAAGTTTGCAATTTAATCAACTCTATAAGTATTTTTTTGTTTTGGAATTCCTATAAGACTATAATAGAAGTACTCTTTTTCAAATAAAATAAAAAAACGGAGATCGGTCAAACGCAGTTATATAAAATGTAATTGGTACCAAGTCGTTCGGAAAAGCCTTTTCAACTCATCATATCAGCCGAAAGACGTCCACTGCTGGACATAGCCCCCCCCCCGCCCCAAAGAGTGCCAAAGTGATCGGTCCTGCGCCACCCGCATCCAGCGGACTCCTGCAACCTTTACCAGGTCATCATGTTAGAGGAAAACCACTTTAGTAGAGTAAAAGTTGAGTTTAATCCGTAAATACGTATCGTGAGTACAGCTGCTCTATTAGGAGCCTAGCAACCGTCATATAAGCCAATACAACGACAACACGTCTTGTATTAGCTTTTATACAGCCAGTGTACCTATAGTTTACATGCAGGTTCTAACACCACCCCTTAAACTGTATGTTCATACTACATGTACTAACTACTACATCACTATGCACTACCTAAGCATGAAAAAGTCTTTTACAAAACGTTGATACTTTTCAGTACTCAAAGGCTTTGTCAAAGCATCCGCCAGCATATCGTTGGTACACATATATTTCACTACCAATACACTATTTTCAACTATTTCGCGGATAAAATGATGTCTGACAGACGATTTGATTGCAGATTAGTTGTCATTCCAAACTACTATTTTGACATCCAACCCCAAACACTCTTTCATTAATGATTTTATGAACAATGCCTCTTTGCACGCATGGGATAACGCCATATATTCTGCTTCCGTGCTGGAAGAGCCACCGTACGCCGTTTACGACTCTCCCACGAAACTAGAGAATTGCCCAATTTAAATATGTAACCAGTGTAAGATCGACGATCGACTACACTAGCCGCCCAGTCTGCGTCCGCTGACCCAGTCACGTCTAACCCGCCCTTCTCATAGGTGATGCCGTAGTCCATTGTTTCCAATGAGTTTCCGAGTAGCAATCGTTAAACTGGCTTAACATACTCACAGCATGTGCAATATCAGGACGCTAACAGACTGCGATATACTGTAGGCAACCAATCAGGTTTCTGTATTCATAGCCTCCATTCTTCTCCGATTTTGTAAGTTTCAGTCCAACTTCCATCGGTGTTTTAGCCGGTTTGCATTCAGTCATTTTGAACCTCTCTAAAACTTTGCTAATATAAGCAGACTGATCAAGGACGATCTTTCCATCTTCACGATGGATGTGTATACCAAGTATACTTTTCGCAGGCCCAAGATCCTTCATAACAAATTGCTTCATTATCTCCTCTTTTACCGCCTTTTTTTCAGTTTGACTGTTGCTAAGTAACAAAATGTCATCAACATCCAAGTGTTGGAATGATCTCCCCCCACCTATCCAAGGAGCGTCTAGCAGGTATACCTTTAGGCGCCAGCTTAAGGGCTATCAGGACACATAGAAACCAACTACGCAAGATAGTAGGAATAATAACAGGACACAATACCTTGAACAGACACCTCTACAACATGGGTATCACAGACAGCCCCATGTGCAGAGCGTGCATGGAGGCGGAAGAAACGACCAAACACATTCTACTGGACTGCAAGCAGGTAGAAGTATACAGGAAAAAGCACCTAGGGTCTCCAGACACACTACGGGACGCAATCATAAACAGAAAGGCACTCACCAACTTTCTGGAGGAGCTGGGGTGGTTAGAGTAGCGCTACCCCACAAATTCACGCAAAATAGGCACACTGGATGTCGATTTGCGGAAAAGAGCCCAGGATAACTAACTAACTAAGGGCTATTTGTTGACGCTCCAAAAATCCCAACCCTAACCCACCCAGCACTTTATTTAATTTTTATCCATTTTGTTTTATTAAACATCCCAACCGTTTCGCGTTTTTCACATGTCTCTCATCCCATTGTGCTTGTGTTACTTATTTTACTAGTATATTAATTATTTATTTGTTTTGTGTATACGTTTGTATCGGCGGTATGTTGTGTTGCGTTCCGTGGGTCACGTACGGTGCTGTCTGAAAATCAGCGCTGTAGGTGTCTGTCTGACACCTCGGCATAATGCTGAGACAGGGACCGATTCACTGCCGCGAAGACACACACATTATGTGTAAATTGTATTGTATTTGTACTCCCTTTGTCTCTGTGTGTCTTTTGCGTAGTGAATAAATGTCTTCTTTCTTTCTTTCTTTCTAACATAAAGACCGAGGATAACAAGTCCGTTTTTGCTAGATCTGACGTAAACACACGGCTCGGACGCTAGTCGTTCAAATTTCAGCTTCTTGACAAACGCGTTGTTTATCTTCTCGTTCCATGATCTGCTGGCTTGTTTAAATCCGTATACACCAGCTTTAAGCAAACGCTATGCCTTTCCTTTGCTGTTTTCCACGTCATAGCCTTCAGGAATTTCCATATAAACGACTTCCTTCAAGTCACCATTTAGAAATTCTGTCTTGACTTATCGCGTGATAAGGGGGATGCGAGGCCAGATATACATGAAGACGTGCAAAAATATCTGTCAAACATTTAAATATCTAAAATTATAAAGTTTCGCATTATTTTACAATATTTTTATAATATTAGTGGGAGGATATGATTTAATACGGAATGTGTGACAAATATATTTTTTAACGTGGCTGGCTTTGCGACATGATTAGTCACTATTTCATCACTCTTGATGTTACTTTATTGCGAAAGCGGGTCGAATGGAGACATCAAACCGCTATAAACCTCAATATAAATGTATAAAGGGTCAAGCAACCTTAGTGATAAAAAAAATCTAACAAACAATTTGCGCCAAGGGTATACACTTTACGAGATACGATAAAGGGCCTCTATTTTATCTGAAGGTAAGTATGTGACTCCTGAGGAATCGACGGAACTCCTCGACCCATGCAAAGCGATTTGGCTATTATAATTCGGCGTACCTGCCGAATTTGTTAGCGAAAATCAGTTCATGTAATGGAAGAGGACGATGTGGAAATGTCATGTGTGTGGCATGGCGAAGTATAAAATTGGAGTCGGTTTTTTTGAGTATAAATAATTTCTATTATTGAAGTATCCCCTCTACTGCTGGCTAAGGATACCCTTTCTACACACAGCTCTCGGCTTTGAGCTGCATCCCTGAGAAGCCTCCTACTCGTAAGAAGCTTTTTTCCTCGCTGTACCCTAGGAGCCCGGGGTCGGCTTTGGCTTTTTACTAACAGTAATTATTTATTATTTATCGTATGGCAATTTAGTGTAAACCGTGAGATCTTCGAAAAGACAGTACGGTTGCTAGGTTGTTGCACTTTTAGCACCACCCAGGGGTCACGTATAAGGTAGCGGTGGGTAATTCCTACGGACGTGGTGCAACTTCGACCCCCAGTAATAGGAGCCTAATTCATCCCGCGACCGCCGGCGAGGTCTGCCGCGTCTCCGTTTCGAGTTGTGTGGTTTTGACTCCGGTTGCTCTCAATTCATTTGGCATGAGACAGACTTGATCAGCTCAGTTTATAGACACAAGTACCTACATATATCATTTAGTTTGTCAATCCGTTTTTTTTTAGCCTAAGTATATTTCTTAAAGGTTATCAGAACTCATAAAAATACGGTGTACGCTTTGTGGAACAGAGCGCTTGGTAGGTCAGGGTTTCAAGTGATTGTGAATAGAGTTATCGTTTACTGTGCTGTATTTTATACAATACTGTAGAATAATTATCCATGTAGGTAGTCGGTCCAACATTTTTTGATTAATATGCTTGTATTTATTTAAAATATAAACTTATGCTAATACATTTATTGCTGTATGCTTGTTGTAGCCTCAATTAGGCTTATTTGCAAGAATCGGTTGAGACTTAATTATATTATTATCCTAGCCAAGTACGTTTCGTGTTTACTAATATTATTTCTCAGTGCTAGTGTTATCTATGTATCTATGTCATGTTTTTTAAGTATTTTTTTACATGCGTTGGTTTATCTGTTCACTGTATTTTTATTAATATACCCAACCCTCCAATTATACTCGCAAACTGCATTCGCGTCATCAATTCTCGTACTGGCTGATACAAATATTAGACAACTTTTTACGTTACGCGCTATCAATCCCTGACCTCCGGAAACCTTTAGGTACTATAAGTCAAGTCACCGCGATAGAGCTCCTTGTGCCATATGAAATGTACGAAACGTTATCATTATCATTGTCACGATGCTTCCGAACTTAATATTGGTCATACATTGCGATTGTAGTCACGTGTAGGCAGAACCGTATACCGGTATTTTTATTATCATCATCATCATCATATTGGACATAGGCCTCGCCCAAAGAGTGCCAAAGGGACCGGTCCTGCGCCAACCGCATCCAGTGGCCTCCCGCGAACTTTACCAGGTCATCAGTCCACCTGGGCCCACGCTGCGTCTACCGGGTTGTGGTTGCCAATCGATAACCTTTCCGCCTCAACGGCCATCGGTTCTAAGTGCAACCTGCCCCGCCCACTGCCATTTAAGTTTAGCGATTCGGAGGGCTACATAGGTTAACTAAGAACTTAGTTAACCTATATAGCCTCTGCTGCGGATAGTCTAATTTCTGATGCGATTCTTTTGATACTAAATTAATATTAAAATCGTTACCTTTCTGTATTTCTGTAATATGAATACCTACCGAAAAAACATCGCAAATAGAGGAAGATACTTCGTTTATTATCAATACCAGACCTACGCCTCTGCACGTGTATGTTGTACCTAATCTTAAGATACTCACACACGTCCAACGCATACACCAGTTTTAACGGAAGGAAAACATTGAAATGCTATATGTTTTTGTCTTCAGAAGGCGAGATAATTATTCAACATATACCTGAACTCTGCTGTGCTACCGATGCTACAAAGCAACTTTGGCCGAAAAACATAGACACATCAATTGAAATGGTATCAATAATGATACATTCATTTGGGACTGACAATAACGCAATTGAAATACTTGACAATCGCTATTGATTGTCATTTGTCCTCTTTAATCAACATGCTCCCTTTTGCGTCATCGTCAACGCATACATAAATAGGTACCCAGTTTGATCTCGCTGTTAAAGCCCAATTTGTTTGCTTTACCCGATTGTTGACTTGTCGAGAATGCTTATGGAATAAAGTCAGCCTCCTACGCGGGCAGAGCCACAGGCGCAAATACCCCTAAACAAAATCAATTCAGCCTACGCAGCGGAAAAGCTACCCACCAAAAAGTGCTCAGCGCCGCTAAAAAACTTCTTTAGCGGCGCTGAGCACTTTTTGGGATATGGAAATTTTTTGTGACGTCAGATGTGAAGGAGGTCACTTTTTGCTGCTAGCCAATTCGACTTCATTCAAAACTGATCGCTATTCGTAAGAGTATAAAGCCGTTAAACACTTTTTGCAATAGCATATTCTGCAAATAAATTTGTAATAATACCAACGCGTCCTCCACCGTTTTGCTATTGAGAAAATTCGAATAGTTCGAATTTGGGCGTTATTCCTAAAGAGATAAAGCTTTGAAAAATATTTACCAACGGCAAAAACAAACTGATATTTTGGTCGCCACCGCCGTCTGCTGTGCAAATTCGAATAGTTCGAATTTAGACGTTATTCCTAAAGAGATAAAGCTTTGAAAAATATTTGGCAATGGCAAAAACAAATTGGTATTGTGTTTGCCGCCGCCCGTCGGCGGGAAGCCGGCGGCCCATCACGCCCAACGCGCCCGCGGGCCGTCCGCCTAAATAATTGATAATTGTTTATAAATTTGCGTATAATTCATTTTACACACCGTAAGATGTCACGTGACCTGATCGAAAAACTGTTACAATGTTATTGAGTTTTCACTTCTGCCGGCACTCCCGGAGTGCAACCCGGTCTTTTTTTATACTCGTCGACTTTAATGTTTGACTTAAGACTCTGTACACCAAACTAAAATCACATACTTTTTACTATGGAGCTCCCAACTGAACTTTTTACAACTGTTTAGCCAACTAAAATAAATTCGACCAATCACGTGGCGCCTTTACTGAACTATAATGAATTTGACCAATAGAAGAAAAGAAAAGAAATCAATGACAAAAATGAAAAAGCCGTTGGCTGCGCTTCGTTTCTGCGGGGCTTAGATTTTCAATAGATACCAAGTTTGTTTAATTAGTTCAGATGACTCGTAGAAAAATTATTATATACAATAGTTATCATCATCATCATATCAGCCGAAAGACGTCCACTGCTGGACATAGGCCTCCCCCAAAGAGTGCCAAAGTGACCGGTCCTGCGCCACCCGCATCCAGCGGAAACAACAGTTAACGGAACAATAGTTATACGAGGGTCAAACTGAAAGTTCTTAGAAAATCAAAAACTGAGCAATCAAGCAACTTATTACTTTTATTATATCTTTTCAAAATAGCCTCCCTTCACATCAATACATCGCTGCATTCGATAGAACCACTGAGAAAAGCACTTTGCCCACTCGTCCTTAGGGGTCTCTTCGACGGCCTTTTGAAACGCAGCCACTGCTTCGTCGGCGTCCATAAAACGTTTTCCTCGAAGTTTTTCTTTAATTTTTGGGAATAAATAAAAATCACAAGGTGCAAGGTCGGGGCTATAAGGTGGGTGACCCAGTAATTCCACGTTTGCCGTCGCCAAATAGTCGATCGTTTGCTTGGCGGTGTGCGATGAGGCGTTGTCGTGGTGAAGCAGGATCCTACTGCGAGGCCGTTTTTCTCGAACTTTTTCCAAGACAAGTGGTAAACAATTGTTAGTGTACCACTTCGCAGTAACTGTTTTTTGATCCTCTAAAATAATTGTTGCGTAATGACCAGTCCTTCCGAAGAACGAGGCCACCATCTTTTTTCCCACACTTCGACCTCTCTTCACTTTAGTAGGCAACTCCTCGGAAGGAAACACCCACTCAGCAGACTGTCTTTTAGTTTCAGGATCATAACAGTAAATCCAGCTTTCGTCACCCGTAACTACGTCGAACACAGCATTTGAGTCACCTCCGTTGAATCTTTGACCCATTTCACGGCACCAATCAACACGACGGACTTTTTGGGCTTCTGTCAAATTATGAGGTATCCACCGGGCACAAAGCTTCCTCACCGCTAAATGTTCATGGAGGATTTTGTGGACTTGACTCATACCAATGGCTAAGCTTGTACGAATCTGCTGATAGGTTACTCTTTTGTCAGTCTCTATCATACTCCGCACAACACTGATGTTATCTTCAGTAGTCGCCGTAGAAGGCCGGCCCTCACGCAGATCATCAGTGAGATTAGTGCGGCCACGTTTAAATTCATTAAACCAGTTGTAAATAGTAGCACGAGATGGGGCTTCATCGTGAAAGGCCAATCGAAGTCTATCATAACTTTCTTGTTGACTTAAATTACATCGAAAGTCGTAAAAAATCATTGCTCGAAAATTTTCTCGCGTTAAATTCATGCTCACGTAGTACACACAATTTTCAATTTGCCGCCAAATCTAAACAAATGACAATCGAGTGGAATTCGTACACAAAAATATTAAGAAAGTTCAGTTCTTTCAGTGTCGCCCTCGTATCATTAGCTTTTTAAGGCTCGTACCGTAATTAGGCCACTCAACAAGCTTCGTGGCCTAAACGAGGAACTTGACTGAAAAAGCATACAGTAGGTATATAACGATTGCATAAAATACTATTTTAAGTTCGTACATGAGATTCATTGGTTACCAAGATATACCATAGGTAGGGGACGGGGTTGTAGTATGTTGAAAAGATGCTTTCTCAAATTACCACTAGATAGCACAGGACGGATCCACGATTACATGGTGTGTTTGGGGCAAACCTAGTAGGGTAACTTCTCCAGTGAATGAACACTTAAGGAGTAGGGTAAGTTCTCCAGTGAATGAACAAAACGCTGCTATTTGCTTTACTTAATTAAGAGTTCTGTGTGTTTCTAGCATACCGGGTATTTTTTTCTTGATTAGAAGCATTTATTGTAAGGTATCATTTATACCAATGCGGTCGCAACAGTTGCTAAATGAGAGAAACTTAAAGTTGCCAAGCTACGGGCGTGGATTTTTGTATGAAGCAGAAGATCTTACCTACTGTATGTCGTTTATTTTATACACGGTGTTTTTTTAACCGTCTTAAAGCCAAATCCCACTTAAAGTATCCGGTACTAATCATACGAGAAAAAAAAATAGTTGAGTTTTTAGTAATAAAACGTAATTAAGTTTAAAAATCTAGTATGGCGCACGTTTCATTCACCCGGTTAGAGTTCGTACATATCTACATAAGATGGCGGCTAGCGGTCACTGCGGTCACTCGCCTGGATGATTGAAATTAATATTAATCCAAAAAAAAAAACAAAAAAAAAACATTTTTTTATGTTATGTATGTGTTAACTGTGCTTCGGCTAAAAAAACCCCTCCAGCCACGTGGTCCTACCGCTTTGTCCTACTGATAGGACCACATTTAACTTTATTTGTCTTCGTGGTCCGATCAATCGGACTACAAGGAATTGTAATTCCGCGTAGTGCTACTGATCGGACGACATGAACTTTATTTGTCCTCGTGGTCCGATCAATCGGACTACAAGGAATTGTAATTCCGCGTAGTGCTACTGATCGGACGACATGAACTTTATTTGTCCTCGTGGTCCGATCAATCGGACTACAAGGAATTGTAATTCCGCGTAGTGCTACTGATCGGACGACATGAACTTTATTTGTCCTCGTGGTCCGATCAATCGGACTACAAGGAATTGTAATTCCGCGTAGTGCTACTGATCGGACGACATGAACTTTATTTGTCCTCGTGGTCCGATCAATCGGACTACAAGGAATTGTAATTCCGCGTAGTGCTACTGATCGGACGACATGAACTTTATTTGTCCTCGTGGTCCGATCAATCGGACTACAAGGAATTGTAATTCCGCGTAGTACTACTGATCGGAAAACATGAACTTTATTTGTCCTCGTGGTCCGATCAATCGGACTACAAGGAATTGTAATTCCGCGTAGTGCTACTGATCGGACGACATGAACTTTATTTGTCCTCGTGGTCCGATCAATCGGACTACAAGGAATTATAATTCCGCGTAGTGCTACTGATCGGACGACATGAACTTTTTATTTCCTGTTGGTTCGATTAACCGGACTACGAAACAGAAGTGAGTACATCGGCCGCAGGAAAGGGCATTTGTGTCGCGATGACACACCGACGCCGGGGCAGCCGGGTAGTGCCTTGCAAGTTTATAAGATTTGTAAGTTTGTATGTAGTAGGTAATCTCCGGAACCACTTATACAAACATTCTTTCAGCTGCGTATATAATGGACTTTCTGGATGTTCATAGGCTTATACAGTATGTGGCCTGTAACAGGGGCAAATATTTAAAAGAGCATCAGAGCATCTGTAATAACCCCTTGTGTCCCATTTTTTTTTTTGTTTTAATTCGGAGTAATATTGATCTAAAGTTATGACCTTCAAGTAATGTATCTTGGCACCACGAGATCATAGCACAGCAGTCAATGCAGATTTTGAGGTAAGTAACATCACGTAATGAGTCATAATAGTTGTTGCATTTTTGTTTTTAAAATATATTTTAGTGTATTGTTAATTTTTTGTTATCTTTTTAGTGTTTTTTAAAATGAAATAAACTACTTGTGTCAGTGTCACCCGAGAAGGGTAAAATAAAATTACACGTGAACTTACTTTAGAGAATAAAAAAGGAAAACAAAACTATTTTTTTCTCAATTAAAACCACCTGGAAATAATTGGTCACAAGCTCAAGTAAATAGTCTACCGTTTAATTTTTTGCCCCTGTTTCAGGCCACACGCTATATAGTTTACCACGGGTTTGCCTGTGTTTTTTGCAATACTAAAATAAGCGAAGCGTGGGCAACTGGTTTAATTAAGGGGATGCCATGATTCGAGTCGACCACGCCCCCTTGACAGAGCTCGCTTATGCCTTCCGAGCACGAGAAAAAGAGATGCAACACTCTTCGGGAATGGCTTTTTTGGACTTTCGATAAATACCTAACTTACTGTTTTATTTACAATTCATTAAGTGAGATTTTAGATGAGATAAAATACTATAGTATTAACTTAATTGTATCGTAAAATAATGTATTGTTTGAGTAGGCTGTGTAAAAAATGGAAAATAAAGACCCAAATTAGTTAATTTCTATCGAATACATTTTAGACAATTATGTATCGATTAAATCAGATAGGTAAACAATAGTCAAGAATCATATATCTGAAAATCAGACCTTTTTGTTTCTTAATCTAGTCAGAACTGCGTTTCAAAGCAAGGGATGATTTCCAATGCACCCCTTTAATAAAACAACATATTTCTAACCTAGTTTATTCAAATATAGGAATAACATAAAACACAACACAACATTGGTTATATCTAACAAGTTAAGGTCTAGTCTGGCCAACCATCTTATTTTCTTTCTTACGCTGGATTCAACCAAACAAGAATAAGCTTTATTCCATGACTAGTCCACACTATTTTAATATTTTTTTACCTCAGATTAAATCCTCATGCTTATTGGGTTGAATCTGGCGATTTTTAAATGGTTTCATTGGTTTTTTAACTGATTTGCCTCTTTTAAGTTCATATAATTATACAGGGTGTACTAAAAATGGGGGTGTGAACAGATCAAGGGCAAAATTCGGTAGCGCATTGCGATTCCAAATCCAAATATGCATTTGTTTAAGTTTTTTATTTGTCTATATTGATATTTTTGTTTTTATTGATATTGCTTGTGTATTATTATATATTGTGTATATTGTGTGAGGGTGTATTTTTACCTTCAACCACCTCACGCACAGCTGTGTTATGAAAAACAAATCTTTTGTGTTTGTTTTGTTGATACGACGAAATCTGCTCTTACGTTTTTGTTGTCAAACACAGCAATGTAAACAAAAACGTAATGAAAACGTTAACAAACACTTCAATGTAAACCAGCAAACAACCAAAAAAAAAATGCATTTTTAAAATCGCAATACGCAAACGAACTTGGGCTTGATCGGTTCACACCCCCTTTTCGTTACAAGCTATATTGTAGGGGCTTAAGTGAATGTTTTCTTTCGTAGTTCGTTAACGGCAGTTAATTGTCAAGTTTACACGAAGGCCAGTAGAAGGTAGATAACTGAACAGGTGACCATGTCTTACTGATTACTACACATCGGTAACTAGTGGCATTTAGGTAGCAATTAGAAATAAAAGTTTATTTAAATCACTCAAAACTAGATAAAATAATATCTTCATGATCTTAACCTATGACGAAGTAGGTTAGGTTAGGTTTTGGGTGATTTAAATAAACTTTTATTTGTAATTGCTACCTAAATGCCACGAGTTACCGATGTGTACAGAGGCTCTAGTATAAGTTTTACCGAAACAAAAACTTTACGATCGCGTTTGCGTTTTACCCTCAATTTGTATGGGATTTGACAGCTAAACGCAAACGCTGTCTTAACGTTTTGTTTCGGTAAAACTTATACTAGAGCCTCTGTACGATTACTGTTAGTTAACCACTGACAGATAGTTTGCCTTCATTTAATTTTCAACTTTAATGTCATACAAATAAAGCAATTTTCCGAATACTGTTACCCACGTCTACCGATTTAGAAATAACTACTTAATTTGTATGAAGTTAAAGTTGAAAATTAAATGAAGGCAAACTATCTGTCAGTTGTAAACCCCAAATAATTCTACTGTACTCATTACATTTAAGGTGCTAATACACTAGAGCATTCACTTGTAATGAGCACTATAGCCTGGTAAAGGTCGCGGGAGTCCGGGTGGCGCAGGACCGGTCATTGTGGCACTCTTTGGGGGAGGCCTATGTCCAGCAGTGGACATCTTTCGGACGATATGATGATGATGATATGATGAGCCCTCTAGCGCATGTTACATTGCAGGTAAAAACTCACACAATAAACAGGAGCTTTTTATCGAGACTTCTAGCGAAACGACGGTAAATTTCCTTCGAAATTTTTGCCGAGCCTAGTAATACGGGTGTAGACTCAAAATTTAATATTAATTCAAAAGAAAGAAGGCATAAAAATATGCCTAGTGACGAAAATCCCATTCAGATATCTCAAAGAATTACAAAGCTACAACCGTTTTAATATTGCTTGTTAGAGAGAGAAAACGCTCGCAGATTGTGACGTCACGTGTTGGTATGTCATAAATAACAATCGTTTCATATGAAAGTGCGTTTTGCAGAACAGGGACAGAACATACCCCCTCTTAAAACTTTGTACACTTATAACTTTGTGATTATATAACCTCTTGCGTTGCTTTTTTCTCCATTTGACTACATTTTTAATCCTTTTTCGAGAAAATACAACATTGTTGATCATTTTGTTTAGTGTCTCTGTCTACACCCCTATTAATTGTAAGTGTTCCGCCGCCACTCCTCTCCGCCCACGTCTCCCGCACGCCATTTACTAGAGCGTTGTCATTTTTATGATCACTCAAGTCTATCCACACTTTTAATCATATGGTTGCCAGTAAATAAAAAAAAGTAATTAAATGGCAATAAGGAATAGTCATTTAAGGTGGTTCGATCACCATACTAAACGTCTTTTGACATTCGCAGGCTAACGGCGTGATATTTTAAGAAACTTATGTAACACACTTTCATTCATTGGCTTCCCATTTGCGCGAAATTCCCCCTTTCCTAGAATAAACTTGTATAAACCAGAATAATTTGAGAAATTCGTTTGTCACGTGATACTTAGCGAAAACGATTATTCTCAAATTATTCTGGTTTATACAAGTTTATTCTAAGACATGGGGAATGAAAGATTGTTACATAAGTTTCTTAAGATATCACGCCGTTAGCCTGCGAATGTCAAAAGACGTTTTGTATGGTGATCGAACCACCTTAATTATTAGCAACCGCGTTTAGACGATTGACCATAAAGTTTACAAGCCAATGTCTAGGTCAACTCCAAGTGCTTTCTTGAAGTCATCGAGGTTGCAGCAGTAGGTGCGGTGGCCCGAAGGCTTGAAGAAGGTAGTCTTGATGCCGCATGCGCCTGCGCACAGCTGGGGTCCAGGGTTGTCTACATTCTCGTGTATGATTACAACGATCTCCTTGTCTGAACCGCTATAGTCTAGCACCACCTTGAATGAGAAAATTTTGAAGATTGGTGGCAAGCCTGAATATAGAGATCAGTGGAATCGCTGCCTACTTTTTATGATTGAATAATTTATTTGTTTGCACGAACCAATTTATCTGATTTGCCTTAAGGTTGACTAGTAGAGAATGTTTTATAGCATTAAGTCCGCCTTTGGTACCACAAGTTATTATTTTGCGCCATAAAGATTTAATAATTTAATCTAGTTTTACCTCTTTCTCCGCTTCCCAGAGTTTTTCTGGAGGATTGTCTCTTCAGCGGTGAGACCGCCTGTTGGCAAGCTCCAACTTACACCTACTTGTTATTATTTTGTTTCCTATGGAACTGTTTCGTTTGTGTGAGGTGTGCAATAAAGAGTATTTGTATTGTTTTGTATTGTAGTTTGTACTCATTTTGCGTCGGATAAGAATAAAGGTAAGGTACATTTACTTAAATTACACAAGTTTCTTGCCCCATAATTCCCTAGACAGATGGTATAAAATGGGCATACATGTGCCTAGTTTATAAATTACAATATTGTTTTAGACAGTTTTGTTTATTCGAATTTATCCAGTTGAATAAATAAAAAAACTATAATTTATTCATTCATTCATAAAAAAAACTATTTAGCAATAACAACTACTTCATCGTTCTCTGTTCTCAAGTAGCCACCAAGCGTTCGGTCCCTAAAAAGTCTGTGAGTTCGAGAGGACGAGAAGAGAGAAAAAATAATGATCACAAACCTTCCACAAATATCTGGGAACGTCTTTCGTTTTACCGTCAATATCCACTTCCATGTATTGTGCAGCCCCCGTCCATACCGTGTACTGGATTTCCGATCGCAAAATCATCTCAATGCTGTACCAATCGAACTGAAAACAAAAGGGGAAGATGTAAAACAAATGAATTACCCTGCTCCGTAAGCAGTTTTTTCAAGTTTAATTTCGAAAAACTAATTCTACGAAGAAATAACTAGGTACCTAGGTATATAATTATTGAACCTACTCACAAAATGGCCCTACGTGGTGAAATTAACGAATTCTTTAGTGATATTGATATGACATAATTAAGATTAGTATTTTTTTTTGACATGCCTGAACTTAAATTTTATTGACATTTTATGTAATATTTTAATAAGGTGAATGCAATATTTTGGAATAGTTAGCTAATTGTAATTTAATTAAAATATAATATGAATACTTAATAATTAACGTATAATTGAATTCCTAGTTTTCTGATTAGTTTTATCTGTATTTAGAATATTTCGATATTGCAATGCTCGACAGAGCTCATGTTAGAACTAGACCTTGCCTTAAGACCTATTTTGTTACAACATGAACGCAATACAGAATCTGAATCTGACAATCGCATTGTTTTTAGGCACAAAGAGAAGTGAAGTGGATTCGGTCTGGAAGAAGAATCTTACCATCAAATACAAAATGCAAATAAAATCAAATTGCACAACTTACATCGTCTTTCAGTTTACAATAGTTAACCGAGTTGAGCGCATATATATGTGTAGCACTTTTAGCTGGTCCAAAACTGACATCAATTCCGTTCACCAACTGAATCGACTCGTAGCAACATTCCGACTCGTGCTCACAGATATCTTCCGTTGATTCATCGGAAACGTATACGTATTCTCTCTGTACAGGAATCGTGTTCATTTTCGTATATAACGGAACCATTTTTTTTAAATCCATGCAGGATTGGTACACCTCAGTAAAAACATCAACGGAAAACCCAACTTGTACTAATTCAGTGTCGTTTCCTAGACATGGCAGTTTTGTTTGAATCGCACCTGGCATTACTTTTTGTTTGCATTCAAATTCGGAAATTTTCCTAATATTGCCGTCGACCGTAAACGAATCTCCTGTTTCGCATGCGGCGTAAACTGATTTTACATTCGGGAATTTCGTGAAGCTGTTTTTCGTGATTGTGTTGCTGTCGTCTTGGCAAATGAGCAGAAGTTTTTCCGAGCGTGGTACTATGAAATGCTCGTGCGCAGTGCGGAGGAGCGGCCATGACAGTGACGAGTCTAGCACGAGAGGCGCGTGTTCTGAGGTAAATAGTGACTTAAGGACTCTGCATCCTGAAACAAAAACTCATTTTATTGGTCAAAAAGATAATTCAAAGAACGCGACGTTTTCCAATTCACGCCCTAATTAACATGTCGATGTGAAAGACACCTTATGATAATGTTACGTCGCTGCTAAACCTTGCAAAGTGTTCCAAACTAAAGACCCTTCATAAATTGTTCAGTCGCCATCAGATATATCGGAGCGGCCAAAGTGGTCACAAATATCTGAACACGTCTCCTAATGCCTCGACAATAGTATTTGCAATAGAGACAGCATTTGTACACATGCTGTCTCTATTGCGTAACTCAGATATTTGTGAGCACTTTGGCCGCTCCAATATATCTGATGGCGACTGTTCATGTTAGGTATAGGCAATGATATAAGTATTTATATAATTATATTTATATGAAAAACAAGCTGAAAAGTTCAAAAACCTGTATTCAGACTACGGAAAACGAACTGCAAATGTCACCCGGAATTGATTTATCTATTCGAAAATATGCTAACTAAACCTCATTTATCAGTATCTTAAACGCTACGGTGGAACACACATTACAAACTTGCTACCCGTCGTTTAAGTCGGGCAAAAAGAAATGATACTTAAAAGAAAACACCCAAGAATCGACTCTTTTCTCAATCAATTTTGTTTTTGATTTTCATTTTAATAGGGCTGCCAAAAAACGTTTTAAATCAATCTCTATGAAAAGTACCTTTGAATGTAACGTTGTAGGTAATGACCAGGTTTCCGAGAGGATTTTTGACGTTACAGATGTATTCTCCCCAATCGGCAACTTTGATGGTTTTACTGTTCCAGCCGGTTTTCTTTCCATTGTAGAACCATTCGTACTGAAAACATATTTCGATTGCTAATAAGCACTCTAGCACGAGATTCTGAACTCATTATATTTCTTTTACAAACCTGCCCTAAAAAGGAAATGTTAGTAAAAACTACAGTAAATCTTTTCAGGAACAACTAAACCCCTAAACTAATTTAGGTGTAAAAGGTATCAATTCAATTCATTTATTGATAAAAGCAATGTTTTACACGTCAATAGGATATACAATTAAGATTAAGTTTATACATGATAAAATTATACATTTAAGATATTAGGTTAAAAAAAAAACTTTTATTTTTATCGTTTGAATCCTTACGTATCTCGGATAATAAAAGGTAAGTAAGATCAGCAGTCGGTTTTGTTTGTATATTTGAATACACAGAGTGACTTCCTAAGTCGTGAACAGAAATATTGTTTTCCAAGTTCTAACCTAGGTAGGTTAGATAAAGATATTGTTAGTTATACTGCTGCCTAAGGTGTTAATTAGGGCCATACGAAAGCATATTCTTTTAACTTGATTTCAAATTTAAAAAAAGGTAACCTAAATTGCTTTTAATTTTTCTTTATCAAAGCAGCCCATACTTTGCTTGGCAACCACAGTTGCGACAATCAGTTTAGAGGTCCGCGGAATTGGCAACTGTGGCCACCAGCCACATACTTGCTTGTGGCAACCACACTTGCCAATTTCGCGTGCTGTGTGGCGTGGTTTACGATGAAACATTTTACCTGTTATTTCAAAAATCATGGTCACCCTACAGGTATTTTATGCAGTTGACATATTAATAATAATGTAGACAAATCTAAGTAGGATGACCAAAAGAAAATGTGAGCGAGACTGGAAATGCTTTTAACGACTAAAAATAATGTTAAATGTTATTTAATTGCTAGCAGAACCAGATATTCTAAATCGCCATACCGGAAGGTGATCGTAAACTAGTAGTTCAGTTCACGAATCAGGAGTCACCCTGTAAGTAGGTATTTACATAGGATGGGCCCTGTAACAGGAGCAAAAAATTTTACGGTAGATTATTGAGCTTCTTCATCATCATCATCATCATATCAGCTGGACATAGGTCTTCTTTGAGCTTGTGAGTACCTAATTATTTATTTATTTATTTTAAAGTGGTTTTCATTGAAAAAAAAAACAAGGTTACGTGTATTTTTTACTCTTCTAAGGTGACATGAGTAGTTTTTTATTTTAAAGACAAAAATGCAAGAACTGTTATGACTCATTACATGATGTTACCTCAAATGCAAATGCTCCTTTTAAATAATTGCTCCTGTTACAGGGCCCACCCCGTATATGTTTTTGCGATAATGATTAACAATGTTGTAAATTGACTTTACTATACCTGGCCTTCAGGATATTCAGACGAATAGCAAGGGAGCGAAATTTCGTCTCCCTCCCACTCAACGTTGTGCAATGTTTGATTTCTCTTAGGGCTTTGACCGAAAATGACTTGTGCGGTGTGAGAGGCAGAGTCAGCCAAGCCGCTCACTCGACAAGTATAGTTCCCGCTATCGAATTCAGTCGGGTCGTCGATATACAACAATGGACCAGTTCGGTCCGCCATGAGTTTTGAATTCTGAAACACACACGTTTGAGTAGGTACATGTTTTTTCGCAACGTGAAATATACATACGAAGTAATAGACAAACCATATACATATAGGCTCTGTGAGTTTCGGAAGTCACGGAGCTCTTTTTTTTCATTTCGGAAAACCGAATTGACATAAAATTCTATAATAATATACATATTGAGCCTGCTCACAACACTTCATGAGAATGTCAGAGAGGACATCCAGAATCCGGATATACCTACGAAAGAATTTAGGCCCAAACAGAAACGGCACTCCTCAACAGTTATCGAAGCTACGGTAGCCTAGTGGTTCAGGCATGCGGCTGTCAAACGGCGGTCGTGGGTTCGAATCCTGGCTCGTACCAATGAGTTTTTCGGAACTTATGTGCGGAATACCATTTGATATTTACCGTTAGCTTTTCGGTGAACGAAAAACGTGATCCTTTTCACATACCCATGTGAAGTCCCCAACCCGCACTGGGCCAGCGTGGGGACTACTGCCCGTTCCCTCTCATGCATGAGAGGCCTGTGCCCAGCAGTGGGACATAATTTAGGCTGATTTATTATTATTATTAAAACTCATTAAATGTTAGAATCAACACAGCAACATTATGCTGAGTCCGACCGCTAAACTGCGCTGCGTGCGGGCGCCGGGCTTCGCATCCCGCACAACGCCGGCTTTCCCGTCATACCCCCCCGCGCCCCGCGCAAGCAAGGACTGACTGAGCGGTCGGACTATAGCTCCTTTTTACCATCACACAATGTTATGCCTCGTACGGTAGAAGCTAGAAACTGTATAGGTTTAAACTTGTTAAGTCTAATTTGTACATTGTGTATAAATAGGATATTAAATAAAGTTTTTCTATGTTTATGTCTTGTACCGTGACACAAAATGCTTACCTTATACCATTTTATCGAGCTGGGGTCCAAATAGGGCAGAGAACATTTGATATAGTATGGCTTCGTAAATGGTGCGTATATTTTATTTGCTTTGCTGGATTCTATATGATCTGAAAATACATAAATAAGAAATACGTTATCATATTTTAAATTAAATTAAAAATATTGAAAATTTCAATGCCCCGAGCCGGATTTGAACATGCGTACGCGGCCTGTCGCTACTAACCAACTGTACTACAACTAACAACTGTGTAATTTGTATTTTAATTTATCTGACTGATTGATTTATGTATTAGGAAATTTATTGTGGTTTTTAGTCTTACGTAAGCTCAAAATGTTATGTTAAATGAATAAGTAAATGAAATGAAATTATATTAGAATTTTGACATTATATTTAAATTATGGACATATCATTTTCAAATTGTATTGGTGTTGTATTGTATTTTAAATGAATTTATGCTTTGTTATGCTATTGATTGTGATTATATATTTTTTTTAGTTTAGTACATTCAATATTTTTATAATTTTAAATTATTATATTCAAACACAATGTATAATTGTTATGTGAATAAATGACTATGACTGAGCTATCGGAACGATGTCTCGGCCACTAAAATTTTCAATCAGTTCCCTCTTACAACGCCTGAGGGAGGCGTGTAGAGACATCTGCCTGGAAGTTTTTTTTTCCCCTTTTATTTAAAATGTTACTTTTTTGTTAGCAGATGTTACTGCTTAGTACAAAACTAAAGTTGTATTGTCACGCAAACAGATACCTACATATATGTACTTAGTAAGATTTCATCAAAAACATTCCATATGACTGTGATACCACAGATGTCAGAACAAAAAAGGAACTCATTTTTGTTACCATTGTAAATAATGAAATGTGAAATAATATAAAATAAATAAATAAATATAAGGGGCAAATAAAACAAAACAAATCGAACTAGCCCTAGTACAGTCAGCGTCATATAGTTAGTAGCAGCAAAACTTGCCAAATATATCGCAACACGTTCTTATTACATTAGGAGTAAGGAGGTGATATATTTGTAGCAACTTTGCCTACTAGGTGCAACATTGCCTATTTTTTAAACTTAAACCTGGTTCGAGACTGGTCGGAAAATGGTTGGTGTTGCCGCAAAAAAGGGTTGCCAGTAAAATAGAGCTGTGCTGCCATTATTGCAACTAAGAAATAAATGTTAGTTTGGGAGATAATTTAAGTTTTTTTAAAGTAGGCAATGTTGCACCTAGTAGGCAAAGTTGCAGCATTTGACTACCGCAATAAAGCTTGTATTATGAGTACTAGGTGACGATATATTTACTATAGGTATATAAATACTGAAATAAATATAAAACATCCAAGACTCGGAAACAAAATATTAACGCTCATTACAAAAATATTTTCCCTTACCGGGATTCGAACCCAGGACTTGCAGCTTGGTAAGCAGCGTCACTCACTACCCGGCTAACCGGTTGTCAAAATTTAAAAATGTGAAATGATAATAATTTAATTTTATTATTATTATTGGTTTAGTTTATTATCTTTACTGGTTTTTGTTTTACTTATCGTACTACCTATATATTTTTAACAGCTTACAATAGCTTGGTTTCGTAGTATTTACCTGTAATGACAACTTCATATGTTCGAGAGTCTTGACCGACTTCATTGGTGGCTCGACAGACATACTTGTGGTACCTGGACGAATTTGCCTTTTTAGGGTTTGGTATGATTAAGGCATTGTCTTCTATGTCAAGTGGGCGGCATATGGGTGTTAGGACAAATGATCATTATGACATAAAACGTTAGGGAATGCTGAAATAGGTTATAAAACGTTGGGGATTCAGATATAGATCCGAAATAATTTTATGCGGCATAAATATTATTAAGTACAGTAAAAAAAAGATGACATAGGCCGTCAACTAAGGCAAAAGGGAGAGGACCCCCGTTCCGAATCGTTTCTGGTGCAGAGGCTGTCCATGGCCATCCAGCGTGGTAATGCTGTGAGCGTTATGGGCACTTTTGCACCGGGAGCGATAACGAACGGGGTTGACTAAACATGTAATATTTGGACTTAAGTTTTGTATACTGTATGACTGACATTTAATTAATAAAAAAAAAAAAAAAGAAGAATTAAAAAACCCGAAAAAAAGAATTTATTGAAATAAGTTAACTACCTATTAAAAGACCTCGGTTCAAATTACCTAGTATCGAGTCTTCGACGCAATCACTTGTCGATGAAATGAAAATACTTAAAACGTTGTCTTTGAAATAATATTCGATTAAATGTTTGTCGGCAATTCAATGGTAAACCGCTCGGAGGAGATCAAATTACTTGAGGTCAACAGTACCCTGCAATTCTTCGAGTTCCCAGGACTTGACCAAGAATTGTAGTAAGTGGCGATCACAATAGATCAGCGATGGTCGCAGTGATACAAGGACTTTCACAGCCCGGAAGCCACTACCAGAATAATAATAATAATGCCTACGTGCTTACTCAAAGCATCCCTTGAAGTACAAAGAAAAAACGAGGGGGAAGGGGGTGGTTAAACCAAAAATAATTTACAGTGTTTTCTGTTTGTTTTGATATCTGTATCAATAGTTTTAATACCACTTACCGTTGACCTCGAGTTGCACAATTTTCTCAGCTCGTCCGATTTCGTTTTCCGCCACACACTTGTACTGGCCAGAAAAGGTCACTGGAACATTTTCTAGTAGTAAAGTTTCACCAGTTTTGGACATATTTACGAAATCAGGCAGCGCAGGACCTTTATAGAACCAGTTCACAGTAGGTTTAGGAAAACCTTTTGATATCCTGTAAGTAAAAATAATACTGTGTAATAATTATTTATAGGAAATCAAATAGAGAGCCTATACTCAGTCGTCTGCTAACAGACTTAACAAGACTAGGCTTAGCAACCTTACCTAGAGATGTAAAGCACAGCGGAAAGCCATCTGGCGCATATTTGGAGCTGCCTGACCGAGGAGGTAACCACATAACTCATTACCAATCGCAGTCATAATAACACAACTAATTGCTGTGTATACTTATTAAACCACTTATTGTCAGGTATGTTTTTTGCCTGGTGGTGTCTAAGTTCGCCAGGGCTTCCGAGTATGCGCTGTGTTGAGAGCGTAAGAAGCGAAGGACCTGCATTGTACCTAGTTGTTGATGCAATAGGAGTGTAGACACTAAATAAAATAATCAATAATAAATCGTGTATTTTCTTGAAAAAGAATTGAGAATACGTAGCCAAATGGACAAAAAGGAACGCAATAGGTTAAATAATCACAAAGTTATAAGTGATCAAAGTTTCAAGAGGGGGTATGTTCTGTCCCTTTTCCGCAAGACGCATCTGTAACGATTGTTGTTCACTATGACGCTCGAGGATCGTGACGTCACGATCTGCTAGTTTTTTTTTTTCTCCAACAAGAACCATTAAAACGATTGTAGCTTCGTAATTTTGTCATTCGTGGATTTTTGTCATTCTTCTTCTTCTTGGTCGTTTCCTCATTGCTGAGGGTCGTGACTACGTGACTACGTGTGCGTGTGGTCGTGTGGTCGTGTGGTCGTGTGGTCGTGTGGTCGTGTGGTCGTGTGGTCGTGTGGTCGTGTGGTCGTGTGGTCGTGTGGTCGTGTGGTCGTGTGGGTCGTCTTGCACCACCTTCCTCCAAGCACTTCTATTTTGCGCCATCCGCAGGCAAGCCTGAGCGCTGGTTCCTGCCGACGCTTTTACGGAGTCTATCCACCGGATAGGCGCTCTTCCTCTACCTCTTTTCCCTTCCACATGACCGACCAGTATCAATTTCTCTAGACTGTCCTCCTGTCTAGCCACTTTCGTTTTCCTGCCAATTCTTCGTCACATTTTCGTCATTAGGCATATTTTTAGCAATTATTAATTTTGAGATAATAGGGGTGTACTATTATTCTTCAGACCAATAAATGTTCGAACACGCAGCGGTCCTACCTAAGCTGATTTACATCGTCGTGGTGAAAAAAATGTGTTTGTGATTCGCATTGCACTAACCTGCATTGGATAATCACGTTTGAATTTTCTAGTGCCGTTTTATTATAAGCCACATCCTCTATCGAAGGCACCACTGAAAAAAAAACATAAAAGTTAAGATATGGACATTATTTTTACCCAATTGCCGAAAACATTCAACGACAGAAAAGGAATACTCTCATGTCCGGGTTCGTATTGTTTTATCATCTCGAATTGAAATTTGGAAATATGTACAGTCGTTGATATCACTAGTTAAATCAAAAACTTGCTAAATGATTCTCATATTACCGATAAACAATATTCTCAAAAATACTCTGCAGAGTATTCTGACTGAGTTACTGTAAAGTAACTTGTTTTGCTATTTTGAGGATTTTTAAACAAATAAAACGACGTAATTAGCAAGGCTTTCTCTACAAACTTCACACTGAAAAAGTTACTGACGTTTCAAAAAAGGTTGCTGATGTGACTATCTGTAGTAGTTTTTTATTGCAGAGGCCGGGAAATAGCAATTCGTGGATGAGTTGATTTTGTCGGATGAAGCGAAACTGAATACGACCATAGAGACGAATCCACGAATTACCATTCCCACCAAGGCAGATACAGTGCTTTTCTCCAAAAATGCGAGAAAATCAAATAATATTTGCAATAATCTTAAAACAGCGAGTAAGTCAATAAGCATCTTATTTATTTTTTAGTATGTACACGGCAACACGGCTTGTGGTGCATGTTTCAATTGACATACTTAAATTAAAACAAATTAAAACATTAGAAACTATCACAATTTCAAATGTTTTATGTAATTAAAATTATACGGGATTAAATTATTGAAATTTAAACGCATTTTAGTTCGTTATGAATTGTATTTTGAAAAATATTTTTATTTCTTCATTGAATACAATTTGGACATTTTTAAAAACATCACTTTGATCACTTAACAAGTAAGCATTTTGTCTTTGACAATTAAACAAGGAAACCCAGGAAAAAAGTAAACAGTAATGGAATTTCATACACTTTCCTGGCCGCTAAAACTGTACAGTAATGACTTTTAACTTTTTTGCGTTAGTTAGTATCGAGGAACTTTACGTACTATTTTTGCTACCGTAAGGCAAACATTTCCAAGCAAATTGGAGAAAATGATCATATTTCCAGGTTTGAAATATTCTTACCTTGGACAATAAGCTCGGTAACCTTCTCAGCGCGACCCTCGGAATTCTCAGCGACGCATTTGTAATCTCCAGCGTGGGTGAGTTGAGCAGCTATGATGTTCAGTTCCTCTCCTTCATGTTTTAAGGTACTGAACGTCATGTCTTTGAACTTTCTCTCCCAAGACCTTTCTAGAGGAGGGCTGCCTTTGCGAAGCCTCAATTAAAAACAAATTCATACAATTAAACAAGGCCTTTGATTGCAACAATTTGACTGATATTTAATGACTCACTTGCAGTCGATTGCAACTGGATCACCTTCTTTTACCGTAACTTTAGGTGTTGTAAACTTGAACTCGGGACGCGCTGAAATATTAAGTAAATAGGAAGTTATATCGGTCACCGGGAAGTGGGTCAAATTAAACTCGCAAGATTTGTCCCGTACTAACAAGGCAAGTTAAAAAAAATAAAAGCTTGTAAAAATTACCTTCCACATAAATTTTCACTGTGTTGGAATCGTTTCCTGCAGAATTCTTTGCTTCGCATTTGTAAGTTTTGCTTATCTTAGCCCTGGTCACGTGAAGTGTTTCGTTCTTTTCATCAACAATTTCTTCGAACTCAGTGGCGTCCTGTTGCTTTGCGTACCACGTTATTTCAGGCTTTGGTATACCATTAAGGATGCTGTAAGATGATAACATAAAAGTAATACCTATATCAAAAACTTTTACTTAACGAGATAATTACAAAAACAAAAAATAAAGCACGAAAATAAAAATCTAGCAGAATTTAAGTGTAGGCGGTCGCAACCTTACCTTTAGATTAGCACAGTCAGTGTTAGACAGTCAATTATACACAAAAAAGTAGGTATTGCCAATTCTACACACCTTTATACATATGTACAGGATTTAAACAATGAAATTAAAATGTGATGTTTTACCTGCATTCTACGTCTGTTGAAGTACCTTCCTTGACTGTGAATTCATCATTGGATTTCAATACCTCGGGAACCACTGAAATAAATGACGCAAGATATATTTAATGCACTGTATGTAGCTGCTACAATGAAAACGGAGACGACAGCTTCGAAAAGTAAGCAATTGTTGGGAACACAGACGGGAAAGACCCAGGGGCCGCTCACGAAGTAGATGGTCAGAACAACTTAAAATTCAGACACACAACAATTACATACTATCGCTAACATTGCAACTGGAGCCGATGGAGACGGTTCGTCCGTTCCAGACTTGCATCCCGCCAAGACCACAATCTTCAGACACGATAGACCGACCAGAGAAAGTATGTGACGATAAGTTATCAATAAATAAATAAATAAAATATTAATGAGGACTTTCTCATATTCTATCTTTCTTTAGTTTTGCTGAACTAACAATAGAAGAAGGCCTGTAATTTTGTCGGCCCTTTAACATTTGCAATACAAGCAGACATAACTAGTTCTAGATCATCCGTTGTAGCATCAATCTCAAACATAAGACTGAATATAGGAATGGCTTTTACAGTAGCTATAGTGTTACTATATATGGAGCGAATTGGCGCCCCAGAAAAGCTACCCGAGGTAAAAATTGCAAAATCACCACTCCACGAGAAGCTCTTACCTTGAACCACAAGTTTCGTAATCTTTTCAGCTGACCCTGCTGTGCTATTAGCGAAACAACGGTAGTCTCCAGAATCTTCCAGTTGAGCTAATAATAGATTATACGTGTCATTTTGGTTGCTAAATTGTTCATACTTCGTAGCATCAACACGCTTAAACTCCCACGTTATCTTTGGACGCGGGTTGCCCTTGAAGATCCTGTTGGAAAATTATTAGTGTCATTAAATCTGGTATTCGATTCAAGATGTTTGACAAAACGGGATATCCCCACTATGCTGCCTCCGTCATTATGATTTCGAAAGACAATACAAATATCCTTCGGTCAAATATCCTATATTGGAATACTGACCCAGAGTATCTGCCCTGAGTGGAATAGCGACCCCCCCCCCCCCCCCCCCTAGATAAAATAGTAAGACTTTAATAAGGCCGCAGTCCTACTCCCTTCAGCTTCGACGTGTACTAAATAATATTTTAGGATATTTAAAATACTTTTGCCCTTATTCACAAACGTCTTTTAAATCTTTTTTACGTAGAGATATCAAAGACAAGAGCTATTTAAAGTAACATAGCGTTGCGTTGTTAGCTTATATAAAAATAATGTTTAAGTTGTATCTTACTTGCACTCAATGGTAGCCGGATCATTAATGTTTGTCAGTATAACAGAAGGTGGGTAGATGAACTCTGGTTGTACTAGAAGATTGAATGACATGACATGATTATTAACAAATTAGCAATATTTTATGACTTTTTCAGTAGATTTAAAATACTTAATTTTATTTAACATAAATTAGTTATCAATAAATAAAAAATCTGGAGGATACACAAACAAACAATAAAACCATCAGTATTTGTACCTTGTATATCAATTTGTCCATTATACTGATCAGTTCCTGTAGCATTTCGAGCTAAACACTTGTAATATACTTTGTCGACAGGCTTGTCTACGTGAAGTACTTCCTTCGTTTGTAGCTTTATCACACTGAAGTTTCCCTCCTTCGTCGTCTTCTCGTACCAGGTTATCTGGGCCTTCGTTATATTGCTAGGGGTTCTGCAAAAAGTAGCTTACGTGGTATGTATATTCATAAAGAGGTCAGTTTTATATTTATTTGTTTATTGAGAAATATGGATGAAAAAAATACAATCAATTTTAGAGCAGATCATTACGTTTGAATGTATACTTGAAAGATTTTCTCTAAGTACATAAAACACTACTGAGGTAACTAAAATCAAGTATAATGAGTATTAAGCACAAGATTTGCAATGTTGATATGATTGGTGATGAACAGGTCTTAATTAGGTGGATGCAATTACATATTAAAAAAAAATGACAATGAGAGATTATGTTTACGTAGATATTAAATGGCTGCCTTGAACTGGGCGCGAGGATTCGAGATAAGTTTATTATGATTGAGAAATATATTGTAGTATATTATTATATTTCCGTATGCAGAAGCAGATAATCCAAAAAAGTAAAACTGCTAGAAATTGGTATTCGTAAAGCTTTTAGCATTTTACTGTAGAACTAATTATTCTGTACCTATATGATAACTGGTTTGTACATATTTAGGTTGAATTTAGACGGAGGAAACTCGTGAACCAGATCTCGAAATTCACGTTTTTGTACTGGACGACTCTTTACTGATATATTCACCGTTTCCTTGGTCGTCATGACAAGTTTTTCCAGGCATTATAATAAGTCCTTCACAAAAATGGTCGTATTGTTAACAACGACGACGATAAGTTTTAAGTATTAAGACTTACTTAAGTATTAAGACTTTCACTACCAGGAACCCGCCTAGCGGGCGCCTACGCCGTAGTCGCTCACCGCTACATACGAGGAAAACCACGGGATCGGCTACGACCGTAGCGCGTAGCTATTCTTGGCAGTGAATGTATTAAGAATCTGGTAGTGCTGCGAATGTATTTTAATGTCTTACCTGCAGTGTACATCAATAGAAGCCCCTTGCTTCACTTTAATTTGTTCCACTAAAGTATTTCGGGCGCCAATGAAACAAAAATTCACAGTTAATTATAACATTCAAACATCAATAAATCGAACAAAAGATGTATATGTGTAATTGCACTTCAATTTAACATTTCTGCATAGGTATATGCATATTTTCTGTTTACCCCCAATCAAAACTTCGTACCGGCATCGGCAGGCGTAACGTAGCTTAAGGTAGGTAGACCCCCACCAGTTGGGCTGATGACCTGGTAAAGGACGCGGGAGTCCGCCGGTGACGCAGGACCGGTCATAGTGACACTCTTTGGAGGAGGCCTATGTCCAGCAGTGTACGTCTTTCAGCTGATATGATCATCATCATCAGCTGCGCCTTTCGGTACGTGGTCGCCACTCGAGAACCTGTCCGCCCCTACGGTCATCGGTTTACGTTCAATGTGCCCCGCCCACTGCCACTTAAGCTGACATGATGATGGTGACGAATTAAACGTTCCTTCGTAATCGAAATTTTGTAAAATTCGGATTCTTGTTTTCCTTTCTTTTCATGATGTCGTTTTTGGACCAGTATTTGCCAGATTTACTAATAAGAAGGAACGCTTTTGCGTCTCCCTCTCAATAAACTGCGTTATTGAGTGACAGTGATGTCAGTGTGTGTGTGCTTGTGTTGTGTGTTAAGGATAATTCGAAATTTCCGTGATCTTACCTGAACCCGGATCTACCGGTGTAACAAGTGTCTTCGCAAATGATTTAACAGTCTTTTTCGACTTTTTCGCAATTGCCACTACCTGAAATATGACATGTGATTGATATTTGGATATTTTCCATTGCTCTCACATACGATCCATAATGATATTACATAAATTACCTTATAGTTTTACATTTCATCCTACAAATATTATAAATGCGGATACCAATATACTATTTTGTAGTAAAACCTCCAAACTTTGGTCCAAATCACCTAACTATAAATACTGTAACATTAAGGCAAATATACACACAGAAAATAACTAAAAAGTCCTCGAATTTATCAGAAATTAGTTAGTCTTCTTTGGACATAGTTGTTCTTCTGGACTATAGTTGAGAGGTTTTCGAACAAGCGAGCGACCCAAACGAAGTTCTTTGTTTCAGTTTGGGTAGAATTGACTGACCGGGTTTCCTCTACTGGTTGCATTTCTCAAGAAAAAGGTATTTCTTAAGAAAATAACGAAAAACTGCCTCGGTTAAACATAAATTTATTAGTCTACTTTGGACCACAGTTGTTCTTCCGGACTATAGTTGGGAGGGTTTACGTAATAGATTAGAAGAGTAATAACATACTGTACACGATTCCATTTCGTATTTCAAATCATCATCATCATCATCATCATATCAGCCGAAAGACGTCCACTGCTGGACATAGGCCTCCCCCAAAGAGTGCCAAAGTGACCGGTCCTGCGCCACCCGCATCCAGCGGACTCCAGCAACCTTTACCAGGTCATCAGTCCACCTTGCGGGGGGCCTACCCACGCCGCGCCTTCCGGTACGTGGTCGCCACTCGAGAACCTTTCCGCCCCAACGGCCATCGGTTCTACGTGCTATGTGCCCCGCCCACTGCCACTTAAGTTTAGCGATTCGGAGGGCTATATCTGTTACCTTGGTTCTACTGCGGATAGCCTCATTTCTGATGCGATCCCGCAGAGAAACTCCCAACATAGCACTCTCCATAGCCCTTTGGGTGACTTTGAGCCTTCTTATGAGGCCCATAGTAAGCGACCACGTTTCAGTACCATAATTATGTCATCACTGGCAACACACACTGGTCAAAGACTCTCGTCTTGAGACACTGCGGAATATTGGACGAAAAGATGTGCCGTAGCTTCCCGAACGCTGCCCAGCCGAGTCGGATTCGACGATTGACCTCTTTCTCGAAGTTGGACCTACCTAACTGGATAGTTTGTCCTAGGTATACATAATCGTCTACAACTTCGAGCGTAAAGTGTCCGATTGTAATGGGAGTTGGTACTACATGGGCATTTGACATGATCTTCGTCTTATCCATGTTCATTCTTAGACCAACTCGCTCGGAAGCTTTACTGAGGTCATCGAGCATCGTACTTAAGTCCTCCATGGTCTCAGCCAAGACTACTATATCGTCAGCAAACCGAAGGTGAGTGATGTACTCGCCGTTGATGTTGATGCCTAGCCTTCTCCAGTCCAGAGTTTTGAAAACGTCCTCCAGTGCAGCGGTGAACAGTTTTGGAGAAATAACATCTCCTTGCCTGACTCCCCGCTGCAGCGGAATAGGCTTCGAGTTCTGGTCCTGGAGTCGAACTGACATAGTGGCGTTCTCGTACAAACACTTCAGCACTTCGATATAGCGATAGTCAACTTGGCACCGCTGGAGAGACTGTAGTACGGCCCAGGTTTCAATCGAATCGAAGGCTTTCTGGTAGTCCACGAACGCTAGGCAGAGGGGCAGGTTATACTCCTCGGTCTTCTGTATAACCTGACGGAGCGTGTGGATGTGGTCTACGGTTCTAAAGCCTCTTCGGAAACCAGGTTGTTCGGGAGGCTGGAAGTCATCTAGCCTGCGTACGAGACGATTTGTAATGACCCTCGAAAACAGCTTATAGACATGGCTCAGAAGTGAGATGGGTCTGTAGTTCTTCAGCAGGGTGTTGTCACCCTTTTTGAAGAACAGCACCACCACCCCTCCGTTCCATGCCTTTGGAGTTCTCCCTTCCAGTAAGACGGAATCGAACAACTTTTGAAAGGCCGTAAGGACCGGTTTTCCACCCGCCTTCAGGAGTTTGGCTGTTATTCCGTCTTCACCGGGAGCCTTGTTGTTCTTGAGCTGTTTAAGAGCCATTACAATCTCGTACAGGCTGATGTCCGGGATGTCGTCGGTATAGTGCCGGGTTAGTCTAGCTCTAGGGTCTTCCGCCCGACCAACTTCGGGTCTGCGTGTTGACGTGTATAGCTGTACGTAAAAGCGCTCTATCTCACCCAGAATCTCGGTTTTAGAGGAAACGATTCTACCATCTTCAGTTTTTAACTTCGCGAGCTGGCTCTGCCCTACAGACAGATCTCTCGAGAACACTTTAGAGCCCTTATTACGCTTGATGGCCTCTTCAATACGATTTGTATTGAATTGGCGCAGATCGCGGTATAAGGTCGCATCGGCTGAAGACTGTAGAATCATTTCACTCCTTTCCTTCATGAGCTTCTGAGTGGAGCTAGAGAGCCTTTTAGTTTTGGTGGTCCCTTGGGCCTTGAAGAACTTAGACCCAGTGGAACGGACAGCTTTCACAAACCCGTCGTTCAGTTCGTCCACATCGCCGCCTAGGCAATCGAAACGGTTTTGGAGTTCCAGCTGGAAGCTCTCGGGGTTTCGAATTTGGATTGATGCTGGACGGAGCGTAGACTTCATCAATCGAGAGCGCTCTTGCTTGACGCATATATTCAATGTGCCTCTTACTAGACGGTGATCGCTCCCGGTTTTGACCGTATTGATCACAGAGACGTCATTGAATATATGCTTCCTCATCGACATGATGAAGTCAATCTCGTTTTTAGTTGCACCGTCGGGACTCATCCAGGTCCACTTTCTGTGCTCGTGTTTCTTGAAGAAGGAATTCATCATGTAGAGTCCCTCCTTCTCCAAGAAGCCAGCCAGTAGTTGGCCCCGGTGGTTCCGACTTCCAACTCCAAATTGCCCCACTCTCAGCTCTTCACCATCTCTCTTGCCCAGTTTTGCGTTGAAGTCCCCCATGACAACGGTGAAGTAGGTTTTGGAACTATGCATGGCCTTCGATATATCTTCATACATAGCCTCCACCTCTTCGTCGGAGTGTGCCGAGGTCGGCGCGTAAACCTGTATGACCTTCAATGAGTAACTGTTGGATACTCTGAGTATAAGGTACGCCACCCTAGTCGACACACTCTCGATCTTCACCACGTTGTTCACGAGGGACTTGTGGACGAGGAACCCGACACCTCCCTGGGACTGTTTGTCGCCCTCCCGGAAATAGAGCAAGTTGCCGGATTTGAGGGTTATCGTGTCCTCCCCCTCTCTTCGGACTTCAGATAACCCTATGACATCCCAACGCAACTTGCTCAACCCTTCCGCCAGTTCCGCTATCCTTTCGTCGGTCCGCAGTGTGCGCGTGTTATACGTTGCCAGGGCCAGGGGTCGTCGGTGGTATTTCAAATACAATTTGCAAATAGAAAAAAGGAGAACCGAGAGAACATCATTGTTTATGGATCGAACTATAAGAAAGTCAATATGTGTTGAAGTTGTCGTCGAGCTGGAAACAATAGCAAAGCAGTCGAAACCGAACAGAGGCTCTAGTATAAGTTTTACCGAAACAAAACGTTACGACCGCGTTCGCGTTTAGCTGTCAAATCCCATACAAATTGAGGGTAAAACGCAAACGCGATCGTAAAGTTTTGTTTCAGTAAAACTTATACTAGAGCCTCTGATGAAAGATTACTTTACTGAAAAGTCTTATACAAAGGTATGATCCTGATGAAGCTTAACCGGACCATTTAATACAAGTGGCTCTGTGAGTTGTAGAACTCACGAGCTTGTCTCATTTTTCGAAAAAGGAAAACCTGGACTTCCTCACGAAATTTCACGAAAATCGGTTCAGAAAAGCGACCTGTAGAAGAGAACATGAAATATTTTTGCCGGACATATGAAATATTTTTGCCCAAGCTGCAACGAAGAACTTCGTACGCTTAGCTCACTCGTTCAATAACAGGATGGCTCACAATACAAAGTGTCAAGTCTAGCCCGAGCGCTGGCCGGCACTTGGTAACCATACGTGGGTCATTGTCAGATTGAAGTGCGCGTCTTTTCGGTGGACATTGCCAAAGTTAAGGGCTTTAAAGCCTAATTTTTGGTTGAACTCTGAATCCGCATAAACGGCGTCGCCTCTTCTATAATTCTATGCGATAAAAACATATTATATATAAACATAAGCCCTTAACTATTGCCCACCGAAAAGACGATTTTTGTTTTACTGACTGACATTGACCCACGTTTGGCCGTGGGCCAGTCTGAAAACGGCACCCGCACCCGTCAAAATCGTGTTCAAAGTTGTACTTAAAGAAAAATGTCCCGGGCTGGCCACGAGATTGCGCGAATTGCGGCGCGGCAATTTTGTCTGTTCATTGCGCGGTGGAGACGTGGGATCACACGTCACACGCAATTAATTAGAAAAACCGCTGCCACTACCGTCACCGCGCAATCTCGTGGCCGGGCTGTCTCAGTGAAGAACACTTTATTTAGTCTGGTCGTATGTTCTAGCGTTAGCATAGTTAATCATCGATTATTCGCGACAGGACACATGATTTAGGATGCCTTTCCACCAGAGATGTGCTATGCTTGCTATGCTATGTTTTCATACATTTAAAACGTATAGCTGTAGCTGGAGCTACATTACAAATGTATGAAAACATAGCATAGCATGGCATAGCAGATCTCTGGTGGAAAGGCACCCTTAAAGGTCGCCAGCAGGATGCTCGAGTCTCCTTACAAACGTAGTTTAGTTCTCAGTTTTAAACGACAAGCTATAAATAAAACTTTGTATACACAATGAGATTTACGATATCTAGGTCGTAAACTAGTTTTTGTTGCTAGAAATTATAATAGAAAAAAAAAGCTAGTAGAACGTTTTTCATACAGTCCGTAATCGCTTAATTTTTTTTCGCGACCGCGATGGCGGTGTATCACTACATAGTATAAAACAAAATCGCTTCTCGCTGTCTGTCCCTATGTATGCTTAGATCTTTAAAACTACGCAACGGATTTCGATGCGGTTTTTTTAATAGATAGTGATTCAAGAGGAAGGTTTATATGTATAGTATAGTACCCGTGCGGACCCGGGGCCGCTCGCTATTGTGTACAAAAAGTTAAAAATTATTCCAGTATGCCCTTTTAAAATGAGAACTCAACTACGTTTGTATGAAGAGTCGACATGAGTTGACCTGGGGACTCTTAAAATACTCGAGTTACTTACCGCGATCCTAAACGGCTGCTCTGGTGAGAGGAACTCCTCCGTCGCGTAGACGTTGTCCGCCACACGAGTCAGCGGCAAGGGGACTTTCTTCTTCCCGTCATGCAGCTCCACCCCTTTCACTTCAACGGAACCTTCCGGGTCTTTCGCGAAGATAGTCAAACGCGTTTTGATGTCTGCCGAAAAGTGGTGTTAGAAATAAAGAAACAGTGGTAATACACCAGAGATTTATCTGACTAATTGCATCAAATTCCATTCAAAAAGCAGTTATACTGTACAGGGTAGAGGATTTCAATTCCAATGACAGGTTATCACACAAACCTTCGTAGGCAGGCTAAACCGGTCGTCTATCCATATCGGTATAGTTTGCTGAAGATTTTTTTAATAATCTTATCTATGACGTCCCTGTCTGTAACTTAGCTAAATATTTTTGGAGCTGATTGAGGTGAGCTCAGCTGAGCTCTGAGCTGGCTGAGCTGGGTGTTGTTTGATTGATAACTTCATTATTATATTTCCTTAAGTCTTTTCTAATAGATCTACACCCACCTCTAATCTGTTTCTGATCTGCTATTGCGTTACGTTTCATTTGCCGAAGCATATAAACATGTATCAAAGAGGTCTTAAAAGTTTGCAAAAGCCTCAAAACTAAGAATGCTTATGACTTATGGGGCATATCAACTAAAATTGTTAAACAAAGCATTATACCCATACTACCTATTATTACAGACATTATAAATCAATGCTTTGAACAAGGTGTGTTTCCTGGATCTCTTAAAAAAGCTAAACTTGTTCCGGTCTTTAAGAAGGGAGATCCAATGACTACAGACAACTATAGGCCTGTATCAGTGCTTCCTACTTTCAGTAAGATATTCGAGAGACTAATTTTTTCAAGACTGTAGCTTTTTCACGCAAAACAACCTAATCTCCTCGGAGCAATTTGGTTTCCGCAAGGGTCTCTCTACAGAAGACGCCATAGCAGCTTTTATGAAACATGTTCACACGGGGCTAGAGAAAAAGTTAAAGTGTATGGGCGTATTTTGTGATCTGTCAAAAGCCTTTGACACGGTAGATCATAATATTCTATTAGATAAATTGTCATTTTATGGTATTAAAAATAACAACCTTCAATTAATTCGTTCATACTTACATGATAGAAATCAAATTGTACAAGTAAATGGGGCAAAATCACAAAGCGTTAACATTTCTAAAGGCGTGCCCCAAGGATCTATTTTAGGACCTTTATTGTTTATAATATACACGAACGATCTCCCATACCAGATCCCCAATCAACTAAAATGTAATATTATAGAATATGCCGATGATACAACTTTTATAACATCTGACATCAAAATCGAAGACACAATATGTAATGTTAAAAGTATCCTAAGTTTAATTAAGACTTGGTTTACTGCTAACAAATTAAAGCTAAACGCTAGTAAGACCCAAATTATGCGTTACAGCCTACTATCAAACAAAGACAACTTGCATGTTGACTACGATGGGAACCGGCTCTTAAATACTAATGAGACAAAATTCTTAGGTCTAACAATAGACAGCTCTCTAAAATGGGACAAGCACATCGATAGTTTATGTAAAAAACTTACAAGAGCGGCTTTCTCTGTACGAAAAATTAGGGAGTTGTGCGGTGTCCAAGCTAGTAAGTCGGTCTATTACGCCTACTTTCATTCCCTAATGTCTTACGGAGCGCTGTTATGGGGACATGCAGCAACGGGGTCTAGAGTTTTCATATTGCAAAAAAGGGCACTCAGGAATATTTACAGTGTTCCTGCACGAGAGACCTGCCGAAGTATTTTTAGAGAAAGTGGCATAATGACATTTTACTCTTTATTTGTCTATAAAAACTTATTATATGCTCGCAAACACCTCAGTGGCAGCAAGAAATTATGTGATATTCATAAGTACCCTACACGAAATAGACATAAACTTTGCCTTCCAAATGTACGGCTAGCCAAATCTAAAAAATGTTTTATTTATCAGAACATTAAATTGTATAACCATTTACCTGACTCTGTTACCATACTAAGTGACATTAAATATAAGTCGTACCTTAAACAAATCTTAACTGAAAATGCACTGTATAATATAAAAGAGTACTATGACATCAAATTTAAATTATAGAATATTAGTGAATGCAATTGTATATTAAACTCTGAATTAAAATTATAAAAGGTTACTAATCTCAAATTGACATAATTGTAAACCTAAACCTAGTTATAAGACATATTCTAGTGCATATTGTATGTCAATGGAATAAATGATTTTGATTTTGACTTTGACTGACATAAGTGTAGCTTAATACGTATAATAGTAAGTCTTATTACCAGTTTGTTGTTGGTTTATGCATCACAATTCCGAGTAACGGAAGGGCAGGATCTTCGCACGCAAGCATTGCTATGCTTACTGGAAGGTTCCGACCTTGCCTTTGTTTCAACATGTGTAAAAAATCCAATATTCTTTTTTTTTGATAAGTGTAAACTTCTATAAGTCTAGGTACCTGTGAAAGGATGAGGATCAGTTTCCTTCACGGCTGTCACATTCTCCATTGCGAAACCATATTCGAATGTGAAGTTTGATCGCGCCATAATCTTTACTTCAACCGGGGAGTTGCCTCTAACCTTGACTTTGTAAATTCCTCGTAATCTAGTGGGTTCAAAGACCTGAAAAAAATTGAGTAAATATATTTAGTTTTTTCACATATTTGTTCGGTGATGTATGTATTTATTCATTAACAATTTAATTATTTCATGTCATTACCTTAAAATTTCGTGTCCACGTCTCATTGACTCTTTTGATTACCACATTTCCTGCAGTAGTGATTACTAAATCTACATCAATCCCAGAAGCGGATATTATAGTTTTCTCGGTTAGCACATCAATGTTGAACTGTAAAGACAGTACAAGTTTAGTAATTCCATTACTTTCAATAGGTACAACAATTTCAGGAACATTAAGTATTGAAAAGTCTGTTTCTTTAAGGAAGAAAAATTCTAATTCGCAATTGTTTTTTATTTGATTTATTATAAGTAACTAATGAGTCCTGTTGGGTGTCCTAGGTACCGGTGGGGCGACGAAGACCAAAAAGACCTGAACGAACTACGGGCCGCCGATTGGACAAAAACGGCATTAGACAGGGAAGCCTAGTGGTCTTTAGTGTCGGAGTCCAAGATCCACTTTGGGTCGTTGCGCCACAGCAGTAAGTAAATAAGGAAGTAATTAGTGATTTTCGTGTTTTATGTTGATCCCCTCTTTTTATTCATTAATTCCCAACGTTAACACTGGTGTAGAAGAAACCTGGCCGACCTACTCTCACTCTGAACTTTGAAAGTGTGACAGTGTTCGGGAAATATTTTTCCCCTCCTTTACACTGGTGTGAATGTTCAGTGTAAAGTGGTTCAGTCAAGAATCATAGATTTGGTACAAGCTCTTATCGCTAAACGAACTATTTTGCACTATCATTAACTTCTAACTGAGATGGTTCTAAATAATAATAAGCTCAAACATGACGGGTCATATCTTTTGTAGTTTAGAAATTGGTATAGCCACCCTCTGTCTCAATCCGATCAACTCGATAGTGCCATATTATTGCGGTGCCACTGAAGTTACAGAGCAGCCCAACTGGGGAACCTCCACCTTATAGAATACCGCAGCCATTTAATGTTCATTCATGTAGGTATGCGGTGTTGTGCTCCTGGTAGTGAGTAAGATCGCCAGAGCTCTTGACGACGCGCATTTTCACGATCATTTTAGTGATCGCTCTAGAGTGAACACCTCTAGCGTTCTAGAAGCGACCGGCGTGCGGAGTGGGACGGTGGCGGAGCAATATCAAAACTATACCTTTATAAGGAAGAGAAAAAAAAAACTGCTTGGCACGGTAAAAAGCTCGAAGTAAAACTGACGTTTCGCTAGAATGCTCTATAAAACGCTCTTGTTGGTTTTGTGAGCTTTTACCTGTAATGTAACATTCGCTGGAATGCTCATCAAAAGTGAATGCTCATGTGTATCAGTACCTTTATGATTCTGGACTGGAAAACTTCCACATGCTCTGGTGTATACCTTAGCATAGGGCAGGCCGTAGATATGCTTATTTGCTAGTAATAATATTACTTACTTCACTCGTATTGCTCCATTTGTTTGCTGGGATGACTACAGATTCGATGACGTTCCTGTTACCTTTAATGATTTTCTTGAGGTATACAGGCACCTACATTAAAAAAGAAGACTTTAATTTAGACGATGAACAGTTTTAAGTACACACAGAAAAAAAACTTGAAGAAATTCAATAGGCAGACCGCCATTATCTATATTTATACTTAGGACAAGGCTGTGAGATTGTAAGTTTATAAGTTTTTATGTAATGGGTAATCTTCGGAACCACTTATCCGATACATTTTGAAAGAGTCGGCAACGCGCGATGACGACCCTGTATTGAAGGCGGCTGATGACTACGGCGGTCGCTTGCCGTCAAACGCTCTTTAGCCACTGACGTAGTATGAAGAAAAGAGGAAATAACCCAGGTAATACCTGTGCAATATCGTCCTTGTCTACTGTGATTGCCTGTCCTTTGCACGCCGCTGCTAGCTTTTGGTACACCTGGTACCTTCGCGTGGAGATGTCGCCACAGTGCCCGGATACAATGAAATAGATCTGAAATTGAAACTCTTTTTACAAATGCAATATTGGAAAGTTTGGATTCAACTAAATACTTAATGGGTTAAATGAGCATTTATAGATTAACTGCCCGCGACTCCGTCCGCGTGGAACTCGTTTATATCGTAGCTCCATACAAACTTTTACCTTCCATTTTAGGGAAGTGGGGGGTTAGAAAGAGACAAAAAGTAGCCTATGTCACTCTCCATCCCTTTTACGTGATTTTTTAAGTGGAGATAACTTAAAAAATCACGTAAATATGTCGCTTCGCTCCGTTTTGCCGTGAAAGACGGACAAACAAACAAACAAACACACACACTTTCGCATTTATAATATTAGTATGGATTTCAAGATATAATGTAGATATACCCACATTAAAGGCAAACATAACATTTTCCTCTTTTGTTACCATTTCTTTTGTAGAAGAAAAACGAACAGCGTCAAGTATAGCTACTCATACAAAGTTTTGAGGTTAATTACTAGCTTCTGCCTCTGCCCACGACTTTTTCTGTATAACGGATATATATTATCATTTAAATAATTACCTGCCCTAGAGACAAAATCCAACAAAATATCAGACATCAATAAACTGGTAACTTAATTAATGTCGGATAAAATATTATTAAATGTTTTAATATAAAATTTATTTTCGTTAATTTACATTTGCTCTATAATGATCAAGATAAATCATACAAAAAAGACAATTAATGCTTCATTTAAATCCATATAATTAGGGGTGGGAGGGTAACGTCGTTGGTAATAAAATAATATAAACGGACTCAACCACGTGAGTAAGTAAATTGACACAATTATTATACTTTGATAAGTTGAAGAAGACTGTACGAGTATATTCAGCGGAAATTGGTGAGTCTGTGAGTGGTGAAAATAAGTCCGGCGGCGTCGTCCGTGTTTTATTTTAACCTTGAAATCACCCTGAAATCCCCTAAGCGCCGCGTCACGCGATGGCACGTTGGAACGTCGTGATGGCTTTCACGCCAACTATGTTATTACCTCAGCCACACTATGCTTTTCGCCGCGATGTTGCCCTCTAGTGACACACTGCTCTACACACGCGATCAGTCGCGACGCTCTGCACTAGGTTACTAGCCTTTATGTTTTGCCGCTCCTTTCGCACGCACCCAAAAAATCCGACAAAACAGGGAGCGATGGGCATGGCAAGGAGCAAGATGAGCGGCATAACGAGTAACGTTGCCACGCTATGTTTCTGTCGCACACGAGTGTGTGGCAGGCGTAAAACAGTCGTACAGTAATTTAGTTTGGCGTCCCTTCTGTGGATATTGTCAAAGTTAAGGCCTATATCTTTTTATCTCTTTTATAATCTTTATAAAGCTTAGTTTTTGGTTGGACTCCTAATCCGCATATGCGTCTTCTCTTATATGATTTCCTGCTATCAAAACATTTTCTATGTGTACGGAAGGCCATATCAATTGACCACAGGAAATACTTTTGGTTTACTTTATATGTATGACCCTAAAACGCTAAAGTTTTGTTAACCATGGGAAGATTTTGGCGCGGCTCCTCCGTTTGGCTTATTAAAGTGTTCTAGATTACCCAGCATAAAGCAACATTCACGCAAATTAACTATTAAAGCAACTTACCTGACTTTTCTTCGCCTGGCATAGAGCTTTGACCTCCTCAAACTTGTCGTAGTCTCTGGCCGAAGAATCGGTGAACACGTAGAAACGGGAACCTTCGCGACTCTCATTGAGTGCCAGTTTTAACCCCGACAGGGCTGCCTCTGGACACACTGTTGTGCTCCCGTTGTGCACTTTGATGGAGTCTAATGCTTCTATTAACTCTTTCGGGTTTTGAGTTTTCTTCTTCAGTACGATTTCTGGAAAACAACGTCATAACGGAATCAGTGTTACAGTAACTGGCATGAGGTGGGGTGGAATAGCTTCACATTCGAGGTCAAGCCACGGTTCACCGTCACGCCACGGCCGTAGCGCGAAGCAGCAGACTGGATAGCGGCCTTATATGCCGACACAACTGAGTAATCCCGCTAGCCTGATGACGCGCCGCCATGACGTTAATCAGTTCGCACAGTGACAGGCTGGACAAAACCTGACATTATTATTTTAATCGCAATTTTTTTGTCACGTTCCTATATGTTTTTGCGTTGCATTTGGTTCGCGTTTGTTGCCTTAATATAACCAGCACAAAGTTGGTGTTAATTTATTCCTATGGATCTATATCACGCCAACAGATAAGGACTTGTCTGGTTTCAAATACGGCATTGTTATATAATTTGCCGAATTCCTTTAGGCACGCGGGGGCAAGATGGGGTCTTGGGTAAAATATGACATTATTGATTATTTTAATTAGTGTCTACATCCCTTTTGTAACGTCTTCACAGACAAACATAATCATACCAATGACTTTTTCGTAAAATATGTCAGTTATGTCGTTTTTAAAACACCCCTTCAAATTGTACTCAAAAATTTCAACTCGATTGAACGTCAGACAGGTGTAGAAATTCTACCGGCATGATTTGACCCAAACTACCTTACATAGATACTAACTAACACGGCAAGTTAATATAAATCTAGTAATAAGTCCCTGTAAAAGACGCCAACTTAAATATCTGTATGACACGACTATCTTACGGGGTGAAGCGCGCAACCATTATTTATTGAAGCTGAAAATGACAGTTTACGTTAGAAAAGGTACGGGACTACTCTACTGGGCCTCTATTCCACAATCAAATGTGAACTGAATTGGTAACGAATCTCGTGTAACCAAATGTGTAGACGACACGCAATTAGTCAATATCAACTTTATTGTTATCGTGCCAGAGTCCCTATTTCATTGAAAATGTATATAAACTCACCTGGATCGTTAAACGTCACCAACACATAGTCTTCGATGTCGCTCGCGTTCTCAAACCCCACAATTAATTTAGTGGCGTTTATCACTTGCTTAATATCGTCAATCAAAGAATACGTATCGTCTATAACGAATGTTAGACTATGTTTATCACATGATACTTGGGTTAGAATTGCTAAACATAGCAATATAATGACCGCCATTGTGGCATTTGTGGCTGACGCGTCGGTCGGAGTTAAAATGCCTGATTCACGAACGAACCCCGACTATTAACTAAATTGGGAATTTAGTTAATGTGTACCTACGGAGATATATGAAGATGTTAAGGTCAATGTTAAACTAAACATGAGAAGATCTTATCGTTTTATTGTTAATTTTTTGGTGATAAGACGAGCTCGGATAATTAATGTAGACTGAAGTCAAGTAAGTATGCACAGTACAAAAAACGCTGGCGGCCATAATACTTTATACGGCGTCCCCGTAGCATGGATGGCGTTATCACGCGATAAGTGACAGGATAGGCGCGTCGTCTCGTTCTATCGAACGGTGTCAGCCAGGGACGGAAGCTCTATCCTATCACTTATCGCGTATGATAACGCCATCCATGCTACGGGGCCAGCGCTCTTTTTACGTGCCACCAGTAAATACAAAGGTATTTTCTCAAACATGGAATGAAATATAGATGTTGTATTCTTTATAATAGGCTTGAGTTTCACGTTACGGGCGCGGCGAGACGAGAGATCCGTAATGGAATTTCATACTAATACTCCAGGCAAAATACGGTTTTGAAAAACATTAATTTATAATAACGTTTTTTTTGTTGATTTTATTTGAAAATGTTATTCTAAGATGATTTAGTCAAGAATCCGACAAACTTTCCACCCGGAAGTAATTATGTAGATTTAAATGAAGCATGCATTATCTTTTTTTGCACGATTTATCTTGAATATTATAGAGCAAATGTACTCGTAAATGAACCAAAATAAAGACAAAAACATTTATTAATATTTTTACTGACTTTTTAGACTTATCATTTTTTCGATGTCTGAAATTTTGTCGGATTTTGTCGCTGGGTAACTATTTAATTGATAATATATCCGTTATACATAAAAAATAAGCTATTATAAATTATTTCCAAAATTGTAATTTTTTCCATACAAGTTGTCAGTTCATTGCCTGGACTATAAATTGGAGGTACAATTTTATGGCGAGCGCCGCGCCGACGACGCCGTCCGTGGACATATGGCAGAGCCCGCCGGCATCGCTACGCTCTCGTCCGTCTGTATCTACTTGGCCAGCAATCCCTATTTTCTCTGCCTCTGCAGTAATGTACTAATAGTAGTACAAACTCGCAGTAATGCAGATCATACTCGTTATGTATGTATACGAAGGTTAGTAACATAACGAGTTTGCTGTACATCAAAAACGTGGTTTTGATAAAAGATGGCATTTTTAGTTATCAGCATGTTTATATAGTCTGGCCAATAGTGACTGCATAAACGAAAAATACCACAATATTCAGGCTATTAGCGCATTATTCTGCATGCATTCAAATTTATACGGAATAGTATATTGAACAACGTAGTGTTACGGTAGCCTAATAAGGCCTGAGTGGACGCCTCGCTCAGAGCGGGGCGTGCAGCGTCCATATAAAACAAATGCAATTTATATCCACTCAGGCCTTACACTTAGTAGTTCAGGCATGCGGCTGTCAAGCGGCGGTCGTGGGTTCGAATCCCGGCTCGTACCAATCAGTTTTTCGGAACTTACGTACTTACGGATTATTTAACGTTAGCTTTTCGGTGAAGGAAAACATCGTGAGGAAACCGGTCTAATCCCAGTAAGGTCTAGTTTTTCCTTCTCCAGGCCCCTATTTCACCACGGCTACAGGTGCGACAATTGTCACAAAATATGACATATGTAGAATTATCGGTTTCACCACGCTGACAGGTGCGACAATTGTAGAAAACAATTGTCACAACTAAACATAGGGAACAATGTATCAAATAATTAAAAGTTGTTAACTCAAATAGCAATAAGTAAATATATTTAATCAAAAAATTATCTTAACATTCGAAATAAAAGTTAATAAATGGAAAGAAATAACTCAACGTTTGAATGAAATGGGTGTGTATGACAAAGATTGGAAACATGTAAGAGATACAACTTGGCAAAATTGGAGAAAGAGGATTATAGTAAGTATTTAACAAGTTTGAATGATTAATTAGTTAAGGTAAATTTTACAGTATTTTAAATTTGGAATTCGGTGTAAATGGGTACGTCGTTCATTTAAAAACACTCAATATAATTTGAGGGTCTTTATTAAAATGACATTTTAGCTAGGTACTTATACCTAGCGTAGGTATTAAGTATTTCTTACGATACTTATGTTTAAGAAAACGTATAATAATATAATGCAGAGAAGCCTCAAAAATATACCTACTAATAATGTTGCGAATTGGCCAATAGCGTTTACGTTTCGGGTTTATTGCAATACAATGATAAAAATAAATGTAGATATTTGTAGTTTTGAAACTTACATACAGCCTTGGCCAAAAGTATTGAGCAGCCATGCTTTTTGTATTAAAAGTCGAAATTTTAGTCGAGTAGGTATAAGTATATTCACCTTTTTAGGGTTCCGTAGACAACAAGAAACCCTTATAGTTTCGCCATGTCCGTCTGTCCGTCCTCGGCTTAGCTCAATAACCATTACTACTAGAAAACTGTAATTCGGCATGGGTACATAAATCAATCACGCCGACAAAACAGTACAATAAAATCTTGAAAAAATAATAATAAAAACCTCCCCTACACCTAAAGCGGGTATGTAATTTTTCTTTCTCGTTAAACCCATGGTGTATGGTGTATCACGGGGTATCGTTAGATAGCCCGTTCAAAAATATTACGGGTTTTCTTAAACCATTTTTCAAATCAGTTATTAGTTTGCGAACTATTATGCTTTAAAGCCCTAATAATGAAAAATCCGTGACATCAAAAGAAAAATTAATTATTTCTTTAAATCTTCTTCTATATGCGAAATCATCAACATCACTGTTACTATTACTACTACTACTACTACTAGCATGGAGAGCCATTTTGAACTACGCGTATGTCAACCACGAAATACTACAATTGTCACGCAATTCGACACAGCTTTAACCTCATGTCAAGATTCACCGACAATTCTACAAATATGTCGACTAGAAAAACATATTCTTGTTTCACAACACAATTGTAATATATTAAATTGTAGCAAAATGCCTATCATGTTTGTAAGTATTTCTATAGAAAATATTTTCTAAAATTGTATTATGTCACCTGTCGCTTGACAATTGTCGCTCGACATATGTCACTGACAATTGTAGCCGTGGTGAAATAGGGGCCAGGGGCCAGTCGTTTTCGAAAAACTAGTGGCTATGCCAAATCTTGGGATTAGATGTCAAAGCGGACTCCGGGCTCCTTAAGGCACAACCGGGAATAACGCTAGGAGGATGATGAGTAGATTGAACAATTAAAACTCATCTGTTTTTTTTCCCTAGCTTACTTTATCAAAGTTAATCTTTAAATTCTTTGATCATTGTTAATCAAGAAAGTCGGTCCAACCGGCAGGCAGCACTCCAACCGCACGTTCTTTCTATATTCTGGTAATGTATGATTATTGACGCAAGTGCCTCGATCCAGACGCAGCGACTTCTGCTGCGCAGGTAGAGTAGACGTCAGTGCGCGCGCGCTGCGCAGCATATTCGGTGTAAAGGGATCGGCTTCAGTCACGTTGCGTAGCGCGCTGGAACGACTGTTGTCAATTTATGTTAGGCGCCTACCGTACGTAAAATGCATAAAGCCGGGTACTCATTAGCGAGCTGTAACCAAAAAACAACTGCTGTGAGCGGTACGCGTGCTGCTTGCAGCGAGCCGACGTTTACAACAAACTCATTTCTGAACCCGTAGGCCGTAACGTTGCACGTAACTGTAACCGTTACTTCTACCAAAAACATAGTGTGTACGTGGTTCGCGAGCCTGCAACGAAAGCTACACGAGCGACTCGCAGCGAGCCGAGAGTTGTCGGTTTTAGCCGTGAATCAAAGGGCGCTCGCAGTGCGCTCGTGGACGTCAAGAGGAGAGTTTGTGCTAGCCGCTGCGAACTAGCTATATATTCGAGTATTTCTTCGTTATGAGTGAATGGTCAGAGGATAAATGTGTTTTGCTGATAGACGCCTACAGGAAAAATAGTGTAGATACTATGGAACCCTAAGGACAAAGATTATTACAAGGACACATGAAAACTAGATAACTTCTTTCCCGATACATTCTATGAATCCCACCATCTTCGTGGCCGTCACTGATCATCGAGTAAGGCATCTATAGATATGTATGCTGCACAAGCGAGAGACACTTCGTCCGACATCGTGGAGCTGCAAACCAAAACTGCCGATAGATCCGGCTTGTCAGTGGCCTTCTCGTACACACTAGAACCTCGATACTGTATCTGTTTGGTTACAGTTACAGCTCGCATAATGAGTACCTACGCTCGGTGAAAGCGTTCCGGCGACGTCGTGAGCCTAAACTGTAACACGCGTACACACTAGAACCTCGTTACTGTATCAGGCATGTTACGGTTCATCATATCTGCCGAAAGACGTCCACTGCTGGACATAGGCCTCCCCCAAAGAGTGCGAAAGTGACCGGTCCCGCGCCACCCGCATCTAGCGGACTCCTGCAACCTTTACCAGCTCATCAGTCCACCTTGTGGGGGGCCTACCCACGCCGCGCCTTCCGGTACGTGGTCGCCACTCAAGAACCTTTCCGCCCCAACGGCCATCGGTTCTACGTGCTATGTGCCCTGCCCACTGCCACTTAAGTTTAGCGATTCGGAGGGCTATATCGGTTACCTTGGTTCTGCTGCGGATAGCCTCATTTCTGATGCGATCACGCAGAGAAACTCCCAACATGGCATGTTACGGTTACGGCTCGCTAATGAGAACCCGACTTTACGTGTTCGACCTGCAGCATTCTAATCTAATTCGCATTGCTGTTCCCTTGTTTTAAGAAATATTTGTTGGAAATATGTTCTTTAAAACTTTAATTAACAAGCTTTCTATTAACTCTCAATGTATGTACAGTCAGCGTCACATATATATCTGTACTCTCGAGACACAAGCTGGCCATGGGACTTCAGTACTTAACCGACGTAACCCCGTTGAATTTGGGCTCGTTAGAATCGTCTCAATGAGTACTTGATGACGGTGTACAGAAAAGTACAAACGGCAAAAAAATCTTCTACCAAAGATATATTTTTTGGCCGAAACTTATTTCCTCTATACAGGGAGGAACATTTCCTTGGACTAAGCTGAAAGGACAGTGTAATATAAGTGACGTACAAACGATCTATTATAAATGTTAAGCTGGATTTAAAAGAAAAAAAAAACATAAAAATCGAAATATTTTATCTTAGTGACAACCCTAATACTATACATAGTTATTATTTTCATTTGAAATTGACACATGTCACAAGTCACAAGAATCTTGCTGACTTCATTGAATCTGCTGGATAGGGTTGAAACATACAGTTTTTTTCACCAAAGTTTAACAAGTTGTATCTCGGTAACCGTTAGAAATATTAATATGGTTACTAGGTGAGAAGTAAAGCACTAAACCTGATCTATATCCCATTTGCTTAAAAGTCCATCGATCTGTTCCACCCAGTATATTCAATAACCACGTCAAAATCCTAATTTCTATCCATGGTTTGTTTTTTGTTTTGAATTCAATAGTACGGTACAGTACTTGCTATATAGCCTCGCGTATCCCGGCCATACGGGACGTTGATACCACAGACAGACACACATGTTAAACTTATAGCAACACTGCCCAAGTAGCACACTAGCGGTATAAGCAGACATTATATCGCTTAAAGGTGGTACAACAGCGGTTTAATAGAGTTTGTATACTTGTTAAGCTTTTATATAAGGGATATAAATAACTTCAAAAAGGCTAAGGTGGTATAATCGCGCAAAGTAACGGCTTTGACGGTATAAGACAGCATTACAGCGCTTTTGTACCTGCATCTGTTGCATAAGAGAGGTATAAGGATCCCATATAACTCTATAAGATCTATAAGAGGGGCAGAGAAGGTTATATCACTTAAAGAGTTACAAGAGTGTAATATGTAGGTTAAAGCGGTACAATAGAGATATTGAGATCCTTTTTACCACCTTTACCGTAGTAGAGTATTATAACTCCTTAATATCTCTTAAAGTGGCCTGCATTATTCTCTCTTATACGAGTAAAGCTCCTAAGGCTCTAAAATAGCGATTACTATCGCTATAGTAGATCCTTAGGCTCTACAATAGCGATTTCTATTGCTATACTACCGCTATACTACCGCTAATACAGTCAGATTAGCGATAGTAGATGCTTAAAGCAGTTACTATCGCTATAGTAGATCCTTATGCATTACAAAAGCGATTACTATCGCTATACTACCGCTAACACAGTCATAGTAGCGATAGTAGATGCTTAAAGCAGTTCTAACAAGTCGCCATTGCTATATTGATGAAATTTGTAGTCATGAGATTTAATATATTACTTTTCTTAGATAATACACTATAATTTCCAACATAAACACTTTGAATTTGCATATAATGGATTTACAAAATTATCATAAGGCTCTATCTGACATGTGTGAACCATTTCAAGATTACGTTTAATTTTACAATACACTTCAATATATTTTTACAATTTAGATTTCACGATTTCGAGGGGCGCGTGAAAAATAAAACTAGATTAATGCTAGATTACGGTATATTTTGACAGTAAACTGATGTTCGCACAAATAATTCAAGTAATTAAGTAAAAAAAACCATACTTACTTTAGGACTGCTATTGAATTATTTTTTATTCACCATGCGCACATCACAACTATATGACACCGCACACTTTGTAGCAGAGTTGGGCACTCAATCATGTTGATTTTATTCCCGTCAAAGTTATTCAAATAATTTCGCCGTGAATAATTCTTATGTTAGAAAATTGAATAAAGTTAACTTATTCTTATTCAAATAAATCTAATCATGATTTTTTATTTTAACTAATATACCATGAATAATATATGAATGTAGTTCGGACGGATACTCGGGGATAAACACGACGCATTTGGTAATTTTGGTATCGGTATAGAGGCACTAGTAGAATCTTGAATGTAGTGTAATTTATACCTATTGTATATGTCTGTGGATCGTGGAACTCCTTAATGGCTACTTGTATAGCCCTCGAGATTGGGCTCATTTGGTTTGTTTTGACGAGTTCTATGCATTATACTTGGTGATGATGGTCTGATGATAGAGTGAGGAGGTGGACAGTGGAACTCCTTAATGGCTACTTGTATAGCCCTCGAGATTGGGCTCATTTGGTTTGTTTTGACGAGTTCTTTGCATTATACTTGGTGAGGAATGAGGATGGTCTGTTGGTCTGGACAGAGTCAGAAGGTGGATAGTGGAACTCCTCAATAGCTCTTGTATAGTTTAGGTTTATATGTTTTTTTTTACGAGTTCTATACAAGTACACTTGGTGACGATGTTCTTGTATAAATAACTTTACTCATAATTATGCTATCTCTTTCACACCTACAGAGAGCAAAAGAGATAATAAATGACGGCAGGTAAAACAATAACCCTTGCTTTACCTGCGCTTATCACTATATTCGCAGATGGGCGCAGCGATGTCCTTCGGTTTACTTTCACAAAACTTATACTAATAGTGTACTATTTATTTGAGGTCGACGCACCATAAATACTTAATATTAGTCTACCTCTGAAGCATTTAAAATTTGTATTAATTACGAGGGGTGATCCAAAAGTAATGATAATCGGCATAAAACACAGAAGTTATCCGTTATATATCATTTTTAATTATTAAATACACTCTTTATTAGTTTACTTACGAGTACCTATATAATATATTAAAAATGTTTTAATTTTGCTACATATAAAAAAAAAAACTTTGTATAGACGAAATGAAGACTACTTTTTACATCGACGCAATTCCACCGATTTTATTGACGAGTTTTCAATATCTAAGAATAAGAAGTAATAGTAAAAGAGTTGGTCTAGATTACACTGTAGGTAACTAGTTTTATAGAATTCACAAGCCTGAAAAAAAGTCCTGGTACTCGGCAAGCTCAGCCAAGAAAAAAACTCATACAATTGGTACTTTTTTTTCTTTGGTTTTTTCTGAGACGGCCCCACTTAATTGCTATAGAATTATGATGTATCACTCTCCCTTCGTATTTATATTCATATATTTGTAACCTAGGTTCACCCTGTTTAAAAAAAAAAAAACTATGTATTGATGGCCAGAAAAACCTACCGTGAACTTAGTTACGTGAGCTGTGCTTAAAAAAAACGATGACATGAGTTTAATTTATTAATTTCGTGGCATCAAAATAAATAAACTTTAAATTTTATATTTTTATTTTTTTATTTCCACACCAGAATTTTGCCAACACCGCCCCAAACATGTAACAAAATATCCTCCGATTTTACTGACGGCAGAATATATTCCATACCATCATATTCATTTAGCTATTAAAAAAAAACAAATGAATGAAATCTTTTTTTTAAGTTTTTAGTGTATTATTGAATCATTGCACAATAGGAATGACAATCACAAATTATCATCACGAGACCAAATCATGCTGATTATCATTACTTTTGGATCACCCCTCGTATTTCAGATAACTAATTTAAATTAAGATTATAAAGTAAAATGTATGCAAATCTATGCAAAAACCTGTGTAGTAAAAAAAAATATCTAATATAAGATGAATTTCCATACCTCAGTATAAATATTATGTAGGGCTCTGGATATCCGTGATACACGCCGACCCGTACCGTGACCGAACCCTACGTGTTCTTAACCCCGGCGGTACTAAGATCACGAATTTCACGAACACGACCGGTACGTAGCCCGTACCTGCGTTCGCGTCCGGATTCACGTGACACGCCAAGATACGTAGCCTGTACCTGCGTTCGTCTGCACCGGTCGGAACGATACACCCGGGCCGCCGCCACGCCAGTTGGAGTTAAAATTAAAACAAATAAGGACTATTAATGAATTACTAATTATTACTTAGTACGGGACGAACGGGTTTTTTCTATGTGGTTTTTTGTTTAAATTATATTTTTTGCGTCGTTTCAGTTATAATGGTTAGATATTTAAGTAATTAACGGCGTTATTATGTTTTCTGTATAACCAGCTATTGTGATTTTAATCCAAGCTAGCGACGATGCAAAATTCTCTATTGCCATTAGTTATACTTATATTTATTATACAATTAAGAGACTGCGACGTATAGCGTTATAATATCAGTAAATAATTATCGTTAAATTAAGAGAAGAATAAAAAAAATTATAAAAGATTACTATCTAAGGATATAACATAGCCAAAATGTTAACACGCAAGGCAATCCTACTAAAGAAACAAAAGAGCAAATTTCTGCGAATCTTCGGTACGTATGATGACGGTAAATCCAGGCAAACAACACGTGCATGGACTAAACAAGAAAACAACAAACAAAAAAGTACACAGCTGCAGTTCTTATCGGTTTCGGCACATTACAAAGTAGATAGTGACTTATTTTTGCTCGACTGCTTAACAAGGTAAAAAAAGTTTTTCGTTAAATGTCTTGTCGCTATATAGAGTTTAATTACACTACACCTAAAAATATTCTTCTACGAAAGTAAAAAACAAAAGCCGCAGACTTGGTGACATTTTATTTTGCATCTCTATATAAATATTTTATTCAATAATTTGAGTTCTCCCAAGGTTTAAAAATTATTGAGTCGTTCATTGTAATTTACCTACCAGGGTGGTATTCTTGTAGATAAGTGGAGTTGCACGTGCAGAATTGCAGATAACGATGCGAAAGGTTTGCGAACGACGTAATTAAACAAACAATACGCATAAGTAGCTTTCGGCTTTACCTGGTAGTATACTACTTTACTGGTGGTATACACCACCGTTTTGTTCATGAAGTTCAAAGAAGTGACCGCGTTTTGTTTTACAAATAAGCGGGATTTTTTTTCGAATCGAAAAGGGACTGTTTAGAATTCTTAATCCGTTGTGATTATCCATTAGTCACCACTACACACACTTCTGTTATTTTAGCCCCCGTTTAATTACTGTATTACCTATTTATTATATTTAATGTTGGTTTCCTTTATTTTCTACTCACTTAATATTTTAAAGTCCATGTTCTTAAAAATAAAAGAATGAAACGGAATAAAGAGCTACGAATAAGAACTAACGATATATTTTTATTCGTCGTCTTTAGAGACACTGCATCTTATCTTCACTCAACGTCGCTGGCGGACCGGATCCGCGTGTACTTAAGGTACGTGAACCCGTGACACGGATCTACACGGGTACACGTGACTTAATTACATGTAGCCGAATTTCACGTGCCGAACGGGCCATAAAACCGTTGCTGTGTAACACGAAAACGGGCGCACGGCTACTTGTACACGAAACACGGACACGACCGCGAGCCCTAAGTATAAATACGGATGAACCCAAACTCGAGGGGTATACAAGTAGCCATTGAGGAGTTCCTCTATCCACCTCCTCACTTCATCATCAGACCATTATCACGAAGTATAATGTATAGAACTCACCAAAACAAACCGAATGAGCCCAGGATATACAAGATTGAGGAGTTTCACTATCCACCTCCTGACTCCATCATCAGACCATCGTCACCAAGTATAATGTATAGAACTCGACAAAACAAACCGAATGAGCCCAAACTCGAGGGGTATACAAGTAGCCATTGAGGAGTTCCTCTATCCACCTCCTCACTCCATCATCAGACCATCATCACCAAGTATAATGTATAGAACTCGACAAAACAAACCGAATGAGCCCAAACTCGGGGGGTATACAAGTAGCCATTGAGGAGTTCCTCTATCCACCTCCTCACTCCATCATCAGACCATCGTCACCAAGTATAATGTATAGAACTCGACAAAACAAACCGAATGAGCCCAAACTCGAGGGGTTTACAAGTAGCCATTGAGGAGTTTCACTATCCACCTCCTGACTCCATCATCAGACCATCGTCACCAAGTTTAATGTATAGAACTCGACAAAACAAACCGAATGAGCCCAAACTCGAGGGGTATACAAGTAGCCATTGAGGAGTTCCTCTATCCTTCTCCTCACTCCATCATCAGACCATCATCACCAAGTATAATGTATAGAACTCGACAAAACAAACCGAATGAGCCCAAACTCGAGGGGTATACAAGTAGCCATTCAGGAGTTCCTCTATCCACCTCCTTATTCCATCATCAGACCATCATCACCAAGTATAATGTATAGAACTCGCCAAAACAAACCAAATGAGCCCAAACTCGAAGGATATACAAGTAGCCATTGAGGAGTTCCACTATCGACCTCCTGACTCCATCATCAGACCATCGTCACCAAGTATAATGTATAGAACTCGACAAAACAAACTGAATGAGCCCAAACTCGAGGGGTATACAAGTAGCCATTGAGGAGTTCCTCTATCCACCTCCTCATTCCATCATCAGACCATCATCACCAAGTTTAATGTATAGAACTCGACAAAACAAACCAGATGAGCCCAAACTCGAAGGATATTCAAGTAGCCATTGAGGAGTTCCACTATCCACCTCCTGACTCCATCATCAGACCATCGTCACCAAGTATAATGTATAGAACTCGACAAAACAAACCGAATGAGCCCAAACTCGAGGGGTTTACAAGTAGCCATCGAGGAGTTCCACTATCCACCTCCTGACTCCATCATCAGACCATCGACACCAAGTACAATGTATTGTATATAACTCGTCAAAACAAACCAAGTAAACCCAAACTTATCAAAAAATCCATTGTGTGTAAATCAACTCACAAAATTTTACCGACGATACCAACAAATTAACTTTATTTGAATAACGTTTTATCTAAATAAAATGTTAGTTAGAATAACCCCATTTGTAGAATAATTAGTCCGTATTTTATTCCGTATTTAAAATAAAAGTAGCATGATTTATTCACCTTCATGTTATTCTAAATAACGGGCGCAAGAATTATTCTTATTCAAATCGATTTGAATAAGAATAAAATTTCTGTTTTTATTCTTATTCTTATTCAAATAAAAATTTGCCCGACTCTGCTTTGTAGAATGTTTTTACATCTTTATTATATACAATTTAGGATGTTTATATCACTAATTTCAAGTCAATAGGAGTTAGAAAATCCTTTAAGTTGCATATTAGAGTGACAGTGCCATTAAACATCGCTTAAACCTGTATAAGAGGGGCATAGAGGTGTCTTATAACTCTTATTCTCATTTTAGCTCTTACTACCGCTCTTCACACGCCATTATATCTCTTAAGGTGCTCTCTAACTCTGTTGTAGCGCTGTTGTATCGCTTAAGCTCGTATTAAAGCGACTCTAGCGATATATGACGCGTAAGCCTGTATAAGCTTGGCCCTTTTTAGAGGTATAATAGCGATATAGAACTTCTATATCGCTATTGTAGCGCTTGCTTGCCGCAGCCTGCAGGCTTAGCCGTTACAAACAGCCCTTATACCGCTCTTTTAGCGCTTATTATAACTCTTGTGTGCTACTTGGGTGTTTACGTCGGGGTTAAAAAATGAGGTTTGGCCATCCATGTTTTTAACCCCCGACGCAAAGAGAGCGGTGGTATAAGTTTTTTCTGCTCCTCTACCGTTATCTGTCATTTATATAGGCTCTAGCTCAAATACAATGACACCGATAATATGTCGTCGAAAAACTCTATGCTCTATGGCCCATAAACGCACTGTTAGTGTACTTTTATGGTTCATACATTTTTCATAAAAGCACTGTTTACCACGATGTCAAATCATCTAACTTTTTTTCAATCGGCCGCCATATTGCAGTGGTACCAACACTACCAACTTCATAAGCAAATTTTTCGAAATAAAAAGTTTTGCTATCAAACATTTTTTAGAACATAAATTATTTACTAAAGTTAAAATAAATGATCATGAATTGTGTGTATACATATTTTACCAATTATTGGTATTATTTATAAATATAAACCGATCCGATTCGATTCGGATCCCGATTCAGTTTGGTTCGGATGGCAAGTTTAAGGAAATTAAAAACAAAACAGACCATAAACAAGAGGTGTCAATGTGTTATATTTCTAATTTCCCACCAAAGTTCCAATTCACAATTAAAAGACGAAATATGATAACTATTCGTTATTAATAACATATTAAGATTTGATTCGTGTTTGTGAATTGAAGAAATCTGTGTACGTTCCTTTTAAAATGGACGAAGAAGAAAATAACTGCACCGCTGAAGAAATTGCGTGAGTAGTAATAGAACTAACGGAAAAACTACTGCCGAAAAGTCAAATGCTATTTATTTAGAATTAGTCGTAGAAAAAGTATTGTATGCAACGCTCGTGGCGTCTTTAATTGCGATGCTCGCCAAGACTCGCATCGCAACTCACGCCACTCGCGTTTTAAGACCCTACTTATACAACCGTTGCATAAAATACTATAACGTGTCTGTGTATCTGTGTATCTGTCTGTGGTATCGTAGCTCCCAAACGGATGGACCGATTTGAATGAGAATTTTTTTGTTTCATAGATAATTTCAACCCGAGTGTTCTTAGCCATGTTTCATGAAAATCTGTTCAGCCGTTTGAAGATCATCAGCTCTTTTCAAGTTGATGAGGGGATCTGACTAACTTCCTTATGTCCGATCGATTCAAAATTTGGTACCGTGTTGCTTCAATGACATTGAAATTATATGGTAAGGTAACCATGACCAGATCAGCCGTTTGAAGATCATGAGCTCTTTAATAGTTGATGAGGGGATCTGACTATCTTCCTTATGTCTTATCGATTCGAAATTTGGTACCGTGTTACTTCAATGATATTAAAAGTATATGGTAATGTAACCATGACCTGATCATCCGTTTGAAGATCATCAGCTCTTTTCAAGTTGATGAGGGGATCTGACTAACTTCCTTATGTCCGATCGATTCAAAATTTGGTACCGTGTTACTTCAATGACATTGAAATTATATGGTAAGGTAACCATGTCCAGATCAGCCGTTTGAAGATCATCAGCTCTTTAATAGTTGATGAGGAGATCTGACTATCTTCCTTATGTCATATCGATTCGAAATTTGCTACCGTGTTACCTCAATGATATTGAAATTATATGGTAATGTAACCATGAACTGATCAGCCGTTTGAAGATCATCACTTTAAAAAGGACAAAATAAAAGGAAAATAAAAAAAATTAAAAACCCCCCGACACAAAAAATAAACTCTAAAAATTAACAAATAATATTTTAAGCCTATTATATAATTATTATCGTCACTCATATTATGTAAGTTCAAATATTTTTATTTTCCAAGCGTCCTCGCGTCGGGGGACCGTTGTGTCGGGGGACCGTCGGGCGATTTGTTAATTTATAGAGTTTATTTTTTCATTAAAGTTACTTAAAGTGGCCTTCAATGGAATTTGATATGTAAACAAACCGCCATATTGAAACACAGTTGTACATAGTTAGCAAATTCCATTGACGGCCACTTTAGTTGTTTTCCGCCTTTGTAATATCATATTCATATCCTTAGTATCCGAATATTCAATCAAACTACATGCAAATTAACGAACAAATGTTTTATTGCTATGGCTCCGTTATTCTCAAGAATAACCTTCGATTTTACAAATAATTAGACACTAACACAAATACAATACATATTTTTAACAAACGCTTTCAACTAAGTACCTATTAATTGTCTTAATTGAATGAATTGGAGATTATCGCATGCTTTGAAACGCCGTTCTGACTAGATTAAGAAACAATAAGGTCTGATTTTCAGATAAGTACTATGATTTTTGACTATATTATGATTATTTATCTGATTTAATCGATACATGATTGCCTAAAACCTTGATCGAAAAAAGGTTACAAAATTTGGGTCTTTATTGTACTTGTTTTACTCAGCCTACTCAAACAATACATTATTTTACGACAGAATCAAGTTAATACCTACTTATTTTTATCTCATCTAAAATCTCACTTAATGAAAATATAAATAAAACTTCACTGAGTTAGGTATTTATCGAAATTTGTCCAAAAAAGCCATTCCCGAAGAGTGTTGCATCTCTTTTTCACGAGCGCGGAAGGCATAACCATGTCTCTGTCAAGGGGGCGTGGTCGACTCGAATTAAGGCATCCCCTTAAGTTAATAATCGGAACATCGACTCGCAAAACTCCTAATGTTTTATTCATATTCAGTTACTCTGAAACTTTCATCAAACCTATTTTAAGTTTTATGAGTACCAGTTTTAATTAAATTGGATTATAATCAAACTAAAGTCAGTTTCTTTTACAATAAGTTAACTCTTCCACTGTGACTTTATGAACCATACATTAACGGGTTGGAATCTTTTTATTTCGTTTAGTGTATAGTTACGCTAGCATGGGTATCGCGGGACGGCTATCGATCTGTGTCACGGCGACATAGACTATCCGACTCTTTTTAAGCGTTTTAATACGGGTGTAGACTCGAAAATTATTATTACTCCAAAAGAAAGAAGGCAGAAAAACATGCCTAGTGACGAAAATCCCATTCAGATATCTCAAAGAATTACGAAGCTACAACCGTTTTAATATTGCTTGTTAGAGAGAGAAAACGCAAACGGTGTGTGACGTCACATTACAGGATGCTGCCGGGGGGCCCCGAACACGATGCGCGCGCGCGGCACGTCGCCGTCTTCTGTGACGTCACATTCTTCCAGCATCAGCGTTTCATATAAAGTTGCCTTTTGCGAAAAAGGGATAGAACATACCCCTTCTTAAAACTTTGTACACTTATAACTTCGTGATTATTTAACCTTTTGCGTTGATTTTTTCTCCATTTGACTACTTTTTTTTATCCTTTTTCTAGAAAATATGACATTATTGATTATTTTATTTAGTGTCCACGCCCCTATTATATGGATAGTTCCTGGCGACAACGTTAATAGGAGAGCCTACCCCACGCGGATTAAAGGCTAGGCAGAAAAAGAAGCGTATAGTTCCTAGTTTAAGATACTGTTTCTTATCTACTGATTCAAATCACGTGTAAATAATGGTCGTCAGGGATATCGGACACTTCCAATAGCTTTTTATCGTAGCTCGGGAACGCGGCGTAGAATCGGAACGCGCGTTCGAAATCGGGGAGGCTGCAGCAGTAGGTGAATCCTTGGTTGACGTTGCGCCAGCGTCTGTAGAGAACAGGTTCATGAATAAAAAAAAAACAAAAAAAACCTAGGCTACCGTAGCTCTCCTCTCAAATAAATAAAGAATATAGTTTTTAATTACCCGCCCCGCATCCACTCAGCCTCTTTGCAGACGTCAGTGCAGCGCATGTAACTGCGCGCTTCCGCCAACTTCAGGTCAGGAACGTTGACTTGGATGATGGCCAGGGAAGCCTTGGTGTAGGAGTCTTGGACCACCTGGAAAAGTACAACCTGTTATAAGTACACAAATAAGGTACACTAAGTCTACCTTATTTAACCCATAATAGGACAGACCACGGTGTCTAGATTGTAGTGTCGTATCGTCGTAATGCTAATCGTAGCATTATTGATGCTATTTTATTATTATCCGTGTTTCTTTTTATTTTCGGCCAACCAAAAAGTATGAGGTTCTTCAAAGAACGAGTGGACAGGTTTTTAAAGGCATGCGTTCATTGGTAACTGTGACCACTTATCACCGGTCAGGCCTGTACGCTTATTTTCTAGATAGTTATTTTATAATAACCCCTATTGTTCACTTGAACTACTAGAACTACATTATAAAGCAATAAACGTATGTATGTGTAGAATATTTATGGTTCAATTGTTTTTCAAAGTACCATGTTTCATTTTGATCATCTTATGATCTGCTTACCTTCCACAAGTACTTCGGGACCTGTACGTTTTTTCCACTGCTGTTGAGAACTACGTCCTGCTGGTTAGAGCTGGCGTCAGCTAGCTGCAGGTTTTCCGCAGTGCCAGTCCATACTTGAAGAGGCCGATTTGATGACGTCACCAAATTTCGGATTCGACGCTCCACATCCTCCCAATTCTGGAAAAAAAGTTTGATCCGTGACTATGGATAATCGGGGCCATCTTATGAACAAACATGTATTGTGGCGTTCTCAGTGGCAAATTACCTTATTTTCGTTGGCGCTATCGCCATTATTACGCAGTGAATCGTCAGATTTGTACATAAGCGCCAAGGATGCTAAGGTCTCTGAAAATGAGACAGATGAGGAGGCCTAAGAGTGTTTATTTACAGGGAGCATTGCCATAATCGCTTGACAGCCCGCGTCTTGTGCTATCGGGCGCCCTTTTTGTCCAGAAACACGGCCTAAGTTCTGCTGCTTGTGGCAGTTCTAAAAGCCTACGTATTAAAAGATCCCGCGTGAAAAAGTAGTATGCATTAGGCCTTTAGTTGCTTCAGTTTACCAGTTCAAGCCCGAAAAGAAGGGAAAAGCGCAATCATCTCTAGAAATAATTGACATAATTGAAAGAAAACGGCGTACCTTGGAGTTACAAGTGCCCCAGTGAGGCACGACATTAAAGTGAGTATACGTGGCAGCCTGCTGCATCCCAGGCGCCACATCCAGAGGATTCACCAGCATCCTCTTCGCGAAACAACATCCATCATTATGGAAATCCCTGCTCAAACTCGATGTGATCTTCGCATTCTGATTACTGCATTCGTATAGACCATCCAAGTCCACGGGGAATCCACCGTCAAACCATTCGATATGGTTGCTTGTTACTACATTTGCTAGCGATGGTTCCATCTTTAATTTTGTGTAAATTGGATTATTCGAAGTTCTGTCTAGGCAAACTTCGTAAACTTCTTGGAATGTACCATTTACCTGGAAACCAACGTTATATCTCTCTGAATTTCCTTTCATGCATCTGTGACCAGTTCTTTTGACTACGGGCTGCCATTTGTCTCTGCATTTCAAGTCGGAGTATGCAAAACGCTTGCCTGAAGATTGTTGGAGGAATTGCTGATCCTTTTCACAAGTTAAAGTAATTTCTCGAGAGCGTATGTAGTTGAAACTTGAAGGACACACAAACTTAACGACTTCATCTCTGGGTATATGCATGAATCCATCAATGGTTTTGAAATTAGTCGGCGTATTATAGGATGTTAATATTAGAGGTTCGGTTCCGACGTTCTTTGTGACATCGAGTAGGCATTCTGAAACGAAAATTAAGAAAAAATATTGGTGCATATCTCGCTTGGTAGCTAATTGTACAAAGCGTATTATTTAAGGTGGTTAGGATTAGCAAAGTCGTTTTCATGTCACGCTTGATTTCCTGATGGACCAAAGGAATTTCAAGAGCTTGTTCAACACCTAGTCAAATTACAACCAGTTATGAGCATTTCTAGAAAAAAATTGTACCTTAAGAGTACGTCAATTACTCTTTAGTATTCTGAGTTGTTACCATGTTTTTATAGTAATTTTTAAAGCAATCTTTTGAGATTGTTTTTGATCAGAATTTTAATATTTTTTAATAAATAGTAATAAAGTTCATATATCATCTATCTATATATATAAACGTAAAAGTCCTGACTGACTGACTCACTCACTTAAATCAACGCCCAGCCCAAACCGTTGAACCTAGAAAGCTGTTTTTTTCACGATAGGTAGCTTATATAACGTAAGTACCCACTACGAAGGGATTTTTGAAAATTCCACCCTCAAGGGGGTAAAAAGGGGGTTAAAAATGTGTTATCAGAACAAAAAAAGTTCTTTCAGCGTTACACCTCTAAGGGGGATAAAACGGTATTCAAGGTTTACATGGAGACCAAGAAATTGTTATAGTAAAGAGTATCTTCGGTATTAGCCTGTATGTTGAAAAACTACAAAACTGATTTCAGAGTTTTTTGAAATTCATCTCCTGTAAAGGGGTCAAAGGGGGTTGAAAGTTTGTATGGAGAGCAAGACATTTTTAAAGTAAGAGATTTGTAACTTCTGATTTAGACTGTTTGAAATTGATTTAATAAGCGGGTTAAAACATTCATCCTCTAAATGGGCTAAAAGGACTTGTATGTTTGTACGGGGAACAAGACAATTTTAAAGTCAGGGATCTATTACTTCGCTTAAAGACTAGGAAACGAATTACAGCGTTTCTTAAAATTGTTCCTCTAAGGGTTGGAAATACGAGTATGTATGAGTAACAAGTATTTTTTGAAGTAAGGGAATTCAGGTCATACATATAGTATATGGTAAGCCATTTAATAGTCAAAATACATAATCCAACTGATAGCGGAAAAGTAGGTTCTTCTTAATTGTTTCACTCTTGACAGAGAGGTCGTGGTCATCATTTCAGGAGGTGTCTTCGGTAGCAAGCTTCACAACACGCCGCCATTCCTCTCTGACAGTCGCCTTCCTTATGCTTGCGTGTATCTACTGCAACTTTTATCTGGTCTGTCCATCTCATTGGTGACCTGTCTCGCGGTCTGGTGCCCTCGACTTTTCCCTGGATCACGAGTCGCTCGATAGCTACCTCTCCTCGATGACATACGTGCCCGAAAAACGTTAGGATGCGAGACTGCACTACGGATGATAGACGTTGTTTGATGCCAAGTTCCTTCAGTATGGACTCATTGGTACGAAATTCAGTTCAAGATACCCAAGCATTCTCCTCCAGCACCAAATTTGTAGAGCGTCCACGTCTCAGCAGCGTAGAGAAAAATGGGGAACACGCGCGCTCGAACAAGCCGGATTTTCGTTGCTCTATAAATGTTGCGGTGCTTCCAAATTTTCTTTAACCTATCTATCGCTGGGGCCGTAGACAAGGTTACAATCGACAAGCGCTAACGCCAATAGAAAACTAATAAAATGTATGGGAATGACAGATGCCGACGAAACACTTTTCGTTAACATCTGTCATTCCCATACATTTTATTAGTTTTCTATTGGCGTTAGCGCTTGTCGATTGTAACCTTGTCTACGGCCCCTGATCTAGCAATCGCCATACGTCTCTTCACTTCGTCGACGCACCCGCCACTATTCGCGATTAAGGCTCCCAGACAAATGTAGGATTGGACCAAATAGTTAAAGTAGGTTAGGTTAAGTTAGAACCACAACCCTTACAGAACCGAACAGCTACCAAAAATGAAGGTTAGGTTACGTTAGAACTACGATGCTCCCAGAACCGAAAAGAAGATAGTGTTCCATTTAACCTGCGGATTATTTAGTTAATTTAACAAGTTTATAATCAAAATAATTTATTCTCTAACACCGTTAAATGGGGACGGCGGATGGGAATGGAAAGTTCTACGTCTTTTAGCATTAAAACTACTGGATGGCAAAGAATTTTAGTAGTGTAGCTGTCTTTAAAACATAATGAAAAAATATACAATTTAAGCAGACACGTCTGTTGATGATTCTTAAGATATCCATATTTGTAAAAACGCAGTTTTCAATTTAAATTTAGCAATTTAAACTAATGAACTCATCGCACTGTTACCTTTTACGCTTAATCCCTGAACAGATTAAGATGAAATTTTCCGTACGGTGAATTTGACAGCCTTGGAAGGATATAGGATGGTTTTTATCTCGGAAATCATCCCATAAGATGGTAGAACTTTGTTTGGGTCGGCGATAATTAAGGTTCCAACTACATTAACAATCATTTTTCTAAGACAGTAACAAGTTCCACGCGGACGAAGTCGCGGGCAACAGCTAGTCATATTATATTTATCATATCGATGCTTATTTAAAACAACTCTGTATCTCAAAAACTGTGTTTTTTCAGGGCAGAGGTTTAAAAAAAACACAAAAAAGATATTGTTATATTTTTTTATTAAGATAACCAATTTAAAATCTTCTTTTAGTCACAGTTTCCTCTGCCATCCAGTTATTTAAACCCAAGAAAATAAAAAGAAAACAACAAAAAACTACACAAAAAAAACTCAAAAATGTACTACAGTTTAGAGTTGTGACACGATATTTATATACTTTGGATAAGTTTTTATGTGTACTAACGTCTCAATAGAAAATAATTCAAAAAAATATTTTTTTCTTATGAATAATAGTGTATTATTTGTCTTTAAGACAAACGTATATGTAAAATATTTAAAGAATACTGACTTATTTTGCTTTGTTTCTCAAATATTATTTTTTAATATGGACAATAATGGCCTTAAACGACATACATCACAATAAAACTTAAACTTTATAGACAATAACGGTATAGTTTAGTTTACAACATTACAACACTTGGTATGGATGTAAATTAGTAACTCTTTTTAAAAGATTCAAAGATTCAAAGATAATATATTAATATGGACTTTAAGGCTCCATAAAAATCTTTTGCACGCCTGCACGCAGGCTGAATGCACTGGACGATTATGTTGTATTTTTAAGAACTATGTAACTGCATTCCGAGCAAAATAAAAATCTTTGAATCTTTGAAATCTTTGAACCTCGTGGGGGGCCCAGCTACGATGCGCCATCCGGTACGTGGTCACATCTCGAGAACCTTTCCGCCCCAACGGCCATCGGTTCTACGTGCAATGTGCCCAGCCCATTGCCACTTAAGTTTAGCGATTTGGAGGGCTATATCGGTTACCTTGGTTTTGCTGCGGTAGCCTCATTTCTGATGCGATTGCGCAGAGAAACTCCCAGCATAGCCCTCTCCATTGCTCTTTGGGTGACTTTGGGCCTTCTTATGAGGTAACCGTCTACGTTTCCGTGTCATACGTCATCACACAGTGAGGTAGTGGCAACACACACTGGTCAAAGACTCTCGTCTTGAGACATTGCGAAGTATTGCACGAAAAGATGTGCCGTAGGTTCCCGAATGCTGCCCAGCCGAGTCGGACTCTTACTCAAAGTTGGACCTATCTAACTTGAAAGTCTGAAGAAGTCTTGAAAGTGTCCGATTGACATGATTTTTGTCTTATCCATGTTCATCCTTAGACCAACTCGCTCGGAGGCTTTACTGAGGTCATCGAGCATAGTACTCAAGTCCTCCATGGTCTCAGCCAAGACTACTATATCATCAGCAAACCAAAGGTGATTGATGTACTCGCCGTTGATGTTGATGCCTAGCCTTCCTCCAGTCTAGAGTCTTGAAAACATCCTCTATTGCAGCGGTGTACAGTTTTGGGGAAATAACATTCACTTGCCTAACACGCCGTTGTAGCGGAATACGTTTCAAGCTCCGATCCTGGAGTGGGACTGACATAGTGACGTTCTCGTACAAACACTTCAGTAGTTCGATATAGCGGCAGTCTACTTTTCACCGCTGGAGAGACTGTAGTACAGCCCAGGTTTCGATCGAATCGAAAGCTTTTTCCACGAACGCTAAGCAGAGAGGCAAGTTTTACTTTTCAGTCTTCTGTATAACCTGGCGGAGCGTATGAATGTGGTCTACGGTACTAAAACCTCTTCGAAAACCGGCTTTTTCGGGAGGCTGGAAGTCACTAAGCCTGCATGCGAGGCGATTCGTAATGACTCTTGAAAACAGCTTGTAAACATGGCTCAGAAGTGATCATGGGTCGGTAATTCTTCAGCAGGATTTTGTTCCCCTTTTTGAACAACAGCACCCCTTACCTCTGTTCCACGCCTTTGGCGTGCTCCCTTCCAGTAGGACGGTGTCGAACAACTTCTGAAGGGTCGTAAGGATCGGTTTTCTACCCGCCGTCGTGAGTTTGGCTGTAATTCCGTCTTCACCTTGCTGCATGTAGGTAGGCCTACATTACATATCACCTGGTATTTATATTTATTTATCTCTCGTCTATCCAAATAGTGTATTAGTATAGTAGTTTATATATTAAATTGTATGACGTTTCCGTGAGTCACCAACGGTGCTGGCTGAAAATCAGCGCTGTAGGTGTCTTGACACCTCAGCATAATGCTGAGCCAGTGTCCGGTTCACTGCCGCAGAGACACACTTTTTTCATGTTTTATGTGCTTTTCTTGTTTATTTTATTATTTAATGTGTGTCCTGTGTGTTTGTGAATAAATATATCTTTGTTTCTTTCTTTCTTTCTTTCGATCGAGATCTCGTGCGAACACATTAGAGCCCTTATTTCTCTCGATGGCCTCTTCAATACGGTTCGTAGTGAATTGGCGCAGATCGAGGGTAAGGGACTTGGAGATCTGTTTATTTAGCTGCCGGTATAAAGTCGCATCGTTTGAAGACTGCAGAATCATTTGACTCTTTTCCTTCATGAGCTTCTGAGTGGAGCTAGAGAGCCTTTTAGTTCTGTTGGCCCGCTGGGCCTCGAAGAACATAGACCCAGTGGCACGAACAGGTTCCACAAAACCTAGGCAATGGAAACGGTTTTGGAGTTCCAGCTGAAAGCTCTCGGGGTCACCCATAGGGCAATGGAGAGGGCTATGCTGGATGTCGGATTTTTTTTCCAGTTCGCGTGTTCATTTCTATAACCAAAGTATAATATAGTCAACTGAAAGAGTTACTGAATCTTTGACACAAATTTCATCCACGAAAGTGAGGCAGGACAAACCCTTAAATAGTGTCCATAATAAAAATATAATCATTATTGTTATTATATCACTTTTTATACAAAACAGAGGCGCACACGAGTAATTGAAGTCCCCATGTACATGGAGCATGTAGTAGGTATGTATCTTATGCTTATTTTATTTGATATTACAAAATAAATAAATATTAGAGGTTAATAATATCTTACACAAATCGAACTAGGCCCATAGTTAAGTTCAATAAGGCTTGTGTTGTATATTATTATTTTAATTGATATGAATACATACATACATTTTTTGCAATACATATAACATCTAAATAAGTTTATCATCGTGCTGCTTATCTATTTATAGTGGCTTTTCTCGTTTTGAATCAAGAAACTAAATGCATATTTATGATGAACATAGGCCAAATTCGTATAGTATACCAATAATGAAGTAAGTATTATGTAGTATAGGGGCTTATTTTGCTTACATGAACAAGCCAACTTTCATTATTTTCGTGAATACTCGTTTATTTGTTGTTAAGTCAAAACATCGGTACTTACTGTTTAACGGAAAGTGTCCCATTCATGAATAATCCTATATTGCACAAAAATTCGCTAGTGTTCCACTGAGCTATTTCGCGTAATGCCGCTGTTGTACAAACAAATTGATGTGTTTTAACGAATTATTTAGGGATGTGCCGGTAGTCAACAAAAAAACGTGGTGACGGCGTCGATCGCTATGGCTCATCTGGCCTACGGACGGTCTTCCAGATAAAATGACGTCGACACCCCACCAATGGCATAACGGCACAATGCTGCCACGGTGGCAATTTTTTGAATTAGAACACGTGAGTCTTAGTCACGATAAACTTTAACGTGTTCTGCGTCTAGTCTTATACTTAGTAGCAAAACGGATTATTTCTCGATACCGACTTGTTTTAGATAAGCGTCGATATGTATCAAATATTTACAGTTCGTTTTTTGGTGAAGGAAAATAACGTGAGGAAACCGGTCTATTCCCAATAAGGTCTTGTTTGCTCTCTGGATCTTGGAAGGTCAGATGGCAGTCGCTTTCATAAAATTTTTGCCTACTTATGCCAAATCTCGGGATCAGATGTCAAAGCGAACCCCGGGCTCCCTTAGGGGCAAACCGGGAATAATGCTAGGAGGATGATGAGAAATAAAGTTGATACAAAATTACTACCAAAGTTGGTAATAAATAGGAAATTCAAATTAGGTATGCCATAATTGACGTACTTAAACAGCTGTTTCTAGAAATGCCCTTTTACGATTCTAAATCAATATATTCAATATATTGCAATAGTATAACTGAATAAACTGCATGAAATACTTACCAAACGATGAAATAACAAACTCTTGCTGCACGGTTCCATATTTGTTGCTGACGACACACGTGTAACGCCCTCTGGCGTCGTTGCTCATTTCTAATTCGTATTTAAACTCGTTAAAACTTATCTCTCTGTCGTCATGGTACCATTTCACCTGAAAGTTAATGGTTTCTAATAAATATCTTATTTGACACTAAAAATAAGTACTATTATATACGCAATAAGCAGCGTACGCTAACAAAAAATATAACTGCCCGTAATCGGGGCGGCCAGAAGGTTGCTGGTTTGAATCAGTTGGGTATTATGATGTTTTTTTATATTTTTCCTCTTATTTTAAATGCATAATGAATCTTCTCAAAACTATCTCAAACCATTAGGATCAGTTATTATTTTTATAACTTAGCCTTGATCCTGTACAGGTCAGTGGAGACAGTTTTTACAATATAGAAATGAGCATGGAGATCTAAATCAATTCACCATTAAACTTTAACGCCCCTTAAAGAAACACTCACTAAGTTCTAACGAGAGAGAACTTCAGAAACTCATGCAATGTGCCACTGAAAATTGTATTAGTGACATTAGACTTGCCAAAGCTTACGCCTAAGAGAAACATCAAAATGTACCTCTGGTTCCGGCACTCCAGTTGCCGTACAGTCCATGAGCGTAGATTCTCCTAAAACGAAGGGTATGTTCTTCTCATCGTCGTACGTGAATTGTGGCTTGAAGCCGACTTCAACTTTGGTAGAGCCGGTCTGAGGAGGCCGATCGACGGAGCTGACTCGGCACGTGTAAGTTCCTGAGTCTGACGTGGTCACGTCGCGCAGTTCCAATACAGAAGAAGATAAACCTCGACCGTCCTAGAATTATACAATAACATTTGAATCATTAAAAGACAACGGCACGAACTTTATTGCAAGATAACACATATTTTTATGCGCTTTTAAAAATGCAAATGTATACCGACATAAACATCTAAGCTGTATCTTGGATCTTGGATGTAATCTTGGAAGAAATTGTTAAAATCTATTCGACGAAACAAGTAAAACCTTAGCACGGTTAGCTCAAGACGGCGCGCGACCTCTGTCGCGATGAGATAGATTATCCGGCTCTTTCTAAATTATCTAAGTAGAAAGAGATGTATAGTCTATCTCGCTGCATGACTGCTCCCACGCCATCTTGTGCGTTAGCAAAGAATTTAATCTGAAATTATTCCAAAGTTGTTAATCGGGACTCAGACAAAAGACTGCTGCTCTCAAGTGGTTAATTCAATCAATGAGTTTCACCTGAGTTTCAATCAAAAACCAAAAAATCGATTACATTGTGGCTTAAATTAGCTTGTCGAGTGAACAACACTAGTGAGCTTTAAGTCCATTCAATCCATCTTTAGCTTGTTCAATATTGATTGAAGAAGGAAGAATTAGAACAAACCTTGAACCATCGTAATCTGTCCGTTATCTTTTGTGGAACACTACAAGGAATTATCGCCGAACTTCCTTGGTCCATTGTGATTATTCTGGAAAGAAAGCCTGGATCGGGAGAATCTGTAATCAAATGCAAAAAACATCTGTGAAGTTAGCATATCAATTTTAGCAAATCGCAAAGTAATTGAAGTTTGGTGAAGTGAATATGTATTTTTTACTGATAAACAGAATCCTGTGAAATTAAAATCAATTCTAGCTGTTTAATTTCAATTTGGTTTAAGAAACGAATTAAGTTTTTTGCATTCAGCTAGAGCTTCTAACTTCGCCTTACTACTTAGTTCCATTGTACTTACCGAGAACGACCACATTGAAATCTTTTTCTGTTTTTCCATATTTGTTGGAAGCTCTGCATGTGAAGGTCCCTTCTGAGTCTTTATCGATATTCTTAATATTAAGACTACCATCATCACCAACTGTATACCATTTGGAACCTGGAAACAAATAAATCATCATGTAGTTTCGATTCAGTTTATCACGAGAGCTTTCTGCAATAATTAAGTAAGTTACAATATAATCATTTTTCAATTAGTTGTATCGATTTGAAACTTTCCAAATGTGTATAAAATCTACACCAATTTGTTCTGCTCTGCATGTAAAACTGTTGGCCGACGGGCGGAAAAGTTTTCGAGTGGCGACCACGAACCGGCAGGCACATCGTGGAAAGATCTCCACAAAGTGAACTGATGACCTGGTAAAGGCTCGGGAGTCCGCTGCATGCGATCATTGTGGCACTCTTTCGAATTTGCACATGTTGAGAACACAATTGAACCCCAATTGATTTAATACCTGAAGCAATCTGGTATCCTCCATTGGACCAGGTAATCTCAGGTTTTGGGTTTCCAGTGTTATTGCAGGGGATCCGCAGTTGCATGTCATCCACGACGCCCTCAAACTCCTTGGTCGTGTAGAAAATGGTAGGAGGTGCTGTGGATCATGAGGATGTTGTCATAAAACTTATTAACCAATGGTGAACTTTCACTCTATCATACTACCTATGTGTATTCATTCCTATGTCCAGCAGTGGATGTCTTTAGGCTGAAATGATGATGATGATTCCTAGACAAAACACGACTAAGACTTCAAGTTATAGTATCTTGCATAAATATATTTCCCCTTTCCCAATTATTATATTTTCACCACAACTTGAGTCATAAGTAAGTATGCATTTTTTACTGGACGTGCGTTTGGCTTAACCATTTTGTATTTTAGGCGTAAGCAACTAAGGAGATAAAGAGTTTTTTATTGAGGACGTCATTTATTAAGTGAGTTGAAATTAATATCATCTGAATTAATTTATTATCTAATAGCAGATTTCATAACAGCACTGTTTACCACGATAAACATCAGACTTAAAAAAAACTGTGATCATGTATTTTGTTTATTTATACATTCTGGTGTTAGATATAAAAATAAGCAGTTCGGATTCGGTTCGGATCCGGATTTGCGGGCTGCGATGCGAGCCTTAGCAAACCACGCCACTCGCGTTTTAACACCTTTCTTATACGACAGTTGCATAAAATACTATTACTATCGCGGGCAGTTAGTACAAAATACTTGATGAGTAATGTGTTTATCTTACCTAAAACTGAAACCGTGTATGTGACGTTCCTGGATCCTTTCGAGTTGGCAGCAACGCACGTGTATTCACCACTCTGTGCCAGCAGTATGCTGACGAACCTTAATCTTCCTGTGCGGTCGCTTGGTCTGAAATAATCAAAAGTTGTTATAGCAACCGTTACGCACCCCTTTTTATAATATTAGTGGAGTGTGATGGATGCTAAATTGGTTTGGGCTCGTTAGAATCGTCTCAATGAGTAGTTGATAGTGGCATACAGGCATTTTCCTATGAATTTGGAGTAAACTTACGCTAATTTCTTGGGTTCGACTGTAGGGTCGTTACTGCGATAGTGCCACGTTATCCTCGGCTTCGGGGAGCCATCAGCTCTACATGGCAGCGTCACTGGTAATCCTTCCATCTGCTCTATGGAACTTTTCTTTGGAGACTCCAGAATAGGCAGAACTGAAGAGGACAAAAACATTAATAAATTGACTAGCGAACCAACATTTTTACGCTGTTTAAACTTGTATGGATAGCTAAGTCGCGCGAGCGACAAAGGGAATTTAGACAGAGAGAGAGAGTTTTGAATTATTAATGTTCTGAATCGCGCTATCGAAGTTTTGTAACGTGAGTTTATATACCGCCTAGTCACTCTAGGGGAGGGGACGGGGCGTCCCGCGCGAAGTGTTTATTCAGTCACTGCTATAGTTGCGTCCCATTCTGCTATTGATAAGGAACGTTATACCCCGTACTCGAGGTCGACTATGGGAATAGGGTTGTATTGTGTTGTGGGCGGTGGGCTAGCCATCTATCACTGCAATATGACATTTTCTCCATCTATAACTGCATAGAAATAGCACTGACAATTATATAAAATTAAAATTGCACGTGCCATGCCTCCCTTTTTGGGAATACAGGCGTGAGTGTATGTATGTATTTATTAATTAACTTGGCAGACAACTAAACACAATCTCACCATTAACGTAAAGTTTGATATTGATTTTGACTGCCCCAAGGGAATTCTTAGCTTCACATTCGTATTCGCCCTCGTCCAAAGAAATAGCTGAAAACCTGAAAAAAAAATGTCATTTTATGATATAGTTGGAATTACTGCAGAGGCTAGAAAAATAGGCCAACGAGATATTACGGACAGAGATTACGAGTCTGGCGATCCCTTTTCACGCCGAAGTGAGTGTGATATTTAAACAAAATTGGTTATTTTGCAGACTAGGTATATCTATTTTCTATGAAATTCTATTATAGACCATAGACCTCTCGTATCGCCAAGATGGAATCGATTTTCTTGACTGCCTGAATCATCAATTTTCACCAATATTCTGCATTCGTAGCCTTTAGATTTACCAAATGTAACATATCCCCCCCCCCAATGGGTTTCCCCATCTTCATCTCCGTCTTTCACAAAGGTAAACACAACATGAAATACATGACATTATGGAGACACATCACAGGTTGTCAGTCTAAAACCTGTAACAAACTAGCGCGGCCAGCGGTGGCGGCCATGGTGGCTGCCAGTTGTAACCAAGGCTGCACGCGATTATCATCAGTTGTTTACACTAGCCACCACCGCAGTTCGGGCTAGTTTGTAACCAACCAGTTAGTGCCAGACTTAATACGGGCTCAGACTCCGTATCATGGTCGGCCTTATCACGCGATAAGTGACAAGATAGGAGCGTCCTCTCTTTATATCGATCGGTGTCAGCCAGACGGACGCTCTATTTTGTCACTTGTCGTGTGATAACCCGACCATGATACGGGGTCAGAGCTCGAAAACTCACCTCAGAGTCCCATCTGTGAAGATACTGTATCGTCCAATGCTTGTCAAAGGGTGTCCTTCAAACTTCCACGAGAACTCAGGAGCTGGAGCCCCTACGGCAGGGCACTTCAAGGTCACCGTGTCCCCTTCACTCACGGTCACGGTGTTCTTGAAGTTTCTTGGAATGGACGGGGCATCTGGAAATGTTGTTAAATAATGTATAAAAACCATATTTGTTTCTGTAAAAGGTGTTTGTGTATGTTTCATAGATTAATAATTATTATGATAAACATATTTTTTCCCCTCACTGTCTCGGAAAGCCGTCTTTTATCCTTTAAAACCAGTGAGCAAAAACGCATTTTATCCACTAGTGGGGAAAGTAATTTGACCTTGGAGCGTGTTTAAGTAGCTTCTGAGACTTTTGACAGATAACAAAACGTAAAACACTCATAATACAACATTTTCACAGATGATGTATTTCTGTTGCCGCTATAACAACAAATACTTAAAAACAGAATAAATTAAATATATAAGAACTTTTAATGAATTGCTTGTTGACTTCATTCAGGCGCTGGGTCTCAAAATGTATGGGAAAATTAAAACCCGACTCGCACGTTATTATTACTATTTATTACTGTTAAAAAAATATAAATATTATTATTTAAATTAAATAAAGTTGTTTTGCATGTTGCACTTTCCTCGCTACAGTGAGGTGAAAAGTTTTGTGTTACACACGGGTGCAAATGTATTTTACTTCTCGTGTGTTGAAACACTCGCTACGCTCAGGATTCTAATTTAGAACCACTCGCTTCGCTCTTGGTTCAACTATAGAAACCTTTCGCTTGCTTGTGTTTCAATTCCACACTCGCGGGTAAAGTACAACTTTGCACCCTTGTAAGGTGAGTCGGGGCAAGAGTAACATCGGGGGAAGAGGGTCAAAAGCTTCTCTATTGAATTGAGCGCCTTTTTGTACCGTCGGTAAAACAGACAGGCGTGTATTCGTTCCATCATCATATCATAGATGTACGTCTCTTTCACACGCCATATTGAAACAAAACGCGGTTTATTTTGACTGGTTACGACTTGTGATAAGTGGAAGTGCACGTGTATAATTCAAAAGCGGTTTTGTGTGATTTATGGCTGTTCATCCGGATTTGTTTGTTGGTGAGTCAAATATTTATAGTTTATTTCTTATGTTACATCGTTATTTTCTGTATATTATAAGTTTTTATCAAGCCAATAAAATTTTAACCTCAAATTATTTAAGTGGGGCAAGAGTGCCAGTTCAGCCCGGGGGAAGAGTCATAAGTTACTCTTACCCCATGTCAGGGCGGTCAAACCTATTATAAATTGTCATTTTTGCACTGTTTAATTCAGGCATGTGCGTACTGCGTATGCGGTTTTTCGACATTTGAGGACGCGGATGTTGGGTTCAAGCACTCAAAAACATAAATAATCAACCATATCGTGACACAATTACAATTACGTACAAAACAAAAAAATCGCCTGTTCTTGTCACCTGTGTCTTACTTACATTCTACAATCAAATCAAACTCCCCGAAGTCCCAATTGACGATATTTTGTGCTATGCACCTGTAGGTGCCTGCGTTGGTTGGTTTAACATTGTCAAGATGGATGGTATCCATTGTATCGTACAGGCTGATGAATTCGGAACCAGCAACCTCTTTGTAGTACCAACGAATAGTCGGTGTTGGGAAACCTTTTAAAATCCTGAAGAATTAAAATGAAATTAAAACATAATCTGTTGATGCAAAACGTGTGATGTACCTAGAAGTTTGGGCAAATTAGTATGAGTTGAGTTGAGACATTACATCATTTGAAAGCCGATAGCTTTAAGCTCTTTTATGACGCCGAAGACCAGTCGCTCGCAGGGAAGATACTATTGTTCCTTTGATAACTGCACTGTAGCGTTTACTGGATCTAAATATTCACATAGTACTGGGCCACTTGTGCTTCGACAGTGGGAGCATTTAAATAAATGGCTTAAAGAACTTGAAAACGAACAGTATTGAGAAAAAAACCCTGTGATAAGAGAGAAATGGGGAGTTCATGAAGAAAAATAATGTAGTAGCAAAAATTTTGCTTTACTTACGGGCACCGGATATCTGCTTTGGAATTTTGTACAGCCTTTATGTCAGTAACTGATTTATCTATTTCAGGTGCCTCTGTAATAAGAAAAATAACAAGCATTAGCATAGCTCTGCTAGTCTATCTCTCGATAAACTTGAGGAATATAATGGCGACTAAAGCTCTCGTTTTTTTGTCTCGGTCGGTCGCTTAGTTATATAATATACGGAGAGAAAGAGACAGAGAATATATTCTCACTGAGAAGATATTCTCTGTCTCTTCTTCTGTGAGCGTTGAGGTGAGCTTAAATCAAGTTACAGAAAAGGGGGCAGGAGCGCCCAAGCGCAGGCGGATTCACCCAGGCGCACAGACGAGGCGCTGAGAAGTTCTCAGCTTGATTTAAGCTCACCTCAACGCTCACCTACAAATATAACTTGACACCTCAATACATGTTAATTGAGCGTAGCGGTCTAGTTTCGTGACGGGTTATCGGCGGGGTGAGCAGCTTTAGCGCGTAGCGAATAACAGCACTGGAGCTTGTGGAGCTGTGGCGGGTCGCGTCTCCGCTACTACAGGACGGGCTCCGAGCCGTCTTTAAGGGGACGGCGATAATATACTGCTCACCCGCGCACAGACGCACACAGACCAACTTGCGAAATTAGAGTAAAATTCGCATTCTCACAATGATAGTCCAGTAACTTTATACATCCAATCAGGCATTGTAACCCCGTTCATTTTGCCGTAGCGGTTCGAGCCACACTTTGAGAGCCTAACCCATGATAAAGGTTACACTCGCAAGAACAACGCTCTCTCTCTGGAGCATATCTCGGAGCGCAAACAGGGAACGAAATCCATTTACCGGTTAGAGAGCGCTCTCTCCGTGTACGCGGTAAATGACCGCTCGCTCGCTCGCAAGAGTCGCAAGCCTAATACAGGTTTGGTTGACTATAGACACTACTAGGTATAATTCATCAAAAATATTATACCCACGTAAAATAAATTCTCCTCTCACATTACATGTAATTAACGGCACGTATTAAAAGATTCAAATACTTATCGAATATCTATTCAAAGCCACCGGCGCGGGCGGCGCGACAGCGGTCAATTCTCCCGTATCGAAACACCGAGTAACCGGTTAAAGAGCGCTCCGAAATAACGATCTCAAATCTAATAGTTCGAACGTAACCTAAACACTTTAACCTAAAGTCTCATATTTTATCAAAATTTAGTCTACTTAACCCTAAGAAGATTCTATCAAAAACTAGTCCTTTATATGTATGTATTTATTTTGTACCTATGTATTTTTATGGGTTATAAATGTTATAATAAAAACGTTCGCGCTATTTTCAACTTTTGACAAAGTTGCGTTCGGTGCTCGAGGTCACAAACTTGGATTATTCATTGGTCCAACATCATAAACAAGTCTGCAAAAAATCAGAACTACCGGATTTGACGCAAAGTACCACGTACTTTCAGGCGACAAGGTTGTTGGAATATAAATGATTATTTAGGAGACAAAAGTTCAATTTTAGTATATTGAACCCTAAAACAATCGAAATATTAAACTTTTACTAACCTACGCCACTAATGTCGACTTTAAATGTGAAAACCTGTCTCGCCGCCGAGTTTCTCGCCTCGCATATGTAATTATCGGCAATGTAGGGTTTCATAGACCGAATTGTAAGAGTGGAACCGTCAGCTGACAGCTGTGTGTTCCCGTCAGGTCGTAGTGGATGTCCACCCTTGTACCAATACACAGCTGCTGGAGGGTAAGCGTTGATCTTGCAGGGTATTACGGCAGACTCTTGATATTCGACGGTGATATCTGAAATGAGGGTTATCAATTATACTACATGCAAATCATGGACAGAAGTTTTCTGTTATTAAATAATACACGAGTTTGAGAAATCCCGGAGGCTACTCGAATGAGATAAGTATGGTCAATTGGCGAGCCAATGTTGAGAGATGAAACAAGATTTTTATTGACGTCCTGTAATTTTCTTCTCCTTTAGAATATCTACATGTGGAGTCAACTAAAGTTACCATAATACATATAATTACTAGCTTCTGCCCGCGACTCCGTCCGCGTGGAACTCGTTTATATCATAGCTCCATACAAACTTTCACCCCCCACATCATCCCCTTGGGGGATGATTTCCGGGATAAAAACTAACCTATGTCCTTATGTTACAGTAGCAGACAGACAGACAGACACACTTTCGCATTTATAATATTAAGTATGGATAGTATGGATACTATGGATATGGATGGATGGATGACTATAACAGATAGATGACAGATAGTTCCAGCGACGCTGCTGAAAACTCATTAACATTATCGTTCTAGTACGGAACTATAGCGGATGATAAACCTGTTCTTGCAGGAAAAGAGTACTCTAAATTCTGCTTACCGAAATTTGCTGTTAATTTAGCAGAATAGATAAGATTAGATTAAATTATTTCATGACGTAAATTACAGTCGGAAGTTGTCTCGGCCAAAATTTATAAGAATTTACATCACGATCGTCTTAAAATAACAATATTCAAAATTATAAATACAATGATCACAAATAAATAAATAATTTGATAAGTGTAAGTTACGAGTATGTTAGTATTGGTATACGTGTATATACTTCATTAGGACATCGTTTTTGGATCTATAATTTTAGAAATATATATTATGTTTCCAGACAAAGGACTGGCATCATCATCATCACACTTAATTACTATGATATTTTTAATGTAATTAATAACAATATATGGTTCATCATCATCATCATATCAGCCGAAAGACGTCCACTGCTGGACATAGGCCTCCCCCAAGAGTGCTACAATGACCGGTCCTGCGCTACCCGCATCCAGCGGACTCCCGCAACCTTTACCAGGCCATCAGTCCACCTTGTCGGGGGCCTACCCACGCCGCGCCTTCCGGTACGTCGTCGCCACTCGAGAACCTTTCCGCCCCAACGGCCATCGGTTCTACGTGCTATGTGCCCCGCCCACTGCCAGTTAAGTTTAGTGATCCGGAGGGCTATATCGGTTACCTTGGTTCTGCTGCGGACAGTCTCATTTCTGATGCGATCACGCAGAGAAACTCCCAACATGGCCCTCTCCATTGCCCTTTGGGTGACTTTGACCCTTCTTATGAGGCCCATAGTTAGCGACCACGTTTCAGTGCCATATGTCATCACTGGCAACACACACTGGTCAAAGACTCTGGTCTTGAGATACTGCGGAATATTGGACGAAAAGATGTGCCGTAGCTTCCCGAACGCTGCCCAGCCGAGTCGGATTCGACGATTGACCTCTTTCTCGAAGTTGGACCTGCCTAACTGGATAGTCTGTGTACTGTCCTAATATATGGTTAATACGAAGTAAATGACTATGAATATCATCATATCAGCCAAAAGACACCTAGACACAGCCAACCTGCGGGACATAGGCCCAAACTACTAAATATTACTGTATTTGATCAGAGTCATTCTAGACATTGCAACATACACGTGGTACTTACCCTTAGGAGCCGCCACGAGTATAAAGAAATTGGTAATTTTTGTATGAACCCGGGTACTGGCAAAACCCTCTCCTTCACTGTTGACTGCCTTGCAGGTGTATGTAGCGTTATTCTTTACGCTGGGCACTTCCAACACGCTTACGTAGTTGTACGGAAGTTCCACTGTCGACTCCTGTAGTGGACACAAGAGTAAGTACTTATAGGAACTCGCTAATGTTTAGGGACCTCCACTATATAGAAGTCCACAGGCTCAACAATAACTACTTTCTGTATATAATGTTGTATTTCAGTCGGATAATTGCGCAGCCCTTCGAACGAGCATTAACTAAATGGAATTCTGTAATACTGTAATACTGCGTGAATAAATTACAGTTAATATCGTTTTCGTGCATTCAATAAAAATTGGCGATTACCCTGCTGGTGAGGAGGTCGGTTGCTTTCATAGCAAAGCTGCGTTAAAATGCAAGGATAACATAGATTTGTTTCTTTTTCGGTCGATTTGTTCCACAGTTTTACACAGACCAGGTTAGATGTTAGTGGGAAGCAGCCTTAATTATGTTATCAGTTTGAATTTATTTGTGTAAGTAAAAACCTAATCCAACCAACTAATGTAATCTAACCTTTTCTGCTAGCATAATTTTGTTGATTCGCATTTTTTTGTCATGATTTTAATCTTATTAATTATACGAGTATTTCTTTGTAACTTACAAAATGTGAAAGTACAACCGACGTGTCATCAGATTGCCAAATCACATCGGGTTTAGGCCAACCGCTGACTCTGCATTTCAGTTGCAGCGGCTTGCCGTATGCAACGGTTACATCGGTTTTACTTTCCACTACTGGAGCTTTTGTCTTGACTGTATCTGAAATATGAAAAAAAATGCTTGAATCTGTGACATTAATACAACCAGGCATCGTAAATGTTGTACCGTTTTCATTGATGCGTACTTTGTTCATTGATTTTATACTTATATGTTAATACGATTTCATTCGGAATGGTTCATCATCATCATCATCATTTTAGCTGAAAGACGTCCACTGCTGGACATAGGCCTTCCCCAAAGAGTGCGACAAGGACCGCCGGTCCTGCGCCACCCGCATCCGTCTACTTATTCATTAAATGATTAGACATTCGGAATGGTTAAATTCAATTACGATGTCTGTGTTATTTTCTTTGCAGTTGTTATTTGGACATAAAGTGAAATGAAAAGTATCTCTTATTGGAGAGATATACATTTCTAGTATCGCATCAACAAAGTTTTGGAAATTCATCCAGGGTACATAGTTACATACAGTAATTGTAGACTTTCTTAACCCTTCATTTATCACCAAATAAAAGGTCGGAAATTATATTTCATTATGTTTCTTTCTGTAACTCAAGCCTCGCAACGTGGTCGAGGTAAAATGTGTTTGTTAATTTACATGTTCATTCTACTGTTGTTGACTGGTATAAACATTTCGAAGATCCCGGTGATATCATTAGTTTTACCTTACCAACCCTTGCCTTGTCTAGTCTAGTGGTAGCTAGTGCTACCATTGAAACAGACCGAAATGTGCCTCATTAAGACTCTTACCTCTTATAAATTCCTGCGGTTGGATGGGTGTCAAACTGATTCTTGTTAAAAAGGTATTGGTTTTGACATCGTAACCTTTTATCTGAAAGTGCAGTTTTGTTAATGTGCTTTTATTAATGTCACGATAAAGCAGTTTTATTACGTACATGAATCTTTTAAATATCCAATATGTCTAGAGTAAGTATCTAGTAGAAAGGTAGGTGCAACACAGTTTCATTTAGCCCATGGTCTCCGGTTAACGGTTAATACACTCTTATTTATGCGCCATACAGCGTCACGGGTGGTCACGCTCTATAGAAATGTAGCTCCACTTACATACAAGTTGACGCTTTAGGCAGAGTGCGGCGTCGCCCGGAGACCAAGGCCTTATTATCAATGATTTGCTTTAGATCTTAGTCTAGCCTGATGGGAAGAACAAAATCTAGACCATGGTCAAACGCTCGCTGTGCGCGAAGCCTTAAAATGTGTGAAGGGGACACCTCTGTCGCGCTCTCTGTCGCACCAATCATGGCATGGCAGGTAACAGAAACTGCAACGGAGGCGGTTTGATGGTCCTTATAGGTTAAGTCTCCGAAACTATAGACGTTCCGAAAATATAGCAAACACGTACAATCCTCCGTATCTTATTGGAATGTGAAACGTCGCGCCACATCGACTCCCTAGTCAATATCTTACCGCAACTCTGAATAAGTGAGCCGGTGGGATAATCTGCTCGGTGGTATAAAATTGCTCGTCTTTATCGACGAGTTTTAATGGTGTTTCCAGTATAACGTCATCGTTCATGTCTAGTATCTGGACGCTGCGCAGTTCCACATCTGTGCCTTCAGTTGATAATTGTATGGAGAGGTGAGATTTGACTCCTGAAAAAAAGTAATGATTGCACTTTTTTCTTTGAACCCATCAAGGCCAGGTTCAGTAGCGTATAGCGATTTAAAAATGTTTTGTTTATGGTTTATTTTTGTTAACATCAATATTTTAGTTTTTGTTTTTGTCCTCTCGATCGGTTCACACCCCATTTATGGTACACCCTGTATAACCTTAAGCTGTAAAAACAAAGTAGTACAAACGTCCGATGGGACGGCACACACGCAGACACTTGTCGCTACAATAAAATTAAGCGCCGCTAACCGGCGGCATGCCAGTCCGAGTGCCGCGCGTGTTCCGCATAGAACTGGTTGCCAATGGCAGGTATTTCTAGGTCTAATCAGGTCTAAATAGGCTCTAGTCCTAAGTTTACCTGGCACGGGCTGTCTGACGGTATCCGTGATGGCTGAAGGCTCGATAGTGGAGAAGCCATGCTGGAAGTGCACCGAGGTGGAGGCCGACACCACGACGTGCGTCTCATCTTCACTGTCCACTTCCACCGTGTAAGTATCAGGCGTCACGCCGACGACCTTCACCACCTGGAGAAGGAAATTCGCGCCATTGTCACTGCATAGCTCTAAATAATTAATTCATGCGCTATCTATCCTCTTTTAGTGTATTCTTATATTATATCACAATGGTACAAAATCGCAAGGCCAGCCTGATGAACGCTTATTGCAACCCTTTATTGATTTTAGGATTTGCTATGAGGTATCACTTTTAATACAATGCATCTTAGCGATCAGGAGTCAAAAGACGTTCACTGCTGGACATAGGCCTCCCCCAAAGAGGGCCACAATGACGGGCCGTGCGCCACCCGCATCCAGTGGACTCCCGCGACCTTTACCAGGTTCTCAGTCTGACTAGTGGGGGGTCTACTCACGCTGCGCCTTCTGGTACGTGGTCACCACCCGAGAACCTTTCCGCCCCAACGGCCAGCGGTTTTTACGTGCAATGGGCCCTGCACCCAACCACGACTCGAAGGGCTATATCGGTTAATTACCTTGGTTCTACTGTGGATTGCCTCATTTCTGATGCGATCACGCAGAGAAACTCCCAGCATAGCCCTCTCCATTGCCCTTTAGGTAACTGAGCCTCAAGAGTACAATACCACGTATCTACAGAGCAAGAAGCAATTTATAATGTGATCTGCTATGATGTGGAAGTACTTCCCTAGTCGGGCTTAAGATGATATAAGTACCTACCTTCTAAATTATAATACCATTGTATTTTTACCAAGTATCGGTCATTGTGACTGTTCGGGTAGGCAGCAGTGGACGTCTTTCGGCTGATATAACAATTATGATGATTATTATATTTTTAGGTATGTACTCACCGCAGTCTCGTTTAGTCTGGTCACATTATCAGTGGGCCATATATTGCCTTTGGAGTCGGTTACGGTGACTAATGGACTTTTCCCGGACACGGAAATCACCAACTCTTTCATGTCAGCATCCACATTAATCTGAAAATCGCAATGATTCACATTCAATTAGCAGTGTAAAAGTTGCAGAACATTCTCAAACTGACACGGAAACGAAAAAATAAGTTTCCGTTAGGAAGTTTCAGATTGGTGTTTTCTAAGGACGTATCATTCATTAATTACAACGTTAATTAAACCAGCTGATAATGTAAATATGTATCCTGGTGTTTTTGGAATGTTCTCAGTGTTTGTAAAAAAAAATTGTGTTAGGAACTTTCCATAGAAGAACTGCAACCACAGAGCACTTTGGTCTGTGACTGCAACTTTGGATAGTTCTCCGTGATGCATTGATTTTTTTAGGTTCCAAACCTTGTAAAGCTAAACCTCACATACCTACGTTTCCTTTGTCATATATATTGGTATAAATAAGTACAATAAATTGTGTCAATTCCCCATCATTCGTTGAAAATAGATTCTTATCTAACAAGATTATGACTAACAAGTCATAACATAACATCACAATTCTTCGAAAGTGCTCAGTTGTTTTTGTTTACAATTCTGGCCTGACTACAGTGATAAACTTCTGTTTGCTTTTTGGCTCATATGTACTGTATTGTACACTGTACTGTATATTACGTTTCCACAAATAAATTACGTTTTGAAATAATATGACCGCTGGAGTATCATATCAAATAACTAAATGTATAACTGGTAAATGAATTTTGAAAAAGTAATGCCCGTTATCTTGCAGAGATATATTTTCTTGATTTCTAGAATTTGACCAATGTTTTAAAATACATGGTACATAAATGGAGAAACGATTTTAACTTAATAAATAAAAAAACACTTGTCGCTAAACACAGGCTACGAACCATCTCGATGTTCAAGAAATTCGTTTAAAGAATTGCACACTAATCGGTTTTTTTTTGGGATTATTGCACAAACGAGTCTTAAAAAGAGTAACGATATAATGTGGGTTTATATATACCTACTAATCTTTTGCCTTCTCTTCTGAAAACGGGACTTATTTTCTCTGTATCTTAGGAATAGGTGTGTGTTGAATTGCTTAATTCCTAACTGGAATCATTTTTTTTTGGCAAGTACTTACGTCGACGGTTCCGTGGCCCCCAGGGAACGTTTTACTCGTCAAAATATTTTTACGGCTTTCTATGCTTAGTTTTACGTAGTTCAATATCTGAAAACATATTAAAATAATCAGTCATATATTTTTATCTTTTTATTTTCCATACATATTAATGAACATACAAATTGAAATAATATTCATCTATTAAAAACAAACATATATCTAAAAGGGTACTTTATACTCTCTTTAACTAAATGATGTGATGTAAGCTGTAAAAATAAGTTTGCCGTTGATAATATTTCTAATATCAAAATGGCATTAACTAAAATGTACGATATTTCACAAGGCGTCTCTGTACTACAATCATGTAACCAGGCCCGGTTTACACATTGATTAGTGATTAGTGCGAGTAGATACATTTGCTGCAGGTGCGAGCAGCTTTTGTATGGACTCGCACTAATCACTAATCAATGTGTAAACCGGCTCTAAGGTCAAAATTACTTACTTATGTACAAAATTCCTAAATAAATCTTTATTTAAGAATTATTATGATATAACAAGCCAAATTTTATTAATATTCGAATTAAAAATTAGTTTGTACTAAGAAGTACAAACTCATTTTTGACACTAATAAAATAAAAAAGTTAGTCGACGTGTTCGTTGTAATTTTAATTGACGAATATAATAACACTGTGAATCACCAAAACCATTAATATTACTTACCTCTCCAATTTGTTGTGTATTCAAATTAAACACTTGGCCATTAGTAGCTCTGGCAAGTTTTTTATACACTTTGTACCCCTCCGCTTCCTTGCCATCAGAACAAAGGCCCGTCAGGACGAAAGTAATCTAAAAATCAAGTGCAAGGTGATATTTTACAAGCTTTTATTTAACTTCCAATGCATGTTTTAAGGCGCCGTTAGGTTCAGCGAAGTTAAGCGAACGAAGTTTTTGAAACAATATAATGCGTCCGTTTCTAAGAATATGGTTTCAAAAAAATACGAATAGTAATCTTGAAGCTTTTCTGCAGGGAGATCAGTGATTCGAAACATGATTAACCAATTTTCGCTCGATAGAAAAAAAACACGAACATAGGTCTAAAATACACTTAAAATATTCGTAACAAATTATGCACAAAAGCTAAAAATATTAAAATTGCTTCTACAAATCGGCAATATCATGTTTGAGAGAACTTAGTGATTACTTTTTCATTTATTTAAACGGCCCAAAAATTAAAATTAATAAACATGAAATCTGCGCTTCCGAGCACGCACTTCCATCTCGCTCACGCTTATGCTCAGTGAGAGGGAGAGAAGACCATGAACCTACGCCGCCTTAACTATGTTTGTTTGGGTGGAATCTTGCAAACTCAAGTTTGAAGCAGACATCTTCAACCGATTGAGCTGAAATGTTGGGTATAAGTGTAGTTTAGATGACAATACAATGTTATGGTACCATCGAGCTGATCTGATAATGGAGACAGAAGGTGGCCACGGGAATTCAGGACTTAACAGACGTAACCCCGTTGAGTTTGGGCTCGTCAGAATCATCTCTGCGAGTAGTTGATGGCGGTATCCAGAAAAGTACAGTAGGCAATAAAAGCTTGGAACAAAAATGTAATCGTTGACAGAAACTTATTTTAAACTCCGTTGGTTACATAGATATTGCGGGTTAAGATTAAGAGGTCAATCAAGTTCCAAGATACTTTTTAGTAGGAGCCGGACCAGGTGGACTGATGGCTGGATGCGCAGGACCGGTCATTGTGGCACTATTTGGGGCTTTGTCAAGCAGAGGACGTCTTTCGTCTGATATGATGAACTCAAACCCATGACCTGTTTAGAAGTTGCACACTGAACTCCTCAGCTAGCAATTTTTTACTTTAAATTTTATTTTACATTTTCATTGAACATAAATTAAACCTCAGTTTAAAATGTTACAAATCACCAACATTTTGGTAAATTATGGCCTTGTAGAAAGGCTTAGCGTTTGGCCTGAGTTCACGCTCCGCTTCAAGCGGGGCGTAGAGCGAGCATCTATATAAATGGAATTTGTTTTATATGGAAACAGCACGCTCTGCTCACAGCGGGCACAGCGAACGTTCACTTATGGCCTGCAATGCATACACATTGATTAGTAATTAGTGCGAGTCCATACAAAAGCTACTCGCACTCGCAGCAAAGTATGAACACGCACTAATCACTAATCAAAGTGAATACAGGCCCTTAGGCGTTCGTCTTAGAGAAATAGCTACCAGCCTAAACCTTGTTAAAAATACCTGACATCCCATCTTCTGGCTGAGCGCTACAACTTCGTTATACTTAGTGTAGTCTTTGGCCGATGCGTCTGTGAACACATACAGCAGGGAACCTTCTCGGCTGTTCTGAAGGCCTAGTTCAATTCCACCCATTGCCATTTCTGGGCAATCGTCACCTCCATTCACATTAATAGTATTCAAAGCATTTTTGAAGACTTTTCTATCCTTGGTTTTTGCTCGCCGTTTGGTTGCTTTAATAGACAAAATGCTTTGTTAGTGTCGTCAAAAGTGTTAATAATATTACAGAGATCAATATAACGACATAAACGCCACAGGTGAATCACGGGATCTAAACGAATCGGTTATATAAAAATTTAAAGAAGAAATACATTTTGGGTACCTACTAACAAAAAAAAATATTCCATGCGCACTACACGTATTTATTATTTTCATGAAAATAGCTTACTGTATACTCGAGATTATTTGAGATGGCCGATTGCATCAAAGTAGTCCATTAGTACCGTCCAAGGCAGAAGATTTTAGTTCCATAGAAAGTAAAAAAAAAAAGTGGCCAAGTGCGTGTTGGACCACGCACTACGAAGGGTTCCGTGCCTATTAAAAAGGTATTGAAATCTTATGGCACTTACTCGTACGTCCTTTTCTTTAAGGAAGGCAGTTTTTTAGAAATATCTCGAAAAACTTTGAACCCTTGTTCAAAACAATCTTCGCTGAAAGAATTGAATAAGCCAGGTCCATGATTTTTTTAATAATTTTAAAATACACGGTTTAAAAATTAGAGGGGGGGGCACAATTTTAGTGACTCGGGGCGATTATCTCCGACTCTATTCAGTTAATCAAAAACATTGCTGAGAAACCTATATTTATTTTGAAAGGCCTATCGATTGATGTGCCACACGTGGGCTAGCACAGATTTTTTTTTTTGACTTTTAGGTTTATGTATGGAAGGAACCCAAAAATTTTTTTTAGTAATTTAATTATAAAACTGTGTAGCGGCTAACAAAATACACCTATCCTCAAAATTTTATTCAAATACACCTTATAGTTTTCGAGTAAAATGCCTGTGACATACGGACGGACAGACAGAGAGACAGACATGACGAATCGGTGAAAGGTCCACCAAGGGTTCGGTTTCTTGCCATTTGACTACGGATCCCTAAAAATTGCCCACATTAAATAATCTCAACCAATACAGGGTGGCCCATTTAGATCGGTCAGTATGGGAAGGTCTGAAACTAGGACATACGAAAATCTGTTCTTAGGAACCATGTCATCGATTTTAATAACAAGAAAAACTGCATTCATACATATAAAAAAAGAATATGAAAACAATAAAAGACAAATAAGTTAATTATACGCGATTAAGTCCCGTTTAGTATAAATGATGTATGAATGCAGTTTTTCTTACTATTAATATCGATGACAGAGTTCCTAAAAACAGATCTTCGTATGTCTTATAGTTTCAGACTTTCCTATACTGACCGATCTAAATGGGCCACCCTGTATACCAATATTGTGATATTTTGGATGTGTAAACTTACTTGGATCATTAAATGTTACCAGCACAAAATCTTCGATCTGCGATGAGTTAGAGTTCATCACTGTATCAAATATTGAGTTTGCACCTGCTTTCACTTGGGCTATATCATTTCCCATCGACCCGGTATCATCAATAACAAAAGTCAAACTACTCCTTATATCACCACCAAAAGTCCCATTTGTCCCAAAAAGGACCAACCCGAGGACTATAAAACTTAGTCTCATTTTAAAATAAACCAACGTCTGCAAGTCAACAGTTCTGATTCGGAAATGATAGGCACCTAACTTTCGACCTGCTTATTATAAAAGAGCTATACTCGTATATCTGTTTTTCTGTCCAATGTAGCAATGGCGTAACTTCTTGTAAAGCTCACACACTAATGCAACTATCCATGCACCTTATCTCTTTTCAATGCGGTATATAATTGATACTTTAAATACGTCTTCTTTAGTATAGTATTACATTTTTCTTTAGATGGCGTTGACCTGTGATAGTAAGGGGACAACCCTGATAAATATAAATTGTCGCCTTCTTCTTCTTGCCTACCCGAAAACACATTTGTAAGAAAGTGACACCTAGTTCATTTATCTTGCTACTCGGTTCATATAACAGTGTTGTTGTTATATTGGGGAATCCCTGTAACCTACGTATTTTTGTGACTCCTGGTAGATTCCAGACCATTTTTATGATTTAAGAAATAATTATTTAGGTCAATAAATACTACTGATGTATTGTACTTTCATCTTGTTTTCATATCCTTGTGACTGATTGTCGAGTCTACGAAATATGACATCATGGCCAAGTTTTTGGCATTCTGATTTTGAAAGACAAACACACAAAAGTGAGGATATCTCTATGATGTCCCGGAAACTTGCCACGGAATACGCATGGTGACACCAAATAAAATAATCGATAATGTTGAATTTTCTCGAAAAAGGATGAGAAATAAAGTCACATGGAGAAAAAAGTAACACAAGACAATAAATATTCACAAAGTTATGTGTCCAAAGGCTCGAAACCCGTGACGTCACGGGTCTCAAGCTTTTTCTTTCTCTCACTCATCCTCCTAGCGTTGTTCCCGGTTATGCCCTTAAAGGAGCTCGTGGTTCGCTTTGACACCTAATCCCAAGATTTGGCATAGGCACTAGTTTTACAAAAGCGACTGCCATCTGACCTTCCACCCCAAAGGGAAAAGTAGACCTTGCTGGGATTAGACCGGTTTCCTCACGATGTTTTCCTTCACCGAAAAGCTAACGGTAAATATTCCGAAAAACTCATTGGTACGAGCCGGGATTAGGGCAATATAGACAGGTACATGTACCAAATTAGATCAATCCATACTAATATTATAAATGCGAAAGTGTATGTGTTTGTTTGTTTGTATGTTTGTCCGTCAAAACGGAGCGACGAATTGACGTGATTTTTTAAGTGGAGATAGTTGAGGGGATGGAGAGTAACATAGGATAGTTTTTATCCCCGTAATCATACCCTAAGGGGGTGAAATGGGGGGGTAAAAGTTTGTATGCAGCTGCGATATGAACGAGTTCCACGCGGACGGAGTCGCGGGCAGAAGCTAGTAAGTACATAAGAGGAAGAGGGGAATGTTCGGCAGCATAATTTGCGCATACCGAGTTCGATTCTCGATCAGCTGTGCCAGTATGCGCGTTTCAAGTTTTCTGTGATCTTTGTGTCAATGGTGTTGTAATATTGACTGCACATAATACCGTTGCGGTCATTGTGGCACACTTTGGGGGAGGCCTATGTCCAGCAGTGTACGTCTTTCGGCTGATATGATGATGATAAATGAGCTAAATGAGCGACAACACTTCATTTCATTTCATTTATTTATTTATTTGCAACCAAGTACACAAACACATGCAACTTAATGCTAGGTATACAGTACGAGGACCCGGATAGGTTCAGCGAAACACACGCAAACACTTTCGGCGAAATAGGCGCTTCCACCTATTCTACAGATCGCCATACGATTAAATAAATGTCTATAATATATACCTACGTGTTTTTGTCAATTTCCCTTTATTACAAGATGGGCATAGTTTAGATCAAATAAAGTTAATTTCTCCAAGACAGTAGTATCGTAACTCTCATTGTTATCAAGATATTCAATATTTTAATTTAATCAGTTTTAATCTGTACGAGTAAAACAGGTGGAAGTGTTGTCTAACTTTTATGTTACTGGACATAAGGACAGTCAGTGGACTGTGGAGTACGAAAATAACTTCACGAGCAAAGTGATATTATTAATCTGAACAAGACTTTATTGTTAAAGGACATTACAGCAAGCTTGCTCAGATATTTTAGAACCTTTGGCAACGTATAAATATTATACCTACCTAAATAAAAGTGACATAAAAGCTTTGTAATAAATAACTGTCTGGTTTTTCCGAAGGTACGATATTTTGTCTGTGGGTTAAACCGCTGTAGCAAGATACTATCGAACAAATATTTACATTTCTGCCGGGTAATCTTGGTGGTATTTATATATTTGAGTGCTGTGTATTTGTTAAAAGTAATCCAAATTTATTTGACATGGAAAAAACCTCCTAAAAGATTAAACTTTCGCCCAAGGAAACCAGAAGTAAATGTAATTAGAAGTAATACCGCCCTGATGCAAAAGAGTGCTCCAGTTATGGCACCTAAACTGTACAACAAACTCCCAGAAGCATGGCAGGGTTTCAGTGTACCTAGATTGAAGTTACTAATCGAAAAGTGTTACTAAACTGTTATTGATTTTATCAATGATGATAGCTTACCGTTGTAAATAATTAAAGAATTATATGAATTAATTTTGTATTAAGCAGTTACGCTGCTAACGAAATTATACATTTTTAGGGTTCCGTAGCCAAATGGCAAAAAACGGAACCCTTATAGATTCGTCATGTCTGTCTGTCTGTCCTTCCGTATGTCACAGGCATTTTACTCGAAAACTATAAGGTGAATTTGAACAAAATTTTCAGGATAGGTGTATTTTGTTAACCGCTACATAGTTTTGTAATCAAATTACTAAAAACATTTTTTTTTATGGGTGCACTCTATACATACAAATGAAAGTCAATTTTTTTTTCATAGCAAGCCCACGTGTGGCACATCAATCGATAGGCCTTTCAAAATAAATATAAGGTTTCTCAGCAACTTTTTTGATTAAGTGAATAGAGTCGGAGATAATCTCCTCGAAAGTAAAATTGTGTCCCCCCCCTCTAATTTTTGAATCGTGTATTTTAAAAATATGAAAAAAATCATGCTCATAGGGCTTATTAAATTCTCTCAGCGAAAATTGTTTTGAACAAGATCGGTTCAAAGGTTTTTGAGATATTCCTAAAAAACTGCCTTCCTTAAAGAAAAGGACGTAAGTGCCATAAGATTTCAGTAATGATACGACCTTTTTGCCTTTTTGCTTTTTGCGACCGCTTTAGCCTAGTTGGTAGTGACCCTGCCTACGAAGCAAGAGGTCCTGGGTTCGAATCCCGGTAAGGGCATTTATTTGTGTGATGAGCACGAATATTTGTTCCTGAGTCATGGATGTTTTCTATGTATTTAAGTATTTATTTATCTATATAAGTATGTTCATCGTCGTCTCGTACCCATAGTACAAGCTTTGCTTAGTTTGGGACTAGGTCGATTTGTGTAAGATTGTCCACTAATATTTATTTATTTATTTATTTTTAATAGGCACAGAACCCTCGTTGTGCGTGGTCCGACACGCACTTGGCCGTTTTTTTTAAATAAAGGAAAAATTGAAAAATTTAATGTTCCGAGCCGGATTCGAACCGGCGACCACAGGCATTCATGGCCCGTCGCTACTAACCAACTGAGCTATCGGAACAATCCGGTTCGGGCACCAAATTCCTACCGGATTGTTCCGATAGCTCAGTTGGTTAGTAGCGACGGGCCATATTTATATTTGTAACATCGTACGGGAACATATCTCAAGGACATCATGAACTTCCTTACAATCGATTATAGTAGTGAGTGCCGTGGGTAAATATACCATCTGAGATACCGTACTTACTACCATACTTTTATTTACATAATTTACAGAAAACCCCAGAAATCCAAGTCCCGGGTGTGTGGAATATCTCAGTTATCTCACTGGGAAATCCTTGTCTACTGGGTACTTAATTTAAAAATTGTCCTTGGTATTATATGAGTCGGTGAATTTCTTTCAGTTTTTATTGCATGTATTCTAAATGAAATCGATCTATTGATTGATATTTATTTATAGTCTTAGACGATATTCTGTTTTATTGATAAAAAAATAACTAGATACTTAAAGTGAAAAAATATAAGACCAAAACAGATAATAATACCTACGCGATATAGATTCTATTTAAAGTTTATCTATTTACGTATATAAAATTTAATCAATGTTTTTTTACGTCTGAGTGATAAAATAAATGATTTTATTCTATGATGTGTCAATTAGGGACAATATATCCTTATTCTTGATTTGCCGAATCGTAAGGTTTATTATACGTACGTACGTGTGTGGGGTGGGTTGCACCAAACCGTCTCTAATCGTGGAAAATTTGACAAGTTTCTATGGAATGACAGTTATCGGGGCCATATTTAAAGTTGATCTCCCATGAAAATATAGTCGATGCACTCCGCCCTAAGTTACATTAGATGAAATGGTGAGAACCCATATAAAAGATGGTGTCAGGAACCCGGGAAGGTTCATTACCTGCGTAAGTTTTGGGAAAATCTTGGATAAAACCTCAACTAAAGACAAAGATGCTCGTGGGATAGCAGCAGCATGTACAGGATATCCCAAGACAAACAAAGGGTTTAGGGTGTGGACCCAACCCAAACACAACCCTTCCCCAACCCACAATATTGGTCGTTCCCTCTCATCCATGAAAAGAGGCCTGTGCCCAGTACCTACTGGGACATATGTAGTCTGATTTATTTGACTAATAGGTATAATGTATTTTAAAACGGACGAATTAGCAACATAGTATATAATTACAAATAACACTGCCACTTATCAGTTGAATCAAGCATGACACGTGGCAGAGACACAACGAACTCTTTATGAACAATAAATGTAGGTCGAATGCTATCAATGAACAGCGACGATCTTAGTTTGTTGCAGGCAAATGCAACAAAATGCATGCAGGAAATGTTAAGGCGATTTGTAACTCAAATATTGAGTTAGTGAATAACTATGAAGGGCTACTACCGACACTTAGTTACTACGCACCGTGGTGTCGAGATATACAGGGTGTGGCCTGTAATAGGAGCAAAAAATTAAACGGTGGCTTATTAAGTTAATCAGTAATTATTTCCAAGTGGTTAAATTGAAAAAAAAAAATAGAAAAAAAAATAGAAAAAAAAAAATAAGTAAAAGCGTACGTGTGTTCTTTTGCTTAACTGGAATGATATCCATTTTGTTTTACTTCAAAAACACCAAAAAATCTTGTAAAATTGAAAAAAAAAAAAAAAAAGAATTAGAAAACCAAAGTTAGTATAATCGCAATTACGAAAGTGCCCAGTGTTCTACCAAGATAGTTAATGACTGGCATGCTACGATATCGAGATGTCGAGATCCATTACTTAGGTATCACAACTTCAGATAAGATTATTTCCGAATTCAAGAATCTTGAAACACTGGTACCTTTACAGAATCACTGCGGATAATACATAGAGTCAGCCCTTAAATTTATTGCTCCCATTACAGGCCACACCCCGTATATGTGGGTGAGCGTTGAGGTGAGCTTAAAACAAGTTACATACCAGTGGGGAAGACGACGCGCGTTTATGATAACGATAAGCTCGTCTTCTGCGCATCGTCAGCGCGTATCATGCATTTCTATCGAAAAAACGCCAATGAATCGCGCTTCAAATGCATTTTTGTAGAGGTTCGAAGCAGCAGCCCTAAGGCTTTAGCTGCGAGTCATGTTTGTCTGCGGGTAGACGCCAGTATGGGGTCAAAAACGGAAATGAAACTTGCTTCAATTCAAACGGGTGGGCAGCCGAGTGAAAGAGGGGTTTATATCGACGTATCTGCACGTTTATAGCGATCGAACGCGAAGATCATATGAAAAGTTAATAAGTGGTAGATCGCCTTGCGTTTGCTGAGCGTACTAAACGCGTACAACGCCCGTCGGTTCGCTCGTTCTAAGCTCGTTTAAAAAAAGCGGCCAAGTGCGTGTCGGACCACGCACAACGAGGGTTCCGTGCCTATAAAAAAGGTCGTATAGTTACTAAAATCTTATGGCACTTACGTCCTTTTCTTTAAGGAAGGCAGTTTTTTAAAAATATCTCAAAAACCTGTGAACCGATCTTGTTCGAAACAATTTCCGCTGAAAGAATTTAATAAACCTTATGAGCATGATTTTTTTCATATTATTAAAATACACGGTTCAAAAATTAGAGGGGGGGGGGACACAATTTTAGTGACTTTCGCGGCGATTATCTCCGACTCTATTCACTTAATCAATAAAGTTGCTGAGAAACCTTACATTTATTTTGAAAGGCCTATCGATTGATGTGCCACACGTGGGCTTCCAATCAAAAAAAAATTTTTGACTTGCAGTTTTATGTATGGAGTGCACGCCTAAAACATTTTTTTTTTTGTAAATTAATTACAAAACTATGTAGCGGTTAACAAAATACACCTATCCTCAAAATTTTATTGAAATACACCTTATAGTTTTCGAGTAAAATGCCTGTGACATACGGACGGACAGACAGACAGACATGACGAATCTACACTCAGAGGCAATGAAAACGGGTCACTTCCCATGGATTACTTTACAAAGTGACCCGTTTTCATTGCCTCTTAATTCCCAATGTAAACTATGAAGGTACGCTACCTCAGAGGCAATGAAAACGGGTCACTTTGTAAAGTAATCCATGGGAAGTGACCCGTTTTCATTGCCTCTGAGTGTATAAGGGTTCCGTTTTTTGCCATTTGGCTTCGGAACCCTAAAAACGCCATGTGCATAGGCTCTCATATTGCACAATAAAGATAGTAAGACATTTTTCTACGAAATGTCCTGGAAAATTTGACATTTGTTCCTATATATTGGATCAATTTTGTTACCTTACTAACAATAAGTTACACAAACTTGCTTGCATTCCGAAAAAGGGTGAGCAGAGCACATCGAACTATTCCGCACCATTTTTAGCAGTAGGTAATTTACAATACTCAATTTACATGCCATTTCAGGAGCAAACATTATGCTTATTGTATTGCATAGCGATATGTTTTAGTTTGTTATGTATTATGTTTTAGTTCGTCTTATCAATACTAAAAGTGTCTGAAATTGAGTGTAGTAATAACGCCTGCGTATTAAGGTACCTAACCGTTCTAATTATTGACATGAATGCCTTAAAATTGGCACCATATGTATATCTCATTAAGATAGAAAGTCTCAAGTATTAGGTCAGTGTCAAGCAATGGGACCCCTTTCATTAAAAAATAACGAAGGACTAGATTATTTGCGGTAATCATTTTGTATTCGCTTGCCCTTAAGATTAAATTGATCATTTATTCAGAGGGCAAACAGGCCACTAGAAATGCATTCAAGTGCCACACGAGCCAGTGGTCGCATCATGTCGTTCAGGCATTTAGCACTAATATGTTCTTTGTTAATTTGCGTTTCCGCAAAGTCTTTTACTTTGGTAATAGACACGTCGTATTCTATGCAAAATGAGATTAATATCATACGGCGGGAAATACAACCCTTGATAATCTCTATTGGAAATACTACCGCGATTGAAAATTTTGTGCTGGTTCCTTTTAATTCCCCTGGTAAGTGTTTGCTAATGTTATGTATAATTATACATACATTTTGAATCAAGTAAATAACTCTGAAAAGTCTGAAATCATATATTCTTGATACAAAAAAATCTTCTAACCAAAGTAAATAAATTGCTACTTTGAATTAATTAATATTATCTAATACTCACGTTGTCATTTTGAATCACAATTCTAATATTTTAAACACTTGTTTTATGTTCCAAAATATTTCTGCCATTTCTGGTATAACTTGTTAAACCTAAACTGTGAATTAACCTCGTTATTTAAAATAAGCAACTTTTAATGACAGCACTTTTTCTGTCTAATATTCAGCCAATGATGTCATATAAAAAAAGCGGCCAAGTGCGTGTCGGACCACGCACAACGAAGGGTTTCGTGCCTATTAAAAAGGTTGTATCGTTACTGAGATCTTAAGGCACTTACGTCCTTTTCTTTAAGGAAGTCAGTTTTTTAGAAATATCTCAAAAACCTTTGAACCGATCTTGTTCACAACAATTTTCGCTGAAAGAATTTAATAAGCCTTTGAACTATCTAAGGGAATTCTAAGGTCATAGATATAGGTACTATATGGTACAGTTCCCGGCAAACAGCTTGAACATGATGGACGAAGTGGGGGGCAGCTTGCACGTACAATTCTCCTTTGCGCAGGCAAGGTCATTTGCTCAAGTTGTTTGCCGGGAATTACCATTTATTAGTTAAAATACATAATCCGACTGTAAGCAGAAAAGTAGGTTAGGTTAAGTAAGAACCACGACTCTTACAGAACCGAACAGCTGTAGGTTAGGTTAGGTTAGAACTGCGATGCTCCCAGAACCGAAAAGAAGGTACTTAATGTTTTATTTAACCTGCGGATTATTTTGTTGAAATTAACGTTAAAAATTAAGTTTTTATGGACAATCAAAATATTTTTTTCTCAAACACCGTTAAATGGGGACGGCGGATGGAGATGGAAAGTTCTACGTCTTTTAGCATTAGATACGTTTGCTTTCAAAACTATACAGGTAGCCCGGGACTAACTTGAGTAAAACTACTGGACGGATTTAGGCAAACATTTCCTGTAATGTAGCTTTCTTTAATATAATATGAAAAATATGTAATTTAAGCAGAAACGTCTGTTGATGATTCTTAAGGTATTTATATTTGTAGAACGGAGTTTTCAATTTTAATTTAGCAATTTAAACTAATGAACTCATCGCACTGTTACCTTTTACGCTTAATCGCTCAACAGATTTAGATGAAATACAGACAGATAATTTGAGACCCTTGGAAGGATATCTGATAGTTTTTATCTCGGAAAACATCCCTTAAGATGGTAAAACTTTGTTTGGGTCGGCGATTATTAAGGTTCCGCCTACAATCATTTAATAGCAATCATTTTTCTAAGACGGTAACAAGTTCTACGCGGACGAAGTCGCGGGCAACAGCTAGTCTTACTACAAAGTTTCAAGTCTCTAGTTCAAAAAATAATGTTTCACCCATACATACTTTGCACCCCCATTTAACCCCCTTAGGGATAGAATTTACAAAAATCCCGTTCTATCCCTTGCCTACGTCATAAAAGGAAGTTCTGGTGTTTTCAAGTTTCTAGTCGCAGTAGTTTCGGCTGTGCGGTGATGAATCAGTCAGGAAGTCTACTTTTATATATGTATAGATAAACAGTAAAAAAAAACAAATAGGTACAAGTTGTGTGTTGTTATAAATAAATACATGTCCTACTAATATTATAAATGGGAAAGTTTGGATTTTTGTTACTCAATCATGCTTAAACGGCTCAACCGATTCCAATGCAATTTTGCACGAAGATAGTTTATAACCTGGATTAAAATATAGGATAGTTTTATCTCGGGTCCAAGCAGACGAAGACGCGGGTGGAAGCTAGTACTTATATACATAGATTAGATTAGATTATTTATTTCATGATAAAAAATTACATTACAGATTTGCATACTTGTCAAAAAAACAACCCTGATTCAGGAACAAATGTTCGTGCTTATCACACAAATAAGTAACTTACCAGGATAAAACCGGTCTTCGCTATAATTATACTTATGCTTTCATTGTTTTCAGATGTAGGCCCAGTGCAAACATTCACCAAAGCCGAGTCATTCATAAACACTGTACAGTCCCTGACTGTGACCCGCCCCCATGATAATATGATCCCAGAGAACTCCCTGTCTGGTTTAGAGAAGGCATTACAGGAAAGCAGGCCTGAGTCCGACATATTCCTGTTCACGGACGCGTGTGCTACGGATGAAGCGAAGTTTAATGATATTCAAAGGTTATGCCGGATTACCCGCAGCAAGGTAAGGTCTTTACTTTCTTAATGAACGAGCGAGCGAAGGGAACGAATCTCTCCGTTTCAGCTTGGGGGATTCCTCCGTCCTACGTATATCCGGATGGCCGGTTGCAGCTGTTCTCCTTTACTCGTACAGAGGCTCTAGTATAAGTTTTACCGAAACAAAACTTTACGAGCGCGTTTGCGTTTTACCCTCAATTTGTATGGGATTTGACAGCTAAACGCAAACGCGGTCGTAACGTTTTGTTTCGTTAAAACTTAAACTAGAGCCTCAGTTTGTATGGGATTTGAGAGCTAAACGCAAACGCGGTCGTAACGTTTTGTTTCGGTAAAACTTATACTAAAGCCTTTGGTCACATTTTTCTCACCGATTCTCGTGAAATTTTGTGAACAGGGATAATAATGATATAGTTTTTTTTGTCAATTCAGTAAAAAAGTGTTTTTGAAAAATAGGCTTGCCCGAGATTACTACATGTCACATGTCCCCCGGCGCGTCGTCCCTTCGGGCCGCGCCAGCGTTAAGGCCTCTCAGAGACTGAGGCGGCCTGCGGTGGCGGTCAATAGTAAAGACAGCTAATGACAAGTTTACTATCTTCCAGGCCGCGCCAGTGTGATGCAGGCTTAATGCGTACAGAGTGGAGGTATCTCCAAAAATGTATGAGAGTACCCTTTTCTTGGCAAATAACAAAAAAAAATGTGAGGTCAAGCCTCGTTTGCGCCTTGTAGAGTCAAAAAAATTGTCTGTAAAAAAAATTGTAAAAAAAAAAACATAAAAAAATGTGTATCTTATAAGATACAATGTTAAGAAATAAGAAAAATACAGCTCACAGAGACATTAGTTTGAGAATATTTAGAATAATTACCCACACCGAAATCAAACACTGCCACACACACACACACACACAAATCTCTCACAGACTGGAGCGGCCTGCGGGTCAATAGTAATTTTGACAGCTAATGACAAGTTTACTATTGTCCGCCGCGGCCAGGCCGCGCCCAGGCCGCGCCAGTGTGTTATAGGCTTATAGAGCAATTTACGATAAAAACAATAACGTACAGCACCTTATAATAAATTCATGACTACAGATAAACATAAAAGTAAAGATCCATAAAAGTAAAAAAAAAATGCATATAGCAGCTATATTTATGTATGTAGATTATCTTCGGAACTACAAACCGATTTCAAAGTTTGTTTCATTTATAATTTGTTGAAGATATATTCGGCCTCACCTGCGCTTTCTGTGATACCTACGCGGGCAAAGCCGCGTGGGTAGCTAATATATCATGTCTTTGCTGCACACTACACTTCGATGAGGACCTCTGTACCCTAGTTGGTAGTGACCCTGCCTACGAAGCCGGAGGTCCCGGGTTCGAATCCCGGTAAGGGCATTTATTTGTGTGATGACCATGAATATTTATGGGTATGTATTTCGTCGTCTAGTACCAGCTTTGCTTAGTTTGGGACTAGGTCGATTTGTGTAAGATTGTCCCCAAATATTATATTATTACCATGTTTCAGGTCATTGTATTCATGAGCGGCACTTGCCCTTATGCCGAAAGACGTAAGGTTGGGAATGAAGAAACATACTATCAAGTAACTAAAGTGTGTTTTGGAAACGTCTTCCAAGTGGATCGATACCATTATGGAGAAGTAAGTTTTACAACTAAAATTAAATAAAATCTATTCTGCAGTTAGATTTCGAATCTACGTTAAACTAGTTAGAGTTGTTGTTATAGTACAAATCCCTTTCCTAGCACGAATTAATTTCTCTTCGTACAGGCACAAAGACCACCAAGAGAGAAGGTTAGCTGGAAGAGATCGCTTAAAGGGATAAGCTTGCCTTTGTACTTCGTTTTTTTGGTTACTGTTTTCACTTTGCAATGTTTTATGTACAATAAAGTAGTACATACATACATACATACACGAAGAGAAGACACATGCCTCTTTCATTGTTAAGTGCAACCGCTAATTGTTTACGTTTAAGTATGCTGCAATGCACCTACTAATAAAAAGTTGTTAATACCGATATACCTTTGGTTTTAATTTAAACCTTACTAGTCTTACTACTTTAACAATAGAGCCACTATTCGAGTAATATATTTATTAAACATGGCCTTTTCATTTCGATGCGTTTGTGGCACGTGGCTACTTGTTGTACCGATGGCTCTTAGAAAAGAGATTTGGTTTGGACTATACCCTTATACTTGGCAGCGTATTTTTGAACACACTTTAGTAACCTTCTTCGAAATTCGAATAGCAAAAGCGCTCAGGGTCACAAAGGCGATTAACCAGTTCTACTAGGTCAACGTCAGGGATAATTGCTAAATTTCTAATACATTGTGTTATGCTCTTTACACAGGCTTTCACATTCATGAACGAAATGGCGAGGGAGGGATACACTGATGTAACGCCGATCGAATCCTTTTCGGGCCACCGGACTGTGCCAGTAAGTATTAGCCCAAGCTATGATGTGCCATTTCCAGGAGTATTCCCTGTTCCACGAGGATTCCCAGCTCGGGGTTCTCCACTATACCGCTGTCATCAAGCTAAAATGATTACTGTTACTGAAGTTTTTGAAACTGGAACATTTCAGTTTTAGCACGGTAGTGTGTTTCTACAAATTAGGAACTTTTGTGAATATTACCGGAAACGGCACATCTTTTTGAAATGAAATAATATGAAATTAAATACGTTTATTTGCTAGACGGCAGGTACATGATGGTATAAAATAATGAGATCCATATACATTCAGCCACATGGTGGCATGCTGTACATCCCTGGTGCGTAGGGTACGGGCCAGTGCCAACAGCATCCTGAAAATGATCGCTGAACGTATGGACTGTGTGTATCTAAACCACTGCTGCATGATGCACGCAAACACACATGTTAATTATGAGGTCGCATGACATTTGACATTTTGAGATTTAAATGAATGATTAATTATCTTGACATCTTGGTGAAATTTAATTAGATTAAGTATTAAATATTTATAAAATTTTATTATTAGTTGACTATGTAATGTAAATTTCAAACTGGCCAAATCGTATTATTTTATTATTTATTTCTATTATCACTTTAAATTAACTTTATGTGTGCTATTTATGAACTTTGTAACTGTTTACTAATATTAAGCTAAGTCTAAGTAAGTACTAACAATAATGATCCATGTTGGTCTCTGAATAAATACATTGAATTGAATTTAAAGAATGCAAAGTCATTTAATTAACAAGATGTTATGAAAAGAGTAAGCATATAATAGTGCAGTCAATAAAAAAAAATACAAGTAGCAAGATGTGCGACAGTTACTTATTTTTAAGAAGAATATTAACAAACATTATAAATTGTCAAATAAAAATATTCGCAACGCAGGCTTCGTCAATTGCGTACTAAACAAACATCCCCCTAGGCACTTAACTAACAATGATAGAATCCGCAACAGGCTTCGTCAATAAATCGTTATAACCTAAACTAACAAAAAGGACCACTCCAGATCGTTGGTGGTCCGAAAGGTCCCATGACACTGGCGGCATTGCCACGCTGAATGGCCAAAGAAATCTGTTGAGCCAGGAACGATCCGGAACGAGAATCGCAGCCCCTATCCTTGAGCCACCGACCCAAATCCCGTATAAAATCTTTGGCCTCCGTACCACAAGGTCCCACAGTCTCCACCGCCACTGGCACAAAGCCAATGTCAAATTGGAGATTAGAGTACAAAATGTGTGGATGTCAGAACTACAGCATACAATGTCAGTTATGTACTTATTCTAATGTTGTGGATGTCTTTAGCCCAATCGAATAGGAGGAGATTGAGAGAGACCCCTTTCATGGAGAGACAATGTCTACACATCTATTTATCCATTAATTGTATAGTTTCAGGTAGACAGCTTGACAAGAGGCTTAATCGTGGCTGTGTTAGGAGACTCCCCTGTCTTCGTGCTGTCTGATGAGAGCGGGCACAGCCCTCGCACCGAAAGGCTCATTGACTCCGGGAGTGCATTGGTAAACATGATCAAAAATATGTTGTTACCTATTTAAAACATTATTTTTCTGTCCTTTTTCCATTTTGGCATTAACTATTCGACAAACTTCGTTCCATTTTTTTTTCGTTTGTCCGACACTTTACATCGAACGTTTACGGCTGGTCATTTTATGGTTTCGCTTTTGTAAATGTTCGACAAATCAACGATTCCCGTAATATCATTATTCCGACGTAACGATTCCGTGCATTATCTGTTCGTGTTTTAATAAATCGGATTTATTATATTTCACATATTATTGTTTATACGTAGCAAACATATCGTCCCATGATTGCGAAAATCGCTTAAGCTCCGTTTTGGTAAAAAAATAGATACTTATTTATTATGTTCGATTATGCTTTTCTGGATCTACATGCTACAAAAGCCCGTTTTTCGATACGTGGCTCCATTCCTCACTTAGCATTTACGATAAGGTTAGATGACATCGATTGTTAAGACAGCAAAAACCTATTATGTCTCTGTTATAATAGCTAGATTGAGCAAAACTTGCAATTTAATTACAGTAAAAATGTACTAACCGGATAAACTAGATTTTTGCAGCAAGCTATAAATCGAAAATGTGTGTTTTATAATCTGACAAAATATTCTAACCACCACGAGATATGTTTCACCAGACAACCAAATCAATCGATAGTTAAAATTGTTCAACAGCATAAACAAACTAAATATAATTTAAGCGGCTTTGCTTATTACGTTTTTAATAACAATATTCGGTCAAGAAAAATTGATTGGCAGGTTGCCATATTATGTTGCCACCCCTATACTAAAGATATGTTGTGTCGTGTCGACGCTCAAAAGTACACGGTCTGTGAGCTCTTAGAACAGTCTTCGGGTGAAGTCGTGAAGTACAGACCCGAAGATTGTTTTAAGTGCTCACGAGCCCATGATTTGCAGGTAAAACGAATAATTGGACCTCACAAAGGTGAATACAAAGCCACGGTGTGGTGTCCGGGAGTGACATCTGTGACTATATACTCAAAGATGGAATTTCCATTCAACATAGGATTCTCGCCGCTGTATCCAGGAAGCATCGAGGAGACCACGCCATCGCCATTACCTGGTATCATGTATTTTATTATATTGTTTAGCTATTTAAATAAAAATCCAAGACAATTTATCAGAATTGAAGCAAGTGTCCACATTGCAGCAGATAAATTGTCTTTCAAAATATAACAATTGTCATAAGCAACAGCGAGGTGATTTTTGATATTTTTTGTAGTTTTCTGTGTCAGGCTGACCCTTGCAATTGTATTCAAGCTATCTTCGTCTAAGTTTAGACGTCTTTTATGCGCCATTTTCCTCGAGTTATTCTCTTTCTCATCAGCTTTCACATTTATATGTTATTTCTTCAATGCTGTCTAACGTTTTCAGGGCGAGAGAGTTTCATCTTTGTTCTTGTGCCAAAGAGTTACGAGTACCAACTTAGCACAATTACTATACACTTTTTGAATAAGGATAGCCAGAAGACGCTGGATTTAATGGAGAGTAGTGTAAGCCCCAGAGTTTACATCACTCAGGCCTATTTCGAACCTGGGAGTATATTTAGGATGACGGTAAGTTTTCTCAAGCCTATATGAGCATTCATTCAATACTTACTACGCTGCGCTGGCTCGACGATCCAAAGGGCATTTCGGCCTCCGACACATGAGAACGCCAGGGTTCTGAGTCAGAAACATCTGTTAACGGCAAACCGTTCAACTACTGGGAATGTTTTGTTGGTGGGTTGGGTTGGTAATAGACTAATAGGTAGTCTCAAAATCCAGTTTAGTAATCAGAAATGATGAATTCAGAAATAGAAAATCCCGGGTTTTTGCTACCGGGCTTTTACACATTTAGTAGATTAAGGACGTAGTGACCTGGTAAAGGTTGCTGGAGTCCGCTGGATGCGGGTGGCGCAGGACCGGTCACTTTGGCACTCTTTGGGGGAGGGCTATGTCCAGCAGTGGACGTCTTTCGGCTGATATGATGAAGGACATAGATTCCAAGAATTAGGGTGCAGGGCACAAAATACGGGAGGTTTCACATTCTGTTTTTTGTGATTATTCCTAACAATTTTTTGTGTTTCATAGGTAAATGGAATGGACAGTGCTTCTTCCGAGCCCGTGCATATAATCAGCAAAATTATAGAACCTCAAAAGGAAGGTAAAACTACACTATTTATAACGCATATTATACACATTACGTATTATTTTAATTCAAAAACAAGGGAAGGTTAATACCTAACTATGTAACTACAAATTGTGAATATATTTATCTAGTTAAAAAGTTGCAAAATCAGTTATTAACAAAGAAGCTGAAAAAGTATACATATCCCTATCTTTGAAGTGGCAGTACCTACAGGATGTTAACGGGGTCATGATCCGGAATGACAAAAAGCGAATAAGATGATCATACTGAACAACCTTTCCCATGGGACCAACCACGAAATCGCAAAAAAAAAGAGCCAATTAAGAGTTAACTGTGAGTTAACTGCGATTTAATTGAGAGTTAATGTATGGAATACCTGGTTTTTTTTCATTCCGGATCATGACCCCGTTAACATCCTGTATATAGGATAATTAGAGGAAGATTTTTCTTTACTCTTTTACCTATGCTCCGATGACACAAATATGTGATGGTCTTTTACAGTAACAAACGTGCCATGGTCTGCAGCCGTTATCGAATCTATTATCCCGGAGAATTCTTTGATCAACTACAAGAAAAATGCAACAGTTGCGTGTAAAGTCACGGGATGCCCTCAACCAACCATCTGGTGGGAAGGTGAAGATGGACAAAAGATGCCAGCAGAGGTACTATGGCAGAGATAAACTATTTTCTTCTGTAATAATTTTATGACCCAGTCTCCTTTAGGGTGCAACCAATCTCATCATTAGAATGATGATAGAAAGAACGTTTTAAATTCCAATTTCTATGATTTGGCGTATTTTCTGGCTATCGTAGATTACCACCAGGCTTCATTAGTCGAAAAACTATTGTACCTATGTCAGGATATTTGTAGACAAACACCTACTTGCGTATTCTAATCTAACTCTCTCAATGCTACCTGTAGTGCTTAGAGTTTCAAAATGGTTTATAAAGCACAGCTTCTCTTTAATTTCAGGAAAGTTTATTGATGTATCCTGCGACGTACATTAGTTATGTCCAAATACCGAGTCTCACGGACAATCAAACTATAACTTGCAAAGCCAGCACGGCCAGTGGGAGCGACTCGAGGAGTACGCAACTGCATGTGTATCGACCATACGTGTTTGAAATGATAAGGAAACCTGAAGGTATTAGATTGTGAATTCTCATTGCTGTACCTTGTTTTCTTGCGAACTGCGAACCCAGTCTCCGGGTGCTGGCTGCTGCTTGGTGTACCAAAAATGGGGTGTGAACCGATCAAGGGCATATTCAGTATCCCATTGCGATTTCAAATATTCATTGTTTATGTTTTTTATTTTTTGTTTATTTTTGTTTTTGTTTACATTACAGCCTTTGTTTTTTGTTGACATTGGCCCGCGAGGGTGAAGGGTGGGAGGGTTTTTTTCATTTTCAATCGCCGCGCTCACAGCTGTGTCATGAAAACAAATGTTTTATGTATTTTCGATACTTAAGCTGTAAGGTATTTCTACCCGGTAAATGCTCCTCGGTGGCACCCATCTGTACGTCGTTATTTCCAGCTTACCCCGGTTCGTCGTCTTCCTTGAGGTCAGTAATTGAGTGCTGTGGCCCCGCAAAAAGTTACGCAATTTTATATCAGATTGCGTTATTTTTCGCACTAGTGTAAATACAGGACTTATCTCGTTTCAATCGTTACGCGATATAGTAAACTATGACCAATTAAGAAAAATATACTAAAAATTAAGATGAGGTCTTTAATCCACTGTAGCAATAGTGTCAATAAACACTGAAATAGGTAATGAAAGTAATCCCTTTATTTCAGATACCACGATAGAGTATGAGGCGGAAGGAAAACTCTACTGTGAAGTAAACGCATATCCTGAAGCAAAAATACGGTGGTATCATAATAACAAAGTTATAGTTTTTACTACCAATGAGGCTGACGATGGTGATTTCAAATCCGATGAAATGGAATATTTCCAAGAGGATAACGCTTTAGTTATCAGAAACATGTCATCGAAATACGTTGGCACATATACTTGCGATGTGAGAAACGATGCAAACGTCTTGCCACTTCTGGTAGAAGTTAGAATATCGGGATTAGGTACGATTATTTTCTTTATTGACGAACAGATGCCTGAGTATTATAATGTATGTAACTGAACAATCTATTATTTTCAATAACGATTGCTATGGATTTTAATCAACCTCTGATTAAATTACAGAATCTCCCGTACTGGAAATTCCAGAGCCTCAGTTGACTTCGAGACTCGGTGAAGGACTAAAAATTGAATGCAGGTTCGTAGTTTTAGTTTGAGAAAATCAATATACAAAAAAAAGACTTGATGTATATTGTCCTGTGACTGATCACGACACGACTCAGTTTATAGTGTGGTAATTATATAAAATTAGGTACCTCTGGATATAATATTTGAGGAATATTCGCTATCTGCGCGATGTTTATATAACCGCGTAACCGTTACATTAGGTATCCTCTCGCTAGTTGAATGCCTGGTAATTACATTAGGCATGAATTTGGTTGGGTAGAAAAAAAATCGAAGTTACACTAATCGGCCTTAGCCCTTGAAAATTATGTTTCTGTGTTAATTCAAATGTTACCAATTATCGAATTAAACCAATTTGACGGTTTTTAACTTCTAATTTTTATAAAGAATAACCATGAAAAACAAAAAAAACAAACTAGGTAACTTAAACTATGTGAACCTAAACTATATATACATATTTCCCCCAAATCGCTGCCACTAAGCAGAGTGCCTACAAGACTAGCTACGTTGCCTCGCTGAATGGCAATGCCAATACGTTCATTCAACGGTTATTTTATTTATTTAAGAGTATCAAAAGGAAGACCTGAACCTACAGTTACTTGGAAATTCAAACCCGTAGACGGCTATGAATTCACTAATTTGTCTGAAGATGTTGAAGTAGAAGAAGGACATATTCAAATCAGCGAAGTAATGTCTAAGCACAAAGGGACATACAAATGTGAGGCGGTCAACGAACAAGGAGAAAATGCCCAAGAAGTTGACTTAAAAGTTATTTGTAAGTTGCATTTTTTCACTTAAGTCCGATCCTAGCGCAGTCAGTTTATTTCATTTCCCGAATGTAGTGTCTGTCCGAATTTTAATTACGCCAAAAAGCCATTTTAAAGACATTGTAGATTTTTTTTACCCGACTGCCGAAGGAGGAGGGTTATTACTTATAGTGTAAAACCCATTAAGTCTGTTAACTTTGTACTGATCCCGAAATTTCAAGGTTTTAAAGAAGAACTGCTTATAGGCAATATTGAAATTCGGACAAATGCAACAGTTGGGAAACAGTTTTTAGTGATTAAGATAGGTAACCGTTGCGAGACTAGAAATGTGTTTAAAGTATGACCATAAAAAAAGTCGGTGTTTTTTAAGACGTTATTTCATCAAATTATTATTTATCTCAAATAACGTTGCAGTTTAGTAGCTGAAACTGGAGTGCGAGTAGTACAAGACCCCTACAGACCAAATATTCATCATCATCATCTTCGGCCAAAAGACGTCCACTGCTGCACATAGGCCTCCCCCAAAGAGTGCGACAATGACCGGTTCTATGCCATCCGCATCCAGCAGACTCCCGCGACCTTTATCAGTTTATCAGTCTACCTTGTGGGGGTCTATCCACGCTGCGCCTACCGGTACATAATATACATATAATGAATTTTAGACCAATGTCGCAAACTTCAATAAAATTTCAGACGCTCCGAAAATCGAAAAAGCAGACACATCTACAATAGACGTGCTATTGGACAAGCTAGTGAGTCTCGAGTGCTCTGTTGACGCCGAGCCTAAAGCCACGGTGAACTGGGAACGCTTAGACGGCGTACACTTTCCAGATGAGAAGCATGTTGTTGACGGGAACCATCTAAAGTGAGTATAAGCCATAACGCCATAGCGTGAATTTTAATTCCTTTGTTGTGAGAATTCTAACAGACCATCTATCGACCTTCACTAATGAAGAATTTTGGCCGAAGGGAGTCAAGTTCCGACGTTTCCGCGGTCGGTTACCTGACACCACGAAGTTGCGTAACACATCTCAGTAAAGCCTGCTACACACGACAACGATTTATCGTAGCGATTTGACTGCGCAGTCCGTTTGTGCAGTTTTATCGATCGTATGTATGACAAATCGTAACGATAATCTGCAACGATTTCTCATACACACGATCGATAAAACTGCACAAACGGACTGCGCAGTAAAATCGCTACGATAAATCGTTGTCATAAAATCATAATCGTTGGCAAGCATTATATTATTTTTGTTATATTTTAAAAAGTTAACTATAAGTTGATATTTATTCATTCATATTCATTCATTCATTTATAAAAATTTATATTAATAAACGTTAAATATGGGGCCGGCAGCTGTCACTCTATACAAACTTGTCGAACGTTCCATAGGTTCATTTCGATTTTAACGATCACTGCCTACAATTACAGAGGGTTTGGCTGCACCAAACCTTATACACCTTATAGTACCTAGTATTGATGATATAAAAACAAATTAAATTAACCCTCTGTTTTTTTTTCTAATATCATGCGTATAACACCCCCACTAGAAACCTAATGTCGCTCAATTTGTTCGCGACGTGGGGAAGGGCGGGTGCCAACAGCGTTGCGATTGGTCGATGCGCTGGCACGCGGAATGCGTAGTGATGGGACATGTTCACTGCAAGCATCCTAACTGGTACCGTAATTCATTGTTGGCACAGTAGTATATTAACATCGTAACAAAACGATCTACAATTACTATAAAATGTACCAACAAAAAATACTTCGCATTTTATATTTTTGGTTCTAAAAATAAAAAAGCAAATATTTTATTAATATGTATTATATGGAAGGTAGTTTAGTAATAAGTAAAGTCTCATAGCTATTATAAAAGTATTTTTTACTGTTCAAATTTTCCCCACTATAATCACAAAGTAAAATAAACAACACGAAAAAGGCATTTCGCTGTTCAGGGTGGTAAAAAATCAAACAAATCAATGATCATAAAAAAAAAATACAAATGGTGTACCTAACATATATTTGCCTTAGCTGTCGACTCTAGTGGGTTAGGTAACCAGAGTTACCCAAACCATAAACGATTGTAGATTTAGTTTAGTTTAGGGGCGGCAAGGCGCATGTGTCGCATGTGATACCTTGGGCGTTGCAAGCGTCTATAGGCTACGGTTACAACTTACCAACAGGCGGCTCTTGTTACCCACCGACGCAGTATAAGAAACTTTTTGATAGTTTATGTTATTAATGAATAGTGGCACAGTATGAAAACTGATGACAAATTATTATAATGAGCCGTTATCATGCCGATACCGAAAACTTATTGAACGCCGTTGTATTTGATGAGGCGCTGGAGCCTACAGCTCACCGAGAGTATTCTAAAAAGCCCACACAACATATACCTATCTCAAAACAAATCCGACTTCCCTCGCACTTTCTCAAAATTCATCATCAGGCCCATCCTGTGGCACCCGACGCAACTTATCACCAATAGGATTCTAAAAAGTCCACACAACATATCTTTAAACTACTATTAGTACTAGTATTACTACTTATTATTGTGTATATACTATTGATTTTAATTATTCTATAACTTAGATTTTACAGAATAAGTAGGTACTCAAACCAAAGTAAACGAGAGAACTTTATTTTTTCACATATCTTCATTTCGGTACGAACGAAAGCACGTGAAACCGGTCATTGACCATAGCATCATCGGGACATCAGTTACTGATGTCCCGATGATAATGATGATGATGCTATGTAGTCGTGACGCGTTTTCGTAAGAAAGGAATGGCACATTGCATTTTCAACGTGATGAAAAAAAACAGGCATAGTGTATCTGTACCGAAGTGTTCGTAGTGAGCAGTATATAATGGCCTCCGCTGGCTATAAATATTTTCAATTAAATAATGAATTTGAGTCATCTGTCGAATGTAATTTCATCTTTTTTTTATAATATTATATGGTTGAAGACTTGCCACACCTTATCTAGCCTATGACCATCCTAATTCTATACACATGTGAAAGTTTTTTTTTTTAATCGGATAAGTCTTTCTGGAGATTACCCAATACTTACATAAAACGTATAAATCTACAATCTCACAGACACCCCCTTTATTACAAGCTTTTATTTGACTTGACCTGTTCGTTTGTTTGAACCAGTTAACCTCAACCGATCGAGGTGAAATGCTGGGTACTTATGAGTATAGTTTGGATGACAATTCAATAATATGGAACAATCGAGCTGATCTGATGATGGAGACAGAAGGTGGCCACGGAAATTCAGCAGTACTCAACAGACGTAATCCCGTCGAGTTTGTGCTCGTTAGAATCGTCTCAATGAGTATTTGATGACGGTATACAGAAAAGTACAGTTGGCAATAAAAAATGTACCAAATATGACATTTTCGACAGAAACTTATTATGTATCCTACTAATATTATAAATGCGAAAGTTGGGATGTTTGTAATTGTTACTCAATCACGCTTAAATTGCTCAACCGTCTTTTATGAAATTTTGCACGAAGATAGTTTAAAGTCTAGTATAAAATATAGGATGATTTTTTATTCCGGGTCCACGCAGACAAAGTCGCGGGCGGCAGCTAGAAGATTATATAGGAGCACATTATTTTCAGATTCGATGCACGTTACAATGATTCGGGGTCGTATCGATGCGTTGCAGAAAATGAGGCTGGCACTGCTGAAAAAACGACAATCGTCAATGTACTTGGTAAGAATTTATTTTTCACTTCTCATGCTCAAAAAGTGCGTCATATTAGGTTTCGCAAGCGGGGCTAAAGTAGTAATTTAGCCCCTAGGGAAAATATGTATACATATTTACGATTTAAAACATTTTAATTTGACCAATCAAAACAGTTCAACGTATTACATCCACCAATCACAAATCATCTAAAATAACAGTAGTATTTGCTATCAACTAACCAGAATACAACTAGACATTAAAATCGACCAATCAGGAAACAGAATTAATTTCAAACATTAGGTGTTTTTTATTCCCTAATTCACAATAATAATAAAAAAACCCCTCTGACCGACTATAGCCGCGTCCAAAAGTTCAAGCATGGTTGACTGCATACATGACATAATTTATGAAGATTGAGCGGGATAGACTGCTGTCTATCTCGTCTTATCGTATGCCCGCGTATGCTGTCCGCCGCGCTCGGCAGTTTAGACGCGGCTATTAGACGGTCAGAGGCGTTTATTCGTGGTGCGAATATTTTGTATCTATGTCAAAGCAGTTTATTAAAAAAAATGGCGCCAAATTGAACAATCCTTTCGCCTTGGTATAATTGTTGATTGTGGATGGATAATTATACGAAGTGAAAAGTATAGTGTATAACTCTGGTCTAAAAGCCATATTAGCCCTCGAACTATTTCCCCTCACTTCGTTCGGGAAAATATCCATCTCGTGGCAATATGGCTTACTTTAGACCCTTGTCATACAATCTACTATTATTACCGTTATATTCTTTCATTTATAATACATAGTTCTCTCATCTAGGGTTTCTTGTTGGTTATACCAAGGACGTCTCAGAACACACGTATTTTTGTGACGTCAAGGGCGTAGATTTTAAAGGCCATGATATTTCGCTGCTTCTGTTTTAATTTTTCCTCCTGTATAATCAGCGGTAGCAATAGTGATGTTAACTACTAGTCTAATCAGGAACTTTATATGCAAAGTCAAAAATGCTCTGATAGTGGGAAGTTTATATTTACGTATATATTTTCACTCTTTCTAAATACTAACCTTTTGAGTATAGTTTTAATAATTGCTATTACTAACATAATTATGTGTCCTGTTACACGAAATAAATGTTTTATTTTTTTATAGGGAAAGATAAGCTGAAGCGTGATTGTTCCGAGTGTTTTTGTCAGATTGGTTTTTACTGTTTTCAACTACCTACCATATTTGTTTCGCAATACATATCTGCTCAATTGATTTCGGATTTAAAATATTTTAAAGCCACCTATACTCCGCTTCGCAACTATAATTGCAAATTGATTCAAGGGTGTGCGAAGTTGGTATTGGTAACTCTGGCTAAGTAGAACGAACCGAAGTGAACGGATTTACATTTTGGTTTGCAGTTCGCCCATACATCACACCAGTCACGAGGAACCTGACCGTGAGGGCCGGCAGCCCGCTCGCTCTGTCCTGTCACGTCCAGATGGCAGTCCCTCCTCCCTCCATCACGTGGACGTTCCGTGACCCGGATTCAAAGTGGAATTTATTGTCTAAGTAAGTTTTGATTTTTCAGATGTACAGTCAGTATACAATTCTATGCAGGGTTTCTCTGCAGCTGACTAAACCTTGGTTGCTCGTCCTCAGATAATATTAATATAAATTTTATATTTTTATTTACCTTGCACCTCCAATTAAAACCTCATATTTTTGTATTCAACCCGTATCTACCCACTGCTAAGTAGAGATACCTTCATGACCCCCCTCGGCCATGATCCACTGCTTTCTTATTTTTGTGTTGTAAAACATCTGAAGCGCTCCGCAATGGCTTTTCTTGAACCCCGGGGGAATCGAAGGAACTGCCCCCTTGCCGCCCGGAAGATATTGTTACGAGCGTGGGGGTAAGAGATTTCAGATTTCACAGTGCAAAGTCCACTGAGTCCACACGTACTAACACTGACTCAATTAACACACACAATTTCACTGAGTCCGCGCCTCCTAATATGAACACAGCTGCTAACACTTTACTGTTACTTTGCACTAGACCACTTCATTATTCACCACTTGTTTTTACTGTTAGTATTTCACTCCGAGAACTCCACTCCGAAGACTCCACTCTCAAGACTAACTGTAAATTTTGAAATACCTTGACGGCGTGTCACTATGGCAACAAAACTTTTACTGACCCCGCCGTCGTAACAATATCATATGACCATCGAGCTGACCCCCTAGCACACTAAGTTTTATGTCGGACATAAAGCATTCGTCCCTCTCGCACTCGCATATTAGCCAGAAAGGGACGAATGCTTTATGTCCGACATAAAACTTAGTGTGCTAGAGGGTCTGGTGGTCTGACTCTTAATGACCTTGGCCATTATGCCCATTCTGCCCCCTCAAGGGAAAAAACCTTAAGTCTCAAAAAAGTAAGTTTATTAGAAAAGAACAAAGGTGAAACTTCTGTTTATAAAAAGATAAATTGTAGAATTGTAATGCGTTTTGCTTAAAAAAAAAACATTAGTGTTCGCTACTAGACCGGGCTTGCAAGACTCTACTCGGTTGATGCCAGGGCTGGGCCCGACGAGTTCCTGACCCGAGTAGAGGCCTGGACTAGAACGACCGGTATAACCCCGCTAAGCTATAGCTTCCAAGAAGCGTGGCATACCGAAGATGCGCCAGGTATCGGTCCGATACAACAAAACGTGCTTTTACCTTGATGGAAGCTTCATCCGCCGTTATCTGTCGGCCGGTGTATGTGTGAATGAATGGGTGAGTATATGGGTGTGGGTGTCGAGGCCGTCGCGTGTCCTGGTGAACACTTCCTGGCTCCTGGATGATAGCTCACCACGTACGCGCACCAATTTATCACTTCACTCACAGGCAACAACAAAACTCCTCGATAGGAGCGCCTGGCCTCAATTATGAACTGATTCCAATCAACATAAATCAAATGTCCCGAAGGCTTTCACAAAACTCAAAATACAAATCAACGAAAAACGTGTTCAGTCTAACAAAGGCAAAATTCTAGGTTATACCACTAAAAATGACAGACGTCAAACGTCAAATAGTGACGTGTCTTTTTCTACCCAAACTATCAACCGAGTGATACCCGCGGTAAAAAGCCGGTACCGAACAATCCCCCGCTCCAGGCAGAGGAGCTCTGTCTGCTAATAAATGGGCAGGCGGGCTAAGCTCGCTACAGCTCGCTTCAAAACCGAATCTCCGACCATAACCTCCGCAACCCTGGGGAACCCGTCAGACCCATACAACAAATTTACAATGCGTCCACGACGCCAATACAAAGGTAATAAATCTTCCTTAACTAGTACAAGATCTCCAACGTGAGGAGGATCAGTTTTGTCAGTCCACTTAACGCGCTGCTGCAAGATGTGCAAATATTCTAGCGACCAACGATGCCAGAAGCTTTGGGTCATCTGCTGTAGCAACTCAAACCGACTTAAGCGTGATGATTTTATCTCCCTGAAGGGGTACTCCGGCAGCGCGGTAAGGGGCTGGCCAATCAAAAAATGACCAGGAGTCAATGCTTCCAGGTCATTTGGGTCCGACGAGACAGGGCAGAGAGGGCGCGAGTTGAGGACAGCCTCAATTTTACAAAATACCGTAGCAAGTTCCTCGAACGTTAAAATCGTTTCACCAATAACTCGGAGGAGATGCGTTTTTGTAACTTTTACAACAGCCTCAAAAATACCACCCCAATGTGGGCAAACAGGGGGATCAAATTGCCACTTAATGCCCATTCGAGACATTGCAAATCTTAAATTATCCTTATCACTATTCAAATAATTACAAATTTCATTCAAGTAACGGTCAGTGCCTTTATAATTGGTGCCGTTATCAGAGCGGATCAGAGATGGCAGTCCCCGGCGGGATACAAATCTACCTAGCGTCGCAAGAAACGCTTCCGTGCTGAGGGCACTTACCAGTTCCAAGTGAACTGCCTTGGAGGCCAGACAGACAAACACACACAAGTACGCCTTGACAGATCGAGCGTTACATATGTCCCAAAGCCTCATACTCGCGCATAAACTCAATGTACTTAGCACGAAGATCTGAATCCCTCTTCATTCGGCGCTCCATGGACAACAACCTTTTTTCCGCTAGGGCATGAGACTGACCGAGAGGGGGGCGTGCAGCCCTAAAAGGCAACCGAGTAACAAAGCGACCATCAGCGAGGCGACCCGTATTATTCTGATACGACAATTCGCATTCTTGTTCCGCTGGATCGACTCTGGGAGCCTTGGGGGGCTCCTCGACCTCCCAGAAACGCTGGACGGCGTCCGAGAGCGAGAGCCCTACGGTAACAATTTCATTTTCAACCCGTGGGACCAAGCCCCTCAACACGGGTCCAAAAAAGGTGTAACCAAAAATGGTTTGCAAAGCCATCAAACCGCAGGGTTGTAAAACCCGCTTGTCCCCGGACAAGATCAAACCTAAAACATCAACACCCAAGAGCAGGTCTATAGGTCCTGGAACAAACCATTGGGGGTCAGCGGGGGTCAACTCTGACGTCAATTTCACCGCGGTAGGGGAGATAACCACCTGCGGGTTGCTGCCCAAAATATCGTTCAACACAACCGCTTTGGCCACAATGGCTGGCCCACAATTGACAGTTGAAAAACAAACATTAATTTCCCCCATGGAACCCTGCACCTGAAGGCCACCTATTCCGTGGATGACGGAGGGGCGGGGTCTACATGGGAGGCCCAATCTCTCCACCAAATAAGACGACGCAAGACAGCCCTGGGCACCCGAATCCAAAAGGGCACGAACTAACAAGGACTTCCCCATCGGGCCCCAGACCCTGACACAAACAGTTGGCAAGAGTACTGTTTCAGGGTGGGCGGCTGTGGTGGAGGAGCGGGCGGTAGCTACCTATTGGGGGCGTCCCTCATCGGGCCGCCAACAACCCTCATAGGCGCCGTCCTGTTGGGCTGGCACCGCCCAATTGAACCGCACCAGGTACTGGTCCGCCGGAACCTCAGGGCAGCGACCCGGGCGCGCCCAGGTCGACGCGTAGTACTCGGAGCGGCGTCCAACTTGGGGCGGGCGGCGTTCCAACCGCGGTCGTTCGCACAACGGTGGTGAGAATCTCCGAGGCGGGGAGCTGCGCTGAGCAGCAGCGAACCTGGCCTGTGGACGAGGAGATGGGGGAGGGGTACCCCCGCCCGTGGACGGCGAGCCCCGACGAGACTCCCTTTGGGGGTAATGGGGAAGCGGGCCCCCGCCCGTGGGGGAACGTCCCGCACCATCCAACCGATTACCCCCATTTTGGTTGGCGCACAACACCAGGTGGTGTTTCCCTTGGCACTGCGGGCACGGTTCAGGCCGTGGGCAATCCCGCTGCAAATGCTGCCCCAAACAGGAGTAGCACCACCGGCGATCATTCGCGGTACCGCGCCGATCCTTCACCCTCTTGTGCAGGAACCTGGGGCATGCTGCAACCAAATGGCCATCATCCGTGCAATACACGCACCTTGGGGGCGCGTGGGCCGTCGCGTATCGGAGGGGCGGGCGGCGTAGCTCTACCACCCCTGGCTTAGGGGGGCGAGCAGCCACACGCCGCTGTTCCCGTGGAGGTCCCGCCGAGGGTCCCGAGGGGCCTTCAATCCCGGCGTTGTCCACCAACCGACACTCCTCCTCCAGAAAGGAGACAAGGTCCGCAAAACGTGGCAATTGTGTGGCACTGCCCCCACCGTGCTTATACTCAAAACGGAGCTTCAAGTCCGTGGGCAACCGTGACAAAACTATATGCAAGAGCATGAACGACCATTCATCCACCGGCAGGCCAAGCCGTCGTAAAGCATTCAAGGCCACCATCACGGGATTCACCAAATCCCTCCGCAACGTGGCAACCCCATAAATGTCAGGAAGCGCCAAAATTTGTGCCACATGGGTGTCTGCCAAACGCCTAATGTTGGCATATCGTTTCTCCAAAAGCTCCTGGGCTGTGGTGTAATTTTGGTCGGTGACCGCAAGATGTGAGACTAACTCCAGTGTCTCTCCATTCAAGGTGGAGAAAAGATATGCCAACTTTTGGCTCGGTGCCAAGTCCGTCCTGGCGTCCACCAGACTTGAAAACAAGTCGTGGTAGGCGGTCCAACATTTTAAGTCCCCGTCAAAATGGGGCAAATCCAGGGTTGGCAAACGTCCTAGGAGAGCCAGGGGTGGCGGTGATCGCGTCTCCGCCGTCAAAGGACCCCGCTGCACCTTGTGCGCAGCCTGAACCAGCTCATCATGCAAGTCATAATATTGTGTGATGTCTGCCTCCACTGAATCATCAATCTTTTCATCCATCGCCAAAAGCGCTGCATAAGCAATCTGAACTACCGCACTTCGGTCCGGTAGCTCAGCCGATTGCTTCAGCAAAGCGTCGGTCCGGTCGGGTCTACCTATCAAATGCACCGCAGAGGCCAGCCATCTCAGCTCCGCCCTAATCTCGGCTGTCCACTTTGCCATGGCTGTAGCCAGCAACAACAAACACTCACAAACAAACGCAAGTCCAATCGACTTCTAATTAAAATGTTCAATAATGCAAAACAAAAACAATATAAACTAAAATTATTTGGCACCAGGAACCCTGCAAAATGTTACTTGTTGAACCCTAAATCAAGTAATATTTATAATGAGAATTAATTTATTTTAACAAGTATAATTTATTTTCAAATCGCAACACATTGGTCAATACAGAACCCTTCTGGACAATATTCACTTCTCAGGGAACCCCAAAATATTCCAAACCTGTATGTTCCCAACGCACAAAACAATTAATCCAAATAATTTTAGTCAATGCAACTTATATTTAATTACCAACTTATATGGCTTGCCAAGGAACCCCTCAGAATATTACTTATTCTCTGAGTGAACTCTAATTTATAACTGCTAAACTAAGCCAAACAAACAATGTCAAACAACCAGGGGCAAACTTCAAATAATTATAATCCCAATCAATACTGATATATATCCACACCGAGCAATCCTGAGATATAGTTCAAATTATTATATAAACAAGCAATATCAATTTCCTATGTGTTTACCTAAGAATTGAATTTGAGATTGCTATTGCTATTGCTATGTTCAGTGACCAAGAAATTCACCAAATAATATCAAATCAACTATCAAAACAATTAGCAATGTATGCTATTATATCACTACAAACCAATTCAGTAATATTTTGCTATTTTCAATACAAGTATGTATGTTCCATCAAGGGTTAACTTCAAAACGTTTTTTCCACAAATATCAAAATAATACTGTGAACCAGTCAAAGATACCTATTGACACGGCCAGAGGCGTTTCAAAGAACCACGCTCTGCTACCAAAATATGTTCGCTACTAGACCGGGCTTGCAAGACTCTACTCGGTTGATGCCAGGGCTGGGCCCGACGAGTTCCTGACCCGAGTAGAGGCCTGGACTAGAACGACCGGTATAACCCCGCTAAGCTATAGCTTCCAAGAAGCGTGGCATACCGAAGATGCGCCAGGTATCGGTCCGATACAACAAAACGTGCTTTTACCTTGATGGAAGCTTCATCCGCCGTTATCTGTCGGCCGGTGTATGTGTGAATGAATGGGTGAGTATATGGGTGTGGGTGTCGAGGCCGTCGCGTGTCCTGGTGAACACTTCCTGGCTCCTGGATGATAGCTCACCACGTACGCGCACCAATTTATCACTTCACTCACAGGCAACAACAAAACTCCTCGATAGGAGCGCCTGGCCTCAATTATGAACTGATTCCAATCAACATAAATCAAATGTCCCGAAGGCTTTCACAAAACTCAAAATACAAATCAACGAAAAACGTGTTCAGTCTAACAAAGGCAAAATTCTAGGTTATACCACTAAAAATGACAGACGTCAAACGTCAAATAGTGACGTGTCTTTTTCTACCCAAACTATCAACCGAGTGATACCCGCGGTAAAAAGCCGGTACCGAACAATTAGAAACAATCGTTTCAAAAAAAAGAACACAAGTGCGCACTTATGTTTTTTGTGTTAATTTTGCACTATAACATGTAAGAAAAAAACAACACAAGTACTCACAACTTAAAAAGCACAAATGGTACTTGTGGTTTATTTAATTGGTCAAAGTTTTAATATTGATAAAAATCACGAACTAACAAGGTATAGCATATGTTTCATCTTAAGGCGCCGTAGGTTCAGCGAAGTTAAGCGAACAGAGTTTTTGAAACAATATAATGCGTCTGTTTATAATAACATGGTTTCAAAAAAATACGAATCTTGAGGCTTTTCTGCAGGGAAATCAGTGCTTCGAAACATGATTAAGCAAATTTCGCTCGATAGAAAAAAATCACGAACAACGTCTAACACACACAAAAATACATTTAAAATATTCGTAATAAATTATGCACAAAAGCTATAAATATTAAAATTGCTTTTAAAAATCGGCAATATCATGTTTGAGGGAAATCAGTGTTTGCATTTTTATTTATTTAAACGGCCAAAAAATAAAAATGAAAAAACATGATATCCGCGCTTCCGAGCACGCACTTCCATCTCGCTCACGCTTATGCTCAGTGAGAGGGAGACAAGACCATGAACCTACGGCGCCTTAACTGATTTTAACTTAGTAATTTGAAACAAAATTAAAATATAGTTTTACTTCTTATGATAAAAACGATCCAAGACAAAGATTAAAAAACATAGGTTACTTAGTACTTTTTTCCCTATGAACATGAAGTTATGACTTTTCTACTTCGAACAGGAAGTAAACTTAACAAAATGACATGAACTTATGCTTGTCTAAATCCTGGTTTATTAGAGATATCCAAACGCGTGAGATAGAATTTTTTTTTTTCCCCGAGTCCGAGACTGTTAAAAACACAATTTGACAAAAATGGACACTTCCGGTGTTCTTTCTTAAGGCGGCAGCATTATACAGTTATCAGACAAGAACACATTGTAGTTCTGCGCGTGAAACATGTCGCATATACGCTATTATGGAAGGTATACGAAATACCCGTGCCGTTTCGTGTACCTTCCATCATTCGGAAACCCTATGTTTAGGTACAAGCAGCGAACGAAGCCTTATTAAATTGCCCGGTTAGTTCGTCCGTTAGGGCGTTAAAGGCAACTCTTGCAAGTCTGACCAACTTCCGGGTGTCCAATCGAGTGGAAAAGTACAAAAGTGCCGGATGACAATGCGATACTATGCTATCATGCTAGCTTCATGGGAAGCTGGTCTGATGATGGAGTGTTGGAGAGGGTTCGAGTGATAGATCTTCGGGACATGGCGCGTTTATCTTTTACACAAGACAATAAACGGGTCGTGTTTGGGCTCACTCGAACCCTCGCAACAACTGGTTGATGAGTATGCAAAGAAGTACAATCCTACTAATATTATAAATGCGAAAGTTTGGATGTTTGGATGTCTGTTACTCTACTCAATCACGCTTAAACGGCTTAACCGATTCGGATGAAGTTTTGCACGAAGATAGTTTATAGCCTGGATTAAAATATTGAGTAGTTTTTATCCCGGGTATAGACGAAGTCGCGGGCGGAAGCTAGTCGTCAATTAAAGCGTTAACTAAAATTGTGTTTTTTGCCAAAAACGATCTTTTGCAATTCCAGAGGCAACTCCACGTTTTCATCGGAGCACCTCATTCCCCGAGCGGCGCGCGCGCACGCCGGCAAGTACCGCTGCCTCGCCGAGAACGACGTGGGCTTTGACGGCATCGAAATTACTGTACATGTTAAATAAACAGTGGAGTTCCGTAACTTTTCGAACGAGCGTTGGGAGAAGTCAACTGTCATTTTTCCATAAAAACAATGACATGTAGACCTGACGTAGGTACGTACGAAGCGTTACGCAATCGACTAGCTCTTAAAAGCATATAATTAAATACTTACCTGTATACTTATGCTAAATAAGTTGTGTTTTATTTTTAAATGGCTGTTCTGAGACTATTCCCACGTTTTGTTTAGTGAAGTAGAGATGGAGTATTTTACTATGTACATACATGTAAAAACTAGGCCGCCGGTATACATAAATAAATATACTCGTAGGTACAGTCGACTACAAAGAGATCGATACGGCCAGTTACAAAAATATATATACACGAACTTATTTAATGTTATGGCAATACAGTCGTGTATACATATTTTTATAACTTTGGCCGTATCGATCTCTCTGTAGTCGAGTGTACAATAGTAACAAAATAAATCATATATTATGCATTATGATTGCGTTAGATCTATTAGCAATGCACCGATTAGATTTCCCCAAAACAAGAGATTATGTCATTCTATGTTCGATTTTATCGGTACCTACCTAATGTACACTTGGTTGTCTGGAAGAGATCGCTCTTTAGCGATAAGACCGCCTGTTGTTAACATATATATTTTTTATAAGTTGTTATGTCGATTTGTTTCATGTTTTAAGGTGTGCAATAAAGAGTATTTATATTGTATTGTATTGTACACTTGACTAATGTTGTATTTAGTAATGGGAATTGTATCAAACAAATCTTAAATCAGACATTGACATTAATAATTTGTTTAGTAACACAATCGAACATGCACACAAAACTTTTGAATTAAAACTAACTTATACAGTTAAATGTGAAAAGGTGCATAGAATTGGATAGCGGAAGAATGGAATATGTCCATGAGTACCTATACCTGGGTCAACTAGTCTCCTTCCAGGCGCGACAAGACAAAGAGGTCGCCAGACGCACCGAAAACGCCTGGAGGAGCTATTGGGCTATGCAGGAGTACATGAAGGGAAACCTTCCGATGTCATTAAAACTCAAACTCATGGACATGTGCATTCTTCCAATTCTTACCTACGGAGCACAAACTTGGTCTTTGACAAAAGTTCAGAAATCTGCCCTCAAGGTTTGCCAACGAGCCATGGAACGCAGTATTTTGGGCATGAAATTAACGGATCGCATTAAAAATACAATACTGCGTTCCAAAACTCAGATAGCTGACGTAGCACAAACAGCCGCAAAACTTAAATGGGACTGGACCGGGCACGTCTGCCGCATGCCAGAAGCGTTGTGGGCTACAATTACCACCAAGTGGGTCCCACAGAACCGAATACGGCGTCTCGGTAGACCATGTAGGAGATGGCGAGACGAGCTTGACGTCTTTGACCAAAACTGGTGGGAGTCTGCCCAGGACAGGGATATGTGGAAGAAACAGAGGGAGGCCTTTGCCCAGCAGTGAGACATTTAAGGCTCTTAAATAAATAAATAAATAATATACAGTAAAAAAAAAAAACAGAAATAAAGTAGATAACAGACCAATCTTAAATCTGTATCTTTAACCTGAAATAAACATAATATTTATTTTTAATAAGTATGTGATACACAAATCTTGCCATTTTGTCGTTGGGTTAATATAGTACCTCACGTGTTGGGGGGCCATCGTAGAAAGCTAGCGATCCCGCGATGCCCCCCCTTAACGGCAGTGAGTCCCACATACCCCGTGGGCCTTCCCCGGCGTAAATGTAATCCTACTCCGTCGTAAAAAAAAACGGCGCCTCATGTGATTGTGGAATGGCAAATACAAAGGTCACGGGTAAACACACAATGCTTATCAACATATTATCATACATCATTCCATCACCCACTTTGACCCTCAAGATAACCAAAAATGTTAGGTAACTACGTAATTATCTTCAGCGTTAAACAATATACTTCTTGGAAATGTTTTCGCCCTGTGTTAAATTCGCTAACACTTCAATTAATTATACACACAGTCATGTAAGAAGTTATCGCGGGCCCACACGTGACCTTAAAAAAAAAAGTACATAATCTACGAGTAGAGAAGTTAAATATTTCTTGGAAATGGTTTTGCAGTTTGATGTATTAAAACATGTGTTTCATTTATTCATAGGTTGAAATCCACCACAAATCACGTGTGCGTGGCCCTAAACGTATATTTTTATGATTTCTTGGAAAGATTTCTGCGTGTCTCATTAGTATGTATGGTAAGAGTAGGATAACATGCAGTCGCAGTTTACATTTCTTTCTGATCTTGCTGATCAGAAAGAATAATGATCTGCGCTGATCGCGTCCTCCCCTAGTAGGGCCTGTGGGTAGGGAACCCACATTGCAAGGCCCTACATGTCTGAGGGGAGGGTCAAGCGTCCTGACCTTCCCCACCTTTGGCGCGGGTGTCCTGGCGCAACTATAAGCCAGGACCGCCGAGGGGCGTCGTTGTGGAATGATCGCGATCCTAAGGAGTCCCCCTTAACGGCAATGCCGGTGACGCCGGTGTGTTTTTAGTGGGTAAGCTCCTCCAGTCACCATCACTCGGATGGATGGCGGCAGGAGGAGATACCCCCAAATTGCCTTCCCCTGGGCCGGCGTTATGCGTAAAGCAATTTCACAACGTCAAAAAAAAAGAACGGCCACCCACAAGATAAAGGACCTGGTAAAGGTCGCGGGAGTCCGCTGGATGCGGGTGGCGCAGGACCGGTTATTTTGGCACTCTTTGGGGGTGGCCTATGTCCAGCAGTGAACATCATTCGGCTGATATGATGATGATGATGATGATGAGAGTTGTAACATGGCAGAATTTTGATTGACACTTCTTCTTTGTAAATAGCGTTGGGCTAAATTTATCACAATTTCGGCGTTAAAGTCATTGGCTGAAATGAATCCTTGCTTAGATATATTTTCTAGGTACAACATTAATTCATAGTGCTGGCAATAATTAGGTAATTAGCAAATATAATTAAAAAGAATCAGTAGCCAATAGGATTAATTGATCATTATTCAGAGTTGCCAGCAAGATGAGAGGTATTCAAAATTCAGGGAAATAAAGTAGGTTTTTTAATGAATATCAAATATTGACACAATTAATTTAAATTGTTAATTTTAGAAAAAGAAGAAAAATAAATTAATTTAATCATAATTACATAAAGACTGTATTTAGAATCTAATGATATTCCTTAATAAATACAAAAGTGGTTAGTTGATTTCTTCTGCGCTGGTAATTTCCATATCCGGCCTTGTAGACAGAGAGAGGAGCTTGATTGCGGTTAGAAACTGAAATGGAGGCTCTGAGGAATAGAGTCATTTGAATCCGGTCTCAGCACCGACTAGAGGCGATTTTGTTAGCCTTTTCTGGTGGCAGTGCAATTAGAGATGGTGCGATTGATTGTATTTTCAACATCGGCCAAAAGAAATTTTATTCTTCAAGATTTGCATAAGCAGCAAGGCTCATTCTGTTATCCTCAGTTTTTTGACCACTTGGTTCTCTTCCCAGCAGAATGCAGCCTCAGATACATGTGGAAGGGCGGGTTCGACAGCCTGAACTAAAGTAATCCATTTTTGGAGCGTCTAGCTGGTGAGATAGAATTTCTAAACATTTCATCCAGGTTGGTTATTATTCCACATGGATCCATACTAATGAAACCAATTTGTTTCTTTTCAGTCGATAGGGAAATCAGAAATTAAATCAGGAATTAAATTAGAAAATTAAATGATATTAGAAATTAAATTAGAAAATTTTGCTAGTTGCTTGCCCATAAGGTTTTAGCTCACACATTTAATTTGCGGTTTATCTTTTTATTAGAAATAGCGTTTTAAAAGCGTTCTCATTAACATGTAAGAAATATCATAATTTTTAAACTGTTGCCATTGATAGTTCTTGATACAATTCAGTAACCAAAACCCACTTGTATAATTTATTTTCACAAATATACTTTTTATTCTCCTTTCTGATTAAACGGACGTTATCGGGTTATCACTTGACGAAAGCGTTAGAAAATGCAAGGCGATGTTTTAAAGATTAAATGCGATAGTCCGTAGAAGACAAATATGACTCGTATAATCCTCCCTTGGATTAACAATTGTCGCTGACAAAACCCTGTGTAATACCTAACCTAACGTCAAAATCTATAACCTTTTTTAGTTGCCAATATATCCTAAAGAACCAAGCTCTTGGGGGGCTTTTTTAATATGGCCAGTTACTTTTTTGTAAGGCTTCTCTCAGCTTGGCCTTTAGGGCCGAGCTGATGACAAGATAGAAAAGAAAAAGAAAGGTAGACAAAAAATAATAGTAAATAGGCGAGGGCTTCGCACCTACACCCATGTTCGAAGCTAATAAACGATCTCGTTCGTAGTTGGGGTTTATAAACCTTAACCCAACCTTATATTATCGGGTAAATGACAAACGTTGCATCATTAAAACCAAGTTCCTCTTATTCCTTTCTCTTCTCTCGGTTTCATTATTTCCCAGTAGGTAGTTGAGTTTTTGGTATACATAAATATTAGGGGACAATCTTACACAGATCGAACTAGTCTCATAACCTCACCTGGTCACCTAGTCTCACAAACAGCACAGGGACATAGCCATAGTTTTAAGGATCAGAGGCACAAAAAGAGTAATCCGACCATTCGAATGTGCAGGCTGTCATAGTCGCCAATCATCATCACAACTTTATTACGAGTATCGTCCGTCCTTCCGTTATTATAGTCCATCTGCCGTCAACACTATAAGCTTGTATTTACAATTTGACTTTCAAGCCAGGCTTTTTAAAGATTTTTCAGAATATATAGTAAATAATATGTCCCTAATTAATGTAAAGTTAGGTTAGGTTTGGTCAAATAAAAATCCTGAAAAGTTGTCAGTTTCGGAGAATAATTAATTAGGGCTACTGATGATTATGACAAAAGTTATATTTATGGCAAATTAAATTATGGATTTAATTTGTAACCCCTACGGCTGCATTATAAAATTATAATAATGTACTAGATGGAATCCAGTTGTCTTGAAATAAACCTCATTCTTCCAAACTTTGGTTATCCAGAGATCGGAAAAATTTGCGACATTGTTTGCAATTATGTGGACATGACTCAAATATCAATCAAAATGTTATTCAGTAAATTAATTTTTTACTTGACATATAATTTGATTCCTAGTCAATAAATACAAAAGTTTGTTAAAGTATAGGTTTATTAAAAAAATATATCAGTATTTTTTCCAAATTTTTTTCTAGTGTAAGTAATCGTGTCAGTTTAAAATCGTTATTTATTTATTATATATAAATATTTACGGAAACGATACCCATTTTAAATACGAACCTTTTGCTAATAATTATTTATGTAATTCATCGTCGTCGTAACGTCATTTTTTTTTTAAGTTATTATAGTATATACGTGCTTATAAGTACTTTATAAATAAACTATTATCTCCAATAATTCAAATTATCTTTCAATGATAATTAATTAACATTTTGATTAATTTTGGAGTCATGTCCACATAATTGCAAACAATGTCGCAAATTTTTCCGATCTCTGGTTATCAATTTCGTAAGTTTTTATCAAGTTTGGAGAGTCGCTTGCTTATCAAATGTACTTCAACTTTAGACTTTGCGTGTTTATAAATAAGATTTACTATCAAACATGCCCGTGCTGTTATTCAGTATTTCAAATCAAACATATTCAGTTGGGCTTTACGTTCCTGTGCGTAACATATAAACCCATTCTCCGAACACAGTTTAGATATACATATGCGTTTTGCCTGTTATAGTAATCAGCCAATTATCTTGTTTTTGTTTGCGTTTTTAACAATCCAAAATCATGTGAAGATAAAGGCAGGTTGGCGTTTATTATAGATGATACAGGATCTTCTGCGGACGATAATAGAACCGTAAAAACGATCTTAGATATGGTTTTGGCCCACACTCCAGCCTCGATCGAAGATATGGTTGTGGTGACGTTTAATGATCCAGGTGAGTTAATTGACTCCTTATATTTATTTAACATTTCATTAGAATTTCGAAAAGTGGTTAAACCACATTTCAACTGTCATAACATACAATTGAGGTGCGAGATACGAAGGAAAAGATACCTTATAATATGAGGTACCTACTAATGGAATGCCTTGTAGCACTGCATTTGTACTTATTTTATTAGTGCAATAATTTAAATAAATAAATACTAACTTTGAACATAAGTTAAAGGCTGCTTGTTTGAAATACTTGCTCAAAAATCTGCAATACTTATCACGTTTTACTTGCAATGCTACACTTTACTACAAGTGACGAAGAAATTCATTACGAAGACGTCAAAGTATGTAAAATGAAGAGAAATAATTTGAAGCATGTTTTTTTCTGTTAATTAGAATGATTATGTTTTATTCAAGATAGCGGTCTACCTAATGAAACTGATCAAAGTTTTTTTTGGTAGAGTACGTAATTTGTAGTCATTCAGAAGCGCCTACACCATTACCACAGACTGATATTCCGAGGGCAACTTTTAAGTAACTTCTTTGATAGGCGCTTAGCTAAGTGCAATGTACATATACAGACCTACCAAATAATCACAATGCCTATAATATTAAACGAGCAATATTTGTATACAGGGTGATTCAGGAGACATGAGCAGGATCAACCCTACGGATTCAATAGTTTATAAGCTACTCAGTCGTACCAGCATTGGTAAGATTAACGTTATTTTTTTTTTAGTTGTGTAGGGTGACCATGATTTATTGTGAATGAAACTTTCACACAAAATGTAAAAAAAAACTGTGGGCGTTTAATTTAATTACGATGGTAAAAGATCCATTAACATTAACTGTATGTGTAGGGTTGATCCTGCTCACGTCTCCTGAATCACCCTGTATACCGGGTGTACAATGCAAATGGGTCAGTATGGTGAAGTCGGAAACTATGAGAGATAGCGAGATCTGTTCTTAGGAACCATGACGTCGATTTTAGATTGAATAATAATTACATTCAAACTTTTTTATTAACTCTCATACATAACCGGGAATCGAACCTGGTCAATATTTTTGTAACCGCGTTAAGTAAAAAGGACCAAATTTGGCTATGAAATCTTGTGTAAATATGTATGTATGTTATGGCTGTGGTCTTCTGCAAGGTGGAGGTACTTCCCCAGTTGGGCTGCTCCAAATTCGAGCGGGATGACATTTCGCTGTGCCCTACCTCACCTTTTCGCTGTCGCTGTATTGGTTGTCACACTGCGACGCATCAACGGACCGAGGTGCGGAGCTGCATACAAATTTCGCCGGACGGAGGTGCGTTGCAGTGTGTCGTACCACACGGAATTTATATACAAACTGAGGTACTTGCATACAACGAGAAACGCAACTTCGTCCGGAGATGCGTCGCAGTGTGACATCCACCTAAGGTGTACCGTACGCCCGTTTATCACTATCTTGTTATTAACTTTCTATGTTACTTTTTATTAATTTCATGACTTCTCCTGATCTTCAGGTACTATCGCCTGATGATCAAGAATTATTTATCTTTATCGGGAAATAAATAATTAAAAATCTAATCTTCAGGTGCTAAAGCTGATTGACGTGCGAAATGGTCAAGTAACCGTGAAAACTAAGAGCTCTTCCACCGGACACGTGTTTGTATACAGACACAGCGCGACCACCACCAATGACGAAAATGATGCATGTGGATATTTTTACAATAAATATACTACACCTTGCTACGTGGGTTTTACGGATGGTCCGAAGATCTTGGAATTTGGCATGAGAGAACACCCTCTCCAGCGCTCCTGTTATACGCTACTTAAAAACCCTCAAATGCTTTTGTAAAACGTAAATATGTTACATGCACTACCGTAGTCCAAGTTGGCTCAATTCGGGTTGCACAGGGCGGTTCCACAACACTTCGGGAGCTCAAATACCAAGAGCCATCCGGTTGCTCTTGGACACTGCAACTACGCATCATTGCTCTGAATATTAATCCTAAAATATCCTGTCATAATAATGTTGTGATGATTCCGCCATTTTGAGTGCAAACAATGGATGTCTAAACATGGCCAAGGGTATTAACACGCTGTTTCACAAATCGGGTGATTATCGTATCGGGGAATCTAGAGGTCGGAGGTAATGATAACTTTACGCATTCATATTCATGATGAGTTAGAATTTCAGTTCGAAGTCGTGACGATGGCCAGACCTTGCCTTTTGATAGGTATTCAGCAAAGCTATTAGCGAAGTATTCCATTGTTGTTCATATACCTAAACTGTTTTCTGGTTCCGAAGCGCTATAGAAACGGTACTGCTAACAAAATGTCGCCGGGAACTACTACTAAAGAATATAGTTGCATACGTTTTTATAAAAAAAATGTATTAAATTGTTTTCTTTTTAATTTCAAAGGTGAGTTCGGTTATGAATGGGGAGAGAAGGGATGAAAGGGGGGTGAGATGGGATTTTAAGGCTATTGCTACAAAAATAATGTACTTATTCCAATTTAAATTGAAGCTATAGTAATACTCATAATAAAAAAAAATCGATCCAACAATCTACCAAAATCACCTTTGTATGAAATCCCATCTCACCCCAATTACGAGGGACTACGCGGTGAGGTGGGATTTCCTGTTTATCGTCAAAGTTATGAAATGGAACTACTCAAAATAAAACAAAAACTAAAATACAAACGTCCGGAACACATGTAAAAATAAAATGTTATCGAGGTTTGAATGCCAGTTTTTTTTTTACGGTATTTAGGTTTTAGAGTGCGTGACTTATTGTTAATCAGTGCAAATTTAAGATTTTACTATTATTGATTGATGATGTGACCATTGAAGAGTTGTGAGCAGTTGAAATTTTGTGAGCAGTTTTTGTAGATTTCGTTATCAGGATATAATAATATAAAAAAACACTCGCAACTTCTACAGCTCACAGAGCCCCCTAGTTGGCCTAGTTGTATTAGCTATATGAATTGATATTACTATAGAAATTGTATTATCAAAGTAATTTTTAAGAAACGGAACTTAATCGCGTATAATTAACGCATTTATTTCCCTTTGAGTTTCGAATGTGTTACAACATCCTTAGTCACGGGACTCACGGGACGACTGGCTTAGGCGGGTATCGAGGCCGTGAAGCATCTAAGATCACCGAAGGATGTTACCCCTTACAACCACAAGATTGACTGCAGTTATGGGAGTTCCTACCAACATTGATATCCGAAACATCGGAAAACCTCAAAGAAGTTAAGTGAAAGTATGCCGAGAAAGAAAGAAAAAGTAATACAATTTCTGACGATCTGTTGGCAATAAGTAGCATTATAATGTGAAAAATGTCACGTTACTTGTCAATGACACAATTGCGACATTTTTCAAATAAAAACACCAATTGATATTGCAGAACACATGCCCGACGTGTGCACAAATGTATAGCAAATGTAGGTGCGAAAAAATTCGACCGATGGCGAAATTTGAACTATGACCGCTCTTGAAACACTTATAGTAAACTTAAATAATGTCTTGGCTATTATATTATGCAAGTGTAATTTCATGTTGTTGACTTTAACCCAAAGTCTATAACATGAAATTACACTTGCATAATAATACCCGTCGACTGCTTTGTCAAGGATCATTCCAACGTGTAATACAACGTACAATTTTTGTGGCCTGAAAGGTGTATTACCCGACGGGGTCAAAGGGTCTGGCAATATCAGGAGGGTCAGGAGGGGGAGGGTATGTATGTGTTGTTCTTCCATTATTATGTGTGAAAATAATGCACCAAAGAAACTGGGTAGTACGATACAAACATCTTTTTGCTTATTTTTAGCACATTTTAACCGACCGTTAACTTGAATAATGGTGTGTTTATTTTCTGCGCTCGACGTGATGTTTTTCATATCAGCCGAAAGACGTCCACTGCTGGATATAGACCTCCCCCAAAGAGTGCTGAAGTGACCGCGCGCTCCTACGTCACCCGCATCCAGCGGACTCCCGCGACCTTTACCAGGTCATCAGTCCACTTTGGCCTACCCGCGCCTTCCGGTACGTGGTCACCACTCGAGACAAATTCCGCCCCAACGGCCATGCGCATGATTCTTATTTATAGGTAAATAAAATAGTTTTTTGTTCTAAGCGGTAGGTACCTACTCTAAATATATCGTTGTTCGTCGCATCCGAGTCGTTGCGGTAAATATTATTTAAACAAAGTCGAGAGTCATACAAATTCGTATACTACTCGCTCTGCAGACAAATCCGTCATAAGCGTCGAATAGGTTAAAAATGTGATAATCTAACAAATACCAGAGCCTCTATTCTTAAAGAGTTATTCTCTTTCACATTCCAATCTCTTTTTATTATTTATCGCGCGTTCTGACAATTAATGCGAATTTTCATTGGTGATGATAAATCGGTCGGACCCTCGCACGTTACGCGGGTGCTTCTCGCGGACGCGATAACGACTACCTAATTATAGTTGTCTGTCAAAAGCGCAGTCGTTTTGATCTGTGAAATCTATCGGTCGATTAAAAGCGTGCGAGAGGGTAGATCGGGAGGGAGGTGGAAGCTAGCAAGAGAACGCTATCGACCGGTGAAAACGGCTCCCCGCATGTGGGCGATATGGCATGATATAGATATTGATATTTATTTATCTCTATTACATTGCATTATAAACGACATTCATGTCAATCTATAAGAATTAATACTATGATCGTCGAGGGTACACTAGTTGATAATTAAGATCTTTTAAATACAAAAACACCGCATGATCTCTCGGCCTTACATACATTCGTACATGCAATATATTTTCTAAAAGTAACTCCATAATTGGGACTGGATTTCCGATACACTGACCACCATCTTTCAATCCCTTCTGTGAATGTTCATATATATAGGGTAGGCCCCATCACTTCGGCGTCTTAGGCACACAACGCGTGCGTTTTGGTAATCTCCCGCACCCCGCATGCTGGCTCTATTGACCAGTGAAAACAAAGCGTGGCGCGTGTGGAATTAAAAATGTTTAGAAACTGGGAATATTCTGAGCACGGAAATACCGCTATCTGGATGAGCGCGCGAATCAGATTGAAATGAGATTGGGATGCGAAACGACGATCAATAATAGACCCCCATGTTGATGCTCACATTTACTCCGTCCATCCGGCTTCGGGTCACGGCCAGTCTGATTGATTTAAAGTTTACGTCTAAGATAAAAGAACGCTAATTTCAATAAAGACGAAGAATGGCAATTGATGTTTATTGTCTGTCTATACTCAATTGTTATGTAAGAGACGAGGTACGCCAAGGAAAGAGATGGACTGTGTAAGAGACGATATGAAGAGAAAGGAAGTGACTGATGAGATGACGGGGGACAGAGAAGTGTGTAAGAACAAGCATATTAAAGCGCTAACGTCACCTGGATCATGAATTCATGATTTAGATTTGGTGGGTACCTCCTTCATGAACATCGGATCAGTATCTTGAACGCTACGTTAGATTAGAACACACGTAAATACAAACGTTTCTCAAAAAAATGCCACTATTATTAATTGTATTTCTAGGAATTTTATGTTAAGTCTTTCCACTCAGAATCAGGAGCTCTTTCGACTCTGGTAGGACAAAAAACTGTCCCAAAGATATTTTTCCTATTGCGTTACCATTTACTTTATGCTTTGTATGTATGACGTTTCCTTGAGTCACCAACGGTGCTGGCTGAAAATAAGCGTTGGCAGCGGTGTCTGGCAGATACATAAGCATAATGCTGAGCCAGTGTCGGGTTCACTGCCGCAGTGACCCACTTTTTACATGTTTTATGTGTATTTTGTTTGTATTTTAGGTTTCCCTACCTCAAAAAGAAATTTCGTTTCGGACAACAAAGGCTTATAGAATCACTTTGTTGTCTGTCTCTGTCTGTCAAGACCCTTTAACGCGTGGAGGACTTTCCGTTGACCTAGAACTATGAAATTTAGCAAGCAATATCGTCTTATACTACAAGTACAGGGAAAAATCTGAAAACTATGGTGGTAACACAATAGGAAAGTTCAAAAATGTATGGACATTTTGGGACACTTTTTTTCTCCTATGGGGATGGAAAGAGATCGTGATTTTGAGTAGAAATAACATAAAAGTTGCAGAAAAACTCCGAAAAAATGTAGTGGCATTTTTTTTGAGAAACGCTCACTGCTAAAATCACATCCCTTCCTATCGGCTCCGATGTAGTCGCCAAAAATAGGTACCTACATGCTGCGCCAACCCCAAGTACCTAAATAGGGTCAGGGCAAGGAAATGATGTCTCGATTCGACATGTTTTAATGCAGTCTCTCGACAACTTCCTGGGATTATGTCATCTACGTGTAATATAATAACACATATTTTAAGACGAGCACTTTGGCCTAGTCGGTAGTGACTAGTGACCCTGCCTACGAAACCCGTGGTCCTGGGTTCGAATCCCCCTTGATGTTGAACCCTTACCTATAGTATAAGGGTTCCGTTTTTTCTTTTTGACGTAGGGAACCCTAAAATACAAACAAAATACACATAGAACATGAAAAAAGTGGGTCACTGCGGCCCCGACATTGGCTCAGCATTATGCTAAGGTGTCTGCCAGACACCGCTGCCAGCGATTATTTTCAGCCAGCACCGTTGGTGACTCAAGGAAACGTCATACAATTGTAATACCTAACTATGTTTATAAACTACATACTAATATACTCGTATTATTGGGATGCGCGAGAGAAAAATAAACATAAATACAAAGCGAGATGTACGCACTACGTCCATGCAGATTCAATAAAATTATAATTATTATTAAGTACGCATTCATGTTCATTATTTCTGATTAAAAAAACTTATTACTTAATTAATTAATTGGTCAATTTAATTTATGGATTGCTGGCTGCAGACGGCAATAAAAGCTTGTACCAAAATGTATTTTTATTTACTTTACTAAACTAGTAACTTTAGACGGCATCCGCTCATTTTGCCGACAAATGTTTCATCGAATTTAGACATAAAAACATCAACCATATATCGTTGAACACTATTCTAATACATACAATTTTGACAGACAGCATTGCCTAAACAAAATCCAATTTGATTAACAATGACATCATAGTTTTTAAAAACAGTTGCAACATTAACATAATTATATCTATTATGACTTGAGTTGATTAGATGAACCAGCGAAGGCTGTCAGACTTAAAGTTCAAGTTTGAGGTGATTAGCTGAAGAATAATGAGCAGAAAATATGATTTCATGGTATTTAAGGTTCCCCAATGGCTTAGTTCTTTTTTGTTATCCCCGACTGTTGCCGTAACAGGACAAACCAAATAAAGGTACGCCCACACCGCTGCTCAAAATACGCTAACGCACCGTAAACGCAGCAAAATGTATGAATAATACGTGACGCATTCGACACGTCAACGCGTATACGCAACGTTACGCACCGGTGTGGCCGCTCCCTAAATACATAATAAATATACAGAATGTTAGGGTTAGCTAGATAAAGTTTATTACATACAAGTACATGTTAGTGTTAAGGTTTATATTAATTTTGTACTTGATATTTCACCCATAAGATTTGTATAAATATACATAAACTAGCTTCTGCCCGCGACTCCGTCCGCGTGGAACTCGTTTATATCGCAGCTCCATAAAAACATTTACCCCCCCTTTTCACCCCCTTAGGGGATGATTACGGGGATAAAAACTATCCTATGTTACTCTCCATCTCTTCAACTATCTCCACTTAAAAAATCACGTCAATTCGTCGCTCCGTTTTGCCGTGAAAGACGGACAAACAAACCAACAAACAAACACACACGTATACACTTTCGCATTTATAATATTAAGTATGGATATTTGGGGACAATCTTACACAAATCGACCTAGTTCAAAACTAACCAAAGTTTGAACTATGGGTACTAGACGACTATATACAGACGTATACAACGTAATATTTACTTATCTGTACAGGATGTTAACGGGGTCATGATCCGGAATGACAAAAAGCGAATAAGATGATCATACTGAACAACCTTTCCCATGGGACCAACCACGAAATCGCAAAAAAAAGAGCCAATTAAGAGTTAACTGTGAGTTAACTGCGATTTAATTGAGAGTTAATGTATGGAATACCTGGTTTTTTTTTGCGATTTCGTGGTTGGTCCCATGGGAAAGGTTGTTCAGTATGATCATCTTATTCGCTTTTTGTCATTCCGGATCATGACCCCGTTAACATCCTGTATAGATAAGTAAATACTTAAATACATAGAAAACGTCCATGACTCAGGAACAAGTATTCGTGCTTATCACACAAATAAAATGCCTTTACCGGGATTTGAACCCGGGACCTCGGGAAAATGTACTCAATGAGCAATGAGAGCATGAATTTAGAAGTTTCTGTGACCATCTTCTGTCTCCATCATCAGATTGGCTCCGTGGTGCTATAATATTGCACTGTAAATGAAATTACATAAGTATGCCAAATGTCAGCTCAATCAGATACCGGCAAGTAACTAAAAAAGTACAGCTTACATAGGACACTGCACGTCAAATTAAAGCTTTTATATCTTTCATCACGACATACCCGTTGGTGAATATGACACTAATAATTAGCATTATATGAGTGGACAGTCCATGCATCAATGATCGATAAGCAATAGTTATGTTATGACATCGCAATTTATGTATAAGACAAAAGACGCACACCTGACCTTTCAGGCCATAGACTAGAAGGAGAATGCAGATACTAGACTTTTACTTATTTGAATAAAGGAACACACAGTTAATAATGAACTTTAATAAAAATAAATTATACCTTTTTTATTAGGGTTCCGTAGCCAAATGGCAAAAAACGGAACCCTTATAGATTCGTCATGTCTGTCTGTCTGTCTGTCTGTCCGTCCGTATGTCACAGGCATTTTACTCGAAAACTATAAGGTGTATTTGAATAAAATTTTGAGGATAGGTGTATTTTGTTAACCGCTACATAGTTTTGTAATGCAATTAGTAAAAAAAAAATTTTTTAGGGGTGCACTCCATACATAAAACTGAAAGCAAAAAAAATAATTTCATTGCAAGCCCACGTGTGGCACATCAATCAATAGGCCTTTTAAAATAAATATGAGGTTTCTCAGCAATTTTTTTGATTACGTGAATAGAGTCGGAGATAATCGCCTCGAAAGTCACTAAAATTGTGTCCCCCCCCCCCCTCTAATTTTTGAACCGTGTATTTTAAAAATATGAAGAAAGTCATGCCTATAGGGCTTATTAAATTCTTTCAGCGAAAATAGTTTTGAACAAGATCGGTTCAAAGGTTTTAGAGATATTCCTAAAAAACTGCCTTCCTTAAAGAAAAGGACGTAAGTGCCATAAGATTTCAGTAACGATGCGACCTTTTTAATAGGCACGGAACCCTCGTTGTGCGTAGTCCGACACGCACTTGGCCGCTTTTTATATGAAATTGGTTGTGGTGATTTTTAACACAACTTCGTCACGTAGCTAATTATACTTAATTATAGATAACAAGTGTAACTGATAACTCCATGAGTCCCAAAGAACAGGCTCAGCCTAGTTAAGGGCTCACCGGATATCGCTTTTCTATTATGTAACAGTGTTGTTTTTTTTTTAAATAAAGTTATTCTTCTTATTCTTATTAAATATTTTATAGTGTATATTAGCGACTCGTACTGATGGAAGAGTAAATACATAAATAAATAAATAATAATAAATAAATATTAGGGGGCAATCTTACACAAATCGACCTAGTCCCATAGTAAGCTCAGTAAGGCTTGTGTTATGGGTACTAGACGACGATATATTTAATAGATAGAAATACTTAAATACATAGAAAACATCCATGACTCAGAAACAAATATTCATGCTCATCACACAAATATTTGCCGTTACCGGGATTCGAACCCAGGACCTTCAGCTTCGTAGGCAGCGTCACTACCCACTAGACTAACCGGTCGTCAAACGTAAAGTAGTACTAACTGACACAAGTATATATTTTGGGCGCGTTCCCGCCCCAACCACAGTATAATAAAGAGTAAACGGACCTTTGTATGGCATATCCTACATACCTACATAAACAATTATATGGTGGGCTCAGTACTTGATATTCTATTTTCGGGCTACTTTTAGCAATTGTAGAAAATGTGATATTACAGTAAATATCAAACGATATTCCGTACATAAGTTCCAAAAAGTACCTGATACAAAAGGAAACATCTTTGAATAAAGTAGGGATAGCACCTCATACCTGTAAAAGTTCGGTTATGTGTAAATTACGCCCCTGAAGCTAATAAGTGTCTAGCTGCTATTTCGTTTACTATAAGGTTGTTTGCCACCACCGAAACTGAAGGTCGGTTTCCATACAAAGTGTACCTATGAGTTAACCATTCATGGATGTATCAATCCACGACTTTACATATCCAATAACGGACATCGTGTTTAAAGCCTGTCGTCAACGAACTGTCAAACAACGTTCGACCTCTGTGTGAATTATTCGTATTAAAATTAGGTTGTTTCCTAAATGGGACACAACCATAAAAAAAAAATCTTTTCTGTTGTCAATACTTAAGGGCTTGTGTTTTTATCGCATATATGTTATTATAGAAGCGGTGACGCCGTTTATATTATGCGGATTCAGAGTTCAACTGGACCCTTAAACCCAATGTCCACAGAAGACACGCCAACGTAAATCTAACAATGACCCCTAACTACACAAAATAAACCCGTTGTGTTGCTCTGAATCATCATCACTCTCATCATTTAACATCAACGAGTAATCAGCAATAAAAACTTTTATAAAAAAAAGATTTATTTTATTTATTCTCAAATCGTTGACTTTATTATTTACCGATTTGAACATATACCCCCTTATTCATAAATCTTAAAATGCCTCTGCTAAATAAAATGTGCTTTGTCCCTGTCTGAAGAACACAAATGTCAGATAATGACAAACTAATTTTAACGCCATTTCAGTTTAATAAAACAGGCTTGTAGTACGTTTATGAATACGGCCTTTAGAAATTACAGCAAGTCTTTGAAGTACGTAATCCTCATTTGTTTAGACTTGGTTTTTGCATTTATTGCATCTGTAACTATATCTCTTTCCTAAATTATTATGAACGGTCGATATTAAATATCCCTCGCTTTAGATTATTTGTGTTTTAAAGGGATTCGTTAGCTTTGGCCCCACGCATGCCTTCCAAAGGTGCCGAGATATGGAAAGAAAACATAAAAATAATAATATACCTCTGTAATAATAATTGTAAGTTTAAAGGCCTCCACCCACCGAACGCGTGTCGTGCGCGGCGCGTGTGCTGCGCGGGCTCGCGCAAGTTGTAAAACATTGAAACTGCACTTCAAACACACATCGAACGCGGTCCGAACTTACAACTCGGCGGCGCGGCCGCGTGCCGTGCGCGGCGCGTGTGAAGCGCGGAGCCGCGCGGGCCCGCGCTGCTGCCGCGCTGCTGAGTGTGATAGAGATAGTGAGATACATATTAAATGTGTTGGTAGTGAGAGAGATATGACGCGCGGGCCCGCGCAGCACACGCGCTGCTGCGTGTGATAGAGATAGTGAGATACATATTAAATGTGTTGGTAGTGAGAGAGATATGACGCGCCGGCCCGCGCAGCACACGCGCAGCACACGCGCTGCTGCGTGTGATAGAAATAGTGAGATACATATTAAATGTGTTGGTAGTGAGAGAGATATGACGCGCGGGCCCGCGCAGCACACGCGCTGCTGCGTGTGATAGAGATAGTGAGATACATATTAAATGTGTTGGTAGTGAGAGAGATATGACGCGCGGGCCCGCGCAGCACACGCGCAGCACACGCGCTGCTGCGTGTGATAGAGATAGTGAGATACATATTAAATGTGTTGGTAGTGAGAGAGATATTACGCGCGGGCCCGCGCGGGCCCGCGCAGCACACGCGCAGCACGCGCGCAGCACACGCGCAGCACACGCGCAGCACACGCGCAGCACACGCGCACGACACGCGCCGCGCACGCCACGCGTTCGGTGGGTGGAGGCCTTAAGCGCCGCCTCGCTGCTAGCGGCGCCCTAGGTTAGGTTTTAAATATTATTTTTATATTTTACTTTTATATGAATATTGTACAAAGCCTAATCTGAGATTATTCTCATATGAATAAAGGAAATAAGGAGACAACACATATATACAGGTAATATACAGGTATTCATCACATAAATCAGGAAAATAGGCCTTCGTCGACATTAGCGTAAGGCACTTGTCCCACCGCCGGCGAGTAAGCGAGTGTTACTACGTGCTACTCGCTTAAGCGAGTAAAAGCGAGTAAGAATTGCTATGAGAGTACTCGCTACTCGCCGGCGGTGGGACAAGTGCCTAAATGACACAGTTATATATTCACACTAAGAAAATCATCGCAACAATGGACGTCTACCAATAAATCGTGCTAGAGACGTCACGACAAATTGCCCGAACCACGGCTGACCTCCGACCCTGCCGATTTGGTCTCGATATGGTCAACATGATATGGGCGGTTTGTTGCCAAATATAAAATGTTCCGTACATAACTGAAAGGCAATCCGCATGCGTGAGTTTTGTTCGTGATGTAATGTTTAATGATAATGATCCAGTATTTATAGCTCTTGGTTAGGGCGGGTTCCACCAACTTACGATTACAGACCGATCAATATTAAATATGGCACCGCAGCTGTAATCTCATAGACACTTAATTGTCAAGCTTTATTCAATAGGGGTGTAGACTCGAAAAATATTATTACTTCAAAAGAAAGAAGGCAAAAAAATATGCCTAGTGACGAAAATCCCATTCAGATATCTCAAAGAATTACGAAGCTACAAACGTTTGAATATTGCTTGTTAGAGAGAGAAAACGCAAACAGTGTGTGACGTCACATCATAGGATGCTGCCGGGGGGCCGCGTCGACGTTCAAGCGTCATCGTTTCTGATGTTGGGTTTTGCAAAAAAGGGACAGAACATACCCCTTCTTAAAACTTTGGACACTTATACATATAACTTCGTGATTATTTAACCTTTTGCGTTGATTTTTTCTCCATTTGACTACATTTTTTATCCTTTTTCGAGAAAATATGACATTATTGACTATTTTATTTAGTGTCTACACCCCTATTGTCAGATTTTAAGGAACACCGTTAACGATTACAGACGGTTTGGAGCCTTGGTTCTTTTGTACAAAATGTATTGCTTAGGACATAAGTAAAAACGGGCCAAGTGCGTTACGGGCCACGCGCAGTGTAGAGTTCTGTAGTTGTCTGTCTGTCTTATACTATATTTTTTTTAAGATTAGAATTATCTGTCAAACGGGTAAACAAAGAAGCAGTGGTCGTAAACCTTCCTTCTTCGATTTCGACCGATACCACTGAATTTCTCGGAACTTATGTACAATCATTTGATATTTACCGATAGCTGAACGCATAGTTTTCACATTTATTACTAATTTGTTGGCAAAACTGTAAGTTATAAGTGTTTATAAGCAAGATGGCGCCAATAGAAATAAAATAAATAGAAATCGCAACCGACTCAACTGACTACAATATGAACTCGAATGAAAAACTCACATGAGTGATAGTTGACAGATAGTGACAGTGACGTTTAAAAATAGACCATTGTGTGAGAACTCTGCCTCTTTAGGTTTTTTAATGTACAACCTTTCCATGAAAAATTGCAAACGCAATTTATTAAAATTCTTATCTTTTCATCTTAGAATATAAATTAACTAATATTATGTTTCTTATCTGTTCACAACACTGAGTAATATATGTATTAATAAAACATGGTAATAAATACGTGATATTTACGTGATATACTTAGACTAAGTTAGTATAATATACTCTAAACTATTTTTTTCTAAATTGTGGATCATTACAATGTACTATGTCTGGAAGAGCGAGACTTCTCAACACAGGTACCTAATGAGAGGCCTCAACCTTGCCCTGTCTGTAAACCACTGTGTTTTAAATCAATAAAATATTTTGTATTTTTGTATTTTGTATTTTTTGTATTTATTAGTTAACTCGTAGTCACTGTTCGATCCGCAGAATGTGCCCGATAAAAAACCTTATATCTCGTTCTGCAAAGGTCTCTCTAATGCTAAAAAAAACAGAGTATAGTTACATCAGCTTCGACGTGCGGTGCGGTTGCGTCGGCCGAATTTGTACGAAAATTAGCCTTTCCAAGTACACATTATTAAGTTGGTCGACTATTACTCGCCAACTAGTAATGCCTACTTAGCCATGATAGTTTTCCTTTAAAATTCATTATATGTACTACTGTCACGACTTTTTTCACCATTTAGCCGGCAGGGGGGGGGGGGGGGGGGGGGGACACATGACGCGAACAAAACTTTGGGCTTTAAAGCCCAATATCTCGCAAACGAATCACCAATTTGAAAAACCGTTTTAAGAAAGCCATAATATTTGAACAAGCTATCCAACGATACCCCACACTATGGGCTTAACGACAAAAAAAAATACATCTCCACTTTAGGTGTAGGGGAGGTACCCCAAAAAATACATTTTTTCAAGATTTTTTTCTTCTGTTTTGTCAGCGTGATTGATTTAATACCTACCCATGCCGATTCACAGTTTTCTAGTAGTAATGGTTACTGAGCTAAGCCGAAGACGGATGGACAGACGGACGGACGGACGGACGGACGGCCATACCTACGCACATGGCGAAACTATAAGGGTTCCTTGCTGACTACGGAACCCTAAAAATGAGAAGCAAACTACGTTTGTATGGAGATACGAGCGTCATGCCGACCGTTAAGCTAATATGTTTGCTGTTAGATAGAAAATTGTCGCTCTTTAATAGAAACTTCCACCGCCACTTTTACACCCTTCCGGGATAAAAAGTTCTATGTCCATTCCTAAATCTCAATCTATCTCTAAGAACACCAAATTTCACCACAATCAGTTCAGAAGTTCAAGTGCAAAAAGGTATAATGGTGAAAAAAAAAAAAAAATACATAGTTAAGGGCCTTAATCTAATCTACGCTTTAAGTTTTCTCAGTTTAGTAAGTAACGACAATAGGCATGATGCGTCATGTTCAAATTGATAACGTAGTGATGCTCAATGGATAGTAAACCATCAAATTGTCGTAATAAAGTATAAATTATAAAATATTATTAAAATCATAAAAAGATATGAAATTTAAAAGTTTAGAAAAAATATGCATTTTTTTTATTGTCCTAGAGTAAATTAAAAGCTACTAATAGAATCCTTACGCTTTTCTAGAAATAAAAATGTACGACAACTATGTACTTAAACGCAGTATTTCGCGACCGAAACAGCAATTTACCTGATTTTCCATACTACGATTAGTACAATTGTACAAATGTGACGTCATACTTGTATAGACACACAGTATGAAGCGTTTTGCACTGCCGCCAGCGACCTCAATCTTTGTCTAATTTTTTTAGGTATTTATGTTCTTTAATCGTAGTTGCTCCCATACAAACATTTGTTCCTCTCCCTCCTCTCATACAATCTTAGTCATCATCCCTATTACCCATGTAAAATGTATGGGTAATTGTCGTTACTAAACTGAGAAACCTTAACGCGTAGATTAGATTAAGGCCCTTAACTACGTACATTTTTTTTTATTTTCACTATAAAGAGACAGACTGGCAGAGTTACTTTCGCATTTATAATAATAAATTCTTTATTGCAACTATAAAAACATAGGTACATAATAGTTGAAGCCCCGGCTTTCAAAGTAGGTTTCCCTGTGTCTCAAAATTTTCATTTATAACATCAGTAACACCAAAGTTCACAAAACTATGTCAATTGTTAAGATTTATGGTGACATGCATATAATGTTATCATTCCATTTATATACCTCCTATATTTTGACATGTTTTTATTATTATTTTATTTTATTTTATTTGTATTGACTAATGTGTATTTGTAATGTGTAGTGAGGTAATATGGATGTAACAATCTGAAATAAATGACTATTTAATTTAATTTTTATATACAAATGTATGAGTCATATGACACCTTTATGTTTATAAAGAAAGGCGGAATGTAGAATAAGTTGTAAATTACTCCACCGACAAGAGCTTAGCTCTTAAATAAGAAGAGAAGAGATATGACACGAACCGATACTCAAATCGAGTGTCAAGTAATATAGAAACTTAATTGCAGATTTAGAGATCCCGGGTCAAAGCTGTAAATGATTAATTATTATTCGTAAAATAGCATTAAAATGCTCATCACAATAAAAACATTGTTACCTACTTAACAAATCATTTTAAGCAAACGTTGACAAAGATTGGTGGTTAGTGGACGTATCAAAAATGGCGCTTACATCAAATAATATTTTATAGAATTTTCAAAAGGCAAGCAAATACCAACCTTATACATACACAATATAGTAGTTTTTTATCATTTTAGGCATATAACATTCAGTAGCTTCAGTCATTGTATTATCGCTAATGGCGTATGCGACAAATGAATCACGGTATCTTTTGTTTCAACTACTCATGGGTTAGTAACAGTTACCAGCAACTATAACTTTGTGTTTTTGTTCAACTAAACCATTATCCTTCAATCTAGTGTTGTGACACTTGTGTTGCGCATCAATGGGTTATTAACACATTTGGTTTCGGTAATAGTGACGTTACGTTATCGACGTTGACACTGTTACATAAAATATGTAAATTGTGATTGTTTTTGTGAGGAATTTATGCATGATAAATATATGTAACTAACTAAAAATTTTCCTGCGAGATACTTAAATTCATACGATAATGCAGATTAGAAGCTACGATAGCCTAGTGGATCAGGTATGCGGCTGTCAAGCGGCAGTCGTGGGTTCGAATCCCGGCTCGTGCCGTGAGTTTTTCGGAACTTATGTACGGAATAGGTATTTACCGGTGAAGGAATAAGTTCCCCTCTGGGTTGGAAGGTCAGATGGCAGTCGCTTGCGTTATATTTAACTAGTGCTTATGCCAAATCTAGGGATTACGTGTGAAAGCGGACCCCGGGCTCCTTTAGGGCATAACCGGGAATAATGCTAGGATGATGATGATGTTAACAAAAATACAGATTCATTAAATAAAATTGATAATTTTCATGGGCTATGTTGGGAGTTTATCTGCGCGATCGCATCAGAAATGAGGCTATCCGCAGCAGAACCAAGGTAACCGATATAGCCCTCCAAATCGCTAAACTTTAGTGGCAGTGGGCGGGGCATTGCATGTAGAACTGATGGTCGTTGGGGCGGAAAGGTTCTCGAGTGGCGACCACGTACCGGAAGGCGCAGTGTGGGTAGGCCCCCCCACAAGGTGGACTGATGACCTGGTAAAGGTTTCGGGAGTCCGGGTGGCGCAAGACCGGTCACTTTTGCACTCTTTGGGGGAGGCATATGCCCAGCAGTGGACGTCTTTCGGTTGATATGATGATGATGGTGATGATAATGACTCTCAACTCAAGACAGCGCATCCTTAGGGAGCTCTGGCTACTTTACTCGGCATGAGAAGCACAACTCCACATGCTTACAATAAAGCAAGTATTAAAAGAACTCATTGGTACGAGCCAGGATTCGAACCCACGACCGCCGCTTGACAGCCGTATGCCTGAACCACTATGCTACCGGAACTGTTAATCTGCATTCGGTATTTTCTCAGAAACATTATTTGTTCCAAGAAAATGTTAAGAACCACTGGAAATAAATAGATGACATCGTTTGCAGGATAGCAACGTTATCTTAATTTTCGCATCTACCGCACCTGTTCTTCATAACATTAAATAAATTACCGACTAATTAAGTATTTCCCCAAAGTGTATATTCTCGGATCCGCCATTAAAACATTCACAGATGACATTGCGAACGGTATCAAGTAACATCGATGTTATCGCACATCTCTATCAGACGGATGCGGTCAGGCGACCTTCACTCGTACCCTTTCAACTCGCTGTGGGAAAAATAGGCGCTCGCGCATCCGTCACACCTGCACGTCTAGTACAGGACGGCCGCGACATACTCTCGATTTTTCTCGCACTATACCTCTTGTTCTAATAGTTCTAATAAGAGAGAGACGAATAGTGCGAGAAAAATCGAGAGAGCTTGCGCGCCGTACGTGCTAGCCGTGCTGTAGCCGAGCTTAGAGGAAATGTCCGAGTTAGGTTACTGTTCGATCCACGAAAAAAATCCCCATTATCTAATAGGGGTGTAGACACTAAATAAAATAATCAATACTGATGTATTTTCTTGAAAAAGGATTAAGAATGTAGTCAAATGGAAAAACCCAACGCAAGAGGTTAAATAATCACAGTTATAAGACTTATAAGTGTCCAAAGTTTAGAAAGAAAGAAAGAAAGAAAGAAGACATTTATTCACTACGCAAAAGACACACAGAGACAAAGGTAGTAGAATACACCATCTAAAAGGTCCGCCTGCGGCATGGTCCCCAATACGCTGGCCGCGTTACCTCTTTGTATGGCCAGAGAAATTCTCTGCGCGAGGTAAGCGCCGGCTCTGGGGTCCCCTGAGGTGTCGACCAGCCGCGACGACAGGGCCCTGATAAATGCTTTCATGTCAGACGACCAGGGTCCAAGTGTCTCCACTGCGAGCGCCGAAAACTCGTAGTCTTTTAATAAAGACGAATATTTGCGGCGCTTAAGAACTTGGGCCTGGTCGGCTGCACCACCGGCCTGGGAGCGGGTCACCTGGATATGGGACTGAGCGAATGTGTCGACGCACGTAGCGTCCCACACCAGAGCCTTACCCAGCTTCCACGGCACCAAAGTGACTCCATCGGGGCGCTTGCCATCGTCTCTTGCCATACCCACGGGTTCTAAGGTCGCTGGTATAGAGACGGTGGCAAGCGAGCGACGGACTAGGTCATTAATGGTGCCGTGGCGATATAAACGACCGGCGCTTCTAAAGCAACAGAGGCCATGTCGTCCCAGCTGGTCCACACCCCTGCCACAGGCACACGTATGGGGAACACAGATTCTGGCGCCAAGTCTCAGGCATATGGCAATCCTTAGAGAGCTTGGATCCAGAACTGTGCCTATTTGACGGGATGGGAGAGCGCGGAGCCAGTGGCCTGATTCCGGTGAAGATACCGCCAGGATACGAGTGCGTTCGGAGTCGTCCGGACTGCTGGAAAGGAGATAAGCATGGGTTGCCAGCAGACGTGGAGAGTCCCATGCTCTCTGACTATGCCGATTCACTGGGATGTCCACTCCAGGGCACGAAACACACCAAGCTTCCCTGGCCGCCTTCAGGCTCGCTATCTCGTCATCAGGTAACTGAGGAAGGTTAAAAATGTTACTGACTAGAGATAGTGAACCATATGCGGAGGACAGGAAAGCCGGTAATGCCACGCTGGACGCGGAGCGAACACCTAGCCCCCCTAATCTTATGGGGAGAACCGCTTGGGTCCAAGGCAACGTGTCAAAATGTATATTTAGGCTTTTGGAGAGTGTTGCCTGGAGAGAACCGTCAATGCGTGATAAGATGGTAGGGAATTTCCAAATAGGGCAACTACGGAGTAAATACATAAATTTTGGGGTGAACAAACAGAATCGAATGATACAGAGGGCCATGTGGGGATTTATTTGAAACAGTAAATTGGATGTGTGATGGAATAAATTTAATTTGCAGTCAATGACAGGGTTGATTGATTCGTCAAATATAGGTGAGCCTAAAAGAGTGAGTGATGAATTTGAGAGGACGGAAATATTTGGTAGAACAGCATTAAAGTTTGTTAAAATTTCTATTTTCTTTTCTGATGAAAGGTGATTAGGTAAAAAGATTTCGCATTTAGTGAAATTTAAAGATAGGCCGATCTCTGAAAATTTGTTTATGATTAGCTGCAAGTCTTGTAGAACCGTCAACGCGTCTCCGCCAAGGGCTCCGTCGTCGAGGTACCACAGATTGAATTTAGAATTTAGATTAGAGATGATTGGGTGGATGATGAGACTGAAAATCGCAGGCCCAAGCGGATCTCCTTGCTGGCAACCCATGCTTGATAAAATGATTTGGTTTCCAAAAAGTAATTTAGTTGGTGCTCCATAGCATTGCCACACGTAGGGATAAAGTTCCGGAAGTTCTTTTTTCACTGCTGCTAACAGAGCACCGCGTTCCACCGAATTAAAGGCATTGTTGACATCAATTTTTACGAACACTTCAAAGTCCGGACGACTCAAAAAGAAACGCGCAGCGTGGACCGCTGCCTCACAGCCACCTTTGACTCCAAAGCCCAACTGCCGGGGCTTAAAGAAATCGGTCAACTTTTGATGAAATTTCCGGCAGCAGAGCTTCGAGGCTAAGCGTCTGAAAGTACAGCCGACGGAGTTTGGGCGTATGCCGCCATCCTTTTTGGCTAGGGCTACAAGATTGGCGCCATAAAGGAGTGGGACGATCTCGGGATTGACGCGGCCTGAAAGCATCAGGTTTATCAAAGCTTGCTTGGTTTGCTTCCTTCAGTAGAGCCGATATCGTGTCGCCCATGGAAAAGGTGGTTAAATCCTTTAGGTGCTGCGGCGACAGTCCATCCAATCCACCAGCAGAGCCATTGGGGAGGAGATATGGGACCAAGAACGTCATCTTCAGACACGAGGATCGTAGAAGCGTCAGCGGCTGGTGGATCTGGAAGCGAAGAGGCAGCGGAAGGAACTGGATGTTTCTCCCTCAAGGCGGCATGCGTTCCGGCTGAATGTGTAGCCAAATCATCATTGGAGAAAAGAAGGCGGGCAGCACCGCTCACATTTCCCTCAGAAATTTTATTTTCTATGGCTTTTATTTTAGAATTTTCTCGATTGTTTGTTGTATGGATATTTAATCGGGGATTTTGGGGATTAACAGGTAACTGTGAGAAGTGTGAGACCGTTGAAGCATTATTTTTAAGTTGAGATGTGAGTGAATCCTTGTTTGATTTGTCGGCGTGAAGAACAGCGTATGGAAAAGAAAAAAGGAGCTCCCAAGCTCGAAGGGAGTTTTCCGCGACGACTTTGGCTACACATTCTGTAAGGGAAGTGGCAACTGAGATGCGCGCTCCGCGTGGGATTCTCTTTATAATTGTGATGTTCCTCTTCAACAGCCCCAGTCTTTCCGCCAGTGTTGCTGTGGGAGCAGGTGAAGAGCCCCTGTCACAATGCAAAGGCGTAGGCTGAGAGATACTTGACAGCGGGGGATCGACCACCATACGCGTGCCATGTCGGCGAGCGGTATGGATAGCAAGCCCCCGCTGACCTTTGTACTGCTTAAGGTCGCTGCAAGCTGGACAACACAGCAACTCAGGCGGGTTTAGGCAGGGCTGCGAGGGCATACAGATTAAAGTAAAACTTAAAACACTAATGAAGCTTGACAAATAACAACAAAACGAGTATAAAATATATAGTAAATATAGTGTCACTTCACCAATTGGCAATTGTCCTCTCAGCAAGGTTAAAGCGCAGGTTATGATTTACAGCAGCAAACTAATAAGAAATACTGATTTACACGCACTTGGATAGCATTACACTAAATATTGAATAAAACGAGCACTATTCTTCAGGCAAAAGACTTGAATTGAAAAATCTTGTTATTGTTGAGCTGTCATACCCGCCCGGCCGGGGCGCCTCCGCGCACATGCCGGCTCGGGCTGCGGTCCAACTGCGGCCTTCACAGAGGAAAGATGTTGTTAGCGCAATTTGTATTCAATGCGCTGAAAGATCCGTAAAAATCCGGTGAACTAGTGTCGTAAAAATATTTATCTACGCACATATCATTAGTGCTCTAAAATGCGTTCAGAAACCGTAGGAAATGACCAGCATTATTACAACCAATTTTACTATGAGAACTTTCTTGTCTGTGGTAGTAGGTAAAATCTGTACTGTAATGTTATTACAGTACAGATTTTTGTAAGGTTATGAGTTTAAATTTGGAACAGCTGTCAAAACTCAAGTGGGTCTCTATTCTAGTATCCATAGATATTAAAACAGTTATCGATGCGAAACGTCAATTCAGTATGTTTTTTAATATAAACCGCACGACATTTGATCAAGAGTGACATGAGAATAGGGACATCATTCGTTTGTCTATGATTTAAAAAAACATTCGTCTTGACGTAGGATCAAATTGCCGCCATTACTTTTGTCATTTCTTTGTTGGTTTTTGCTGTTACGAAAGTAGAATTGTGAAAAGTTGTTTGTAATTCACATTTTAGTTGAAAATATGAGTAGTAGTGACTCCGAGAACGATATGCACACTCCGCCGGATATCGTAAATGCAGCCACGATTGCAACAAAGATATTTTACAGGTAGCACTATAGTAGCAATGCAGGTCATTTTACTACGGCTTCTGAACCGATCTTAGAGTACTTATGATATGTGTGTAGATAAAGTAGTGTATGCAACTGTACATAATTTAGCCTTAAAACACTCGTGTGATCCTATTATGAAACTCGCTGACGCTCGTTTCATAAAACCACACTCGTATTTTAAGGCCTCTGATTATGTATCAGTTGCATAAACTACTATTAAAATAGAGAAAATCAAAACAGATAAATGTTTCTCTGTTGCTAGGTAATTATTATAATGTGTGTGTCTTCGCGGCAGTGAATCGGTCGCTGTCTCAGCATTATGCCGAGGTGTCAGACAGACACCTACAGCGCTGATTTTCAGACAGCACCGTAGTTTAAGAGTCTGTCACTTTTTCCGCAAAACGCACCTTCATATGAAACGCTCGAGGATCGTGACTTCACGATCTACTAGCGTTTTCTCTATTCTTCTACAAGCAACATTATAACAGTTGTAGCTTCGTAATTTTTTGAGATATTTGAATTGGATCTTCGACATTACCAATAGGCATATTTTTTTGCCTTCTTTCTTTTGAAGTAATAATACATTTTGAGTCTTCACCCCTATTGTGGTCTGTCTATGGTCACCGATGTAAAGGAATGGCATGGATGTCAAGTGGAAAATTAATGATGCAATTTAGTTGTGACATAAAGACAATTCTATTTTCAGTTTATTTATTTGACCACTAATAGACTATAGGAGACTTGCAGGTCGATCACGTACCGCTTTATAAGTACGTTAGGTAGATCTTAATATCAAATTTTGTATGGAAAAATTACAGTTGAACTGTTCTAACGCGCGTTCAAAACGTTACGTGATTACCCCTTGCTTATATCTGCGTTTAATTATTACCCGCGTGACCTATATCATAATTTATTGGTGGCGTGACATAATGAACACATTATGAAAAAAGTGTTTCTTTAAACTACAACTCCATTTATGTCATGTCGCCTGTCATAGAATAAATACACTTATTTTAGCAGCTGACACGCTAGCTACAGGCCCATATTTTTATCACGAGGGTGGCAATCAAGCATATGGCTTTCTTGATGGTAAGCAGACACCGTATATAGCCTATAAAGATTTGTGACTGTAACTCTAATAAACTAGAATAATTAGAGAAAAAAAAAAATTCCCAAAGTATCAAGCCACAAACGAATTTATGAAAGTTTGTTACATAAGTTATTTTAAATATCACGCCGTTAGCCTGCGATGCAAAAGACGTTTTGTATGGAAATCGAACTACCTTAAACGTTACTGTGGAATGGAGCCAGTGTAACACCCCGTTCACACTGCGTCCGTTTCCGTGTCCGGGAGGCATCCGTCTCTTTCGCACTCGGGCGAAACATCGCAAGCGAGAAAAAGAGGGATGCCTCCCGGACACGGAAACGGACGCAGTGTGAACGGGGGTGTAACGGTCGGAATTCGGAGTAAGTATAGTGAAAAGACAACAGACAGCAGAAACTAGTTTATTTTGATAAAAGGTAGTCGCCAAGGTCCAATTAAAAGGGAAAGCCTGGTTTCACTGGTAATATGCGGTACTCCCCCATGTCACCCACGTGGCTGCGAGATGTATTCGCTACGCGCTTATGCGGCTCACCCCGCCGGTCACCCGTCACGAAACTAGACCTCTACCTACGCTTAGTTACTACGCATCGCGGTGTCAAGGTATATTTGTTGGTGAGCGCTGAGGTGAGCTTAAAACAAGTTACAGAAAAGGGGGGCAGGGGTATGAACTGTGTCACGTGGGGCGCCGTGGGTATCTGGTGGTTGGTGGACGAGCGATGCCGTAAAGTTGCAGTCAGTTATTTCAATTGGGATGTGAAACATTGGTAACTTTACCTCAGTGGTAGATAGATAAGAAGTACTTAAGGGGCCCCCATACGCCAATGACCTTCGATGTGAATCCCTTAGTTTTCTAATGTTTTTTGTAGCTTATTATATTAACAACAATGGCTTTAAGCAATATAGTATCCCATATTTACTTCAAAGTTCATTGTTTTCGAGATATTTGGCATCAAAGTTGAACAATTTTAGGCCAAAAAACTGGTTTTCTGGCCATAACTTTTGTGTTAATTGGTTTAAAATGAAAACCCTGGACCAGTTTTTAGAAACGTCACAGACAAACCCAAATATATAGATTTCGTATATGTTAGATCTTTCACGTCAATGGAGATACGAAATAAGTGTTTTTTTAGGCAATGTTTAAAAAAATCATACAAAATTAAGTATTCATTTGTTTCAAAATTCAGTTGACCAAATTGGAGATAAAAGATTGAAGAACCGATAGCCGTTTGATTTATAATTCTATCTGTAGTGCAAAAGTAGGAGATACGACTCAAAACTTGTCAAAAATCGATGAAAACCTCGGGTAGCCCCGGGTAAACCTAACCAGCAAAAACTTTATTTGTGTTTTTGTGAAAATCAGTACAGTAGAACACTGACTTTAACTATCATAAATCGATAATCAGTATCTCATATATATCCTATTAAGCAATCATAGACCAATGAATTTCGTGATATTTGCAACAGATTTTTTACATATTTAGGTCCGTTTCAATGTTTGTGTATCACGAGTGTGTCTAATGAACAGCTAATTAAGTTTATCTATAAAAAGTAAAAAAAAGTGCGCAGGCAGTGAGATCATAATTGGCGTGTGACCTTAGCACTTTAAGCTAAACATATTTGCAACAAAAGCCTGAGATACCAATACGGTTAACGGTTAAAGCGAATACGTATAGTGCAGATTCTTTTTCTAGGCCGGACCTTATGTAAAGACACATCGGTCCAACAAAGCAATTGTTTTGCCACAATTGACAAATGCCACAAACGCTACGAAATGAAAAGGCCATGTTTAATAAATACTTAAAGTTTGAGTTAATAGTCTATCGTTTTAAATACAAAATGGTCGACCTACCAAAGCCAATTTTTAATTTTGGACTGTCCTTTCTTAGACTTGAAGATACCATTTCACATACCTATCTAAGCAGACTATTGGTTGAAAAAGTGTAATTTTACAGTATCAATTAGTGGTTACACTTAAGAATAGAAGACAACCGATTTATTTACCACTTCACAATGAAAGACAATCGCATTGTTTACAAGGCACAAAGAAAAGTGAATTTGGTCTAGAAAAATAATCCGCACTGTACCGTCGCCGTCTTAACGTGTTATTGTGTTAAATTTTTTGTATATTGATATGTATGTCAGTCTGTAAGGTATTTGTAAATATTGCCCTTGTTGCCTGGGCAAATCAATAAATAAATATACCTATGCAGCATGTGGCTAATGAAGATAATTCGCCGTATCGTTGCGCAGGGAAATGCTACGAGCATCTTCGATATCCCACCAAGTGTCTATTTTTATCCCACAACGGTGGCATACAAGCATACTGCCTACCTGGTCAGCAGACACCATAGCCTCTGGTCGATTGCAACTTCAGAGTCAGAAGCTCGTTTCCGACCATTTCTTGGGATCCCCTCATTTTACCGACAAACCTTTTACCGAATGCTTTGTTTCATCGATTTTTCATTTCATCGACCTCTCTTTTTCTCAGGAAGCGTTAATTTTTTAGGTAAAGCTAAAGTCTTACTACACAATTACTCATTAGGTTAGGTTAGTTTTGTATTATGACCATCCTGAAAAGTTTGTTGTTTCTGTACAAAAATGTCTCCGTTATAAATGAAATTTTCGGCAAAACATTCATTCGAAGGAACGTTTGTCGGTAAAAGAAGGGTAAACCCCCTTTACCGTTGTGTCGACCACTAGAGACAAATGCCCTCACTCTTACCACATCATCGCGCATCCTATTGATAAAGCAATTAATTATAAATCAATAAATCCGTCATACGTGTATAAAAAAGATGCTTTACGGACTATATCGAGGACAATGAGCCCATTATGGCATGCCACCCTTCATACGTACACATATTGTATCAGCTGACACATAAACTATGGACTAACAATACAATACATACTGATTTTGTCTGCCTCTGTTTATTTTTCCTCTCATTCACTCAAAGGTTTACTGGAAGAGATCTCTTAAAGGAATAAGTTCAGTTATGTACTTGCATTTTCTTTTGTAAATTTTACTTGTATTATTGTGAACAATAAAGAGATTAACTACTAGTGCTAACCACAGAATAAATAATAGTACTACACACAACACACATTAAAGTATTTACCATACATACATACACAATTACACATTTTCGACAGCTTTGGCGGGTTACTCACCACCAGAAACGCAACACCACATACATTTGTTTGCCATGGGGGAACGGGTCGCGCCGGCAAGTTGTTTTAAATGCCCGGCATGGAATTTTGAGTCGGCGACCAGCAGGCGGCAGGTGAGTCCTGGGGTGGGCACCAGACCCTTTTAGGGTGAGCACGGCCCACCCGGCTCCCCCCCTATATAAGCCCATGGAAGTAAGTCCTTCTCAATGCCCTAGTAAAGGTCGCGAGAGTCCGCTGGATGCGGGTGGCGCAAGACCAGTCATTGTGGCACTCTTTGCGGGATGCCTTATTCCAGCAGTGGACTTCTTTTGGCTGATATGATGATGAGGTCCTTCTCTTCATCTTAGTGGCATCCCGGTTGTCTGCCTGGATATGTTAGGCTACCGAAACCCAATAATATAAGACAATACCACTAAAACATCGGAAAAATCGAAGAAAATGTTTCTTCCCGGAAATGGTTTGCTTTGATAAGTATTTGATGGTAAGTAATTTACAAATGTTGTTCGTTTAATTGATGCAATCAGGCGTTAGCGCTTATTCACAAATTGATAAGTGAGTGAGTGATAAAAGCTACTCGCACTTGCAGCAGTTGTATGAACTCGCACAAATCACTAATCAAAGGGTAAACAGCCCATTACCGTAAAACGGGGTGAGTAGGGTTCGCGGGGAGAGTTGGGTTATGAATGGGGAGAGAAGGGATGAAAGGGGCGTGAGATGGGATTTTAAGGCTATTTCTACAAAAATAATGTATTCCAATTTAAAATGGAGCTATAAAGTAATACTTATAATAAAAAAAAAGACCGGGTTGCACTCCGGGAGTGCCGGCAGAAGTGAAAACTCAATAACATTGTAACAGTTTTTCGATCAGGTCACGTGACATCTTACGGTGTCACCCTAAAAATGAATTAGACGCAAATTTATAAACAATTATCAATTATTTAGGCGGACGGGCCGCGAGCGCGTTGGGTGCGACGGGCCGGCTCGCCCGTCGGCGGAGGCAAACAAAATACCAATCAGTTTTTGCCATTGCCAAATATTTTTCAAAGCTTTATCTCTTTAGGAATAACGTCCAAATTCGAACTATTCGAATTTGCAAGAACAGCCGACGGCGGCGGCGAACAAAATATCAATTTGTTTTTGCCGTTGGTAAATATTTTTCAAAGCTTTATCTCTTTAGGAATAACGTCCAAATTCGAACTATTCGAATTTGCTCAATAGCAAAACGGTGAAGGACGCTTGGACAAAATTACAAATTGATTTGCAGAATATGCTATTGCAAAAAGTGTTTAACGGCTTTATACTCTTACGAATAGCGTTCAGTTTTGAATGAAGTCGAATCGGCTAGCAGCAAAATATAAAAGTTTGTGACCTCCTCCACTGTCGCGTATTTAACAATTTTTCCCCATCCCAAAAAGTGCTCAGCGCCGCTAAAGAAGTTTTCACTTCAAAAAAAATCGATCCAACAATCTTGCCAAACCCATCTCACCCCAATTACGAGGGACTACGGGGTGAGGTGGGATTTCCTGTTTATCGTCAAAGTTATGAAATGGAACTACTCAAAATAAAAGAAAAACCTAAATACTAACGTCCGGAACACCTATTAAGAAGCAAATGTACTTATAATAATATGTAGGTTTAAGTATGTACAGGTTCCGTATATTTATTAGGTATCTGGTATACAGGTTTGCATCTATTACGGGGACAAGGGTCTCGTATATACCGGGTGTACAATCCAAATGGGTCAGTATGGTGAAGTCGGAAACTATGAGAGATAGCGAGATCTGTTCTTAAAAACAATGACGTCGATACAAAAAAAAAAAAATACACATGCACACAAAAGTCGAATTGCCACAAACTTTCTCAATTATCATTTTCAACATAACTGGATTGGTACAAACGGCCCTATTAAATGGCCCGCAAGATCGCCGGACATCACGCCACTTGACTATTTCTTATGGGGTTATGTCAAAGATGAAATCTACAAATCAAATTACGACACTGTAGAAGATTGAACTACAGCCTTAGAAAACATTTTAACACATATGCACCCCATAAAAATACGAAATGCAATCTTGCGATCGTTACCCAAAAGAATTAATCTTTGCATTCAAAAGAATGGCTACCATTTTGAACATTTACTGAAATAAAATAATTATCTTATTGGTGGGTTTTTCTTTCAATTATTTAAACAAGATTCCATTAGTGTTGTGTTTCTTGCGACTTGCAGAATTTATACACATTGATTATGACCAGGTTCGATTCCCGGTTATGTATGAGAGTTAATAAAAAAGTTTGAATGTAATTATTATTAAATCTAAAATCGACGTCATGGTTCCTAAGAACAGATCTCGCTATCTCTCATAGTTTCCGACTTCTCCATACTGACCCATTTGGATTGTACACCCGGTATACACCATTCAGTTTGCATATGTAAACATAAAATGTTATCGAGGTTTGAATGCCAGTTTTGCCCCTACTCACCCCATTTTACAGTACTTTCCGGACATCTATGATAAGTTTCTTGCTTGTCTGGTAGTATATTACAAAGTTCATAGTTTTTGTGTTTTCCATACCGACATAGAGGAATCCACCTTTGTTTTGCTCACAAAAGGACATTAGATGTGTATCGGCGAGGAATTCCATTTTTCTAAGCACAACCTGCTTCGGCACTCGATTGGAACCGCTTTTTTGCTTTTGCGAGTAATATTGTTAACTAGGACGTAGTAATGAATAAGTACTTACACTACTAACCCGTGTGTGAAAATCGCGATCATTTATGGGTGTACCGATTTTCCTACAATTCAAAACTATTTAAGTACGGTATTTTTAGGGTTCCATGCCTCAAAAGGAAAAAAACGGAACTCTTATATAGGATCTCTTTGTTGTCCGTCTGTCTGACTGTCAGGACCCTTTATCTCGGGAACGCGGGAGGTATCGAGTTAAAATAAAAACCATATACTCCGAGGAGTGATCACGTAACGTTTTCAACGCGCGGTAGGACACTCCAACTGTCATTTTTCCATACAAAAATGGTAATTTAGATCTACCTACCTAACGTACGTACAATGCGTTACGTGATCGACCTGCGTCTACAGTCCTTTAAGCTGTGAAAAAACCAAACTTCTAAGTTAACGTAAAAAAACCGGCCAAGAGCGTGTCGGGCCACTCTCAGTGTAGGGTTCCGTAGTTTTTGTATTTTTTTCAAAAACTATTCAACCTGTCAAGTTCAAAATAATTTTCCCTAGAAGTTTTTATAAAGTTCTACTTTTGAGATTTTTTTCATATTTTTAAAACTTATGGTTCAAAAGTTAGAGGGGGGGACGCATTTTTTTTACTTCTGGAGCGATTATCTCCGAAAATATTAAAAAATGATTGTAGCAAACCCATATTCATTTTTAAATACCTCTCCAACAATATATCAGATATCACACGTTAGGGTTGAACTGAAAAAAAAATACCCCACGTTACGTATAGGGGAGGTACCCTAATAAAAAAAAAAAACACTTTTTATTTTACCACTTTGCCAGCGTGATTGATATACATATTAGTACCAAATTTCAGCTTTCTAGTGCTAACGGTTACTGAGATTATCCGCGGACGGACGGACAGACAAAGCGAAACTATAAGGGTTCCTAGTCAACTACAGAACCCTAAAAAGATACGGCCACAAAAAACGTATATTTCGACACTCCTGGGAATCTATACATTTGCAATTAATTACGGAACCCTCGGTAGGCGAGTCCGACGCGCAATTGTCCGGTTTTTTTTAATACGAACTCTTCATTCAAAAGCTTAGCTTCAATTAAACATCAAATTGGTGAGAACAATATATATTCTCACAAGCTTTTAAGAAGAAATCTCAGTGACATGACAGCTAAAAGTCTAGACAGATAATTTATTTCCCATACCAGCCTAGCCAGCCTTTTGTGCAACAATGTAGTCTCTATTCTTAGGTATTCAGTTCAATCAAAAGTTATCTCAAACAATCATAAAGAAACTAGAAGTAATTATCCGAAAAAAAAAAAAAAAACACCAGTATACACATTGGACCTTCAGGAAGGACAGACTATTTTATCCCACAGGTTTTTTACGTCTGTGCAGTATACGCGGGCAGTTGTTTGTTACCTATCATATATTTTCACCGGTCGAAGTTAACATACTTATAACGATTGTGACGAAATAAAATATGCGACACACCTTTGCTTTGATGAGTCGCTGGTAGTAACATAATTATGACCACATTTCTATGACACAATACACTTGATAGGTATTTGTTTGAACTGCCGACTTGTTCCATCACAAATTGCTGAGTCTGTGTTGGTATTAGATTGGAATCTCATTGATTATCATTGTATCACACATTGAAAGTGTAAGTGTAATCGATCCGGTAAAAAGTTGCTTGACAAAAGTCAAATCAGCTTATTTTTATGAAACGTCAAAAACGCTCCGTTAGTTTGCAACGGAGCGTTTCTGACGTTTCACAATAAAACAACGTCCTTATTGTTGGTTTTTTTTTTAATTTAAAAATCTTAAAATAGCAAACATAAATGAAAGAGTGATGCTTTACGAGTATTTCCGTAATGTTTATTTATCTGATGTTAATGAAAAAACTAGTTATTTTCACTATTGTCTAATACCCCATTCATACCATACTGTAACAACATGATTGCAATAAATAAATACTTGAAATATACTCGTAATTTCAAGTAGGTACCTATTAATTGTTCCACGTGTGAATAGATTACTCTTGAAGTAATTTTTACATGATTAAAATGATTGACGACTAATGATTAATAATTACAATAAAACTATTTGGGATCATCATATGCAGCGTGACGTCAAATTGATGTCATCGGCATGAAAATTACGGGCTCTGCACATAACGTTCAATCCCTCTCGTAGTTTGACTTCTGCGGCGCTACCACGAACTTCGAAAGTCGAAGTTCGTAATACATGCATCCCTGTCACTCGAGTAAGGGAGTGCGATAGAGATGGAAATACCCGAACTTCGACTTTCGAAGTTCGTGGTAGCGCCGCTGCTATGATCATTCTGCTATTGCTTATGAGTAGGTACAATCGAGAATATGGTTTCTAAAGCGTCTTTAATTTTATCTCTTCGTTATTAGAGTTGTAATACTATGTCAATATAATTTTAATTCATTGGCATTCTAAAATATATGTTAACATGTTTTCAATCATACAAAGTATGCAGAAAATACCATGACATTTTAAACTATTGATGGCTCATGTTTCGAACGGAAATGATTCAATCTTAGCTACCTATGTGATGAGAAGATGCTTGTTTTGCGAGATGCCAAAGAAATATAAACTTTGCAACATGGGAATAAGTTACACTTTCACATACGCAAGCGAGATATATACGTGTTTGCGAACGCCATCGCCAGCCCTTCATGGCAGCCACGTAACTGATATTAACAAATACCAGCCCTATCTCTCTTTGGAGCAATCCCTTAATTTAAACTTTATTCCGTTAGCATTAAAGTTAATTTTGCAAGCCACACATGAGCAATTTACGAGTTTTAGAAAGTAACTTCTAGCTATTGAGTAAGCGCGGTCATAGTGCATCATTATTTCGTAGCCTGGATGTTATAATTGTATATTAAAACAATCTTGATTATTAATCTGTCCTTTGTTATGTCATCTGTGTTGTGATACTTTGTTTTAGGTACATCCAATGAAGCTGTGTCCCAGTTAAGGTGCTGATAGACTTAAGAATTCACATAGGAAAAATTACGAAAATCTATTTTTATACTCGTCGACCTTAATGTTTGAATTAAGACTTCGAACGCCAAACTTAAATCACATACTTTTTACTATGGAGCTCCCAACTCAACATTTCATAACTGTTGAGACAACTAAAATGAAATGGACCAATCACGTGGCGCCTTTACTGAACTATAATGTATTTGACCAATAGGACGCCGTCATGAGAAAGTCAAAAGGTAATAGACATCAACGCACAAAAAAGAAAAAGCCGTTGGTTGCACTTCGTTTTCAATAGATACCAAGTTTGTTTAATTAAGTAGTTCACTTGACTCGTATAAAAAGTATTGTAAACAATAGTTATATAATTAGCTTTCTAAGTCTCGTACCTTAATTAGGCCACTCAGCAAGCTTCGTGGCCTAAACGTGGTACTCGACTGAAAAAGCATACATTATAATAGGCATGATGCCTCATGTTCAAATTGATAACGTAGTGATGCTAAATGGATAGTAAACCATCAAATTATCGTAATAAAGTACAAATTATAAAATTTAATTAAAATCATAAAAAGATATGAACCTTGAAAGTTTAGAAAAAAATATGCATTTTTTTTTATTGTCCAAGAGTAAATTAAAAGCTATCAATAGAATCCTTACGCTTTTCTAGAAACAAAATTGTGCAACAACTATGTACTTAAACGCAGTATTTCGCGACCGAAACAACAATTTACCTGATTTTCCATACTACGATTAGTACAAATATACAAATTTGACGTCACACTTGTATAGACACACAGTATGAAGCGTTTCGCGCTGCCGCCAGCGAGGTCAAACTTTATCTCAAATTTGTAGGTATTTATGTTCTTTAATTGTAGTTGCTCCCATACAAACATTTGTTCCTCTCCAAAAACTGGTTCGAATGACGTCACAAAAAATCCAAGTCATCATCCCTATTATAACGATTGCATAAAATACTATTAATCATTGTAAGGTGTTAAATGTATTTCAATCAATTTAAAGAAAAAAAAAACCGGACAAGTGCGAGTTTAACTCGCGTGGTGAGGGTTCCGTATATAGTCTAAATTTAATAAGTGTTTTTTTAATCGGACGTAAAAATTGCTATGCTCAATCATCAGGCGCTCCATACAAAATACACAATAATATTGAGAATTTTCCCGTTACTTTGAATACTCAAACTTCTTATAGGTTTTCCTGTAATCTTTAGGCAAGGAACTATTTTCCATATTTTTTTCAGAATTTTAAGCCTAGTAGTTTCGGAGATAAGGGGGGGGGGGGAATGGTCAATTTTCGTCGTTTTTTCTCAATTACTTCAAATCTGTTCAGAATTTATTAATTTACTTTACGCGTCCATCTTTGGGTCACCAATTTACATACGTTTACCAAATTTCAACGAAATCGGTCCAGTAGTTTCGGAGCAAATCGGCTGTGACAGACGGACAGACACACGAGTGATCTTATAAGGGTTCCGTTTTTTTTTCTTTTTGAGGTACGGAACCCTAACAAGAGTGAACCGTCTTCGTAGCTTATCTAATCACCCAACCTTTGAGGTGGGAAAAAGTAATAACGAATATGGGAATAGGGATTGGAGTTGTCTCCTACCTGCAATATTAAATAGATTTCCGGATGAGCTAATACATAACATTGAGGGTAAAACGTATGGTAAAACACGTTTGATAGTCAAAAGACATATGTTAAAAATAAGTCATAAACAATAAAGATACTTACCATTACCATACTGTAAAAACATACATAGTACTTTACCTAATTAAAATAATAGTTATAAGGCAGGCTCATAAACTCAAAAATTCTTTTAAATTTAAGATTGTAGTTAAGAATGTAATTTAACATCATTTTTTTTTTTATTGAAATAAACAGTTCAATTTTTTTTTTTTTTTACATGTAATAGAAAATCGAGCGTACGCTGTTTTAAAGTCGAACTTAACATCGAACAGAGCCTCGCATATCGCCAAATATCGCTACGAACATTTTCACGCTCCTAGCGAACGCTGTAGTAAATGCTGTTGACGGAGAGGGGCGGTGGCGGAACAATAATTAAATTGCTCGGCTGCGCAAAATGCTCGAAGCCAGCGAACGTTTTTTCGTTATATAGATCTAAGTAGCGCCGCAAAATGACCCCCCAGAATGGGTGCCATTGCCATTACGCGGGGTTGGGGGGCGGGACGTCAAAACGATGCCAGGCACCCGTTTTGTTCGAACATGCGCATACCGGGTTTTGGGACTTTTGGGCACGTGTTTGGGTAGAAATTTGTAAGAATCTCGCATTCTCTGGTGTTTTTCGTTCGTTGCTCGAAGCAAATTCACTTTAGTTTCGCTAGCTCATTAAAACGCTCCTGTATATTTTGTGAGCTTTTTTTTACCTGTAATTAAACATTCGCTAGAATGCTTATTACAAATAATTGCTTTAGTCTATCAGCATCTTAAGGCTTATATCTTATGAACCAAGCATCTGAGAGGTAAGATAAGATAAGATAAATAATTTATTCTCAAAACTGTGTACATAACATGTCATAAAATTTAATAAGTCTCAACAGTCTGACCATTTCGGACGTACAATAAATACAACCGAATTGAGAACCTCCTCCATTTTTTTTTAATTCAGTTAAAAATACAACCAAATTGAGAACCTCCTCCTTTTTTTGAAGTCGGTTGATAAAAAGTGTGTTTAAAAATGGCCACCAAATCTGACAGCTGAGACAAGTTTATACGTTTCCATTGACGACGCGAGGCAAGTTGGTGAAATTGACGCAATTTTAGTGTGCCACTTTTGGAGCGCTTGTAGCCTAACTCTGTTTTATATTACACCATTGGTAGTTCAGGTAGTTTCATTAGAATACAATTGTTTCATGATCGTTAAAGGAAATGACTCAATCATATCAACTAATCTTGACACTGTTGCATTATGCAGGTTCAATAGCTCAATAGAGAGACTTTCTCTGTAATAGGCATGCGGCCTCATGTTCAAATTGATAACGTAGTGATGCTAAATGGATAGAAAACCATCAAATTTTCGTAATAAAGTATGATTTATAAAATGTGATTAAAATCATAAAGAGAACCTTGAAAGTTTAGAAAAATGATGCATTTTTTATTATTGTCCAAGAGTAAATTTAAAGCTGCCAATAGAATCCTTACGCTTTTATAGAAACAAAATTGAATGACAACTATGTACTTAAACGCAGTATTTCGCGACCGAAGCAACAATTTACCGGATTTTCCATACAATAATACAACTACTTTGTACTAGTGACGTCATACGTGGGTACGTCATCAGTATGAAGCGTTTTCCGCTGCCGCCAGCGACGTCAATCTTTGTCTCATTTTTTTGGGTATTTATGTTCTTTAATTGTAGTTGCTCCCATACAAACATTTGTTCCTCTCCAAAAACTGGTTCGAATGGCATCGCAAAAAAATCTTAGTCCGCATCCCTATTGTATACAGGGTGACCTAGGGACATGATCAGAAAATACAAGATATAGAAAATAGTATGTCCCAAAAGTAATACAGCATTTGAATTATAAATACTAGTGGCTCTGTGAATTGTAGAAATCGAGTGTCAATTATTCGAAAAAAAATCAAATACTGAATCAACAAAAAAATCTATATACTTAATTATCGAACCTGGAGGGCTAGCATAACTGACACCGTGCCGCGACGCGAGTCGAAAAAGATCTACTCTCCTCTTTCTAATTTGCACGGTGCGAGTGACATAGGTGACACTCAGCCGCGCGCAAAGCGACTTGTCAGCAAGTTGTGCTAGACGTACTGCTCACAGATGTTAAAATTTCACGAGACTCGGTTGAGCATTTGCATTTGAGGTTTGCATTTGCAAACTATACAATGAACAAATCTAATTAAATTGAGATGCAATCTATACTAAGTAAAAAAATACTAAAACTAATTACAAAAAAAATTGTCCGTTCAAAAGTTCTGCCTGCGGCATGGACCCCGTGACGCTGGCGGCATTTCCCCTTTGGCCCGAAGAGCGCCTCTGTGAAAGATACGCGCCAGCTCTGGGGTCCCCTGAGGCATGGACAAGCCGCGACGAGGCCTTCATGTCGGCTGACCTGTAGAGAACAGCCGCACAGCGGGACATCAGGATATACGAACGAGTTTTGGACCAAGCTGAAGCATAGAACTTCGCTCGCGTCTCCCGCTCGCTCAATTTTTTTTTCTTTTGAATCATAAAGTACACAGTGTAGAGTTAGGTATGGAGGGGTACATAGGGCAATTATCCTCCGCGGCTACACTGGCACTTATTAAGTAGGCACACTTTTCTCTGGAATGTACCTAAGCAGCATTCTATTGTCGAAAGTTTCCATGACCATACTTACTTACTTACTCCGCCGGCTCAGCGACCCGAAGTGGATCTTGGCCTCAGATAAGAGTTGGCGCCAGCGCGCCTTTTTCTGTGCGATCTCCTCCCAATTTATGTCTTCCGGCGCGAAGGTCTTTCTCTACCTCGTCCTTCCAGCGATGTCTGGGCTGACCAACCGGTCTTCGACCGGGCGGCCGTTCAAACTCAAACTCAAAATGATCTTTATTCAAGTAGGCTTAGTAACAAGCACTTTCAAAACGTCAGTTATTTTTTTAAAGTAAGTGATGTGATGTATTAAACATAAAAAATTAAAATTATATAAAGTAAAAATTGTTTAGAAAATACTAGTAGAATGTTTCTAGAAAAACAATCTAATGTCAAAAAACAAAATATAACGAGAATAATAGATTAAAAATTCAGTCACAATTAGTTCCATGCAGTTTTATCGTTCATGTAGTTTTGTGTGCTTAAGCTTTCGAAATAAGTTTACGCTTCACATAGTTCTTGAATTTATTAATAGATAAGTTACGTTTCCTGGAAGTTTATTATAAAACCTTACACAATTACCCATGAATGATTTTGTTATTTTTTGGAGCCGAGTGGTGGGCACCGCGAGCTTATGCTTATTTCTAGTATTAATATTATGTATGTCACAGTTTTTCCTAAAATTGACAATGTTTTTATGTTCATACAGAATATTTTCATCGATATACTGACAATGTAATGTCATTATATTACTATTTTTTAACTTATCTCTAAGTGAGTCTCTATGTTTCAATCTATATATCTCCCGAATAGCCCGTTTCTGCAAAACAAAAATCGAATGAAATAATAGCTAAAATTTCGTTCTACGCAGGACGCCAGGAATGCCAGTATAGACGTACGTAGCTTCACGTGCGTCTACTGGCATTATCTCAAGGTGTCCAAGCCAGTGGTCTTGCAGATTTGATTTCTCCTACGATGTTGGGCTCGGGCAACCATATCTTCCAGACCATATTACATTTTTTTTTTGTTGATGCAGAGTTTAGTTGGACACAAGAAAGACTGAATACTAACTCGTATTAAATCTAGTGCCCTGTGAGCTGTAACACTCGCGAGCCTATGTTATACAAATAACATCAATTAGCCTATATACGTCCCACTGCTGGGCACAGGCCCCACGCTAGCCCAGTGCGGCTTGGGGATTTCACATACACCATTGAATTTCTTCGCAGTTGGATGCAAGTTTCCGTCAGATGATTTTCCTCCACCGAAAATTGAATTGAAAAGCTAACGGGAGCTACGGTAGCCTAGTGGTCCAGGCATGCGGCTGCTAAGCGGCGGTCGTGGGTTCGAATCCCGGCTCGTACCAATGAGTTTTTCGGAACTTATGTACGGAATATTTACCGTTAGCTTTTCGGTGAAGGAAAACATCGTGAGAAAACCGGTCTAATCCCAATAAGGTCTAGTTTTCGCTCTGGGTTGGAAGGTCAGATGGCAGTCGCTTTCGTAAAACTAGTGCCTATGCCAAATCTTGGGTTTAGGTGTAAAAGCGGACCCCGGGCTCCTTTAGGGGCACTACCCGGGACTAAGGATGATGAGAAAAGCTAACGGTAAATATCAAACGATATTCCGTTCATAACTTCCTAAAAACTCACTCGTTTGACAGCCGCATGCTGGAACCACTATGGTACCGTACCTAAATATATAGATAGATAGATACTGAAATAAGATTACACTAATAAAATTGTCCATCTAAAAAGCAACAAAGGCTAATAAAATTTAAAGGTAGGTGTTATCCAATTGGCGCACTCTCGCAGCTTTGTATTTCGAAAGCGCAAGTCTGTTTTTGTTGGCATTGTTTAGAAACGTCGGTTAGCGCGCGGATGTTAATTGAAAACGCATTGGCTGTCCGAGATGTTATCTTTGCCATAGAATAAAACAGAGCAGCCACCTCGAAACGAAAACGAAGTTCATTCGTACATCTCCCGCTCTGTCACACTTGCTGATATGCTGATGCGAGCGACAGAGGAATCGCTCTCTCGACTTGAATAAACTTTATTTTCGTTTTGCGGTAGCGGCTCAGAGTATTCGATTTTTAGGGTTCCGTGCCTTAACAGGAACAACGGAACCCTTATACTCTTTGTCTTTCGCCTGACCCTTTATCTTGGGAACACTTGGAGGTATTGAGTTTCAATTAAAACCATACACACAGTCTACAGTCCCTTATAGCTGTGACAAAATCAAACTTCTAACTTCACGTACAAAATAGATATGCTCGTTTATGCCGCAAAAAACGTATATTTCGACATTCTCGAGGAAATCAGAATTTATATGGTACTATGAAATTTGGCAAGTAATATATCTGGGGGAACGGCAGTGCCCCCGCCAAGTCGAGCGCGAAGCAAACACTGCCGTACCATCCTTTACTGGAACCATTTCGCCGCATTTTCAGGCCCCTATTTGAGAACCTCTGGATAAGACCAGAACGCAGAAATTTTCGTCATCCAGTAAGCTATAATCACATACTTAAAATCCAAAATTTCAAGTCTGTAGGTCATTTAGTTCCGAAGTTAAGCGAAAGCAAAGTTTCGCATTTATGACACTCACTCACTCACGATCATCAAAATAGAACTAGTACTTCCCATAAACTCAGAGAGCTGAAATTTGGTACAAAGTTAGGTTTTAATGGCTTCATAAAGGGAAAACTATAAAAAATTGCAATTTCAACCCAGTTTTCTAGATACACCAACTGTATACATTACTTTGTAATCCTATACAAATTATAGGATTACAAAGTTACATTTGCAGTGAATGGGAAAATTCAAAAGCAAGAATGAGCCTGCATTCATAGTTTGTATGTATGGATAACACATTAACCTACAAAAAGAAGTGAGATCCCATAAAAAACATTCCATGTAAAAACGAGGCCAAGACTCGAAACTCTTCCACCGTAAAAAGTTGTGAGATATTTCGTAGAGCCAAGTCTCAGGCATTCTTAAAAGATTAATAAGAATGCCTGAGACTTGGCTCTACGAAATATCTCACAACTTTTTACGGTGGAAGAGTTTCGAGACTTGGCCTCTTTTTTGCTTGCTAAATAAAATTTTGTCGCTTGGAAATCACACAATACTACATAATTTTAGGTAAGTATGCAAAAATCCATAAATACAGTTAAGTTGTGTGATTGCCACGTTGCAGAATTTTATTTAGCAAGCAAATAAAGATTAATAAGAATTCCTGAGACTTGGCTCTACGAAATATCTCACAACTTTTTACGGTGGAAGAGTTTCGAGACTTGCGCTCTTTTTTACATGGAATGTTTTTTATGGGATCGTCTTATACTACAAGTAACAGGGAAAAATCTGAAAACTATACATTTGTAATTTGTTACGGAACCCTCGGTGGGCGAGTCCGACTCGCCCTTATCCGGTTTTTTATAGCACGACCATGGCAAATAGCTTGATGACAAGCAGACACTGTGGCCAATGGTCTTTATTTATTTGAGGATTGGTCATGTTGACAGCTAGCGACAAAAGTACGTTCCTCATATCAACACTGTGACCCGCATGACCTCTGGCAACCTTACGCTCGACCAGGGGTCCATTGGGTACATAACCAGAGATCGGAAAAAATTGCGACATTGTTTGCAATTATGTGGACATGACTCCAAAATTAATCAAAATGTTAATTAATTATTCATTGAAAGATAATTTGAATTATTGGATATAATAGTTTATTTATAAAGTGCTTATAAGCACGTATACCTATACTATAATAACTTAAAAATAAAATGACGTTACGACGACGATGAATTACATAAATAATTATTAGCAAAAGGTTCGTATTTAAAATGGGTATCGTTTCCGTAAATATTTATATACAATAAATAAATAACGATTTTAAACTGACACGATTACTTACACTAGAAAAAAAATGAAAAAAATACTGTTTTTTTTTTTAATAAACCTATACTTTAACAAACTTTTGTATTTATTGACTAGGAATCAAATTATATGTCAAGTAAAAAATTAATTAACTGAATAACATTTTGATTGATTTTGGAGTCATGTCCACATAATTGCAAACAATGTCGCAATTTTTTCCGATCTCTGTACATAACAGAACAACTTGCAACTTGTATTACAAACAGAAAACTATTTCATCTCCTTTTATTAGAAAGAGACTTCAGATTGCGTTATTCCTCTTAAATAAGTTTTAACCCTTAAATGCATGATTTTTTGTATAACTTTTTAATAAATTGAAATAGATGTGTGATGTGAATGACATGTTGTATAGATTGAGGGAAAAATAAAGAAAAAAATCATAGTATTTAAAAAAACATATACAATATACGATGCATATATACATCATTATGCATTTAAGGGTTAATTGTCATGCATTGGGCCCAAGAGACACACATCACCAAATGAGCCAGATGGGGTGCTCAAAATATGAGCGAGATGACATTTCGCTTTGCACTACCTCACTTGAATTTGATGAAAATGTCTTGGAAGTGAACAGGAAACGTGCTCGCTCGCTCAACACATGTGCGTTACCATGAGTGTACGAGCGTTGCGAACTGAGAATCATAATTAGTCCCTGGGAAACCGAGCCCGTTAGAGCCGTTTTTGAGTACGTGATTGATTATAAATAGGTATATATAAAAAATCAAATATTGCTCGTTTAATATAGCATAGGATAGTAGGAAATGGAAGACTGATTTTAGATAGGATTGATTTTATTGCTGAGTGTAGCTTTTAAAGTGTACAGTCTGGTCGGCACTAAGCTGTGTTCTCAAATCTTACTCAATCACGGGATCTATTATTGTGTTACTCATTTTATTGTTTCCTTGTAATGTAACTACTGTTAAACGCGTGATTGTCGTAATTATTTACAGATTTAAGTTCAATGTTGTTTCACTGAGATTTATTCGCTTCCGATCATCGCTTCGCTACTCATTTGCCGATACAGTCACAATATACAGGGTGTGTGGCGGACCGTGTGTCAAACGACTAGGAATGGCTAGGCCTACCCACTGCTCATATTTTTGAACGAGTGAGCGAGGCCTCCGTTTTAGCTTGGCCAAAAATTATTTCTTATATTCCCCGCAGTCCCGCTGTTCGGCTGTCCGGCTCTTCCCCTCAACGGCCTCATTCTCAACCGATTCTCTTGAAAATTTGTGAGCCGGTTCGATAATTATAAAGTACTAGCTTCTGCCCGCGACTCCGCCGTCCGTGTGGAACTCGGTTATATCGTAGCTCCATACAAACTTTCACCCCCCACTTCATGCCCTTGGGGGATGATTTCCGGGATAAAAACTATCCTATGTCCTTTCCCAGGACTCAAACTATATCTATACCAAATTTCATCCAAATCGGTTCAGCGGTTTAAGCGTGAAGAGACAGACAGACAGACACACTTTCGCATTTATAATATTAGTATATGGATTTTTTACGAGACAGTTTGTAGAAATAAAAAAATCTCATAATTTCTACAACTCACAGAGCCACTCATTTTAAGGGGAATTATAAAACGATCGAATAAAAAATAACTTAGCGACTGATGATGGACATACCGTTATAATAACTTGAGCGGTATGAATTTAATAAGCAAAAAAATAACTATTGATTAATAATGAAATCCAGAACGAGCTTATAAAGAGTGGGTTGTGATTAATCCATTTCAGATATTAAAATTCTATCCGTGCGACTACATTACTAAGTGAGCGACTAGAAATAGCTCGCGGATAGGTTTCGTCTTCGAGGTTATTTTTTTTAATATAAGAGCGGAAAAACCTCTGCTCATTATAGTATAGTGGTTTTTGTATTCGAAACACTTCATTTAAGATAAAATGCCGCTTAGTATAAAAAAACATTTACCAAATATTGAAAAAAATGCAGGACGTAACGTTGACACTCAAAACAAATATAAGGCTCAAATATTATGAAGCTTCTCATTTTATATTTTAAGTAACTCAAATGTATGTTTGTAAGTTGCTGTTCGCTTGATTTCTCGTCACTCGCAGTCAGTCGCTCACTTGAATTAATTATTTTTGACACTTAAAACTTTAATTTACAGTCACTTGTTTAAATGCTACCCTCATTTTCATATTCCTAAGACGTTGGCTAGCGAGTCGCAATGAACAAGCCAACTTGAAACCAATTTGAATACAAAACATAATGCCCAGATTGACCCATTGCAAACATTAATCGCCGTACGGCCTTGATCATGAATATAAATATAATAATCATACTAAGCTGCAATATAACATAAGAATAAAATAACATTTGACAGATTTCCCATTTAACAGTATAAAACTATAGCTATTTAAATGTCAGTCGGTATCATTAAAACTCAAGTAGATAATGAGCGTGTCTACAAACGGATCCGTCAGTTATTAAAGCATATTTCATATTTATACACACTTAAATCTATTGACGACTTTTAATGCGTTTCTGCGGTCATCAAAATACATCCGGGGTATTTATATTTTACTGGAATCTATTCGAGAAGCGCTTACTTTTGTGCGGCATGGTATCATCATCATCATCATCATATCAGCCGAAAAACGTCCACTGCTGGACATAGGCCTCCCCCAAAGAGTGCCACAATGACCGGTCCTGCGCCACCCGCATCCAGCGGACTCCCGCGACCTTTACCAGGTCATCAGTGCACCTTGTAGGGGGCCTACCCACGCTGCGCCTTCCGGTACGTGGTCACCACTCGAGAACCTTTCCACCCCAACGGCCATCGGTTCTACGTGTAATGTGCCAATGTGCCCCGCCCACTGCCACTTAAGTTTAGCGATTCGGATCGGTTACCTTGATTCTGGTGCGGATAGCCTCATTTCTGATGCGATCGCGCAGATAAATTCCCAACATAGCCCTCTCCATTGCCCCTTGGGTGACTTTGAGTCTTCTTATTAGGCCCATAGTAAGCGACCACGTTTCCGTGCCATACGTCATCACTGGCGACACATACTGGTCAAAGACTCTCGTCTTGAGACACTTCGGAATATTGGACGAAAAGATGTGCCGTAGCCTCCCGAATGCTGCCCAGCCGAGTCGGATTCGACGATTGACCTCTTTCTCAAAGTTGAACCTACCTAACTGGATAGGAAGGTATACATAATCGTCTATAACTTCGAGCGTAAAGTGTCCGATTGAAATGCGAGTAGGTACTACATGGAGGTTTGACATGATCTTTGTCTTATCCATGTTCATCCTTAGACCAACTCGCTCGGAGGCTTTACTGAGGTATGGTATGTTTGAGATTATTTAATGTGGCTGAATTTTTAGGGTTCCGTAGCCAACAAGGAACCCTAAAAAGCGATGTCCGTCTGTCCGTCTGCGGCGTACCTAAATAAAACCTTACTACTAGAAAGCTGTAATTCGGCATGGGTATATAAATTAATTACCACGGCAAGACGGTAGAACAAAATCTTGAAAACATCTTTTTTTTAAGCCCTCCCCTACACGTAACGTGGGGTTGTCATTTTTTTTCTTACTCATGATGCGGCATATCGTAGGATAGCTTGTTTATAAATATTATGGGTTTTTGACAACTATTTTACAACTCAGTGATCCAGTCAAGTCCAAAGTCCAAGATTGTGTGATGAACCTGAATAAAGAAGTTTAGTTCGAATTCACAATATTCACATTGATGTTTATGAAACTTTAACACTTTAGTAAATTAACGATTTGTAAGTATATTCTAGAGTATTTGTACTTCCTGAGTAAGGTGCCATGACGGAGGTTTAGTTTAGATCAGATCGAGCAGCGTATCGTACGGAAATCACGACCACACAGGTCTACTGACGCAGTACGGTAGGAAACGGACATTATACCTACTTAACTACTTATACTCACCAGCGATAATAGGTATTTATTTATTTATAAGTACTATATTGTACTAAGAAGGTACAAAAGGCGGACTTAATGCCCTATGGCGTTCTCTAGCAGTCTACCACTGGGCCAAAAAGAAACGTTTGTTAGGTGGACAGGGTAGTGAGAACGAGAAAATGGTAAATCACTAACAAATTCACTGCCAAGAATCGCTGCGCAATACGCTCGTAGTCAATTCGAGGTTTTCTTTGTATGAAGCGGAAAGCGACTACGTTGGTGACCGCTAGACGGGTTCCTGGCAGGGAAAGTGAAATATATTTTGACATATAATGTAATGAATATCTGCCATAGCAACGCAGTCAAAATATCTGACACTTCCTAACGGCCTTAGAAGTAGAGTCGTGTCAGATATTTATGCACTTTTATTGCTCGGTGCTGTACATTGTACAAATGCTGCACAAGTGACAATTGGAGCACAGAAGAAAATCATTCTCAAAGTCTGTATAACATTGTCATAAGATTGAATTTCACCTGGCCTCTGAAAAAGGTTTTTCACTCATTATTTTTACTAAACGGGACTCAATCGAATTTCAACCGGGATGACCGTTTTAAGATTTTTAATCCGGTCATGGGTATATCGCCAGACGTTGTTAGTGTTGTGTGTCGGCAGGGTGGCAACCCTAGTGTACAAGTCGTTAATAAAGATCAAGTGCGGGTAGTTCGAAAAACTCGCGCAGCAAGAAGATGTTGATAACTTGATACCCGCTTAAGCCAGTTCGTCTCGCGACCAAGGATGTTGTGACACATCCGAAACGTCGGGGAGCCCCAAAGAGTTAATAAATAAGTTAGTAACACGCGATTAATTCCCGTTTAGTCAAGATTATGTGTATGAATCATCAAAGTTTAAATCGATATATAGGTTTTTCCCTCTCCGAAATCTCATGAAAACATCCACAAAGTTTGATATTTAGGCCAACATACTTTTTGATGCCTATAAAAACGTCTTTTGTACATTTTACCGCATATCTTTTTACTTATTAGGATAATGTAAAAAAAACTAATTATTTTTTATATTCTGAAATGAATGACTATTATCGAAATAATTAAGCTCAATAAAAAAAAGCTATAGATTTTTTTACTTATTAGGATAATGTTAAAAAAACTCATTAATTTCTAATTCTGAAATGAATGACTATTATCGAAAAAATTGGGCTCAATAAAAAAAAGCTATTGTTTGGTAACGCAGTGGAGATTATTTTGGAGGAGTAATGGGGACTGGTAACGCTGTGGTAATTTGTGTACCAAATTAGACGTTTCTGTAATACAAAACTAAAGGCCTCCACCCACCGAACGCGTGTCGTGCGCGGCGCGTGTGCTACGCGGGCCCGCGCAAATTGTAAAGCATTGAAACTACACTTCAAACACACATCAATCGAATGCGGTCCGAACGCGGGCCCGCGGCGCTAAAGTTACAACTCGGCAGCGCGGCCGCGTGTCGTGCGCGTCGCGTCGCGTGTGAAGCGATGATGATGATCCTAGGGATTGCAATCCGGATTTTCAAGGGATTTCACGATCCGTTTCAAAATCCGGATTTTTAAACCTAAATCCGGATTTTCGGATTTTTATAATGTTAGTGTTCAAACTGTAAAAGTATTCTAATAGAGATCATTTTCGGCAACTAGGATGCTATGTAACCTTAAGAATGCGGTTGAACGACTCAAGACTTGACGCGTTAATGTTTTTAACATTTTTTTTTGGGGAATTGTCAATAAACTTCACGCTGTATAAAGACGTGTTTAATTATATTAATTGTTAATTAGAAGTTTTTTATTTTTACGTATGTTCAGTTTCCAAAATTTGCGTAGAAGTGTACATAATTATTTGTTTATTAAAAAGACTGATAACTTTTTTTGGTTGTTTCAGTTGTTTGATTATTTTTTCTAGTATTGAGAACAAACCTCCCTAAAATCCGGATTTAATCCGAAGTCCGGATTTTGGCCGAACCATTATCCGAAAATCCGGATTTGAGAAAGTATTTCCGGATTTGCAATCCCTAGATGATCCTTCAGTACGAGGGGTCGCTTATTATGCTGCTGCCAGTAATAAAGCTAATCGAAAGGGCTTGCAGCACTGCATTATCGATAGTCCTACCCCTCTTCTGTTTCGAGGAACAAACGAAATATGGGCATCTTATCAACTTATCATACTAGAAATCAGGTTTCTGGTTTTTTTTATTAATAACATTGCCAGGTTTTTTGTATTGCAATTGCAGCATCGCCATTTTGTGTTCCCAAATCAATGACGTGACTAATTTTATATATATATATATATAATCTGACCCCGTATCATATTCGGCCTTATCACGCAATAAGTGACAAGTTAGGAGCGTCGTCTCGTTCTATCGAACGGTGTCAGTCAGTGACGGACGCTCTATCCTGTCACTTATCGTGTGATAAGGCCGACCATGATACGGGGTGGTACTCGTACTCGTATCCAACTTAGGTTTAGTGTCGTGGGCTCCTAGACTATTAGGTGCTTACGGCAAATGTGTAGGTAATCAAATTATAATAATTATTGTAAACGTTTTTAAATGTTAATTAGCTTAGCTGGCAATTAAAAGGAACAAACCTTTACCTTAATTTGATTGTGCACGTCTTAACGTTTACTAGTACATAGTAATTGGGTGTATTAATCACCAAGAGAACAAATTGGTGAGGTTCATTAAACAAGTTGTGTGTGAAGTGAACATGTGATGAAGGACAAGAATAGTGTTGTATGAACACATACATCGAGGGTTTCATGCTAAAGGGGCGTATAAGCAATAATAGGGTTCTTGCTTATACGCCCCTTTAGCATGAAGCCCTCGACATGATGACCGCTTTAGCCTAGTTGGTATCTAGTGACCCTCCCTGAGAAATTAGAGGTCATGGCTTCGGATTCCGGTAAGGGCATTTATTTAGTCCGGGCGACCGGTTAGTCTAGTGGGTAGTGACGCTGCCTACCAAGCTGAAGGTCCTGGGTTCGAACCCCGGCAAGGGCAAATATTTGTGTGATGAGCATGAATATTTGTTTCTGAGTCATGGATGTTTGCTATGTATTTAAGTATTTCTATCTATTAAAAATGTCGTCGTGTAGTACCCATAACACAAGCCTTATTGAGCTTACTATGGGACTAGGTCGATTTGTGTAAGATTGTCCCCTAATATTTATTTATTTATTTATTATTATTATTATTTATTTGTGTATAAGCACGAATTTGCTCCTGAGCCATGTTTTCTATGTATATAAGTATTTATTCATCTAATATAATAAATAAATATGTATATCGACGCCTAATACCCATGTGCCACACTTTGCTTGAAAAAAGTTATAGTTTGGGACTAGGTCGATTTGTGTAAGATTGTCCCCACATATTTATTTATTTACATGCAGATGTTCTACTAATTACCTGCGTTCTTAAAATATAAACAAGTGAATTTACTGATACTGACTGACCAATTCTAATTGATGATCTATTCTTCAACTGAGCTAGGGAGCTATAATAGCTCAACTATTTACGGATTGTAAGTAGTTGCTAGGTAGCCAACCAGCCACACAATGCGTATAAATAATTACCCAAAAATCATAAAGGCACCGAACCAACAAGATATTTTCCGTAGAACAGAATAATGCAGTGTCCATTTACAGCAGGTCGATCACGCAACTAATTTTACAGGCGTCAGGTCCTAAACGTCACTTTAACTATAGAAAAATGACAGTTGAGCTGTTCTAACGTACCTTCGGAACGTTGCGTGATTACCCCTCAGGTGCAATAATTCGACTAGCGCGCGAAGTGAACGTACTTCTACTGTTAAGGCGCCGTAGGTTCAGCGAAGTTAAGCGAACAGAGTTTTTGAAACAATATAATGCGTCTGTTTATAATAATATGGTTTCAATAAAATACGAATAGTAATCTTGAGGCTTTTCTGTAGGGAAATCAGTGCTTCGAAACATGATTAAGCAAATTTCGCTCGATAGAAAAAATCACGAACATAGGTCTAAATCACACAAAAATACACTTAAAATATTCGTAACAAATTATTCACAAAAGCTATAAATATTAAAATTGCTTCTAAAAATCGGCAATATCATGTTTGAGGGAAATCAGTGTTTACATTTTTATTTATTTTAACGGCGAAAAAATTAAAATTAAAAAACATGATATTCTCGCTTCCGAGCACGCACTTCCATCTCGCTCACGCTTATGCTCAGTGAGAGGGAGAGAAGACCATGAACCTACGGCGCCTTAAGCTAGGCAAAAATTTTTTTCGTATGCCCAAAGTCGGTCCAATTGTAGGTCGATCACGGAACGCATTGTACGGGCGTCAGGTAGATCGAAATATCACTTTTTATATGGAAAAATTACAGTTAACTTGTCCATCGCGCGTTCGGAACGTTACGTGAATACCCCTCTGTTCTCCTCTACCTTACCCATTTCACAAACGATCTTCATGAAATTTTGTTAATTAAAAAAAAAAGCGGCCAAGTGCGTGTCGGACCACGCACAACGAAGGGTTCCGTGTCTATTAAAAAGGTCGTATCGTTACTGAAATCTTACGGCACTTACGTCCTTTTCTTTAAGGTAGGCAGTTTTTTAGAAATACCTCGACAAAATTCGCGAAAATTGTTCATAACAATTTTCGCTGAAAGAATTTAATAAGCCCTATGTCCATGATTTTTTTCATATTTTTAAAATACACGGTTCATGTTATGTATGGAGTGCACCCCTAAAAAAATTTTTTTTAGTTATTTCATTACAAAACTATGTCGCGGTTAACAAAATACACCTATCCTCAAAATTGTATTCAAATACACCTTATAGTTTTTGAGTAAAATTCCTGTGACATACGGACGGACAGACAGACAGACAGACATGACGAATCTATAAGGGTTCCGTTTTTTGCCATTTGGCTACGGAACCCTAAAAGCACTATTACGCGCGTGTTTATCAATGGTGCCGTACTGGGAGTATGTTTACTGTGTGTTGTGTACTCCGGAAGCTGCGCCCAAGCATCATGATTCTCGATGATCACGCAATGCCCGGCGGTCAAGTATAAACGTGTCATGTTCACTACAACTGTAGTTAATTATAAGCATAAGATAATGTTGATCGAACGAGCGAGCGAAGCGAACGAAGTTCTATGCTTCAGCTTGGGCCGAAAATCCGTCCCACTGTCCCGCTGTTCTCATCTACAGGTCGCATTTCTCAACCGATTCTCGTAAAATTTTGTGATCAGGCTCGTTAATTATATTTAAAAAAAATGTCGAGTCACTTTTTTTTAATGATGGCTCGCTCGTTCTTCACTTCACATACCCACTAGTATAATAATAAATGTAATCATATTTTTTTAACTGTTATCACTTGATTTGTATGGAAATTGGAATGAAGATGGTTTGTGTCCCGGAAAACGACAATAAATATGATTTATCCAGACAATGACATCTTCCATTCTTCACGAGACATTGTAACCAAGCGCAATAATATCAATGTGGATACTGCGCCTCAATTTACTGTGCGTTGTGTCCTCAATTCTGGTTGCGCGGCGGTCAAGTACGAAGGTGACTACCCCACTATAACAGTAGACTATATTATATTATAAAAGCCATTAGTACCTACTTTAATATTATAAATACGAAAAGAATCTAGCTTGGCACATTGCACCTAGAACCAATGGCCGTTGGGGCGGAAATGTTTTCGTGTGGCGACCACGTACCGGCAGGCGCAGCGTGGGCAGACCCCCCCCCCACAAGATTGACAGTTGACCTGATAAAGATCGCGGGAGTCCGCTGGATGCGGGTGGCGCAGCACCGGTCATTATGGCACTCTTTGGGGGAGGCCTATGTCCAGCAGTGTACGTGTCTTTCGGCTGATATGATGATGATAATGATGATAAATTGGAATAATACTAATAATTACACGGTTCAACTCACGTATTCAATGTCACTACGGGAGAGATGTTGTGGAACGGGCGCGGGCAGTGATTCAAGCGGCACCGCCGCGAAAACACTCATCCTGAAGAAGAACTGCCGAAGAGTTTGAAACATGTCGCCCGTAGAGACATTGAATACGTGAGTTGAACCGTGTAAGTATTAGTATTATTTCAGCATGTCTCACGAAAGTTTAAATTCGATGATAAATTGGGTTACCTTTTCATTCTGAACTGTTTAACTACCGGAGACCAACACCCAGCTTTTGTAACCAAGCGCAATTAAATAATGTCAATGCGCCTACTGCGGGTCAGTTTACTGTGTGTTGTGTACTCCGGAAGCTGCGCACAAGCATCTTCATTCCTGATGATCGCGCAATGCGCGGCGGTCAAGTGCGAACGTGTCTTGTTCGTAATTGTGTAACATACTTACCTACTATCATTATAATATACTCCAAAACACATAAAGGTACTGCAAATACTGTTATTAGATTTAAAACAGGCGTACTCATCCCTTATATATGGTGATTAACGAGTATTCATCCCATATATATTGGTGGTTAACGATTACAATTCTTTTTTTTATTTGAAAGTGTATGTTTCCAGATTGGTCCTATTGTTTTGGGGTCCATGAGGAATTGAAGGAACTCCCCAATTTTATTAGACACGCGTGTAGTGATTTCGGTATTTTCTAATATATCTCGTGTATTTTATATCGGAAACCACAAATCTGGTGAAATAGAACTGATGATGAAGACCATAAATGACTTATGATTCCGTTTCAGTAGCAAGTGCAGCAACTAATGTAGTGCTAACGCCTTGGCCACGACTTTGTTCTTAGGCGACCTGCGGCAGCGGTTTTTCTAATTCATTGCGCGTGATCCCAACTAACCACAGTACGTTGCGCGTCTCGACCCCGCAATGAACAGATAAAACGCTGCCGCAGGTCGCTTAAGACGAAAGTCGTGGCCAAGGCGTAAAGGTGATTCTGGGATCCTTGAGAAATCGACGGAACTTCTACAATATTGTCGGTCCACATATGGGGACACGGGTTTTTTAGGGTTCCGTAGTCAACAAGGAACCCTTATAGTTTCGCCATGTTCGTCTGACCGTCCGTCCGTCGGTCTTCGGCTTACCTCAGCAACCATTACTACTAGAAAACTGTAATTCGGCATTGGTATGTAAATCTATCACGCCAACAAGGGTATCGTTGGATAGCTTGTTCAAAAATATTATGGGTTTTTGGAAACGATTTTTGTTCGAGTCTTGTCCCCCACCCCCCCTGCCTGCTAAATGGCTGCTTCGGCGTGTGTGAAAAGAATGTGGAAAAAATCGTGGCAGTAGTACCTACATTTATAATGAATTTAAAAGGAAAACTTTGTACAAATTCGGCAGACACGCGCGCGCCAACTAAATGGTTGCGCCATTTAGTTGGCGCGCGCGTGTCGATGTCACTAAGAAAACAGGCAAATACGGAACCCTTCACTGCGCGTGGCCCGACACGCACTTGGCCGATTTTTGTCATAATCAACGCATTTGCTCTCGGGAAGCAGTTCATGCGGTAAAGTGGAAAGGAAATGTTCCTGTATGTTCCTTGACGAAGTACTGAATCGAAGTCGTTTTAAATTTTGTTTTTAAAGTAAATTATTAAGTATACAGAATACTTGTAGTAAAGGCCCCGCATTTAGTTTGTTACAAAAAATATGTTATAAAAAAATCAGACTGATTTCAAGTCGAATAAATTCTCGCCTAATAAATAAACTAGTGACGTAAGGAGGTTGTTGACAACAAGCCTGGGTTTTCAAGTATCCATGGGCTACGGTAACCGCATCAATCAGGCCGTACGCCTGTTTGCCACCGACATGGTAGGTTTATAAAATGATGCAGTAAATGATTGAATAGCTATAATCACAGATATAGATATACATAGATCACGCAAATGCATGTACTTCGCGTGTCAGAATTCGGACTCCGAGTTGGCACTCCGACTTACATTCCGCGCGCGTCTGTTGTGGTGGCCGGTTGTCCGTGAATATTAAGAAAATACCTTATTGCAGAATCGATTTTCCGCGGACAACGGGGAATTCAGATCACTAATTCGCCCGTGTGACGTCAAAGTAGGTAGAAAAAAGTGACACGGTCGGTTTTCATACAGATTGAGGTGTTTAAGTTATCTAGTGTATTTATATCTGTGGCTATAACGTATTTATATTTAGGTCAGAGTCACATGAAAATATTATACCCATCTTACTATCGTACGGGTATGACCTTCTTCGTTTCATAATATTGACACTCAAATGTCAGTCTTTTATAAACTGCATTTAACTCTAAAATGTAATCACTTTTAATAGCTTCGGTGATGGACGTCATAAACGTCTCAGATTTGTATATTTTATTGCTATAACGCCTAAATATTGTTTAACCATTAAAAGTTAAGACATCGCACAAGATTAATCTGAAAAGTTCAACTATTGCTACAAAGATCAGCGCACAAAAAGGTTAAAATAGTTTATTAACCAGAGAAAAACGTCCCCCTTTTGCAAAAAACTAAGGGAATTCCTTGCAACGAATTGTTATGTTGTTGTTGTTGAATCTAAAGGAAATGTATAATTTAAAGGAGACTCTATCTACGTGTAATGAAATCAACAGTAGTTTATATTTAGTACCATAATGCTGCGCCCTAACAGGGTTTGTGGTAAACCTGTATTTTAATTTAACCCACAAAGCGATCATTAAAAAAAAAAAAGGTTGAGTTTTTGGGATACTGGACCGATAAGCCTAAAGATAAAGCCAGGGTTTGATTTGATTCCTGGATTGGATTGCTTGTGAGAACATCATTATACATGTCTATCATTATCAAGGTTTCAACAAAAACCCAAAATTCGAAAGATCGAATTCAATAAATAACATAAACAAATATTTGGGGACTATCTTACACAAATCGACCTAGTAAAAAAAACAACAAACTAAGCAAAGCTTGTACTATGCGTACTAAACATACTTATATATATAAATATACCTACATCTAAATACATAGAAAACATCCATGACTCAGGAACACGTATTCGTGCTCATCACACAAATAAATGCCCTTATCGGGATTCGAACCCAACTCCAGCTACGAAGGCTCACTACCAACTAGGCTACAGAGGTCGTCAAATCAATAAAAGAAGCTTGCACAATTTATAATGGATAGTGGGTTTGGGGCACTTTAGGAGATTTAACAGTGACATAATCTTGTCACAACGAAACGTTAATAAATCAGTCAATGTGCCCAATCTATACAACGTGTTTTTTAACCGTCTTAGAGCCGAAGCCCACTTAAAGTATCCAAAACGTACTAATCATTTGTGAAAAAAAAGTATTAGTTAAGTTTTTTGTCATCATCATCATCATCATATCAGCCGAAAGACGTCCACTGCTGGACATAGGCCTCCCCCTAGGAGTGCCAAAGCGACCGGTCCTGCACCACCCGCATCCAGCGGACTCCCGCAACCCTACCCACGCCGCGAAGGTTTTTGTAATGAAAGGTACTTAAGTTTAAAAAATCCTGTATGGCGCGCGGTGCGAAGTTCATTCACCCGGTTAGAGTTCGTACCTATCTACATAAGATGGCGACTTGCGGTCACTGCGGTCACTCGGCTGGATGATTAAAATTAATATTCATCCAAAAAAATAGTAATAAAAAAAAAACAATAGTATGTGATACATAAAAAAAAAACTAGGCTTCGGCTCTAAGACGGTTAAAAAAAGCGGCCAAGTGCGTGTCGGACCACGCACAACGAGGGTTTTGTGCCTATTAAAAAGGTCGTATCGTTACTGAAATCTTATGGCACTTATGTCCTTTTCTTTAAGGAAGGCAGATTTTTAGAAATATCTCAAAAACCTTTGAACCGATCTTGTTCAAAATAATTTTCGCTGAGAGAATTTAATAAGCCTGAGCATGATTTTTTTCGTATTTTTAAAATACACGGTTGGACACAATTTTAGTGACTTTCGAGGAGATTATCTCCGACTCTATTCACTTAATCAAAAAAATTGCTGAGAAACCTTATACTTATTTTGAAAGGCCTATCGATTGATGTGCCACACGTGGGCTTGCAATGAAAAAAAAAATTTTGACTTTCAGTTTTATGTATGGAGTGCACCCCTAAGGAAATTTTTTTTAGTAATTTAGTTACAAAACTATGTAGCGGTTAACAAAATACACCTATTCTGTCAATTTTATTCAAATACACCTTATAGTTTTCGAGTAAAATGGCTGTGACATACGGACGGACAGACAGACATACAGACAGACAGACAGACATGACGAATCTATAAGGGTTCCGTTTTTTCCATTTGGCTACGGAACCCTAAAAACACGTGCGTGCCACAACAGCCCTTCATGACATAGTTATTTATCCATCCTCCTAGCGTTATTCCCGGTTGTGCCCAGGCTCCGCTCTGGCACCTAATCCCATGATTTCGCATAGGTATACAGTTTCACGAAAGCGACTGCAATCTGACCTTCCAACCCAAAGGGAAAACTAGACCTTATAGGGATTAGACCGGTTTCCTCACGATGTTATCCTTCACCGAAAAGCCACTGTTTAATATCAAATGATATTTCGGACGTAAGTTTTTGAAAAAACCCAGTGGTTCCAACTTCCAGCTGGGGTTCGAACCCACGACCTCGAGATTGAAAGTTGCATGCTTAACCGCTTAGCTACAGTGGTGGCTCTAATGACAAATAAATCTCGCTAAATACTGACGACCAGTTAGCCTAGTGGATAGTGACGATGCTAACGAAGCTGAAGGTCCTAGGTTCGAATAATGCTAATAATTACATGGTACAACTCACGCATTAGATTAGATTAGATTAGATTATTTTATTTCATTTTGGTAATTTACATGTCATTTCATAAAATTAAAATAGCATGGATTCACAAAAAGATCGTCAGAGTGTATAAGAATAAGGAACAATAATAAAAATAATGATAAATGGTACAATGTCAATGTCAGAATATTAATAATAGCTAGGCCATCCTAGATTTAAAGTCAAAAAATAATACCTAAGTATTCAATATTCATTCATCATAATAATAATATAATAATGTCATCTTAAACCTAAAAAATATACTTAGATGTAATTTTTAATACAATTTCAATTTATTAGTGTTTGTTCGTTGTATTCCTTTACGGAATACAGCGATTAAATGTCACTACGGGCGACATGTTTCGAACTCTTCGATCGGAGCGGGCGGGGCCAGTGATTGAAGCAACACCGCCGCGAAAACACTCATCCTGAAGAAGAACTCCCGAAGAGTACGAAACATGTCGCCCGTAGTGACATTTCATGCGTGAGTTGAACCGGGTTTGTAATGATTGGTATAACAACTTTTGATATATTTTCACTGGGTATAACAACATTTAATATAATTTCATTGGATATAATCTCTCAAGGGACATAATAAACTTTTGGTATAACAACAATCAGTATAATTTCATGGCGTATAATGTTCAAATAGTATAATACATTTATGATATAACGTTGAATGGACATAATGTACTTATATTGGATATAAGTATAAGGTTTCGTAAGATATTTTTTTTTCACACATGTTCATTATTATAACCTAACCTAACCTAACCACCAGCGTGTCGACGTCACCCCGCTTCGCGGGGTGCCTATTTCCGCTCTACGGGGCACAAGCTAACCCTAACCTAACCTAATACCATTGTTACAATTATTTGTCGTTTTTTTACTGCGGGGGGATCATGCCAATAGTACATTATACCAACTAAGTTTTATATCGAACAAAGTTATATCCCATGTATGTTATACGCTATGACTGTTAGATTAATTGTTGTGTATTACAAGTTCATTATATCTGGTGATAATTATATTACATGAGAATATATAAAATGTTGCTTTATCAAAAGTGCATTATTTCCTTTAATCGTTATATCCAGTGAAAATATATCAAAAGTTTTTATATCGATCGTTACGCACCCGAGTTGAACCGTGTAATTATTTGCATTATTTCAACATGTCTATGTCTCACGTAAGTTTATTTTAAAGTTTATTTATTAATACGTTCCTAGGTTCGATTCCCGGTAAGGGCAAATATTTGTGTGATGAGCATGAATATTTGTTTCTGAGTCTTGGATGTCTTGCATTTAAGTATTTATATTTATAATATATATCGTCGTCTAGTACCCACCCAGTACCCACAACACGAGGCTTATTGAGCTTTCAATTTATGTAAGATCGTCCCTTAATACTTATTTATTTATCCCAGTCATCGTATATTGAGCAAGTTATGTGATTATTTCATAGGTTTCTCATTCTACCAGAGCTCCCGAGGATGTGTTGTGTTGAGAGCGAGGGAATTTGTTCCTTCAGCTGTCAACACGGCGAATCCTCAAACATATCAAGGGTCGGCAAAGCCCATGTTACTCCTTTGGAGTTCCATGCGTCTATAGGCTGCGGTGTCCGCTTACCATCAGGCGGGCCGTACGCTTGTTTGCCACCGTCGTTGCATAAAAAAACTAGCCCAATTCTACACCTACAGTCAGCAAACCGTGGCAAGGACCATTTTCAACCCAAATGGCATTCTAGGGAACGGACTTCCGTCCCAAAAGTTACGTAAAATCTGTCAGCACCCATCGATCTCACATTGATCCGTGACGAATGAGTCACCGACGTCTGACCCACTAGTGACCGATCCGTATTTACATTATACAGTTTCGCAAACGGTGCAGAAGAGTATGTTCCTTCCTGTACTGGGCATGGAGAGATTTTTCGTGACAGCCTCCGTAATAGATGTTCCTTTTTTTTTAATAACTCAGAACCAGCGTATGAAAAAACCATTGAAGTCTAAGTAGCGCCGGAAAACAAGATGATTATAATAATAATGTATTGATAAATCATAATGCACATGAGTATTTATAGACTAGGGACTTAGTATTAGAGGAAAATAACACTTGCCTGAGCTACCCTGTGTTTTAAGCAAAGCTTGTACTATGGGAACTAGACGACGATATAACTTATAGATAGATAAATAGATACTTAAATACATAGAAAACATCCATGACTCAGGAACAATTCGTGCTCATCACACAAATAAATGCCCTTACCGGGATTCGAACCCAGGACGACGTTCGTAGGTAGGGTCGCTACCAACTAGGCTCCAGATGTCGTATGTTATAAGATAATACGAGGTCCCCGCATGCGGGGGTCGAGCGTTAGCGACCAATGAGAATCCGGCCAAAACGATATCTTACGTCTGTAAGATATCATTGTGGCCTTGCCTATGCGTCAACCGTTTGTGTACGAAAGCACCTACGACCACAGCGCCAACCTAGTGGGTTCGTGCCACTGAAAGTTCTTAGTAAGTAGGTACATTATTTTAAAGTTTTTTTGTATAATTCAATATGCCTCAGAAGACGGGTATTTATACCGACTGACAAAATGTATAGGTAGTTACAAATCGACTGTACCTACTTACCCAGCAGAAAATAGTTTCGATATATTACTCATACTCATACTCATACTCATTTATTAACGCGGTGCAAAGCAGAACGGCCCAAAACAAGTTAACCTTACTCGTCTCCCAACCTGTTTTTATTGTGACTAACTAATTACTTTATAGTTAAGTGAAAACTTGAGGAAAAAAGTTATTTTGTTCATAAGCCTATGCCTCCTCACCCGGACTAAAAATAATTTGTTCGCAAATCCATACTAAATGCTGATGCACATATTCGTCGGCGGGAGAGGAGCAGTGATGCTATAAGCAACGCGAGTTACTTTTTATGTGGCAAAGGATTTGAATGTGACCGGTTAAATCTGGAAAACAAACTATCTATCAACAACCATGTCACCAAAATGTTATGAACTTGAAATTGTTTCCACACACATAATGTTAGGTACACTTTTCAAGCTTTTTTGAGGCGAGAGCCGGTATTGAAGACATTTTTAATTTATTACACTGTTTAAATATTTAAATAATTATCATAGATATTTTGTTCTGCGATCTGGGCCAATTTTTTTATCTTTAAGTTTTATTGCATAGTTAATCTGTCTTTGTTTAGGTTAAGTTGTTGTTTTATTGTTTGTATTTATTAATGTAAGTAGTTCTTGTGTGATGATCATCCAAATATAAATAATAATAACTAAACTAGGTAAAGATATCAATAAGAATCAATAAGAATGGATGTTCACATACCTAGTATATAAAAAAAAATAAGAATGACATACTTGTCATAAAATGACAATGAAATGAATTACCTACATGTAATATTTACAATATTATTCATAAATTACTTACGGTAAGCTCAAATATTCAAATCGAAAATTTAGCGTACACCCACAGTTATGTTTACATAACCTAACAATGTCCGTTGGCCGATTGCAAAACAAAAATCACGGCGTCTTCCGGACACGTTAACACACAAACAATGTGTTATATCGCCCATCAATACTTATCTTTGGCACTTCAAATAAAATGACCCTTCGTAGTGACACCTATCGTTGAATTTTCAACCGTCACTTCAATACTGCAGGGTTGCTTTTCTACGAGCACACTTAGCAGAATTTGCCCGAAGATGGTACTGAATTTGGGTAATGCAATTCGTGGTATTGCATTGATTGCTTATTGTAAGAATATTCGGCATTTGAGATATGTTAACAATGCTTTTTCTGACATAAGAGAAGAAGCTACATGTAATAATGATCTTAATATTGTACAACATACAGGTTTCAAAACTGCATTAAATACGGTATTTGACCGATAGGCTGATAGTAATTTATTTATAAAGTGATCAACCTTATCATAAACTAAACATGTATTCAGAACACCGCCATTATAAAATAAAAGTTTTTTCCGCTTCTTAAACTCCACAAGGCATTAATAAAAACTCAAAAACATAGGTTCCATTACACGTTTAAACTAATTTAAATTAGAATGAAAACTAGTCATCTCACAATGAATTCTTGTAACATGACCATAAATCCGTATCCCTGCGAAAAGAAGACAAATGACCAATTCTTTCATTCGGTGGCAATCTTTTGTCTGCCAATTTATCAACACCGCGGGTGCCTGTTCTCAGATCTGTGCAATAGCGATGTACAAATGTGCTTCAAACATTGTTACACTGAGGAAACGGCTTCCGTGTTTGCAACTGTTTTGGCAGTAGAACCCGACTTTCAGCTGTTATTTGCAGAAGTAATTAACGACCCCTCGGAAGCTCAGAATGCATTAGGGAAGTATAGGGAAAACGATACACTTCTCAAGAAAATACAGTTAATAAAAAGTTTTTTTAGCCTTTCAAAATATGACAACTGGATACTTTTTGCTAAATTATACGCCCCCTTTCTAATACTTTATCCATGTCTTCACTACCACTTCGTCTAGTACATACATATACTCACGCCCGCATCCCATAGGGGTAGGCAGAGACTAAGGAACGCCAAATACTACGGTCCTTACATACTTCTTTCGCTTCGATCACATCCATACATCTCCTCATACAGGCTCGTCGGTAAGACGTAAGACGTATGGATGGATGGAAGTTGATTTTTCTGAGAGATAAACTTTTTAATGTTAAATAATTGTAATAGTTCTGAAGTGTTAAATTTTGAATGTAATATAAAATGTCATGTATGTGTACGATGTCATGTATATATAAATGAATATTGGTTTTTTCCATGTAGCTACTATACTGCGCACCTCTCCGCGCATGCTTGTCGGCGCGATATTAAAAACGTCTGCGTGAAGTATTTTCATTCTTGTCTAGAAATAAAATACGAATTGCATTTCTTTAATGTTTTAATCTTGGGCCCTAAAGTGGGACCCCTCCTGACTTAAGTAAGGATGAGCGGTGGAGTAAAATATAGTCGAATATCCATTCTATCACGAGATTACCTCCTACATACAAAGCTACAAACTTACATTTTACACTCTTTAATTATAATAATAAGTATAAATTAAGTCTTTATAAACTAGTTTACCGCATGGCTCCGCCCGCGTATTTCAGAAAGCCCAGGAGGTGCCGCGACAAACTTCTTCTTTATAATTATTAGTACTTCTAAGTAAAACAAATCTTAAGCTATAATATATTTATCAGTTTTCATAAAAATATTTTTTATGTAGGTATATGACGTCGCTCCCACAGTCAATATATTAATAGTAGTAGTAATAAACAAATTACTTTCAGTTAATAACCACAGCTTTTTTAAGTTTGCTTTTAATTTTTAGATACAAATATAAAATATTTTTTCTGTCGGCGGTTAAACCACAAATAGGCGCAAGGATATCTTAGATAAGATCTTATTAAGTATTTTATTTTCAAGAGAAGTGCTTTGACATTGTTTGAGGCAGTGTCATTGTATTCAAGACAAAAACCGTAGGTCGACTCCACGTTATAATACTTTGTTTTCATTTGAACATTGTAAAGAAGACTAGAAACTGCGCTTATTACATTAACATTGACAACGAAATTCCTATACTTCGCAAAAAAATAGTATTTCAATGTGCTGTTAGGGTGAAAAAGTTTCAGAAACACTATAACAAGTAACTGTCAATAATGCTCATGTCTGCTCCACATAATGGGCCATCATGGCCCATGGCAGGACGCAACTATGCGTTAGACGGAGAAAGACTTACTTCCATTGCATTCCAACGCATAACTGTCCCGCTCCATGATGGCTAATTATTAGGCCAGTCATATTTGATCAGAAAAATCACTAGAATCGCAAGCTAACGCCCAGTTGTGATTTTTTAATATGTTGTTAGGACCACTACCAGTACCGTATATCCAAGTTTGCAGCCTCGAAAGACCTGTGCTAACTTTGCAGCCAAGGTAGCCAAATATTTCAGTACACATCTTTCATACTGTAAGAATAAGGGTGTATTACGAAATATTTGGCTACTCTGGCTGCTACTAACTATATGACGCTGACTGTAGAAAATAGGAATACTGACATCACGTGTACTACCCATAATTTATTTTTATTTTTTATTAGCCTATATTGTGTCCCACTGCTGGCCAAAAGCCTCCCCTTTTTCCGCCGCTCGTCTCGGTCATGTGCTAGTGTTCGCCAATCTGTACAAAACGTATCAGGGTCTTCCCGCTATCTTCTTTTCGGTCTGCCTCTACCTCGGAAGCCATGTTGTGGAAGCCATTCGGTGGCTAATTTGGCCCATCGCTCCGCGTGCATCTGGCAGACATGTCCAGCCCAGTCCCACTTAAGCTTCGCGGTCTTAGCACCCACATCTACGATGCCAGTATTGGCATGCAGCTCCGTGTTCCTGACCCGATCGATCCTACGAACTCCGAGTATGCTGCGTTCCATTGCTCGCTGGCAAATCTTGAGTCTGGACTTTTGGGCTTCTGTTAGTGACCAAGTTTGAACGCCATAGGTTACGATAGGCAGGATACTTGCGCTTCAGTGTTAAAGGAAGGTTACCCTTCATTAGCGCCTTCATGGATCAGAAGCTCTTCCAGGCGTTTGCGATGCGTCGATCGATTTATTTATACTGCCTGTTATCGAAGGATGCTGCCGGCTGGCCCAAGTACTCGTCGACATATTGCATAATTAATCAATTTAATTGAAGTTTTTTGGTTCTTTTAGCTATTTCTACCAAACAAACTGTCGATTAATAACCATTGCAAGCGCATGTAGCTGAAAGAAAGTATCAAATGAAAAGACGTCAAACTTTTTAATTAATAGCTAATTCCCGCTAGCTTGAACCCCATATACGAGTACGACGCTGTTTAACAAAAAACTGCTTTGGGAGTTTTTAACGTCCTAAGCATTTCACAGACACATCAAATTTTTTATATGTACATACATACATACATTCACGCCTTTATTCCCAAAAGGGGTAGGCAGAGCACATGAAACGTATGTTCCAGCGCCACTTTTAGCATAAATGTGGGTATAAAACATCGACAAAATGTGATATTGCAGTGATAAGTTGCTAGCCCATCACCCACAACACATTTCAACCCTGGTCCCTTAGTCGACTTTTACGACACGACACGGGTCGGGTTTTTATATGCGGGGGCGTATAATCCTTATTTTTTCTTTGTTCATCATTCAAAATCTAAAAGTTAGGATTAAATATGAACCTTGTACATCTAAAACCAAAAAGTTATTATAATTTATTTTTTATTTTATTCGTTATTTTGTCATTTAAATTCATCATTCAAAATCTAAAAGTTAGGATTAAATATGAACCTTGTATGTACATCTAAAACCAAAAAGTTATTATAATTTAAGTACTTTTTATTTTATTCGTTATCTTGCTCTCCTTCGACAGTTTCTCAAAATAAAGCCCAAATGTGCTAACCCAAAGGGTATTCTTACAAATCAATATTTTCCAATTAAAGAGGACGATAAAATAAAAATAAGTAAATAAATATTAGGGGACAATCTTACACGAAACGAACTAGCCCTATAATAAGCTCAATAAAGTTTGTTTTATGGGTACTAGACGACGATATATGTATTAGATTTAATATATACAAAACATCCAAGACTCCGAAACAAATATTTGCCCTTACCAGGATTCGAACCTACGATGTTCAGCTTCTGACATTATATCAAAATATCAATTGTTTTTATTCTCGAGGAATACCCTCGCCTCCTACACCAACCCCAAAGGTCATTCTTTCAGATAGTAGACATCCAGTTGTGTATATATCGGACACTTGAGATCACAGATGTCCAACCGTGGATAAAACGGACCATACGTCATCAATTGTCCTTACGATCGATATCCGTGGACACCCGAAATCCCGAGCCCATCTGCCGCGCGAAGCTATATAAACACTTTCACCGCATCTGCGCGCGAGTCGGGGGACGTCGCTCATGTGTGCCCGCCGTAACACACGAGACAAGCGCGGATAGATCGCGGTTTTGTGCAGTGCAGTGTTTTTTTTCTTTTGTGCATAAGGTGAGTTCCGGATGATTTATTAACAATCAAATTATTTCAATGTATTCTTGATAAAAAATACATGTAGTACATATTTTTCAAAAATAAATATAAGTATTAGGAAATATATAAAATTAAGATTTTTGTCACAATCAATAAAAATATTTTTTTGCTAAATAATTTAAATAAATATTTTAAAATCATTCGGAAATAATAATTGCTTTAATATCTTTTGAAATATAAAGTATATAGTTTAAATAAAACCACTGTAAAAAAATATATAAAAATTACTTTGTTTTTTAGCTTTTAATACAGGAACTCCTTACTAATATAAGAAAAATTGATAACCATTTTATTTACAATAATTTTACATTATTTAAAAGCGGCCTTTTTAACCCAGTTTAAAAGAAACAAAAATTCAAAAAAGGAAATTAGTTATAATGCAAAACTGCGTGTGAAACTTTGAACGCAACCGTAATAATGGCGCGCATCAAATAGACATCAACGTGTCATCGACTGCCGGCAGTGAGCTTATTATTGCTTATTTTATTCCTATTGCTGCTGGCAACGAAACTGTATACATTTAACAACTTTTACGTTACATCATTATTGCCCATTTTACGCAGGAAGTAGTGAATTTGAAAACACTTGTGACTATTTCATTCAAGAAGACATTAAGTGGAAATTAACTAATGTTTAAGTTGACAAATTCAAAGGTATTTGTGAATTCCTCAACCCGCACTGGGAAAGCGTGGAGAAAACTGAACCTCTAGTCCATAACACGTGGCCTGTGCCCAGTGGGATAATTAAGTCGGTTATGGGGAAGTAGACAGGAGTCAAAGTTTCCGTGTCATTTATACTATTTCTAAACAAGAAATTAAAATTTGAAATTCAAACGAACGTCATGCAATTTATGTAAATAATCCCCCATTGGTTACAACACCAAATAATTGTTCGCTAACATCGCCATTTATATTCTCGACCATATTAAATTACTTGGCTAAGAAACGGAATAATTGGGCAGACAAACGCTCAATAATTATTGCTTATTGCGCAGTACTGTTTTCAAATTTACCAAATTTACAGGTATGTTTACTTTTAAAAGTAAATTGGTGCTAGAATTTTTGATCATACTTATTTGCAACTGGCTTACATATGAATCGATATTAAATTAACGAGCAACATTTCGTACAGTAAGGTCAGTAAGTTGTCTTCAAAATTAACATCACATTAAATCATGGAGGAAAAAAGTGTTTTTTTTTCAACGCTGTTTATTTGTGTAATTCCATGAAAATGACAGTTTCGTCCTAGCTTGGAAAGTCAGATTATTTTACTTCTTAAAACTACCAAAAGCCGTAACCCAAGAAAACCAGGTGACTGGTAACGCAGATCGATGATAAAACTATTCAAAAATATTGTTGCAATTTCACCAACAATTCCAACACAATGTTACCAACATGTTTCTAATTAACATTCAAATTTGTGCAACGGCTTTGTTTCAATAGGTACAATACCTATTTAACTACAATAAGCATTTATGAGCTTTAAGCTTTATTGCGCTTAAGTGATGCGCAAGCACTGACGCATTGTCTTCTTTAAACTACATTGGAATAGCAACCGTATCCCGTGCAAATAGAATGTATATTCCGAGTCAAAGCACAAACACATCAGAGCTTGTTAAAGCTATCTTTGCCATGCATTCAATGCAGTAAATTTAGCATGCTCGTATCTAGGCTACGTGTATTTAGAAAAGAAACACTATACCATGCTATTAAAGTTGAAATTCATGGCGAAGCACAGGTTATGTACGACTATGCGTGTGTTTTGAGATGCAAGTGAGTAACCTTTATCCAGGGGCATCGGGACGAATACTAAACAACCTATATGTCTGCTAGATGATAAACTATGCAATGTTGATTATTAACACATTGGAATTTATTGAGGTGGAATTATTTTATCTATTGTATCAGATTTAAATCATTGATTTTTTTTTTATTACGCATCTATAGTAAAATATGAGCAGGATACTTTTAAATGAAAACCCACCACCTACAGTATATGTAATTATAGGCCATTCGTCATGTCTTTCAACGTCTTTGCCCTCACAATATGGATAAAAAAGATAAAAAAAACTTAATTACATCAAGACTAGATTTCTAAGATCGTACACCAGCTACCATCAGAATAGCAGCGGAACAAACAACATCATACGAGTATCTCCATTTGCAGATCCATTCTAAATACATCAGTATCACAAACAATTTTCAAAATCGCATGAATAATTCCGTAGATTATCCCCGCGTACAAACTTTCAACCTCACAGACATTTCCCCGTTATAATATTAGCAAAGAGGTATAGATAAATGACAGACGACTGACTTGGGTTGGGATGAAAGGGAATGCAGTCTCTAAACTGGTAGTCAGGGTCAAGGGTCGAGAAAGGAAAAGCAAGTTCGACGGGCGCTATCTTCGACTACTGGTAACTGTGACTCAACTACCTGCATCCACGCAGTTCACATAATATATAGGGTAATTTAAAAATTTAAACTGTGAGCTGCTGAACTCACTAACCCGTTTTTCGTCTATCTTTTTTTTTCTTTTTTATAATTTCATTGTACGTACGTATTATTTTATATAAATTCCAATGTGTTTTCAGACTGAATCGTAATTTTTTAAATATAATTATTGAATCTACTCGGAAAATTTAATGAGAATCGGTTGAGAAAAGCGACCTGATGAACAGCCGGACAGCCGGACATATTATGAAACAACTTTGGCCCAAGCTGGCAAGGAGAACTTCGAAGTTTAGAAATATAGGATGGCTGACGATGAACAGCCAAATAAATTCTTCACATAGTCTCTAACAGCAAATCCCAGGTTTGATTTTTGACTGTCTCTGGTTGTATATTGATATATGTTATTTCCCCGAATATTCAGAGGTACTTAGTTGATGCTGGTCAGGCAACTAAAGATCGATTCGTCAGAACCTGCAATTTCTTATAGACTAGTTAGGTTTTATTCGAAAGAGTTCTTAATAGTTGTTTCAAATTAGTCATCAAAATACTTTAAAGTATAGGTGTTAAGTCATTGGTGATTAGAAATTACAAGTTCAATTGAAAAAAAAACCTACCGATAATTAAGTGAATAAAATTTCATTCATAATTTCAATCATAAATATCCGGGTGGTCAAAAGTGATCGAGTTACAATTTTTCATTCGAATACTAGGTAGGATAAATTTGTGGCCCAGAACCATGAAACCTTTAAGCAAAACACACGATCTCATTAAGCCAAGACTAGTAGCTCGGCCATTAGCATAAGGATGTGCAGATGAGAGATACCACCGACAATAGGACGGGCATACATCACAGCCGACATATCGAAAGACGTAAGTGCGTTTAGCAGCCGAGCGCTCATGAGTCCCTTCTATTGTTTGTATGCGTAAATCAGTAGTAATGTATGGCCATGTACGGTTTAGATATCTGTCTGTCACAAGGCGAGGTGGAACGTGAATGTTTAGAAATAGCATATAAAAGTATGCAGGGAAACAAGAGCTTTGTAACAATAATACAAATAAACATAATGAAACTAACTAACTAGTTAGTGCCTGTGTTAGCTGTAGAACTCTATATTAATATTTTTTTGTTAATGTTCATAAACTAAATCGACCATAAAAAACGGAATAATTATTGAACCAGCTCACAAAATTTCACGAGAATCGGTTACTAAATGCGACCTGTAGAGAACAGCATACGATTTTTTTTTAAATACAGTTGCTCAAGTGCTACTTACGAAGCTGTTTAGCGTGCGGAAAGTTGGTTTTCGCGAACTAGTGCTTTTCACTTTTCCCACTCAATAATTGTACAAATTGTACCCTTAATTATTATGTCAATAAAAAATAAATAAGATAGATCTGTATTAAGAAAATTATTTTTTGAACAACTTCATTATTTATCAACTGTATTACAATTATGTTACAGGATTAATAGTATAAAAGTTTCGAATTCCTTACATGTTGTTAGATCTTATTTTTTCGCAACTGTGTTAAAAAACGTCGTTCGATACACGTGCGGAAATGTCATTCTTCACTCGTCCCGAGTCTGTATCTCGGTACTCGTGACGTAATGACATACCTTCCGCACTAGCATCGAAATGTACTATTTCCCAAACTGTAACGGGGAACATCGTTTGCATCGCTCGCTAGTTCTATTATGCTGGAAATCGTTATTGTATCTGTACAAGTGTACTGGATCTTCTATTAGATATGTCTACATCGCATGAGATTATTTCATTCAGACTCTTTATGACCTGTCTAGATTTCATAATGAATTCAAAAGTGTGTCCTAGTTTTATTAATTAGTAATGCACCAAAATCTAGAAGTTAATTCCATATATTAGCATTTTTGATTGTACATTGCTTAATAATTACATGACCTGAAATTTAAATAACTAATCATGAGAAATTTTTGAAACAAAGCTGCTGCATACAAATGTGTACTAATATATGTATGCGTACTTACGTATGACACTTTATTGCACATAAGAAAAACCATTTACAAAATAAACAAAACATAAATGAATAAGGTTAATTTAACGTACAATTCTTGAATCTGTTCAAATTACAAAAAATAAGAATAGTAATAATAGAATGTAATTTAATTTAATACATTCGACTAATATCTCGAAATGACTAGGATTGAGATATGTTTGTTATGTAATTAAATATTTTTTCTACTCCTCTACCGTTAACTGTCATTTAGATAGGCTCTATAGTCCAGGCAATGAACTGACAACTTGTATGGAAAAAATTTCAATTTTGGAAATAATTTATAATAGCTTATTTTTTATGTATAACGGATATATTATCAATTAAATAGTTACCCAGCGACAAAATCCGACAAAATTTCAGACATCGAAAAAATGATAAGTTAACTGGCTTCTAAAAAGTCAGTAAAAATATTAATAAATATTTTTGTCTTTATTTTGGTTCATTTACATTTGCTCTATAATATTCAAGATAAATCGTACAAAAAAAGATAATGCATGCTTCATTCAAATCTACATAATTACTTCCGGTTGGAAAGTTTGTAGGATTCTTGCCTAAATCATTTTAGAATAACATTTTCAAATGAAATCAACAATAAAAACGCTATTATAAATTAATGTTTTTCAAAACCGTATTTTGCCTGGAGTACTAGCTCAAATACAATGACACCGATAATAGGTAAGTCGTCGAAAAACTCTATGCTCTATGGCCCATAAACGCACTGTTTAGTGTACTTTTATGGTTCATACATTTTTCATAAAAGCACTGTTTACCACGATGTCAAATCATCTAACTTTTTTTCAATCGGCCGCCATATTGCAGTGGTACAGTCGACTACAAAGATAAGTATGTTTTTTAATGTTACAAAGTTATGTATGTATATCTTATTACTATGGTAGTAAAGTCTATGTATACATACTTTTGTAACATCGTATGGATACATCTCTTTGTAGTCTCTTTACTTCATAAGCAAATTTTTCGAAATAAAAAGTTTTACTATCAAACATTTGTAGAACATAAATTATTTACTGTAATAAAAATAAATGATCATGTATTATGTGTATACATATTATACCAATTATTGGTATTATTTATAAATATAAACCGATCCGATTCGGTTCGGATCCGGATTCAGTTTGGTTCGGATGGCAAGTTCAAGGAAATTAAAAACAAAACAGACCATTAAGAGGTGTCAATGTGTCATATTTCTAATTTCCCACCAAAGTTCCATTTCAAAATGAAAAGACAAAATATGATAACTATTCGTTATTTATAACTTATTAAGATTTTATTCGTGTTTGTGAAGTGAAGAAAACTGTTTACGTTCCTTTTAAAATGGACGAAGAAGAAAATAACTGCACCGCTGAAGAAATTGCGTGAGTAGTTTAGAACTAACGGAAAAACTACTGCCTGAAAAGTCAAATGCTATTTATTTAGAATTGGTCGTAGAAAAAGTATTGTATGCAACGGTGTATAACTTGGTCTTAAAACGCTCGTGGCGTCTTTAATTGCGATGCTCGCCAAGGCTCGCATCGCAACTCACGCTACTCACGTTTTAAGACCCTACTTATACAACAGTTGCATAAAATACTATTACGACCAAACCTGTTATATTTTATTTGCGTCGAAAGGCTTTAATTACACAATAACCTTGTAACCAACATAAATATATGATTTCTCCCAGTTGACTTATGTTTTATTGGTATCGACAAATATAATTAATCAAGAATTCCTTAATCTTTATTCGTTAATAATTGTCAGTAAAACATTAAAAGTAAAGCAATGCACATTACATTACTTACTGAAAGTATTTAATAACGTAACCCAAACGGCATACGGCAAAAGTCATCCGGTCAAACCCACTCTCCTAATGACATGATTGATTAGACACAGACATAAATCATTAACATCATTAAAAGCTAAAAAGATGAAATGTTAGTGTAAGTTTCTAATGTTTAAAAAGTGAACATAGCGACGTAGATTCCAAAAAAGTGCATTAATTAGTATACGCCTTATGTGGACGAGCAGTTTAAATGTCACGCGGTCGCACCCACTATAATGACCCTAATAGCTTCCATCTTAATACACATTTGACCTGAGTCATCACTATCACATAAATAGCCATTTAAAGCTATTTTTGTTTTATTGTGGAATATTATTCGCACTTTAGATTCAGTACTTTATTATAAACATTGTCAAATTATTTTGCAAGTAGAAATGGTACAGAAAAAAAGTGTTTCCTACGACATTGACATAAAGTTAAATTTCACCTAACTGGTGATCTCTTTTTTTTCACTATATCTGTAACGTTTTTTTTCAAGTGGTTAACATAATGTAATCTCAAATAGGTGTATAAGGTAGTTCATACGAGAGGCAAATAAATTACATTCAAATTATCGATGCTACTGATAGATCAAAATCAAAGATGCCTCATTTATAAATGCCAAATCCGTCACAAATAATGAGGTAATCAAACATATAACAATACAATTCTAATAATAAGATAGACACATAATAGATAATAATAACGTAACAATTCCATACCAGAGTGACGTCAAATGTCACTCGGTCAAACCGGAGTCACCAACCGATACTCATGATTAAAAAAAGCGTTTGGTGAATATTAAGTAATACTACTATAACTAAAAGTAAAACAAAAAAGCAAAGATCAATGGCCTAGTGTCATTTCACGAGAGATGCGAGTGATGTGAGTACGGAAATACCGTATTTAAAAATAAAACGAATAAAAAATCACATAATATAATTGATCAAATGAATCAGAAACACAAAAACTAAAACATCGAAATACACCAATACCCGTAAATAAAAAAGAAACATAAGTGGCATATAAAAACATCATGAAACCATAATTAAGGTACCATAATTAAAAGTAAAACATCGAAACAAGCATAGATCACTGGCATAGAGTAGAGTAATGTCAGAGGTCGAGCGAAAGTGAAGAGGTTGCGTACTCTTACGCAACTGTCGCGTGGTTACATTGATTAGTGGATGCGAGGTGGGTCAGTGGGTAAGCACGTTTACACTAGCAGTATTTGTTTCTTGGACGCATGCGTATTTGCTATAACGCTTTCGATATATTTAAATAGAATATTTCATTTGATCTTTAGCAATAGATTTGATATTAAATACTTCAAATAATTCATACATTAAAGGATACTCCAGTTTATAAAAAAATATGACACACTTAGGTATATAAAGAGGTCGTCGGTACAAGTAAACATTTATAAAAATATAAAATTATTTGACAAGAAAAATAGTAGTATACCGCATAATGGGTCCAAATTAGGGTGCTAAATAGTTTTAGATGTCCCTATATCAATCATATCACGAGGACATTCGACATCCACAGTTTTGACGCAGCTCCAAACAACGGTGGTAGCTTATGCTTATGTATGTTTTAAAATCATAAATATGTTGAAAGTGTTACATTGTTTACATATTTTCCCTAGGGGCTAAATTTACTACTTTAGCCCCGCTATTTAAGCCTAATATGACACACTTTTCGAGCATGAGAAGTGATTCAAAAACATGAATTAAGCCGCAGTCTTCTTTACTTTTACAACAGACATTTTTTTCGTCGTCAGTCGTATCGTAGTCGTGCCGTGTAAGGCGTGAGCGCGGATGCTTTACTTGGATCTGCGCGAACGCATGTTGCGGAATTCAAGTTTATTTAGAATTTTACGAGTCGTTAAATTTTAATTTGTGTCCGATTGAGACATTATCTGGGTGTGCTACTTTTGTGTTTCTTTATTATTTTGTGTTATTTGTTCAATTTAATCGATTAATTCGATGACTGACAAAAGTATTGACTTATTTTCTTCGTTATTTTTATTATTTTACAGTTACCTAAGTATCTTGGAAATATGAAGCATTGAACTATCTTAAACACACATATACAAGTCAAATTACCATGAATATAGTAAGTACATTGCATATAGAAGCTATAAAATTCGCTTAAGTGCACCAAAATATGTGCTGCTCATTTACTAATTAAATAGAAAGGTATTAGGAACAACAATAAACATGTACAAGTAATATGTATATATGTATATTATATTTTTGTATTTATTTATTATATTAGGAAATGATTTATCCTTTTAATCTGTGTTTTTCTTGGTCAACTGCCTGCACCTTTAAGCTTTTCTGTTTAGCCCTGTGGTTGACTGGTAGAGAATGCCTTAAGGCCATTTGTACTTCTTATCTGTGCAATAAAGTTTAAATAAATAAATAAACAATAAACAATATGAGTAGGACAAACACACACGACTCGAAGCTCACTAACATATTTTATAAAAAGTCATAGGAACTAGAACTATAGTGCTGATTTAAGTCACTCTGGCTCTCGAAGACTGTCATTAATCACAGCCGATGACAGAGCTAATACTTGACACATCGTTCGCTAACATTTGCTATTGTGGCCACTTCATTCAAAATGCGAAGCGGGCACATCCGCACTGTTATGAAACTTTATGATCGTAGCTAAAGGAATAGAGATATAAAGTTTTATATTCTAACTACGGTGGTGTTATATTATTTGGTGATTGGTTATCCTAGTTGGTAACTCTATAAACCAGGTGCTCCTGCGCAGCTATCACATCGCGAGCTGTATCGCGGTGAGAAAGACTATCAGTCTATTCTTATTAGAACGCTTGAAAGAGACGGTTTTTATTGTGTTATTGTGGGCCTTTATATGTCGCTTTGACCAGCAAGTGATCTATTGTGGCAGCCCTTTGTTTTAGATTTCACCGTTAAGACCCGTTGCCTCTAAGAAATTCCAGATTCTTTGGGCGGTGATATGTTGTACCTCTTCTGGGTGCACGATGTGCCGCCCTAGGTAGATACTTCTTTTGTGCATGAGTGGTCCGCAGGAGCAGAGAATGTGCATTGCTGTTTCCTCTGTCTCCTGGCAGAACCTGCAAGTTGCGTCCTGTGTCATACCCATTTGAAACAGGTGCTTGTTTAATTTGCAATGTCCTGTCAGAATTCTTGTCACTGCGCAGGTTTTGTGTCTTCTGAGTTGTAATAGCTCTGTAGACAGTTTATTGTTGTACCCTTTGATCAAGGCTTTAGCATGTTTTTGTCCTTTGGCGAACTTCCACAACTTTATTGCCTCTGATTTTACTGTGTTGTTTAGCAGAGAATAAAATAGCAAAGAGACGGTTAGTCTATATCGCCTCTAAACAGAGCGGCTACTATGAAATGTTCGTTCTTCGTTCGTTCGTTTATCTCTATCTCTGTCGCACTTGAATGTTGAAGCGACAGAGAAGGAGATATTGCAAGTTTTGAATTTCGACGTTCGTGGTAGCGCCGCAGGTCGCGGGCCGTCTTGTGATACCCATGCTGAGCGGCTACTGCGTTACGAAAAAGAAACTCGTTCATGTATCTCCCTCTTGCTTGCTACTTGCTAATTCGAGAGAGGGTAAAGGGAGATAACATGACCGAACTTAGTTTTCGATTCGGGGTATGCGCACGGGATTGAAAGCTCTTAAGTTTTAATTGTTATCTATCACTGTTCATTCATTGAATCACACACCAAATAGTTGACTGACTAATTAAATCTCAATTCACACATATAATTAAATTGACAACCGTGTCCACAACGCCGATTCTTAAAACACTATTTTTAAACAAAACGGACGATAAAAAGTAAGAGCAAATAGCAATGGAACAGTACATCGCAAGACGTGAAATAAATGTGTAACTGTGCCACGCATCTTCCGTGAGAGCTTCAAACAATCGCGACCTGGAGAGTATTCGACTTTGTATTGAATTGGAATCAGCATTAAATTTAGCGGACGCTCGTGTAAGCGCCGCGTTATATCTTAAGGCACCTTGAGACCAAGCGGCGGTGGTAACACTATGGGATGAAGATGGCAGATGCGGATAAAGTCGAGCATATTCCTATTCATGATTGTGGGAGGTTTGGAGAGAGAAAATATATCGTCCTGCAAATATTTGGTGCTTTTATTAGTTTACACTCGGTTCCACACGCACCATGCTTGACTGGTGAGAACGAGGCGACAATATTAAAATGATCTTAATTCTATACTTACGTTGAATAGACCTGTGCAGACGCAGTTGACAGTGAGATATCCCACTCAACTGTGACCTCATATTTGGTACTTATTGTTTTATTTGTATACTACGTCGGTGGCAAATAAACTTACCCGCCCGTTGGTTGGCGGTCGCCGTAGCCTATGTGCACGTTTGCAACTCCAGGGTTATCATATGCGCGTTGCCGACCCTTTAAAAATTTATAAGTACACTACTTTCTTGGAGAACCCAATACTGCAGTTCCTCTGGAATATCTCTGACGCCGAGATTAGTAATAAATAATAAATGATACGTCTGTTTGGAGTTACTGTTGACTGATACAGAATATTTTGTTGCATTTAATTCACCCTGTGCTTTGTACTTATTTGATTTCTGCAATAAAGTTTAACGTGGCAATGCCGCCAGCCTCCTGGGCACCCTACCGTCTGGCGCCGATCTGGGCCAATTTTTTTATTTATAATCTTGTTATTGTTTTCCTTTATTGCCTAAGTTTATATTTTCTTGTTGTTGTATTTAGTACTTAGTTTTATAGTGTGTGTATTTTTACTTTGATAAAATAAAATATACGCAGAATAAGTAAATACCAAGTAAATTATGCATAATCAGAGATCATATTAAAATTTATCCTAAGACGAAAGCTACTACACACAATTAAATGGGTCAATAAAACAAAAGCCTTTCCTGTGGTCAATATTTAAAGGCTTCCATGCTTAAAAAAATGTTTTAACGGCATAAAATCATATAATACTCCAGGCAAAATAGGGTCAGCTAGTATGGCGAAATGGAAATAATTTATAATAGCTTTTTTTTTCTGCGTAACAGATAAATTATAATTGTATTAATAACGACGAGACTAAATCCGACAAAATATTTGTGATTTAGATATTTTAATAAATAATTGAAAATTTATAAATTCCTGTAAAATCGGAAAAAAAAATTATTTCATTTTTTATTCTTTGTTTTGATAAATTAATATTTCCTCTATAAGTTCGATGATAAATCAGGCAAAAAATGTTTCCGAATATTACATTTCTATTTAGTAGATCCCTAACATTTTATTCATTTACCATATTTCCGTGTCCAAAAATAATAATTGGCTGTAGGTTCCTACATTCTTTGATGAATGTAGTGGACACAAACATTAGAAACGAATCGCACACTAAACAACAACGGAGGGTGGATTTTAGGGGTTAAATGCTGTTTAACTATTTAAAAAAATGCAAATTGATCAGTTACTTTTGGGATTTTCATTATAAGCTATTTTTCATCGAATAATGTACGAATCCCCTTATAAAATCGGTTGCAAGTAATGTTATTACAAACACCTGTTAAAATAGGTTTAAAAATGCCGCGCGCGAGCCGCAGAGCTAACGTGATTGGCCGGTCGCCCGCTCGCCGCGTAGGTACTACATACTAGGTAGGTAGGTAGGTACCGCACGAATCGCAGCTATTCGCGAAACCATCTAACGCGTCTAAGATCTAGTTGTTAATAGTAGTTAGTTAAATTTTAATATACTCGTTGTGAAACGAATTATGAAAATATTTAAGTATTTTTATTTATTTATCAATGAGTGACACTGACGAGCGTGGGATGAAGATACCTATGCAATTTAACTTTGAACTTTGACGTAGGTAGTGGAAGTTGGAAAAAGGGACTTCAAAGATTGTGCACACGTGTATATTATGTAGTTTGTGATGGACTTTTTAAGACTAGAGGAAGATGCTTGCTTTGTTTACATTAATTTCTTTTTTGGTTCTTTATATATTTCGTCTTTATTGCACTAAGGACAACTTATCGTACAAGAGGCGAACTTAATGCCGTAAGCATTCTCTACCAGTCAACCTTTGCGCAAAGCAGACAGATTGTGGGCGTGTAGTAATTGTAATAGAGCAAAATTCGTTAAAATAGTAAACTAGAGAGATTTATACCCTTACCTATTATTTGATTTTTATTATGCCCAATATTACACGTTAGATAATAATAATATACAGGGTGAAAAAATCTATGGAACCTGAAGGGAAACCCTTAAGACAGCTCATTCTCTCGCTCTCATTATCATGAATTAAACACTATTTAAATTTAATTTACCTACTTTTAGCCCGAATTACATTTGAATTACAATTTACTATCGCAATCACTAAAATTTATTGACCGAATATCTTTTGTCCGAAAACTTTTCGTATTTTTATGACTTCTCCGAATATACAATTCATTACTTTTTTCATTTACCATTTGATGTTATCCAAATGTGTCAGTTGTCCGAAAAACTTTTACCACTACAGTCTTTTGAGCTTTGTTACAACTTTTGTTTCATAGCCAATTTTTGACTTATCCAGCATTACTTTCCGCATTTCATACGTTTAGTCAAATGTTCATTTTGAATGAAATTCAAAGTAGTTTTACAGAGACTAAGGCAGGTCGGTGTAGGTACGACGACGAGCGAAGCGAGGAGGAGTTTTAGGTGAACTGCGAGTTTGCGACCCTACATCGCGCGAGCCGAGCGAGCGTAGCGTGCCGTGGCAGCGGCCGGCGAAGCGCCAGAACCGAACACTTTTTTACTACTTAATATTTACATATGTACTGTATAAGTAAGGGTCAGGTCGGAAGTAATAACTTGATAAACCAAATGTTGTAATTATTTAGTATCGATTTATTTAAAGAACACCCTGCCTAGAGATGGTGTTTACCCAACCTACCCAGAGTTACCCATTTCATCCCAAACGTCGTCTTGTGAAGCATTTTTGCAAAATATAATGAAACTTCTTACGTCATAGTCATATAGGAATGTGTAAACGTAAACGTTGTTCTCATTGAGATTTTCTTACTTGGTTACTTGCTAAATATGCAAACAATATAGGCTCATCTTTCCCTGGCCAGACTATACGTGTGTTATTTTGAATAATAGTACATTACTGCAGAGGCAGTGAAGTAAGGGATTGCTGGACTAGTCCAGGCAATGAACTGACAACTTGTATGGAAAAAATGTCAATTTTGGAAATAATTTATAATAGCTTATTTTTTATGTATAACGGATATATTATCAACTAAATAGTTACCCAGCGACAAAATCCGACAAAATTTCAGACATCGAAAAAATGATGTTCTTCTAAAAAGTCAGTAAAAATATTAATAAATGTTTTTGTCTTAATTTTGGTTCATTTACATTTGCTCTATAATATTCAAGATAAATCGTACAAAAAAAGATAATGCATGCTTCATTGAAATCTACATAATTACTTCCGAGTGGAAAGTTTGTCGGATTCTTGACCAAATCATCTTAGAATAACATTTTCAAATGAAATCAACAAAAAAAACGCTATTATAAAAAACGCTAAATTAATGTTTTTCAAAACCGTATTTTGCCTGGAGTAGACGAGATTGGGGTAAACCGGATACAACGAGTCCAGCAATCCATGTTCCGGCCGAGGATTGTATAGTGCGTTTCTCAAACGATGTGAGGAAATATTAAAATAAAAATAAATACAAGGTAATCAATTAAATAATAGGTAATTTGCCGCCTTTTTATTTTTTAAACATGCCATTTAAACAAGCCGTTCGAGCACTATGTTTAACCGCACATAGGTATAGTACCATCGTTTTTTTTTTTATGTCACAAGTTTGCTTACAGAACTGAGTCTAGTGGTGGTTGGCAGTATGTAATTTTTCCTTTGTCAGTTTAATATTAGTAAGCAAATTTAAAAAGTTAGATTAGCGGACAATAATGGTTTTACTTAGGGTTACTTTTCTCAGTCCAGTTCCATAGGAAACAATTCACAGCCGTTACTAGTGTTAGCAAATTGGTGGGAACTGGCGAGAATAACCATCGAATACCAAAACCAAATGGTACTCAAGTATTGCATTTTTATCGAGTCGATACACGCGTAACGTAGCTGAAAATCGAATTTACCAGTCAGGGATATTAATATTTGTACCAGAGTAAGGATAAAAACTGACATAGAGGCGTACACAGATATTTATGCCCTTTTTTTGTACATATATTAATGCCTGACTTTAAATTTTCACCAAGATTAAACATATGATTAGTAAAAATAAACCAAATTAGCCCAAACTACCTACAATAGACGGACAGACAGACAGACAGACAGACAGACAGACAGACAGCGGAGCCTTAGTAATAGGGTCCCGTTTTTACCCTTTGGGTAAAACAATATCACAGATTTGAGTAGGGCAGGCAGTGTCTTTCTGCCTTTACGTGGTGCACGCCACTGATGTTATGGATTTACGGTGGTTTTCTTTCAGGGCCCATAGGTTTTTCCACTCTGTATAGCTATAGCAGCTAAGCAGTATTTTAGCAGCGTGTTCTTTCTTACCCATTCCAATAATTAAGTACCTACTTCCGTTACTACAATGATGTGCAGATGGATCGTGTACTACCTACGCAGATTAAGTGGGAAATTAACTACTTTAAGTAGGAAATCACCTGTTAAAATTGTCGTCACTGTTTTATAATGATGACATTTATCAGTAAATAATTATGAAGCATTGAGACACCAAACATAGAAATGTACTAAATTCTTGGCATGTTTTCACTAAAATATGTTTATAAATTTCATTAATTGTTAGCGCGTTTCCCGCTTACGCCATTATTACACCGTGAATAGTCGCATTCTCCTACTAGTACATCGTCGAAGACGATATAAATGATTACAAATAATCTGCGTAGGTAATGTAGGTATCTATCTACTTCGCGTCACAGAAAAGGACACGTTGCGTGCCGCCGTTGCGAGCGAATGTGATCGTTAACACACGCGGAAAGAGCTCAAGTTCAATTGTAGAATTAAACAGGACTATTCAAATGTGTATTATGCTTTACATAAACCTTTTTTCTGTAGGATTCGTTTACTACTTTAATAATCGATATAGTTAAATTAAATTTGGACACAATTTGGTCCTATAAATATATTTACCGATAGTTTATTGGAGTAAATGTATTTATATGCAATTCTAAACAAAAATCTATACGATTTTTAGCAAAATAGGTTCATCAATTATTTTTATGAGAATCAAATCAAAGTACTACTTATTACAATTTTTTTCTACCAACTTCTGTCACCTGTCACCCAAGCCATGCATTTTGTTAATATATTGATTTTACATGTAAAAAAAATGTCGGATTTCATAGTTTACAGGTTAAAGACAATAATATTGTTGTGTTGACGATTATAGACAACTATTATTAATTTTAATTAATAAAATCGGCGTATATTTGACAGTATTTTTTTATACCTACTTTCGGGTCGAAAGTTTGTAAGATTCGTAAATAGAGTATCTTAAAATATGTATTTATGGCGGAGAAAAAAAACACAGGCTATTATAAATTAATGTTTGGCGAAACCGTATTTTGCCTGGACAATAAGAGGAGACGCCGTTTATGCGTCTTAAGAGTCCAGCTAAAAATTAGGCTTTATCCTTCACTTTGGCAATATCCTCAGAGGAGACGCGACCTTAAATCTTTTCTGACCCAAATAGGTAACATTCATAAATGATCATGACTCTGAGTTTTAAGTTTTAACACTTTCACAGCCAGGTAGTCGCCTAGGGTGTGCCTACGCCGTACCCATGACGACACATATGCGTCTGACCGCCGTAGTGGCTTTCCGCTACATACGAGGAAAACCACGGGATCGGCTACGAGCGTAGCGCGTAGCGATTCTGGGCAATGAATGTGTTAATTTGCGGAAAGAACACGGGATCGGCTACGAGCGTAGCCATTCTTAGCAGTAAATGTGCTAAGCATGCTTACCAAAACAACTGCTAAACGAATGAAGCAAGCGACCTCCAATTATTGTCGAATCAGCTTATATTCCCACGGGTTTGATCTGAATAAATAGTTTAGTATTGTTTACCTTCATGTTGTCTTTCATCTGCTGCAGTTTACAGTGAAGCCTGGGAATACGATATTTAATTAGATTACATGCTCGAGGTGTAGCAAAAATTACGCGTAGATATTATCTTAAATACTGGATCTTATTCACTTACTAGAAATGGCTTACGCCGGATTCATTGGTACTTCGTGTTGAGTCGACGTGCCGCGACAGAACAATATTGGTTTCATATATACAGTGCGGTCAGATTCATACTCGTCAGATAGGCTCTCACGTGACGGCTCCCTTTGTGTCAGACGCCAGAGCGCAACAGAGAGCGCATCTTGATATTTCCGTTGTTTCCCACCACTCCGTACCAGATTTCATTTAAATCAGTTCAGCGGTTTAAGCCGGAAGAGGTAACAGACCGACAGAATCATATTCGCATATACTCGTATCATAAACTAGTTTCTGCCCGCGACTCCGTCCGCGTAGATCTCGTTTAAATCGCAGCTCCATACAAAGTTTCACCCCCTTAAGGGGTAATTTCCGGGACAAAAACTATTCTATGTGCTTCCCGGGACTCAAGCTATCTTTGTACTTAATTTCATCTAAATCGGTTCAGCGGCTTAAGCTTTACGGTTAAGTTAAGGTAACATTAGTAAGGTTAATAAATATCTAATAAAGAATCAGTTTCACCTTCTCTCAATACAAAGAGGATTCATATTGATACAAGAAATGTTGATGGTTGATTGAATCACTAAACACTGTCACTAATCTTAAATGTCTTTCAGCCCCACAATACCATTTAAAAGACACTTGACATTCATATTCATCGTTAAGTTTTGCAATCGCAAACATAATGATTGAAATGATGATGTACAAAATGATTATGTACTTTTTGTAATTACACTTTAATCGCATTAAAGCTTCATAAAAAAGCAATTCGTTAATAGGTTTTCAAATCTATACAAAGAATATCTTCATCAACTGTACTCTTTGACTTTTATTCAATAGATTTCAAAACTGACTATAGGTAATTAGTTAAGGGCCCCTTCGGGGTCCAACTTGGAAAGATAGGTAGGGTTTTTTTTTTTTTTTTTTCAAAACTGACTGACAGACTAACAAGCTAGACATTTAGACATTTTTAATCGCTGTTATTTGACTCCCGCGTGGTGTTTATTTTATAGTGACTAAAATTAGTCTTGTGATGGACCAGAACAGCACCGCCCCTTTTGTTCCCGAGGGTTTCGTAAAAGTTGACTAAGCGAACAGGGTTGAAGTAGACTCGAGCCTTTTTAGCCCAAATTTTAAAGCTCGTTTTAGAGCTGGCTTATTTAAATGGGATTCAAAGAACTAGTGATTTTAATAAGGCCGTAGTCTTAAAAAAGGCTATAGTCTTTTTAAGGGCTTAAGCCTTTTTTAAGGTTGTAGCCATTTTTAAAACCCAAGCTGAGGGCTAATATTTTGAAGTCTCAATATTTTGACAAGGACTTTTAGCCTTCAAATAAGTAGTATTTTAATAAGGTAACGAGCTCCGAGAGTCTAGGCTTGGGGGCTAAAGAGCTTTAATGAAAATGTTCTTTATTTTAAATAACAGTTTCATCATGTTATTTTCATACTCGTTTGGCCTTAAAGATTGCGTTTATGCTTTAAACATATGTGTTTTGTTTAATCGGCTTAAAGCATACTATTTGATGTCACGTCACCTTACTGTATCTAAAATGGCTACACATACATAAAATGATACAAAACTTTCTTTAATTTCGTTTAATTTACACATAAACAGAGAATATTTACAGTGTGTAATCGCAGTTGTAACACAGTAACATACGGTCACTTCTATTTTTTTATTACTACGAGTAACACAAGCTATAATTAGTTGGTCACACAATAGCTGTAGCACAGTAGCGATACAAGAACCAGTAGGTAATAGGAACAATCGTTATAATTTACTGAGACACTACTGATCACAATAGGTCATTGTTTATCGTGATTAGGGTTGTCAGACCTTACTAGCTAGGTACCTACCTACCTAGTAAGGTCTCCCCACGCTGCGTCTCCTACCTAGTAGACGCAGCGTGGCAGACCCCCGAAAGGTGGACTGATGACCTGGTAAAGGTCGCGGGAGTCCGATGGATGCGGGTGGCGCAGGACTGATCACTTTGGCACTCTTTGGGGGAGGGCTTCGTCCATGTCTACTTCTATTTCTAGCAACGGGAACTAGTTTCCAACGTAGTTATGGTGGATCCCATTATGTACAGGTATAGGTCTATACAAAGTTTAATGTTATTCTAGCATGTCATTTTGAAATCAGAACCAAATTACGTTTGTATGGAGAGTCCTGGCGACCGTTAAGTTTAAGAATAGGGGAGTTAAAATACAATATATTGACCCGTCGCGTCGTGTTGGGACCCTCTCAAAAAAGTCGGCATTGAAAGCTTGCACCGTAAATGACATTTGTGACAACCACTAATTTCATCCGTTTTTCGCTGTTCCGACTTGTAGCGACCATAGATGCGAGCGCTACAAGTTTCAATCATTACGTACCTATGTTTGCCGACACGATGTAATGTTTAGAAGTGAGATATGGTAATGATGGGTAACTTTCGAAGCCACCGGCGGTTGGTCTGTCACGCGTACCATCTATACAAGACATACTATTCCGGGATTCACTGACGACCCTATTCAGATATGATTTAAATAGTTTTGGTTCGTATATTTTAGCTTCGGGCAAAGCATATTAAGCAGAAATAAGTACACATATCTACTATATGTACCGACAAAACTACAAAAGATATGTACAAGGGTAAACCACAATTACAAACAATATTCAGTCAAGATCTCCCTGCAGCATTGACTTTGATTGATTTGTGCTGGCGGCATTTCCTATTTGGGTGAAATTCCAAATTCAATAGAAAAATTATTATCGTCATTAAATTTTATTAAGGTTAGGTAAAATAACATTAGATATGCCCAGGAAGCTCCTTTTGCGTATTACAAAGAAAACAGACAGTCACGGGATAAAATAAAGCCTATAGCCATCCAGCAGGTCGATCACGTAACGCATTGTACGTACGTTAGATCTAAATGTCAATTTTTATATAGAAGAACGACAGGTAGACTGCCCTAACGCGCGTTGGAAACGTTACGTGACTACCCCTCTGGAGATCACTGCTATGCTAAGATTTTTTTGCAGTGCTTAGTGCAGTCAGATAGTATGTAATAACAAATCTATCCACGATAAAATGGCATCACGATTTCGATGAAAGACTACTTACGAGTAAGTCAACAAGTTAATAATCTTCACCTGATTATTCCATTTCAACACCAATTTGTAGAACGTATGTAATTACACGATGATTGCATTTATGTACGTATGCTAATAGTCTGAATTTGAGATGTTTGCCCATGTCCAATTAGTAAATATATGCAAGGTGCTAGAATTGGATCTTAAATTGTAAACGGAGAAGAAAATGGTTATCATGTTGGTGATTACAAAGTGGGGATAAACAGCTCGTAATTTTCATAGTTTGTTACTTTCATTTGGTTTGGAAATGTCACATAACGAAAAATCACTGGAAATGCAGTACCGAAACGGATAGTTTTAAGGATGGGAATCCAATAAGACGACCAGCTTAGGCTAGCGGGTAGAGTACCTGCCTGCAAAGCTGACGGTACTGGGTTCAAGTCCCGGTAAGGTAATATACATATGACATTACCATCATGCATTGCACTGCACGCATATTTGTTTCCGAGTCTCGGATGTACTTTATATTTAGGTTTTAATTTCTATTAATTATATCGTCGTATTTGTTCACAGTTTCGTATTCCGATTGCATTTCAATGTGTTTCGTGCGCCCGTCTGTTTATCTGAGACTTCAACTCGACGCGACGCGCGAAGAAGCAAGCGCGTGCGAAACACATTTTAAAAGCAATTGGAATGCAAAAGCACTACGAGTGAACTGAGACCCAAGCTTAATAAATGTGTCGATTAATATCGAATATCATCATAATTAGTCAAATAAAGCAACTTCAATATGAATGAAGCTGGCAGAGGAATTCTATCAATGATTTAATTATGCACGAAGTATGTTCATAATTAATGTCTTGTTAGTAATAGTAAGATACAAGCAATGCCGGGTCAATGACTATAGGTCAAAATCCTACCTGAGATCTACGATCCCACATTCGAATCATAGTTATATTGTTAATTTAATGTTTAGTTTTATACTTTTTAGTGTTATATGTTTATTCCTTGTAATTTGAATGTAATATGTCTATAAATATCCATCGCTTACGATATTTTATTGAACAAATATCTACAAGTTACTTATACACTTTTAGGCTCTAAATATTGATCCTTTCTTCCCGTGGGTGTCGTGAAAGTCGACTACGGGAGCAGGGTTGACGTGTGTTGTGGGCGATGGGCTAGCAACCTATCACTGTGATATTATGTACATTTGTCGATCTTTTAAACCCAAATTAAGGCTGAAAGTTGCACTGGAACATAAGTTTCATGTGCTCTGCCTACCCTTTTTGGGAGAAAATCTATGTATGTATGTATATAATTTTAGGGTGGTCATGTTTTTCTACATTAGCTTAATTTAGTAGATAGGAAAATAATCGGTTTCTGTTACCTAATCTTGATCTCTTTTAATTTTTTTTATTTGCACAATTTATCATATTGTTACCACTGCTCCACAAAATTAGTGACACCATTGACTGTGTTACTCTAAGCTTCATTTCCGTTACATTCCCAAGGCCGCGATTCCATCTCTCTTAATAAAAGATGGGTACATCCCTGTGATATCGCTTTTCTTTAAGGCGCCGTAGGTTCAGCGAAGTTAAGTGAACAGAGTTTTTGAAAGAATATAATGCATCTTTTTATAATAATATGATTTCAAAAAAATACGAGTAGTAATCTTGAGGCTTTTCTGCAGGGAAATCAGTGCTTCAAAACATGATTAAGCAAATTTCGCACGATAGAAAAAAATCACGAACATAGGTCTAAAACACACAAAAATACACTTAAAATATTCCTAACAAATGATGCACAAAAGCTATAAATATTAAAATTGCTTCTAAAAATCGGCAATATCATGTTTGAGGGAAATCAGTGTTTACATTTTTATTTAATTAAACGGCCAAAAAATTATAATTAAAAATATGATATCCGCGCTTCCGAGCACGCACTTCCATCTCGCTCACGCTTATGCTCAGTGAGAGGGAAAGAAGACCATGAACCTACGGCGCCTTAACGTCTGTCATTCAGCTGGTCGATACTTTGATTCGGGGGGGCGACTTTGATCAAATAGATTTTTCTCCGAAATCATTGTTTTTACCTGTGGGTGAACTGTGGCAGCAGATATATTAGTATTCTATCATGCTGTTTACTCGATTATATCTTCTTAATTTCAAGTATTTCTGCTTTTACACTACATTCGAAATGATCAAAGTATTTTTATCCTAAAGTAACCCCGTTCCACTGCAACGCATTGTACGTACGTTCGTCAGCTTCAGTTAGATCTAAATGTCACTTGTCCAGAAATGTGACAGCTAACTTTTCTAACGTGCGTTCGAATCCTCGGATTCCATGAAAATGGGGACATGCTACTTTTTACATGTTTGTTCGGGTTGAATCTTGCAATTTAATTTTGAAGCACCGATTGAGCTGAAATTTTGGATTTAAGTATAGTTTGGATGACAATTCAATATTATAGTACCATCGAGCTGATCTGATGACGCAGAAAGAAGGTGGCCATGGGAATTCAGGACTTAACAGACGTAACCCCGTTGAGTTTGGGCTCGAACGGGTAGTTGATGACGGTATACAGAAAAGTACAGTTGAAAAGAAAAGCTTGTACCAAAAATGTTTTTTTTGACAGAAGCTTATTAAAGCTTGACTCGGCACCAAGAATGTAACATCACATAAGTTTAAGCTCAAGTATCTCGGAACTGACATTTGAGGATCCCCATTACGCATCGATAATGGTTAATGGCCGCGTTGCCACATACGAGTACAGGTGTTAACTGAATGTGCAAGTATACTGAAAAGGCCATTTACGCAAGAAATCTTGATTGCATTTAGGGATAATGGTACTAAAAGTATTGACATTTTATTATAATTCTTACTGTCGTTAGGGAGGGACGTTGTTAGTTATGTGACGCTCTAAGATGGCATTTTAGTATAAAGCAACCAAAAAAAAAAACATTTTTTTTAACATGAGCTACTCGTATTGAGCTATCGACACTGTATGCGCATTGTAATAAGAGTCAGTATAAATACTGGATGGTCAGTTAACTGTGTTGGTGTTTGTACTCTGCTCATAATAACAATAAATAACCTTGTTTCAATTTTGTTACAATAGTAGTTAATGTTATGTTAGCCACTTTTAGAAAAAAAAACAACTGTTGCGTTATAACTTTTAACGTTTACACTCGTGGAAACATAGTTTTTAAATCCAATGTTTCCAAATTACATTCGCAGAACTAAATAAAAACATAAAAGATTTATTATAGTATTGTCTTGGCTGAGAGTTAAAATAATTTACTTTAATTCAGCATAAATTAAAGAGACAGGATATAATAGAGGTACTCACTCACATTGAAAATCAGCGCATAATATGTATTGTACTGAAATTTCATCTAAATAATATCAATTTGAAAATTCTCGACATGGAAAATTGTGTAGCCTGAATAATATTAAAATGTAATTAAATGTCCTAAAAGTAAAAGTGTGTACAAACTATGACTCATTAGCAGATGGTTGAGATTATTTTACGTGGCAGACTCTTTATGTCATTGGAATTTGACTCTTTTACCCTTGATGGTAGAGTTGCGTTTTGAATGGACCACTTTGATGCAATTCGGCCAACTTAAATAATCCAGCGGTAACGTACATGTAACCTCATCTATAGACGAAACGTTCACCGTAAACTGAACTTTAAGAAACATTATGACGTTCTTCTTCGAAGGCTCTACATAGTTGGCAAACGGTACGATTCGTCTCGCCTTAGCGAAAGTGACTCGCAATATTTGTTTGTCCATAACACCCTCTAGCCATGTTTTATGTAATGTTTAGGTGGTCATATGGCGATGAATCTGCGGTTTGGTGAATGAAAAATGGTGTTACGTAACGTAATAGGTACTTGACTTATCGTGTGATAGACATGTGAAGTTAAAGAGGTTATAAGTTCAAGTAAGTCTAAAAGGTTATGTCGTATGCGAATTGATATTTTGATACGTGTATTGTATTCGTCTTATACTTTCTATAAGATGTTCCTTGATTTAAAGTAGGTATTTCCTATAAAATTTAGAGTCGGCAACGCATTTGGAAGCCACTAGCGGTCATTGGCTGTAGTGTCTACTCATCTTCTAAAATATGTCCATGCTGTGTTTTCTAAATTAAACAAACAACAAGTTAGCATATCGTAAATGCTCAAAGTCAACACCATGTTTAATTACTTAAAAATGCCACATTAATTGAAACGAATTAAGATTAATAAGACACCGATAAGCAAGCTTTGCTCAGCGGGGGTACAGTATATAAGGTATTTGTTTATTTTTACGAAAAAATGATCAAAAAACTGTCCTCTCGAGGCCAAGGTGACATCAATATAACCTATTAATTTATGGTCAATGCTGGTAAAGATCTTTATTCGATTATAATTCTCAAAATTAATTGACGTGTAATTTTTTTTATCACTTAAACATGAGAATCGCTTTTAAAAATGAGTCGGTCTCTTTTTCTCATATTTATATAAAGTCGCCGTCAATGGAATTTGCTAACTATGTAAACAAACCGCCATAGTGAAAAACAATTTCAATATGGCGGTTTGTTTACATAGTTAGCAAATTCTATTGACGGCTACTTTACAGACTTTATTACAATTACTCTGTAAGGAGGAGTGACTTCATGATAATTAATGTGTTTTGTGTGAGTGGAAAGTGGTAATGACATCCTCGACAGTGTCCGTTTACTAGTCATCCACGGTAGTCGGAAGTTGAGAATGAGTCAAATGAGATTGTCAGTAAAATCAATAATAATTGTCTGTACAATAAATCATATCGAGTGGATCATGGACTCTTGTTTTTTTTATAATACATAGATGTCAAACAAGTTGTTTGAAACAACCGTACGGCCAGTTGCGGTCGTCTTTGCCTATGCACGCTTGCAACTCCAGGGGTGTCACATATGCACTTTGCCGACCCTTTGAAATGTATACCCAGAACCCTTGGAGAACCCCTCACTGTAGTCCCATACTTCGGCATCGTTCACTTCCATAACATTCTTTATACATGGCTCTCGTTTTAGGGTATGATCTGTGCCTACCACTGGCATGATTATAATTTATAGATGTACCTATGCAACAGTTATTAGTGACTCACTAACTACAGTCATCAAATAGAACGAAGTAAGGACAAATTGTGAAATCAATACAAATAGAGGTAACCATAAGTTTGTATGCACTTCTCGCGAATTGGGAAACTCCTAATTCATCCGAGTTTCATAAAGCACGGGGCCATTTGACCCGAGGTCAGGTAATACAATAGTTCACTGTTTAACTATAGTGTAGGTTCATAATGTTTAAGTAATTTTGCTCGTGACAATTGGTAATAAGCTAGAAGACAGGCAAACGCGTTGTCCCAAAGTACCTGGCTCTGTTACAGATTATTTTGAGATATTCAGAGGTAGGCAAGTATCGGGATCGGTTGGTTCGATCGATCTATCTTCTATCTTTGACATAACTCGTAATAAGACTCATAGATACCGATTGTTCACAGAAAATTAATCCTTATCAACCCTTTTTATACCGTTTATACTTATTGTACCTTGTACCCTATTTGTAATGAACTATTCCCAGGAAAAATTAGGTTTTTTGCGGTTTTTCTTTTGTTTTTTTTTTTATTAATGCAACGACGGTGGCAAACAAGCGTACGGCCCACCTGATGGTAAGCGGACACCGCAGCCAATAGACGCATGCAACTCCAAAAGAGTAACATGGGCGTTGCCGACCCTTGATATGTTTGTATGCTGCTTGGAAATTGGGAAATATTCCATTAATGATGTCCTTCATTGCGTATCTTTTATGCTTCCTTTATCCACCTTTATGCCATAGATATGACACCCTCCCCAACTTGCATTTTAAGGATACGTTTCACTTCATCGCCATTTCCATCTTCGTTGTCCGGAAGTTCTCGCTTGGCTAATCATTTTTTAACATGAATTTATTACACCAAATATGATTTTGAGTTTAATTTTACTGAATTTTCAAAATAATACTGTCTGGTTGCTGTTAGCACGAAGAGTGAGCTGTTGAACGACTTAGACCAACAACAGCCAATTGGTCTATTCCTATTTCCATTTTGGGCAGAGTATTTATGATGAGTATTGTTATCTGATTTACCTAGTGCGGCTCCATGCGAGTCCCACCAAAACTTCAAGATCATCTAATTTTCATTTCCGATCAAGCCCTCACACTTGGTTTAGGAACCAATCGCACCGGCTATTTATTTTTCAAAAAATGTGTCAGTGTCGAAAATCGCCATTAAAACACCGCGGACCTCCGACCTGCTGAAAATTTTCCAGTGCGTTTAAGAACAATATAAAAGCCACCATAATGATTTGACCACACCAAGGCGGTTCCCACATCACGCACCGTTTCACAAGCGACGCAAAATGAGTGGGCGCCGAAACAAAAGACTGTCTTCATACATATAATTGCAACCGTTTGATAGTTCCAGTGTCTAACACCAATAAATTGTGGATCATTGTCGGCATCATTAATATCTGTACATAACCTACACAAAAATAAATACTTTCCTTCATTACGACAACGACATACTCTTTATTGCACATCTCACACAGATAAAGCAGTTACATAGAGAAACAGAGAGATAGTAGAAGTAAAAAAACAGGCTTTTATACTAAAGATATTAGACTGAAATATTTTAAGATTTTATCTGTGGCATTGAGGTAATTCCAGACCTTTTGTGAATTCTTAACTGATTGTTGGACATGGTGGGTGTCATGGGCTCCCATACGCCAATGACCTTCGATCTGAATCCCTTAGTTTTCTAATGTTTTGTTTTGTTTTTGTCTAAGGATATTATATTAATAAAGTCGTGGCTAGGGGTTGGTAAAAAATTAAGTAGTCGTAGGTATAATGAAGAAAATCACATTCAACGTGATTGTATCAACCAGGAAGTACTATAGTTTTGATTGCTGCATTTATAAATATATTTTAATAGTGATTTAGTATATAAACGATGACGCTGAAAGATATAGTTATCTTGCATATTCATTTGTTTAATATTAACAATTAATTTTCAAATGTAACCTTTAAATGCCAGTTATTTATAATAAAAACATCTTCGGTTAATATCAACTCGGAATATTAATTTGTCAGATCGACGCGAGTAGATAATATTTGCATAATTAAATGAAGTTAGTAGTAATATTGTCAAAAGATCAAATTTCGTCGATTTAAACTGTGTGGGTGGATTTCCTTAGAATATACGATTGGGCTTCAAAGGTTATTAATTAATTCAATGTTGACAATACTATAATGTTTAATGTTTACGTCACCCGGTCATATATTGACTATTACAGCACGCAATGCGGAAAATCCTAATTGCTGACCTAGGGAAGATGTAACATTTTGTTTGAAAGTCATGGACAACTGATTTAAACCGCTTCATAAATAAATAATAATAAATAAATATTAGGGACCAATCTTTCACAAATCTAACTAGCCCCATAATAAGCTTAATTATGCTTGTGTTATGAGTGCTAGACGAAGATATTATATTTAATAGATATAAATACTTAAATACATAAAAAAATATTCCAGGCTCAGAAACAAATATTCATGGTCATCACACAATTATTTGCCCTTACCGGGATTTGAACCCAGGACCTTCAGCTTCGTAGGTAGCGCCACTGCCCACTAGGCTAACCGGACCGTCCGGTCGGTAAATTAGGTACTGGCCGGCCAGTAATTAATTTATAAAAATAAAATCATTTGTAAATTAGTTGCAAAACTACAAGAGAAAGATACTTACAACCATACTCGAAATGATAACATAACTCATCCTCCTCCTTCAACTGTAACTAATAGAGAGCCAATATGTATAGTATTTAAATATGCATTTTTCACGTCTAGTAATAACATAGAAAACACAGGAAGATTACAAAGTATTGGATTGATGCACCGACCCTAAGCTTCCTTGTAGTTGCGCGCGCGCTTTCTCACGCATTTCCCAAGAAAGCTCACGGTTACATCTCCATTTGGCGACAGCCTTAATAGCTTTCGGATAGCTTTATTGCCACTTTGTGATATGACTGGTTTCCCATTATATGCGAGATTAGCGGTAAGCGTACTAAATATTAAGCTGATTTATCCGGAATATAAAATGATAGTCATTATAAACCCCTTTTTTCACATGATTTGGTACGTTAGAGAGGTCCATTGAGAAGCACTTATACGCACCGCTAAGACAGGAGTGTGATAATAACCTACCAATAACAAACGAAGACCAATTGATGATTAAAATTTAATTGTGTTGATAATGTCAGAAGCCGATCTCGATATTAAATAAAAGACGCTCGAACAAATGAGCGAACAAATCAAACTTGTAAGCGATAACCGACCAATGTAAATTGGACCTTTGACGTTACTGGCATGCCAGTTACTCACGTTAGTCGGTAGTTCAACATAAATTAGCCTTTATGTTACTTAGAAAGTAACCAGTACCGCTGCAGTTTGCCTATTTTAAGTTACGAGAATAATATTCCTTCCTTTGATGCCATGCTCCACATTCATACTTAATGCCCTTCTACTAACATGACTATCATCCCTCCGCATAATTTAGTACCTTATACCACTTGAAGAAAAGTAACCGAACTCATTTAACTCTGGGTTGCTTATAGATATGTTTGATGCCATACCACCGGTATCCAGTGACCTTTAACATTAATAACGTGTTGAAAACTAACCTATTACAAACCGGCAGAAGTGCTAAATCTGAATCCGTCAGCACTTGCTCAATGTTAGCATACATTAACGTGTTCGACACTGCATTTTGCAACTCAAATCAAATAGATCTAATGTCACTTCGGTAGCAATGATGTACAAACAAGTATCGTTCTGCTTTTGCTACTAACCGCAAAAGCAGAAGATTTAGTACTAGAGGCCCTTGTGAGGTGTAGAACTCAGGAAAAAACTATGTAATTATTGACCCTGCTAACAAAATTTCACGAGAATCGGTTGAGAAACAAGATAGAGCGTTCGTCACTGGCTGACACTGTTCGACAGAACGAGACTGACGCTCTATCTTATCACTTATCGCGTGATAAGGCCGACCATGATACGGGGCCTGCGAACAGCAGACCCCGTATCATGGTCGGCCTTATCACACGATAAGTGAGAGGATAGAGCGTCCGCCACTGGCTGACACCGTTCGATAGAACGAGACGACGCTCCTATATCCTTTACTCGCAATTAGGTACGTTCGATAACAAACCAATGTACACAAAAAGTTACCTGATATAGTTGACTGGTAAATATTTATCTACTAAATGGCACCGAACGGTTGTCATGAGACCGACTTGAAAGCATAGCAGAAAGCAGAGGTAACTTTCGGGATACAAATTTGAGTGTTCTTATAATATTTCAGAACTTTCAGAAGTGTCATCGAATTCTTCTGAATCTCATAATCAGATATCCGTTTTGACATGGAGTTTAAGCTATCAAATACAAAAAGAACGGGTTTACGGGTTATGATTAGTCCCTGTTCATTTTTGGATGTTGATCGACATGGTTAGATGGCAAAAACATTGCTGCTTGCCCCTCTTCTTGATTAACTTTATAAAAAAATATCATTTACCATGTTGTGGAAGTGTTTTTTCAGATTGATATTTTATTATATTTTTATGTCAACGATTTATTATCGTCTTTTATGATTTTATTGATGAGCATTAGCCTTGATCATGAGTGCTATTGACTTTTAAACATAGTGTTACAAGTTGAATGAGGAAGTATTGACAAATTGCGTAACAAAAAATAATTCTGTATAAAATAATAAGCAGTTAACGCTGCTAACGAAATTTTGCAGGCTATGTATGCCTGTGGTCGCCGGTTCGAATGAGGCTTGGAGCATTAAATTTTTCCTTTAATTTGAAATTTATAAATTGCATATCGTTTTGTTAAGAGTCACTTGGCTTTTGTTAACTTACCTTTTAGCTAGCAAAAAGTTTGTCAGGAAATTAAACGTTCGATCAATGATAGAAGTAGGTATCTAGACTATCTAACTGTTATTGTATAAAACAAGCACAAGAAACAACATAATGTATCCAGAACTAGGGATATTGAAATAACCCATTTATGACGAATCAAACCGGCATAATTGAGAAACAACAAAAGACGTATACTTATATTAAATGTCAAAGTTGCATGGATTAATCTTAAAATTACCTCTGTTCTTGTTTCATTTAAATGACATTTAGTAATGGAATATTCGCAGTTATATTATTCGCGGCATTTGCATAAAGTCTAATAATATGCCCCAACACTGGGATACCATTACCAAAAACAAATAAATCAAGAGAAATAATCTGTTTCATAATGGAAAACATAAAAAAGCCTGCCAAATAACATTAAATTAGCACAGTGGAATTCATTACCATAATTGTGTTTATTTTCACAAATGACGACCTCTTATAAAACCACAAATGTATCACTTGACCTTTTCTCATCAATCGGTTTAAAGTATCCGGTAGCCTTGGTTTGAAATTAATTTGATAATATCTACCTGACAGTTGGTGTAGCATAGAGATGCGCTAGTAACTAACAATTAAACAAGGGTTTACCAATAGTTTCTTTTTTTAGTTGGTTTTATTCTGTTAACCTGAGTTGATAGATCAGAGACAATTTCATTTTTTACATTTCTAATAGACAATACAATACAAATTGGTACCTACTCTTTATTGCAAATCTCAGTAAGTATATGAATCCAAAACAGAACATAAAACTTAAAAGTAGATATAAACCAAAATAATTCATATAACTGCAGCAAATGTTTCTGTTATCCTAATGGTTGACTGATAGTAAAAGCCTTATGGCATTAAGTCCGCCAATAAAGATTAAATAAAGAACTCATCGCTAAAAGGCTGAATTCAAAATAGATGGTAATATAAAACTAATACCGCATTCACATTACAACACCTATTATTTTTATTGAGATATAATTGATATAAACCTATATAAAATAAAATAAAATAACAACTATAAACTATAAAGCAATAGCTTGTTAGATATTTTGTCTTCATTTAAATAAATGTGGAAGTTACATAGAAAATAAATAGTACCTACTACTATAAACGAACGTGATCGAAATCGGCGGTTACAATCAACATTTCGATGGTCGTCTCGACATTTTTATGACCTGTAGATAATACGACTTAGTACAATCTTTTCTTCCCAGACATTTTGAACGAGACATTCTTTCTAAGCTTTGAATCAAGATCTAATTCCAAGAGTTGTAAAATGTTCATTACTCACTTCACGCTTTCGTTCTGTTCCACCCGCAATTGCGCCCATTTATTTAATTTTGCGATTTTGCACAACTTACTGCAACGCTTTGTCGTTGGTGTTATAATTATGCTTGCAAATTTTCACTAGAATGTCATACTTAGTTATATTTTTGAAAGTATTTTTATTATACAATTTTGAGAATATCATTGAGACCTAATTTGTGTAACGGTAAAACTCAATTTGCATGATTTTAAAATGAGATTAAACAAAAATTAAAACGCGCTTTGGAGGTAACTTAGTAAAATAATAATACTTAAAAGTTTATTTATCAGCCTATTCACACATAATGTAATAATCTAGTAAGTAAAACGGTTAGCAACAGCACCTATTCTCACTGAAATTAGTCATATATTAACATGAATTTAAATAAAACGTGAAACAGTTCGACAATCCAAAGAAAACGTGACCTTTCCTGGCCGCAAACCTGTTAAAAATTAGTATTATTCAACTTCGGGCATTACGAGTAGTCGAATAGTGGGTGGGTCACTATCCTTGACACGGCGAACTGAGAGTCATAAAATGACTATTATGTGACTATTTCACGAATTGATTTATTTATGCCTATGACATCTTTGCAGATCCGGAATCAATTAGTACTTATGGCGCGTTTAGTTTATATTTTTATACATTTTGTAATTTGTAATTTATAAATATTATGATAAAATTAGAAAAATCAAATTAATTTGACATATTAACTATTATAATTCATATTATTTTTGACATGTAAAATTTTATATTTTATTAATAAATGAGTATGAGTAGGTAATTGAGTATACCATTTCAAGGGTTTATCCGAATTACAGTTTTACACTTAGGTACCTAAATGTTATGGATATTAAGGTGCAGTACACGTTTAATATTATTAGAATTGAAGAAGGCCAGTCATGAAGGTTTTTGATTTTATCTCTCAGCCATATTTTTTTATAACAAACAAATTGAACATAGTCATGATCGTAACAATAAATAATTAATGGATATAAACATCGTGAGGAAACCTGCATACATCTGTGAAGAAATTCAAAGGTATATGTGAAGTCCCCAATCCGCACTGGGCCAGCGTGGGGACCACTGCCCGTTCCCTCTCATCCATGAGAGGAGGCCTGTGGTCAGCAGTGACACGTATATAGGCTGATTTATTATTATTCTCTCCGATTGAAATTCACGGGGCGAACCCTGGTCATTTGGAAGGCGTGCGTGGGGATATAGATAGATCCAACACGTAGAGGTCCTTTGGAGACGAAGTTTAAGGTGATGCAATACACCTGCTAGAACCTATTTACATCGGTAGATACCCGTGAACCGGTTCAACAGGCGTTGGGGTTATTGTAGGTAAAATGGATAGAGAACTGGGTCTATGGTGATGAGATATGAGTGGATTATGAAACTGGGCTATTGCAAAGAGGTCCGGATACCTGCACAATGTTATGGTCGCGCACAAAGTTATCTACACTCGCGGTCAAAGAAACCGGGTCAGTACGAAAATTTGTAATATCTCCTAAAATAATAAAGCTAGGGACATGAATTAAACTGCATATTGTAGATAATTTTATACTGAATTAAATAACAGCAAATGGTGGAATCGTAATTCTTTTGTTTAATAAAATTACATAGGAAACAAAAAATCAACCAATTTTACGTACAAAAATAAGCAGTAGGTACTTCACATACAACACAAAAAATAAAAATTAATACTTCGTATTGCCTCCTCGGGCTCTTCTTACAGCTTCTAGACGATTCGGCATGCTGTTTATTAAGTTCTTTATGCGTTCTTGCGGGATATTGTCCCATTCTTCCACTAACGCCTGTTTCAGGTCTCTAAGTGTAGCTGGGGCGGGGTTTCGAGCTCTTACACGCCTCCCAAGCTCGTCCCATACATGCTCAATCGGATTTAAGTCCGGACTCCTCGAGGGCCAGTTCATACAGTTGATACCAACCTCCAAAAAATAATCTCTGACAATTTGAGCTGTGTGTGGCCTGGCGTTGTCATGCATAAACATAGAATTTCCACCCATATTAATTAAGTATGGGCCGACATGCTCATTAAGAATCTCTTCTACATATCTTGCACTCGTTAATGATCCATTTTCTATTAAAACTAACTCCGAGCGACTCTCTGAAGAGATTCCAGCCCAAACCATGACTGACCCACCGCCGAACGCCACTTTTTCCTCAAAACATGCTGGAATAAAACGTTCACCAGGCCGTCTGTAAACTCTTTGCCGCCCGTCATTTGCATAGAGCATAAATCTGGATTCATCGGAAAACAAAATTCTTGCCCAATCTTCGTCACCCCAGTATCTGTGATCGCGGGCATAAAGTCGTCTTGCTGTTCGATGTATTCTTTCAAGTTTTGGGCCATTGGCCGGCCTATGTGGGGTCAAATTTGCTTCTTTGAGCCGCCGCCTGACAGTCCGCTCGCTGATGCCATCCTTTCGGGTCTCTAAAAGCTGATTTTTCACTTCAACTGCTGTGAGGTGCCGATTTCGGAGCATGGTTGTAACAATAAATCGATCTTCTCTAGCTGTAGTACATCTTGTTTTGCCGGTTCCTGGTCTTCTAAGGTTCTGCCCAGTTTGTAGGTAACGTTGGAGGACTCGCTGCACTGTAGAAAGTGACACACCTGTTCTTCTCGCTGTATACCTCTGACTTCTTCCTTCTTCTAACATAGTGATGATACGAGTACATTCATCTCGTGTTAGCGGCATGATAGACATTCAAGAATGACCACAAAATAAAACAATGACAGCCTTTTATCATAGTTCTTTGACAGATTGAAAATAATTGCTTAAAAACAAGCAAAAGTAAAACGAACGCAATTTCAAATAAGTACCCAATTGGTCTTTTTTTTTCAATTAAACCTTTTTCCAGTTACTACGTAGAACATTGAAGGTTGGATTTAGAAGGATATTAAATTCTCTATAAAACAGAGTTAGTTTCATGCAGATACGACCAACGATTTACAAAATATTGAGGTTTTCGTCACTGACCCGGTTTCTTTGACCGCGAGTGTATATACCTTTTCCTCTTTACAATATTAGTAAAGGTTATTTTAACGCAATTATCTAATTGATTATGAAGAGCTACCTACTGAATTGCAGTATCAATTGCAACACGGAAAATCAATAAAAGATTAAAATTGGGCAACGATTATCGTCGCTATAGCCCACTACTGTCAAATGTACTGAACTTCGGTTAAGAAATATACTAAAACTGTGCTCAATTTTGGAACGCATTTGAAAATAAAACACATCATCAATTTATAAGGGAAAACGAAGAAGAAATGTCCAGACCGTGCACTCTTTTTTAATAATTTATACTCAATCGGACAAATGAATAATGTAACAAGGAAGCATCTTTATCAATTTTAACTTCCTCGATGAGTCAGATCGAAAGCGAATAGCGAAGACACTGAGATGAGTGCATCTGATCGAGATACAAATCGGTTGATCACGAGGTGAAAGTGCACTGCTTTCTGATTTCATGCAGTTTTTTGTGGCTATTTTTTTGTTAGGAATCCTTTACATTGGCTGTGAGAAGAATTGAGAGTTATTTGAGTTAGATACAAAATGCGCAGTCCATTTGGTACGGTCGGTTGTGTTTAAGGATAGTTCAACTAAATCAAAGACACATACCCTTTTGGGAGTGTTGGAAACGGGTGGAGGTGCGGAGTGTCCCATATTTACGCAGAATCAGTATTCTTGCCATAAATACCTCCTATTCTCTTACTTAGATATAATTTCCTCTTAACCCGTGGAACCACCCTTACTTACAAGAGGATTGCATTGCATATTGATCTCTCCTGCACAGGCAAGTTCCAAATACGAAAAAAAACGCGCACATGAAACGCGGGCGTTGCAGGGGTAGCAACCAATCGCGGGGGTCTTGATAACACAAGTAAACTCGAGAAACGAATGGTTAAGAATATAATGACACATAACTTTCATATGTAACACGGTGGATCTACAATCAACACACACTTTGTCAAAATATTGTTATACGAAACGTGGAAATACTTAGGAAATTGTACGATGTTCTATTGTTGCCTTGCAATACTTTTCTGATGACACAATGCCGAACAACGACAAACAAAAGAGGAATCTTGCGATAAACTAATACATAACATTGTTTATTGTATTGTACAGTGAGTCTTAAAATGTCTGATTGAATCGCGTACTGTGACCGTCAGTAGGTAGGTATGGTTAATGAATAGGATTGAAGTTTTTTCTTACGACAGGAGAAGCTCATATTTCCTTAATACATTGATGGACATAGATGCCTATAGGCGTAATTCTATTGTTATTTATATTGTGTCTGGAGTAATGTCCATCAACGTGTTAATTAATATTATTTACTTCACTCAAACATTGAATGAAGAGTCTTGTTGAGTGTATCAGTGTCGCTCATACAAAGCCATCACTTAAATCCTGGAGCGTATTATTGTTATTATGTAGTTGAAGTCTCTGCTTTTGGGCATACGAGTCTGCAAATGTAGCCGGTCGCACGGTGAAGATGATAATGACACAGATTAAAGAGATAATGATGAGTGTTGAAATCGATAGATCGTCGACTTAAAACTTTATCGATCGATTGCGAAATAGGTCAGTGATGTTTTCAATTATCTATCGGTTTAATCTACCTAGGTAACATGATAGGGTTTATGTCGGACACAAAGCATCGTCCCACTTGCATTTACGCATTCGATAACTAGTAATTGACGAATGTTTTATGTCCGACATAAGTTTTTAATTACGTTATTATCCTTAGATTTTACTTCAGGCCGTTACAGCCTAGAATGTTCGAGGTAACTCCTCTATGTTTGTTACCATATTAAAAATGTATAAAATGTTAACATATTTATTAATCAAACCACCTATTCTCAGAGAAGCGAACAGCATTCTGATGCTGTGACACTCAAACCAAACTTTAAAAGTTAAAATTTTGACCTAGCTTGGAAATTTTTCTTAAAATAAGAATATGATAGTCTGAAACCAAAAGGTCAGAATTTTAAAGATCTAACCGATGATTCCTTTCAATGGGATGGACTATTGTAAAAACAGAATAAAACCAGTAAAGCTTTAACTGCCAAGTGATGTAATACAGAATCCGGGTTTATGTTATAGATTATTCATGTCATGTGTTATTAAAAATTATGATAGTTTTTTTTAGTTACGTACTTTATTCTTTTGACGTTCGTCGGTCAGCGAAATACATATTTTAAGCATTTTAATTTATAATATTCAATAATATAATGTCTAAATGTTTTTAAATAAAGGAAAAATTTAATGCTCCGAGATGTCGCTACACGCCTCCCTAAGGCGTTGTAGGAAGGAACTGATTGAAGAATTTGGTGCCCGAACCGGATTGTTCCGATAGCTCAGTTGGTTAGTAGCGACGGGCCATGAATGCCTGTGGTCGCCGGTTCGAATCCGGCTGGGAGCATTAAAATTTTCCATTTTTCCTTTATTTAAAAATGTATAATTTCGTTAGCAGCGTAACTGCTTAATACAAAATTAATGCCTAAATGTGTTTATATTTAAACCGTTTTACTTGGCTGGACGGCCTGGCCTATTGTCTAATTTAATAAAAACGTTCTGTCCTGTCCCGAATATCCTGCTAGATCGAAAATAAGGTTCAGATCTATTTTGTACTGTGAAAACAAAAGTAGTACTCTGCTTTAAACCCTGTAAATCTTGACAGTAATCTTTTTCTTTATCATCATTATAATATATTGTTATTTGTTATCATTAACTAATAAAATCAATGAAGGCAGGCGTATTTTTAAAATGAATTGTACAAGAGTTCGCAAGAAACCGCGGGATATAAAGATCTTACAAATCTTCCAACATTAAGATCTCTATCATAGAATCGATGACAAAATTAATCACGTTTATCGTGGAAATCTTATCGTGGGTTTGTTTATCAAATGTCAATATGGAAAGCATACCCAGTATGGCAGTGGCATATTGTTCCATTGATCCATTGTATCGATCTTATGTAACCTGCTTATGATATAATAGCAAGTGATCTATGGCTCTGTAATCGAGTTTTTATTACGACGCTATCAGTATTGATTGTTTGTGTATTACTGTAATTTGATTGGATTGGTAATCCAATTCATACTTGATTTGCATTCAGTATTGCTGAATTAGATTGCGAATTAGTATGTCTCTCTCTCTTGAGAAGTTTACTCTTGACAGACTGGTCGTGGCCCCGTATCATGGTCGGCCTTATAACGCGATAAGTGACAAGATAGAACGTCAGTTCGTTCTATCTTGTCACTTATCGCGTGATAAGGCTGACCATGATATGGGGCCTGTTTTCATGATGATGTGGATAAAGCAGCCCTCGCGATGCTCCTCCTTGTTACGGTCTCGAATAACATGAATGCGTGAATTTGTATGGACTGACTTTGAAATAATGCACACACTTTAATGAATACTTGCAGAAAATTGATGAACGCAATTTTAAGATGTATGTTTACCTTGGCACCCAATATGCTGCCTTGGGGTGCCTATAATGGGGGCCCTAATATTTAAATAACCGTATTGAAGAAGCGGTTATGACAAGGTGTTTAAATTCGAATGAAATTATATAATATAACTTAACTTGCTAATATTGTAGTTAAAAGTACTTAATACAACATACAAGTACTTAATACAAAAAAAAAAAAAACTTACAAGTCCATATTTCACAGAGTCAAAGTACACTTTGCGGCATTTGCAAATCTGTAGAAACCGCATCAAAATAATAACCAAACCACATTTAGTGACACTAAAGACAACAGATTCACATTCCTCCACATTCTGCGGTAAACGATTACCCACATTTCAATAATCATAAACATGCCATATTTAACCCTGAACTGGTAACCTTCATAATTAATGTACTTATTGACGTACCTACTGTTTAGTAATTAATTAGATATACAAGAAAACGTGTAAAACATGTTGTAAGCTGATCTCTCGATTACGCTAGCGCAGTTAAAATTGTGTTGTGCGCATGTCAAACTGTAAAAATAATTAACAAAAGCTGTGAGATAGGAACCTTTGAACTTAGTAAATCATTTATTTTACCCGTAAAACTGCGATGTAATTATAAACTTACAGTAATATTGTTTAAAATTTAAGGTAAGGTTTCTTAAACACTTCTTAAATTTTGCTGCTCTAATCTATATCCAACCAAAATAATTATATATTCATTTGACAGCTACTTAGAATTTTGTCAACAGAAAATGACTTCGCACTCAGTACTCAGCTACTGTAGTTAATACGTTCTCACCGAATTTATTGCGATATTTGCTATGATATTATCTCATATTACGATTTTATTGATTGGCATTAGAAGGATAGATTGTCAGATCAGCCGTGATAGTGCCTTTGTATTTATTGTCTTTATTATGTATTATATATCTTCCGGTTCAACTTCAAAATGCAATGCAGCCATCAATTTCAAGCAGTTCACGTTTCCCTGAGGTAAACCATTAATTTGCAGAATCAGCCATTATTCACAATGCTAGAGTCAATTCACCTTAGGCAAACCAGCATAAACTTGACCTCCAATCACATATCAGTTCTTACTCTAAGGTCAAGATATACTAGACGATAAAACGAGTAGGTATATATTTTTTTTCACTTATTTTTTGGAGGCTAGCCACTCTATAAGCACGGACGGCGAGTAAATGAACTGTGAATCGTTTGATGTTCGATGGCCTTTTGCCTCGGCATTTGCAGTTTTTACGGCACTGCCGGGCAATTGAGTTTAATACCAAGCTAAACTCGAGATAATCTTAGATTACACATGTCTAATGCCGACCGTGGGAAAGATTATTGTAAAAGCTTTATTAAATGGCGGGTTAGAGGTAAAGTGTTTGTTGCGTTTATTTTGTAATTAGTATCACTATGTTGCTTAATTCTTATTGTGGACTAGATTGAACAGCGGTGAAACCCGGTCATTTTTTATGGTAATGTGATCCTGAATGCGCTTTCGTACTGGTTTGCCATTTTTTTTGTTAGTTAACGATAAGTTAGTCAAAAAAGTTAGTAGCAGTTTTTTTTTCGACTTGAATAAAAATATATTGACTAAACATTTAAAAACATGCTTTAAATGTGTGTATAATGCAACATGTGTATTAATATTATTTAATGTATTTTTTTTATTTCATTACAGGTAAGCAGTTTTTCGCGTGCATTTCTGAAACAAAAAGATTACTAAATAATAACTAAGGTAACCATGCTACTTACATGAATCTGTCATAGAAAAAAACGGGCAAAAAATAAATGAAGAATAAACATCAAATAATTAAATAGAAACGAGTCAATAAACTTCCTTGTCGGTTTTTGCCATGCAATGCAAAATGTCTATAGAAATGAAAAAAACAACCACAAACGCTACATTTGCATAATTTAATAATTTTATATTCCATAGAAGAATTTAAAATTAATTACGTTCATGGTTTTTATTACTTTATTCAAACGTGTTTTTTTAAGTTTTTTTTATCGGTATCAGTCTCAGATTAAATTTTTCGTTCACATACTTACATATTGACAAAACCGAACTGGTAAAGGAAATATACATTTACAATCACAGATTTATTTTAACTTAAGTACTCCTCGCTAGACCCATTATAAACTTAGTAATCAAAGTATAGATCAAGTTAACAGTAATATGACTGTTTATTAAATTTTAGTTTTTAATAAAGAGTAAGCACGGATGTTTTTTCGTAATTTGAATTAGTAACCCTAAGCTTAGCTTACGTTTGATAATCTCCGCCGTACCCATAGTAAGGTAATGACTATGTGGTGACGATGATTCTCACAGCCTTACAACCTCAACGTTGCGTCATCGTTCCTATAACTGGTGCATCTTTAGTACCTTGACTTTAAGTATGAATCAGTATCTCATACACCATTAAAACGAATTATTGAATGAAAAGCTTGGCGAGGATGTAATGTAATTATGTAGAAATTAAAATATAAGAAAATAAATGAATTACCATTATGCAACTAAAAAAAACAAGACGTCGTTATAACAAAACACAAAGAGAACAGCTCCATTTGCATTCGATCCTCGATAATCATAACGTACTCCGTCTTTGTGTGCGTCCTAGGAGGATGATACAGCATCCGTTCGGTGTATCCCTAACATTTGGTTAGATTGTAGAAAATGACTCTAGGTGTTTCGCCGTTCATATGGAGTCAAGGTACTGGCAATAATATTTCAATTATGTATTTCAACCTTAGATGAAATCCGTGAAATTATAATGAACTGTGGCCTTTTCTATTGGAACTAAAATCATGTTGCCAATTAAATTTGACCCTTTTCACAGACACAATAAGGCCCTTTGTAAAGGTAATTTTGTAGTGCTTATCTGATTCAAGTGTCATAAATGTCGATAACTATTGATACTTAATCAATTTATTGAATAGACTTAAAGGTAAAATTTTAGTAGTAACACTAATTACTTGTGTATTCAGAAGAGTCTATGGTATGCTACTTAAAAAACGCCATTCTCTTTTTATAATAAATTAGCTAAACAAATAATATTTTTTGGACATCGTATTGCAACTAGTTTATTTAACCTTCTATTATTTTTCGTAATGATGGCTAAAAATTTCCTTTAATTGTGTAATCATTTTTAACAAAGACCTGTGAAATTAATTTAAATTATTAAAGTTCTAATTGATACTTAAAACAAACAGCTGTTATGATAAAGGTAGAATAAATAATTAATAAGTGAATCAATCTATTTGAGGACAATCTTCCTGTGGGGTGGTAATAGAAAATCACCACACCCTTTCTACCTAGGGTTTTCCGTGGATTAAGCTTTCCGCTATACATGCTCTCTGTTGCAAGACTGGGGGGTTAATTTCAAGACGGCACAACGAAATTCGTGATCTATTTGCTGAATTATGTCACCAAGCATGGAGCAACGTCACAATAGAACCCATAATCACAGAAGTGACCTTAGATTACGCGGCGAATCTTGCCGTGGCGTATGGAATGCTCAGAGAGAGGCTCTTTTCGATATCCGTGTCGTAGACACTGACGCTCCCTCTTACATTGCACGCCACGTCACTTCTGTCCTAAAATCTGCTGAGACTGAAAACAAAGAAAATACTCCGCTGCTTGCGAAGCGAAACATGCTACCTTCACCCCTCTCGTGACTTCCGTCGATGGCGTATTCGCACCACAGATGACTTCCTTTATTAAACACATAGGCGAAGCCCTCGCAGACCATTTGAATAAATCACTGAGTACGATACTGGGTTGGCTTAGAACAAGGATATGCACTGCCATAATTCGAGCCACCAGTATGTGCATACGAGGCACATGCCACAAATTCAAACCTGCAGCGAAACTGTTGGGGTTTGACGACGGAGCAGCCATTCCAAGCACTAACTAACCTCATCCGACTGTGCATTGCAGAGACGTGATTTATTATTATTATTTGTAATAAAAAAAAATAGCTTTATATTTATAATTACGTTGATGAAAACATTGCATGAACACTTGAATCAAGAAAATATCGTGAAAGATACAGAAATCAAGTGGGTGAGAATACCTTTGTGCGATATCTATTTTGTTTTATGCATTTTGAATAGATATTAATCAAACGTATTCTCACCAGAATACCTGAAAATGATTTCGCTTCATTGGAGGTAATTTAACATCTTCCAAATTAATCAAGGATCAAGCATATGTGGCCAAATGGATTTCCCTCACAATGTTAATTTTGTAGTCGTCAACAGACAGGTTACACATGCACGCTCTATAAACTTGTTAGTTTTCTGTCAAAACTGCCGAGTTAGGCGTGTGCCGTGAAATTAACAGATAATGCGCAAGAAATGACGTAAGCTCAATTCCATCTCGAAGTATGACACCATGGCCGCTATTCCATTCATATTATTGATAAAATGTGATATTGCTTTTTATCTGATCGATTTCGTTCCGTCAAGAAATGAAATAATATTACTGATTTTTAATCTCAAACTAGATTAAACATGGTCCTCGCTACGCCCATTTAGGTTCAAGACAAATTAAAAATGCTCTTTATTGTACAGTCGAGGATTTTAATTGTTGAGCCATTTAGAGCTCACTTTATACTGGGCACTTCAAAGCTATTAAAAACCAAAATTAGTTGACACCTAAATGGCCCAACAATTGAACCTTGACCCTTGACCGTATCGTATACAACTTGGTAAAAGGAAATATGAAACTATCCTCTCTTCGTCTTATATAAAATATTTCCAGACTTTTTAAAGACAAAGTCGAAAAAGTGATTATTTGTTTAACATAGGTATATTTGGTTACAGTGGTGTTAAGATGAAAATGTTAGTATCACTATGTCACTGTGTATGTGTAAGTCTGTGTTTTGGCGTACTAAAACAAGCTTACAATATGGATTCTATAATTACTGTATTAAAAATAAATATAACAAGTCAGGTATTACAATTTTTAAAATTTAAGGTATATTATGATTTACAAAATTTAATTACAAAATGTATCGCAATCCGTAATTTATTGTCTAGTTTTTGTTTTTTTTTTAGATGTTATTTCGATTTTCGAACGCCAAATGATAGTGATGTTGTCAAATGTTCATAAGTTTTATGTTTAAACATCAATTAAACTAATTGGGTCACGTTCATATTGGGTCATGTTGCATCCAACAGTTTTACTTTCTATTACGAATTAGTCGAATATAACAACTTTTAACAGTTTTGGTCAATATCAGACTGGTCACGAAAAGCTCATCTCAATTTGTAAACCAGTCAATGTTTACACATAAATCGAACTAAATAATAAAGGTTGTTTACGAAATATTTACTTCAATGTTAGTATGTTTCCTAAATGTACTTCTGCTCGGAAATATCCTCGTTCGTGATAAAAGACCCTGACGCTGATTGAGATGCCAGCAATGAATTTAAATAAAATATTGCCGGCCTAGGCCAGCTTTAACACCGCAGACAGTTCCTTCGTTCCTAATAGTCTTTGTAGTTATGTTAGAGACGCTACTTGGAGTCTACTACTGTACAATTTTGTGCACGAGAATACATATTTTTGGATAGGTATGTACTCCAGAGTGATTTTTTGGTGAACAGCGAGAAGAAACTGGCTCTATACGTATGAGAATACGCATTCCAAATATTAGACAAGATGATTATTGCTCTAGGAAACCAAAAAACCCTACGCATTGGGCATACTTATTCACATGAATAGAAAACAGTAATAGTGAAATTATACATTCACACACGAATTATTACTGCATTGTTAAGTTGGCAGCAAATAAGCAATTAAGACTTCAATTTAATTAAAACCAACATAGTCGTCACATGTTCAACTCACAATGATATCTCCACTGGCCAATGACATTCAATTGTTTTGACGCAAAAAATCAGTAGAACTATGTGTTATTGTCAGCCGGTCACACGCATTGTTTAGACCCCTGTCTAAATAATTTGACTAAGGACCAAGGAGATGACGGCGGAGTAGGCACGACTGCAATGTAAGGTCAAGGGAACATTGGGTCAGGAGGGTACAGTGGACCATATTATCAATAAATCTTATCTGACTATTTAATTTTGGCGATTAGTGTATGGGATAGGTACAGACACCGTCAGAAGTAGATACGATGGCGAAATGCTTAGAATGGCCTATCCAAGCTCCTATTACTCCAGAATAAAGATTTGTGTATAGATCATTAACAACGCATATTAGTAACAGTAAGTAAATGCCAAACCTCGTATAACAAACTCTTAATTTACATCTTATTTTTAATGCTTTAAAGACCAGACTTTCTAAGACGTATATTAGTCTAAACATCATGCAAAATATCATTACAATCTGTCATTCAAACGCAACAGTTTTAGGATGAGAATCGCTCTTTCGGCCAAGTTTTGCAATTATGTTTTTACTTTTTTAACTCTGTGAGAAACATTGTCCAAGTTTGTGAAATGACACCGCCGTTACTCAACTGTTTCTATTGTTTCCGTGCGATAACAAATTAAATGTTCACGACCTTGAAAACTCATAATTAATGCGTAAAGTTGATGTTTCGCTGTCTGTGTGTATTGAGATGTGGAGCTACGATTTTAGGACTTTGTTGGAGGTGTAGATAATAGCCGCCAGTAAATACTTACCTCCATACTTATATTATAAATGCGAAAGTGTGTCTGTTACCCGTTCACGCTAAAACCGCTGAACCAATTGAGATGAAATTTGGTATGGAGATAGTTTGAATCCCGGGGATGGACATATGATATTTATATCTCGATAATCATCCCCTAAAGGGGTCAAATGTTATTAATAAACTAAAGGTCAGTCGGAAAACTTAGTTCGTCTCGCTCGCTCGTTCAACAAACCAACGATCTACTTGGCAATATACATTTAGATCTTCTTAATATTGCAAAAGATTGCTGTCTCGAAATAAACCTCATGTTCACAATTAAGGAAAGTTCACAATTGCTTCGCAGCTCTAGTTATCGTATCTTGTAAACTACAAGCCAATAATGCAGTTAAACATAACGATTCAAGGCATTACTACACAATTAGGTACTATCTGGCATCTAACCTCCAAAACGAAGAAGCTTTAAATCCAAAGCTAGTACTGAGTATTATTGAGCATTAGAGCGTCTACTAATGAATCGTGGGAAAACTCAATTGGGCAACTTATAAGTAGTTGCTGATAAAATTAGGCAATTTTGAATATTCCTTCTTTATAATATGTTATTAATTGCTTTTTGAGTTATTAGTAGTCATACATTCATAATATATTTTACGTCACTCCGGGCGGTAAGTGAGATTTACCGCCCACGGGCGCAGCGGCAAATCTCCCTTCACACCCAGGAGAAGACGTAAAATTGTGTACGCACCACGGGCGATAATTCGTAAAGCCCCAGATCGGATATTTATGGCCCTCACCTTCGGTTCGGGCCACAAACACCTGCGATCTGGGGCATTCATGAGTTCACCGCCCTAGGTACGTAATGTACTATTTCATCACACTTGCTCGAAAAGGGCTTCATAATGCGCAGACATACAGAGCTGTAATAGCCTGTGTTACGCCCACGGGCGTAATGGTTTTTTTCTTAAATTGTATCGGTCACTCATGCGGCAGTTACACAGCAAAGAGGTTTTATATCAAATACGATGTCTGAAAACGTATAAATTTATAAATAAATTTAAGCTTAAAATACTACTTAAACATGTTTAACTGAATTATTATAGATTTAATATATAGTTATTTAGTGTTTATGTAAAATGTTTTTAAGTGATTTCAAATCGTGGCTGTACAGCGAAGGGTCTTTGCCATACGCGCCTCACGTCAAATTCAACAAAATGGACGACTGACATGTTGCAGTTTTTATTACGATTTGTATTCATTTCATCTAAAATGTATTAAATTTGTTTCCTCGCAAATTTGATGAAAAACATTGTGTATAACACGGGCGTAAGAACATTGCAAACTCGAGTCATCAAAAGCGACTTTCGGCGACTGGCTTCTGATAGACTCTTGTTCGCAATATTCCACTTAAACAATGTACTATAAAGCTCTGTTTGTCAATTGAATAAATATATTTTTTATCACAGCTTTCAATCTTTACGAGTAAAAATTTATGATATTGTGTAAGTATATTTATCAACATAGAAGGTTTCCACGCCATTTTATCTTACACTAGCGACCCGCCCCGGCTTCGCACAGGTTCTATATTATACATATAAACCTTCCTCTTGAATCACTCTATCTATTAAACGCGCATCAAAATCCATTACGTTGTTTTAAAGATCTAAGCATACATAGGGACAGACAGCGGGAAGCGACTTTGTTTTATACTGTGTAGTGATATTATTTAACATCAAATATGTAGTTTTATATTAAATTACCTACGTAGAAGAAACTCCAACTGGCACACTAATGACCTTATGCGACAAAATGAATATTCAAGAAATGTAACAACGGTTCCAGCGAGACAACGCCTCCAATAGACCTTTGGTTACTAGCGCCCTGCCGTGAGACATTTGGTTGCGTTGTTAATGAAATGGTCCCCAGACGGTCTGGCGCCGTCTCCGCTCTCGATAACAAACTGGATCGGAGCTCAGTGAAGGTGAAGTCGATAGTAAACTCGACAATACCCGAGTGCAATGACACGAGGCAGTAAAATAGCCGGAACATCACATTCAGCAGCATGTTGACTAAACGTACTTACGAGCGGTTGAAATCTAAAAGATATATAAGTACTTATTTAAGCTTTGCTATAGATAACACCCAAACAGGGCCAAGACACTAGAAAATTACAAATAAGTACCAACGTAAACAGCGGCTTCTTATGCCGATATTTGCTCAACGTAAACACAAACAACTGCAATACTCAGTAGCTTTGCCATTTAACTACTCATATGTCTGCACAATACCTCTCAGAATTATCGCCAATTGCGACAATACACGTCAAATACTTTGAGACATGACCTGGGGAAAATGTGGGTAAATGTTAGTTATTTCAATATTAGCCTATTTGAACACTAACTATTGTTGTTATGGTGCTGTGGGTTTCGCAAAATAATAACTATGGGATTGAGATAGCTCATCTTGAAAGCGTTGACCGTCTACAAACTATGCGGTGGTGCAAATTCGTGTTTGACAAAGACCGACTCAGCTCTAAGCATCATGTTACTTACGCTTCTTCTCCATTCAGAGTTCCATTGCGGTCTTCCAACGTTTCGCACGATTATGCCTTGGGTTATGTTTAATTCAAATAATGCAGTTGGCTGATGACTAATCACTTGCTTTACTATACCAATGATTTACATCAACAACGTAACGGGTAAATGGGATGTTTTAGCTTAATTTATGATTTATTGATATCAGACTATAGGTACCTACCTCATTCCATATAACATTACATTTTTAACGGACTTTGTCTAAATTTCTTCGTTCATCTAGATCCTAGATTCTAGGAAATCAAAGGAAAATATTGTACTAGTTTAACATATTTCTTGAAATACCTTTTTAAACATAACAATGCTAATATCAGTGTAATGCTAATGTCTATATATCAGTGGCGCAACATACAAGCTGATTTCCACCGGATCATAACTTTTTTGCTCATGGTTGCCCATCGAAAATGTTCACGTGCCGCCACTCATGTATATATAGGTATATAGAGTTCTTCTCATCGATTTCGATGACGGCGACCCTAACAATTTATTTTATCATAAGCTCTGTTATGACTGGCTACGCCAAACTTGCTCTTAAATACTCTATGCTAATATTTTGCGTATCAAAATGGTTTTCTTTGAAATGGCATGAATATTAACGCCTGATTTTTATTATCTTATATGGAATTAGGGTAGTTACGATGATCACGTCAATTTTGGTCATATAGCGTTCTTCCCTGACTAGCGCATATTTGGGTGTAAGAGGGACAACTGCTTTATGTCATACATAAACACTATCGTGGTAATACTTCATTTTCCTGATGTTTTTTCCCGGTAATTCCTAAACGAGCCCGGCGAGCTACTTTTGGCAATGCTAAACTTAATCATGTTAATTTACAACCATACTAATATATCACAATAGAAAAATATATATTACAACATACCATAATAGACATACTAGTGCAAGTTTAATTCATTAAATATTGATAGTAAAATTACATGCGCAAAATATTTAAAAATATTGCATTATGGGAACCAATAAATATTGTACAAGAGCGTTAAAAAAGATTTATTGAAGTAATAAAACTATAAACGAATTATAGTGACATCCGAAGATCATAAATACAGTCAGTTTTTTTTTATATAACATGCAAATAGCATAGTGGCACTACTATTATTTTTTAATTCACTCTAAGGTCAAAGGTAATTAAATATTTAGCAGACTGACCCACAACATTTAAGCTAGTCGCATTTATTTGCAATATTTGCATAAACATTTGCTATACCTATGCATGGAATCTTACATTTAGGCACTACATTTATTTTCTGCTGATGGATGCGGGTGGCGCAGGACCGGTCACTTTGGCACTCTTTGGGTGAGGCCTATGTCCAGCAGTGGACGTCTTTCGGCTGATATATGATGATGATGATGATTTATTTCCTGTAACAAAAACTACTTATAGACGGTAATAAAGATAGTCTGGGATCATACAATTGTTTAATCCCCTTGCCATTGGCTAGAGCGACAAATACGTGGGAGCTGATCCTGCACTACCCAAAGGTTGTTTGAAAGCACAGATAAGAAAAAAAACAGTTTTTTTCGTTCCGTGTTTGGGATACATCGCAGTCGCATACTACTGCAGTGGTTCTTAAACTTGTGTTAGGCATGGACAACTTTCAGAATTGCAAAACGCGGACCCCTGTTGGAGAGAATGTTTATTTATTTATTTATTTATTTGGAGAACCAACAGCTACAGAAACACATTGATTATATAGATAAAATACAAAAAGCCAATTACAGGTTGAAAAAAATCTCATGTAACATGTGTATACCTACGCTAAGAGTCCGCAGTAAGCTCGATCCTCCATACAAACTTAGTTACGCTCTCATTTTAAAACTACGTGTTGGATTGTAACGAAACTTTGCATGTACAATGACATGAGGTATATCCAGGTCTATAATTAGTCGCGGACTCTTAAGAGTAGAGGAACTGGCCGTACTCCTAGCAATCAGGTCACGGACCCCTAAGGCGTCCTTGGACCATATTTTAAGGAACCCTGCTCTACCTACACACATGTTATACTTATGTTTCTCTTTGTAAATGCTTGTAAGTGTGTGTAAAGTACTACATACTTAAATGAAACGGTGAGAAGTAAAGTATATATACACCTCACAAGGAGCTTAACCTATAATGAAATTGATTACCCTCGTCATCCTACCCAACGGCTCGGCTACGAATACGAGCGGCAGCGGCGTGCGAGTAGTGATATGCCGAGGAATATTCTCGAGCGCGGGAATACTCCCTTGTTCCTGAGATTTTTCCCCAAACAGGGGAAAAATAAAATACACAAGATTGAAACATTAATAAAAGTTGGTTAAAAGTGCTCCGACAGATAAAATGCTTTTCCTCAAAAACAGTTTTTTTGTAATAATTATGACTTTTCATCTTTGTAAATAAATATTAGTGGACAATCTTACATTATCAAACTAGCCCCATAGTAAGCTAAATGAAGGTTGTGTTATGGGTACTAAACGACGATATTTAATATTAGATATAAATACTTACAACACACAAATACTTTATTAAAATTTAATTTGTGTTTTTTTAAATTACTTTGTGATAGTTCGGATCGTTTTTGTTACTTAAAGAAGTACTTGTAATATTTTTCCCAGGAACAATGAAAATATTTCCAGGAATAGTTGTAACAGTTTTTGTAGGGGAATATTTCCGGGAATATACGGAATTTACTTTTGCGCCAACTCCACAATTTAATGTCTTGGTAAAAAAATCAAAGGCCTGAGTTTTCATGGAATCCTTGATAGCAAAATTTATAAACAAAATCCCCCTACGTTCCCATGTATAGGAATATTCCCGGGAAGAGATAGGAGCACAGCCTCTCGCTCGCACGGACGGTGCACCGCTTCCCCTCGAGGTCGTAGCCGACCCCTAGGCGCGATGCAAGCGTGCGCATCAATTTACGAGATGATCTTTTACGTGTGACCGTATCGTGTCTGACCTATGAACAAATGAAGGCTCATTAATGACCACTATGGGCTTTATGGCATTGAGATAAGGTCTAGTATTGGCTATACTAATGGACAAGACGTGTATGCTCCTGTGATGGTACGCTATTATATTGTTTTTATCCTAGCAGGGCAATACAGGGTGTACTCGTAAAAGGTCGCCGGCCATTCTATTTGGTCATGTTAATCTGCAGTAAATAGTCGACTGTTTCTAGCCAGGGAAAGATGAGCCTAGAAAAGAGCGGCAAATTTAAAAAAAACAGCGTGTTGCAACACTGCTTATAAATAACGCGATAAAATAATAATGATACTTGAAAAATTAGGTATTAATTTTATTCATTTCACAAAAAGAAGCATTTTTTCATGTTCAAGTGGTAGGAAGTAAAGTTATATGAAATAAAACTGTTTTCTACTTTATATTTAAGAAGAATAAACACAAAATTTCAATTTGGACGATACATATTAATTAGGTATACTTTTTTATGAGATTCTTCCTTCAATGTGAATAATATTAGCAGTAAGCCTCCCTTTAATTCTCTTAAAAGGCAAAAACAGTTCAATTTATTATCGAACAGTTACTTTCTTAGTTACCATATCAAGAATCAAGTTTAGAACATCATACTAATTTAAGACGTGTGACACATTTGACAACGATATTACTGTTGCCATATAAAAAGTTGCCATATAAAAAAAATACTCGTCTTTCCCTGGCCAGACTCAATCGTTCTACTTCGTGTTTATTAGTTAACATATTAATGTGGCCGGCCCCTTCAGGTAAATAGGGCATACTCGTGTTAGGAGAGTTATACATAGTCTGTTTGATACACAATTAAGTTAGATCAGTATAAACAAGGCTATTCCTAAGGGACATACACACTGACCGAAGGAGCGAGCGAAGTTCTATGCTTCAGCTTGGGCGGAAAACCGTTCAGTATGTCCGGATGTCACGCTGTCCCACTCTACTCCTCTACTGGGTCGAATTTCTCAACCAATTCGAGTGACATTTTGTGAGCAGGTTCGTTAATTATATATTATAGAACTTTATATCGATTCACGTTTTCGTTTTTTTTTTATAAAATTACTGGCTCGTTTGTAGCGATTGGCCAGAGATTACTCAAATCCGGGAAGAGTGAAAGTCGAGAGGGGAGGCCTTTGCCCAGCAGTGGGACACTCTATAGGCTTCACAAAAAAAAAAAAACTGGCTCGTGAGTACAGAACCACTAATATGTACAAATAAATAGGTAATTTGTGACTTTGCGTGTTTGTGATTCTGTAGTATGTACCGGGTAATGTCCAGAACTACTTATCGGATTTAGAAATAAATTTCACCTGCGTATAAAAAATACTTTCTTCATGGACAGATGCGATATTTAATCCGGCGTCTCCGCCCGAGTTCTTCGTAATACGCGGGTGGATAAAGCTAAAAAGGAAAGTAAAGTCAAGTTATTCAGACATTCGAATTTAGGTCAAGAAGGGACTTAAGAAGATGAAAATAGACTTAAGAAAGGGTACCGTGGAATGAGGTTATTTTGATTCGGGGGGGCGACTTTGATCAAATAGGTTTTACTCCGAAATCATTATGTTTACTTGTGGATGAACTGTGGCAGTGAATATATTAGTATTCTATCTTGCTGTTTACTCAATTAAATCTTCTTAATTTCAAATAGTTCTGCTTTTATAATTCATTCTAAATGATCAAAGTAGCCCCATTTTTCCGAAAGTAACCCGGTCGAAGGTACCTACCTAAAGTTGTTATAGGTTTTCGATGAGTACTTAATAGTTCGTTTCCTAACAGTGAGTGATTTTGCCTGTATTTGTTCTAATAGATGTAACTTTTTTTGATCGGGTTACTAAACGAATTGAATATGGCATTTATCGTGTTATTTTGATTGTCTTGAGTACTTTTATGGTTATCATTTCGATTCAGCGTTACAGCCACTCATGTATCGAGATATGACGTTTATCGTTGTATGGTAATGAATATTGAAAAAGATAACCATAACCCACAATTATAACACCTCATGACCCACTTTGAAGACCCAGAAATCAGAATCACAAATATATTTTATCGATATCGCATCTACTTTTTCTATGTTTGCAGAATGCGAACTTTATTTGAAAGCCATTACGGTCGCTGTTCAAGTTACTCGATGAGCGAGATATGAGGATGCGTGATGAAGGAGACGAAATGATGCATCTTGCCGTTTGTGGAATAATAGTAATTATGTGTAGTTTGGTTTAATAACTGTTTGCGTACGAATCGTGATCGTTTTCCGTTTTATTTTACGGGTTTGTATACTTTAGCGTATAATATAACGACCGTATTTACATTATTTTGATTTTATTTCTACAAACAAAAACATACACGCATAAGTGTACCTACATTACTAAAGTACAAAGACGCGGAAACTAAACTAACTCCAATTTACTATCTTTATATTGAATTTACTTCTATATTTTATAGATTCATGGCAGTTTACAACTCATGTGAAATATTTGTACTTCTCATTGAGCTTTTTTAGGGTTCCGGAGCCAGAATGGCAAAAACGGAACCCTTATAGTTTCGCTATGTCCGTCCGTCCGTCCGTCTGTCCGCAGCTTAGCTCAGAGGCTCTTGGTACTAGAAAGCTGTAACTTGGCATGAATATACATATTAGTCATGCCGACAAAGTGGTAAAATAAAGTCTTGAAAAACATTTTTTTTTAGGGTACCTCCCCTACATGTAAAGTGGGGATGATTTTTTTTATTGTCGGCTACCCCATAATGTGGGGTGTCGTTGGATAGGTCTTTTGAAAATATTGGGGGTTTGTGAAAACAATTTTTCGATTAAACGATCCGTTTGTGAAATATTAAGCCTTAAAGTGCTAATTTTTGTTAGACTCCAGTGTCCCCACCCCCTGCTAGCTAAATGGTTGTTTTGGGATATGTGAAAAAATTCATGGTAGTAGTACATATAACGAAGTTAAAAGGAAAACTATCACAGCTAAGTAGGCTTTACACGTTTACGAGTAATAGTCGACCAACTTATAAAATGTACTTCAAGAAGTAATAGTTTCGTACAAATTCTATTGTAACTTATTATTATATATAATGGTACGGAACCCTTCGTGCGCGAGTCCGACTCGCACTTGGCCGGTTTTTATTCTAACATACCTATAGGTCTGCTAGGTGATCTACAGGGACAAAAACGCGTAATCTTAGCATTCATAATATAATGAAGAACTTTCGGAGAAAAAATACCATTACAGCACGGTGCTTTTATTTTATTTTAAAGGCATACAAATATTTCCTTTTGTTGTGAGTTTGTGACTAGGTAATTCAATTAGGTGATTTAATCAAAACGAATATGTTAAGATAATAAATTAATACATAGGTAATTCTACGCTATGTATGTAGTTAGCAGTGTCACATCGATACGAAGGTACATATGTATATTACCTACAATTGAACACAATTACACGATACTTGATACTGATAATCAAGACTACCTTTTCACCATAACTTTTTACTCGCTACAAAACGTCTCGTAACGAGAAGTGAATGTTTAAAGCTATTAAGTTGAGAGTAAATCGCATTCAATGAAAAATTGCACATTTGGAAAAAATCTGACAATACCAGCTGCGACTCATAAAATACATAATATCAATTTATTTTTCGCATGAATGGCACTACAACTAGTACGACTTTCCATTTGAAGATGATCAAAAGATAGAATGACGGCGGAGACATTAATAATAATCATTTAATAGTACATTGTGATACAAGTGAGGTATGTTGACAATTACATCAGAGGCGGAATTGTTCACGCGAGCCGCAGGTGAGAGTGAAAATATGTCTCAGTATAAACCTTGTAAGGGCACAGTAATCTAAAAAAATATTTTATTTATAGGTACTCTCAATATACATACATGAATTATAACACTATATATACAAATATACCTAAGTACTTCTATGTACGCTTTAAAGTCAAAGAAGAAACACTTTGAAATTAGGAATTCTTGTAATCCTACTAATACTATAAATGCGAAAATTTGGATGTTGACATGTTTGTTACTCAATCCTGCTTAAACGGCTTAACGATTGCGATACAATTTTGCACGAACATAGTTTATAGCCTGGATTAAAATAAAGGATAGTTTTTATCTCTGGTCCACGCAGACAAAGTCGCGGGCGGGCCAAAGTAGGTTAGTTTTGTATAAAATAACTTGTCGCTTTCAATCGTTCAAATAAATATAGGAAATTAGGAACCCCAATTTATGTACAGCAGCGTCATATAGTTAGTAGCAGCCAAGGTACCCAAATATTTCGGTACACGTCTTTATTACTGTAAGAATAATGGTGTGTGTATAATTTCGTTAGCAGCGTTACTGCTTAGTAAAAAAATAATTTAGGTGAAATAATATTTGAAATCAGATTAGTGTTTCCGGAGGTTACCCATTACATACACACATATAAACTTACAAAGCTGCAATCTCACTTTTCATCTTTATTATATTAGTATAGATGTAGATAAACAAATGCCGGGTCATAAGTCATAACCTACGTTTACGCACATGAGTGATCGCTTGATTGCCCAGCATCCTACACGATTTCGATTGAGTAACGTCATCATTCATGAGATGAGATGCCAAGTTACGCATACTCGCTATAACCTTTTAGTTTAATTCTTATTTGATTACGATGGGCACAACGCTTCACCCGGACGTTTTTGAGGCGGTGGTGGCAAGGAAACGAAATACCCGTCAAGTCGGAAAATACACACATCATACTCTTCTATGGAGACTTTGCCTCCTTGTGCGTTTTCTATCGCCTATATCATGGAGTTGTGCTCCGTCCGGTTACTTTCTTTTCTACCTCCCCGCCGGCAGGGCATTCATCGTCTCACTCTAGAACAGAGTAGAAAAGTAGTTTAAGGGGTATTTCCTCCCTCAAACGCTGGTTGGCCATGGCAACTTTTCGTGGCACTCTCGTACTCGTATACTTTTCGGAACGTGACAAATGTCATATCCACAGCGATAGGTGATAAAACGTAACCATGCTACGCTAGTTGCGGAATGAATGGAAGTTTTCCCGAAGTTTTTACAATATGGGGTGTTCCAAAGAGTGACACATTTGCACGTATCGACGACTCGATTGTGACGTCTCTGCTGCTGCAAGCTACGGTGAGCGCTTGTCAATGTGCCGTGCAAACACATTGAAATGAACTTCCAATTTCGTTGAAAAAGTCTCTTCCAACCTCAGGCGCTGCTGTTTCGATAGTGCTTGCGTCATGCCATTGAGCAGGCGTGGTCCAGACTGTAATTAAAGGAGCGAGAGAGTCATGGATAATTTTTGCGCAACAAAAGGAAAAATTCGTTAATTGTGACTGGTTGGAATGCTTTGTTGAACGATCAAAGATGAAATATGAGAGTTTATTGGCAACCGTGTCACACTACCCTGTTTAACGAGTTTGGTCTATGCAAATATAGACAGCCGTTTGACATCACATATCATGTCGCTACATCAGCCCGTTGTCAGAATCATGTCTTAAACAGGGTTTAGTACAAAAGTTGTTACATTTAACATTTAGTAACCATACCATCAACTATCATAACTTCTATAGAATTACGGTCGAAGTTAGTGTCTTTATTTTCCACATAGTACATTCACATGTCTATGACCGATGAGATAAACGTCCCAGTGCTTTAAAATGTCCCAATACCTGACATTTTCCATCTTAATTTATGACAGAGGTGAAAATGGATGTCAATAATTAGGCATTGCACGTAGAACCGATGGCCGTTGGGGCAGAAAGGTTCTCTAGTGGCGACCACGTACCAGAAGGCGCAGCGTGGGTAGACCTCCACAATGTGGACTGATGACTTGGTAAAGGTCGCGGGAGTCCGCTGTCATTGTGGCACTCTTTGGGAGAGGCCTATGTCCAGCAGTGGACGTCTTTCGGCTGACATGATGAATTAGGCATTAAGTGGCCGTTTCACGAAGCTACACGTTAATTGTAGAAGTCTAAATTGGCAACTTTGAGGCACTTGACCAATAACGACTAGTTACTTGACCTCTGTTACCTTTTCAGGCTTGTAAAATTGACACTTATTGAAATTTCTACAGGGGCCAAATATTGGGACGTTCATCTTACAATACGCCACAACGGTTAGTAGATTTATAGTGTAGTAAAGTTATAATGAAAATGAAACTAAACTCTCGATTAGTCGTTAAACCGAGTCGTGGATTCAGTAAACGGAGGTCAGGCAGGTCGCGGAGGTAATTCTGCTTGTGGTGTTAACTGATTATTACACGAGTGTAGATGCGGTCAAACCTGAAAATTTGTGTACAATTTTCAATCTTATTCCATTGGTTAAAGTTTCATAATACCTTGTATCAGTACACAACTGTGATAACTTCTGGGGTACTTACTCTAAGAACGTGAGGTCTTTCAGGAATATATCTTGAAATGTGTAGGTATTTAATTTAATATTTGTCATTTTACGTAAGAATTTATGGCGGACCTCATTAGCGCTCAGTTATGTATGTTACTGTTACTACAGAGCACATAGTAAAACCTCATATGCGGCCGTTACACGTTGATTAAATACTCATGATCCTTGTCAATATTTGCAGCATCAATAACTTGCAAATTTACAAAAATAACACCTCTTTCTATAATCCCATTACTAGAATGTGTCGTTTGTATAACGAAACTGTTGCCGAGAATCCATCGTTGGACATTTTCAAATGCAGCTTACCCACTTTTAGAAATAAAATTAAAAATGTTGCATGTAAATAAAACCGCTCACCCTTCACATCCCCCAGAATTTGTTTTGCTGTCTTTGTTTGTTTTATGTCGCTCAATGTTTAATGTCTCGACTTAGTTTTCATTTTTTGTTTCTAAATTTAACAACTTATTGCATCTGCTGCTTATAAAAAGTAATCTATTTCAATATTTGTTACCTCCTTAGCACCTCATATGTTCTTGATGTTTGAAATCTTTCTGTGCACACTTTATTAGGCCAGATCTATTTATTATGCCTTATTTATATGTCTCATAATGTCTGTAACTTGTTTTTGTGAGCCTCATAATAAATAAATAAATAAAAATACTCAGTATGGAAGCAGTATCGAACGACCGTTTAAGCACTAATTATTTATCGCGTCAGAATTAAAGGATGGCCACGGTAGTTCTGCTTCTTTCATATCCCCATCTCGCCCTATCTTATAGCTGCGTATCGCCCATACCACAGATTAAAGAATACAAGTACAGATACCCAATCTCATAGAGCAAAAGCGTACCGTCCTAATGTAGGCAATTCTGTATACAATTTTAGTCCCGTAGCTACACCAGTAGATGCAGTATCCGAGCTACCACGGCTATGACGCTGTCAGCTTTTAGTAATACATTGAGATATCACCAGATGGCGTTGACTTCCCGGGCAACAAATAGAGTATTTTTGATTTTTTCGATATAAAAGTAGTATTTTAGAGACAATATTACACATCACACAAAAATATACATAACCAAATGCTTAGAGCCTGTGGTTCCATAGAACTTTCGCGACCCGTGATGGCGCCATCTAGTGACAGTACCCAATAATACGTAGCAAGCTTGAAAGCTCACTCGTATAGTACGAGTTACATGGATTTAGTATCAATTTTATTGCATTTACTAAACTTATAAAATATACCTTTATTGTATGTGCGGAAGTATGTTTGTGATATAATTAAGGTACGTTGAATTTATTAAGGTGTAAAAATCATTCTACTCGTATCTTCACGATTACTGGTTCAAATGTTTCGCTCGGTACCTGTGTCGCCATCTATGAGTTCTTTTTAGTATCAATTATACGTTGTTCTAGTTGGGAGGCCATGCCCATACCATCCACCAAGCAAAATCGTGTGGTGTGACTTTAGTCACTGACAGTTTTTAGGGTTCCGTAGCCAAATAGCAAAAAACGGAACCCTTATGGATTCGCCATGTCTGTCTGTCTGTCTGTCCGTCCGTATGTCACAGGCATTTTACTCGAAAACTATAAAGTGTATTTGAATAAAATTTTGAGGATAGGTGTATTTTGTTAGCCGCTACATAGTTTTGTAATAAAATAACAAAAAAAAAAATTTAGGGTGCACTCATACATAAAACTGAAAGTTATTTCTTTTTTTAATTGCAAGCCCACGTGTGGCACATCAATCGATAGGCCTTTCAAAATAAATATAAGGTTTCTCAGCCATTTTTTTGATGAGGTGAACAGAGTCGGAGATAATCGCCCTCTAATTTTTGAACCGTGTATTTTAAAAATATGAAAAAAATCATGGCTTATTAAATTCTTTCAGCGAAAATTGTTTTGAACAAGATTGGTTCAAAGGTTTTTGAGATATTTCTAAAAAACTGCCTTCCTTAAAGAAAAGAATGTAAGTGCCATAAGATTTCAGTAACGATACGACCTTTTTAATAGGCACGGAACCCTTCGTTGTGCGTGGTCCGACACGAACTTGGCCGCTTTTTTTATTATCTGTGGGTGGATTTTAAAATTGTCTGGATTTTCTGCAATAATATCACAATCCTGTGATACACGTCAGTATGCATGTGATCCGGATTGTGACATAAATTAAAATTCAATAATTTATTCGTGACAGCTAATACAATATGGAAAAGACAAAATAAATATATACAGATTAAGAAGTATCACGAAATGGACCCGGCCCAGCATGATGCTAGCTTTAACTGCCAGCGTTGGTCTTCCGCCGAGTCCATTTGGTGAATGACGGACACCAACACAACAAGAGATACTGAGTGATCTGAGTTAGTTAAAAAAGCAGTAAATTTGAAGACGTTGCAACTTGTTGGCATGCAACAAGTTGCTACGCATGCTTAAGACTTTATACAAATTATGAACAACATGGGTGGATCACGTGATCATACTCACCGTGTAATGGTCACAATATGCGCTGCCAGTTGAAAAACGTTCTGTGACCCGTTTCTGGAAGCCACAAGCTACAAACAAGCAACGCCGGTTAAATCATAATTCACTTTTCCTTATCCCATTTACAAGCAACATCGGTCTAATGGCCTGTCTTTACAGTACGGTTAGCATATGACGGCGCGCGAGCTGTCTCCCGGCGAGATAGACTATCCGTTTCTTTCTAACTATAACGCTTAGAAAGAGATGGGCTACAGGCCACTGGTTGAACCCTTTAACGCGCAAAGTTAACATTTATTATGTAACTAGCTTCCGCCCGCGACTTCGTCTGCGTGGACCCGAGATAAAAACTATCCTTTATATATATTAATCCAGGTTATAAACTATCTTCGTGAAAATTTTCATTCAAATGGGTTGAGCGGTTTAAGCGTGATTGAGTAACAAACGTCCAAACATCTAAACATCCATATACCAAACATCCAAACTTTCGCATTTATTATACATATATTAGTAGTATTCAAGTCTTTTGCTATTATGTAGACCTAAACATGTTTTTGCTATGAAAGTTAGATTGTGCCCAAAGGGTTGAAGTAATATGTGGTTTAATCCAAACTGTCCAATGGCAATAAAATTAATTTATACGTCAAATCTATTTTCATCCATTCTCTATTATCCCCATAAATAAAACTGCCAATATCTTAAGTCGGACACACTGCCGCAAAATTACGAAAAACCGCATAAATCTTCCGCTTTTTGTTCGGAATAATTAATTATAGCCGAGATAAGGTTTGGATGTTTTGATAAATGGTGTTTATAATTTGTTACAAGTGACCTTTCGCGCCAGTTTTTTCTATTGTAGTGGATCTTTAAAGCACTATGCTAACTAACACAATAGAAGTACAATATCAGTAATTTCCTTATTTAAGAGCTAAGGTCCTTGTTATTCTACATTTTGCATTTATTTTTATTTCTCTATAAAATGAAACGTTTGTTTTAATCAGTACCTTTAAGGGGGTAAAAATGATTATATTATGTAGTGTAGCCGAATTAAACTTACTAGGGATTTTGTGTCGATCCTATCGGCTTCATTCATTCCATATACTTACCGTAACATTTTCCAAAGTTAATTATCATTTGACAGAGTTATGACTAAAAGCGATTTGGTACATTTGATTTAGTTTATACTCTAACAATTCAAAAACGCTCAAAGCAAATTACATAAATAATGAAATAATGGAAAACGTATTTGTCCACCTTTCGTTTAAAGGACTGCTTATGATTATATATACTCCAGGCAAAATACGGTTTTGAAAAACATTAATTTATAATAGCGTTTTTTTTGTTGATTTCATTTGAAAATGTTATTCTAAGATGATTTAGTCAAGAATCCGACAAACTTTCCACCCGGAAGTAATTATGTAGATTTCAATGAAGCATGCATTATCTTTTTTTGTACGATTTATCTTGAATATTATAGAGCAAATGTAAATGAACCAAAATAAAGACAAAAACATTTATTAATATTTTTACTGACTTTTTAGAAGCCAGTTAACTTATCATTTTTTCGATGTCTGAAATTTTGTCGGATTTTGTCGCTGGGTAACTATTTAATTGATAATATATCCGTTATACTTAAAAAGTAAGCTATTATAAATTATTTCCAATATTGTCATTTTTTCCATACAAGTTGTCAGTTTATTGCCTGGACTAATAGAAGATCGCATGTTGCAAATAAAAAAATAAAAAATAAATTTTCGTGCACTAGCTCTGTCGGTTTTTCATGTTACATTTAGCGACCTTGACTTTTGTAAGTTAATTTGCAAACCTATAATAGCGGCTTTAGCGACCTAAGCTGTCGTGACAGTGCCATATTAAGCGTTTAAGTCAAGGTACTGCTTACAATAGTTCTATTGTGGATACATATATCTAAGTTGGCTTAATTTATGAGCGTGTGAAAATATTCGTCTTACCTTAAACTGGGTGGGGTTTCATCGTATTTTTATTGCTTATCTTGGACATTTTCAACTGGAAATTTAATTTAGATTGATGTCAGTATTCTGCTTATATTATACTTGTTTATGATGTAACTAATCCTGATGACCTGCAAGTCCGCTGGGTGTGGCTGGCGCAGGACCGGCCATTGTGGCACTCTTTGGGGGAGGCATGTGTCCAAAAGTGGCCGTCTTTCGGCTGATATGAGGATATAACTTTTTTTATAAACGAAATATTTAAATAGGTTGCTCACTGGTCTATACAGGATGTTAACGGGGTCATGATCCGGAATGACAAAAAGCGAATAAGATACTGAACAACCTTTCCCATGGGACCAACCACGAAATCGCAAAAAAAAAAGAGCCAATTAAGAGTTAACTGTGAGTTAACTGCGATTTAATTGAGAGTTAATGTATGGAATACCTGGTTTTTTTTTGCGATTTCGTGGTTGGTCCCATGGGAAAGGTTGTTCAGTATGATCATCTTATTCGCTTTTTGTCATTCCGGATCATGACCCCGTTAACATCCTGTATAGGTTTCCGCAAACGAAATTATTTACACATCTTTCGTATGTTATGGAGACAATTTTCAATAAATATTTTACCCAAACCCATGTAATAAACTTAAAACAATACAGTCACTTAACAGTTATTTATATTGAACAATGATCATAATTATCGAATAATAGCATATTATATGCTGTTAGACTTTCCACAGATACTACCACCTCTTTTCAGTTTTCACCCCTTTATGGAACGACTTCCGGGATGAAAACTAACTTTGTCCTTATTAGGGTCTTAAACTATCTCCATACCAAATTACATCCCAATCGGTTTAGCGGTTTACGCGTGAAAAGGTGACAGACACAGTTACCCTCAGATTTGTAACGCGCGAGCACGTCTACTTTAAAAAAATACTATACACCTAATCGATAAAAAAATGTGAGTACTTATATAATAGAACCTGAGGCTCTAGTATAAGAGATTTACCGAACAAAACGTTACGACCGCGTTCGCGTGTAGCTGTCAAATCCCATACAAATTGAGGGTAAAACGCAAACGCGATCGTAAAGTTTTGTTTCGGTAAAACTTATACTAGAGCCTCTGCTCACAAAATTTTACGACAATCGGGTAAGAATTGTGACCATGGAAAACATAATTTTCGGCCGTGCGTAGGTGGGATTTATTATATAACTTTCCATAATAAAAATGACGGTTAGACCTCATGGGCGCGCGTACAGAGCGTTGCGTAATCAACCCGCTGGTACATAAATGGAAGTGAGTGTACCATTTGCCGATAAACGTAATGTAAATAGTACCAGTACCATACTTTATTCTGAAAAAAAAAAAACCAGACATCAATTTGGCCCACGCTAACACGGAGAACTTCATTCGCTATGATCGCCCGTTTAATTAGTATATATTTTGTCCATACCGTATCCTTATCAGTCTGTTGTATCTGCCGCCAACTGTACCTCGTGAATTTCGAAATGTATCGTCAGCGACATAAAAATATTCTTCCCAATAACAGTAATTGTTGATGGCTGTCTCTTATCCGTATAAAACAATCTCGTTTTCGTTTATTTTATTGCTTTGACACCTGTAATCATACTTGAAGTTGTGTAAGTCAATTGATGCATGATTTTACGTGGACAGGCTTATGCAGTATTACAATACACTGATTATATTTAGGCCATTCAACTTTTTTCCTTCGCTTGTGGCGATGGTTACGTTTGGGTCACCAGCCGTCTATTATACGTCTCACTGTTGGGCACAGGCCTCCTGTCATCAATATTCGCTTTTTTAACCCCATTTATTTAGGCCCATCGCATGAGCTTGTTACGAAAATCCGGGTTATAACCATTTTTTTAAGAAACTGTATCAATTTGGCTCTTGAAGGAAGAATAGTTGATTGACGATGATTATTGACAACTATTATTGCACAACTCAAAGAGTATCCGTAACTATTTGAGAAATTCTCAGAAAAAAAAAAACATGAGAACTTCAGGCGAGTTTCGATTCGGGAAGTTTGTAGAGAATGTTTTCAAAACTGCCCAGAACATTCGCAATTTCGGGGAATTCTCAACGATTCATTGCTAGATCCCGATTCGAGACTCAAAACATGACGATCCCGGCATGTCATAGGGATATCCTTATTTATGTCTTTGTGTTTCCAAATGGAATGACGGCGGAGCTGATTAAAAGTAATATTTGTAGACAGGTATGTCATTCTCTTTTAATTGAAACGAATGGAATTGCGGCTTTGTAATAGTACCAAGTAGTAATGTGCGGTTTACAAGAATATTCTCGAAAACGATATAAAACTGTTATAATTCAAATTCATATTGCACATCGTACGCGCAAATCTTCAATATCAAGACACGTCACTTTACAATCAATAAAAGACTTTATTTTTATGTAACTAAAGTTCAAGCTTTTCAATTAGCAACAATACTAATTTTGAGGACAATGCACGCCCTTTCCGCAGCTGACCGATAAATCGTGCGACAGATCGCGCGACCAGTCCGACCGGTCCGGGGATCCGTGATGTCGCGACCGTGACACACTTTGCCGACAATTCGTAGTTTACGTTACAAGTTTAATTATGATTACGTTAAACTGATTTCGTTGGTTTTGTATTTCACGAGTGAACGTATTGAAAAGTAAACTGTATAGATAATGATTTTACTTTTAAAAATCTTGGTGTCATTGTGAATTTAGGGCGTCAGCGTCGGTTATAAGTAGTATTGCCAAAATGTAAGCAATAGAAGAGAATAATTTATTGAAAACGTATTTTACAGATGTGTGACTTTATGCTACAATTTCATATTAACTAGAGATGCAACGGATAGTGGTTTGGCCGGATACCGGATACCGAATATCCGGCGGTGCAGCTGGCCGGATATCAGCTATCCGGCCGCCGGATATTCGGCCCAAAGTAACATGCCTAAAATGAAGCAAATTTGACCGCACCCGTGCGCGGCGCTGTGTAGGTTGTAACACTTGTAACTTGTCACTCGCTATGGCAGGCTTTGATATAATAGAAACATGCGCAAATTTTTAAACTGCCTTTGGCAATTGATTATTTTGTTGTTCGTTATTTATTCAGCTTTATTTTACCTACTGTAGTTCTCTTTTTACCATTGTAATATTCTAGGCCTATACATTACATTTAATACCGAAAAAAAGTTATATTTTCGGTATAAAATACTATCCGGTATCCGGCCGGATACTATACCACTATTCGGTATTCGGCCGGATAGGCCGGATACCGGATAGTGACCGGATATCCGTTGCATCTCTAATATTAACAGATAATTACAACAGCCTGAATTAGGATTCCCTGTGTTTCAGGCAAAAAAAGACTCAAATATTGAATTTTATTGAAGGAATGCTGTCAGTGTGATAAAATATCTGTTTGTTCGCTCGAGATTCACTTGCTACGTGCTACTGTGTAAGTAGACAGCGCGAAGCGTGTATCTTAAAAATAGGGTGTTTGTCAGACAAAACGATTGCTTCAATTTTAGCAATACTATAACTGATGCTGACATCTTAAATAGGGATGATGAGATTAGATTTTTACTAAGACTTTAGACTAAGATTTTTTTGTGACGTCATTCGAACCAGTTTTTGGAGAGGAACAAATGTGTGTATGGGAGCAACTACAATTAAAGAACATAAATACCTAAAAATTCGAGATAAAGATTGTCCTCGCTGGCGGCAGCGCGAAACGCTTCATACTGTGTGTCTATACAAGTGTGACGTCACATTTGTATATTTGTACTAATCGTAGTATGGAAAATCAGGTAAATTGTTGTTTTTGTTGTTTAATTTACTCTTGGACAATAAAAAAAATGCATATTTTTTCTAAACTTTCAAGGTTCATATCTTTTTATGATTTTAATTATATTTTATACTTTGTTACGATAATTGGATGGTTTACTATCACTACGTTATCAATTTGAACATGAGGCATCATGCCTATTCACATTGACGACACAGAGCATTTTCTCCCATTTTTTTATTTATTAAATATTCGAATGCTGCCATGTGCAGCTGCAACTTTCATTATCATTATGATCATCATAACAGCTGAAGGATGTCCACTGCTGGACATAGGCCTCCCGCAAAGAGTGCCAAAGTGACTGCTCCTGTGCCATCCAGCGGACTCCCGCGACCTTTACCAGGTCATCGGTCTACCCATGCGTCTTTGTGCGTCTTCTAGTACGTGGTTGCCACTCGAGAACCTTTCCGCCCCACCGGCCATCGGTGTTACTTGCAACTTTAGCTCCACATATTCTGCAACGCTTTTCATAATTAAAAATTAGTCTAGATCAGTTGACCCACGGCGACTATTTGCAACGATAAGGCCTAGATCACACTGTCACGGCCTACGGTGGCAGTCAATTCAGAGTGATGATGTAACGTCAAACTTAAAAGGAGGGTTCGACAAATCTTATGTAACATAAGTTACAAATAAAATAATTATGTTTTTTTTTTTTTTTTGAACTAGCTTTATTTTTACTAAACGGGTCTTAATCTCGTATGATTAACATATTTATTTACCTCTCTGTCGATAGCTGTCTAAATTACTATTGACCGCCACCGCAGGCCGCGCGACACGTTACTAAAATACTAACCATAGTTAGATCACCTGTCAAAATTACCTGCACGCATAACTTTGCGTTTGTTTTATATGGACGCTGCACGCTCCGCTCTGAGCGAGGCGTCCACTCAGGCCTTACATTTAGAAAGAGACGATACAGTATCGCGTTTGTATCGCTGCAAAACCCGCCGTGTGTAACGGGTTTAAGTCAAACCTAGTAAAACAAATAATTAACACTGACCACCTTGACAAAGCCAATAACTTAACTTACCCAATAAATCTGTCAGTCACGAGACGAACTTCGGTAAAACAACGAATTCCCTTGAACTTTATTTACGAATTGACTAGCTAAGGTTGGGAACCTTCGTATGTATGTTAATTGGGTAATATAGTGTCGTATGACGTCATAGTAGTTAGTAGCCTAAATAGAGGAGCTATTCACGATGTTTGCCGACACCTCGCTTTAGTACCAGTAGTTTAAGTCTTGTTTATGTATAGGCGACAGGTTGAGACATAACCTAAGTCTCACTTCTAATACAGAATATAATAAGTATAGAGCAGATTCTTTTTCTAGACCAGATCTTAACTTTAGACCCGTCGCTCCAACAAAGCCACAATAGCCACGTGCCACACACGATACTTTACTCGAATACGGATGGAGTTCTCCTTTCCTTAGAAATTAAGCCGCTGTTTGGTTGAGAAACTGTTGATGTGTACTGCGTTTATTTTAAAGTATCTATCAATTAGCAGTTACCCTTAACAATAAAAGACAATTGCTTTGTTTTACCTTTTAACAATTAAAGTCAATCGCATTGTTTAATAGGCACAAAGAGATGTGAATTCGATCTAGAAAAAGCATCCGCACTATACTTAAGTACAGAAGGTCCACTATCTAACGCAGCTGACGTTTAACAGGACAGATAATCCTGATCATGTTCTTTCAACTAGGACATAATATATAGGATAATACAGCGATTATTATTGACGTCTAAAAAGTCAAGGAGCCCTGAAGCATCTCGCTCCAACGTATGGTTGCGTCCCGCTCTAAGGTAGCTAAAAGTAAGGTGTAAGTAATACTTGCTTTACGAAACTCAGGGTCTACATATGTTAGGAACGAGTGAGCTTAGACGGGCTATGAATTACTAGAAGCTGGTCAAGGAACTTTTAATAAGTAAACACCTTTATATAATACTGGCTTCTGCCCGCGACTCCGTCCGCGTGGAACTCGTTTATATCGCAGCTCCATACAAACTTTTACCCCCCCATTTCACCCCCTTAGGGGATGATTACGGGGATAAAAGCTATCCTATGTTACTCTCCATCCTTTCAACTATCTCCACTTAAAAAAACACGTCAATTCGTCGCTCCGTTTTGCCGTGAAAGACGGACAAAGATACAAACAAACACACACATACACTTTCGCATTTATAATATTAGTATGGATTTATATTGGTATTGTTAGTACCGTGTCTATGACTAAAGCGGTTGTATTTAATTGTATTTCTATGTTTTTTAATTTGGGGTTTTAACTCGTAATCTAAATTGAATACTTATAGTTGACCGTGTCTAGTGATGAATTTGGTACAGAACAGTAGTTTCCCCACAAAATTACCCTATATCGTAAGACTAAACTAACATAACCATGATATACCGCTACAACAGTGCCTTAAAACCATGAACTGCTTCTTTGATTTACTTTTACTTTGCCACGTTATCCACGTTAATCCCCTAGCCTGATCCCCCAGGGGAATTAGCGGCAATTATTTTATATTCAACTAGGAAAAAATGATAATGTTCGGTTATGGCGCTTCGCCGGACGCTACCGCGTCACGCTCGCTTCGCTCGCTCGGCTCGCGCGCTGTAGGGTCGCAGTTCAACTAACAACCTAACCGTTTTTTTCTCCTGGGGGATCAGGCTAGGGGATTAACGTGGACAACAGCTACTTTGCAGACCAAGGAATTTATTGATGATCTAATTATTGTTCAAAAAACATAATATGAAACGACTACTTAGTGTGGGTCACGAGGTAACCGCCATGTGGGATGTTGATTCGACGATCACTGTCCCGATGGTCGTTTCTGCGAACGGTCTAATAGCGAAGCGTCTCGACCAACACCTCAAAAGACTATCGCTAGATGGCTGGATCAAGGGTCAGATACAAAAGGCGGTACTCCTGGACACTATCTACTCACAGATCTACTTTTACAGTAATTTCTTTCATTCCTACCTTATTATCCAATCCAAACATTACACAACAATGCATAATCCACACCCAAGTATCGATTATTCACAATCGATTATCGGTAATCGATCTCGGATACAAAGAGACAATAGATATTAGTATTTTTTGCGAGTGTGAGGACTGGGAAAAACTTGGGACCTTAAAACAATGCTTCCAAGAATTCATTATTACTTACAGTGTAGGTTAAACTAATATATGGCACCTACAAATTCGTATATGTTATCGGCTGTGTATAGGTATCACACTCACTTCTGTAACCGACGGTATATTTTTGTTACTTACCAAAAATTTACTTGACTTTTTTAAGGTTTTTTTTTGTAAACTCACATATCCGCGTTTGTTGTTAAACAACCCAAATGCAATAAAATAATCCAACGGTCCTTGATATAATCAGTAATACGAAGATCACCACTGAATGAAAACATTTGACTGGTCAACTGGCCAATTCACACTGGTGATATATAAAAAAATAAAAATTTGAACTGTTTATTTCAATAAAAAATTAGGGGTTAAATTAGTCTTAACTACTAATCTTAAAGTAAAAAAACATTTTTTGCCGAATTCTGGTATACCCCACGTTTTTAAAGTTCTGCTTCCACTGTTTCCATGACAACGCCAGAACGATTTATTATTATTATAAAAGAGAAATGGCAGCCTCTAGGGCCTTTGCCAGAGTCAGTGAGAGTATAAATTAATAGTAGTTTATGCAACTGATACATAATCAGAGGCCTTAAAATACGAGTGTGGTTTTATGAAACGAGCGTCAGCGAGTTTCATAATAGGATCACACGAGTGTTTTAAGGCTAAATTATGTACATTTGCATACACTACTTTATCTACACACATATCATAAGTACTCTAAGATCGGTTCAGAAGCCGTAGGAAAATGACCTGCATTGCTACTATAGTGCTACCTGTAAAATATCTTTGTTGCAATCGTGGCTGCATTTACGATATCCGGCGGAGTGTGCATATCGTTCTCGGAGTCACTACTACTCATATTTTCACCTAAAATGTGAATTACAAACAACTTTTCACAATTCTACTTTCGTAGCAGCAAAAACCAACAAAGAAATTACAAAAGTAATGGCGGCAATTTGATCCTACGTCAAGACGAATGTTTTTTTAAATCATAGACAAACGAATGATGTCCCTATTCTCATGTCACTCTTGATCAAATGTCGTGCGGTTTATATTAAAAAACATACTGAATTGACGTTTCGCATCGATAACTGTTTTAATATCTCCATAGTCTAGTATCCATATACTAGAATAGAGACCCACTTGAGTTTTGACAGCTGTTCCAAATTTAACCTTACAAAAATCTGTACTGTAATAACATTACAGTACAGATTTTACCTACTACCACAGACAAGAAAGTTCTCATAGTAAAATTGGTTGTAATAATGCTGGTCATTTCCTACGGTTTCTGAACGCATTTTAGAGCACTAATGATATGTGCGTAGATAAACAGTATTATAAGCAAAATGTGGGTGTCACTGGGTGATAGCTGGAGCAGTACAAAGCATAATGGCGGCCGCGACCACGAACCGCTGAATGATGCCCAAGAATTGGTTATTCGCATTTCTAGGAAAATTCTTCATTAACTGTAGCCGTCACATTTGCCATTCACTGCATAGTACGCTATCAAAATGATACTTTAAACAGCAGGATGCAGAAAATGAAAAAAAATGTCTGGAGCACGATGCGCCATGTCCCAAGGATCATTCGAAAAAAAAAGCTAGTTTTTTTTAGCATGAATATGTTATGTCTGACATACAGCATTCATCCTTTACTAGCAAGTATGTTAGAGCAAGCGGGACAATAGGGAATATGCATGTGATTTAGAAATGGACAAAAAAAATCACGTGTAATCTATATTGCTTAATAAATATACACACATGATTATTTTTTCAAATTATCATGTTTCTATTGATAAAATAAATTGTTTAAAAGTACTATTTTTCAAATTCCCTCGCAAATTTCCAAAACGCAACGCTATTGGCGGAGCGAAACGTGACGTCACCGTGCAGGTCGTTAGTATGATTATTGAAAGTTATTCGCATTGTTTGGCCGCTGTTTATGATAAATAATCAGTGTTTTTTGGTAATTATTAAGTGAAAAAAGACTCGCCACAATGACTGAAGGCGGTTTTGTCAAGGCACAGTCGGATAATCTGCCTAAAATTGATGTGGTCATGATGACTAAATTTAATACATACTTCGCAAATATTTGTGACTTTACGTCCGCTGAACTAAGAGGAGTAAAAGCTGCAAGGTAAATAAGTTACATATTCAATAAATTTTCATATTCCTTGTTTTTATACTCGTGAGATTGGTCAATTAAATAATTATAACCTATTTTGGCGATTCAAATAGCTAGACTTTTAAACTACTTCAAATAGGTGTCTTTGTTAAATAAGTGGAATAAAAAACTAGTATTAACATTTTAATAAACCTTCACTAAGTTAGGTATTTATCGAAATTTTTCCAAAACAGCGATTCCCGAAGAGTGTTACATCTCTTTTTCTCGTGGGCGGAAGCCATCAGCGTGTCTCTGTCTAGGGGGCGTGTACGACTCAAATCAAGGCATCCCCTTAAGTAACTATGGATGGATAAGTAGTAGAAACACAGAAATACAACATACAAAAAGAACGAAAACAATGTACGAACTTATGAGCTAAATTGTACACTAACTATATACCGGGTGGAAAAATCGAATGCAACATGGATGGCAACTACCTTAAATATTGTAAATAGCACATTCTGTGTAAAGGAATTTCAATACTCGTCGGTTAAATACTGAATTCCCATGGCCATCGTCTATATCCATCATCAGATCATCTTGATGATACCAGAGTATTGCATTGTCATCGGATCTAAAGGTGTATTCCATACTAGCTTCTGCCCGCGACTCCGTCCGCGTGGAACTCGTTTATATCGTAGCTCCATACAAACTTTCACCCCCACTTCATCCCTTTGGGGGATATGGGGGGAGCTACGATATAAACGAGTTCCACGCGGACGGAGTCGCGGGCAGAAGCTAGTTATATTATATATTTTTATATATACTTACTTAATAATAAATTATAAATGCGAAAGTGTGTCTGTCTGTCTGTTTGTTACCTCTTCACGCTTAAACTGCTGAACCGATTTGGATGAAATTTGGTACCTATAGAGATAGTATAAACGAGTTCCACGCGGACGGAGTCGCGGGCAGAAGCTAGTATTATATAATCAAAGATATGTAGGTACCTATTAGGAATGTTAAATGTTGAGAACATCTTTATGAACTTTAACAAACTAGGTTGTTTTCGTCAAGGCTTATAAATAAAACAAATTTGTGTAGGTCACTCAGTAAAAAGGATTAAATTCTTTTAACTTTCTTCGATCAACAGTGCAAACAAAGAAACTTAGCTAAAAGGTTTCTTGATCAAAATCAACACTCGTAGTCAGCTGTTGATCAACAAAAATCATAATATTTGTAACATTAATAACTAAAAAAATTGGGAATCAGAATAGTTTTATGAATAAGTATATAATACAATTTTGAGGTTAGGTTATTGTTTACCTATATTGTTCGCGAGTCGTAATAAAAAAGATTTTAGGTACATACATATTTAATACTCACGTCGAAATGATCTTCACAACAATATAAACTACTCAAGCACGATACATTATCTCTCCTCATCGCCTTACACCACTTTATCCTTATATTTGCACCTTTGGGCATATGAAAATATTTGCAGTTTTAATGTGATTTTCACACATAGGGACAATACAATATTTATAATAAGCTTTTGTGTGCTCTTCCATTACAATAAGTTGATCTTATAAGCTTTAATCACTCACATTTATTAAAAGTGTGAATCAAACACTTTGTTGTTAATTTGTTTAAGAACCGCCGTGCACTAAGCTGCACGGTGACGTCACAAATGAGCGCGCCAAAATGGTGGCGTTTTGATCGTCCGAAAATGATAGTAATTTTAATTATTTTTTTTAGCTTATTTAATAATATTGTGAAAGTGTTATATTTTTTTCCGGTTATATAATTACTTATAGAATAGATAAAAAAAAATAAAAAAATGTCATGAATATTCCTATTGGGTGCCTGACATTTTTTTTTTTCACGGTGACTTTGTTTCCAGTTTTCCGAGTGTACCAAATGTTTGTATGGGTCTCACTACAAAGAGATCACGTTAAAAAGCAAAAAACAGGGTCACCGTCTCACTCGCTGGCGCAGCACAACGACTTATACAAATTGCCATATATTACGACGTCACAGCATTATTTTAGTACTAACCGTTGTACGGCAAATCACGATATTTTTTATGTTATTAATTGTAATAATTTAATATAGCATATAAGGTATACGTTATTCATTTTAACATGAGGAAAGTACGCAATTGCTGCTTCAAAGCCGAGCTTCCTACCTTTGAATGCTTTGTATATCTTAATTTACATAGTTTAACGCTGGTTTTACGTAATCAGTTCGCGGCACTAGTAAAAAGTCCCAACAATTTAATGACGAAACGAACGCGGAAGCCCAGGGATCACCGCGCTGACCTCACGAATCGGAGACCTGCAATTAAGATCTTCGTGAGCTGCCATTTAAGCTATTAGGTGTATTTGTTTGATAAAGGGTTTTTCTATCAAGGATGCCTGGTTAAGCAAGAAAAATTGAGGGTTTGAAGGAATGGAACCAATACAATCAAGCTCAAAGACAGTTATTAGGAAGGTGAAAACGTTTGTTCCTGAAATACCACATTTTAAATCTATCGCAGCGATACACCACCCACAAAGTAGACTGATAACCTGGTAAAGGTCGCAGGAGTCCTCTGGATGCGAGAGGCGCTGGACTGATCACTTTGCCACTCTTTGGGGGAGGCCTCTGGCACTGGACGCCTTATGTCTAACTGAATCAAATCTACCAAATTCCCGGTTTTTCGACTTTCGAACATAATATTATAATCCTCGCACTATGGTCTACGATAGGTAGATTTAGGAATACTTCTGGAAGGATACTCTGAACGATGTAATATTACTAAAAATATGTTAGTTTGTAATTTTGACGATCGCTTTAGCCTAGTTGGTCGTGACCCTGCCTACGAAGCAAGAGGTCCTGGGTTCCAATCCCGGTAAGGGCATTTATTTGTGTGATTAGTTGCTCCTGAGTCATGGATGTTTTCTATGTATTTAAGTATTTATTTATCTATATAAGTATTTTTATCATCGTGTACATCCATAGTACAAGCTTTGCTTAGTTTGGGGTTAAGTCGTTTTTTAGGGTTCCGTAGTCACCAAGGAACCCTTATAATTTCGCCATGTCCGTCTGTCTGTCTGTCTGTCTGTCTGTCTGTATGTCTCTCTGTCTGTCGGTCTGTCGGTCTGTCTGTCTGTCTGTCCGTCTTCCGCTTACCTCAGTAACCATTACTACTAGAAAACTGTAATTCGGCATGGGTATATAAATCAATCACGCAGACAAAACAGTACAATAAAATCATGAAAAATATTTGTGGTGGGTGTGGGGTATCGTTGGATAGCTCGTTCAAAAATATTATGGGTTTTCTAAAACCATTTTTCAAATCAGTGATTAGTTTGCGAGATATTGGGATTTAAAGCCCTAATTTTTGTTCGAGTCATGTCCCCCCCCCCGGCGAAATGGCTACAACTGGGGATAAGAAAAAAATAGTGGACATTTTAATGAATTTAAAAGGAAAACTAACACGGACAAGTAGGTATAAGTAGTTACCGAGTAATAGTCGACAGACTTAATGTGTACTTGGAAAGGCCGATTTTCGTACAAATTCGGCCGACGCAACCGCACCGCACGTCGATGTAACTAAGACAGACAGGCAACTACGGAACCCTACACTGCGCGTGGCCCGACACGCCCTTGGCCGATTTTTTTTAATACGATCGCGATTCCACTTGTCAAAACTGTTAGAAAAGGGATGTCCCTTGAACATGCATGACATGAAACAAAGACCTGTATGTATAGAGTAGGCTTGAGTCGACCTAGCGGGGAAGTTAAGAAGTAGCACCTTTTAGATATTTTAAATATAATTGATTAATGTGTGTATTCATAATGCATTATCAATATCACGGCTTAAATGTCGGAAGTTGATGATCATGAATGGAGAAATCGTGAGCGATTAAATACAGCATGATTCAATTAGATGATCCGACACGCCTACCGGACTGGTGGTCAAATTATCTAATTGTTGTGTTAGTTCCCTTCCTTGACCTAGGATCTTGAACTATGACTGCGGTTTGAAGAACTTCGGAGTTAATTTTGGTATCTTCATCGATGATTTTTCTGAATGTTTTAGTTTGCCACGGTTATTTCATAGCAATAATTGAACGAAATTCTCCGTTTCAGCTTGAGACAAAACTATTTCTTATGTCCGGATGTCTAGATGTCCAGTTTTTCTCCTCTACACGTCGCATTTCTGAACCGATTCTCGTGAAATTTCATGAGGAGTTTCAATAATTGTATAGTTTTTTTTTTATCAATTCAGTTTTTCGCTTTTTTTTAAGATAGCTCACAGAGCCACTAGTTTTAGTATTTTCAATTAAGAATCAAATCCATACTTAATATTATAAATGCGAAAGTGCATGTGTTTGTTTGTTTGTATGTTTGTCCGTCTTTCACGGCAAAACGGAGCGATGAATTGACGTGATTTTTTAAGAGGAGATAGTTGAAGAGATGGAGAGTAACATAGGATAGTTTTTATCCCCGTAATCATCCCCTAAGGGGGTGAAATGGGGGGGTAAAAGTTTGTATGGAGCGGCGATATAAACGAGTACCACGCGGACGGAGTCGCGGGCAGAAGCTAGTTAAATATATTTTCTGAATGTTTTATTTTGCCACGGTTATTTAAAAACAATTGCATTGATAACACAAAACCAGTCAATACTCCGTTTAAGCCTTAAAAATCTTTCCAAGTACGTCGTGGTACTTATACATTGACATACCAGCATTGCTCGGAAACCTAAGCCGTTGTGTCTGTCGATATGCAGTTAGACCATTTCGATAACCTTGTAGACCAAATCTGTAAAGAGTGTGTCTATTTGACCTAACGTATTAATTTGGAATCGGTTTAGTATTTAGCCTCTAGCTAGTTTCACTTGAAACTTGCTTTATAGGGATCATATTTATGAAAAGCCATAAAACAAGAAGAAAAGTCTTAGTTATGAAACTAAAAGATACAATTTTCAGATTTATGTAAGTAGGTACCTTGACTACCTACATACTATTTTTTTGACCATGTAATTGAAATGACATTTAGCAAATCATATAAACAATGTCTTATTAAGTACATATACAACACATTTAATTAATTACATTCAATTTAACATTATGTTTCTCAAAAACCGAAACACGATTGCGTCTTAGTTTGTCTATCTTTTTGTACCCGATCTCAACTCAATTACTCAAAGGTTAACTGGAAGAGATGAGTTCATTTTTGTACCGATCATACCTTTTTTTCTATATTTTTACCCGTGTCTTGTGTACAATAGGGTCCATATAATTAACATACATACATACATACGATTGCTGAAAATCCTCTCGAAAGAAAAAAATCCAAAGTTATATATTTATATCCCTTTTCAAATTATTATTATTAAGTTTTTTCCATATCTCGGGACCATGGGGTCCCAGACCTTTGGAAGGTATGCGTGGGGCCGAAGCACAGAGACTCTTAAAACAAAAATAATCTAAAGCGACGGATACACTGCACATGGCGGATACCTCCGCACAACATGATACAACCAGTGATTTTCCCCGCCAGGTGCAAAGACTATTGCAGTGCAACACTGTGCTGAACTAAGGTCACGGGTTGAATGGTGGGTGGTCTGGAAAATGGGTTATGGGTTTTGGGAGGAGACTAATGGACACCTGCCGTGCCAATTAGTCTCATTATCGTAACAAGGCAGGCGGTGACTCGCCAGCTCGAAATTGGGCCCCACAAAACAATCACACGCACAATGCGATAATGGGGCAACACCTCTGAGCGGCTGTAAGGTTGTTGAGAGCTGAGTCTGCGGAAGCCTGAGTTATTCCTTCATAATAATAATTATTTTAGAATCATAGTCAAGTTAAATTTACAGAGTTACTTATCGACATTTGTCCAAAAAAGCCATTCCCGAAAATATGCATCTCTTTCTCTCAATTTGTCTCTTCCACGGGAGCGTAGTTAACGAGAATCGAGTAACGGCCTTAGATGTTCACAGACGAAAGTTCCCGCCATGAGTGTAGATAAGCTAGGTCGGTAGTAACAATCATAATATATGTTTATGCAAGCAAAGGCGGACGTTACGCGAACGTCTTCGCACCTTAAAGCAGGACAATTGAGGGCACTGTAAAATACATCTTTCAAACCTAACAGTAGGTAAGTTAAAGGCCATTACGTACCTTGCAATTAGCTATAGACAGTATGCGACATTAATAAACAGATTTAGATTAATTTATTTTACGAAATGCAATTTCACTTAAGATTACACATAGTAATTTGTAGGAATCTACATATATTGTGATCGTCAGATATTGAACAATGTACTGGGTACGTTTAAATAAAAATAATAATAAATTATACAAGCATAATGTCAATACATTATAAAATGAATGAGTCCATGCGTAAAAAATAAGATCACCTTTCGGGGCGTCAAAAGTAATAGCAAAATACCTTTTATGCTAACTTTACTTGCGTCCCCATCATCTGTTGTAACAAATGACAACGTTTATCACAGCTGTGGCAATTTTTGCTTGACGATAAAGTCGGGAATTTGATCCCTATGCCTATTCTAGTCTACAATAGTACATTGTTTAACGAGGGGCGGAAGTGGAATATTGCGAACAAGAGTCTATCAGAAGCCCGACGCCGAAGGCGGAGGGCTTTTGATGACTCGCGTTTGCAATATTCTTACGCCCGTGTTATACACAATGTTTTTCATCACATTTGCGAGGAAACAAATACATTTTAGATGAAATTAATACAAATCGTAATAAAAACTTCAACATGACAGTCGTCCATTTTGTTGAATTTGACGCGAGGCGCGTATGGCAAAGACCCTTCTGTATACAGCCACGATTTGAAAACACTTAAAAACATTTTACATAGACGCTAAATAACTACATATTAAATCTGTAAATAATTCAGTTAAACATGTTTAAGTAGTTTTTTAAGTTTAAATTTATTTATAAATACGTTTTCAGACATCGTATTTGATATAAAACCTCTTTGCTCTGTAACTGCCGCATGAGTGACAGATACAATTTAAGAAAAAAACCATTACGCCCGTGGGCGTAACACAGGCTATTACAGCTCTGTATGTCTGCGCATTATGAAGCCTTTTTCGAGCAAGTGTGATGAAATAATATTAATTTATTCGGTTGGATTTTGATAGTTCATTTTTTGGTTTCTGAAAGAAAAGGAGATCAGCTAACTATAGTAGCGTATCCATCAGTTGTAATGTAACAAATATATCATTTGTCACATGCAACAACTGATAAACCAGTAGGTACTTAATACAATTTTTGTTTGATCACAAAGTCTGAGTTTTGATAGCTATGCCACTATGCCTGTTCTAGTCTACAATAATATTCGTTCGGTAATTCGGTCGGATTTGATTTACTTAATTTGCAAAGCAAATCAGAATGTGGCACTATTTTCTGACCCAGAAACAACTGGGATTCTGCTATGTTTGTACAGATAGATAGATAAATTATTTATTTGGCATTTTGCAACATAATAAAGGAAAAATAAAATTACACAAAAAACGGAACAGAGAGAACGACTATAAAAGGACAAGTAAACAATTGTGTTACGAATAAAATAACTTTAAATTAAATTAAAGACATAGACTACCGTGCGTTGCGATAATGCCAAAAAGGTTAGCTCGGTTTTGCTTTGCTCATGTGAGCAAGCACTGATATTCTGCTAGTACCTCGGGTCACGATGCAGGTGAAATATTAAAAGGAAAATAATAATAAATAAATAAAGCTTGCAAATAATATCGAATGAATAAAAAAGAACTGTGTGATAGGTGCGTAGTAAAAATGACAAAATATAAAGTGTAGGTATGTGTCGACATGGAGTGTATATATTATGAAAAACGTGTAGTCAGATGAAGAGGAATGTGCGCTCTGCATAGAGAAGATTGTATACAGGCGGGGTCACGTTTCTCTGCAGCTGACTGTACCTTATCTCAACGAGGGATTCCGTATAAAGATTTAGAATAATGTATGTTTTTTTTTGTTGCAGGCCCCCATGAAGCGGCTGTCATGCGCATAGCGGCACTGATCGCGCTTGTGCAGGTAATGGTTTTTTTTTAATTAACTTATTCCTAAACAGGGAATAGGCATGATGCCTACGGTTTTTTTTTTCAATGCGATTCCAACCAGTTTTTAGAGAGGAACAAGTGTTTGTATGAGAGCAACTACAACTAAAGTACCTGCATAAACAGACAAAAAAATGAGTTAACGTTTTATTAACTAATTGACACAGAAGTATGACGTCACCGCTGTCTATTTGTACTCATCGTTGTATAGAAAGTTGAGTAACTTACTGTTTTGTTCCTCAAATACTGCGTTTAGGTGCATAATTGTCATACATTTTTTTTATTTAAGTGTAATGATCGTATTAGCAAAATAAAATTGACTCTTGCACTATAAAAAAATACATATTTTTCTTCTCTCTTTCTTTATTATGATTTTGTTTATATAAAAAAATATATATATATTAGGGGACAATCTTACACAAATCGACCTAGTCCCATAGTAAGCAAAATAAGGCTTGTGTTATGGGTACTAGACGACGATATATTTAATAGATAGAAATACTTAAATACATAGAAAACATCCATGACTCAGAAACAAATATTCATGCTCATCACACAAATATTTGCCCTTACCGGGATTCGAACCCAGGACCTTCAGCTTCGTAGGCAGCGTCACTACCCACTAGACTAACCGGTCGTCAATACCGCCGGCCGGATTATATTTTGCAATTTTCAATGTATTGCAATAATTAGATCGTTTACTATCGATATAGTATGAATTTTAACATATGGAAACTACCCTAATATACCTACCTAATTATTGGGAATAGGTGCCAAAGCGAACTTCGGGCTCCTTTAGGGTAGGTACAACCGAGAAAACGCCAGGAGGCTGGTAATTATTCCCAACCAGGGGTGTATTTCTTCCCACTTCGGGTAAATTCGGCTCTCACGCACCTACGAGGTGCAAATTCACGGGTTAATAATATCATAACATCCATACTTTGATTTGCCATAAACGTAACGTTTCGACCGCCACCTTAATCGCTTAGCCTAATCCTCAGACACTGTAGACTTTTCAGGATCGTTATAAAACAATATAATCTGGTTCTTGATACTTCAAATAATGCATTGCCCTATTACGTCCTCAATGCTATTACAAATATAAATTGTTAGTTTTTACCATTCAAGAGCTTGTAGAAAAGAACAACATTCGTTCTTAACTCGAGAGTACATTGACATCTATAAAATGTAGTAATCACACACTCAAGAAAGTTAGGAAACTTTTGTCATCGTTATACCATTTGAGCACATTACAAAACTCAATATTTACACCTTTCGTTACGCTAACATCAATGCTCTATGACCCCACATTTCGACAAGTTTCATAATAATTATATGGAAACGGTGGAATCTAAAATTTCATGATTGTATCGCTATTATGCAAATAAAATTACGAAGGTCTTATGTAACAAATGTCTATTCCGAAAACCAAAAGAACGTATGAGCATTTTATTGGTAATGTTTGTAGGTTATTATGGCGTATGGTGTGTGTGTTTGTGTGTGTGTGTGTGGGTAGACCAGGCATGGTAGGTTAAGGTGAGTGTTTGTAGGTTAAAGGGCTGACGGAGCGGGCAATGGTCAAGGGTTTAACTTTAGATGACTTCTGTAGATACGGTAATCGAAGATGTTACGGATATTACAGAAAAATATTTAACCCGTTAGAAAGGTTTCTAGCACATGTCTTGCCAATAGCAAAAAAGTGTGTTCATTGTAGTTTCAATAATAAAATCCGGTTGGAAGAACCGTTCTATTAGTCACAGGCTTGGTTTAATTAAAATTATACAAGCCGATAATTATTTTTTGTCACTCCAATCGACAATCGACGATCACTTGGCACAATTTACAAACATCAATCGGTGGGTCTATTCCTTAAAACGTACTGAATTGAAATCTATTTGGTATTGCATGCGAACGACCATCATAATGAAACAGAAGCAATATAATTTCGATTTCAAATCAGTTGACTTAATCGCTGACAATAAAGATTCATCAATGACAGTTTTACACAACTCAATGTAACTTGGTTGGAAATATGTATCACGTGTGAGCAAAAAGCATTGTTCTGCGTTAACAATAAAATATTAGATGCACGATAACGTGAACCCTGAACGGGTGAACACAAGACGGGTTGAATGTAGGGCAGCTGCGGTCCAAAGAACTTCCTATACATTGTATATACCCGAGATTATTTGAGTTAGCCGATTTGCATCAAAGTAGTCGATTCAAAAATCAACTCTACCGTCCGAGGTAAAATAATTCAAATTCCAATGACGTATTTATAAAAAGTCGCCATCGTAGCATGGTTAGTGAATGGGTAAAGTATCTGATGCCCTTTGATTGATGTTCTTTTCTTTTTTAGATTTTCTCCGTTAGTAAACGGCTTTTTTTCTCTTTACCCCAGTATCTCTCAGCAAGAGGGTTTGTGTTTTTCAAGCGTACGTATGTGTGTATGTGGACAAGAAAATTCTTATTCACGGGTCACATTCCAAATGGTTTGATGGGTTTTGACATATTATGAAGCGTCGTTGGACCCCTCATCATCGTGTGAGTGCCTATATATCGTGGCGTCATTGTTCCGTGCCTCACCAAATGGCCACAACGGAAGACCAGCGCAGCGCTGCCCCTGCCAATATTACGCTGAGTTGTGACCATTTTGCGGAAAATGTGTGTGCGTATGTATCTACAGTTTGTTTGTTTTTCACGAATAAATGGTTTCTTTCTTTCTTTTCTATAATACTTATTTGAAACAAGCAACTGGATTTTTTGAAAAATCTTTTGATTTCACTTGATCGGTAACCGTTCGCCAAGTCATGCATTCTCAAGTCAATAAAAGGTCGACTATGCGTCCGTATCCGTAGGCTACGGTGACTGCTTACCATCAGACAGGTCGTATGCCTATTTGCCACCATAAAGGTATTCAAAAATGCGTGACCTAATGGAAATATCTGTACCCCCCTACTTCACCTTAACTAAGCTGTTTCTCATTATGATGTCAGAAATCATTTACGCCATACCATACGCGCTGCTTATTTACAATTTTCTACCTACCAAAGCTTTTAACTAGGCATGATTTCAAATGGGTTTATTATCCCATAAACACCATTTTGGTAGCATTATTTACTCGAAAACTTAATGTATGCATTAATGCAGCTCAATCAGTTACTACTACTGCTATAGGTACCTACTATATTACATACAAACATATTATTGTTATTATTATAGATTACGTTTTATCTTTCTGTTTAATATGTTTTTATGTTCTGTTTCTGTATGTTGGGCGGTAATAAACTACTATTATATTCTAATTTCATTTATGCCTACACAAGAATAGCCGCTGACGGTAGTTATTATGTCTATTAATATTATGTAAGAAAATGCAAGGCAACGACACTTGGATATCTCTGTCATTCTGATTTAGAGAGCCATGATATGACAAGTAGGTCTTGGTGCTTTATGCCAGAAATGCAGGATTTCCGATAAGCAGAATGCCAGATAAGACTATATTAGACAGATATTGCAAACGTAAAATGTAATATCTGGCTGGTAAATGGCACCGTTCTTCACAATACGGACTTTTCAGTCAGTTTTTTACGATCCCAGTTCTTCACAATACCAATTCATAACAGTCCCACTCACAATAACAACTGTTCAAAAACCTATTTATTCATGATCGCAGTTCTATCCCGGTTAGTCAAATATCGCGGATAAAATACGTCTGGGTGCCAGCGGGCGGCGGGGTAACGAGCGGCTGCCCATACATCGAAGTCGCTCGAATGTATGGGCCCGCTGGCGTCCAGTCCACGGCCTTATAGTTTGAAATAGAATACTAACGAATCTTTTTGTTTCAGCTGTCGCTCGCTACAGCTGTATCAGATGGGACACTCACTGCAGCGGAGCTGAACTATCAGCTCTCCGGGGATGCCCTCTCCCCCTTCTACGAGTCCTCTGAGGAGACCGGTGTGAACTTCATTCGCGGGTCCAGAGCTGCCGACTCACCCCAAGCCCCCGACATTGACGTGCAGTGTTCGGGAGACTTTATTGATGTAACGGTGGAATTCGCTGATGTCTACGATGGGATTATTTACAGTAAAGGGTTCTTGAACGATCCGAAATGCAAGTGAGTGTAACATTTTTTTTAGTGTAATATAATTCTGTAACATGTCAGTGGAGAAGGTTCTCGAGTAGCGACCACGTACCGGAAGGCGCGGTGTGGGTAGGCCCCCCACAAGGTGGACTGACGACCTGGTAAAGGTCGCGGGAGTCCGCTGGATGCGGGTAGCGCAGGACCGGTCACATTGGCACTCTTTGGGGGAGGCCTATGTCCAGCAATTGATGTATTTCAGCTGAGATGATGATGACAGCAATACCTCGTCCAAAGAGTGCCAAAGTGATCGGTCCTGCGCCATGGTGCACCCGCATCAAGTGGACTTCCGCGACCTAACCTTGTCATGAGTTCTAGGTTCGCATGTCGGCCTATGGCCAGCAGTGGACGTTTTTCGGCTGATATGATGATGATGGTGATGTTAATGAAATCGCAATTCTCGAAGTTATGGTCAAGCCGTCGGACTCCAACCACCACTTATGACAAATCGAACCCGACTTTAAAAATTCAGATTATTGTGTTGTTTCTATTGTCAAGTTTGGTAGGTTAACTGGAGCGCAGTGGAAGAGCGTGGGAAAGTATATTAAGATAATAAAGTTCACAGCCCTTCTCTTTGTGAATATGACTGTTAACTGCATAGTTCTAACGATCTAGGAGCAAATAATATAAAACTTGTTGATACTACCTAGGGATAAATGGCGGAAACTAGTGTTCAACGGGCGGAAAATCCACGATGAAGAAAGCATATATGAGAGCTAAGCGACATCAACGTGTCACCTGTTCGCCGCTGGCAAATTACACCTGCCAGGCTTGCGGTCATGTATGCCGCTCCGGCATTGGCTTACACAGCCATGAGAGACGTTGTCTCTCTTCTTGTTTAGTCTATAATAGACCTAAAGCCCATTCATTGATAATGGTGATGATAGTGAAACTGCATATCACTACATAGTTTAAAACAAAGTCGCTTCCCGCTGTCTGTCCCTAGATGTATGCTTAGATCTTTAAAACTACGCAACGGATTTTGATGCGGTTTTTTTAAATAGAGTGATTCAAGAGGAAGATTTATATTATATGTATAATATAGTACCCGTGCAAAGCAGGGGCGGGACGCCCAGATAAAATTTATCATAGTCAACTTCTTTTCTTATTTTTTTTTCTATTATAATTTCCAGCCACAGTAACTAGTTTTCGACCTAAATATGGCGGTGTATACAAAGTTTCATGTTATATCAGCACACCGTTTTAAAATGAGGGCCAACTACGTTTTTATTTGGAGCCGCCTTTTATCGAGCGTGATGGGGACTCTTTAGACGGGAGCGTCCGCCGCCCGTGTTGACTTGAAAAAAAATGGGAATTCATCGTGGCTTCAAAAGCTATAAATTATATCTGAACAATTGTTGTTATTGTTACAACCCATAAATCATGTAATTTGTACTAAAACAGGCAACGTATCGCCATTGCTACATTCAGACATATCTGAAGTATCTAAACCATCCACCTTTTATTTCCAGATACGTCTCCCTGGGCGGCAGCCAGTCTCGCTACTCGTTCCGAGTGCCGCTGAATGGCTGCGGCTCAAGACCGTTATGCCACGCTTGTGGCTCCGTGGACAACGTGCTGGTGTTCCAGGCTGATGACTTCGTGCAGGGCCCGCTTGACTTCGCCAGAAAGGTAATCAATTTTGATAAAATGACTGCGGACCAAGACCGCTGTGCCACGCTTGTGGCTCCATAGACAACGTGCTGGTGTTCCAGGCTGGTGACCTCGTGCAGGGTCCGCTTGACTTCACCAGAAAAGTAATCAATTGTGATAAAATGGCTGCGGACCAAGAACGCTGTGCCAAGCTTGTGGCTTCATAGACAACGTGCTGGTGTTACAGGCTGGTGACCTCGTGCAGGGTTCGCTTGACTTCGCCAGAAAGGTAATCAATTGTGATAAAATGGCCGCTGTGCCACGCTTGTGGCTCCATAGACAACGTGCTGGTGTTCCAGGCTGATGACTTCGTGCAGGGCCGGGCCGGGCGAAGTCAAGCTCGTCAGAAAGGTAATCAATTATACCAACCAAGACTACGTCTTAGGAAGGGTAACGATCGCAAAACTCTTAAGATTCTGTTGACAGTTTGATTGTCTTCTGATGACATCCTGAAAATGAATCAGTTATACTAACTTATAGGCTCTTTAGAAGGTTAACAACGTCTTGATTCCGTGCATAGGTGGGGCTCATCTTTTGTGAAGTGCGCAGGCTGCATAAAATGGCTTTTATGTTTAGCATTATCGCACGAGATCGAGTCGCACGCGTTTCAATATGATAACATAACCTTCATTATATTATTTTTGCTAGCAAAAAGCGCTCATAACTCGTGTATAAACCCATTTTATCGTCGACGTTATGTCACCTCACCTGCTAATCCGATGGTTAAATCGGCTTGTTTTATGCACTTCTTGTAAAATCTACTAATTACTGTTTTCCAGGTGTCATGCGCCCGCACATCGTACGAGCTATCGACAGGTGAGAGACAAGAGGAACACACGTTGAAACTGAAGCCCTTTATGGTGGACATGCTTGACGTGGTCGCTGTGGAGGGACCCGCTGGGGGTGTGGAGTGCTGGATGGATATACAGAAGGGTGTCTTCCCTAATGTGAGTAATAAAGCGGGTTTGACTAAGGCAAATTTCTACCTGAGTCATATCCTGGTATTTTTGCTACCGAGAACTGATGTTGCGCAGATTTTCGTTCTTGTCGGTGGACTGTCGATATACCTCTGGGAATTAGTTAGTATATTGCGCGGAAGCGGCACGAAACGCATGAAAGTGCTACATCGTACCGCCCCGCTTCCGAGCATCCCGCGCCAATGAGGGAGCCATCATTCAAATGATGGCGCAGTAGAAAATCTGTATATCGGCTTACCTGACTATCACTATCCGTCATTTCTGCGTCCACTGCGTCGGAATTCGCTCAACAAAAAGATGGCGTTGCTTAAGAGTGCAGTGAGTAAGTGTGTGCAGGCGTAATTGATTCCGTACTCGCTTGACAGCCGCGTCACCTGCCCATAAATAAGGCCTGATCGTGGCATTATCTGTAATCGCTGACTCTCTGTCCGTAAACAAGGTTGTGGCAATACCTCCTGCCATCGCTGAGTGAAACATTACCTTTTCCAGACGACCCCATTGAAAGACTCCATCAAGATCGGCGAGTACCTTACCATACTGGTGTACCTGAAGGACGTGAGGAACCAGTTTAACCTGAAGATCCACGACTGCTGGGCGTATGATAATGACGAGTACGACAGCCCAAAGACGAACAAGATCCAGCTAACCGACAAGGAAGGGTGTCCAAAGTAAGTAACCTTCCTTCCTACGTAGCAATTCATCGACGTTAATTTTCCAAATTGCAAAAACTTGCCATTCGGAAAGTTTTCGGAAATTTTCATTACCCCTCCCTAAACGGAAACTTTCCTTAAGTTCTCGTTTTGAGAAAATTTACAAACTTCTACCTTTTTGGGACTCACATAATTTTTACGAAACAGCACTTAATCGCGTTTAATTTAATTAGTTATCCTTTTCCCTCTTTGAGGTCTAGGTTATAAGAATTTTATTTTCTCTAAGAAATTATACATTTCACTTATGAGAACTTAATTTACGATACAAAAAGTTTATTTCGGTAAGTAGGCACCAGACACCGCGAGGTGCTAAATACTGCATACGTACACAAAATACATTGCAAATTATAAGGTTTCCCGACGTTTCAAATGTGTCACAACATCCTTTGTCGCCAGTGGATAGAATTAACCTTTTTCGTGGCTTTGACAATTGTTTTTTGTTAAAAGTAGATTCAGCTCTATCAAAGAACTTGTTTAACATTTAATGTATTATCCATGGAATTGTTAAGTTAATTTAACCCATTTTCAGGAAAAGGAAGCTGATCGACTTGTGGCAAAAAAGCACAAACACTGGCAAGAGTGGCGCCACTTTGATCGCTTACAGTAAAGTCAGTGCCTTCCGCTTCCCTGAGACCGACCAGGTCTACCTCACATGTAACGTCGAGGTAAGATCTACATATTCTATTTTTTTTTACATAAAAGTTCTGACAGATCTACTCGCCCAGATTTTGAAGAAACAGAGCGAGGAGGCCCAGTGAGATATTAATCTCACTGGGCCTATGGGCTAATAAGCCGAGACCAAAAAAACATTGAACTTAATTAAAGCTTTAACTTCTTTTTCATTAAGTCGGAGATTAATGGAGCACACGAGACACATTATATACTCGTATCTTAATTCCACTCCACTTCAATCAAAAGGTGTGACATTTTGCTCCACGGCTGTGAGAGTGCAGTTTCATTAGCACCGGAGTATGACTTACTTGCGTGGCGATTGATGTATGTGTGCGGTGAATGTCTGAGCTTCTGTGAGGAGATGGATGACAGGCAATCAATTGCACCAATGTACTTATATGTGTTTTTTTTTTGTCTTTTTATATCTCGTTCCATGACGCATTGGTTTTTCTGTAATGTCATGTTTACATGTTTTTAATAAATAAATATAAATAAATTAGGACGTTATAAAGAATGATTTTAAACGTGTCATTAATCTCACATACATCATATATCCCAGCGTTTTTCTCGCTTGTATCGTAAAGGTGCCCGGGGTCCACTTTGGCACCTGCTCCCTAGATGTGGCATAGTCATTAGACCCCTTGCCATTTAAAAAAAAACACTGACTACTGAGTTACTAATTACTAACCTATGTTCCACAGCTCTGCACGTCCAACTGTGAAGGAAACTGCAAAGGAATCACGACCGAAGTGACAACACTTATCCCTGACACGAAATGCTACCCCGGGTCCAGAGATCCACGGTGCCAACAAGTGACAGGCCCCCCTCAAATCAAGTGTTACCCGGGATCAACTGACCCTAGATGTCCTAAGGCGATCACACCAGCGCCTAACTGTTACCCAGGAAGCACGGATCCTCGCTGCCCACAAACGCCGAGACCAACAACCTCGTCGCCACCAACTTATCTGCCGCCATCTACAACTGGACGGCCAAACTGCTACCCAGGAAGTACTGATCCGCGTTGCCCTAAACCAACGACGCCTTCTCAGCCTAATTGCTTCCCAGGCAGCAACGATGCCAGATGCCCGAGACCGACTACAATATCTGCTCCCAACTGCTACCCAGGATCCACCGACCCACGGTGCCCCAGGCCTACAACGCAATCACAACCTAACTGCTTCCCTGGCAGCAACGATCCTAGATGCCCAAAACCGACGACGCCTGCTGCTCCGAACTGCTTCCCCGGGGCTTCTGATCCACGGTGCCCTAACCCAAATACTACTCCAGCGCAACCCAATTGTTATCCAGGAAGCCAAGACCCGCGTTGTCCGAAGCCAACAACTGTTGCGCCTCCTAAATGTTACCCTGGCAGCACCAACGCTGATTGTCCTAGGCCAACAACGCAAGCTCAACCTAACTGTTACCCGGGCAGCACAGATTCAAGATGCCCACGACCGACCACACTTGAACCTCAGAGACCTGCTTGCTACCCAGGTTCCCCAGACCCTAATTGTCCACAACCATCTCGACCAACTACGTTGTCGCCGCCCACATATTTGCCTCCATCAACAACTGGTAGACCGAATTGCTACCCTGGATCTAATGATCCGCGTTGCCCCAAACCCACTACTCCTGCACCTCCTAATTGCTACCCTGGATCTACGGATTCGCGTTGTCCGAAACCCACTACTCAAGCCCCTCCAAACTGCTACCCTGGCAGTACAGACCCACGTTGCCCCAAACCCACTACTCCTGCACCTCCAAATTGCTACCCCGGATCTACTGATCCGCGTTGCCCCAAAGCCACTACCCCTGCACCTCCAAATTGCTACCCCGGATCTACTGATTCGCGTTGCCCCAAACCCACTACTCCTGCACCTCCGAATTGCTACCCTGGATCTACTGATCCGCGTTGCCCCAGACCCACTACACAAGCACCTCCTGACTGTTACCCAGGTAGTAATGATCCTCGCTGCCCTAAACCCACTACGCAAGCACCTCTTAATTGTTACCCAGGTAGTAATGATCCTCGTTGTCCTAAACCCACCACTCCTGCCCCACCAAGGTGTTATCCTGGAAGCAATGATCCTCGCTGCCCCAAGCTTACTACACAGAAACCAGTATGTTATCCTGGATCACCCGATCCTAGCTGCCCACAGCCTCCTCGACCAACTACTTCGTCGCCGCCTACATATTTGCCTCCATCAACAACCGGTAGACCAATTTGCTACCCTGGTGGTACAGACCCACGTTGCCCCAAACCCACTACCCCTGCACCTCCAAATTGTTATCCCGGATCAACTGATCCACGGTGCCCCAAACCCACTACTCAGGCACCTCCCAACTGCTATCCCGGAAGCACAGATCCTCGCTGCCCCAAACCCACCACTCAAGCACCTCCCAACTGCTACCCTGGAAACACGGACCCAAGATGCCCCAAGCCAACTACACAGGCACCTCCCAACTGCTATCCTGGAAGCACAGATCCTCGTTGCCCCAAACCCACTACTCAGGCACCTCCCAATTGCTATCCAGGTAGCAATGATCCTCGTTGCCCTAAACCCACCACATCTGCCCCACCGAGGTGTTACCCTGGAAGCACCGACACTCGCTGCCCCAAACCTACTACACAAAAACCAGTATGTTATCCTGGATCTCCTGATCCTAATTGCCCACAACCTCCACGGCCAACCACCTCTTCGCCGCCCACATATTTACCCCCATCAACAACGTCGCGACCCAACTGCTACCCTGGAAGCACCGATCCACGATGCCCCAAGCCAACAACACCGGCTCCGCCCAACTGCTTCCCTGGTAGTACGGACTCGCGATGCCCCAAACCCACCACTTCTGCCCCACCTAGATGCTACCCAGGAAGCACTGATCCTCGCTGCCCTAAACCAACAACTCCAGCAACGCCCAATTGTTACCCCGGTTCTAATGACCCACGTTGCCCTAAGCCTACTACTCCAGCGCCACCAAATTGCTTTCCAGGAAGCACAGATCCTCGTTGCCCCAAGCCCACTACACAGTCACGACCCAACTGTTACCTAGGAAGCAACGATCCTCGCTGCCCTAAGCCGACCACTCCAGCCGCTCCTAATTGCTACCCAGGAAGCCGAGACCCTCGCTGTCCGCAGCCAACGTCTCCAAAGCCTGTTTGCTATCCTGGTTCTCCCGATCCGAACTGCCCTCAACCCCCAAGACCAACAACATTAACACCTCCCACATACCTGCCTCCTTCTACCGAGAGACCAAAATGTTTTCCTGGTTCTACTGATGCTCGTTGTCCACGACCAAACACCCCAGCGCCACCTAACTGTTACCCTGGTAGCAATGATCCTCGTTGCCCCAAGCCGACCACACAAGCACCTCCTAACTGTTATCCTGGAAGCAACGATCCTGGTTGCCCCAGACCCACAACACAAGCACGACCTAACTGCTACCCAGGTAGCAATGATCCTCGTTGCCCCAAACCCACCACACAAGCTCCTCCTAACTGCTACCCAGGTAGCAGTGATCCTCGTTGTCCCAAGCCAACCACACCAGCTCCACCTAGGTGCTACCCTGGCAGCACTGATCCACGTTGTCCTAAACCAACCACACAAAAGCAACCAGACTGTTATCCTGGATCTCCGGACCCTAATTGCCCACAAACACCCCGACCTACTACATCGTCACCACCCACGTATTTACCTCCATCAACAACGAGCCGTCCAAACTGCTATTCTGGCTCTAATGACCCGCGTTGCCCCAAACCCACAACTCCCGCCCCACCAAATTGTTACTCAGGAAGCAACGACCCCCGTTGCCCCAAGCCCACAACTCCAGCCCCTCCTAACTGCTACCCTGGCTCCAATGACCCACGTTGCCCTAAACCCACTACTCCTGCCCCACCAAACTGTTACTCAGGAAGCAACGACCCTCGATGCCCCAAACCTACTACGCAATCTCGACCCAACTGCTACCCTGGAAGCAACGACCCCCGTTGTCCTAAACCTACCACACCAGCTCCTCCTAACTGCTACCCAGGGAACAGAGACCCTCGTTGCCCGCGACCAACTTCTCCAAAACCTGTTTGCTATCCTGGTTCTCCGGACCCTAAATGTCCGCAGCCACCAAGACCTTCCACTTTGACCCCACCAACATATCTGCCTCCATCCACCGCGGGACCTAAATGTTTCCCTGGATCTACGGACTCGCGTTGCCCCAAACCAACAACGCCTGCTCCTCCCAGCTGCTACCCTGGATCGACTGATCCTCGATGCCCGAAACCAACTACACCCTCTCCTCCAAACTGCTACCCTGGATCAAATGACCCTCGTTGCCCCAAACCCACCAAGCCAACTCCTCCGAACTGTTACCCTGGATCAAATGATCCTCGTTGCCCCAAACCAACTACTCAAGCACCTCCTAACTGTTACCCAGGTAGCAATGATCCTAGGTGCCCCAAGCCAACAACACCAGCTCCACCTAGGTGCTACCCTGGATCAACCGATCCCAGGTGCCCGAAACCCACTTCACCCGCCCCACCAAACTGTTACCCTGGATCAACCGATCCACGCTGCCCCAAACCCACTACGCCCAGACCCACTGCACCTCCCCAGATTAAATGTTTTCCAGGATCAAATGATCCCAGATGCCCCAAACCAACTTCACCTAAGCCTGTATGCTACCCTGGATCACCAGATCCTAACTGCCCTCAACCTCCTAGGCCTACCACACTTACCCCACCTACATACCTGCCCCCATCAACAGCTGTAACGAAATGCTACCCTGGATCTACGGATCCTCGTTGCCCAAGGCCAACTACTCAAGCGCCTCCCAATTGTTATCCCGGCACCAATGATCCAAGATGCCCTAAACCGACCACTCAATCGCGCCCGAACTGCTACCCAGGAAGTAACGACCCCAGGTGCCCTAAACCTACAACACCAGCGCCTCCTAATTGTTACCCAGGAAGCACGGACCCCCGTTGTCCCAAGCCAACCACTTTAGCACCAACTACTCAAGCACCACCCAGATGTTACCCAGGAAGTACGGATGCTCGTTGCCCCAAACCAACAACTCAGGCACCACCAAATTGCTACCCCGGTAGCCAAGATCCTAGATGCCCCAAACCGACTTCCCAGGCACCACCAAACTGTTATACTGGCAGTAACGACCCGCGTTGCCCGAAGCCGACGACACAAAGGCCCGTATGCTATCCCGGCTCTCCCGATCCCAAATGCCCCCAACCACCAAGACCAACTACACTTAACCCTCCAACCTACTTACCACCTTCAACATCAGTGCCACAATGCTACCCTGGCTCAACTGATTCTCGTTGCCCTAAACCAACGACGCAGGCATCTCCTAAATGTTACCCAGGAAGCACTGACCCACGTTGTCCAAGGCCTACATCCCCTGCGCCTCCTAGATGTTTCCCAGGAAGCACTGACCCTCGTTGTCCAAGGCCTACATCCCCTGCGCCTCCTAGATGTTTCCCAGGAAGCACTGACCCTCGTTGTCCTAAACCCACTACCCCCGCGCCACCCAAATGCTACCCAGGAAGTAACGATCCACGTTGTCCAAAACCAACTACGCAGGCACCGCCTAACTGCTACCCAGGTAGTGATGACCCACGTTGTCCAAAACCAACAACCCCTGCACCTCCTAGATGTTTCCCAGGAAGCACTGACCCTCGTTGCCCTAAACCCCCCACCCCGTCGCCACCCAATTGCTACCCAGGTAGTAACGATCCCAGGTGTCCACGACCTAATACCCCAGCGCCACCTAACTGCTATCCCGGAAGCACTGATCCTCGTTGCCCAAAGCCTACGACAAAGAAACCCGTATGCTACCCCGGTTCTCCAGATCCTGCCTGTCCTCAACCACCTAGGCCGACTACTTTGACTCCGCCAACTTATTTACCGCCTACCACGCAAGGACCTAGATGTTATCCAGGCTCAAATGACCCAAGATGCCCAAAACCTACTACTCAGGCTCCTCCCAATTGCTATCCTGGAAGCAACGATCCTCGTTGCCCCAAACCCACCACACAAGCCCCTCCTAATTGCTACCCCGGCAGCAACGACCCTCGTTGCCCGAAACCCACCACGCAAGCTCCTCCCAATTGCTATACAGGCAGCAACGACCCTCGTTGCCCCAGACCTACCACTCAAGCTCCTCCCAATTGCTACCCTGGCAGCAATGATCCGAGATGCCCCAGACCCACCACTCAAGCTCCTCCCAATTGCTACCCTGGCAGCAATGATCCGCGATGCCCCAAAACCACCACTCAAGCTCCTCCCAATTGCTATCCTGGCAGCAACGACCCTCGTTGCCCCAGACCTACTACACAAGCTCCTTCCAATTGCTACCCCGGCAGCAATGATCCGCGATGCCCCAAACCTACCACTCAAGCTCCTCCCAATTGCTATCCTGGCAGCAACGACCCTCGTTGCCCCAGACCTACCACACAAGCTCCTCCCAATTGCTACCTCGGCAGCAATGATCCGCGATGCCCCAAACCCACCACACAAGCTCCTCCCAATTGTTATCCCGGAAGCTATGATCCCCGTTGCCCCAAACCAACGACCAAGAAACCCGTATGCTATCCTGGTTCCCCTGATCCTAGCTGTCCCCAACCCCCAAGACCTACGACACTGAATCCACCCACATATTTACCGCCAAGTACTCAAGGACCGAGATGCTACCCAGGTTCCAATGATCCTCGCTGTCCAAAACCAACGACACAGGCCCCACCAAATTGCTACCCCGGAAGCAATGATCCGCGATGCCCCAAACCCACAACACAAGCTCCTCCTAATTGCTACCCTGGCAGCAATGATCCGAGATGCCCCAAACCCACCACACAAGCTCCTCCTAATTGCTACCCTGGCAGCAATGATCCGAGATGCCCCAAACCCACAACACAAGCTCCTCCTAATTGCTACCCTGGCAGCAATGATCCGAGATGCCCCAAACCCACCACACAAGCTCCTCCTAATTGCTACCCTGGCAGCAATGATCCGAGATGCCCCAAACCCACCACACAAGCTCCTCCCAATTGCTATCCTGGCAGCAACGACCCTCGTTGCCCCAGACCTACCACACAAGCTCCTCCCAATTGCTACCCCGGCAGCAATGATTCGCGATGCCCCAAACCCACCACACAAGCTCCTCCCAATTGCTATCCTGGCAGCAACGACCCTCGTTGCCCCAGACCTACCACACAAGCTCCTCCCAATTGCTACCCCGGAAGCAATGATCCGCGATGCCCCAAACCCACCACACAAGCTCCTCCCAATTGTTATCCCGGAAGCTCAGATCCCCGTTGCCCCACACCAACGACCAAGGAACCTGTATGCTATCCTGGTTCCCCCGATCCTAGCTGTCCCCAAACCCCAAGGCCTACGACACTGAATCCACCCACATATTTACCGCCAAGTACTCAAGGACCAAGATGCTACCCGGGTTCCAATGATCCTCGTTGTCCAAAACCAACGACACAGGCCCCACCAAATTGCTACCCCGGAAACAATGATCCGCGATGCCCAAAACCTACCACACAAGCTCCTCCTAATTGCTACCCCGGCAGCAATGATCCTAGGTGCCCTAAACCTACAACCCAAGCACCTCCTAGATGCTATCCAGGTAGCAACGACCCCCGCTGTCCCAAGCCAACCACACAAAAACCTGCATGCTATCCTGGATCTCCTGATCCTAACTGTCCCCAACCATCAAGGCCAACCACTCTGAATCCACCTACTTACCTGCCACCTTCCACTGAAGGACCTAGATGTTATCCAGGTTCAACAGATCTTAGGTGCCCTAAGCCCACTACACAAGCGCCACCTAACTGCTACCCTGGAAGCACAGATCCTAGATGTCCTAGGCCAACTACTCAGACCCCACCCAACTGTTATCAAGGAAGTACGGACCCTCGCTGCCCCAAGCCCACATCACAAGCTCCTCCCAATTGCTACCCAGGAAGCCAAGATCCAAGGTGCCCTAGACCGACTACCCAAGCGCCACCAAACTGCTATCCAGGTAGCCAAGATCTCAGGTGCCCTAAACCTACCACTCAAGCACCTCCTAAATGCTACCCCGGTAGTACTGATCCCCGCTGCCCTAAGCCAACGACACAAAAACCTGCATGCTACCCCGGATCTCCTGATCCTAACTGCCCGCAACCTACACGACCAACAACTTTGAATCCACCAACATATTTGCCACCTTCTACGCAAGGACTGCGATGCTACCCAGGATCTACGGATCCTCGTTGCCCTAAACCGACAACTCAGGCACCTCCAAGATGCTACCCCGGTAGCACCGATCCCCGATGCCCCAAACCTACGACCGAGGCACCTCCAAGATGCTATCCAGGTAGCACAGACCCTCGTTGTCCTAAGCCCACAACCGAGGCACCTCCTCGATGCTACACCGGTAGCACCGATCCCCGTTGTCCAAAACCCACAACCGAGGCACCTCCTCGATGCTACCCCGGTAGCACGGATCCCCGTTGCCCTAAACCAACAACAGAGGCACCTCCTCGTTGCTACCCCGGTAGCACGGATCCCCGTTGTCCCAAGCCTACACCAGCTCCTACAACTCAGGCCCCAAGATGTTACCCAGGCAGCCAAGACCCCAGATGTCCTCAACCTCAACCCACAACTCCCAGCCCCTGCTACCCAGGATCCAATGATCCAAGATGCCCGCAGCCCTTCAGGCCAAGTAGCACCAATCCCCCTTCGACGTATCTTCCCCCGTTCCCCGCTGAGAATGAAATCCAACCTGGCCGAACTGGTAGGCTGGTTAACAATAATGTTGACTACGAAGACGAAGCCCAGGCAGCTGTAGGTAAGAAACATTTTGTATTAACATGATAAACAAAATGGAGTTAGTACTATACACTTCGAGAAGGACCAAAGTTTATTTAATCAGTTTACAGAAATCAATTTTCACAAAGTAATCCAGGCAATCGATCTAAAACACCTGCCAAATATTATGTTTAGATCCATTCGTTTAAGAGCCATATTTGACGCTGAAAACATACTCCGTACATCAATGTTATGTACCTGCCGTTACTATTATACATTTATTTGTGGAGAGCTCATAATACTCTCAAGAAATTACTCCTTCATTTATTCGTTGGTTTTAAACTGAGCATACATAATTGAATTGTACATAGTTTTGGCTACAATGTGTGAACACAGCAATGAGTAGTACAAAGATTTTGATTTGAGGTAAAATCAAAGCTTCAGTTTTAAGCCTAGACGAGACAAAATTAAAAAATAACTTACACAGTAGTTTCTCATCACTTTTACCCTAACTATTCCTTTTTTTCAGATAATTTCCAATTTACAAGAACGAAGCCTAGGTCCCGAAAAGCCCGTGACGTCAGTCAATTAGGAGAAATAATCGCCCAAACAACGAACAACTCCGCTGTCATCTATGTCACAGTCGGTTCGGTACTTCTCATGCTTTTGTCAGCAACTCTAGCCGTGTACATGTACAAACACAATAAGAAATCTAACACTAATACTCAAAGTACTTGTTAAATAAGAGAACATGGTAAAATGTGATACTAGTAAGTCTTTTTCTGCGATTATTTGTTTTCAATGGCTACTGTTAGCGTTATCGTATCTGTTGTATCACTGCCGTATATTGTAAGCTAAAGTCATAAATACTCGGATGCCTATTTTATTTGTTTATAAAATAGTGCCATAAAAAATCTATCGCTGTTCTGAATGCATCCTCAGAAGTATGTACATAAATATATTTTTTATTACTTACTTTATTTATTTGCCCTAGTCAAAATATTTATATTTGTATTCTGGAAACTTTATATTTCATGCTTGACTTTTTAACCATAACTTGTGATATTTACATATTTTTTTGTAAATAATGATATAATTTGCCAGTATTTGTATGTGGCCATTTGATGTAAAAAGTATATATGTATACTTTAGTTATTTTATAATATTATGTCAAACAAGTTGACTTATCCAGTTATGTACAAAATCCGTTATGAATTGAGGTGTAACTGTAAAAATTAGAATGTATGTTTTAACCGCTTTTGTACATTCCAGGTGTATTTGATGTTTTCTATCAAATAAAAACATTCTATGAATGTAAAATTTGAAATGTTGTATTATTACTAACCAACTATTATTCCTATAAAGATGCGTATTTGCGGCGGTTTGCAGCTTCAACGACTTCTTGCTGAGGTGGGACGGCGCTGTCATGTAGCGGGCCCTTTCCAGCCCCCCTATTCTGTAACTTGTTTTAAGCTCACCTAAACGCTCACGCACAAATATATCTTGACACCTCGATGCGTAGTAACTAAACGTAGGTAGAGGTCTCGTCTCGTGACGGCTGACCAGCGGGGTGAGCCGCATTAGCGCGTAGCGAATAACAGCCAGAGGTGATGGACAACGTTCTCGGAAACCATGAAATTTTCAGGAGGATTCAAACCTAACATTACTTCTACGTTCTACGCGATAAGTATTCAAAGCAGAACAACTTTGAGGCCTTCGTAAAAACTGGCTTTGTGCCAAATGAAAATTCGGACAAACGAGTCAGTTGGGAACTGAAGTTTAGTGATTGCGATGGATACCCGGAAGGCAGCCAAAGGAACGCTACTTTTTATAATTGTTGACTGCAAAAGAGTACATAGAGTCGGCAATAAAAGCTCATAATCATAGTCATAAATATATATCTTGAAATAAACTTTTTCGGAATAGAGTCGTTAGACCTATGTTACACTAACCCTTAAATACGATAAAAATAATAGGATAGGATTATAAAACGAAACAACTCGTAAGATTGACTTAAAATTTATTAAAGTTAACTTTTGTTAACTTGTACACTAAAAATACACAATACAAACGTCAATGTGTATATACAACAAATAACATATATATACGTCCCAGTGCTCGACACTGTCCCAATAGTTGATATCTTGAATTTCATTTCTATCAATGAAATTGTCAAGCTGGGTGTCAATTATTGGAATTTAGATGTCAAACAATGGACGTTTAAGTTAGGACTATCTATATAATAACTATCAATTAATTCAGAAGTCAAGTCTTCACAGAACCCCTTTATTATTTAAAGGCAAAAATACCTGCCTACCTTATATTTTTTTAAAGGATGATATGCTAAATGTTAACAAGGGTGTACCCTTGTTTTGTCGACAACCTTTTCATCGAATATTATTTCATCGACAACGATTCATCGAAACTTCAGTACTAGTAATATTGTTTGGAGTTATTTCATTTCAACTACTATTTATTTAAATTTATCTTATTACGTAGAAATACTATTCAACGAATATTACTTAATCGCTGATTTGTTTGAAATTATCTTAATTGGCACAACTACAAAACATTGCAATGCATTTCTTCGACGTATTACTTTAATACAAATTTATATGTCCTACTGCACATTTATACATTATTCAAATTATGTAGTTAAATGTGTGACATACAAATATGTTTAATATGTATGGATAATAAAACTAAGAATCATTGGCGTAGATCGTTTATTACAAAAAAATATCAGGGCGGACAAAAATGGGTTGTCATAAGCGAACTCGTCTGTTTTAGGTCGGTTAGGTTAGGGTTCGCTTGTGTCCCTCAGACCAGAAATAGACACCCCGCGCAGCGGGGTGGCGTCGACTCGCTGCACGCCAAAAATGGTTAAAAAACGTTAGGGATTCAGATATAGATCCGAAATAATTTTATGCGGAATAAATATTATTACATGTAAAAAAAAATGAATTAAAAAAACCCGAAATGAAAAGCCATGACATAAATTTTATCGAAATAAGTCAACTACCAATTAAAAGACCTCGGTTCAAATTACCTAGTATCGAGTCCTCGACGCAATGACTTGTCGATGAAATGAAAATACTTGAAACGTTGTCTTTGAAATAATATTCGATTAAATGTTTGTCGGCAATTCAATGGTAAACCATAAATACAGTTAACGTCAAATAGTACATTGTTTGACGAGGGGCGGAAGTGGAATATTGCGAACAAGAGTCTATCAGAAGCCCGACGCCGAAGGCGGAGGGCTTTTGATGACTCGAGTTTGCAATATTCTTACGCCCGTGTTATACACAATGTTTTTCATCACATTTGCGAGGAAACAAATACATTTTAGATGAAATGAATATAAATCGTAATAAACACTGCATCATGTCAGTCGGCCATTTTGTTGAATTTGACTTGAGGCGCGTATGGCAAAGACCCTTCGGTATACAGCCACGACTTGAAAACACTTAAAAACATTTTACATAGACACTAAATAACTACATATTAAATCTGTAAATAATTCAGTTAAACATGTTTAAGTAGTTTTTTAAGTTTAAATTTATTTATAAATACGTTTTGAGACATCGTATTTGATATAAAACCTCTTTGCTTTGTAACTGCCGCATGAGTCACAGATACAATTTAAGAAAAAAACTATTACGCCCGTGGGCACAGGCCATTACAGCTCTGTATGTCTGCGCATTATGAAGCCCTTTTCGAGCAAGTGTGATGAAAAATATATTACCTATACTGCAAGTACCTATGTTTAACATTAGTAAGGTAAGGTCGACTGCAACCGACTATAGAAATAAAACATTCTTTAAAAAAAAAAGTGTTTTCTGTCACGCAGCCAAATAAATAGTGACTAAAGTCACGAAGTTGATAAAAAACGCTAGAACCAATTTCTAAGAACCATAATCATGAAAATGCACAATAATATCAGTTCACACGTTTAAGAGCTACCTACTTACTAAGCTACCAGCTATCTGTCCTACCCCACTGTCATTTTGGCGGGAAATGGACATTATCTATGGTAACCTCCTGTTATTGTACCTATGTGGTACGTCAACAACCCTATTTCACTCTATGATTGTCTATTGCACAAAATGACAGCTAACGTCATCACTGAGGCAGTGGGCCGTCTTTACCTATAGGTACTTAGTTATTCATTGTTCTGTGCAGCTATTCCAAACATGGCGGGGAGTAGCAATTCGACTTGTTTTCATATCCGTGACATAATAGCCACTTGATTGATGTGGCCACATTTGTGCAAAGAGCAGATACGAGTAGGCACGTATATTGACATTGAGTTTTCATATTGATGATGTAATGAGCTGTCATAATATACAATGTCGAATTGTGCCCGGTAGACAAACGGTTCAAACTTATTGCAAGCTTTACTATTACGATAGTTGTAGGAGATGAATTCAATGCAGTAACGCATGTGCCGCGTAGAGCAGCTGGTAGATTGCGTTATGCATTATACACCCATCAGGTACATCTAACTGTAATTTTTGTATGAAAATATTACTGTCGATTTTACCTAACGCTCGTTCGAAAAGTTACGTAATTACACCACAGGTTTTCAATGGAGCGCAAGTCTGAAGAAGTCTTAAGTGACTCTAGTTGATGAGATCCTACTTTAGCTAACTACATTTATTTTACTGTGACCCTGATCCCGTTACTAGACGACAACTAAATAAATACGTAGTAGGTATCGTAAGGTTAACATTTTGCTTATTCATTTAATTAAAGCTACTAAAGTAAATGACTGATTTTCTTAACGATCAATCAGCTTGATACGAATGGGTCCATCGGGCGTGTACATGGGGTGTATGTGGTAGTCCAGTGGCTTGTGGTGGTACTCCATTTTAAACGCCTGCACCATCTGTGGAGCAACAAAATAGAAATAATGAATTGCAGGAATTAGACTATTTTCATAGTCTTGGTTAAGTTACTTAAATTTTGCTCTAAAGGGCTTAACACTTAGAGGAAAAAAGTTCCGGCCAATTTATGAAAACTGTTTCTTATTTTTGTCAGCGAGCCTGATAATAACCTTCGCAATGGTTTTAGGATGAGTATTTCTATCCACCCTCTGCTGGTTCTCTGTGTGAGGCAGCGGTGTGCGAGGGAAAAATCCACCAATATAAAGAAATCCGTGAGAGAGCCTTACAATTCTATTGATGGTTTTTTTCCTAGCACACCGCTCCGTACCTAAGTAGAATACACTTCTCCGATTTTTTCCACCTTTCTTTCACCAGCACGGCTATCACGGGACGGCGCGCGAGCTCTCGTTTTTTCTCGCACTATCCGTCTCTCTCTTATTAGAACACTTAGAACAAGAGGTATAGAGCGAGCAAAATCGATAGTATGTCGCGGCCGTCTCATGATAGACGTGCAGTATAATAGAATGAACCTTCCGCATTGACATACGCTATATTTTATCCCTCGACTCCTAGTGGGTTGTCTGTAACAGGGATGTTGCAGACATTCGCATCCGCATCCGCAAAAATCGATGCGGAGTTTTTGCGGATGCGGATGTAGTGCAATTTACGACAAGAAAGAACGCTGACCGCGCGCGTTTCAGGTATTTTTGCCATTACAAAAACAAACTTAAGTTCGTTTCTGTGACCAAGACGAGACGCGCCTTTTATTTGTTCGCTATTATTGTAATTTAGTCTCAACGTGATTGATGATTGCGTGATATCATAAAATGGACGTTGTTTTTACGTTTTTTAGTGAGTGACCGCAAAATCCGCATCCGCAGATGTCAAAAAAATCGCATCTGCGGCCTCCCTCGTCTGTAAGACGATGGCGGAGGTGCGGCTAGTACGCTGTACAATAAATAGTCTCAAATTCTCACCTTTCAAACACTATGTATCTCAAGTTCAGCGAACCGTCTCCCAAGGCACATTTGCCTGCCGAAGTCAAGGCAGCGAAGCGAAGGCACTGTGTTTTTGCAGAGGCGAGCACTGCGTCCAGCGCGCTGGACGGAATTCTGAAGCTTCGGAGAAGTTTTCCTCACCGTTACCTATCTGTACTTTCTCTTGCGTTGTAGACTAAAACTATTCTCACCTTACAAATAACAGTGTGTATCTGGAATTCAGCAAACCGTGTCCCAAGACACATTTGTCTGCCGAAGGCAAAGGGCAGCAAGGCAAAGGCGCTGAATCCAGCACTCTGGGCGGAATTCTGAAGCTTCAGAGAAGTTTTCTTCACTGTCACCCATCTTTACGTATCTCCTATGTTAACGATGGAATAAGAGCTCTTAATTTCTCACCTTACAAATCACAGTATGAATCTCCAGTTCAGCAAACCGTCGCCCGAGGCACATTCGTCTGCCGAAGCCGAAAGGCAGCGAAGCGAAGGCGCTGTGTTTCTGCAGAGGCGAGCGCTGAATCCAGCGCTCTGGACGGAATTCTAAAGCTTCAGAGAAGTTTTCTTCACTGTTTCCCATCGCGTAGTGTTGGAAGATTACTTGGGTCTGGAATGAAAAGGAGAAAGTGATACCTAACGATGTTGCCGATAGGTGGAATTTATTGATTTAAAATATTTATTAATCAGAATGCAGAGATATTAACAGTAACATTACTGACTCTGATACATTAGAAACCATATACTATAAAAAAACATTTTAATTTAAATTTAAAATTAGTTTGCTGCTTTGGTTGGATGTCGATGTATGGGACGTAAAGCGCAATGTAACTATCCCTCTCATTTTATGCACAGGTTAAAAAAAGACAGAGATATAGGAATTATTGGGCCGTTCATTATAAGGATTCGATGTAAATTCCTTACTTACTCCTTTGGGTATATTGTAGCCGCAGATGACAGTGTCTTTGGTTAGTTGTCGACCGTTTCCGATGACCACTGGATACATCCTGTAACGGAGATTTTTTTTTTTTAATTACGTTCCTATCTAAAAACACGTCCCAACAGCTGACTTCAATTGTCAACCTTTATTGAGAATAAGAATAAGAATAATTATTTATTTATTTAGCACACAAAACACGGAAAAAAGAAATACAATCAAAAAGGTAACCTTATATAAAGTGTTAAACGGGAGCCTCACTCAGCATGTTGTCACGGGGCCATGACGCTGGTTTTCAGTGAGAGCCCCAAAAATAAATAAAACTATGACTAAACTAAACAAGCAATTTTATAATTTTTAGGCACTGTATGTCTAAAAATTACAAAAGTGAACTTAAAACTAGCGGGTAACATTAGAATTTATTTGCATGCAACACTGAAACATGTAATTGACTCTGTACGTAATAAAAAACATCAAATAAAAAGGTGGTAATAACCAAGCGTAAACTACTATTACAATGAATGGACTTTAAGGCGCGGAGAGGAGGAGGAATGTTGTTCCAGCACTTGGTTGCTGCGTAGCGGAAGTTTCCTCGAAATGCTTTTGCTATAAATTAAGATTGAATTGTCATGTATAGAATCAGTGTCAAGCACTGGGCCTATAGTTAATCCCCTTATAGATACGCCTTATTCCTCCCTTATTAAATTTCTGTCCCAAAAATATTTTTGAATACTAATTTAATCAATGTTGTATTACCTATTTGTAGTGTTTTTTATTGAATAAAGAAAATAAATGAGAGGTAGGCATTAGATCATTGCTACCTAATAAAGCGAGAATAGTTATTTATGATACAAGTTCGAAAAACGGCCATCACCGTGAACGGAAAACGGCGGGGCCCCCACGGTCGTGTTTTTGGTCATCGTCACCCGTTGGCAATTACCTACTTTCCACACTTGTGTCATAAATAACTATTATGAAGTTCCATACGGTTACCACCCATACCAATCACTAAATTTCATTTCCCAACTGTATCGTTTGTCCCAATTTTCATTTTAGTAAAAAGACGTTTTTAAGTTAAAGGCAAAAAATATAACGCTTCTGGCCGGAATCGAACCGGCGACCACAGGCATACGTTGCCCGTCGCTACTAACCAACTGAGCTATCGGAACAATCTGTCTCGGCCATCTTTCTATCAGTTCCTTCATACAACGCCTTAGGGAGACGTGTAGCGACATCTACCGGAAGACTTAGTCACGACACCAACGTTTATATATATTGAGAACTCGTAATTGTTTGTCTCTGATACTGTTCTCATACACATGGATTTCTTACCTTAATACTTCCTTAACACAAGCTTTCAGGTACGGCATTTGACTGGTGTCCCCCGGCTTCAGATCCCGTCCTTGCAATACTTGTGACACTTCGTTGTAGATTTTTTCTTGCACATCAGGCCTAAGTGACAATTGGTATAATGTCGATGCCACCGCATTTGAGGTCTGAAAATAGATTTTTATATGTTAGCCGAAGAATGAATAAGAGCAAAACCAGTCCATTCAAGATTGCCATAATTTTCTTTAAGGCGTTATAAAATAATTTACTCTTCTAATATGATTCACAGTAGGCACACCGATACGTGTAAATATAGTGTACCCGAATAAATAAAGTGTTCGTCACAGTCACATATTTTGCCTATTAATTATATTCATGTTAATTCATTGCATTCTGTTACCTACGTAATTTCGACAGGTATCCGTTTGCCGATCGACGCACGGGTATGAAACACTCGGTGACCGAGTCAAATCAAATCAAATCAAATAATTTATTCCAATATACAGTTCTTCAATTAGAGATTACAGTTCAACATGAACCCTGTAAGGGCACAGCAATGAAATAGAAGAATTTAAGTAATAATAATTGTAAGTATTGTAACGTCATGTTAAAAATGTAAAAAATGTAAATAACAAAAAATATAATAAATCGGATTTTATAAAAAGATAAAAATTCCATTATTTAGAAAATAAATTAAAACGAGTGACTAATTTGAGTGCCGGCCCGACTCCGAACCATCACGGATCGGTATGTGAATCATCCTTATACTTATCTGAAGAAACATTTGCGCAAGGGGCTAATTCCAGCACTTCATTTGGCTAATGTGCAGAGAAGTTTAAATATTATTTGAATTGTTAATTTATTTTGATTAAGTCGAATATGCCCGTTAAAATTTGTTGACGTATCTGTCCACACAAGGAACATGTCCGGCGTAGCCACGGCAACCGCTTCCGTGCCCACAGCAGCAGCGAATTGTTTGCAGAGCAACAATGACATACTGTTACCGTACCGTATCTATCCCCACGAGAAACATGTCCAGGGCAGCCACGGCAGCCACCCTCGTGCCCGCAGCCGCCACCAGGTCTTGGAGCAGCGACTTGCTTAAGTTCACTTTGCCCTCCTCTAGTGATCTCTCCACATGACTCAGAGTTACACTGAAATTGTATAATGGACGGCGTAATTAGAAAATAAATAATTTTTATTCATCAATGTTTCAACTAAACAGTTATACTAACTCTAACGATCGATGAGGAGCTGCCTTTTACCTGAGGATAGTATCAAGGGCACTGACATATTGCTTGAACATGCGTGTGTTCCACAGCCTCCACCACGGCGCCTTCAGTTCCAGCTGCCCCACGCAGAGGAAGAAAGTGTTAACTGCATCGATGAGGCGCTGGCTCTCTGAGCCGGCTAACGCCTTGAAACAACCAAGGCGAGTGTCCAAGGCTATTAAGCCAAGAGCTAGAAAAAATTGAATGTTTAGAAACTCTTCTTCAGTGTAAGGTTATCCATGTCGTTATAGGAACCCGAGGTCTTGCTACCTCGCTTGCACGTATTGAAGCTACAGTCCTGATTTGGAGGGTTTTTTATTTTTTGTACCTACATAATAAGGCCTTGCATGAGGAGACAAAACGTGGATGTGATTATTAGGTTTTTTTTAAATATTTCGATAAATGTTCACCTAATTATTTACGTTATAATGATATAAATGTGCTGTTAGAAGATACTTACATTCTAAGGACCATTTGTGAACTTCATTCAAAAAGTCTTCAGGCGTTTCATGGTCCACATCTCGTATTTCACGTAATCTGTAAGTAAGTTTAAGTGTTTAATACTTCTTTCCTTCCTACCTTGCTTTGTGCTTTTCTTTCCTACCTTGGAAAACAACATGGATTCAAGACAGAAGAAGTGTCGGTAGTAAACAAAATTTAAAGTCTACGATGGTTTCAAAAAGCTCTTGAGTTCTTCCTTCTGAATTGTTGTGTCAAATCACCATAACTATCGTCGAATTGCGTGTGCGGCGATAAACCTGGCCCCGTAGCATGGATGGCGGTTGACAGGATAGAGCTTCCGTCCCTGGCTGACACCGTTCGATAGAACGAGACGACTCGCCTATCCTGTCACTTATCGCGTGATAACGCCATCCATGCTACGGGGCCTGACCTTAATTAAAGTATTGAGTAAATATATTTATTACATTAGGTAATTTCATTGCGGTTACCTATTTATGAAAGAGTCAGCAACCTCACTGACGGCAACCGTGTACTGGGCAGCAGCATTGGTGCTCAGCGCCACACGTGACACCTTCGTGCGGAAAGCCGACCACGAATCACCATGACTGTAATAAAAAAATTGTATTTGTTCAGGCCCGTCTGAAGGGCGCTTAACAATTATTCATACGGTGTGAAGGGCCCTTTAAGAATTAAAAAGTAAAATGACATTTGAACTATCAATTGGGCAGAATGACTTGAGCACACCAGGGTGTAAGATAACCTAACTTTGTTCGCCACGGGGCGGTTAGATAGATATTTTGGAGGTTCCGATCTCGGAATACTTGTAGGCGGCTCCGCAAGAAGTGAAGTTCTACGTTGTGACGCCGGGCGGGGCAGTTCCTCGCGTGCGGATTGAGCCTTCGGCTCCGCGAGGACTCCGGCAACAAGCCCTGACTTGACTCGACCTATTGACCTTCTGACAGTACTTGACGGCTTTAGCCAAAGCACCATATTCGGTGAGTTCTAGTTTGTTAATTTTAGATAGCACGTAAGTGGTTATTATCCCAGTCCCGCGTAGCGCGAGGCCCCAAAACGACCATTCTGGGCGTTTTGAACAGTATTAGTAACTTTGTTCACACCATGTCATTAGGAGATAAGAAACAGCTGTGGAGATTTAACTGGGATACTGTCGAGGAACGGAAATAAAAGTTGGATAGGAAAATCACAAATGAAAGTGTTGTGAAGAGTAAAGAAAAAACTGCATGTCGCTGACGGACAGATATCGTTAGACGAATTGTAAAACAAAAATAACCATGTAAACAGCTATGCATTTGACGACCTCTGTCGCCTAGTTGGTTTGGTAGTGACCCTGCCTACGAAGCCGGAGGTCCCGGGTTCGAATCCCGGTAGGGGCATTTATTTGTGTGATGAGCATGAATATTTGTTCCTGAGTCAAGGATGTTTTCTATGTACTTATGTATTTATTTATCTATATAAGCATGTATATAGTCGATTTGCTTAGTTTGGGGCTAGGTCAATTTGTGTAAGATTGTCCCCAAATATTTCCATATTTATGTCGTATACGGATAAAACAGACATGTAAATCAAAGCATTAGACTCTTGTCGGTATGTAGCGCTTTAATCCTCCTCCTCCTATTATAATAGAACACTGTATTATGAAGTTTCCTTTCCTTGTAACTAAGTTCCTGAGATACTCACACGGCGATGACACCTGCACAATTTTCCTCGGCGCCAAAAAAATCTTTCCGCAAAACGTGTTTGTAATAATTCAAAGAGGGCATTGATGGTCTGTAAATAAAAAACACTGTTTTAAAACTCTAGATAATTGGTCTAAAACTGTAAACTTACTGTCTTCTGAAACTTTTGGGTCTAAGGCACTTGTCCCACCGCCGGCGAGTAGCGAGTACTCTCATAGTAATTCTTACTCGCTTTTACTCTCATACTAATTCTTACTCGCGCGAGTAAAAGCGAGTAAGAATTACTATGAGAGTACTCGCTACTCGCCGGCGGTGGGACAAGTGCCTAAAGGAGAGACAGGTTTCGGATTGTTTCTGTGAGATCAAGCGTTCTTTGCAACGTTTGCCTACGAAATGGAATAACATCCTGCTATATTTTAAAAATGTATAAACCAAAGCCTGTGAAAATCAACAAAGCGTTGGTTGTTTGTTAGTATTTTATGGAAAGGGCTATGTTGGGAAAATTATTTGCGTGATCACATCGGAAATGAGGCTATCCACAGCAGAACCAAGGTAACCGATATAGCCCTCCGAATCGCTAAACACATTGCACGTAGAACCGATGGCCGTTGGGGCCGAAAGGTTCTCGAGTGACGACAACGAAGAAGCATGAAGCATGGGTAGGCCAGACAAAGGTGGACTGATGACCTGGTAAAGGTCGCAGGAGTCCGCTGGATGCACGGATGGCGGTATGGATGGTACATTGGCGCTCTTTGCGGGAGGCCTATGTCCAGCAGTGGACGTCTTACGGCTGACATGATGATGATGATGATGATGATGATTTTTTGGGGAGCTGAAGGACTCATCATTATCCTACATAACTCACCACTGGGCATAGACCATGGAGACATGGGAAACGGGCTTATATTTCCCACGCCGGTCCAATGCGACGATCACGGTCACGTTCTTGCTGAGTAACCATCGGGCATCAAATACAAGATCCTAAGAACATAGTTCCGTCTTCAGAGCGGAACACCCTCTTAACCTCCCCCGCGTCCAACACGAACAACATGTCGGGACGGCCCGGCAGACCTGCAATCTAGAAGCACTGACTTGCAGCAGCTGATGGAGCAACCAACACATCTTCCTTCCACTGTGTAGTTTCTTGAGCAATTGTTCTTTTAATCCAAGAATTTACCAATCCAATAAAGAACCCCTTCTTCAGAGCTGAACTTATCGACTTTTCCCGCGTCATAAACCTAATGTCAATCACCTGAGAGTCCACGCTCACGAACGACGCTCTGGTCAAAATCCACCAGGAGGATGTTGATGGTAGTTATCTGAGAAATTGTTCTGTTAACCCAAGAATACCATACCTATGAGGTGCCCTGTCTTCAGACCGGAACACCCCCTCGACCTCCCCCGCGTCGAACACGAACAAGATGTCGGGACAGCCCAGCTGACCGGCTATCTTGACTGCTGACGGAGCGACAGGCAGACTTTGTCGACATGTTCTACTGAGCCATTTCCTGAGAACGGTTCTTTTAACTCAAGAATATTGTACCTATGAACTGCCCCGTGTTTAGAGCTGATTACCCTTTCTACATCCCCGCGTCGTGAACCTAATGCCAGTCACCTGTGAGCTCACGAACGATGCTCTCATCAGCCACTTTTTTCCTTGTGTCCAATCGCCGTGATCGAAATCGGCCGGGAGGATGGTGATGGTAGTTACTAGAGAAATAGTTATATCAATCCAAGAATACTGTACCTATGAGGCGCCCCATCTTCAGAGCGGAACACCCTCTCGACCTCCCCCGCGTCGAACACGAACAACATGTCGGGACGGCCCAGCAGACCAGCTATCTTGACGCACTTGCCGTACTGCTGACGGAGCGACAGGCAGACTTTGTCAACATGTTCTACTGAGTAGTTTCCTGAGGAATAAATTGTTAAATGTTTTAAAAAAGTTTTACTTGGGTCAGAGACTAGTAATTTGTACAGACTGCCAATAGTGCCAATAACTATAAAATGTCGCGTGCCTTTAAAGAACGAGCCTGCAAGTTTGGATGGCAATTAGAACTCTGCTTAACACTTTAGCGCCAAAGGGTTTGCTCCCGGGACTGCATTTTCTATGCCCAGTCCCGAAATTCCCGGGAAATTTCATCGCCATCTATTAGGAGATTTTATTTAGTTCATAGATGGCGATATTGTGTTAAGCAGCGATCTATTTGGCATACGAAATTAATAGTATACACCTATACGCAAATACAAACATAGATCCACGCCTTTATTCCCAAGGCAGGCAGAGCACATGAAACTTATGTTCCAGCGCCACTTGTACCACAAATTTGGGTATATTAGATCGACAAAATGTGATATCGCAGTGATAGGTGGCTAGCCCAACGCCCACAACACACTTCAACCCTGCTCCCTCAGTATAATTTATTAATGGTAAAGTCAGCAGAAAAAGTAGCTACGCAAACCAAGTACTCAAAATGACCAACACACGACTCTAATGTGAAGAGAATAATGTCTAGATTGAGAGTGTTAATTTGCGTAACTACTTCTGCTGCCGACTGTACGTAGAATTCTGTTTAGTGAAACTAGCTCCAGCAGGCTCATTATTTTAAAGGAACGCGACATTGTACATGTGGAGCAGCCCAACTGGGGAAGTACCTCCGCCTTGCAGAAGACCACAGTCATAATAAAACTACTACTGGCTCTGTAGTAGTGTTGTGTTCCTGGAGGTGAGCAAGGTCGCCAGAGCTCCCGAGGATGCGTTGTGTTGAGAGTGAGGGAATTTGTTCCTTCAGCTGTCAACACGGCGAATCCTCAAACATATCAAGGGTCGGCAACGCCCATGTTACTCCTTTGGAGTTGCATGCGTCTATAGGCTGCGGTGTCCGCTTACCATCAGGCACGCCGTACGCTTGTTTACCACCGTCGTTGTATATAAAAAGAAAGAAAAGACATTCGCAGTCTTTATAATTTACTAGTCTGGGAAATGCTCCATACAAAAACGCACATTTCGAGCTTCCTTAGTCCCCTGTTTTCTCCGTCTTTAGACCTATGTATTATAGGGTGGAAACGATAACTGATCTCAATCGATTATTTCTAAACTATACTTACAAGTTATCGGTTACTGATCCTGAAAGTGCTTCACGAGCTCTATCAAGCGGTATCAATAATTGGTTACAGAATAAACTGGATCTATCCGAAAATTAAATGTTTCCAGCTTCCATACATTTAGTACAGCAACAGCAGTATTTCGTGCTCACCAGCACGTAGGATTAATGCCCCAATTGTTGATGGGCGTTTTTCAAAAAAAGTGTACAAAACTTTTTTTTTTAAGTTTTCGTTTTTTTTGTTTTTTTTTACTCAGAATCGTTGACACTATCGATCGTCATACAAGAAAAAAAGTGTCCCAGATTTTACTATATGTAAGTTTGTTCTTCCAGTGCGTCACGATCACGACCATATAAATAAAAAAAGACTGCATACAAAAATGTGACGATCTGGAATGGAAATTTTGGACACTTTTTTTCTTGTATGAGGATCGATAGTGTCAACGATTCTGAGTAAGATAAACCAAAAAAAAAACGAAATCTAATAAAAAAAGTTTTGTACACTTTTTTTGAAAAACGCCCTGATACCTTAATTGCTTAATCGAACTAGCGAGCAAAGCGAACGAAGTTCTATGCTTCAGCTTGGGCCGAAAATCGTCCGTATGCCCGGATGTCACGCTGTCCCGCTGTTCTCCCCTACAGGTCGCATTTCTCAATCAAACACTTTTTTTTAATACAGGCCTGCGAGTTTTGCAGCTCACCTGCAGAGAAGAATTTCTCATTGTTACAACTTAACATTGCAAGTTTCAAGTATTGGGCCAGTGTCGAGCACTGGGATGATTAGGGATTCCAACCCCAAGCTGATATCAGACCCCGTATCATGGTCGGCCTTATCACGCGCTAAGTGATAAGATAGGAGCGTCGTCTCGTTCTATCGAACGGTGTCAGCCAGTGACGGACGCTCTATCTTGTCTCTTATCGTGTGATAAGGCCAACCATGATACGGGGTCTGGACCATTACAAAACTAAGCCGGCCGTCATTGTAAAAGTCATTACAGATGGACCGCATTTCTACAGTGACAGAAAAATAACACTGAAATCACTAAATTGATCGCAATTACAGACCCGAAATCATGCCAATCAGTTACAATGACATACCGGTCACATACCTAATAATCATTAGTTTATCTCACTGGACTTTCTAGAAACTAGCTTTAGCTAATATATCGTGTTACTATACGTGAGTAAAAGTTACGTGGGCACAGTTATCCGCCTACGTATCGTAATAGAAGAATAATTTAAAATTGATTGATATACCTTATAGTGACAGTTTCTATGGCATTAAGAAATTTATTATAGTGATAACGGTAATGTAGTGACATAGTATAAAACAAAGTCGCTTCCCGCTGTCTGTCCCTATGTATGCTTAGATCTTTAAAACTACGCAACGGATTTTGATGCGGGTTTTTAAAATAGGTAGAGTGATTCAAGAGGAAGGTTTATATGAATAATATAGTACCCGTGCGAAGTCGGGGCGGATCGCTAGTAACCACTAATTAAGAAGCTAAGCTAATTCACAAGTATCAAAAATAGACTAGTAGACTATTTTCAAAGTAAAGTTTTTTACTCTTCAATTAAGTCATGACATGCACTTATGAACCAGTTTGGTAAGAGAACCTCTGCCACAAAAAGAACCGGCGTAAAAAAAACTCGGCGAGGTACCTATACTTTTTTTCAAAGCAGTTTACCATTTAATTTACATAGTTTCAATATCACAAAACTATAAAATAATAAAATGATATTGCTGCATCAGTAGAAAACCAATGTATTTATTTTTGCGATGGTCAGGACGCTGTCACTGCCAAACGTGTCCATGACGTGATCGTTTATCTTTAATAAGCTTTTCTAATAAGTGTTTTCTTAGGGACAGAATTTAATTTGGCGGAGTGGAGAGGATTTAGGCGAATCTGTGTCGTAAAACATAGAGAACATAGCTACAAGTATGATTACTTTTGAAGAAAAGCATTATTTGTACATGATACGGCATATCTCTAGGTAGAACTCTACGAGTAAGCTCTCACAGGTAAAACAAGTGTACCAAATATCAATTTTAATAATCATTATTATCATCATCTATCCGCACTGGGCTAGACCCAATCCATGAGAGGAGGCCTGTGCCCAGCAGTGGGACGTATATAGGGTTACATATACGTCCCACTGCTGGGCACAGGCCTCCTCTCATGGATTGGGTCTAGCCCAGTGCGGATAGGGGACTTCAAATACACCTTTGAATTTCTTCGTAGATATATATTAATTACAGTATACTAATCAACAAATACAGTGAAACATCAACATAATAAGTATATCTAATCAATATAATAGAAGGCAATTTATTCACTTTGTTGCATGCGCGATAGTGAGAGTGCGCTGCGCCCGCGCACGCTCGGTAAGTAATTAGCTGTAATGTAAGACTGGATGATTGCTCATTACTTTGTAATTGCGATAAACGCGGTTTGGCTCGACATTTTCACTTTAATTCGGGTTCGAAATATGTGCGAAGAAGAAGTGATCAGAACTATCAGAATAATATGAACAGGACTTTATTATTAGTTAGGTTGCTCAGATTTGAACCTTTGGGATTATAGATATATTTTATGTACAGTCGAGTTTTCCAATGTTTTTCCAATGAGGGCTACGGTTAGCCTCGTGGTTCAGGCATGCGGCTGTCAAGCGGCGGTCGTGGGTTCGAATCCCGGCTCGTACCAATGAGTTCTTTTAATACTTGCTTTGTTAGCATGTGATGTTGATGAGCTCGGGGTCCTATGCCAAATCATGGGATTAGGTGTCAAAGCGTTGACACCTTATCCCAAGATTTGGCATAGGCACTAGTTTTACGAAAGCGACTGCCATCTGACCTTCCAACCCAGAGGGAAAACAAGACCTTATTGGGATTAGACCGGTTTCCTCACGATGTTTTCCTTCACCGAAAAGCTAACGGTAAATATTCCGTACATAAGTTCCGAAAAACTCATTGGTACGAGCCGGGATTCGAACCCACCACCGCCGCTTGACAGCCGCGTGCCTGAACCACTAGGCTACCGTAGCTCCAATGTAAACGAAAATAAACAAAAGCATATTTGGAATCGCAATGCGCTACCGAATATGCCCTTACTCCGTTAACACCCCATTTTTTTTTTTTTTTTATGATATAGGAGGCAAACGAGCAGACGGATCACCTGATGGTAAGCGATTACCGCCGCCCATGGACACTTGCAACACCAGAGGTGTTGTGAGTGCGTTGCCGGCCTTTAAGATGGGAGTACGCTCTTTTCTTGAAGGTTTGAAGGTCGTATCGGTCCGGAAATACCGCAGGCGACAATCCATTCCACAGTTTAGCTGTGCGAGACAGGAAGTTTCTGGAGAAGCGCACAGTTGAGGACTGCCAACCATCTAAGTGGTGAGGATGGTAATGTTGTCGCGATGGACGATGGCGAAAAGAAGCGGCAGGGATTAATCCGAACAATTCCTCGGAGCACTCCCCGTTATACATGCGATAGAAAATGCAGAGAGGCCACATCTCTACGCAGCGCCAAGGGGTCAAGCCGATCCGAAATATGCTCGCTGTCGACAATTCGAGTTGTTCGTCGTTGGATGCGATCCAGAGGGAGAAGCTGGTATTGGGGTGCCCCTGCCCCATGAGATGTGCTGACTGTGCCTGATGATGTGCCTCTGCTGCATGAGAACAGTATTCCATGTGTGGGCGGACCTCCGACTTATAAAGCTGCAGGCGGTGGGCCGGTGTGAAATACTGTCTCGATCTATTGAGCACACCGAGCTTTGGCATTTTTGATACACCCTGTATATACTTATACGATAATTTGTTAGGGCTTCCAAACAATTCGACAAAATTTTATGGGTGCGCGTCATCGAATCGGATTGTGACTATTGTGTTTTACACGACTGCCTTATTATCTTATTAATTTATACAAGCTACGGGTGTGGTGGCACAAACCCAGACTTGCCACTTTCGAATACAAGGTCAAGTGTTCGAACCGTGGCTTATGCCAATGAGTTTCTAGGAGCTTAGTGCTTACAGATGCGCGAAACGTGATTAGAGATTTATGATATATGAGCTCTCCATATTATCACGTCTAATTCCCGGAGGGGTAGGCAGATATCACGGATTTCCTCTTGCTACGCTTTTGACAAACCTTTCTTGCTTCATTCACTTTAATGACCTTCTTCATACATTCTCGTCGGTTTAGGGTACTCTTGACCTGACCTGACGTGCAAGAATGTGGTTCAAATATAAAGAACTGCAGTTAAAAGTATAAATAAACAGGCACATAATATTAATGTTACCCGCTATTAGGGATGCGAGCACATTAGACAACAAGAATGAGCATTAAAAACTAATCTGAAAGCTATTAGGCAGTTTCTATAGACCACATTTCATCTATAGGACGGTGTGATATAAAAGTAAGGTAAACGTACAAGAACGCAGGACCAGTCACTTTGGAACTCTTTTGGGGAGGCCTATGTCCAGCAGTGGACGTCTTTCGGCTGATATGATGATGATGATGATGAAACGTCCAAGGTTTGCCTGGCCACCTTACACCTAGTCAGTAGTAGATATCTTTTGTTGATTGTTATAAACTAAGATTGAAAATGTCAAGAACTGACACGTTTACCTTAATTCTCGTCTTAATTTTACACATTATGTAAAGGGCTTACTTAACTAGACTTTAATTGTAATGAAACCCGCTATACAATTTGATTAAAGATAATTCATAAAAATGCGGCTAAAAGCATGACAACCTGCCCCTATCTTCAATACGGTGTAGACTTAAAAATGTATTATTAATCCAAAAGAAAGAAGGCAAAAAAATATGCCTAGTGACAAAAATCCCTTTCAGATATTTCAAAGAATTACGAAGCTACAGCCGTTTTAATATTGCTTGTTATAGAGAGAAAACGCTCGCAGATAGTGACGTCACAATCTGAGAGCGTCATAGTAAATGACAATCGTTTCATATGAAGGTGCATTTTGCGGAAAAGGGACAGATTTATAGAGTATCCATGAAGTATTTTTTAAGCGATATTTAAACCTAGATTATTTCGATTCACGGAAAATCTCCGCAGGCAGTGTTCAGTAGGTAGGGTAGGCGTTTTTTTAGTGTCCGATTTCTGTAGTAGATGAAAACTCTAGCTAGGAACGTGTTAGGCACCTTTGCCCTAGGAATGACGGGGGGTGGGTCATTTGACTACCGCTACAAGAGATTATTGTTCGAAAGAAAGAAAGAGAACATTTATCTCCAGGTACAAATCCTGACCCTTTTCATTGTGTTTTTAGTTTTAGAACCGATGTTTAAATTACTATGTAAATCTTTATGCTTCATGCAGATTTCGTAAAATACACCTACCGTTAAGAATTTGAAACATAGACTGTATTGTATGCAAATGTGACATTTAAACAAGTCCAACTCATAATGTCATACTTAAAACCGGTAGTCGGTACTAGTTTCTAAAAACCTTAATACGACAGATCCGTGAAGAATTCTAATGATGTAAACAATAATATTCAGTACAGTCTCACTTCTTCGCAGAGAAAGGATGGCACACATAATATTACAAGTAATAAAATGGACCCAGTAAGGGCACAGCAGAGAATCTTATAACTAGGTTACATCTAGGTTGCAGGTACTACCTGGATAGTACTAGTTTTAGCTTGAACTAGATTCATTATTACTATTAGGTAATCATTAATTTGGTAGACGCTTAAAGTTAAAGACATTAAACTCTTTCAAATAGAAACTATTACAGATTAGATTAGATTTATTTATTACACTATAAATTTTCATTTTATATTGTAATAATTTAAAGAAATTGGAAAAATAATGCGTGAAACAGAATTTAATATCTTTTCACGGACACTTAATTAAAAAAAAATTGTAGTGTGTAAAAACTATTTTGTACTAAGAATTTATTTAATGATATTTTGAATAGGTTAATTGGTTAAGTATATGGATTTTATTGCTTGTGGTATTTTATTATATATTTTAATATACATCATATGTGGCCCTGAGTGGTATATTTTTAAGCAGGATGTAGGTAAGGCTAGGTTGTTATTATGGCGGAGATTTAATGGTTTACATGACGGTCTTTAGCTTGTGAGAAAAAAACCATTATGTGTTTTGACCTTTGACAACCTTTGTTTGACAAAGGTAATTTTTTTTTTTTATGTGGTTTACAGCTTACCATGGGATCTATATTAACAAGTATTCTGATACAACGCTTCTGTAATCTAAAGAGATGAATAATATTCGTACTATTACCCCACAACACAATACCGTATTGTAGCCAGGCGTGTGCGTAAGCATAGTAAGCGCTCGTTGCTATTTTCATGTCCGTGCATTTTTTCAGATTATACAGTGCATAAGTGAAGCTGCTTAATTTATTCTTTATTTTATTTATGTGATCTTTCCAGTTTAGTGCCGAGTCGATGCTAATACCTAAAAATGTAGTTGATGTGACTGATTCTAATTTCGAGTTAAGGTACGAGTAGCTAATATTTATTGTCCGTTTTTGATATGGCTTGAACTGTATCAGTTTAGTTTTTTCAAAATTTACTTGTAAGTTATTTTCATTTAGCCAGGTAACAATTTCCGTCAGAATGGAGTTTAATTGATAGTTTAGATTAAATTCACCCTGGCACGGTATAACAAAAGAGATATCGTCGGCAAATAGTGTACATGGGCAATTAATTATTTTAGGCAAATCCATATCCATACTAATATTATAAATGCGAAAGTGTGTCTGTCTGTCTGTCTGTCTGTTACCTCTTCACGCTTAAACCGCTGAACCGATTGCGATGAAATTTGGTATGGAGATAGTTTGAAGCCTGGGGAAGGACATAGGATAGTTTTCATCCTGGAAATCACCCCCTAGGGGGATGAAATGGGGGGTGGAAGTTTGTATGGAACTGCGATATAAACGATTTCCACGCGGACGGAGTCGCGGGCAGAAGCTAGTCATTTATAAAAATTAAAAAAAGGATACATCCCAGGACACTTCCTTGGGGAATTGATTGTTCTACTTTAGCTATTCGTGATCGGACGTTATGTATCTCTCCGGTGATAGAGTTTGAGTGTTCTATTTCAACGCACTGTACACGATTTGCAAGGTATGAGGAGAACCAATCGTGAGCATTTCCCCGTACACCAATAGATTTAAATTTTTCCAGTAATATACTGTATTGTACCCGATCGTAGGCTTTGCTCATATCTAGTAGGCAAGCTATGGCGTATTTTTTTTCATTAATAATATTCAGAACTTCGCGGATAAAAAGAAGCCATAATGCCTGCTGATGCTCTGAAGCCATATTGGTAGTCACTGAAAATTTTATATTTTTTGCAGAAGGAATATAGGCGTTTGGACATGGCAGTTACGAATATTTTAGAAAAGGTAGATAAAAGCGCTATTGGCCTATAATTGTTGCAATCTTTTTTATTGCCTTTTTTATGTACAGGTTTAATAACCGATATTTTGAATGCGTCCGGAACTGTACCTTCCGCGAACGATTGGTTTATGAGGTAGGCTAGGGGGCCTGCTAATTCCTCTGCACATTTTCTGATTAAATGGGGGGGCATTTCATCGTAACCATAATTATACTTGTTTTTTAAGTTTTTAATAATGTTTTTCACTTCGTGTTCTGATACTGGTCGTAGGTATAATGAGTTCTCTATCGATGGGTGGGCTGCAGCAGCCTTGATGCTGGAATCTTTTGACTCCCGACTGTCGAAAAAAAATTGTTAAATGTATTTGCAATTATTGTTGGATCTTCCGTGATTTTATTGTCTACATTAAGCTTTATGTTATTTCTGTTTTTTATACTTAGTTTATTTGTTTCGCGTTTTACTATATGCCACATTGATTTTACAATATTATCAGAGTTTTTGATATTTTTTTATATTTTGAAGTCTTTTTGAGGCAAGCACAGTTCTTTTTAATGTTTTTTTGTATTGTTTGTAATGCATATCTAAAATGGGGTTTTTATTTTGAGATAGAAATATTTTAAGTGACCTTTTGTGCATACTTACACGATTTTCTAATACCTTTGGTCAACCAGGTTTTCTTGTTTTTATTTTTTATTTTTATTTTTGTTTTTGGTATGCATATATTTAATATATTGTCGAGAGTATCGTGAAATTTATTATAGTTATCATTTACTTTGTTGTCTAAGTAAAGGATTTTGTTAACATTTATTTTATTTAACTCTGATTTAAAACGTTGGCAGTTTTTTTCATTATATACTCTTTTTTTTACTGTCCCTGTGCTGCGTGAGTCCAGTTTGATGGAGGGGATGTTTATGAGTATTCCTTTATGATCTGAGAGTCCATAATCGTACACTTGAATTGCGAAATTATGTCTATGAAAGTTTTTAAATATTAGATCTATACAAGTAGCGCTAGTGTCCGTTACCCTTAGTGGGTTCTTTAACGGTTTGGTGGAAGTTAAAACTTTTCATTAGATTTAAAAGCGTTGATGAACATGTTGAGTGTTTTAAGACATTGACATTGAAGTCTCCTCCAATCATAATATCCTTTTTACTGTATTTATGTTGGAGATGCAGCATAATATTATTTAATAAATTAAAGAACTGGTCTGGCTGCCTTGTACTGTTAGGCCAGTACATATTAATTAAAACTAGATTTATTTTGCTTATTTCTACTGCACTAACTTCAAATAAATAAAGGAATAGTTTAAGGTTGTTTTTGATAAGGTCTGACTGAACTGCATTAATTACTTTTAGATACTGTAGTTTAATTCTAGGTTGTGTTCGGTTAGCCAGGAATCTAGTTTGTGTAGGATGTCAAGGTTAAACTTTAAATAACTTTCGTTGGAACATGGAAAAACGAAGGAAATATCATCAGCGAATAGAACGCTTGGGGTTTCTAATATGGTTGGCAAATCATTAATATCAATAATAAATAGGAGTTAATCTTAAACGCTTCCTTGCGGAATGGATCCAGTGACATCAGCTTTATTTGATTGCACGTGTGTAATCATTCCGATATGCTTATTATAATGTTCTACCTCTACACATTGGACTCTGTTTTTAAGGTACGAGATAAACCATTTTTCCACAATTCCTCGCACACCAATGCCATGATAGAAGGACTGGTTTATATTATTCATGGTATATTAGTTAAAATAAAAATCATGATTAGATTTATTTGAATAAGAATAAGTTAACTTTATTCAATTTTCTAACATAAGAATTATTCACGGCGAAATTATTTGAATAACTTTGACGGGAATAAAATCAACATGATTTTATTCACGCGTATTCTTATTCAAATAATGATTTTACTCTTGAGTGCCCAACTCTGGACTGGTTATAGTATTGTATGCTTTTCTATTTATGCATCATCTATTGCAATTCTGGCTATACTATTATTATATTAGGACATGATGTCACGATCCTCGGCATTGAGGGAACGACTGATGATAATGAATTTATTTGTTGTTTTCAAGTGTTAGTTCTTTGTAAGCCTGTATTGCACGTTCAAAAAAATCATTAAGTTTGCGTGTACACATACTTAACGTGAAGATGTCAAGGTTATATTTTACTTTTGATCGTCGGTACTAATGAATTTTTCATTTATTTTTATTTCCAAATATAGTGTCTTTACAAATGTCGTTTTTTTTATTATTATTAATTATGTGATTTAAGTGTTGTTATACTTATATCAATAATTTGTATAAATAATAAGGCATACCATTACTGTAAAATGTTTTCAAAAGTGAATAGTTTTACAAAATTAAACGTTTTAAAATACAAGTTACATGATAAATTACAAATATATACTCTCCAAACTATTAAGTTTGATGGCGAGACGCGCTCACTTACTATAACTAAGTATTGTAACTTAACCTAATTTGCTTTTATTTCTATTACCTAATCTCTTCCCTAAACTTTTTACAGATTTAGGTGGAATGGCAACTAAAAATAATAATAATAATAATAAAATACCGTATTGGGCTCGACCTCCGGCGACAGTGGACGGCGAAATTGAATAGATAGATCTAAAAGGAAGCTACACTTGGAAGGACTTATCTTGGGGGCCAACGAACTTATTCCATCTTCAAACGTCGAATGTACTCGTAAGTATCCTAAATAGTTGGTCATTTTGTATCAACTTGGGTCAGATTGGGCCCAACTGAAATATGAACTTATTATCTAATTAAACTTTTGTATGTAAGTATCTATTGATCTTGGAATTGTTGGGTGGATTGTAACACTTTTGCTCCTTATTTCAGGCGAAATAAACAAAGATCTCTTAGACGTCAACTGCACTGTTTAAATAAATTCATCTACTTATTTGATTATAATTTTTCTGACAGACAAACGAAATTTCGGAACTTCCACCACCCAAATACTGCTAGTAGTACCTATAATTATTATTCGAAAATGTATCTATGTCTTGAATCCATCCTCATCCATGTTTCGATGCCTCATCCTAAACAGGTTTGATACAACTACTTATAGACAGATACCCATCTAACCTCACTGGGCTGGAATTCACAACGGTTTCCTATAAGCAGCTCCAAGCAAACTAAATTAAGTTGACCTCTGAATACCCATAATTATTATGGACTTCGGCACGCAAAATAGGCACACTGGAAGTCGATTTGCGGAAGAGAGCCCAGTATAACTAACTAACTATGGACTTCGGCGTCAAGAAGTCAAATTACATTTAATAAATCACGCCGGTTCGAATCCCGGCTCGTACTACTGGGTTTTTTCAAAAAATATGTACGAAATATCATTTGATATTTAACAGTGGGTTTTCGGTGAAGGACTAAATCGTGAGGACACCGGTCTAATCCCATAAAGTCTAGTTGGCCCTCTGGGTTGAAAGATCAGTCAGATGGCAGTCGGTTTCGTAATAGCCTATGCCAAATCTTGGGATTTGATTAGGTGCTAAAGCGGACCCCGGGAATGACGCTTGGAGAATGATGAAAGGTCAATTTTATTTATTTTTATTTATTTATCAAAAGTACAAAACAATTAACAATGTTATGTTACTCGCCAAACTGCGATAACAGTTTGTTGGCGAGACCGCGCTCATTTTAACTAATGTGTTAAGTACCTAATACTACATACTTCTAATCTTAAACAATAAATTACACACTAAACATGATAAGGCCTGAACACTTCACTCCTGCACTTACAGTGCTATACTTTTACAATTAGGTATTTATTAGTGAAAAGATTCTTTTTTTACCTATGTAAGTATGAATGTAATTTTTCCAAAAATGTATTTTTATTTAATAAGTAATTACCTTATCTGACAAACATAAAAAATATACAAGGTGTTACAAAAATAACGCAAAACCGCTTAAGGGCATATCAGGTATCGTGTTTTGATAAGAAAAAAGTAAGATAATTTTTTTTTGACGCGTTTTTTTTCTTTTGTATGGAGCAGGTCGCCCCAACCGGGCATTTTTTTTTCGTAGATTTTCGTCTGTGAAGAAATGTAATAAAAAACATATGAAAGTGTTAAGTCCCCTTTACTTTCAAGCATTGTTTTCAGTTACGATAATCCTATTCGTAGCCAAGTACCGCACGTGTAGCGGCACATTTCCACCTTGAAGTGAAAATCGGTCAAAGGCCTTGAATAGGTTAAGGTACGCCTCCGCCACACACTTTTTGAATCCCGTCGTCCATCAGGCGTGTGGTCGTATGCCGCTCCCGCATTGGCTTACATACACAGCCATGAATGTCGTTGTCTCCCTTTCTGACACAGCTTGTATTATAGTCTACATAGTTAGTATGCTAGACTCTCCATACAAACCAACCAAACAAGCTGCCTATCAAGCTGAAAGTCCTGGGTTCGAAGCCCAGTAAGAACAAATATTTGTGTGATGAGCATGAATATTTGTTTCTGAGTCTTGGATGTTTTCTATGTATTTAAGTATTTTCTATTGAATATCTCGTCGTCTAGTACCTATAACACAAGCCTAGCTTACTGTGGTGCTAGTTCGATTTGAGTAAGATCGTGCCCAATTTTTTTTTATTTAATCGTAATTTGTTCTCATTTTAAAACGGCATACTAGAATAACATGAAACTTTGTATACGCAATGGGATTCGCCATATCTAGGACCGAAACTTGTTTCTGTTGCTATAAATTGTAATGGAAAAAAAAATCTTCTACTCACTTTATTTATGTATAGAGAGTTGACTTGAGCCAACCGGGTTGGGGACTCTAAAGGCCATTCATGATGACTAGTGGTGAACGCTAGAGATAAAACAGTTGTGAATAATATCTGATCCAACGTTCCTGATTTTCTGCCCACCTACATGACTTTTAAGTCATCGGAATTTAGTATCTGGTCAAAAATATGTAGGTATACGACTCTGCACCTTGTTCCATCGACATAAGGCGAAAAATCAATACGTCGACTGTACGACGACACGCATAATAAATTATTATAATGGTAATGCGTTGATAACGGCAGTTTTATTTAAAAATTCTTGAATGCAGTTTATTTTAGTGTTGCTTCGCTAGATGAATATAGAAGTCATTTAATTTATAGTTAATTAAATATGTATATCTATTTCTTACTGTTTCATCCTGTTTGCCATACGAATAAATACAACATACTACATACATTTACATACATTTTTACAAGTAGTCTTAATGTAAATAGCAAAAATTAATATTTAAGAGCCCGCAGTAAGCTCGATTCTGCATACAAACGTAGTTACGTTCTCATTTTAAAACTACATGTTGGATTGTAACGAAACTTTGTATGAACAATGACAAAACAACCGTTTGTATGGGAAGGTGAAATTCGGCCGAGCTTAAGGACGACGGAAGCTTCGGACTCTTTAAGGGGAAATGGCTAAGTCAGATGAATCGTTTTTGAAACGCTAATGTTCTTAAATAAACTGGCGTAAGTAAGTTATATATATATAGCGAAACGCGGCGGTCAGTAAACCTATGGGTCAAACACAGATTTAGGTACGCGTCGGTTCTGTGGCCATTGGCAAAGTTAAGGGCTACAAAAACCTAATTTTTGTTTGGACTCTTAATCCGCATAAATGGCGTCTCCTTTTATAATTTACTAGCTGCCCGGCCCGGCTTCGCACGGATTATCCGTTTTCCCGTAAGAATGAAGCATTTTCTCGCGGTAAAAAGTAGCCTATGTTCATCAGGGACAATGTCGGGTTCTAATGGTAAAATAATTTTTCAAATCGGTCCAGTAGTTTCGGAGCCTATTCAATACGTACAAACAAACAAACAATCAAATCTTGCCTCTTTATAATATTAGTGTAGATTATGCGATGAAAACTTAACCACTGACCACAGGAGAGTCGATATTTTTTTAGTGGCAATACCGATTCTTTACTTTGCCTAGCCTAATAAAAAAAAGTGTTGGCCGAAATTGCATCAAAGTAGTTCTAAAAGCAACTCAATCCAATGTAGATTCCAATTACTGACAGTTTTATAAAAAGTCAGCCACATCAAAAAAGCGCAACCATAGGGTCATTTCGCCGGTTAGCGACCACCTAATTTAATGTGCCGGTGGGCGACCACTTAAGCTGAGTTGGTGAACTGAAAGGATATTTTCTCGGTTTTTTAGTAGATTTCTTATCTAAAACAACAAAAAAATGCATGTACAAGTAATTGTCTCAATAGGGTGTGTTGAATTGATGTTATCTTCAATAGAAAAAACCTTCTCCTTCAGGTGGTCGCTAACCGAAGGTGGTCCCGTAACCAGCGAAATGACCCTACTTATAATTACCCGTCAGGTTAAGTCAGTGGAAACGTAACATAACTCTAACTTCCTAAGCCTTCACTAAGAACGCAACGAAAACCACAACAGGTCGGTCTCGGAAACCAGGGTTGTTATTCACGAAGCGCTAAAGCGGCTCACCCCGCCCATCACCCGTCACGAAACTAGACCTCTACCTTCGCTTAGTTACTTAGTACGCATTGAGGTGTCAAGATATATTTGTGGGTGAGCGTTGAGGTGAGCTTAAAACAAGTTACAGAATAGGGGGCAGACTTCCTACAGTCAGGTGACGATTGAACGCACATGTAGGCAGTGTAATAATGTTTGCAACATTCTCGCGTTTCCTTTTTGAAATCGCGTTATTACGCCCCGAGTGGATCTAAATTGCAATGTGCTATAATTATAATCAAGCATCCTTGTTGGCGATTTTCCGGCGTTATTGCTATACCTAACGGGCCCAAGGAACAAGGATGCGGCTAACGTCGATATTGCTTGTGTTGTTTATCGATGAATTACGCTTGCTCGATGAAACAGTATTATACATCTGCATTTATTATAGTACCGATTGCTATATTTTTTATGTTTTCGGTTTAATCTGTATTTGTGTTTTTTTTCCTAAGAATGAGTTCAAAAGTAACATAAGTAACATAACCAATTATTATTATAAACAGGGATCGGAAAAATTTGCGACATTGTTTGCAATTATGTGGACATGACTCCAAAATCAATCAAAATGTTATTCAGTTAATTAATTTTTTACTTGACATATAATTTGATTCCTAGTCAATAAATACAAAAGTTTGTTAAAGTATAGGTTTATTAAAAAAAAAAACAGTATTTTTTTAAATTTTTTTCTATTGTAAGTAATCGTGTCAGTTTAAAATCGTTATATATTTATTGTATATAAATATTTACGGAAATGATACCCATTTTAAATACGAACCTTTTGCTAATAATTATTTATGTAATTCATCGTCGTCGTAACGTCATTTTTTTTTAAGTTATTATAGTATATACGTGCTTATAAGCACTTTATAAATAAACTATTATCTCCAATAATTCAAATTATCTTTCAATGAATAATTAATTAACATTTTGATTAATTTTGGAGTCATGTCCACGTAATTGCAAACAATGTCGCAAATTTTTCCGATCTCTGATTATAAATAACACCATCGATAATCTACGAAGGTTGCGACACGCAACCTTACAAGCAGGTAGTAAAAGGGGCGGGGCCGGCCTATTGTTTTATGGCCTCACTGGAACGTACCTTTGACCCGTACTATAGTATGATCACTTTTTTGTCTGTCTGTCATGACCCCTTATCTTGGGAACGCCAGGAGGTATCGAGTTGAAATTAAAACCATATACTAAAGTCTTCAGTCCCTTGAAGCTGTGAAAAAATCAGACATCTAAGTTAACGTAAAAAGAGATGCAGGCGTTTATGCCGTCTGTATGTCTGTCAAGACCCTTTATCTCGGGGACACCTGGAGGTATCGAGTTGAAATTAAAACCATATACTCAAGTCTTCAGTCCCTTGAAGATGTGCAAAAATCAAACTTCTAAGTTACTTAACGTAAAAAAAGCCGATAATGCCGCAAAAAATGTAAGTAGGTTAATATCGCCTTATGCTACAAGTACAGGGAAAAATCTGAAAACTATACATTTTTGTAATTTCGGAACATTCGACGGACAAGTCTGATTTGTAGGTTTTTTTTATACCGTGACCAATGCCAGCAGTCACCGCAGCCAATGGACGTAAATTGTGACTCCAGGGAAGTCACCAGTCGCATCCGAATTCTAATTGATTTCTAGGATTCTTTGTGCTACAGCTAGAGATTGATGCAGATCCCAGACTCCCAACACAGCGCATACGCCACGCTCAGGATTCTGTTGGAGAATCTTTCCATTCACTCAGGAAACAATATACCGCCGTCGCCGAACAATATGTCATTTTGCTCCCTTGAGACACAATATACAGCCTGGAAATCTAATACGAGCAAAGAATTAAACCAGACATAGGGTTTAATACCGTTATCAATAATTACTGGGACTTTTTAAGATACACTTAATAGAAAGCCTGTAATTAATTTTTCAAAAATTACCGAGCAGCAATGAAACGCAAACGTAGCTGTCCAAATACTTGACAAGTAACTGTCAACGAGCCTTAACTTGAATATTTTGCGTTACATTGCGGGCTGAATTATTTTGTATGGTTAATTTTTTCGTTGTAATTTTAGACAAAAGGTATCTAAATAAACTTCTTACGTCCTGCACTAACCACCATTTAAAGATTTGCTCGTATTAGATTTCCACGCTGTATACTATTTAGGTACAATTTTGACATTGAGGGTCAAGCGCCCATTATGTTATTACCGTACTTCAGCGCTTCAAACACTTACATGATTTAACCACTCATTAAAATAACGTCTGAAGTAATTCTAACCTTGGCCTTATTAATTTCGTAACGGCACATGCGATACGTATGCCGTCGTCGTCAAGTGTCATCGTGCGGTAGACAATAGCAACGTTTTATTTTATGGCGGCGCTAATTCGATCATTAGCGATGTTACGTGGGTGCTGCCATAAATTAAGATGGTAGGCACAATCACCAGCATAAAGTTTGCCATACTATAGAGCTGGAAAACGTCCTAACGACCCTAGATATACATGTCTCGTTCCATGACGTCACTCGTATACCTACCAGCATCGGTTCCTAATATGGAGACGGGAACTGAACGCTCCCGTTTTTGGAAGACACGCTAATTCCGTTTGCCGTATTCCTAAACGTTGAACAAACTTATTTTAGCTGAAATGCCGTTCAAATTATTTTGTCTTTATCTGTCTCTTTGACATTTGTGTCCGTAAGAAAGGGAAGAAACCCATTTTATGTAATATTTAATATAAGAATAAGAACAGAAGAAACCCATCGTGAGTTCAAATCGTGATGGAATGCAAAACAACAACTTTCTTACAGTTTGCGCGGTCTACCAACATCAATTTCTATCATCATTCATTACCTATTCAGAAATGTACAGGTCTATGTTTGTTTGTTTGTTCGTCGCTGCTTATCTCCGTCACATTTTAATCAGTTTCGCTAGCTCCCTTCCACACGCGCCGAGCTAACGTATCAGAACGAGCACGCGGAATTGGAATCAAATTAAAATGCCTAATGTGTGCCTCGAGTGGACCCCCTGTAGCTCGTGTCACTGAGATAACTTGTAGCTTAATTACAAAAGTACTAATCTAAACCGGTGACCCAGGCAAAAGAGAACGACACGAGAACGAATTAGGTACTAATAAAACTGATGAAACTTCAAGATATGTATAAGGGTACTTATGAGAAGAACTTCATTTCACTCGCCCTGTCTTCGGCAGTTCCCTTTTGATGAAACACCGCCTTAGGTTTTGTCACTTCTTCCCATCCAAAGAGATCAAACCTAAGGTATATAATTGTCACAATACTCACCAATATAAGGTGCGAATCTCCAAGTATTCCCCAGCAACGGCAGGGGCTTGGGCCCCGGGACCTCCTGCCAAGGTCTGATGGAGGAAGGAATCGTCTCGAACACTGAGGAGTCCAGAGCGGCGTGGGTGGACCGGGCGCGGTGTCCTTGGACCGGGCAAGAGTGGACTGGTAGTTTGCCACCTGTAATAATGATTTAGTATTTAAATCAGCCATCATCATCACCATAGTTATCAACATCATTATCATCATGTATAAATCCAACGAAACTAGACCTCTCGTCAAGATATATTAGAAGGTGTCGGGTAAGATGAGGTTAATAGTTATTTACGATACAAATGCCGAAAACAGGAAATTCGTAACGAGTGGTGACAAATTAAAACACGACCGAAGGGAGTATTTTTACCCCCGACGCAAAGAGTTAGTGTGTGTGTAAGTGTTATAAGTTTAACATGTCTGTCTTTGTATCTGTGTGTCTGTGTATCTGTCTGTGGTATCGTAGCTCCCAAACGGATGGACCGATTTGAATGTAGTGTTCTTGTGTCATAGATAATTTTATCCTGAGTGTTCTTAGCCATAGTTCATGGAAATCTGTTCAGCCGTTTTTGAGATATTGGACTTTGAAATGAAAATGTCGGGGGTTTTTCAACTTATCTAATAAATCGACACGAGTTGCGAATTACCTGTTCGCACGTGTATCGTACAACGTACATATACCTCTATGGCTCTTTAAAGTTTCGACATATGCACGAAAAGTGCTCTTTCTGCACTAGTGCGGGAAAGTAGCACCATATGTACCTACTGTAAAACAAGTTTATTTATTTATTTAGGATTACCAACAGATAATAATCTTACTATATATGTATATCTAAGTTCTATTTCTATTCTAACTAGATGCTTATCTAATTAAAGGTTACCACAAAGTTACAGAATACCGGGGCTGGGCCCATGCCTCTTTCCTTTTTCTTGGGTAGGTATAAGGACCTCTCCCTAGAGGTCCTTATACCCAAGAAGAAGGAAGGGGAAAGGAGCTACATAATTTTATCTGTAGTTTCTTAACCGTCCGCTGGACCAGTGCTGATTAAGAAAGCAATAACTTATTACAGAGGGGTAATCTAATCACGTAACGTATTGAACGCGTGTTAGGTAGATCCAACTGTAATTTTTCCTATAAAAAAATACATTTAGATCTACCTAACGTGCGTACAGTCGCCATCAGATAAATTGGAGCGGCCAAAGTGCTCAAAAATATCTGAACACGTCTCTATTGTCGAGGCAGTATGTGATCACTTTGGCCGCTCCGATATATCTGATGGCGACTGTGCAATGCGTTACGTGATCGACCTGCAGGACCTATAATATATTGTGCAACTTCTACAACATATCGGGAGAATTGTAAAAGTTGGGGGAGACAGCCCAGCAGTGGGACACTACAGGCTCATAGTAATAATAATAATAGGTCGACAATAGTTTTATATGTCTAACTATGACGTCAAAAACAAGTAAGAACCAAGTAAATACCTAATTGAATTAGAATATACTCGTATTTCGTAGAGCAGTACCTATTAATTAACACAACCGCGCTAAGCAAACGTATTAACCAGTTCTTAAAACGTCAACTTATCTAATAAATTTAAATTAAAGGAAAAATTGGAAAAAATGCTCCGAGCCGGATTCGAACCGGCGACCACAGCCATTCATGGCTACTTATCTAATTTATTGTACAAATAACGTACATACCATTGTCTCCGTGTATTGTTTTATAAAACAAAAAATTGCGCAACACATCGCAATAATTTTGTGTTTTGTAGTTATTCATAAGTTTATATTGATATGTATGTTGGTCTTTAAGGTATTTGTAATATGGGCCTTGTTGCCTGATTTAAATAAATAAATAAAATAAATAATGCGGTAACTTACAAACAATTGCTCTTTTCTGTTTTATGGCCATGCTTGCAAGAGCATAGTAACTTAGTTAGTGTAGTATGGCATTTTAGCATTTTATATGCTAGATCCAGCATATTATCACTTCAATCAGCACTTTTTTTGCATTTAGCATATAGCATATTTTTTCGGCACATTTACACGAAACAAAAGAGCCCAATACAACGCTATTATTTCATTAATTTTGTATTAAGTAGTAACGCTACACTAACGAAATTTATAAATTTTAAGTAGCGACTGCTGACCCCTGACCGCTGGATGCGGGTGGCGCAGGACCGGTCGCTTTGGCACTCTTTGGGGGAGGCCTATGTCCAGCAGTGGACGTCTTCCGGCTGATATGATGATGATGATGATGAAGTAGCGACTTGCATGAATACCTGTGGTCGCCGGTTCAAATCCGGCACGGAACAATTTGTTGAATGCAACGTAACGGTACCGTAAGTCCTAGGTTATTAAATATCCATCAAATTGACGAGTAGATTTTTGATTTTTATAGCTGCATTTATTTTTGCACATAAAAAATTAAGTTGGCATATTATTAGCATTTTTTCAACTTCTCTCTAGCATATTTGGAACCATTCGAGTTGGCAACACTTACTACCTTAAGGCTTAGTGTCCACCAGAGCTGTGCGAGGTTGCGAGGCGGTTAGCGAGGAAAATAAACCATAATCATTTATTTCTGAGAATATAGTAGGTACAATATAGGTTAGTAAAAGTGTTAGCTAGTTAGTTCAGCATATTCTACCAGCATCGACCGTCGTAGAAATATTTCGGATGGTTGGTATTAGTGGTTAGTAACATATTAAATTCATAGTATGATTCATTTATAAACTAAATATTATTTACTTACTAAAAATTATACGCATCTCTCAAATCCATTTTTCCTAAACTAATTATTATTTAAAAATTCAGCACCAGACTAACAACATTTACCAAGCAACCACATGTACTTTTTTTTCATATTGATTTGTTTGTAGTCTTTTGTAATCTGCAGGTACTGATCATACAATTTTATAGCCATGCAAACACATTCCTGAGAAATAATTTTAGTTTTGTCTAGGCTGATTTAATTTGAGTGGTCTTCTGCTAGGTCTGCTAGTTTTATTTATTATTACTTATTACCAATAGCGTAGCTGGCCGCGCTCGCGCATGACTTCCTGTTGGTCAATTTCCTCGCTCGCCGCCTCGCAACCTCACCCAGCGTTGGTGGACCCTCACCCAATACTAGTGTTTTTTTTGCATGATAGAATGACTCTCACGAAGTCAGCCAATGGTATGGTACAGTAGTACCACAAATATAAGTTACATCGGCATCCACGCCGACGAGTGCTGACAATGAAATCGAACGTATAACCATTTCAATAAAGACCTTGTTGCAATATACGTAAGGTACAATATAATATGCAATGACAGGTGAAATCGTGCTTTCCCGCTCATGGCGCCAGATACCGCCATTTTATCTGGCGCCGAAGCTGCCGGCGTCGCGCGCTAAATTTCGGCCAATGGGCGTTGAAGATTTTACACGCGCAAACGCGCTGCCTTATGATTGGTTAAAATGTTTTCAAAAAATGCTTTCTGCGCAGGTACATCGTCGTAACCATACCTGCACGTCCAGCACACGACGGCCGCGACATACTCTCGATTTTTCTCGCACTATACCTCTTGTTCTAAGTGTTCTAATAAGAGAGAGACGGACAGTGCGAGAAAAATCGAGAGAGGTCGCGCGCCGTCTTGTGTTAACCGTGCTGGGATAACTCGGGGCAAGTTCTAGAGATTTGATATCGATTAAAAAAGATGTCGATATAATTAAATTTATACATGAGCTCATTGAACATCCTCGATTACTATAAAGAGGTTCGATGTCATATCTGATATCGAGCCTCTTAAGATAATAAAAGTATGCGGATGTCATTTCAATCAAAATGACAATTTACTGTCAGTACCATTCATATCTTAGAGTAAGAATACGGTTTTTACGAAGTCCAATTTAATCATGCCGCCCAAGAAACATCCACGCCCACGCGAATATTATATTAACTCATGGATTAGTGAATATCCTGACATACAACTACGTGAGTCAAATTTATTTTGCACTAAATGCAATGTCAGTTTTCTCTAAACAACATGAATGAGAAATTAACTTTGAGGCATGTTTAGCAGTTTAAAGTGGATATTTTCATCAAGACGGCAATCATTAATACCGACGAATATGGAAAAAATATTGATAGTATATTATGAAAACTATTTTGAAATAAACATTTAAATACACGTTTTATTTTTTTTTATTTAAAAATGAGTAAACAAGTAATATTTATATATGTTGAATAAAATGTAGATGTTGTCATTAACATCGATATATTTTTTTGTCGATAAAATATTTTGTTAAGTACATCACTTTCGTAGATGCCCCGAGTTATCCCAGGTTTGGACTTGTAACTTACATTTGTGGTACTACTGTAATAATAGGTAATACATACTGTCCATAGGTCCGGCTGAAGCCTGTCCATTTCTGGCGCTGGTGGTGACCTGGCGACAGTAGCTTTTAATGGGCCACTGGGCAACACGGATTTGACTCCTCATCTTCGGCTCGTAACCTGATAACAACAATGGAACAACCCAGTGAGGTGTACGGCGCAACATTGTAATAATAACCTTGAGTAATGCAGGTGCTTCATGCACGTGCACTATCCTATTGTTCGATCCTATTTCATAGGACCTCGGAACCTGATACTATGTCTCAGATTACTAAATCCAATTAACAGTAAAACATCATTGTTAGAGTATGCCTATATAAACCCATGTATTCCCTAATAAAGCGTTCATTCTATTCCTGACGTTCGTCTATTATTTAACTCCAACATCACTCCAATACATGGCGACCTTGCCAATGCAACCTAAGATATCAAGACAAATAGTAAGCACCCAGATATGTATCACACAGTAAACAGTTTAAAACCAGTAAGATAGTATAAGAAACAATATAGCAACGCACATAGTAATGTAATAAAAGCCATATACAGGACGTTTAGAATTCACATTGACAAATTGTAACACCCATATTATTGTATACAGAATTAAAAATAAGATAAGTTTAAATACTAATGTAATACATTATATAAGTTCGTTTTTTTTTTTCATAATATTTCACACAATCAGAACTAAACTATTGCTATCAACAATAAAAACTCAAATTAAAAACTAAACCAAAAGACTAGGTACATCACACATCTTAGACCACCCAACATACATATCCAGAAACGCAAACCCGAAACCACTGACATAAAATACATCCAAATCCAAATAGGGAACATTACCACCCATACACTAAGAAATATCATATTTCAGAACAATAGACATTATCCTAGTTTACAGAGATATCATATTAAGACCACAACAACTAAACAATGTATTCGCAGCCTAAGCAAAGCATATATGGATCATACAGTAAACAGATTAAGAACAGTATCACACAGTGAACAGTTTTAAACCAGTAGAATAATATAAGAACCATATTGTATCACGCATAATAATGTATACGAAATAGAAATAAGATAAGGTAAGTACTTATGTAACAGATAGTTTTAAGACAAAAATATGTACCACATTTTTGAAAAAAAAAAAAAAACAAAAAAAAAAAAAAGGAAAGGCGTGAGGTGTACGGCGCAACATTGTAATAATAACCTTGAGTAATGCAGGTGCTTCATGCACGTGCACTATCCTATTGTTCGATCCTATTTCATAGGACCTCGGAACCTGATACTATGTCTCAGATTACTAAATCCAATTAACAGTAAAACATCATTGTTAGAGTATGCCTATATAAACCCATGTATTCCCTAATAAAGCGTTCATTCTATTCCTGACGTTCGTCTATTATTTAACTCCAACATCACTCCAATACACCAGGATGAAAGTTAACAAGCGTTGTATTTTGACCGTTTCAGATCGTGTATTCCGAAAAGGAATACAACGAACAAACATTGCAAATTGTATTATTAAATGACATGTTTTAATTTTAAAATAAGGTCCATTATTATTTTATTATAAATATTGTTTATTTTTTATTGAATTAAAAAAATATTATCTAGAATACTAATATCCATGCATGCAATAGCATGAATGTAAAATCATGCTATTTTAATCTTTACAAATGTCATGTTAATTTTCAAGATAAAAAAATGAATCTAATCTAAAAAAAAAAACTGGTTACGGCCAAGTTGCCGATAGATTATAAGACTCCATGGCTTGAGTACATGCATTTATTTCGTTTACGTTTACAATAATTAAATTATAAACAATATTTCTTCTTTGACAATCTACTTATTTGCAAGAAGATTTTCTTTATTTTCTAATCTACATACGAGTAGGTGTTTAAAATTCTAGTTTAAATGTTTCCTGCTATACAAAGCTTGTCTGGAAGAGATCGCTTTACAGCGATAAGACCGCCTGTTGTTACCCTTATTTATGAAGCAAATTTTTTTGTAAGATATTTCTCTCCTGTGGTGCAATAAAGAGTATTTATTATTGTTATTATTATAGGTGGTAAATATAAAATCATGTAAGTAATATATATAGACTATATCCATCCTGAAGGAGGCTTATGTTTGGCCACAAATCGAAATCGAAGCATTTTGCCAACAACTATGTTCACTTTTCTATTCAATGAATCCGTCTTATGCACACACAACGCCTATGTTCAGGGAAACGGATCTTAGTGCTCAATACTAAGGTCCTTTTTGCCAGGCGAACAAGTTTGCATGCGCTTGATTAGATCGCTGTTACAATTACTTTCGCTTTCGTTACGTTTTTTGCCCGCGTGCGGAAAGCCGCTCCTTACCTACTACGTACTAGTAGCACAATATGTATTTTTTGTAATGCACATCACTTTAAAGTGTCTTCGAATGATATGTTTAGGCACTTATCTACTGTCGACAAAACGAATTCCCAAGTCAGTTAAGAGCTGGCAACAGGGTTGTTTCTCATCTTGAATCACAAGCGTCCATAGGCTATGTATCTACAGTTTACCGGCAGGCGGGTCATCAATTTGCCATTATCGTAGTACTAGCTTCTGCCCGGTCGCGTGGAACTCGTTTATATGGTAGCTCCATAATAACTTTCACACACCCCCCCCCCCCCCCCCCCAAATCAAATTACTAAGCTATAAAAATATACAGAGTTTCAAAGACGAAATTTGTGCTTGGTTTGGGGTTAGTATTAGAGGTATATAATAAAATAAAACGAGGTTAATAACCAATTTAATTTTCACTGATTCTCTAACTGTTCTACGAAACCGTTACACAGTCGAAGAAATTAAAACATGGACGATTCTGGTTTTAGTAAACTTTCATTCATTCATAATCATTTATTCGTTGCAACCACGGTATTTACAAGGTTTTCATAAAATCTAATGAGTACGAGCATGGACCCTACTAGGGTGTAGCAAGATGTTTAAACTAACCTATCTATACATACTCGCAGTACCTGACCCCGTATCATGGTCGGCCTTATCACACGATAAGTGACAAGATAGAGCGTCCGTCACTGGCTGACACCGTTCGATAGAACGAGACGACGTTCCTATCTTGTCACTTCTTGCATTTCACGAAGCTGACTGGAATTGGAGAAAATAGACTTTACCTAATTTGGTGAATTTGATGTTATTTAAACAGTTTTTTAAGAAAAACTATTTGTACTAGCACATCAAATAAAATATATGTTAATATTCACCATATTTCAAAGACCGTTGACGAGCTCAATACATAATTGGACGAAATCGGCTCGATAGAAAATAATAGCAAAGATTGGTCTTAAAATCACATTAAACGGTTCTATGTCTTCATTTTTTTGACGTATGGGTCTGCAATTAAAAACATGAAGTCAACATATTCATATCTAAACCGCTAGCGAGTCATATTTCACAAATAATCCACCCTTTTTATTATTTTAATATTTATGTAATATTATCTTCAAAAACCGGGTCACCCAGTAACACTCGCTCTCGTTTACTCCGATGCAAATAGACAGTGTGCGCGCTATCCAAAATCCTCAAGGGCATTTTGGTGTTGACAGCGTCTTAACGTGATAATAGGAACCAGGGATGCCACGGATGACATTTTTTTGACATCTCACTCACTAAAAAACGTAAAAACAACGACAATTTTATGATATCACGCAATCATCAAACACGTTGCAAGACTAAATTACAATAATAGCGAACAAATAAAAGGCGCGTCTAGTCTTGGTCGCAGAAACGAAATTAAGTTTGTTTTTCTAATGGCAAAAATACCTGAAACGCGCGCGGTCAGCGTTCTTTCTTGTCGTGAATTGCACTACATCCGCATCCGCAAAAACTCCGCCTCGATTTTTGCGGATGCGGATGCGAATGTCTGCAACAACCCTGATAGGAACGTGCGCCGGCAAATTGTATACTCCGCCGTTATACATATGTAACACCTAGCTGTTTTATGCCGGCTGTAGGTACACCTTGGGCCAACATTGGCGAGTGAGCAGGATGCAGCTATGTAAACGAATCAGATCGAATTCCCAAAGATTGCCACAATGATGGCTCCTGCGCCACCCGCGTCCAGCGGACAGTAACTTGTTAGATGAACGTATTTATGAAGGTTCTACAAGTATGCTTGAAAAATAAATAAATAAATGAACGAAATGAAGCTATAATTACTGCGATATAGCAATCGTTCTAATCAACATCCAAGCAATTTCCTATTGCTGCTTCGAACAGGAAAATGAAGGTGATTGACCCGGTTTCCTGATTTATCACAATAATCTATACTATATATACTAACTATATTAGATATTACTATATTACTATATATTACTATATTACTATTTACTATATATTTACTATATCCATACTAATCCATACTAATATTATAAATGCGAAAGTGTGTCTGTCTGTCTGTCTGTCTGTCTGTCTGTCTGTTACCTCTTCACGCTTGAACCGCTGAACCGATTTGGATGAAATTGGGTATAGAGATAGTTTGAGTCCTGGGGAAGGATATAGGATAGTTTTTATCCCGGAAATCATCCCCCAAGTGGGGGGTGAAAGTTTGTATGGATCTACGATATAAACGAGTTCCACGCGGACGGAGTCGCGGGCAGAAGCTAGTCCTTACTAATATTATAAATGCGAAAGTGTGTCTGTCTGTCTGTCTGTCTGTCTGTCTGTTACCTCTTCACGCTTAAACCGCTGGACCGATTGCGATAAAATTTGGTATGGAAATAGTTTGAATCCCGGGGAAGGACATAGGATAGTTTTCATCCTAGAAATCACCCCCTAAGGGGATGAAATGGGGGGTTGAAGTTTGTATGGAGCTGCGATATAAACGATTTCCACGCGGACGGAGTCGCGGGCAGAAGCTAGTAATATTAAAAATGTGAAAGTGTGTCTGTCTGTCTGTTACCTCTTCACGGTTAAACCGCTGAACCGATTTAGATGAAATTTGGTATAAAGATAGTTTGAGTCCCGGGGAAGGACATAGGATATTTTTTATCCCGGAAATCGGATGATTCTGCCTTGGGGGATCCCATGGAGGTGAAATAGGGGGTTAAAGTTTGTATGGAGCCATATAAATGAGTTCCAAAGGGACGGAGTCGCGGGCAGAAGTAAGTAATAACGCATGGACCGTAAAATCGGGTTCAATTAATGTTTGCTATTATATCATTATTTTCATACCTCGATGCTGGCAATGAATCATACGGCCTGCCTTATAGTAACCTGACACCATGACAACGCTTACGACACCAGACCCCGTATCATGGACGGCCTTATCACGCGATAAGTGACAAGATAGGAGCGTCGTCTCGTTCTATCGAACGGTGTCAGCCAGTGGCGGACGCTCTATCCTGTCTCCATAAGGCCGACCATGATACGGGGTCAGCACGTCTATCATGCGACGGCCGCGACATACTCTCGATTTTTCTCGGACTATATCTCATGTTCTAAGTGTTCTAATAAGAAAGAGATAATGGTGAAGATGCATGATAGCCGTGCTGAGAAGTCACAAGCGCCTTACCGGATCTTTATTGGTTTGAGGATTCGTTGTGGCAACAAAGCACCTACTCTCAACACAGGGCGGGACTTGGGTCCCTTGGCACACTGTAACATCCGACAGGCTCGCAGCAAATGCTGAGCCGCGAGCCTATTGTCGCACGGCTAATGTTTCGGTTTTGTGTTGTTTTGTCAACCTTACTCACCATTAGGAACACAATACTGAATACTAGAGATGCGCCCAATATTCGGTATTCGGCATATTCGGTACATTTCACAATATTCGTTATTCGGCCGAATTATTCGGTTCTAATGCCGAATATTCACCGAATAATTTTAGAGGTCTGCAAGTTGCAAGAATTTAAGAGTGCGCAGTAAGCCCGTTCTCCATACAAACGTAGTTACGCTCTCATTTTAAATTTGCATGTACAATGACATGAGCTATATCCAGGTCTTTAATTAGTTCATGTGGCTTCAGATACCATAGTAAAAAAATACAGCAAATTTAAGTTTTTCATACAAAAATTGTTTTTGCTGTATTTCGTTTGTTTTGTAAACTGGAACCATATACACTAATTACAGACATAGATATACCTCATGTTATTGTATATGCAAAGTTTCGTCACAATCCAACACGTAGTTTTAAAATAGAATCCAACACCCGAGATGTCGGAACAACGGGGCCACGCCGTTTCGCCGTCAAAATAAATATTGTTCGATTCATGACGCATTGGTGTAAACTGTAATGTTATGTAACCTGTTTTTCAATAAATAAATAAATAAATAATAAATAAAATGAGAACTAAACTCCGTTTGTAAGGCAAGGTGAAATTCGGCCGAGCTTACTGCGGACGTCATTGGCTTGTGCAGTTATTATTCGTCTTGTGGCGGTGCCACTACTTATATAGTACATACATGTATATAAGGATAAATATAAATAACAATATTTACTTATATACATATAACATATACGAATATCTATAATATTGCATGTCAATACAATTAATTACATTATAAATATACTATACTATTATAAATAGTCATGTATAATATTAAAAACACTAAATAAACTAAATATGAATAAACTTACATATAATAAATAATTATATAAAATCATTCACTTTCATCACAAATAAATATATATAAATATACTTACATAAATTACATAAATAAAATGTACACGTAAAACACGACACAAAAATCACTAGTCAATATAGGTTCGCAGTGTCGGAACCGGCGCCGATGGACAAGCCCGCCTGGACCGGTCCGCCGCGAGCTCCCTGCTGCCGATGACGTCGCGCTGCACTAAACTTGTGTGCGTGCGCGCCGCCCCGCCAGTGGAAATCGGTACTCGACGCGAGACCCACGTCGCTTCGCCGCTCCGCTTGCCTTTGTTCTCTTACGTACGCCGTAACGCTATAATAATTAGCTACCTATTTGATTTGTTCGCCGCTTGCCTTGCGCTTCGCATATGTACAATTGTTTATGAACTTGGATTACAAGTCTGGAAAGTGTTCGTTCGTTTGATTTGGAGTCAGAACCCTACGGACCCCACACTGGTGACCCCTCGCTGGACAAGAAACGCAGCCTTATTGGAATTTTGGTATAATAATCGGAGGATAAACCGTGAGTCCAATTTTGTTTACATAAAATGCCGAACACTGAGGATCCAGACAAGTTTAGCGACGCAAATGCCGACGCCCAGAGCGGTAACGGTACTTTGCGCTTGGCCACTGGTGTCGACACATTCCGTGTCGGAGTGAGAATACCCCCGTTTTGGCCGCAAGAACCCGCCGTCTGGTTTGCTCAGGTGGAAGGTCAGTTCACACTGTCGAACATAACATCTGACGCGACAAAATTTTATTATGTACTGTCGCAGCTGGAGCATCAATACGCAGCGGAAGTAAAAGACATTATCGTCAATCCACCGGCAACAAATAAGTATGAGAAGCTGAAAAGTGAACTGATCAAGCGTCTATCTGATTCTAGAGAGAAGGAGATAAAGAACCTGTTACTACACGAAGAGCTAGGCGACAGGAAGCCATCGCAGTTCCTCAGACACCTGCAGCACATCGCCGGACCACAAGTTCCTGAGGACTTCCTGAAGACCATGTGGACCAGCCGCTTGCCATTCAACATTCAAGGAGCGATAGCAACGCAGCCACAGTCCACACTGGATTCGTTGGCCGAACTGGCGGACCGCGTATGGGATATCTCACCAGGTACTCCACAGGTGGCTAGTACCTCTAACAATCCTGAGAATGCAGCTATCGAGCGGATGGCACATCAGATCTCGGAACTCACAAGGCGAATGGAAGTCCTCACCACTGAAGTACAATCGTCTCGATCCCGTCCAAAGTTCAGAAATGGAGGTAAGCAGCAGCAACGTGGTCGTAGCCGCGACAACAGTCAGCATCGTGGAGGTTACCAACGCTCGCAATCCAGCTATCGCAAGTTTCCTGTATGTTGGTACCACTTCAAGTTCCAGTCGCAGTCAACGAAGTGCGTGAAGCCATGCGACTTCGCATCGGGAAACGCGCAGGGCAATCTGTAATGGCGGCTGACGATTGCCAGAGCTCAGGTCGCCTGTTCGTGACAGATAGCAGATCAAAGATGCAGTTCCTCGTTGACACTGGTAGCGACCTCTGCGTCTTCCCTAAAACAGCACTGCACGAGTATCGACCAAAAACAAAATACCAGCTGTATGCAGCTAACGGGTCCATAATAAACACCTACGGGCACGCGCAGCTCAATCTGAACCTTGGCCTCCGAAGAGAATTCAGTTGGCAATTCGTCGTGGCAGATGTCACCAAGGCAATCATCGGCGTCGATTTCTTATCATTTTATAATTTGGTAATCGACTGCCGACATAAACGCTTGATTGACAACACTACGTCGCTAACAACGAGGGCGATATCAGCATCTTCACCAGATACAATATCGTCAATAAAGACACTCTACGGACAATCAGCGTACGACGACATCCTGCGAGAGTACCCGGAGATAACACGGCCCCCTGGTGTTCATCGGGAAATCAAGCACAATACGGTGCACTTCATCACAACAACGGATGGACCACCGATACACTGCACTCCAAGACGACTAGCTCCTGACAAGCTGAGGATTGCTAAGCTGGAATTCGAAGCGATGACCAAGAATGGGACAGCGAGACCATCACTCAGTCCCTGGTCCTCACCACTTCATCTAGCACCGAAAAAAGATAACAGCTGGAGACCCTGCGGAGACTATCGTCAGCTCAACGCGCGAACTATCCCAGACCGTTATCCAATCAGGCACATACACGACTTCGCCCATCATCTCGCCGGTTGCAACATTTTCTCGACCATCGATCTCGTCAAGGCATACAATCAGATCCCAGTGAACGCTGATGACATCGAGAAAACTGCCATGGCAACACCCTTCGGGTTATACGAGTTTCCGTACATGACCTTCGGTCTCAGAAACGCAGGACAAACCTTTCAAAGGTTCATCGACGAAGTCACTAGAGGCTTAGACTTCGTGTTTGCATACCTGGACGACTTCCTCATTTTCTCCAAGGACGAAGAAACGCACAAAGACCATCTGAGGCAATTGCTCAGCAGACTGAGAGACTACGGAATTGTGATTAACCCCTCCAAATGCATCTTCGCAGTATCGGAAGTACAATTCCTCGGCTATCACGTCTCAGCGGAAGGAACCAAGCCGCTGGACAAGAAGATAGAAGCGCTCCAGTCTTTCCCGGTACCTAAGAATGTTAAAGAGTTGCGGAGATTCTTAGGAATGATTAATTTCTATCGTCGGTTCATCCCTCAAGCAGCGCAGATACAAGCCCCACTGCATAATTTGCTGACTGGCTCTGTAAAAGGCTCTCACCCTATCGTTCTACAAGATGAGACGCTGAAAGCCTTTGAAAGTTGCAAAAGAAGCCTCTGTGACGCAGCCCTCCTTGCGCATCCAGACAGTGACGCTAGCCTTGCACTAGTCACAGACGCGTCGGACACGTCGTTGGGTGCAGTGCTGCAACAGAAAAGAGAAGATGCATGGCAGCCAATTGCATTCTACTCAAAGAAGCTCAGCACAGCACAGCAAAAATACTCAACATATGATCGGGAGTTACTAGCGATTTACAACGCCATCAAGTACTTCCGTCATATGCTGGAAGCGAGAGTATTTACGGTCTTCACAGATCACAAACCTTTGTGTTTCGCCTTTGCATCGCACAAGAATAACTGCTCACCGAGACAGTTTCGCCACCTCGACCTGATCTCACAATTCACGACGGACATTAGACATATATCAGGGAAAAACAATGTCGTCGCTGATACACTGTCAAGAATCGAAGAACTGGAGAAGCCTGTCGATCTTGTACAACTCGCTGAAGCACAAAGGAAGGACACGGAACTGAAGCGAATACTAGACGGTGACACAACCTATAGCATAAAATTAAAGAAAATGATAATACCTGGTTCACTCACCGAACTATACTGCGACAACAGTACCACAATCCTCAGACCTTACGTGACACCCGAATTCCGCCAGCAAGTTTTTAGTAGCCTACACTCGCTCAGTCACCCTGGAGCCAAGGCATCAGCGAGACTCGTAGGAGAACGATTTGTCTGGCCGAACATGAAGAGAGAGTGTCGACAATGGGCACGAGCATGCACAGCTTGTCAACGATCAAAGGTGACCAGACACAATCAATCACCATTAGGGACGTACCAGTTACCCAAAGACAGATTTACGCACGTTCACATTGACATCGTTGGACCACTGCCACCATCACATGGTTACCGATACTGCCTAACGGCGATCGACCGGTACACGCGCTGGCCCGAGGCAACACCGATGATGGACATTACAGCTGAAACAGTTGCTAAGGCGCTCCTGGATGTCTGGATTTCTCGATTTGGTTGCCCAATCGATATTGTCACCGATCGAGGAAGACAATTTGAATCAGCGCTTTTCAACCATCTAGCCAAGATAGCAGGATTCAAACACAGACGCACTACCGCATACCATCCTGCCTGTAACGGACTCATCGAAAGATTCCACAGGCAGCTGAAGGCGGCCATCGTCTGTCACGCGCAGGAAAGTTGGACAGAATCCCTACCACTAGTCCTACTCGGAATCAGGAGCGCGTATAAGGAAGACCTGCAAACTTCATCCGCAGAACTAGTGTACGGAGAAACCTTGAGACTGCCTGGAGAATTCTTTCAACCCAGCATCGAAACGACGACCGACCTCACAGACTTTACTGCGCGCCTGCGAAATATTACCCAGCAGCTACGCCCCGTGCCCACCTCAAGGCATGGTCCCAAGAGAACTTTCGTGTTTAAAGACCTAAAAACCGCCACTCACGTCTTCGTGAGAGAAGACGCTGTTCGTGGCGCGTTAACGACAGCATACACTGGGCCACACGCAGTAATAGAACGAGGAGACAAAGTTTACAAAATAAGAGTAAACGGAAAGGAACGTACCATATCGGTAGATCGATTGAAGCCGGCATACACGCTAGAAGACAGCAACTGCAACACGGGAAATAAACCTGAAAACAAAGAAAAAGAAAAGAAAGAGAAAGAAAACACTCACCCCCAGAAGACAATAGAAAGAAACAAGCCGGGCATACGTACCAGGTCGGGCCGACAGGTGAAATTTCCTGACTATTATCGCCCGTGAGACGGTCTCTGGGAGGGAGTGATGTGGCGGTGCCACTACTTATATAGTACATACATGTATATAAGGATAAATATAAATAACAATATTTACTTATATACATATAACATATACGAATATCTATAATATTGCATGTCAATACAATTAATTACATTATAAATATACTATACTATTATAAATAGTCATGTATAATATTAAAAACACTAAATAAACTAAATATGAATAAACTTACATATAATAAATAATTATATAAAATCATTCACTTTCATCACAAATAAATATATATAAATATACTTACATAAATTACATAAATAAAATGTACACGTAAAACACGACACAAAAATCACTAGTCAATATAGGTTCGCAGTGTCGGAACCGGCGCCGATGGACAAGCCCGCCTGGACCGGTCCGCCGCGAGCTCCCTGCTGCCGATGACGTCGCGCTGCACTAAACTTGTGTGCGTGCGCGCCGCCCCGCCAGTGGAAATCGGTACTCGACGCGAGACCCACGTCGCTTCGCCGCTCCGCTTGCCTTTGTTCTCTTACGTACGCCGTAACGCTATAATAATTAGCTACCTATTTGATTTGTTCGCCGCTTGCCTTGCGCTTCGCATATGTACAATTGTTTATGAACTTGGATTACAAGTCTGGAAAGTGTTCGTTCGTTTGATTTGGAGTCAGAACCCTACGGACCCCACAGTCTAACTTTATTGTTAATATTTCACTTTAAAAAACAACTCGATTTTTACCACAGTCGATTTTGGTACGGCTGATGGAGGCATTAGTTGAACCGAATAATTCGGCCGAAAATTCGTATTCGGTAAAATCCATGTTCGGCGCATCTCTACTGAATACCTAGGTGCGGAGCCTGCAGAACCATGATAACACAACTACTTGCGTTATTATGGCTGTGGTTTTTTTGTAAGGTGGAGGTACTTCCCATTTATGCCACTCCAACCAAATAAGTGCGAGATGACATTCAAGTAGACATCTATTATTCTTATTTATGATTTTTTGACGACCATTTCATCCTAGTTAGTAGTTACCTACGAAACTGTCGGTCCTAGGTTCGAATCCTGGTAAGGGTACTTATTTGTGCGATGAGCACGAATATTTGCTCCTGAGTCATGGATGTTTTATATGTATTTAAGTATGTAATTATCTATAAAAGATACATTGTCGTCTAGTACCCATAGTACAAGCTATGCTTAATTTGGGACTAATTCGATTTGTGTACGATTGTCCCCAAATCCATCCATACTAATATTATAAATGCGAAAGTGTATGTGTTTGTTTGTTTGTATGTTTGTCCGTCTTTCACGGCAAAACGGAGCGACGAATTGACGTGATTTTTAGGGTTCCGTAGCCAAATGGCAAAAAACGGAACTCTTATAGATTCGTCATGTCTGTCTGTCTGTCCGTCCGTATGTCACAGGCATTTTACTCGAAAACTATAAGGTGTATTTGAATAAAATTTTTCAGAATAGGTGTATTTTGTTAACCGCTACATAGTTTTGTAACTAAATTACAAAAACAATTTTTTTTAGGGGTGCACTCCATACATAAAACTGAAAGTCATTTTTTTTTTATTGTAAGCCCACGTGTGGCACATCAATCGATAGGCCTTTTAAAATAAATATAAGGTTTCTCAGCCATTTTTTCGATTAAGTGAATAGAGTCGGAGATAATCTCCTCGAAAGTCACTAAAATTGTGTGTCCCCCCCTCTAAATTTTGAACCGTGTATTTTAAAAATATGAAAAAAATCATGCTCATAGGGCTTATTAAATTCTCTCAGCGAAAATTGTTTTGAACAAGATCGGTTCAAAGGTTTTTGAGATATTTCTAAAAAACTGCCTTCCTTAAAGAAAAGGACGTACTCGTAAGTGCCATACGATTTCAGTAACGATACGACCTTTTTAATAGGCACGGAACCCTCGTTGTGCGTGGTCCAACACGCACTTGGCCGCTTTTTTAAGTGGAGATAGTTGAAGGGATGGAGAGTAACATAGGATAGTTTTTATCCCCGTAATCATCCCCTGAGGGGGTGAAATGGGGGGGTAAAAGTTTGTATGGAGCTGCGATATAAACGAGTTCCATTCCACGCGGACGGAGTCGCGGGCAGAACCTAGTGTACCTATAATATTTTTTAGGGCTCCACCAAAGAGGTAAAAACTCGGCCCTTCTGTCCGTCTCTCACAACGGTAAATATTTTTGATACCAGCAAAAAAACTGCGAATAAGGCCGATTGTCCACTACAATGAATTTTACTGTCCGGCAGTCCGATTTTTTACGGTACCGATATAAATGTATATAAATGTCGGACGGTAAAATTACGTATAGTGCACAAACTACTATATACATTTAATGCCGTGCCATATCACACCGTAAAAAAATCGGACTGCCGGACAGTAAAATTCATTGTAGTGCACAATCGGCCTAAAGTTTGTAGCAGTAGGTAGGTAAGTATACTTGCTAATTTACAACTAAAACCGGTTGTACCTCATTTTTGACAGGTCGTTATGCTTCTACGGTAACGGCTTCTGCAGTAACCGTAACGGTATATAAGTACGTTATTAGAATGTGACATTTACCATAACAAAGACATAGAAACATGGTATTCTACTTTGAAGAAATATTTAAAAAAGCTGTGTTTTTCTCTAAAACTTAGTTAATCAGATTGTACACCGATGATGCATTTGTTATTGTTTTAAGAAGTTACGTTGTGCTTTAAAGCAAATTTATTGTTACTGAAACAAATAATATTATTTTATTAAATATTTTTGTTTTGTGTTATTTTTAACGAGGCAGTTGCTTCGATCATATTTTTTAAACGATATGATACAGAGAGAAAGAATATAGTGGAAAAATAAACCATCTTCGTCTGTAGCCCCCAACAGGACACGAACCTGCGATCTTTGTATTAACGCTAGAGTGCTTTGACCACTAAGCTACAAGGACACTGACTGAAGTCACGCATCTTTCAACTATATTCCCTCTACGAATAGAATCTAATCTACCTTTCTGTATTCTCTTGAGTCCTGTCGGGGACTACAGACGAAGATGGTTTATTTTCCATTATATTATTTCTCTCTGTATCATAATCGTTCACAATCTAATGTTGTTACTAATGTTGTCGAAATATTTGTTTTTGAAGTGAAAACTTCTTTAGCTGCGCGGCGCTGAGCACTTTTTGGGATGGGGAAAAATTGTTAAATACGCGACAGAGTTTTGTGACGTCAGATGTGAAGGAGGTCACTTTTTGCTGCTAGCCGATTCGACTTCATTCAAAACTGAACGCTATTCGTAAGAGTATAAAGCCGTTAAACACTTTTTGCAATAGCATATTTTGCAAATAAATTTGTATTAATACCAACGCGTCCTTCACCGTTTTGCTATTGAGAAAAATCGAATAGTTAGAATTTGGGCGTTATTCCTAAAGGGATAAAGCTTAGAAAAATATTTACCAACGGCAAAAACAAATTGATATTTTGGTCGCCACCGCCGTCTGCTGTTGTGCTGTTCATGCAAATTCGAATAGTTCGAATATAGACGTTATTCCTAAAGAGATAAAGCTTTGAAAAATATTTGGCAATGGCAAAAACAAATTGGTATTGTGTTTGCCGCCGCCCGTCGGCGCACCGACGGGCCCGTCCGCCTAAGTAATTGATAATTGTTTATAAATTTGTGTCAAATTAATTTTTAGGGTGACACCGTAAGATGTCACGTGACCTGATCGAAAAACTGTTACAATGTTATTGAGTTTTCACTTCTGCCAGCACTCCCGGAGTGCAACCCGGTCTTTTTTTTTTGTAAAAGATACCTACAGTTAACGATATGTATTTTACAATTTATATGTACGGGGGATCCTTTTGCCCTTTATCTTATTTGTTACGTTAGGTTGTGTCATAATACTATGCTATCTATATGCATCAAATGTTCTTAGTTTTCCTTATCTTTTTTACAAGTTTTTTTTGGAAAGTTTCTAACATATAATACGAAGGTAGTCTCCATTTTATCTAAGTTCGGTACTTTCACTGTAATTGATCTTGAGTTACACGGATAAGTACAGTAAGAAGTTACATTATTTTGAATCAAAATTCGCATACTTCGTACTACTTAGTAGGTAATTCGTAGGTATATGTAGGTACATGTGTAAAAAAAAAAACATTTATTTTCTTAAGAGTTAAGCAAATAAATGTTTTTTTTTTTGATATATATAAAGTTCACCATCAACTCAAACTACCAAACCGATTTTGGCGCAGTTTTGACTAATGTGTAAGCTTTATGATGATGTTAATGTATTTAATGTCAGTGCTTAATTTAAAGTTTTAATGTCTATGTGTAAAAAAATATGTTAAATATTTACCAATCTACAGACAATTCCCAATCTGTCACTTCACACACTAATCATAGTATAACTAATCACAGTAGGCCCACTTGTTTGTTTGGTGTTCCCTTTTAGCTAGCTGCGCGCAAACTGAGCGTGTGCGCAGGACTGCGCGGCTTTCTGCGCACGTGTCTCCGCTGCCCAGTGTCCGCCGACACGGCATTTACACGAAGATATAGCGGGATCACTGCACGTCTAACACAACTTGCTGACAAGTCGCTTCGCGCGCGACGGAGTTACTCCAGTCTCACTCGCACCGTGCAAATTCCAAAGAGGAGGGTAGATCTTTCTCGACTCGCGTCGCGGCGCGGCGTCAGTTGTGCTAGCCCCCCTGGCGACATTTAAGATGCGTTTCCTTCGTGTCTGAATCTCCCTCCGTGTCCGTGCTCGAGTTGGTGTCGTCGGTGTAATTCAGTAATTTCGATCGTTCGATATTTAGATTTTCGTTTGTGCTTCGATGTTTTTACTGTAGATATTTCAATTTTCGACCTACAAGTACGTACCCGCTCGCGACCTTATAAGAGTCCTAAGAAGTCCTAAGGAGAAAAAAAAAAGACGAACCTAAGAGCAATTCAGTATGATTTACATTACATAATATACGCGTAAATTCTTTGAGTTTGCTTGCTCTTACCTTTTTGCATTCTTGTCTTTAATACTTAGTAATTGTTTAGTCTACACTCAAATGACAAACTGTCTATAGTGATGTTAATTTCTATTAGATTTCTATCAGTGAGAACCTATATTTTTTACATCTGATGCTAACCTTTTTTTTCCCATTTTTTTGTTTTTTTTTTTATTATTAGGTACTTATGAAATCCTAAAAAAAAAAAAAAAACCAGGAAATTCGTATAAAAACAGCTGAGCCGAACCTACTTTGTATGACGTTTATTTTAGAAACATGGTAAGGAACAAGCTGGTAAAATTATTTGGATTACTCCCCAGCAGCCATGTATAAAATATCTAATCAACTATAAGATTGTATAATGGAAACGCGTCCGCCAAAAGAATGACATCGCTCTCATCCAGCGAGTGTAACATTACTACAACGAGATCGAAAGTACACGTATTCGTGATAAGGCACAATCTAAATTGTCCTCTATTACGCAACAATAAGGTCTCTACATCTGTTGAATGTGGAGAAAATTGTAGCCTCAAACCTGCTCACCCTAGCAAATTTGTTTCGCGGTTTAAGAACAATTTGCATGAAGTTGCTAAACAAGAAACGCTATTGTGTGAAGTACCCCTTATTCAACGCGACTATGGTAGGAGAAATGAGATTTTTTTGGACGAGTGTTCATTCTTACACACACATTGTACACAATCCACAGTTTTAAGGCATTTTTCAGGCCTAATTTTGGCGTTGAACCCTTTATGGATGAGATTATTTAAGGCGGCCGACATTTTATAAACCTGTCACTGCAAATTGAATCTTCTACTTTGGTCGGTAGAGTCGCTTTTTACCCGACTGTCGAAGGAGAGAAGGGTTTACGATCAGTGGAAAATTGAAAAATTTTTCGCCACAAGCGGGATTTGAACCCACAACCTCTGGAATCCGTCCATCGCTCTGCCAATTGAGCTACCGTGGGTCCGCTAATGGCGACGAATCTTTCAATCCCTTCCACTATTGTATTTTACACTTTAGGAAGGCTCGTAGCGACATCTACCGCGGAGTTATTACAACCTCTGAAACGGCACCAATCGTTAGTAACAATGCGCTACGCCATTTCTTAACAGTAAATGTTTATTAAGCAGAATCGTCCGCTAACGAAAATCCAAATTTCGATCATAGCGGAAAATTTAAAAATTATTCGCCACGAGCGGGATTTGAACCCACAACCTCTGGAATCCGTCTATCGCTCTGCCAAATAAGCTACCGTGTGTCCGCTAATGGCGAAGAATATTTCAATCCCTTCCACTATTGTTTTTTACACCTTTATTGTATTTTTGGAATTTCGTTAGCGGACGTTTCTGCTTAATAAACATTTACTGTTAGAGAAGGGTTTTGTTTTTCGAGCGTATGTATGTGTGTATGTTTTATTCTTTGGCACGCCCTGCCGCCTAAAGCGTTTGATATATTTCGACATATGAGGTTTCGTTGGATTCGCCTTAATCGTAGGAGTGACATAGACTGTATTCTATAATATTTGTAAAAAGCAGTTGGGTTTTTCGAAAGTTGAATTATTTATTTTGATACAATTCGGCCAACTCAAGTAATCTCAAGTATTTATAAAGCGCGTTTGGGACTCATATAACATGTTATGATCTGTACATAATTTGCATATATTATTCTAAACTATTTACTATTGGAGTATTGTCTACAGGAGAAACCCCTAACTTTTGTTTCTGATTTTGATCTAAATAGTCTCTTTCTTACGAATACACAGTGATGTACAATTTACATTGACAGATAAAAGCAGTCGAACTTTTGATTGATGATAACACGTGGGTACCCTTTTCTGTTTTGAGACCAACTTTATTGAAGACTGCATTGATAGGTTAACATTCTATACAGGGATTTAAATTAGTTTCTAGCCTAAAAATACGTAATACTCCTTTCATCATTATCAAACCTTTTCTACAGTAAATTACCCTCCTTCAGGGGGGTAATTCCATCGCATATCATAAAAAAAAATATTAGGGGACAATCTTACACAAATCGACCTAGTCCCATAGTAAGCTCAGTAAGGCTTGTGTTATGGGTACTAGTCGACGTATCATAGTATCAGACTAAGTGCAGTCAGTGTCCGTCAACACATACTTTAACTGTAATCGTCAGATTTCAGGGGCAAGTCTCACCTTACTAATTTTACGAGAAAATGTGATATAAAAGACGTTTTAGTCTTCCTGATTGAGTTAATTATAGTCTAATTAGATGGCCATTTGGGATTTGGAATTTTCCCGAACACTGTTCTACGTCAAGTGTAAATATTTCCATTAGTAAATCAGACAATCGTCATAAAAATAATTAGGTACTAATTGTGACGTCAAAGTAAGATGTATATAATTTTAGTCACCCGCATAGTGACGTAAAGCAAGGTAGTAGTAACGCCTCCCCTCTTATCTCTAAGTTCTATAGTTTCATTCACAGTTTACATGTCACTCCATTCACAGAGTGCATGTTTTATTTACGATACGTAGGTACATCCGAGAAGACGATACGTCGACAAGTACGAATTGAAAATGATATGTTACGCTCCCGTTAGCTAGTCTATGATTAGGTATACTTCGTTTTTATTTTAAGTTGAGTCTTTATTTTCCACTTTTACCTGGACCAACTGAAACAGTATTAAAAATTGTTAAAAAACGACGTAAAGTACAAGGTTAAAATAACGCTATTTTACCACGTCCTACTAATGTTATAAATGCGAAAGTTTTGATGTTGGTATCTTTGTATGTTTGTTACTCAATCATGCTTAAGCGGCTCAACCTATTTAAAATATAGAATAGTTTTTATCCCGGGTCCACGCAGACGAAGTCGCCGGGTGAAGCTAGTCTAAAATATTAGGTATATGTAACGGCAAAGATGACTGAAACCTACTCAAGTTTTGATATTTATCGACATTTGCCATTCCTGAAAAGTGTTGCATCTCGTTAACTTACATCCTGAAGACACAAACGTGTCTCCTACTCGGGTGCGTTTACAAAAATTGATGCATCCTCCCTCTGAAGAGGAAACACTAAGGGCGAGATAATTGAGAAATAGGTATTTGTAAAATGTATTGCTGTCGCGCCAACCTCAAGCCTCCCCCCGCAGAGCGCGATAGAGACAACTGCAGCTTGGACCGAAAATACCTATTAAAAGTACATAAAATCATCGTTTCGTAGTCCCCTGATTTCTTCTCCAAAACTTGACCTTTTTAACTATTTTTATTAGAAATCAAAGAAAGGTTTTGGCCGTGTTCCTGTTTTTTTTATTTTATTATCTAGTCAAAATTGTTTTCTGGACGTTTGAACACAGCGGAAAATCTGTCATTTTTTTTAGGTTTTTGAAGGTTAACTACACTCAGAGGCAATGAAAACGGGTTACTTACCATGAATTACTTTACAAAGTGACCCGTTTTCATTGCCTCTGAGTGTAATTCCCAATGTGAACTATGAAGGTACGCTACCTCAGAGGCAATGAAAACGAGTCACTTTGTAAAGTAATCCATGGGAAGTGACCCGTTTTCATTGCCTCTGAGTGTATAATATCTCTTTAAAGAATAAATTTATGAAAAAAAGGAAAACATAGCAACATGTCAATAATAGCCATAGATTTATGAAAAAAAATATTGCTCTACTGCCATTATCCAGGGAGAAAACAGGGGACTACGTTTCAATGGAATAACGGCCCTTGTGTTTCCTCTTAAGACTATGTGGTCTTGCAACAATGGTGTCGCAAAACGTTTTGATGTTCTTTCTTACATAAGCTGTTCTCTATTTTGTCCTCCATTTGTTATCATTGTACAGATCACGTACAGTCAGCATCAAAAGTAACTGGGCAATTGACGTCTTCAAAAGCTCTTATTCCCTTTTAATAAAGACTTTTGACGTCTTCGTTTGCCCAGTTACTTTTGATGCTGACTGTACAACACCAAACAAACGTCTAACTCTCTGTGTAGTACTCGTAATACCCATTCATTCATTAATGCGCACGCGCATCGTCATCCGTACTTTTACTTGTTACGGATACTTTCTTTTTTTTTTGTAGCTAGGTGCGAGTCCTCCATGCCCTCTGTTCCAATCGGAGTAAATGGAACAAAATGTTTACGCATAGAAATACGGTTGTTTGTTGTAAAAACTACACTTATTTGACCACCCATACGTACCTGACGAACGCTTTAGCCTAGTTGGAAGTGACCCTGAATATTTGTTCCTGAAAGAAAGAAGAAAGAAAGAAAGAAGACATTTATTCACTACACAAAAGACACACAGAGACAAAGGTAGTACTAAATACAATACAATTTACACATAATGTGTGTGTCTTCGCGGCAGTGAATCGGTCGCTGTCTCAGCATTATGCCGAGGTGTCAGACAGACACCTACAGCGCTGATTTTCAGACAGCACCGTACGTGACCCACGGAACGCAACACAACATACCGCCGATACAAAGTATAGACAAAATAAACAAATAATTAATATACTATAAAAATAAGTAACACAAGCACAATGGGATGAGAGACATGTGAAAAACGCGAAACGGTTGGGATGTTTAATAAAAAAAAAAATGGATAAAAATTAAATAAAGTGCTGGATGGGTTAGGGTTGGGATTTTTGGAGCGTCAACAAATAGCCCTTAAGCTGGCGCCTAAAGGTATACCTGCTAGACGCTCCTTGGATAGGTGGGGGGAGATCATTCCAACACTTGGACGCCGCGAACCTGAAGCTACCTCGAAACGCCGCAGTCCGATGCTTTGGCACCAGAATCATCGCCTTACACCTACGCGCACTCTTGGGCCATACAAGTCTACTCAGCAAATATGCTGGGACCCCAGATTGAACTATGCCAAAGAGAAGAGTGGCGAGGTGAAGCCGTCTGCGTGCAGGCATGTTCAGCAGACCAGCGGCGTTCAAGTAGGGAGTTATATGGGAGCGGGGTGGGACTCGGAAACAGAAACGAATGCATGCGTTTTGCACTCGTTGTATGAGCTTTTTTGTACGACCAGTAATGCAGCCAGCATAGACAACATCACAATAGTTTAATCTTGACAATATCAGCGATTCACAAAGGTTGACACGCAAATCAACACTTAAGTAATCGCGAACATTGTAAAGAACTTTAAGGCGGTAGAAGCAGTTACTCACAACTTTCAGTACGTGGTTCTCAAAGCGCAGCTTGCCGTCCATGAGGAGGCCAAGGTTAGTTGCTTCTACCACCCTCTCTATTGGTTCGCCCATGATAGCAACCTTACTGGTAGTCAAAGTCTCGAGGTTACTGATGGTATTACGGATTTGATGCTCTGACCCAAATACAACATATTTCGACTTGTTCGGATTAAGGACTAGGCAGTTCTTTTCCGACCAAGTAGAAATACGTTCTAGGTCTGCGTTGATGGTATTGATCGCAACAGATATGTCCGTGGGTGCGCTAGAAAGGTATAACTGGAGGTCGTCAGCGTATAGATGGTATCTACTGCCTCTTATATTGTAAGTGATGTCAGCACTATACAATATAAAAAGCAGGGGACCCAGTATGGAACCTTGCGGCACACCTCTTTCCACAGGGCAAGGAGCGGACCGCAAAGTGCCACCATCCATCCTACGCAACGCCACCGTCTGCACGCGGCCGGAGAGATAACTATCAAACCACTTCACTGTAGAAACATCAAACCCGTAATATGACATCTTCGATAGAAGTAAGGACACATTTATACAGTCAAAAGCTCTTGAAAAATCCAGAAGAACGAGAATGGTACTCTCCCCAACATCCCGAGCCTGTAGAATATTGTCGACTACATCAAGCAACGCAGTAACTGTCGATCGACCCTTGCGAAAACCTGACTGTAGCTCAGGTAGGATGCCATTTTCCTCCAGGTATGCTGAGAGCTGGTCGCAGACCACGCGCTCTATTACCTTTGATGCGCAAGGGAGAATACTTATGGGACGGAGCTCGGACAGGTTAGCTGGATTTGGCTTTTTTGGTAATGGAGTCACTTGAGCAATTTTCCAGTCCATCGGGAAAGTCATAGTCTGTATACTTCTGTTAATAATGTGGGTCAGTATGTCAGCAGTCCTAGGAAGCGTCAAAAGTAGCATGTCAATGTCAATCATGTCGAGTCCCTTTGCAGTCGTCTTAATTGATGTCAATATTTTTGTGACAGCTGCAACAGTCGTAGGTGAAAGAAAAAAAGTTTTATTGCAGTGTCTGTCAAACTCATAAAAAGTCATGTCCGATATTGGTACGTCCCGTTTACCTGGTATATCCAGAAAATGTCCGTTCAGTAAGTCAGGGTCGTCAAAATGATGCGGGAGATCTGTTTGAGTCCGGAAATCTGGAATAACAGTCCGCTTCAAGTTGGTCCAAAGGGTCTTTGAGTCGGTCATATTATTAATCTCGTGTTGGAAGAAGGCACGCTTCTCATTGTGGATAGCCTCAATGACAAGATGTTTCAGGTCCAAGTAATATTTTTTATGTGCTTCGTTCCTTGTCTCCTTAAATTTAGCATGAGCTTTGTTCCTGAGACGCATCATAAGTTTGACGTTACTCGTCAACCACGGCTTGGGTGCCTCCCTCACAACAATTGTCCTCTCCGGTGCATGTATGTCAAACAGTCCTAGTAAAAGCTCATTAAATTGCCGAACCATGTCGTTTACGTCATACAGTAAAAGAATTTGTTCCCAGTCTATAGCGTCAAGGTCATTGTTGAAGTCATCTAAGGTAATGTCTTTAAGAGGTCGGTAGGTAATACGTCTTGGCGTCGGTTTCCTTTTTTTAATGTCAATCTCAGCTGTAATAAAAGCGTGTCTGCCTAAATCTGGAATATGCCTCACATCCACAGACAAAACGCGGGCGTCAGTACAGACTAGGTCTATCGTGGTCTCACTGTGGTCTGTGAAGTGCGTCGGGTCGTTTACGTGCTGAGTTAAGTCAAGTGTTGTCAAAAATTGCGTCAAGTGTTTGAGTTTTGTGTCATTTTTGTCACAGTAATTTATATTAAAATCCCCAAGTAATATTAAGCGGTCGTAGTTAGTAAAAGAAGTAATTGAGTCCGTAATAGCGTCAAAAAAAGTCTCCACGTTTAGCCACGGGGGACGATATGCAGTTCCGATCAGTAAACGTTTACAATTAATATTAATTTTTAGCCATAATTGCTCCACGAGCGGTGCGGGGGGATGGAGCACGGTGCGCGCGGTAAGGCCCCGGCGCAGATAGAACGCCACTCCACCTCCCCTCCCCGCGCGGACATCGGCCGGTCTCGGCACATGCCGCAGTCTATAGCCGGGAACGGCCGGGGCGCGGCCCTCCTCACCGGTGCGAAGCCAGGTCTCGTTTATCGCAATAATGTCAGCGTCAGTCTCCAATATTGTCATAGTCAACTCATCGTGGCCAGTACCAAGAGAGCCAGCATTAAATAAACCAACTTTAAGGTGTTTGAAACGAGCCATTACAAAATACTAATAAATACGACAGCACAATAACAATTGCAAACGAACAACTGTTTACCCGTAAGTATTACGCAATCATTCCTACTAATCACAGCTAAAATAACGATTGGTGTTGCATAAATATATAATAAATAATGTACACATATATGGATAACGGTAAAATGAATAAATATGACTTTAAATTTTGTTTTGTTCCAGGCTGAATCACTATACGGGGCTGAAGTAATTGTGCAATATTGATTCACTCCCGCGACGACACACAAACACGTAAATAACAAATGGGCCATAAAAAAACGGTAAGGAAGACTGAATACTTTAGAACACAAACATAATGAACTAAGAGCTACGAAAAAACACAATAACAATAACAATAATTTCTTATTACTTTTTGTAGGTCTAGTCAACGGGTTTGCGAAACATCTCCAAATCGGACAGTTGGCGTACTCGCTGACTAGGCCCACCGTCCACTCGTCGGGCGAAGATCTTGCCGTCCCTCGTCCACACGTAGCGCCAGGCGGCGTCGCGCGCGGCCTCACGTGCGCGCTGGAACAGCTGCCGGTTGGTGCTCGTCAGCCGCTCGTTCACGTAGAACTTCTGCGGCGACGAGGCCAGCCCCAGGCCCTCGGTGGTGGCGCCGCGGCGCGCGCGCGCGGCCCGCAGCAAGTCGTCCCGCACGGCGCGGCGCGCCAGGCGCAGCACCAGCGGGCGCGGCCGGCCCGGCTCGCGAGCGCGACCCACGCGGTGCACGCACACCACGTCGCGCACGTCCAGCTCGACCCCCAGCTTAGCGCAGACCCGCGTCACTAGGCCGGTGGGGCTCTCGCCCGGCTCCTCTGGCACGTTGGACAGCTGCACGTCATTTGACAAGAGGTCCTGGTCCCGATCCTGTAGCTCAAGCTGGAGGACTGCGATGGTTTGCTCCAGGGCCTTGGTGGCCGCCGCGACGGTGCTCTCAGCGACTGCTTTTTCCACGGCCTCGACGCGACCCTCCAGCGATTCGACTCTGCCACAGTAGTCGGCAAAACGCACCCGATCGTCGTGGAACTCCTGCCTGAAATCCCTCAGCTCCTGCCTCACCGCTTGGAGCTCCGTCCTAAAGAGACGCATCTCAGACCCTATATCACTATCGATGGGCATCGGGGCCTCGGGCGATACAGTCGGCCGCGATGAGAGCGCCGCGGCGGGGGGCGCCTGGGACACTGTAGGCTGGGCGGCGGCGGGCTGAGAGACAACTGAATCAGAAGTAGCAGACTTGATGACATGAGGCAGGCCGACCAGACCCTTCACCGGCGTGTCGGCTTGGTTGTCGCGCGGCTGAAACCTCTGGCACGACGGACAGGTCCAATCCCGAGAGGCCGTCGTTCCCGCCGGGAGTCCCACACACGCACAGTGATATATAGTGTTACATTTAGGGCACACTATAGACCCAATGCGCTTAGTAGGATTTGTACAGGCAGCACATTTATTGGACATTTTTTATATTTTTATGGGCGTAGGTAGACCTATTTTTTTTAGTTTACAAGTGTTTAGCTGTTTTCACCTATACACAGCACCAATTCACTCACGAACAATGATTGTTATCAGTGTTAGTGTTATAAACATATATAAATCACTGCACGGTAAGAAAAATCTTTTATTTTATTTTTAATATTACGACTGGATACGCTTGCGTGTACGCTGGGTGCGCACCGTGACGTCACTTCAACTTTCTTCACTTCCTGGGTCATGGATGTTTTGGTCTATACAGGGTGAAATAGTATTCGCCGTTCAAATTTTGGGAGGTGATTTGGTGGGTCTTTTCGATCAAAATTGGATAATAAGTTGTATCCGAATCGCGAAAAAAAAACCAGCTGTTCCATACAAACGGCGTGAGCTGGCGGCCAAAATGTATGGAACAGCTGGTTTTTTTTTGCGATTTGGATACAACTTATTATCCAATTTTGATCGAGATGACCGAATCACCTCCCAAAATTTGAACGGTGAATACTATTTCACCCTGTATATCGTTCGCGTTATCGCGATGTGTGTGGCCCTAGCATTAGTGTATAGTGTCACGAATAAAAGTTTGATTCTGATTTTGATTCTAATATAGACATAATATATATGTGTATTTTGACCGCTTCGTGACCTGCTACTTCTGCTGACTGTACCATGCTGGATCAGGATGTCATTCTCACACTAGTACTTTATACCTCCCAAGTACCTACTCATAGAACCACCGTACGCTATATCTAAGTGCCACGCAATTTTCACACGTTTATTCGACACATAACACTTCTAGACATAAAGCTAGGTAGGTCAAACTAAACAATATCTTGATAAACAAACCCTTCTCCTAACAATGTATCGCAGAAAACCTTGAAAATAATTCACGTCGCAACCGTTGTAATAATCTTCGTGGCTATTTATTTAAAAGTACCTAAATTGGACATAAAACACTTAAATGTTTTTTTAAATGCTGGTACAAAAGTAGCAACGCAAACGAGGATGTGAAAAGTAAAGAAAATAAGAGCTTTTGACGTCTTCGGTTGCGTAGTTACTTATGATGCTTACTGTACCTAACAAAGGTTACGCATATCTACGTGATTAAGCTTCACAGTACAGTCGCGGATTTAAAAGGTTAGCCACTTTTGGACCTTAACATACCTAACTAAAATAAAGTCGAAAAGAGACAATTATTTTCATTTCTCGATTAGTCTTTATTTTATTTTCGGTAGTTCCATTTCATAACTTTGACGATAAACAGGAAATCCCACCTCACCCCGTAGTCCCTCGTAATTGGGGTGAGATGGGTTTTCATACAAAGGTGACTTTGGAAGATTGTTGGATCGATGTTTTATTATTATGAGTATTACTATAGTTCCATTTTAAATTGGAATACATATTTTTTGTAGCAGTAGCCTTAAAATCCCATCTCACCCCCCTTTCATCCCTTCTCTCCCCATTCATAACCCAACTCTCCCCGCGAACCCTACTCACCCCATTTTACGGTACCCTAAGGAAAGTCAGTGTCTTAAGAATGACACGAGTGATTTTTTATACCATGTCGATGGCAAAGGAGCTTACGGCCCGCCTGATTATAGTCGATCACATACCTGGGATAACTCGGGAAATTTATACTAAAGTGAGGTAGCAAAATATTTTATCGACGGTTAAATATATCGATGTTACTGTCAACATCTAAATTTTCTACAAAATAAATATATTTATACAAAATCGCTTTGTACACTCCTTCTTAAATTCTAAAAGTATGTTTTTCGAAGAATTTATTTCATTTTTATACCAGGTCAGTATTTCCACATTGGCACTAAATGTTTTATTCTAATCATTTTATATCGTTATTTATTATTTCTTAAGCATTACTCCATTTTCATTTATTGCTAAAAGTACATAAATAATTGTACCATCCATGAGTTAATAGAATATTCACTTGGGCGTGACTTTTTATTGGGCGGCATGATTATTTAGGACTTCGTAACAATTGCAGCGGAATATTACCTCATATATTATTCTTACACTAGCATATGAATGGCACAGACTGTAAAATGTAATTTTGTTTGAAATGACGTCCGCATACATTTATTATCTTAAGAGGCTTGATATCAGGTGTGATATCGAACCTTTTTATAGTAATCGAGAATTTTCAATGAGCACATGTATTATTACCGACATCTTTTTTATCGATATCGAATCCCTAGAATGTGCCCCGAGTTATCCCAGGTATGCGATCACCGTAGCCTTTTCCTAGCCACACACACACACACACACACCCCCAATTAGTAAATGTAATCATTAGTAAAATAAGTACCAAACTGTTAAGCTATCCTATAATCATGTTATTCTATACCTAAGACAATTTTTTGTATTAATCTACCTGCGGAAGAGCGATGCTCTCTTAGCACAAGTGTCTTGAACGCTTAAAAAGAGGCACCAGCGCACTTATGTAATTTGTTGATGATATCGAATAAACAATTTTTTTTTTTGACGCTTGCGACACCAGAATGTAACATGTTGCAGACCCTTTAAAAAATTAAACACTTCTTTCTTTGACAACCCCATAGTAGTCCCTCGGGTAAACCTCGGCATCGAGCTCTTTGCTCAACCGGAGCGTTCCCAAAAACCAGGCTTAGCGTATTTATCTATATTTTTTCCAGCTTTCACATATAAACATTAACATAACATTCTTTGATCTTCTTTCAGCGTTCAAGCTTTCTATGACTTGCACAATTCATAATCCTGGGTCCTGTGTTAACACTATGGACGATTTAACATGACCTCTGTAGCCTAGTTGGTAGTTAGCCTGCCTACGAAGCCGGAGGACCCGGGTTCGAATCCCGGTAAGCATTTATTTGTGTTGATGTGATTTGTTACTAGTCATGGATGTTTTCTATGTAGGTATCCAAGTATTTATTTACTTATTTAAATTTAAATACGTATATCGTCGTCTAGTATGTACATAGTTCAAGCTTTGCTTAGTTTGTGTGAGATTGTCTCCTAATTAGGCGTAGGCGCCCGCTCGACGGGTTCCCGGCAGTGAAATTGTGTTAATAAAATATTTTCAAGTGAAACATAAGTTTTAAAACTAACATAGTATAGGTATGTTTAAGCAAGAAAACTAGAACTAATTTATTATCAAAATCTATTTCAATCGTGAATTTACGGGAAATAAAGTACTTTTTATTTTTATATTTAATTTATTTATTATAATTTATAAAACTTTTCAAAACGTAACTTTCTATCACATCGACTACGACTGGATAAGTGGATAATTATCCAATGTGTCCAAGCGATATGACCCTCATAAATCATGCAAGTTATACGATTATTACTGTGTCATCCACATCACAATAATCTTTTAGCATAGGTGTAAAACCCTTTGAGAATACACATAACAAAAGAGGTTGTCGAAATTCTTGTCGTTTCGCGCTTAAATACGTCATCCAATAGAGACGTGTTAAATTCGATTGTTTCATACAAATGACTAAGCTTCGAAACTAGGTGTCACGTATGAAAAATCAGTCTCAAAAATTTACCAACAACATAGAGTATATTCATTTGTTTTGATCACTGGTATTTATCTATACGATGTTTGAAATATTTTATGACTTTCTAAATAATATAGTATGTGTTTTCTTCAATTAGATAGTTTCCATCTCAAAATATTTGCTACTGCTTCAAAACTTTATATTTATTGACAGTTCTTTTGGAAAAGAACCAAAATGTACAAATACTTACATTAATCTACTTAAACAAGTAATAATAGTTAGTTCCTTAATAGTAGTTTTAGTATTGTATTTACACTAGTAGAACCTATGTTTTTTATCAATAAATGTTCATCACTTAAACATAATTTTTAACTTTAAAAAAAATATTTATTCTTGAATTACGTATTGATAGTCATAAGTGATAACCCGAGCGAACTATGGCATGTGTTATTTGTCATACATATTATACTAGCTTCTTCCCGCGACTCCGTCCGCGTGGAACTCGTTTATATCGTAACTCTTATGTTTTCTGGGACAAAATCTATCTTAGTCCTTTCCCGGGATTCAAACTATCTCCATACCCAATTTCATCTGAACGATTCAGCAGTTTAAGCGTGAAAAGGTAACACACTTTCGCATTTATAATATTAATAGTATAGTATGGATGACAAAGAGCTCTCCCAAAACCATGTAATGTAACCTGATCAAGTACCTACCTGACATGTGCCTTGAACTCCAGTGCCTACACCACGCCTACACCATAATGTATGCATGTACACATAATGTTATGGATGTATACTCACCTCAGCTAACAGTCAAAACAAAGCATACACGCCTGTTTTACAGCGTGCGAACGTAATTTCCAAACCGTAACAAATAGGTTTTACGGTGTTTGTATGGGATGTGGATATTTGTAGTTTTCCCGGCACAAGTCAAGGCTGAGAGCGGAAAGCCACGTAGTCTATTTTAATATTACATGAGCAATATTTGTCATGTCAATTTTTTTCTGACTGTTGAGCCCCTAGCTCGGCCGCTGATTCCAGTACATTATTAACATACATACAAGAGGCATATTTATCCTATGATGTGGGAAAAACATTAACATTTACACCTACTTTATCGGAAAGGTGACTATTGGTGATTCTTTCTATGATGCGATGATTCAAAGCCTCTCCTCGGCATGTAGGTATATCGATTAATACTCTAATAGACAGGTCCGCTTTCGCTTTTAACTCAAACAGTATTTCATCACTATGCCATTGAGTTGACAGTTGGAACTTGACATTACCATAAAAAGATAACTAAAACACTGTGCTTTTTACTACAATATGAACATTTATAATTTACAAAACAAAGTTTAAACGACTTCAATTCAGTACTTCGCTAACCCACATGGAAATTTCCACATTTCCTTTCCAATTTACGACATGAACTGTGGAACATAGAACCTCCTTTGTTGAGGTCGGCTATAATATATCTAGGTATATTTGGCCCAAGTAACTTTTTTCTGTTGCAAGTTACTATGTTTACGTCTAGTATACGTATGTTTATTTTTTAAAGCAGTGGACCATGGGTTGAAGTACTCCGAAAGTTTGACTTTCATCAAGGGTTTTGGTGACATTTATAGCCCCATTTTTGTAAGCCGTCGTCTATTTAAACATGTTGAAGTCAATGCCGAAACATTATTTTAAGAAACACTGCCATGTTATCTACAGAAGTTCACTGAAAATTGTTGATGGGCGATCTTGTCATACATAACGTCGCTATGTCAAGTGTATGTCATCATCAACATATCAGCCGAAAGACGTCCACTGCTGGACATAGGCCTCCCCCAAAGAGTGCCACGATGACCGGTCCTGCGAGTGTATGTGTAGGTTCTTAATTGATTTGATCTGTGGATTGGACACACTGTAGCAACCCAGTCGATGTGACAGCGTTATCATCACCATATCAGCCGAAAAACGTCCACGGCTGGAAATAGGCCTCCCCCAAAGAGCGCTGTAATCCAGCGGACTCCCGCGACTTTTACCAGATCATCGGCCTACCTTGTGGGGCGATATACCCACGCCGCGCCTTCCCGTACTACAAAAATTAGTATTCAATTTTCGCCTTATTTCAAAGGCAAGTGCAAAATTGAATAAATTGCTTTGACATCGATTGTCCTTTGCTTCTTCTACCTAGCGTTGTCCATTCTTTTGCCAGGCTCCGCTTTCCTACTCGCTGTCCTCCATTTTGTCTTCGCGTCTTCGCGTCTTGCTTTGTGAGCTCGTTTTCGCTCATGTCGGCCTTATGCTTTCGCTTCTTGGGTCTGCCGCGGGGTCGAGGACCGACGGGGACTAAGCCAAGGCATTTGTTCCCTACGTAGTCAGATGGCCTGCGAGAGACGTGACCGAACCAACGAAGGCGATTTCCTGGAGCTTCTCCGCGACGTCGAACCTTCTACCACTGTTAAATCTCCTAGGCCGGGGAGCCATCGTGAATTACCCAAGGATAGGTTGACTACCTACTCCGGGGGTCGCCAAACTACGGCCTGCGGGCGAAGTCCGACCCGCGAGCCCTTCTAATCCGGCCCGCGGAAAGAAAGCGGAGAGGCCGGCCCGCGATAGCGACTGGGTATGTGGGTATTGGTATGAACCCAAAGTCTAGGCCCGCACGAATTTATATTAAGTGCATTGGGGCCCTTGAGTCAGAAAGTTTGAAGACCCCTGACCCTACTACTCTATCAACATTAAATTAAAAGTAAAAAAAACGTTCATTAAGATCCAACGAAAAAGGAAACTAGCTAATTAACCTGTAGGTACTGCCGCCTTTCGCAACTATAGAGATTTCTCTACCCAAGTGCTTTCTAGAATACCTAGAATAATCGAAACCTGTCCTACAACCTTTTAATCGGGTTTAGATTCGCGAGAAAAACTTTCAAACCAATTTTGATATTACCGCCATCTACACGCTGAGTTATGCAACTTAATAAACTGACATCTAGGGGTCGCATGCGAAACTTTTGTTAACTAAATTTATCGATGAACGTCGCAGAAGTGTCAACCCATTATAAACTTTTTATCTTTGACCGTTGTTATCCTTAATATTAAATTGAGAGCATTTCTAACATTTGGTAAAATAGGGACGTAAATTAAGGCATAAGTAGGTATTTTAATCTTTCATATTTTGTTACATGTTTTTTTAGTAATTTTTCCTATATATTTTTTTTATTCGATTTAAGAATGTAGTATAAGAGAACCTTAATTCCATTATAAAAATAGTAATTAAATTCAAATAATATTACTAACAAAACTAGTATCAAAATAGGAAAATTAAAAGATTGTAACGCTGTTACAATACTGTGTTGAACGGCAAGGAAATATCACACACAAGTAGGTATTACAAAAAATATTTATTTACAAAATGTAATCCTAAGTTGTTAAATTGAAGAAGATAAACACACTCCAGATTACTTATTTATAAAGTCCTCAAGCTAAAAATAAAGTATTTTAGCCTAAAACATTCTAGTTATCTTAGAGACAGCAAATTAATGGATTTAATCCTTGTACAAATTAACGATGAACGATTAACATAAGAGTGTATATAAGGTGGTTTTTGTTTAGTGAAACGCAATTTTCATTTCATTTTCATCGTTTCAGTGTTAAAATATATGCTTATAGCAACTCGGTGGCTAATATTTATGCGATCTCAAACATTAGACAGAAGATAACCTTAGTTATGTTATCTATTGCACTTATTTGTTCATTGTTATCCTTCTAGGTATAAGTAATATTAAATTTAATTACCATACGAATTACGTGCACCTTTCTGCTCGAAAACTAATCAATAATAGTTCGGGTAGTCATCACAGTGCACAATGCATGGACTTAGACTTATCCTCTAGACGCCCTTGCCTATTAAAAAGCCTCCTCGGCTTCGATGGAATTTACAATGGAATGAAGGTTATTTCACCGATTACTTTTTGAGCTGGAAAGTGCGTGTCTTATAATTCCTGGTATAGTTGTTTAATTGTATTTTCACACCTGCTTTTCAGAAACGAACCATTCTTGTCCTCAAATCTGGAATCAAAGTTGTACTTTTTTCCCTGATATATACTGTTTTTTTTTTTTCTGATAGCAGGTTTGAAAATCAGTATGAGCCTCCAGTAGCAAAATTATTTCAGTCTTGGGCGTAAACAACTTCGTTATGCTCAAGATTCTACTTTCAAGAAGATTTCCCGAGCTTTACTCAGGACTCAATATACCGCCCTCGCCCTAAATATATAATTTTGCTCCCTCGAGACACATACTACAATTATTTGTATTTATCGTTCAATCATCCGCAGTCGCAGTGGTCCTTCCGGCGCGTACATGAAAGTCACCGCGTAGTCGAGGGGCTCGTGGTGGTATTCTAGCCGGTATCGACGAATCAACTGGAATTAATAATAATAAATAAATAAATATTAAGGGACAATCTTAGGCAAATCGAACTAGTCCCATAGCAAGCTCAATAAGGCTTGTGTTGTGGGTACTAGACTATGATATAATTCATAGATATAAATACTTAACTACATAGAAAACATCCAAGACTTACTAACAAAACTTAATGCTCATCCATCACACAATTATTTTACCTTACCGGGATTTGAACCCAGGACCTTCCGCTTCATAGGCAGCGTCACTACCAGCTAGTAGCCTAGTTGGTAGTGACGCTCGTCAACTAATTAAAAACCATTGTTAGCTTTTCCATGTCATCATTATCCTCCTAGTCCAAGCGCTTTCGCGATTGTATCCTAAACAAGTCTAGGATCCGCTTTGGCACATAATTCTTACCCATTTGACGTAGGCACTAGTTTTAACAAAGCAACTGTCATCAGATGAGTACAGAGAGGGAAAACTAGATTTTGTTAGTTTCGATGTATGAAAACTTACTGCCCTTTGCTAGAAGGCCGTTATTTGCTATTATTCTGAGATGAGTAAATATCTCTTTACAAAACTGAGTTACTCGTATTTTGATGAAGCGTTTTCACTGAATGGCTTCATATAATCAACATCTTAACCAAGTACTCTTTCTCTTTTCAGTGCGAAATAGCTGTCCCGTTAAAATTTGTAGCTTCTTTCGATTACTTTAAAGGTCAGATGGTTGAGATGAGAACCATCCCGGTATAGTACCTTAGCTAGTAGCACTTGAATCTCCAAGTCAGCGAAGCGTCGTCCCAGACAAATCCTGGATCCGAAGCCGTACGGGAGTGAAGCGAACGAGTGCAGCCGTCCGCCTCCCTCTAACCAACGCTCGGGCTTGAACTCCAGGGGGTTGGAAACAAATTGCTCCATGTTGCCGGTCACTATGGTGGGGAATACCACTTGAACCTGGGAAAAAAAGATAAGTTCTTTTTTTTTTATACAACGACGTTGGCAAACAAGCGTACGGCTCGCCTGATGGTAAGCGGACACCGCAGCGTATAGACGCATTCAAATCCAAAGGAGTAACATGGGCGTTGCCGACCCTTGATATGTTTGAGGATTCGCTGTATTGATAGCTGAAGGAACAAATTCCCTCGCTCTCAACACAACGCATCCTCGGGAGCTCTGGCGACCTTGCTCACCTCCAGGAACACATCACTACTATAGAGCAAGTAGTAGTGTTATTATGGCTGTGGTCTTGTGCAAGGCGAAGGTACTTCCCCAGTTGGGGTGCTCGAAATTGGAGCGGGATGACATTTCGCTGTGCCCTACCTCACAAAAGTGACTTATTGAAACGGGTTGCGTGTGCTTGCAGATATTTTGTTTACTCGTAATAATAAAACTTTCACCAAAGCCTCGCCTCGCTATCGCCTTAGTGATTAGCTATACTAATGAAAAAAAAAAAAATTAATGTTCCCTACCAAGATTGTTAAAAACAGAATTCTTTTGGAGTCACATGTCTGTCCTGTTCGTCTGTTTGTTACAGCCGCCGTTTTTGATTGAGTCAAATACATTTATCTTCTAATATTGGATCTTAAGTTTAGTTATACCAACGTAACGTGGATATTCACTTACCCCTTTAGGGATATGATATCCGCAAATGACGTCGTCTTCTTGCAGAGTACGTCCGTTGCCAATTACGGTTGAATACATCCTGTAAAAGATATTCAGTTTTTAAGTTTCTAATATGAATGCGAAAGCATACTTTATGTTTCTGAAATGGGAATGGGCTGGCCACGTTTGCCGCATGCATCCCCTGAGGTGGGATAATCTAGCCACAGAGTGGGTGCCGCACGATGGGAGGCGACGGCGTGGCAGGCCGAGACGGAAATGGCGGGACGACCTGGACGAATTTCGCAACGATTAGCCAGAGAATTTTCAGAATTGGACCGAGTGGACATCGAGAGGGGAGGCCTTTGCCCAGCAGTGGGACACTCTATAGGATAGGAAGAAGTTTCTAATAGCACATACTTGTATTCCTGATTTTACTAAGTAAGGGAATACCTATGGCGGTTCGGTCACGACTTCGAGCGGCGGCGGCAGGGGCAGAGGTGCCACATGTGGGAGTGAGAGATTGGAGCAGCTCTCAATCAAGTCAGACACATTTCGCGTTGTAAATGGATATCAACTTGATTCGCGCGTTAGTTCTGATACTTACGGTGCGGAAGTGAGCGCGCAAATTACATTAATATAAAATAAGAATTCGAATCTTGTCTCATAGACTCTCTTAAAACGCGAACAACGTATCGCAACCGAAACCGAAGAATGAGAATATCGACTTCTACGTTAGTAAGTCAATGCATAGTGTACCATGATTTTGTAAGCCGCGACTTCTTAGAACAATGGGTATACGATTTCGTTGGGTGAAATCGATTATTTTTGCATAAGAACGCGTAAAAGCCGGCGAAAGAGAAAATATAAGTACAACCGAATCCTATTCTATTTACAATAATATTTGCTCACGGACAGTACCAAGTACCTACGCTTACGCTTTATATTTTTCCCGCTTAACGGACATGTCTGACTATAAAAAAACAGCAAAGCACTGTCAGCAGCAGAAGTAACTACGCGTATAAAGAGGTAAAAAATATCTTCACACGTCTTTATTATGGGAATAAGAGATAGTTTCGTTTTTTTTTGTAACTATCTCGCCAGCTACTTATGCTGCTGACTTTATATGTGCATTAGGTATGAAGACTTACCGAAAAACTTCTCTAACGAAAGCCTTCGTGTAATGCAACTTATCCAGGTCTGCGTAGTTTATAGGTTTGCTCGGGTCGGGGAAGACTCGCGCGATCTCTGCGGCCATCTTCTCTTGCTGGGGTAGGCGTGTCGCCGCTTGATACAAAATAGAGCAGACTGCCATCGATATCTTGAAGGGAAACAGGTCCGTGTAAACGTAATAATGTTTGCAAAGTATGAGCATATTGGTACAGTTTCACTTTATGAACTTGCCCAAATAGTTTTTACAACACAAAATAATTGCTAATTTTGAATTTTTAAATAAAATGTATCTGATAATTACACTACACTACACTACACTTAAATAATTACCGTCGTTTAATTTTATTATTATGTTGTTGTTATGGCATTCTAATCAGATCCACACACTATGTATCTTATAGCGTTATGCGATAGTTTTGTTTTTGTTTGGGGTCTGTGCATCGCAGTCAAGTACCTAAACGTGTCAAAATTAACTATGAGTTGACAGTTGAAGGAATTCAGAGTCTTCAGTAACCCGTTTCACGAAGCTATAAGTTACAATATTTCAAGTTAGTTTATAGAAACACTGGTCAAATGTGCAGTTGTTATCGTTCAAGCGCCTCAGTGTTGCCAGTTTAAGAAGTTGTCATATATTAAAAAAATATTCACCGTATCGATTCCCACGAGAATAAGATCCAGTGCCATGATGGTGGCTATTTTGGGATCGCCTTCACTGGCCAGGACTCGTTCCAGCAGGGATAGATCGTCCTCCGATGTAACTTTTTTGGTCTTTAACCTTTCTAACGCTTCATTTATGTATTTTGAGCACAACCTGTAACAAATAAACAATAGTAATTAAGTCTTTCCAAAATTTCACAGTATTCGAACTTAGTGTATGCATCCTTTTATTATTTTGTAAATATTTATTGATTCAAGAATCTGAGTCTAAAATTTAAACAATCGAGAGAGATGTAAACCGATTTGGATAAGTTTAAATTAAACCGGAAGAAGAAAATATATATTTTACTGTCATTTCCTACTTTTAATGTTGCCCGTACCTTGAAATTATCACATTGCAAAAAAATTGCTTTGATCGTCCTAACTCCAATGCCACTTTACCATCGTTCATCATCGCTGACACGTTTATTAAATATTAAAATACTATAAAAACATAATTTAAAACCATTTTCTAACACTTACTCAACAAAAAAGTTCATATTGTTGACATATTTCGTCCACAGCGGCGTCGGTATATACCGCCAGTACGGCGCCTTCAGCTCCAACACCGCCACATTCCTCAGTGCGAACTTTGCCGCGTCTATAATCCGCTGGGGCTCCGATTCTTTGGTCAAGTCTGACGATAAACAGCCGAGCCGCGTGTCAAGCGCTACTCGTCCAATACCTGGAATGTAGATGGCGTTGTTGTTAAGTTATGATGTTCGGTCCAGTGACGATAGATGGCAGCATAAGTCAAATAATGATAATTAATAGTAAACTCTAGCAGCAGTATTCATAAACGTTCCACAAGCCTATTTTATTTAGCTAAAATGGCCGAGAAAAGGGAGGTAGTGCCCTTTGACTTGTCTTGGCGGTGGCACTGCCGTGCCCCCACCAGATGGTGGTTTCCCATAGGTACAGTGAGGCAAGGCAGTCAACAATAATACTATCGACAATACACTAGTCATTCGCTATTCTTATCGAATGAGTTTATTATTAAATACTCATTTCGCCAATGGTAAAACACCTTTATGATATTTTTCAACCAGATACGTGAAAAAACTACAGAAACGAAATGATTCACACATTCCAGCTTCGATTTAGGTACTCCGTTTGCAGGATGTATCGGTTTTTTTATATAATGCGACTCCGCCTACTTACGTTAGAAAGAAACCATTTAGAATATAGCCTATGGAAATCTGGAAGACTCATTCTAAACACCGGATGAAAGAATCGGTGTAGCTAGTCTCAGTATAGAGAGGTCTCTGTACCATTCATTTTGTATTGGCAAACATACCTCTGCTTACAATTATAAATACTTTTATAAGTACTCCTTCCGATTTTAACTTTAGCAGCGGTATAATTACCACACGATATTAATGGTACAGACACCACTCTATTATGAATCTAGCGCTACAGCAAGCTCATTATTCTAAAAGAACGCGACATTGTATATAGACACTGACAATCTTTATAATTTACTAGCCTCTGCCCGGCTAGCACGATAGGGTTTATGGTCAAGTTTTGCGGCCTAAATGTACTGAAAAGTCACGTAAAACGTATCATAAATTCATGAAACTCAGTTCTTCTTTTTCTTCTTCTTTCCCTTCTCAGGAACAGGGGGGTAATCGTGTAACCTTTAGAACGCGCGTTAGGTAGATCCAACTGTCATTTTTCCATATAAAAATTGACATGAGGTGTATGGGTACATCGTACCATACCATGACCGTATTATGAACGTGTCAGACAAAAAAATATTCTTTGTATTAAAAAGTGCCGGTGCCGGAACGGTCTAGTGGGCGTCATCTCATATCTCATAATGCCTCATACAATAGTTATTTACGATACAAGTGCCGAAAATAGGAAATTCGCAACGAGTGGTGATAAATTAAAACACGACCGAAGAGAGTGTTTTAAATCGACACGAGTTGCGAATTACCTATTCGCACGTGTATCGTACAACGTTTTACTGTACATATGGCTCTTTAAAGTTTCGACATATGCACGAAAAGTGCTCTTTTCCGCACTAGTGCGGGAAAGTAGCACCATATGTACTGTAAAGAATATTTTCTTGCATGTGACGGTACGGTTACGGTCATGGTATGATACGGTCTAGCGGGCACAGACCTTTAGATCTACCTAACGTACGCACAGTGCGTTACGTGATCGACATGCAGACTTACATTCCAAAGACCACCGATGTATATCGTTGTCGAACTCATGCGGCAGATCCAAGTTCTCATCGCGAGCTTTCTCCATGTATCTGATGAAGTCCTCGGTGACAGTCTCTATAGGAGCCACGTATTTCTTCACGGTCTGGGGCTGAAGGATCGGCCGCTGCACTTTGGAGCGGAACCGTCGCCATTTCTCGCCGTGTCTGGAGACAAATGAAGATCAATAAATATGAGGAGGAAAACAAATAAATAATAACTTCGGACTTTCGGATTTCGGACATTGATCTCTATTTATCTCTGGCGCACGCGCACAGTAATCACATGTTTCATGTTTGTATTGTTTTTTTTAATTCCCGACGCAAAGAGAGGGGTGTTATAAGTTTAACGTGTCTGTGTATCTGTCTGTGGTATCGTAGCTCCCAAATGGATGGACCGATTTGAATGCGGTTTTTTTGTGTCATAGATAATTTTATCCCGAGTATTCTTAGCTATGTTTCATGTTCAGCCGTTTTTGAGATATTGGACTTTGAAATGAAAATGTCGGGGGTTTTTCTACTTTTCCAAGTTGTAGTTATTTTATGTCTTGGAGGTTTTCTATGTATTAGAGCAATAATGTCTATAGAATATCCTTACTAATATTATAAATGCGAAAGTGTGTTTGTGTGTTTGTTTGTCCTTCTTTCTCGTCGCAACGGAGCGTCGTATTAATGTGATTTTTTGTATGGAGATAGTTTAGAGGCTATGGAGAGTGACATAGGCTACTTTTTCCAGCGGGAAAACATCTAATTCCCACGGGAAAATTCAATATGTTACATTTTCCTATAACCACGGGCGTGAAGCCGCGGGCATCAGCTAGTACAATATATATCGCCACACAAGCCTTCTTGAGCTTAATATCTAGCTCTGTTCGATTTGCGTAAGATTGTCCCCTAATATTTATTTATACGATATTTTCTAGTACTTTGGTATTGGTTGGTACAGTTTGCGGAAATTAAACAAGATACCGAAGCACAATTGTAATGTTGTGTTACGTAAATCGTAACACTATGGTAATTTCAACAAATTATCTGAAGTACTACTGGTTTTCTTGACCGCACAATTGTTGTTACAAAAATCCCAAACAAATTTTCCTTCTGGTTTATTACTCACAGTTGTTGTTACGTAAATTGTCGCACAATGGATATTTTTACTACGATCTTGCTAATGCTAGATTGCGTGACTGGAGTAGATAAAATACCAGTAATTCATCGCATTTCGGGTACCTACTCTTGGCCGGGCTATATATGTGATAATTTTATTTATTTCCGCTCTACGAGTATTTTATATACCTATTGATTAATTCACGTTTTTCCCAGTAGCGCAATGATGAAGATAGGACTAATAAGTAAGTATACATATCTCGTATATTGGGTCAGTGTCGAATTACTTTTAGTTCAGCTTAGAATAGTGAGCTGGGCCATTTTACGGAAAGTTGTACACTCTATTTTTTTTTTTGTTTTTATATACTCAATCAGGTTTTTTTCTACTCAGAATCGAGAGCACTTTCGAACGTAATAGGAGAAAAAAACATAGTTACACTGGGCGTTTTCCGCAAGTCGACATCCAGTGTGCCTATTTTGCGTGAAATCGGTGGGGTAGCGCTACTCTAACCACCCCAGCTCCTCCAGAAAGTTTGTGAGTGTCTTGGTGTTGCTGACTGATAGATAGCCTAACATACAATTATAAAATTACTATTTAAACTAAGTATTATTTAGGCGACGAAACAGCGTGGCTCCTTATACAGAAAGAGCATGTCGTGTTTGTTTTAATGTTATAGTTATCCTTTTACTGTCAATACAAAATGGCCGGCAACGATCTTATTTTGTATTCTCCGTGCGATCGAGTTATCTGAACGATGTTCACTTGTTTAACCATGTCGGTAATTCCATATGTGTCGTGTGACTCTTGTTAATATTGGCTATAACCTAGCTTTACAATTACTTATTTTAAGTTTGAATAGCGTGGTATTGGTCATACCTTGGTAAACGAAGGCATATCCTACTCACTAAATGCGGTCATTAAAGAGTATTATAGGTACTTATGTTTAAATTTTGTATAACGAAAAGCATATTTTGTATATAAGCTTTTTTTATCAGAGGGTTTGATATTATATGTTAACAAATAATACTTACAAACAACGTTTTAAAAGTACATACTTAAATACAAAAATTCGGTGTGTAAATAAAATTATTATATGTGGATAATGTTCGATACACAATGGAGTTAATTGAACTGTAGACCAATAATTATGTAACTATCTTATATAATTAACAAAAGCCTGTTTTAAAAGTGAGATAATTTTCAACTTATTAGCGCTGCTTATAAATAAGATCACAGAAAAATCAAACATAGTCTATTGAAAAAAGAGTCAAGTACTTCTAAAAACCAGCGAAATTGGAACCTCGATTGGATTTCAGGGGAGCAAAATTATATATTTACTGCCAGGGTGGTATATTGAATCCTGAGTGAAGCGAAAGATCCTGCAATAGAATCTCGAGCGTAGCGAAGAATTCTAAAGTAGAATCGTGACGAAATAGCGTAACGAGGGAAATAATTTTGCTACCGAGTGGCTATGGCCGAGTGGTGATTATATGAGGAAAATTTAAATGAAACATTACCTATCAGTGAAGAAAAGTACAATTTTGATCCCTCAATTGAGAGCAACAATTACTATTCTAATAGCAGGTGCGAAAAAGATTATTTCCTCAAACAAACGCGACAGAAGTGGCCCGAAAGCAGAGTCAACAGCCATCGTAAAGTCCAATAGCGTTGTTGACAAGGCAAGTGTGCTCAGCAAACACTCAAACAAATGTTAAGTAGTAAACACACCTATCTTCAATACGTTCAAGGAAATATAAAATGCAAGCAACACTATCATAGCAAATTGATAGGTGTTTTGTTTGCATTTTATATTACAGCATTTATGCCCATTCTGTTCTGACGTTTGACGTCAATTAATTCAATTATTGAACGTTTTAACTCTGAAGGTTGTTTTCCAAATATTTGGACGCGATAGTTATATAATTGTTATCAATGATTTATACTAAACAAGCTTCTGCCCGCGACTCCGTCCGCGTGGAACTCGTTTATATCGTAGCTCCATACAAAATTTCACCCCCCATTTTAGGGAAATGGGGGTTTAGAAAGAGACAAAAAGTAGCCTATGTCACTCTCAGTCCCTTCAACTATCTCCACTTAAAAAATCGCGTCAATTCGTAGCTCCGTTTTGCCGTGAAAGACGGACAAACAAACACACACATACACTTTCCCATTTAAATAAATAAATAAAAATAAAAATAGTTTATTCGATAGCATCAACAATTACATAAGTGCGTTGTTGCCTCTTTTTAAGCGTTCAAGACACTTGTGCTAAGAGAGCACCGCATTTATAATATTAGTATGGATATGGATTAATGAATTATGTACCTACGTAGATTTAGGTGCTCATTCGTCTGTTCTCCTGCTGTTCGATGGATAAACGTATTTTCATTCATTATTTGTATTTTATTCATTCATTCATTTTCGTATTTTGACGACCGGTTAGTCTAGTGGCTGCCTACGAAGCTGAAGGTCCTGGGTTCGAATCCCGGTAAGGGCAAATATTTGTGTGATGAGCATGAATATTTGTTTCTGAGTCATGGATGTTTCCTATGTATTTAAGTATTTCTATCTATTAAATATATCGTCGTCTAGTACCCATAACACAAGCCTTATTGAGCTTACTATGGGACTAGGTCGATTTGTGTAAGATTGTCCCCTAATATTTATTTATTTATTTATTTATTCATCATAAGGGCAGTTATTCTTTACGCGCACCCCACCCGTCACGCCTGAGACGCCTGACCAACTAGACCTCCTCTACCTATACGCTTACTTACTACGAATACGCCGCACGTTGCGATACTCATACTCATACTCATTTATTGATTTATTTATTGACAAATACATAATCCTGCTGATATTATCAATGCGAAAGTTTGAATGTGTCGGGTTAGAATTTTACCACACCCTGTCTTCCTGTGGGTGTCGTAAAAGTCGACTAAGGGAGCAGGCTTGAAGTGTGTTGTGGGCGATGGCCTAGCAACCTATCACTGCGATATCACATTTTGTCGATTTTTTATACGCACATTTATGCTGAAAATGGCACTGGAACATAAGTTTCAGGTGCTCTGCCTATCCCTTTTGGGAATAAAGGCGTGAATCTATGAATTAATTAATTAATGTTTGAATGTGTGTTACTCAGTCACGCTTAAGCGGCCCAACCGATTTGGATGAAATTTGGCACGAAGATAGTTTATAGCCAGGATTAAAATATAGGATAGTTTTTATCCCAGGTCCACGCAGACGAAGTCGCGGGCGGAAGCTAGTATTATGATAAATGTTACAATGTCACATATTATTTGTGGGTGAGCTGAAAACAAGCAAATTACAGAATAGCGGGGAAGTTGTGGTAAAACAATCTTCACTGCGGTTGCTTTTATGTGTCAACGTTGACGTTACTCAAGTTACTCTCACCTACACCATTATTGAGTATATAAGAAACTAGCTTCTGCCCGCGACTCCATCCGCGTGGAAATCGTTTATATCGCAGCTCCATACAAACTTCAACCCCCCATTTCATCCCCCTAGGGGGTGATTTCCAGGATGAAAACTATCCTATGTCCTTCCCCGGGCTTCAAACTATCTCCATACCAAATTTCATCGCAATCGGTTCAGCGGTTTAAGCGTGAAGAGGTAACAGACAGACAGACAGACAGACAGACACACTTTCGCATTTATAATATTAGTATGGATCCGTTCATACAAGTTATTTATTTAATCGTATCGTATGGCATACATTATTTTGGCCTTTAAACCTTTAAAGTTTGTCACTCTTTAGTACAGTCACGAGCGCTAATTTGGGACCCATTTCGCAAAAATATTCTTTGAATTCCTATACTATATGACAGGTCTGTCAACCTTAAGTGGGTCCCTAATTAAAGCTTGTGACTGTACCACCGGGGACACGTGCAGGGTTGTGGGAGGTAGCTCCTGCGGACGCGAGAGACAGTTGTCCCCCCTTTGTCAAGTGAGTGGGCAATTCGAGTGTTAGAGGTTTTAAGCCGCCCGAAGGCCTCTAATACAAGTTATATTTAGCATATATTGAGGGCCTACATATTTTCTTTTTTAACTAAACTTTTTAAAATGCAGTTATAAGCTGTGTGAGTAGTGAGTTCTTATAGGCCAGTCATATCTGACCAGACACATGGCTAAAATTATTTTTAGAAACCTAATATTGATTTTGGAATATCTATTCAACGATACCCAACATGACATAGTTCGTCTCCTTTATTTTTTTCCTTTTTAATTCATAATTCATTTATTATTTGCAAACCATGGTATTACAAGATATTACAATGTTATATAGTACAGCATGGACCCTGTTAGGGCAAAGCAAAATTTAGAATAAAAAAATCAAATACTTACTAACATTTTTATTTTAACCTAGCTAGGTATATTTGTGATTTCTAAGTTACATGTTCATTATATTCTTTAATGGTGTAAAAAGCTTGTAACAATAGGTAGTTTTTTAGTTTTGTAACAAATGATCTGTACTTCTCCTCAGCTGATATGTGTCTCGGTAGGTTATTATATATTTTTATGGACATGGAATGTGGTTTACAAGATGACGTTTCATCATCATCATATCAGCCGAAAGACGTCCACTGCTGGACATAGGCCTCCCCCAAACATGACGTTTGGTGGCCGCCATTTTGAATTTTTATTACCGTTTGAATTTTTTTCGTTTTTTTTTTCGTTTTGAATTTTTATCATGTCTACAGTAACGCTCGAAAAATTAAAACGAATCGATTGATTCATTAAAACTGATTAATTATTAAGTACCCAACTTCACGACACAAAGGGGGTACTGTGTTTACCAGTCTATGTATTTTGTAGCACTGATAAGATCCTTGAGTGCTACAAAGGAACAAACATACTTACGTACCTACATAGACTGGTAAACACAGAACCTTAGCGTCGTGAACTTGGGTATTTTTTTAGTAGACCTACAGACTTTTGCACCACGGCGAACTTATCCCTTTAAGGGATCTCTTCCAGCTATCCTTAGCCCAGGTCTTTCGAAGCTGCAAACTTGGATATCTACGTTACTGGTAGAGGTTGTCACAATATAAAAAAAAACCTGAACTAGCCGTTAGCTTGCGTTTTTCATGTTTGATATGACTGGCGTATTACTTCGTTTTGAGTTGACAACGATCATGTCCTTCTTTAACATGCACATATTAAGTGCTTACAAGAACTTTACGTTGATTATTTTATAATTCAGTCACGTTTTATTCCTTCATTCTACGACCGGTTAGCCTAGTGGGTAGTCGTGGTAGTGACGCTGCCTACGAAGCTGAAGGTCCTGGGTTCGAATCCCGGTAAGGGCAAATATTTGTGTGATGAGCATGAATATTTGTTTCTGAGTCATGGAAGTTTTCTATGTATTTAAGTATTTAAATATCTATTATATATATATCGTCGTCTAGTACCCATAACACAAGCCTTAATGAGCTTACTATGGGACTACGTCGATTTGTCTCCTAATATTTATTTATTTATTATTCTACGAGTATCACATATATCCGAAGGGAATTATGTCATAGCGAGGCCGAGGGAGGCGAAACGAAGTTTTACTCTTCAGCTTGGGCCGAAAATCGTTCGTATGTCCTGAGGCTCTAGTATAAGTTTTACCAAAACAAAAAGTTACGACCGCGTTCACGTTTAGCTGTCAAATCCCATACAAATTGAGGGTAAAACGCAAACGCGATCGTAAAGTTTTGTTTCGGTAAAACTTATACCAGAGCCTCTGATGTCCCGCTTTCTTTCGTCGCCGCTTTCTTTCGGAAATAATCTTATCTGAAGTTATGATACCTAAGTAATGGATCTCGACATCTCGATATCGTAGCATGCCAGTCATTAACTATCTTGGTAGAACACTGGGCACTTTCGTAATTGCGATTATACTAACTTTGGTTTTCTAATACTTTTTGTTTTTATTTTTCAATTTTACAAGATTTTTTGGTGTTTTTGAAGTAAAACAAAATGGATATCATTCCAGTTAAGCAAAAGAACACACGTACGCTTTTACTTATTTTTTTTTTCAATTTTTTTTTCAATTTTTTTTTCAATTTAACCACTTGGAAATAATTACTGATTAACTTAATAAGCCACCGTTTAATTTTTTGCTCCTATTACAGGCCACACCCTGTATAAACATACTTACAATTATAAATATCATACAAGGTTCATTAATAAGTAGAAAAACATTGACTAAATACAAACATAATATGAAACAGAAAAACACAATTTTAAAATAAACTAACAAAGAAAGAAAGTAACATACATACTACATATAAATGATTATTATAATGACCACTATAAAATTCTTCTCATGTGCTAAGCTTGTCCTTACCATTTATGACGTTGGAAAGGCATTGCGAAACGCCAGGCGTACTTATCCTGGGTCGTTACTCTTTAAGCGACCATGCGCGTCACCCCACCCGTCACGCCTACCGAAACTAGACCTCTACCTGCGCTTAGTTACTATGGATCGCGGTGTCAAGATATATTTGTGGGTGAGCGTTGAGGTGAGCTTAAAACAAGTTACAGAATAGCGGGGCTGTGGTTTTGCAACTGAGGCACCGCTTACAGCGATGTATTAAAAGATGAGATCTTAATCGGCGATGTATTAAGATTCTAATCACAAATAATTACGTCAGACCTGGCTTTAAAGTGGCAATTAACTCCCGCTACGTGTGAGGAAAATCCTAGGGAGACGTAAATGTTGTACTCACCTCGGGCGGTAATAAAGAACATCGACACGAGTTGCAAATTACCTATTGGCACGTGTATCATACAACTTTTTACTGTACATATATATGGCTCTTTAAAGTTTCGACATATGCACGGAAAGTGCTCTTTCCGCACTAGTGCGGGAAAGTAGCACCATATGTACGGTATTAGTTATTTACCATACAAGTGCCGAAAATAGGAAATTCGCTACGAGTGGTTAAAACACGACCGAAGGGAGTTAAAATCGACACGAGTTGCGAATTACCTATTCGCACGTGTATCGTACAACGTTTTACTGTACATATGGTTCTTTAAAGTTTCGACATATGCACGGAAAGTGCTATTTCCGCACTAGTGCGGGAAAGTAGCACCATATGTACTGTAAAATAATTTATGTACTTACCTCTTTCAACGTCGGGCACGTTTCGAATGTGGACCAAGGATGTCACATGAGTCATGACACATTCGAAAAGTCGGACAATTTAATTGTACCTACGCGATTAAGTCCATATTCTTAAAAAAATATCTGCAGTGCACACGGACTCTAAGTCAAGGGAATAAGGATCAGAGTAGATAATTTGAGCGTGTTATTTATTATGTTTAGTTACTTCTGCTGCTGACTGTACTACAATCAAGCACATTATACTTTACCACTGCATACTAAAAGCGGGTCTACACGCGCGCTGCGAAGCCAAATTCTGCGTCATGTGGACCCGCTTTAATAAACCTGACAGACCTAACAAGTCCAAGTTGAGGAATTTAAGGTAAATTTCCCAATGCCCGACAGCTTAATGCGTAATAGTTGACGCGTATTGCTCACCTCTATTGTTTTGAGATAAGATTGAAAGCATCATGTATTAGGCCAGGCGCACAGGCGTTTACGTTATCAATAAGTACAGTCGGCATCAAAAGTAGCAGCACAATCAAAGACGTCAAAAGATCTTATTCCCTTTTAATAAAGACTTTTGACATCTTCGTTTGCGCAGTTACTTTTGATGCTGACTGTACCAAAACCGACTCGACCGACCGACCTTCCTGTCGCCCTACCGAAATGAATATTCATAAGGTGCCTTTCTTCTTTCTATGAACCCAAAATTTCTCCAAATAAAAAGTGGATATCGGTCAAAAACCCATTACAACATCCGTATGTAGAGTAACCAGGCGTCAAGATTTACCCAGATTACTACTTAAATTATTTATATTAAATGTTAGTAGTTATTAATGCAGCACAAGTTTTATACGTAGATACAGAAGAAGAAGAAAGTTATTTTTCACATTGCGTTGTATTTAATGTTAAAACATGGACAATACATCGTTATGTAATTATATTCTAGTTATTAAAAAAAACTGATTATTCCTTTTTTGTGTATTTTTATGTTTGTATTTTAGTTAAGTATATATTTCCTTAAATTTTTTGTTTGTTACTCTCCGTGCTCTCACCGAATGGACCCAGCGGAAGACCAGCGCTGGCTGCAAAGCTAGCAACATGCTGAGCTGGGTCAATTTCGTGGCAAAGCAAAATGTGCATTTTATTTTATTTCTTTTATTATCTGTGTTGTGTTAGTCACGAATAGTTTTGATTTCATTTGATTTGATTTTAGTCAAGAAAATACAACATTATTGATTATTTTATTTAGTGTCCCTATTTGTTCGGAAAATTACACACATCATTTTCGATATCATGTTACCGGAAGTATTCCTTAGTTACAATGGGATATAGATCTCTTGGCAGCTCGGGAATATTCTCGAATAAGCAATATTTCCCTGATGCTAATATGAAACTTTTGAGAATACTCGCTCGCTTAATAATATTTAATAACAAGTTTGTTTGAACGTTAATATCTATGCATAGTCATTCCTACTTGGTGTTTGCTAATTGTTTTCGACTGAAAGTGATACTGTTTCTATGAAATTTAGTTATTGTATGTGTATGTAGGTTTATACCTATATATATATACAGTGTGTTGCCTGTAACAGGGGCAAATATTTACGCTTCCTTAGTGCATCTGTAGTAACCCCTTGTGTTCAATATTTTTATTTATATTTAGTTTTTGCATTTTGTTTTTAAAAGATTAGTTTCTAAAATAAAAAAAACTACTTTTGTCACCCCAGAAGGATACAAAATACTCGTAAACTTACTTTAAAGAAAAAAATACGAGAAAAAACTTTTTTTTTTTTTTTTTTCAATTAAAACCACCTGGAAATAACAGCTGACAAGCTCAATAGTCTACCGTTTAATTTTTTGCTCCTGTTTCAGGCCACAACCTGTATATGTATTTATGTAAGTGTAGGTATAGTCTTTCTTATAGTTAAGTTTATATTCTGTTTTCACCTACTCAAAACATCTTTCTTTTGCATCGTCTCCACCACCCAGAGGTTGTCTGGAACAGGTCGCTTTTTAGCGATAAGACCGCCTGTTGTCTACCATTGTTTATGTTTAATTTACCTCTATTTTTCTTTTATCTACTATTTCTGGTGAGCAATAAAGAATATTTGTATTGTATTCTATGTATAGATGTGACCGAACGTATTCAGATTCAGATTCAGATTCAGATTTTTATTCATAAAATACATTATTTTATATGTCAAATAGAGTAGGTAGGTACATACGTTTTATACATGTCAAGGTAGTTTTAATTATAAATAGATATACAATATTGCTAAAAAAATATTCATTGACATTGTAGATGTCAGTCTAATTAAGGGTTATTAACTAAGTTATGCGTGGGTCAATAATACCTTATCATTAAATTCGTCAATGGCGTAACACGACATGTCCAGTAAGATCTTTTTTAGTTTGCCTCTGAAAATGGCGTCAGTCGATGAGTTTTTCAATTCAGTCGGAAGAGAGTTATAAAGTTTAATTCCTATTACATCAAGTGATTTTCGAGCCTTTGCTAGCCTCCGCACCGGCACGACCAGCAAGTGCTGGGCGCGCGTGGTGCGCGCGGGCCCGTGCTGCTGCGCGCGGGTCGTGCATGACTCAAGCCGCAGTCTCACGAACATACAAGCCTCAAGGATAAATACGCTAGGTAATGTAAGTATATTCAGTTGTCTAAATAACATCTGCGCAGGATGATCATGAGGCTTTTTTGCTATCAGTCTAACGGCCCGTTTTTGAATTCTAAACGCCCTGTCGCGATCTGCTGCAGTAGCCCACAGATCGACACCATAAATCAGGATGGAGTGGAAGTATCCATAGTAAGCTTTCTTTATGTTTTCGAGTGATAGGGTAGGAGCTAGTCTAGATAATGCGTAGCACGCCGAGCTAAGCTTACCGCAGGTGATGTCTATATGGGGCGACCACGTGAGACCGGCGTCGATTATAAATCCTAGATATTTTACTTGGTCCACTTGGGGTACCAAAACATTACTTGATAGTATGTCGAGCTGGTCACTCATGGTGTTACGTAGTTTAAAGTGGACCAAATTTGTTTTTTCGACGTTTAAGAGCAGCCCATTTGCTTTCGTCTGATATCAAATTGAGATTTTTGGGTGCTCTTGTTCTGATACCTAAAGGTCAAAAAAAGTAAAGTCTATGATATGTCAAACCTAGCTTCTTTTTCACCAAATAGATAATGGCACCTGACAATATCAAATCGCTGTACATTGCATAATGGCTCTTGTCCACTAGAATTCCCCAGGGGAAAAAAAACATATATATTTTTTTCATTTTTGTTTTTTTTTTCGTAGACTAAGGCAGGTCGGTGTAGGTACGACGACGAGCGAAGCGAGGAGGAGTGTTAGGCGAACTGCGACCCTACAGCGCGCGAGCCGAACGAGCGAAAATTGAGATGACAATTGTCACCAACGAGGGTCCTGGTTACCCTATACGCGTGGTCATAGGAGTGCGCGATGATCGGCACACGAGATCTCTGATGTGTGACTTCGACAATTGTCAACTGACAATGACAATTCGATGTATATTGCTTAGTCTACCAAAACGTATGATTACTTATCCCACCCGAAATTAACAGTGAATTTTCATTTGTCAGTGGCCACGAAGCTACAACTTACAAGTTTACAAAACTAAACTGACAAGCTTGAGGTTGTTGACCAATATAATGACTGGCCATTTGTAACTTGTAGCTTCGTTAAATCATTTCAAACAAAAAGTCTTGGTTATATTTATTTTAGCTCCCTACATACTGCATAATAATTAATGAATGTTTATATATCATATTTATTAATACTCATTTATTCATAATATAATCCACATAAAAACACAATAACAAATAAAACAATAATAACTTAAGCTACTAGCTTAAGCCTAGTCAAAAAGTCCCCCACGAGTTTGTCCCTGGCGCAAATTCCCTTTAGTTTATATTGGTTTTAATAAAAATAAAAAAAATCCTCTTTTTTTATCAAATCTTAATTTTAACTGCATGCTATAAGTAGTAGGTAGGAAAGCATTGGAGTAAGTAGTAGTTAAGTACCTATAATTAGATAAGCATCAGTTCCGATTATAAATGAGATATGGGTATAAATAAATACCCTGGTGACAATTGTCAACAACCAGGTTCCTATCCTCTATTTCACCTAATAGACAATTGTCGCCTGACAATGACAATTCGACTTAAATGGCTGTGTCGACAGGTTAATGTGGTTGCTGGACAGCTTATTGACCCAGCAATTTACGTGGAACTGTCATTGTCAGATGACAATTGTCACTAACCAGGTTCCTGGTTACCCTGTACGCGTGGTCATTGGTGTGCGCGTCACGGCGCGCGATGATCGGCACGCGAGATCTGTGACGCTTTCGCTTCGCCCCGCTTCACATGTGGGTCACATATCACACCGTTCTTTAACCGTGTGACAACATTGCTGCATTCGCAGATCGTTGGCCTTCGCTTGTCACTAGTTTTGTTATCATGATCAGTTCCATTGTTGTTAGTTCCGATAGTCCCACTGATAGATTTGACCTTTAAAGGACCTATACCTATAGGAAAAACTTGTCCAGCAGTGGAACAAGTCTCTCGGCTGATATGATGATGATATTAAACTAAGAAACAGTACGATAAACTCCCATGCGGATGACAGTTTTCTATCGAATTTTACGATTGTATGTAACCTACCATGTAAGTATGAGCACATTCTGAACGGCTCAGGTTCTTCCTAAAATGTCTTGCTTCCATATGAAAATCTTAAACCATTCTAAACCTTTTCAGAATGGTCTGAAACTTGGACCTACATTGCTTTATTTACCGGGTTCTATAGTTATAATACCTACTAGTAATACCATTACCATATCCTTTTAGGGATAAAGGCGTGAATGTATGTGTATGTATGTACTAATTTCGTCCATATATCATTTAAATATGTAATGACCTGAAGTTCACAACAGCGTCATGTAAACATAACTGTATCTTTGTCTTTGATGAAAAAAAAAACACTTTAAAATACCCAGTAAGAACACAAAAGTAGGTACCTTAGGTAATCTGTGAAGCATTAATTTACAAAGTACTAAAGTGTGTTTGAGCTCAAGGCCTACTACATACAACCTTTAGGCTTTACATATTTACTGCGTAAACCTTTGCACTTATCATTTGCACTGCATCTTGCACTTGCTGCATGCGTGTGACGGAATATATTATATGCTTTACACAGAAGTGAGATCATCCAAGAAATGTTTCATGCCATAAAATGATATGAGTAACGCGGATGAAGAGTGTAACCAAAAATTGGGAACCCCTCCCCTTAACTTTAGCAATTTCCATCCATAGGAAAGACATAGGTATAAATATGTAAATCTCTGTATGGCCCTAAAAGCGTTATTTTACTTAGTTTCTATAGGCAATCCTGCCCTATCTGCATTTTTCGCAATATTTTTAGTAAGTATTATTTTTTCACTTACTGATTGGCGACCATTAATTTGTGAATTAACTGGTTTGTAGGATTAAGATTCTGCAAAATGGCGACATCGACATGCAATTATCGCTATTGTAGGTATAGGTTCAAGTTAAGGCATCTGTACAGAAGATAAAGATAATGCTGTTATGAGACTTAAAATTCTGCAGCTAAAAAAAATTGAAAACCAACATAATCCCTTAAGAGACACATGTACGTGTGTGGATCTATCTTAAAGTAATAGTGAACGTTTTAGACATGGGGGATAAATAACGTCAAGTCACCGTGACTTGCCGTCAAAAGATGTCACTGTGACTTTTCACAAAAGAACAACGTTACTAAATCACATACGTTCCTAGCGCAGTCTCTGTTACTCAAATCACGACAAACGCGGAGCGTGACGGTACTGACGCTGTGGAGTGCTGTGCCCGGCGTGACATAGTCACGTTGAAATAACAGTGTGACAAAAAAACGTTCATTACAGGACCGTGACTTATCACAAATATCATACAGTGACACGAGTAACAGACGTGACAAAGTCACGATGACTTTTCACTGTGACTTGTTTGGAACGGGATCGTCAGTAACTGATATCAAAATGTAACGCTTTTCCCCATCTCTAGAACGTTTCACTTATCTACGACCACCTGCACAACATAAAAACCTGTTCGGTCATTCACCTGCCAAGGGCATGCATCGAGCAAAAAATCTCCCACATCGGGCGACTTGGTTCGGTCGTTATAAGACCGGTTAGAGACATATCCTGGTCACCTTAACATTTTAATACTAGCGTTTCTGTGAGCTGCAGAACTGCGCGAGCCTTTTCACTTTCCATTTTTATTTTATTTGGAAAAACTGAATTAACAAAAGTCATCCATATAAGTAATTATCGAACGCGCTCACATATGTTCACGAGATTCGGTTGAAAAATGGGACCTGAGGCTCTAGTATAAGTTTTACCGAAAGAAAACGTTACGACCGCGTTTGCGTTTAGCTGTCAAATCCCATACAAATTGAGGGTAAAACGCAAACGCGATCGTAAAGATTTGTATCGGTAAAACTTATACTAGAGCCTTTGTAAATGAGAGCAGCTGCGCAACAGGACATAGCGTGTAAACGTGTAAGCGATTTGGTCTTGTACTGGTTATGCTTGCGTATGTCTAAATAAATAAAATATTAAAGATTAAAGATTTTTATTAAACTTAATAATATTAAATGTTAATTATGTGTTTGTGTGTGTGTGTGTGTGTGTGTGTGTGTGTGTGTGTGTGTGTGTGTGTGTGTGTGTGTGTGGGGGGGGGGGGGGTGTATGTGTGTGTTTATGTATCACTAATGGCCAGAAATAAGGGTTTCGGTCTCATTGTATGATAATTTTTGTAACCAATTTACGATTTTGATTTTAACTTCCCGCACTGTGAGTGAATGTATGTTCAAGATCGCGTTGATTTTATTATATAAAGTACTTCCGAGATATTCATTATGCTGCTTGATTAGCCCAATTCGACATTGCATTACCCTACAGATCCTATTCGCTCGGCGTTTGGAAGAAGAACTTACAAATGGTATGGTAACGTGTTTACGGAGTATTGTGTGCATTTTAAAAAGTTGTCTTACTCTTAGAACTTTGGCAAGGGAGTATAACTCTATTGTTGGAAATAAACTTGGCTTCGACAGCATAACCTTTAGTACAGTCAACAATCCGTCGCCATTCGTCTCCCAAGGCCTTCCTTGTGCACAAATGTAGGCACGAAACAATTTTGGCCCCAGCTAATTATCGATAATGTACAATAATGTCATACACAGCACAGATAGGTAAAGTCTATTCATTCTTACGTGTCCTATTATGTAAACAAATATGATCATAGACAATGACTAGTGATTGGAAATGACGATACAATTGAAATACATGTAGTGTGATTCATAGACAATCAAGACATGGTTATATTATGTCAGATATTTTTGAGGTAATTCGTTCGTTACTTCGATTATTGAAGATAATCTTAATATTTTTTTTTTCAGTCGTTACTTGGTTGATTTCAATACTTTTGAGCATCTTTTAGTATATGTATAACAACATTTTAATTTATGATTGTTGTGTAATCTCAGAGAAAAGTGTGATAATGGCTTCGAGAAGTGTTCGTTTACATGATAAGACACGTAAGGATGAATAGACTTTTATATACAGTTTGAGTAGTTTAGGGTACTTATTGGAGACTCCAGTTACTACTTATCAAGAACTGTGTAGACCTAATATGCAGATTTTGCTTGATCTATCTTTATGAATTAAGATTGAAAGTATTAAAGTACAGTCAGTTCCAATAACTGAGACAGAAAAGCAAAAGTCGTCTTAAGGGTCCTTACGCCTAAAACGAGCGTATTTTGCAAAATGCTTGCTTTTTTCATTCACGACTACGACGTAACTATTAGTATTTATTCAAAAACTGATAACGTACTTAAATAATTATTTCTTCAACTAGGGGCTAACATGGTTAAAATTTTCATTTTCTGTTTCTATACCTAAAATAAATGAGGTTTTTTGGGAGTCCTTTTCAAATTTTGCAGTGAGAAGTGTCACTTCGGTTCTCAATTTTGCAGCAAACAAGAATCATTAGGTACATGAATGATTACAATTCACATCACCAAATTTTTTAGGAAAGGCTGACATGATTGAAAATCAAAGGTTCATTTTAAAAAGTTGATAAAATACCTTCCGAGTTTTCTTAATTTTTTTGGTGAAATGAGGATTACAATATATTTTTTTACAGCAAATTATACCTTTATTTTTCCCTAAAAATAATATGATAGCAAATTATAACTTTATGTTAACCCATAAAAAAAAAATCATAACTATAGGACCTACGATGCCGTAAATGTATATTTTTTTAAAAGACGTATAAATCACGCCGCGCAGACGCCGCGCGCCGAAATTTAAGAAATGATTATTTAATTACGTTATCAGTTTTTGAATAAATACTAATAGTTACGTCGTAATCTTGAATGAAAAAGGAAGCATTTTGCAAAATACGCTCCCGCTTCTGCTTATGTGGGCGTAAGGACTCTTAAAGGAAGTGGCGAATCGTATTAGGTATTTCTTTTCACTATTATTTTGGTTTAATACGATTCTTTTCCTCTTTGCGCTTAAATGCCATTCAAGTTTACTAAATCTCTTGCGTACAATATTATCTTCAAGAACAGGAAGTACGAGTATCATATGAAGCTATCTCTAAAAGGTTTAATTGACACGTCGACCTTCGGCACTATAACCAATGTCAACATTTATAACTACATGCTCCACACCCTTATAAGGTTACATCATTGTGTTAATTCCTGAGACACTCAACAAAAGTAAAACACACGGATACTGCCGTGACTGTCATCTGTTTTAGCACACTTAGCATCGGCCACGTGCTAACTGTTACTGGTGTTTGTTTAAGGCCGTTACACACCTAACAATTTGTCACAATAACGTGCTATAATGCTGTCTTCAGTGGCACGATTATTACGCATTAAATAAAACGATTTGAACGGGTTTTTTGCGTATATTATATAGCTTTTGCCCGCGACTGCGTCCGCGTGGAATTTGTTTATATATCGTGTGTGCGTACAAACTTCCGCCCCGCATTTTACTCCTTTAGGGGATGACTTCCGGGTTAAAAAGTACCCTATGTCCGGGGTCGAAATAAAAACTATCTCCATACCAAATTTCATCTCAATCGGTTCAGCTGTTTAAGCGTTACTTAGCCATTTATAATAGGTTTAAATACATCCCAATGTTTCGAGCTTTTTTCAGCCCTCGTGATCAAGCGGGTAAACTGAATTATTTAACTTGTAAAGTATGTATAAGTACTCGTAGTTCTAATGCAAGTTGTTGTGAGAAATTACTAGGTGTGTAATGGCCTTTAGTGATGCAACACATTTGGTAGCGTACTACGTAAACCAAAGTTGTGAATTATGTTGTCTAAGGTCAGGCGCGATGACTAGGAGTTTTTTCACTACCAAGAGAGTCGCGTAGGCTGGTTTTTAACTGCTGAACAATGTTTAAGTTAGTTTCTTGGATGATAAAGTAATATTAAATAATAATTATTAATTATACTCTTTATATTGCATATTGCACCACGACAAGAAAACAACATCTTACAAAAAAATTGCTTAGTAAACAATGATAACAACAGGCGCTCTTATCCCATTAAAGCGATCTCTCGAGACAACCTTTGGGTAGCAGGGAACATTTAAACAAGAATTTTAAACTGGTAGTGCAGGAATTTGTCGAGAAGAGCGTAGTGCGTACTGCGTATACTAACACCAGTCTTTCAATTATTACTAAACAGGACACTTTAAAATACATACCTAATAAATGAATAAATTTGCAAACATAAATAAATACATACATACATACATACAAACAATAAACATACATAAAATACATAAAAGGCAACTTAAGGCTGAGACAGGTAATATTGTTATAACAGATTTTTGAAAATAAGAAGTGATTTTGCACACCTTAATATGCAACGGCAAAGTAAAGGCGGCAAAGTAGATCTTAAATGATTTGAATTTATTTCACTTATTAATATTCCTCTTGCGGCTTATATAAAGCACTCAACCACCATGGAAAGAGGGGACCCGACAACAGGCAAAAAGCCATCGAAAAACTTAAAATCGAAAGGAACAGTTTGCAAGCATGGAGTATGGCACATTATCTCAGAAAAAAAAACCATAGGGTTAATATATAAATACTATTCCTCTATATATGTACAGAAGAAAAGAGTACTGTGATCGAAAGGAACGAATTGCATGTTTTCAGTTTTCATGAAACTTGGTTTAAGCGTTTAAGCCATTGTTAATTTGATTACAATTAACAATTTTATTATTAACTAGCGAACCGCGCCGGCTTCGCACGGGTACTATATTATACACATAAACCTTCCTCTTGAGTCACTCTATCTATTAAAAAATCCGCATCAAAATCCGCTGCGAAGTTTTAAAGATCTAAGCATACATAGGGACAGACAGCGGAAAGCGACTTTGTTTTATACTATGTAGTGATCTAGACACCGTCACAATATTGTTAATTAATGTTCAACTGTTCAAGTGTATGAAACCAAACAGAACGCGGAACAAATGTCACAAAGAGAATGCGGCGAAGCTAGTTTTCAAAGGCTTTCAATAGAAGCACCGTTAAGTTACTTATTGTTTTCGTAAAATATGGCAACCGTAATAGTAAATTATATTCAAATGGTACAGCAGCTACAAAACTTAAGTTCACCACCTTGGAAAGCCTAATTCCAACTTTATTATTATTGTTAGACTCATTGTTATTGAGTGTGTCAGGAGCGAAAATATTTTTTCACAGCTGCTTTTCAGTTAGGAGTCATGGTTGCCCTCAAATGAGGGATTTTAATTTTCCTCATAAAAGGTGTGAAAATCAGTAAGTGCCAGTCGGTAGCAATAGTACATTGTTTAACGAGGGGCGTAAGTCGAATATTGCGAACAAGAGTCTTTTGCGAGGAAACAAATACATTTTAGATGAAATTAATACAAATCGTAATAAAAACTGCAACATGTCAGTCGTCCATTTTGTTGAATTTGACGTGAGACGCGTATGGCAATAAAGACCCTTCGGTATACAGCCACGATTAGAAAACACTTAAAAACATTTTATATAGACACTAAATAACTACATATTAAATTTGTAAATAATTCAGTTAAACATGTTTAAGTAAGTAGTTTTTTAAGTTTAAAATTTATAAATACGCTTTCAGACATCGTATTTGATATAAAACCTCTTTGCTTTGTAACTGCCGCATGAGTGACAGATACAAAGTAAGAAATAAAACCATTACGCCCGTGGGCGTAACACAGGCTATTACAGCTCTGTATTATATGAACTCTGCGCATTATGAAGCCCTTTTCGAGCAAGTGTGATGAAAAACTATTTCCATCTCGGGTGCAAACACTTGAATCGTTTCTACGCTCAGGGTTCTATGGTAGAGTCTTTCACTACACTCAGAAATATACCGCCCTCGCCGTAAATACAACTCCCTTGAGGCACAATCTACTAGGCCGCTGACTGGACCTTCCTACGTTAATCTTTTTCAAATCCGAGTTGCGTTTGTGTTCTGACCAGTTAGCACCACACACAGGTTTCGAGTACTCAAAACACATTAAAACTAGGTAAGTATACCTAAATTGTAATTCACGCTCCCGCTTACGCCGACGCTTATGTCTGCCGCATACGAGAAAACGAGATGCAACGCACTTCGGGAATGGAGTTTGGAAAAATGACGATAAATATCGAAATGTATACAGTTTCATTTATATTTGCTTCTATGAGATGTGGTAAAATATCATCATTTTAACCGATTATGTCGTTTAATACTACCTACTACTATAAGTAATAATATAGGTACCTATATTTTTCGAATTGGCTGCGGTGAAAAGGGAAAATAGAGACCCAGTTTTGGATATCTTTTCTAATGAGAAAATATTTTAAGCAATCGTGTTCTGGCTTCTGACAAACAACTGACTATACAGTCAATACTTATATCCAAAAATGTATTCATTTTGTTTCCTAGTTCAGAGGAGTAATCACGTAACGTTTCGAACGCGCATTAGGCCAAATTCAACTGTAATTTTTCCGTATAAAAGACGTGATCGACCTGCAACCATCAGGCAGGCACCTTTCAAATACTCATAATGTTCCAATCCATGCCCTTAAAATCAGGTACGCATATGGCGGCTTTCTGCGTTTCTATCAAAACCATTTGCGGGATTCGATACAAAGCTACAATTTCACCCGTCGGCCGACTTTCTTGGCTACTTTCGCGCTATCAAGTCGTTAGACGTTTGTTTGTATGGATGTTTGCAACATTGTGAAGATTTTATAGGATTAATAAACCAAGAAAAATTAATTTTAATTCTTTATAGGTACGTACTAGGTACCTCGTCTGAAAGTAGGACGAATCCGAGAAATGACTATAAATGACACTTCAAGATAAGATATATTGTAAAATAGACAACAACAGCAGAAAATTATGCAGTTACACGTATTTTGTATAAAGGATACCTTGCTCCATTTTCAGTTCCTATGGCACTATGGAACTATTTGTGTGGTTTTTTCTATATAATGTAGATATGTACCTAGTAGGTATAAGTAAAATCTGATTGTTGCTACACCTGCATACTTCCAGGGTCCATGTTTAAGTACTTGAGTGCAATAAAATCTTATTATTATTATTATGTAGGAAATAGACATGGGCCGACTACGGGTTTGGCCGACTAGCCGACTAGTCGGCCGTCTAGAAGGCCGACTAGTCGGTTAGGCCGATTGAGGACTTCGGCTAAGTTCGGGTGCAATCGGGAAATTTCGTTTCGCTTTGCCGTCGCGCTGTCTCAGCTGTATGCATGCGTTCAAAGTACCAAATGTGATATTAACTCTGTATTTGAGTAAAATATAAAATGAATGGTAAAAAATGGCAGTTTACTTATTTTACGTCTCGTTTTCCTGTGATCCATAAAGTGCCGACTAATCGGCACATTTTGCCGACTAGTCGGTACATCTCTAGTAGGAAACCGTGTTACCATTTTGTGTTGCTGCTCGTTAAGTTACATTTCCGTACTAGCAAAACTACAAAATGGTGACACTGTTGGTTAACACTTTGACTGCCAGGAACGCTGCTTTGACTCCGCGGGCCCCTACGCCGTAGTCGCTTTCCGCTACATACGAGGAAAACCACGGGATCGGCTACGAGCGTAGCGCGTAGCGATTCTTGGCAGTGAATGTGTTAAAGTTAGCTCGATAAAAAATCGAACGGAAAATACCGGTAATCAGCCTGGGCGTACTTCGTCTTGACAATATAATACATACATCAAGTCTTTGATATGTATAACAGTTTATGTCGCAACAGGACACCCCATAAGGTTATTAATTGCGCTTTGTCTTTAACGTTGCGAAATTATAGTAATTAATCTATGATGTGTCCCTGCATATCGGCTTTACTACATAGTTCACACCATAGTAGTTACTCTACTATGGAGAACGCGATAGATAGCCCATGAGGTGGACAGATCAAATCAAAGCTGTTGTTAACCATCCTGTTCCATTGCCATGAATGTAGAGTCACGAGCATACCTGGGATAACTCGGGGCATATTCTAGGGATTTGATATCGATAAAAAAGATGTCGATAATAATACATGTGCTTATTGAAAATTCTCGATTACTATAAAAAGGTTCGATGTCACACCTGATATCAAGCCTCTTAAGATAATAAATGATAATAAATGTATGCGAATGTCATTTCAAACAAAATTACATTTTACAGTCTGTGCCATTCATATGCTAGTGTAAGAATAATATATGAGGTAATATTCCGCTGCGGTTGTTACGAAGTCAAAAATAATCATGCCGCCCAAGAAAAAGTCACGCCCAAGTGAATATTCTATTAACTCATGGATGGTACAATGATTTATGTACTTTTAGCAATAAATGAAAATGGAGTAATGCTTAAGAAATAATAAATAACTATGTAAAATGATTAGAATAAAACATTTAGTGCCAATGTGGAAATACTGACCTGGTTTAAAAAATTTATAAATTCTTCGAAAAACATCCTTTTAGAATTTAAGCAGCAGTGGACTGCTTAAACAAGCGATTTTGTATAAATATATTTATTTTGTAGAACATTTAGATGTTGACAGTAACATCGATATATTTAATTGTCGATAAAATATTTTGCTACGTCACTTTAGTATAAGTGCCCCGAGTTATCCCAGTCGTTCCCAGGTATGGTCACGAGCATAAATATCTGACACGACTATATTTGTATGACCATTAGGACGCGACAGATATATTTTTTACTCACTAATCCAGCACTTCAATAGTGCGACACGTCCAATAATCTGGCACCTAACCCGCTCCTAGCTTGCTCTCTGCCATCAGTGTAACCTTGATTTTTTCTATATAATCCAGTAATCCAAACATTCCAACTTTTTTAATAGTGCCGGGTTAGCGAGACTCTACCTACGTGACCGTTTTAGTCAGCCCATAACCTCTACCTCCAAAGTACGCACGTCTCTACAATGGAATGGCTGTTAAGTGCCCACTTAAATGACTCTATGTTGCGTGCGCGCAATCATCTCTTGGGTCAAGGGCATCTTGAATCTGTTATAAAATTAAACTGGATTTGATATTCTAATGCCATAATCAGATGTTGCAATGCACGTATTGTATTATTTTGTGTGTAGTATTACGCGTACGCGTAATATTTTACGCGTAGATAAACTGCCGACAAAAATATTTTTTAGGATATTAACTTGCACTGTTGTTTTGTAAAATATGTATTAAGTAAATAATGTATTTAAGGGGCTACCTGAGGTTTTCATCGATTTTTGACGACTTTTGAATCGTACCTCCTAATTTTGCACTACAGATAGAATTATAAGTCAAACGGCTATCGGTTCTTCAATCTTTTATCTCCATTTGGTCTACCGGATTTTGAAAGGAACGAATACTTAATTTTGTATGATTTTTTTAAACATTGTCTAAAAAAACACTTATTTCGTATCTATTGACGTGAAAGATGTAACATAATATATACGAAATCTACATATTTGGGTTCGTCTATGACGTCTCTAAAAACGTGTTTTCGTTTTAAATTAATTAACACAAAAGTTATGGCCAGAAAACCAGTTTTTTGGCCTAAAATTGTTCAACTTTGATAAATATCTCGAAAACAAAGAACTTTGAAATAAATATGGGGTACTATCACTATCCTTACGTAATATTATAAATGCGAAAGTGTGTATGTTTGTCCTTCTTTCACGTCGCAACGGAGAGTCGTATTGATGTGATTTTTTGTTTGGAGATAGTTTAGAAGCTGGAGAGTGACATAGGCTACTTTTTCCAGCGGGAAAACATCGAATTCCCACGGGAAAATTAAATATGTTACATTTTCCTATAACCACGCGGGCGAAGCCCCTTAAGCCGTTCAAAATTGGCCAGCCAATAGGGGCGTAGACACTAAATAAAATAATCAATAATGTACTATTTTCTCGAAAAAGGATCAAAAATGTAGTCAAATGGAGAAAAAATCAACGCAAAAGGTTAAGTAATTACGAGGTTATAAGTGTCCAAAGTTTTAAGAATGGGTATGTTCTGTCCCTTTTTCGCAAAACGCAACTTCATATGAAACGATGACGCTGGAAGAATGTGACGTCACGGAAGACGGCAACGTGCCGCGCCGCATCGTGGTCGGCGCCGCCGTCGACGCGGCCTCCCGTCAGCATCCTGTAATGTGACGTCACACACCGTTTGCGTTTTCTCTCTCTAACAAGCAATATTAAAACTTTTGTAGCTTCGTAATTTTTGAGATATCTGAATGGGATTTTCGTCACTAGGCATATTTTTTTGCCTTCTTTCTTTTGGAGTAATAATAATTTTCGAGTCTACACCCATATTATCAGCCGATATTGAATAGGTATAAGTAGGTATGTCAGTTCGGTGACTACAATATTGGATAATGGAGACGGGAGGTATAGGAAGTCATCCATTACACAAGATACCTTACACTCGCCATGTTTATTGGAATGAGTAGTTGGTGATGATGACTGTGCAAAACAGTAGTCATAGAAACCATAGATATAAAATGATATTTTGTCAGAAACTTATTTTTATTGTTTTGTAAGGTGACTGGTGTTTGCTAAGGTGCGTCGCTTGACATCACGCGTGTCGCGCCACTCACGTCGCCTGTGGATAGTGTGGATAAACAAAAGCCTTCCTTTTTCAAATGGGTTGTCATTTGAGTACCACCTCTGCATATTGGGCAAGGATAAAGTCCTATGGTTATCCTGTGTTATGGTTATTCATACATAAAATCACGCCTGAATTTCCAAAAGGGGTAGGCAGAGCACATAAAGTTGTAGGTCGGTATAAAATTTAGAGAAAAGGTGGCGTAACTGGTAAGTATTGCAGTGATAGATTAGTTAATTAATAGTGTAGTGGCAGCCTCAGGGGCCTTTGCCAAAGACAGTTTTGAAGTCTGATTTGACGTTTAGCATATAAAAGAAAAAAAGAAAAAAAACGGGGAAACTAACCAAAAGCAAGTTAGTTTTATATAGAAAAATACCGAACGAGAATGCAAATTTTACTGTTAAGTTGCCTACATAAAATGAACTACTTAATCTAATGTTATTAAGACTAAAGAAGTCACATAAAATGGCGATGAATGGAGGGAAACTAAACGAAGTAAAGACACAGTTAACAGGGTGAGGAATCAGAGATAGATTGCTAGCCCGTCGCCCACAACACACTTCAAACATAGGGTGTCGCCTATGGGATAATCCCATAGGCGGCTTTTACAATACCCATGGGAAGCACCATCTCCTGTGCTAGTTAGTCAAATTTTTTACACCAAATCGGCTGTTACCTCCCTCATTACTTAAAATGTTTTTTTATTCCTAACCAAGTTTCCTAAACTGGTTATAAACATACAAACATCAAAAATAAAGACGCCTACCCATGCCATGATACCTAGGTCATTGGTTTTGAAATGTTCGAGGACAGAAAGTGAAAGTAACGATATTAGAGAAACTCCATTAAAGCATCATACTAACGGCATTTAAATGAGTCTTTAAATGAGATGACGTCATCATGTTTCCAGGAATATTCTAGTTTTATTCGAAACTACAAATGAATTTAGTGTAAAATAACAACGATCGAGGTATGTACCTACTTATGACTAGCATGCAGGGTTGGGCAGTATTTCAATTACATGATTTTGAAATACGTATTTGAAATACAAATACGTATTTTGTATTTGTATTTCAAATACTAAATGGCGAAGTATTTTGTATTTGGTTCATTTCAAATACCGCACTCACATGTAGTTAGTATTTCGTATTTCAAATACTTTACTTTTTAAAATACATTTGCACAGAAATACATGTTATTTAATTCTATAACCGTATAATGGAACGTTTTTTTATATAGTTAGGGGCTTTAGGGCACTGTAGCAACACTTTACTGTAAGTTACACGTCAAGTTCGTTACGCGGTTTTTCTGTTACGGAGGATTTGATTCGGATAGATAAGATAATGGATTTAAATTCACAACATAGACACCAAGAGAGGAACGAGGCAGTGCTGAAAATGATGATGGCGATGACAGTTACAGTGAAAGTTCAACAACTTATCCACTAATTCTAACCGGCAAATACTACAAAGTGACGACGGGCTCGAGTGTCCCCGTGGTAGAAGCCAAGATCCAGTAAAAGTTGAAGCATCTTGTGTAAAATGTCAGACAATTATTAAAGGTAGTCTCCCTGGTAGTAGCCTGTGTTCTTCCGGTCCAGTCGAGAGACTGTTTTCATTGGCTGGATACATTCATTCACCTACTAGACGGAACTTATCTGACAATACTTTTAGGAATTTAGTTATTATGAAAGGAATTAATAACTAACTTCTTCAATTTATAAAAACGTGTGAAAAGTGCTGTGAGATAGGTTTCAAAGAAGTTCAATTATGTATTTTGTATTTCAAATACCTGTCACCAAAGTAGTTTTTAGTTTGTATTTCAAATACATTTTTAAATGTATTCTGTAATTTGTATTACAAATACAATGAAGCCAGTAGGTATTTTGCCCAACCCTGCTAGCATGATAGGTTTTACGCCTATTTTTAGGTTCATTTGGGCCGTAAAACTTGACCATTAAACCTATCGTGCTAGCTGGGCAGTTAAGAATAAATCAAATAAAATCTTAACACACGAAGACTAATTAAAAAAAAATTGCCAACGTAAAAATCTACTGAACATTTATTGCAAGAATATGGATAGTACCTACAACTTACCTACTCCAAAATATGCCTGATGGCTGTTTATGTCGGCGAACTAAGGTTTCGGTGGATTCGGCGGTGTATTTTATGAGAGGATTTCGCACTTGACTGTACTATATAGAAAACAATTGCCTACCACAATTATTCTGCTATTCGTTTTTATTAAATGTAAGGTAAGTAATAAATAATACTACAAAAGTCAACTCTAAAGCAAGTAAAGGCATTCGTAAGTCCTATTGCCTATTTAATTAATTTAATCGATTAAAATAGAGATTTATAAGTTTATTAAGAAAAGTACCTATGCAAGTTTATTGATTGACATTTTCTATTGGTTTTTCAAATTATTATAGGTACCTACACCTACATATTGACGATCTTAAATTATATGTTACGCTCTAAAGAAAATCAATATTAAAATGCGAGAAAGCTCTTGCTTTTCAAAGGGCTCGCTAAGCCCCAAGAAAAAAATCGATACAAATATGCTACGTTATTACGTAGCATAACGTACGCATACGTTGTTAAATTTAACAAACAGAAAAAAACTACTTACACCCCAACAACTCCTGGCAGCTCCCCAAAGAAATCCTTCCTGACCTCCGACTTGTACTTGACAAGGCAAGGCATAGCAGGCCTGAAGGGCGTCGGGCCCTCCCGCCGATACATCCTCTCAATCTCATCGGCATCATACACGAACAACAGATCCGGCCTCCCGATCAGACCACCCAGCCGGACGATTCTTCCATACTTGTCCAAAAACAATTTAGTAACTTTCGCAAACTCCGATATATCGTACTGCCCTATCACAGGCACCATCCTCCACGTATTCCCTAATATCGGGATCGGTTTAGGCCCCGGGACCTCAGAGTACGGTTTTGCGTTCGCGAAAATTTCTTCGGTCACGTCAGCCGCGGGGGCTATTTGGGAGCGCTGCCGTTTCGAAAACGGGCAGCCCGTGGTCGCGTAACGAACATTTTTCGAGGCGAAAGTTTGGTACGTCTTGAGCAAAGAGCGACCCATGGCGGTTAAGGCCGCTTTACCGACTGAGCGAGCGTGCAGCGTCCACGGTACACGGTACCGTTGCCCGCCGGTCATGGTCGGCTGTCATTATAAACTGAATAGCAGTGTACTTTTTTTGCCGTTCTCTTTTCGAATCGAGGTATGGTGCATTTAGTAAGATCTCACATTTAATGATTTCACCCTGTTTTATATATAAATTTATATTCTATTTAGGTATTTTATTTATTTATTCGTAAATACAATTTATCAACATAAAAGCACGACATGGCGTTGGTAAACTTAAAGTAACATATTAAGTACATACATATACATCGCACACTTAGTAAAATTAAATCATAAAGATTGAGAGTACAATTAAAAATTGTTTTCACAAAACTGTAAAAGGGTAGGGCGAAGTTTGCTCCATTTATAGGCACACAGGTCGCAATCTGGGGCAAAATAAGGCATATGTAGGCATAACTAAATAGTCTTAGGTACTATTGACTTTATATACCTACTTACCCACATAATAATCCACGGCGTCCTTATTAACACGTATACACATAATAATCTATAAACTGATTATAATGAATATCACCAAACTATTCATCACAAAGAATGAAAAACGCGGGAAACTTTTAAACATATTGTGACGTCATGATTGTTTCCTTAGTGTATTCAAGCTACTTACTTTTATAGCCATACCTTATTATTTATTATCTAATTAGAAATATAATAATAACTCTTAACATGTGTTAAATAAGAATTAAATTAAATGGTACATTGTTATTTTAAAATAAAGCTTTTAAAGTGATGAAAATTACGCGTAATTAATTTATCAAAGTGTAGAAGCAGTTAAAAAACTGACTCGAACAATCTAGATAAATATTTTTGTACCTGGCTACATTTTCAATTTTTCATCTTTGTGTCACGGTCACGTCACTGTCAACTGTCAAGTCAACAAATTACATCAACAGTTTGGTTTGGCCGTTTCGCTGTTTGTTCATTTCCAATGTATTCAATAATCAAATGAAATGATATCAGACTTTGCCAAAGAAAAGGTCTTCTGGACCCGAAAGATGAACCTAAAATTAGTAAAGTACATAGAGAGTAAACCAAACATTTGGAATCCTAAGCACCCCAAATACACGTCCGTGGAGTGCAGAGACAAAACTTATGCGGCATTTGCAGAGAAATACGGAAATGAGTTCACAGGGCAGGCTGTGAAAGATCGGTGGACGAATGTTCGATCCACCTTCGCTAATTATGTGCGGAAAATGACCGCCAGTAGAATGAAAGGTGACGGTGAAGTAAGTGAGAATATCTTTGTTTACATTGTTTGTTCTCGTGGATAAGCTACGGTAGCCTAATGGTTCAGGCATGCGGCTCTCAAGCGGCGGTCGTGGGTTTGAATCCCGAATCGTAGCAATAATAATAATATTTTTTTTCATTTATTCAGATAACTTAGATCCACTGGTTAGTAATTACAAAATCTTACAAAACTATTGTTAAGGTATACCTACACTAGAACTTATAAATAATAGGGTGGGGATATAGGGTGGGGGGGGGGGTGTGAGGGGGTATACATGTAATGATTTGTCAGCCCCAATTTATCAGAAGCTGACTAATCACTATTGACTGGAGAGATGTTGCATTAAAATACTCACTCCCTGTCAACAAGTTAATGATTACCAATCAGCAATAAGTTTTTCGGAACTTATGTGCGGAATATTTACCGTTAGCTTTTCGGTGAAGGTAAACATCGTAAGGAATGGAATATCTCTATAGCTATGCACCTTTAAGGGCTTCTTCTGCGTCATTAACATGAATTATATAAATACTGCAGTCACTCAAATTTGCTCCTATGGTGCATCAAATCCGTACATGGCGGGAATAAGTTGACAACTCGAGAGGAAAACTGGAAGAAATTTGAACTCTGTGCATTAACATAAAGTTTAATTTTCTTCCATTTTACATCTCGAGTTGTCAACTTATTCCCGAAATATAAAGTAAAACCCATCCTAAACTAAACCTCTCAAAAAATCATTCCTAAATCAAAGTGTCCACGTTCCTCCAGAGTTTCAAGCGGCCATAAGCACGGTATCTGTTCAACACCAACCAGAAAGAATGCTTGCTTGCTAAGTAAAAGAAAATGTCCATCTGTTCCATTGTGATTTTTGATGCATGTGCAAATGGGCAAATACAACTTCTTGAAAACCGCTTCTGCGCTTTGGAAGGCACGCTAAGCAGTTGATCCCGGCTACTGTCTATGACAGTAGTCGTTAAGCTGAGTTAGAGGCCTTCGGGCAGCTTAAGAAACTTCTAACAGTTGAGTTGCCCACTCAGTTGAAAAAGGGGGGACAACTGTTACTCGCGTCCGCAGGAGCTACCTACCACAACCCTGCACGTGTCCCCTGGGTGTTACTAAAGAGTGACAAACTTTAAAGGCCAAAATAATGTATGCCATATTATGATTAAATAAATAAATACTACTTTAAAAAGTAAAAAGAATATATTTCAAAGAAACCATGATTCAGCAAAATCTTTGAAAGATTAAGTGGGTGGTTGCCTTTTTACCCTGAAATTCTAAAAAGTATAGTATTAAAAAGATATTATTATGATTTCTAAAGGCTATACATAAATTAAAAAATCATTCCTAAATCGAAGTGTCCATGTTCCTCCGGAGTTTCAAGCGGCCATAAGCATGGTATCTGTTCAACACCAACCAGAAAGAATGCTTGCTTGCTAAGTAAAAGAAAATGTCCATCTGTTCCATTGTGATTTTTGATGCATGTGCAAATGGGCAAATACAACTTCTTGAAAACCGCTTCTGTGCTTTGGAAGGCACGCTAAGCAGTTGATCCCGGCTGCTGTCGACAGTAGTCATTAAGCTGTGTTAGAGGCCTTCGGGTGGCTTAAGAAACTTCTAACAGTTGAGTTGCCCACTCAGTTGACAAAGGGGGGACAACTGTTACTCGCGTCCGCAGGAGCTACCTACCACAACCCTGCACGTGTCCCCTGGGTGTTACTAAAGAGTGACAAACTTTAAAGGCCAAAATAATGTATGCCATATGATTAAATAAATAAATACTACTTTAAAAAGTAAAAAGAATATATTTCAAAGAAACCATGATTCAGCAAAATCTTTGCAAGATTAAGTGGGTGGGGAGTGGGTGTGGGGCGTGAGTGTAGTATTAAAAAGATATTATTGTGATTTCTAAAGGCTATACATAAATTAACTAACTATGAGATAAATTTCAATGAACACCCATTCCCAATAATCAATCCACGGATAGTTTTCCTTACCAGCAGTTACATTTTGACACATTTTCTATGGGTAATCTGTCAAAATGTACTGCTGGTAAGGAAAACTATCTGTAGATTGATTATTGGGAATGGCCGTTAGTGGACACAGTTATATTTAAATTGTTAGTTATTATTCTTCTAATAACTTTTATTGTATGTTATTGACAATCACAATAGCGATTCTTTTAAATTGATGTGTATAATGTAATCTTATATTGTGAATTGAATCTGAATCTATAATTTGTACTTTTACAGGAGTACAAAGTCAACTGGCATCTCTGGGAGCCCTGTCAGTTCTTAATGAAGGTGAACAGAAGAGTGAAGGCAGACACATCTACTTCTGTTACGGAGGAGTTTGAGGATAATGATGATGAAAAGAGAGTAAGGTTTTTTTACTGTTTCTATGAATCTTATAGAGAGTTGAAGGAAAAGGCAGAGAATAGAACAGAATGGAAATTACTCCACCGACAAGAGCCAAGCTCTTAAATGAATGATGATTTTTGGGCTATATTGAAGTTGATTACATATAGCAATGAGGGATATTGAAAACAAGCCAAAGACGAACGAAAAATATTATTAAAAAAGATTAAGGCTTGATTTCCTCCTACGCTGACGTCGGTCGCTGACGTTCAGTCGCGCGTACGAATATCCACAATATCAAATGGGCCGCTGCACTGCAACGCTCAGCGTATTCAATACTATTCGTACGCGCGACCGACGTCAGCGCAGGAGGAAATCAAGCCTAATGTACAAACAGACTGAAGAGAGGCTTATTAGCATTATAATCTTAAATATTAAAGATTTAGCTAAGCAATCAACATTATATCGATACCATAGTTCACAATCGTACTAATTACGGGGAAAAAAGTGGTGTTATTAGTATGATAGTGCTCAAATCATAAAGTAACAATTACAGTGACAAAAAAAATGTAATTAGTACGACTGTGAACTAGGGTATCGATATGGAGGTTCCTTTTTTCTGAAATTCGAACTCTTCGATGTACATAATATGTACATCGAAGAGAGAGAGAGAAAAAGGAACCTCCATTTATTATTTTCTATTTTTATTGGACATGATTTTTATTTACTTAGTTTTGTCCATGGCAGTTTAAAATGAATTCCCTAACATGTGCTGGTTAAATAAAAAAATATTTTACTGAATAGGTAACAAAGTAACAACCATACAAAATGTCATTGTGGCTCTCTTTGGGGGAGGCCTATGCCCAGCAGTGGGAATATTTCAGCTGATATGATGATGATGAATTGGTAACAACTGAGATAAAAAATCGCATTACAATGACCTGTGTTGGACGAGTGTTTTTTTTTCAATATTTTTTTTCATTATTTTCAGAATAGTCATGTTATTTCTACAAAAGAAGATGAATGTAGTAGTGAAGACAATGGAGCAGCTTCCGATGACTCCACCCCAAACACAACAGACTGCACAAATATAGCCAATAACTTAGTCACAATATTCAAGGGAGTCCAAAACGACGCATTTGGCTTAGACAACTCTAGAAATGGCAGAATAGGTAGAGCTGTGAATAGGAAACTATCACAAATTAATTCTTATGATGCAGCTGTGGTATCGCACAAGATTATGGAGGTGTTATTACTGTATGATGCAAATAACCCATTAAACCCTAATTCATTAAAGTCTGATGATTATATCTAAAGAATGTTTTTTTTTATAATGTACTTGTAATAATAAGAGTAATTCATTACTGAACTGCCTTTGTACAGTCTGATTAGTGCAGTGCCAGTAGCCAGGCAGTTGAAAACATTTAGTCATCGTTCTTTAGGGTGATGCAAGAAAGAGATAAGTGATGAGATGTGACTGACAGTAGCAATGTAACTGAGGGATACTGAATGATGTAGAAAACAATGAGACATTTATCTACTTCATTTCTCGTAATTTCGGAAGACGTTTATTATCAAACAGAATAAACTAAAAAAAAAAAACCATTTGTGGCGTAACATTATCTTCTCTGTGGTTGATCAGCTGTGAAGTGTGAAAGGGTGTGAGGGGGTATACATGTAATGATTTGTCAGCCCCAATTTATCAGAAGCTGACTAATCGCTATTGACTGGAGAGATGTTGCGATGCCGAGTTGTACTGAAAAACTGCATGCGCATGTGGTCGGATTGTTGCATCTGTATGAAACACCCAATTTCGGCATGTTGTAATGACAAATTGTATTGTGGTAAAATCACATAATCTGTAGAAGCCTTCAATTGACTTGACACTGACGTGTGAATGCATGCAGTGTTGTGTACAAAATTTCTGTGAAAATTTCGAATATTTACGAAGAAGAAGGAGAGAATTATTTACACTTGCTAAATTATTATTGCAACATTCCTGTATAATGTTTACCATCAAGACCTCCAATAACACAGACTGCACCCAAGAGATAACAAATATCGATAGCGATGGACTTAAACAACTGCTTAAAACGAAATGGGACGAAATCCATGCTCAGCCTGATGTTTTTCGCTACAAAGTCAACCAATTGCGTGAAAGGACAGTAAATAACAGATATGTACTTCTGGTAACTATTAAGAATACTTTTCTTAGTGCTAACCTCGTTCTATTATATTTTTTATTGAAACCTAACCCCATTCAATTTGTCATCATCATATCAGCCGAAAGTCGTCCACTGCTGGACTTAGGCCTCCCCCACAATAACCGGCCCTGCGCCACCCGCATCCAGCGGACTCCCGTGACCTTTACCAGGTCATCACTCCACCTTGTGCGGGGTCTTCCCACGTTGTGCCTTGGTACGGAGTCGCCACTCGGGAACCTTAATTGTATTCAATTTGTATTCTAGTTAAATCCTGAACGTGGCTCCAAGAGACGCGAACCTGAGTCCATAGATAATATCCGGAAGCCATTTAATGAAAACAAGTTTAATTTCAACAAAACATCACCCAAAGAACACTTGTTTACTATGAAGGAATTTGGCAGTAAGTTCTTATCTTCTGAATACCACATCATAGTTACTAATTTAATTATGATCGGAACTGTAACCGCAAGATACCAAACTTATCTCCCTCTTTGTCGCTCAAACACGCGAGTGCGATAAAGATACACAGACGATAGCCACTCTGACTAAGGATTACATACCAATTGGAGGCTGTGTCAAGTATGTGAAGGATTAACATCCTCCATAAATAGAAATAAAAAATAATACATTTATTTGTGACAAACAAAAAAATTACACATTAAGATTTGTCACAATGGACCCAGCTCAACATGTCATGCTCAACTGAGTTATGTTTCATTATTATTTGCCTGGAATACATGGAGGCAATCAGTTGAGAAAGAGGCTGGCTCAACTGTTCTCGGCTGGAAAGAGCTAGAAGCAGTCACGCAAAATCTTGTGAAATGGAGAACTCTTCTGGGAGCCCTATGTCCCTAACGAGTGATCACAGGAATATTATACATCGTCATCATACTGTCTTTTACCATGCCACAGTACTTAGCAACCATGTTTTTTCCAGGTACTGATACTCATCTATTCCTAGTGAATGTGAGTCCGATATCCCGGTACCACACTCTGTTTTGCCCATCAGTTAACAAATGTCTGCCACAAGTTGTGACCAAAGACAGTATCAGAATGGTCTTAGAAGTGAAATTCTTGGCTCAGGATCGGTGAGTTTAGGCAAGTAATATGTTCATATGACATTTATAACAATGTTAGAGGTAAAGCAGACCAAATTATGTGATCAGCAAGTTAATATAATGCTACTTTTGATGGGTTACTACACTTACAACGAAATCCATAATTTTATTTGTACTAATCTGATATGCCATAAGTTCATGACATCATTTATACATTCCATAAACATTTATCATCCATAATAATCATTTTCCATAATTTGATATTCAATAATCTCAATTACCATGATTGTTTGTATGTCCTAAAAGTAGTTTTACCTAATTACCATTGCCATAATTAACTTTTGCCATAATATAAAAATGCAAGTGTTCTGGCGTTTTGCCGGCCGCTGCCGCGGCTGTAGGGTCACGGTTCTACCAAACACTCCTCGCTTCGTTTGTTGTCGTGCCTAACGAACACCTGCCATAGTGTAGAATGGGTAGGCTACGCTGCCTGCAGTTTAAAATCTATTTATTTCTGTAGGTACACACTAGATTTATGGTTTGCAATAATTATGGCTTTTGAATGTTATTATAGCATTTGATATTATGAGAAATGTTGATTATATAATGTGTGTATTATGGCATGAACTATTTATGGCTTATAATGTTATATCAACTAATTTTATTGCATTGACCGTTACGGCAAGTAAATATTACTGCACGTAAAATTATAGAAAACATAGGTATCACACATTTGATATAGTTATAACATATTTTAGGTACAAAGAAAGGCTTGGCATACAGGAGAGTTTTTTACAATTTTTACCTATAGCTAGGGCGTTTCGTTCCGCCGCGGGTTCTTTCGGTCCTCCTATCGTCTTATTTATAGCAATTAGGGCATGTTTGGTATAGTTTTCGGATAAATTGAGGATGGCCGATCATTTTCTGGGACGTTCATAACATGTTTTCAGAAGAAAAAAAAAGAATAACAGGCAAAATTAAAAAAATCACCGATATTTTTTTTTCTTGCTGCAACGATTACGTGAAAACAAGCAACGACTTGGACACTAAAAAAATATGAACAGCGAACAGTAAAAAACAGCGAACTTCATCACGTTTACTTAAATCGATGTGATCCGTGCTTAACACACTGTTGGTGCCGTTGGTGGTACTTAACACTAGTTTAATTTTGAAACACAAGGAACCTGATGTCTCCTCTGCACAATGGGCCATTATGGCCCATCATACAGGATGCAACTATGCATTAGGAGGAGAAGGACATACTTCTATCGCATTCCAACGCATAGCTGCGTCCTGTCCTGCGGCCACGATGGCCTTAAGGCGCAGTAGGTTCATTGTCTTCTCTCCCTCTCACTGAGCATAAGCGTGAGCGAGATGGAAGTGCGTGCACGGAAGCGCGGATATCATGTTTTTTAATTTAAATTTTTTGGCCGTTTAAATAAATAAAAAAGTAATCACTGAGTTCTCTCAAACATGATATTGCCGATTTTTAGAAGCAATTTTAATATTTTTAGCTTTTGTGCATAATTTCGAATATTTTAAGTGTAATTTAGACCTATGTTCATGATTTTTTTCTATCGAGCGAAAATTGCTTAATCATGTTTCGAATCACTGATCTCGCTGCAAAAAAGCCTCAAGATTACTATTCGTATCTTTTTGAAACCATATTATTATAAACACGCATTATATTGTTTCAAAAACTCTGTTGGCTTAACTTCGCTGAACCTACGGCGCCTTAACGGGTCACTCTATTTCGCTTAAAGACTAAAGTGGTTCACCATTTAAGTATGACTATATATATTTTTTTTGTAATTACAGAGACTTGATAATCGTTTTCAACAGTCTTTGTGCATTCGCCTCTGTAAATCATCTACATTACCACCTGATGTATGAAAGGAATATCTTGCATCCTGCCTTAGATGTAAGTATTTTATAAATATATTTAAATAGTTATTACTAATGAGTTGCTATAGTCCGACCGCTTCATTCAGTGCTCGGTGCGCGAAGGGTTTAACGGACGAGCGGGCGTCGTTCGGGAGGCAAAGCCCGGCGCCCGCACGCCGCGCGCTCCCCCGACTCCTCACGAGCCGCGCAGGTGAGGACTGAGTGAAGCGATCGGACTATAGCAGTGATGTAATAACATATAATAATAAAACATCCCTAAAAAAGATTGTATACACGGTGAATTTGAGTAACCCGACAGATTTTAACCATAAATTCCTGATGATATTACGAGTAAATAATGTTATATATGAACATAGGGCAAATACGGCAAAAAAAAAAAAAAAAAAAAACTATTACCGATGCTACTCTCTTGTAAACAAATCTTTAGTTAAAGGAGTGAAAGAGAAAATTTAAAAAATAAATAAAAATAAAAAATTAAAAAAATTAAATACCTAAGCTCACTGATTTGTTAACAGACTGGCCGGAAATCAGCAGGTAGTAGTCTTGCGTATGAATGTGTCAGATCCATCTGGCTACGTCACGTCCTTAGGGTGACTTGACAATTTTTTGTGTATTTTTTTTTTTAATAATTAATATCTCGAAAACTAGGCCGTTTTAGACCATTAGTTATACTACTTTTTTTACTCCTATTAGGCTCTGGAAGCGATGGTTAAAATCTGTCGGGTTACTCATATTCACCGTGTATACATAAGGATGTTAATCAATGCATATTTTTATATTTTGTTACCATTTTTTTTATTTTTTATACTTATATTATTTATATCAAAAAAATTAAAATTCATAATTATGTATAATGTTTTGAGATTCCATGGAATTAAGAAGGTGTACGTGTGTTTCTATTATAATTGCATTTTTTGAATTATCTAAATAAAATAGTATCTACTAAACAATTGGTAACGAAATAGGAAAATTAAAAGTATACCTTAAATGCTCGATACTTTATATAGCCATTGCAATTCATGTTAGATTAAATAGTATAATGAATTCACGTTTTTACGTAATACGAGCGTTGCTCTTTGTTAGGCTAATGTTCCGAGGAAACGTTTAAGCGCCGACTAAAGAACCTTTTATTGGAGAAGTCGCTTTATTCTGTAATAGAATACATTGACATACCCAAATAAGACAGACAGTTATTTGGTGATCCAATTAGATTTTTATTTTTATTTTATTTGACATATTAAATATATACTGACATGTTAATGGATAAGTACTACCGGTAGGTACTCATTATTATTATTATTATTTAATTTTATTTGACTAAGGAACAAGGTTTTGGTTTTGTCCTTGTATTTCTATGTACGCCAATTATTGATAAGGTACCTCTCAGTACAATAATTGTTCATGATTTTTATATTATTTGTATTCTTAACTTTGAAATTTTGACATTCTTATTTTTTATTTTCTATTTGTTGATTTATATTATTCTTTCTATTATTGTTGCGAAATTGTGCCTAACGAGCATTATACAATTAAGTAGTATTTACAAAGGTATTGTTATATGAGAATTGTGTAATGAGATAAATAAAACTAAACTAAACTAAACTAAGGCATATACTTTTATATAGATTCGTTTTAGTATGAATATTGCCGTTGCCCAACAACTTATTTTATTATTCACAGGAATGCATTCACGTAAAGGGTCCCTTATACCTGGTAAACAATGTGGTACCTGCATTTTGTTTCGAAGTCACGAAAAAAAGCATATCTCAAGCAACTAAAGACATATTTACACTAACTGAACATTGTATTACCAAGTCAATAGGACACAATATATTGGTAATAGACGGGGAGTCCGTGTTACCAGGATCTGAGGATTCTGAAGTGGTGAGAGTATTAGTCACGCCAAGGTTGAGCACCGCTGGAATCAAGCAATTGACGTCGTTTAATGTTGCGGCTTTGGAGCTGAGTGGATATTTTCCAATGTTTAGTGAGTACCTATTTAATTATTTATTTATTTGAGTCAGGGATCGTCAATTGACAATATTTCAGATGTAAGTTAGGAGTTGTTAAAATAAGTGGGAGAAATGAGTTATGCACTTACTTTTAAAATGTACTCTATGTTGAATGTTAAACTTATAACACCCTCTCTTTGCGTCGGGGGTTAAAAATGAACTCTATTCACCTATAATATAATGAATTTTTAGTATAAGGTGTTAATTGGCCACGTTATACTAAATCGTTTATGCTTGTGGCGTTAATTCTCCTGCCGATGCCGCATCCTTAATTCTTCAGTAGTTCGTGAAAGACGAGTGGAGTGTATACTTAGGAGGGTACTTTGTGACTTCAGATTGAAGGGGTAAACCAACCTGTGCCCGGCACTGACTCAATTATTAGTACCTATACCTTATTTACCTAAGGCAACAGCATGCCACCTGTTCCCCGCTAGCAAGTTTCACTTGCATGACTTGCGGTGGTGCGTGCCGCTCCCGTATCGGCTTGCATAGCGATAAAGCTAATTTTCCACCGGAGGTGCGAGGCGAGACGACGCGAGGTGAGAATTGAAATTAGTATGGCAAATTTTCAATTCTCCTCGCGCGCGCTCGGTGGAAATAGTAACGCCTTGGCCACGACTTTGGTCTTAAGCGACCTGCGGTGCGGAATTTAGACTGGCCGCGCGTTCGCGCGCCTTGTCTTTGTTCGTTCCGCCCGCCAGCCCGCTTCCCGCAGTCGCCGGTCGCTCGAGTACATCCGCGCGCTTGGTCGCCGGTTCGGAAGTTCGTGGCATCTCTTCTTTTCCGCGCTGTTTTTGTATTATGCGCGATGCGCTAGTCGCCGCCGCCGAAGCAGGTCGCGCAAAGTCGTGGCCAGGCGGTAAGGCGATTCTCCCACTGCACCGCGTCCCGTCGCGGTGCGCGGAGCGGCAGCTTTTACTATCGTATGCAAGAATCTCAATTTATATAGAAAACGCGCCTAATAGTACTTCAGTCTTCACAAGTTCACACTGCCGACGCGGCAATGCGCGTGAATGCGCGTGTAAAAAATCTGCGGGACGCGGTGCAGTGGGAGAATCGCCTAAGTGCCATACAAATTTCTCTTCTCGTCTCGCCCCTCCGGTGGAAAATCAGCTTTAAGACGTTCTCTCCCCTTAACACTGTTTTTTACAGTCTGTAATAGACTGAAAGGCCTACGTTATTTCGAGGTAATATAGATGACAGCTGTATGACGCGCATTATGTACTAAAAAGGATAATACATTGGGTAGATAATGTTACCACAAAGTTCAATGTGCGAACGGATAAAGACAAACAGCATTACCGAGTGACTAAAATAATATACCTAATCGAATTGACAAAGTCCATATTATTTAAGTGAATAAAATTACTCATTAATTAGAATTATAATAATTGTTATTCTGTTTGTCACAGATCCCGAACAATTTGATGACTTCAACGCGGCAGACCTGGACAATGAGCTACGCAAATGGAGGTTACCTAACTTTGAAGAATTATGTGACGAGATTAAAGCATTGTATTAAGTGAAACTTTAAACAATGTCTTTGTAATAAATTTTACCAATAACGGCTTCAGTTTGTTTCAATTAAGTAAGTAGTTTTAAATAAAACAACGTGGAAATGTTTTCGATGTACAGTCGCGTACACTATCGATAAAAATAAGGCAGCCGTTATTATTTCATGCATACGATTTTTTATTCCATTTAAATTACTATGTAATACTAGCTTATTCTGCCGGCGACTTCGTCCGCGTGGAACTCGTTTATAATCGTAGCTCCATGCAAACTTTCACCCATTTTCACTAAGCCTAAGGCGGATTTCCGGGATAAAAACTATCTTTTGTCCTTCATAGGAAGCGGACGAGTTACATAAAATCTATAGGTGTCTTAAAGTTTCAACTGAATCGAATAATATGTTGCATTGCAAGTCACCAACAAACGCTTTAACTTTGTCTCTATTTTTGCGAAGGTGGTTTTTGTTGGCAATTTAGGTACAAAACGTATAAAAAAACTGCATAATGTTCATTGCATATTGTATCTAATGAGGTTGCATATAATATGTACCTATACCGCCTCGTCTATCTAGAAACCTTATATCATTGTTTTCAATTGCAAGAACGTCAAATAGCAATTCGACCGGTTTTGTATAACTTTGCTCGCCGGATTATTATTAGCCTCACTTCTTGTTTACGAAGTTTATTACGCTGCAGTTCATAAACGAATTTCGCGCGTACGTTAGTGGAAATGAGTGTTATATGATATGAATCATGCGTGTTTACAAACTCGGGTTCATCGCGTCTCCCCTTGACCTCGCTCTAGAATAAATTACGTCCACCCGGCATTAGTTTCAGTTCAGTCTGCGAGCAACACGCGCGCAAGTATGAAGCTCCCGATATTCCTTGTATTTCTTGTGATAATACAGTACGGCGGATGCCGCAGCACTTGGTTCCCAGATGTCGTCGGTATTTTGAAGAACAAGACGACGGAACTGAAGAATTACGTGCATAAAAAAGGACACGACTTGAAACAGCTTTACGTCGACAATGTGCACAATAAAATCAATTCTTACTTTACGCGTGCGGATCAAGGAAGAAGCTTGGAAGTGCAAACGGAACAGACGAGGATAAATGAAAGGTTTGAAACTTATTTAACTGAAGCACAAATAGCCGATGATGAGCTTTTTGACTCGATTGCTCCATCTAATATGAAGTATAATTGTTCCGACGCCGATCCTGCGATTCATATGACGACGCCTCAGTTAATAGCCCTTCACGGCTACGCCGCTGAGTCCCATACGGTTGTTACTGCAGATGGATACATCCTGACGCTACACAGAATCCCTCACGCCAAAGTAGCTAATGGAAGCCAAAACACTGAAATTCCACGAAAAACCGTCCTGCTCCATCACGGTTTGCTTGGCAGTTCTGCAGATTGGATTATTCCTGGCCCAGAAAAAAGCCTGGCATACATACTATCTAATGCTGGGTATGATGTTTGGATGGCAAATGTTAGAGGGAACACGTATTCCAGAGCTCATATAACCTACAACACGGACAGTTTTGCTTTCTGGAATTTCACCTTCCACGAGGTTAGTCAGTACGATTTGCCAGCTGTGATTGACTACATAATGGAGACTAAAGGATGGGACGCGAAGATCAACTACATCGGACACTCAATGGGCACTTCAGTATTGTTTGCCTTACTGTCCACCAAGACCCATTACAATAAAGTTTTAAGAGCAGGCTATGCTTTGGCACCTGTGGCTTATATGACCGAAGTCGAAAGTCCAATAAGACTGCTAGCAAAGTATGCTGATAACCTTGAATATCTGCTTAAGCTTCTGGGTCAAAACGAGTTCTTGCCGCAGAACGCCGTCCTGCGATGGTTGTCAAAGCACGCATGCGAAATAAATCACTACGAAGAAGCGATTTGCGAGAATTCCCTATTTATTCTTTGTGGACATGATGAGAAGCAATTCAACAGGACTCTACTGCCGCTTATTCTGGGCCACGTCCCGGCGGGAGCATCAACGAGGACCCTAGTGCATTATGCTCAAGAAATTCGTAACAATGGCCAATTTCAGATGTTTGATTACGGACGTGAGGGCAACTTGAGACAGTACGGGACACCGACACCTCCTCAATATCCGTTACACAAGATTACCTTGCCCATTGCATTGTTCGGTTCGCAGAACGATTGGCTGGCCAGCAACGTCGACGTCACCAAGCTATATCAACAACTTGCTAACCCTATAGAGCATTACCTAGTGCCTTTGAAAGAGTTCAACCATATTGATTTTCTCTGGGCGATTGACGCGCCCAAGCTAGTGTATAAAAAGTTATTGGAATTATTAGAGAAGGGAATCAGTAAACACGTTAACAGAGATATTTTTACTAATGAACTTAATTAGTTTCCCTTGAACTGGGTAACCGCATTTTTAGAAATATTTTAAAATGATAAAATTCGCGTTACTAACGTTGATGGAAGAATTTGTTTCGTATTTTATCATCGCTGTGAGATTAGCTTTGTGACTACTTATGCAATTAGATTTATGTAATGTAGTTAGGTATAATGTATATGTAACTAAACTGCATATGTGAATAAATGCTATTCTTATAATATAATTAGATTTCTTTGTTAATACTATTTTTGCCTGTATTTATGTCCCGATCCTCTCCTATAAGAATTATCTTAGGCTCATCAAAAGTATCGAACTATAAGCAGGTAGACCTAGTTAAACAATGTGACAATAATGTAATATTTCATTCGGTGTTAGATGCCAGCTTATTCGACTGATATTCTTATCAGTTTCCTCCCAACAGTCCCAAGGTTTTCCCTATTTCTATTCGGAGTCTGCTACATAAGAAACCAAAGAACCATAAGTAACGGTGCGCACCATATGTAGTACTGTTCAGTTCCAATTGTCTTAGGTTTATTGTAGTTCTTGGCTAGAAGAATAAGGGTCCTGCTACCTTTTCAAAACCCTAAGAGAGCGTTTTACAGCCTGGAAAAAATAAATAAATAGGGAACTGAAATCAGCATAAAACTTGTTCAAAGTATCTAAGTACTTACCTAGTTTGGGCCTGTACAACTCCCGGTTACTTAAGATTTTTAAAGCAACATGACTGAAACCTAAACTGCAAGGAGTGTAGGTATATTTCAGAGAGAGTAACAGCACAAACCGTATGCAGATTACAAATAAGTCCCTGGGCGACCGAGCTCTGCTCGGATAAAAATACGGAGAAAACGATTTTTCTCAGATGTGAGACCTAGCCATTAGATCGATTTTTTCCCGCATAAACCCCTCTATATTGCAAATTTGATCAATATCGCTTGCGAGAACATTTTTACTAATAGGTACCTATACTTACTTACTTACTCCGTTGGCACAGCGACCCAAAATGAACTTAATAGGTACAGGTATATGTATAATTTAGGTACCTATATACAAATGCTGCTCGTTTAATAGTATGGGATACGTGAGCCTGATTAGTATTGTACGTAATATACCAATAACTGCCAAAGTACAAAACACTGCACGACTATAAAACATACTATGATTCATTCCAGTACTTAAATGCAAACAGAATAAAAGTTATGTAAGCATAACATATGATTCACAACAATTACAACAATACTCTAATTGACCTTTATGCTGATGAGTAGGTATGAAGATTGGTAATAAGTTATAATTTACTTCATATATAATGATAAGGAAGACATGTTGCATTTAAATGGTCATTTGAGTCACGAAACAAATAAACAAACCTTATCTGTTACAAATATTAGGTTTACGATAAAGCAGGAATGCTCCTTAATGTTTGGCCCTTCCTTTATACAACTGCAGGTTGTCTAATAGATAAAAGACCCCTGTCTTATTCGAAGCAAATGCGCCAAAAGCTGTTTGGCTACTAAACAGTTATATGAATTTAGTCACGCTCATTTTAAGTTAATACGAGTACCTATAACGCAGTTACTTACTGCCTCTCAGAGCCCGGACGTCGGCATTTTTTCTTCAGACTAGGTAAGTCAAAGTCAAGCGTAAAGATACTTTTTGATACTACTACGGTGGCAAACAAGCATACGGCCTGCCAGATGGTAAACAGACACCTATGCCTATGGACGATTGCGAGACCAGAAGAATCACAAGCGCGCTGGCGACCCTGCTTTGAGGATTTGGTGTGTTGGCAGCTACCTACCTAGAAACAAAAGTGAGAGTTGAGAGTGTCGGCTCAGCACGGTGCATCCTCGACCTTAGCTACCACCACACGAGGCCAAATACCAAAAAAGCAAGTAACGGGGTGTTATATGAGCGATATTTGGCTGTGCCCTAACTACCTCTAAGAAATAGATTGTTTTCTTTACGAGCTTTAGGTACTTATATTAACTTCCTTTCGTACCTATGTAAGTTGTCCGCCAAAATTTGGAATCCATTTTTCAGGCACTTGCCGTTATCCAATTGAGCTGAAATTTTGGGTAGGTATTATTATAGTTTGGATGACAATTCAATATTATTGTACCATCGACCTGATCTGATGATGGAGACAGAAGGTGGCCATGGGAGTTCAGTATTTAACCGACGTAACCCCGTCGAGTTTGGGCTCGTTTGAATCGTCTCAATGAGTAGGTAGTTGATGATATGATGATGGTATACCTACAGAAAAGTACAGACGGCAATAAAAGCTTGTACCTACCAAAAATGAAATTATTGACAGCAACTTATTTTAATTATAGTCAATGATTTTGAAATATAAACTTCGACAATAGTCTAGTAAAACAGTTCTCTAGGACTCACACAGGCATATCATAGGTAAGTATCTAACGTAGCACATACGTAGATTTCCCCAATCTAGGCGGCCAAAAGTCCAATTAGTGAAATTCATTATCGGTATAATTTACTAATTACGTTATATAGTTGACATTCCTGGGGACCCACCCCCACCCTATTTAACTTATTTGATAAAGCATGTGCTTATCAACAGGTATTCAAAACTAGATCATCGCTAGCAGTGTGCATATCAGTTTTAAGCGCGTTAAATTTACTCTTACTTACAAAGTTCATGATTATTTTTTTACGATCTAAAGTGACGTTAACGTGATGGATTCTAATAATTCAGGTAAGAATCTATGTATTTGCTTCATAAAAATTATTCTTTTCGCCTTATTTTCATACTAAATGATAAGTTAAAGTTGAGACCTTTTTTAATGATACTTTTTCTTAGTTATCAAAGTTTAAAGGTTGTTTTGAAATGCATTTTAGTCCGTCTCAGCGACCATTAATATTTTAAAATTTTGGTTACATATTAAACATAACAAAACCGGTGAAAACGGCTGCTACTACGTGCTACTCGCAATTTCTAAACCAATCTAAGTTAACAGGGCAAAAACTCTAAAACGTCTTCACATTTTTCTACTTTAACATAATTCGTTTTTTTTTATTTCAGTTATCCAGTGCTTCTGGTATTAAAGAAGTGACTCGTAAATATTTGTATGAACAGATAAAAGAACAGAATTTACCAAGTTTCAGTGAAAATTTGGAGAAATTGGAAAATAATCTCTTGGAGTGTTATGGCCACACCGAAGAAAGTAAAAAGAACCTCAAACGTAAGTTTTCGAACTTTAAGGCACAAATAAAGCAAAGGTGGATAACTGCAAAGAGGAGAGAAGATCTGTTTTTAACTCAAAATCAGGCTTGGTTGGAAGGAACCTTCGAAATTCCATGTGAAACGATTCATCGGCAGGGTCGTCCCAACAAATTATTTGCGGAATCGAGTGAACGGACCAAGATGATGATATCATAGTCCATGCTGCACAAGTGTGTTTACAAACAGGTGGAAAAAGAGATGCTTCAAAAGTCCTCAAGGAAATAACGAATTCTCCAACACGAGAGAGGCTAAGGCTAATGGCTGCTGAGCCGAATAGATAATAAAAGTATTCTCATATTCTGTAAATTTCATGTTTTTTGTATACTTTTATTTATTTTATACTGTATATGAAAATGACTAAGATGCAAAAGTGTATTTTTATAAGTAGCTTAAATTAATTTTTGATATAATTTTTTTATACAAAAAAATTTATTACTTTTTTTTTTACTTATTTATTGAAATAATATTTCATCATAAAAGAATACAAGGTTTTTTTATTAAATATCCCATATTAAACTCGATTATACGATAAAATGTTTTTGGCCGCCTAGATTGGGGAAATCTACGTATGTGCGTAGGTGCGTATTACGAGTAGAGTATGAGAGGTATCATTACATCGACATCAGTTTTGAAAATCTCTGTTAAAAAGTTAGTATTTTTCTCGCGATTGTACCTACTGCGCAGATTAGGTTAAATAAAAATGTTTTTAGTTTTCCTGTTTTGTTACCATTGTTTTTTGTAGGTAGGTACGTATATAATTTCCAATAAAATGTTATGAGATTCTTTGAAATCAAGCAAGAATATGTATAACAGAACCTTTTGAGGCTTTTAATAACTGTCAGTACCTACCTAGAGGTCATATCATATATAAAATTACTAAATAAAATGAATTAATAAAACTTTGGTAAGTAACAGAATAGGAAAATTAACCAGTGCCGTTTTAGAAGAGCTATTCCAGAAAAGTTTGTACATATTTAGTACGTCAAGGCAAACGTTTCCTCTTTGGTTTTTTTTTTGTAATTTCCAATTTTAATTACTAATACCTACAATGTTTAAAATTTCTTAGAATTAACAGAGTACCTATAATCATAATATAATACTAGCCTAACCATGTACATCCTGACTATAAACTAAAAAAATGGTTACAAAACTTAGAGTATATACCTACAGAGGCGACGTAAGTGTCGCCACAATGAGGGACGGCAACAAAGTAGATGATTCCCGTGGGGTGGCCATGTAACTAAAAATTACCCCATCGCTTCCAAATGTCAATTCGCGCGCGGTACCTACACTTGTGTTTTGTTTTGCTCCTGTTTGTTAAATGTTTTTACGACGAAAATCAAAGTTTTACACGGTAAAGTTTAGTGCAAGAGGTCCATAAACTTAGTGACAATTGAATGGTGACAATGATTTTCGTTAACAATGTGCTTATTTGGTGTATTTTTGGTATTTAGACTTAACTGCGTGGTGCTTAGTATCGTTGCGTGGCAGTAACCGCCGGTACTGGATTGAAACGTCTTAAGTGCTTCAATTTGCAAGGCACTTGCGACATTCATGCTCTGAGTGGTGTGGTAAAAGATAACGTAGCCAGCGCCTGAGTGTGCATTGGACTGTGAGCGGTATCTGTGTGATTTTAAGGTCGATATCGCTGCGTGAATATTGATTCACTCGTTATAACTTAACTTGGCGGTGGAATTCAGAACAAAATGAATTGCTCAAAATGCAAAAAGGCGCTTGGTTCCAGCGATTTCATAAAATGTACATCAGTTTGCGAGGGGAGTATGCATTATGGGTGTGGTGGACTGTTGGAGCAAGATTTTAAAAGAATACTCCCAATGAATTTAAAAAAGTGGAAGTGTCCCGACTGTAAAACTGCTAAAAAAGGCTCATCGACGTCTAATAGCCCAGGTGCCCCTCTAGTAATTAACGAACGTCTAGACGGCAACGTCGACAACATGCCTTCGATATTAAGTATCGATACGGAGGCGTTGATGAACAATATGAACGCCAAATTTGCACAACTAACTCGTGACGTGACCGAACTCAGAAATACGTTCAACGGTAGAATTGACGGGCTAGCCGACAAAATTGAAAACTGGTCATCCAAATTCTTACAGCTCGAAGGAACTATTAGGAGCATGCGTGACGATATTAATGGCATTTCCAACAATAACGACGAAATTCGGGCAGAGCTGTCGGGCCTGCGCTCGGAGACTGCTGAGCTACGCTCGGAGACGGTCGAACTGCGCACAGAGAACCAGCAGCTTCGTAAAAACATGGATGAGTGTGACTATAAGAAGAGTTTAACCGAGGCTAACGAAACCATAACGAAGCTTATAAAAGAAAATATTACTTCCAAACAGTTTTCCATGATGAATAATTTGGAAATCTCGGGTATCCCGTTCAACAAAGGGGAAAGTTTGTTATTAATCTTACGTAACATATGCGTCAAGGTCGGATTTACACTGCAAGATAGCGATGTTGACTCGATTCACCGGGTTCGCCGCTACCTAAGCGCTGAGAGTAGTACACAGAAAACTACACGGCCACCTGCAATTGTCGTTCGATTTACCCAACGAAAACGCAAGGATGAGCTCTTATCAGCTGTTCGGGCTAGACGCGGAATCACCACTGCGGACATCGAGCTCCCGGGGCCAGCCTCCAGCGTGTACATCGGCGATCACTTAACCCCGGACAATAAACTTCTGCTTAAACGAGCTAGGGAAATTAAAAATGAGCTACATTATTCGTATTTGTGGATACGCGACTGTAGAATACTAATGCGAAAGAAAGATAACACTAGGGTAATTTATATAAATAGTCACGCCGATTTAGACAAACTTAAATGACGTTTGTGTCCTTTATTATCGGTATTTACTTATAAAGAAATGCATCTGTTGTCTTGCTATAATTGCTATGTTGTAAAAATAATGTTAAATATGCATATACAGTACGCACATGTGTCTTCTAATAATGTCTCAAACTTTTACTGCACTTTATTGTATGCCTGTATGTATATCTTATGTGATCTTAATGAAAAAAAAGTTCCATGTACTCGTATATATAAGAATTTTATTGCAATGTGCTTAGTGGTATTGTTGCATATTGAGTCAGTAATCTGTATAAATAACTTAAGAAATATCATATTAACTAAAAATAAAAACTCTGTATACGAAAAAGAAAAGGATGGGGAATACGTGCTTGTTGATAGTATGCATGAGTATTATGCTCGAATAATGTGTTTCTTTGTTTATAATTTTAACGCGTCGGCATTAAATTATTTAAAATTCAGTTTCTTTTTACTATTGTACAATGTCAATGCAATCTTTTAATGGTTATTACCAAAATGCGAGGGGCTTACGCACAAAATCTCATATATTTTTATCACATGTCGCTCAATCCGATTATGATTTCATAGGCATATCCGAAACATGGTTAACAGGGGATTTTTATGACCGTGAGTATTTTGACAACAGATATAGTGTGTTTCGTTGCGACCGGTCTGCAGTTGATAGCGGTGCTGTGCGTGGCGGAGGAGTGGCCTTGGCAGTGCGGACCGACTTCAGTCCGGTGCGCCGCGACTGGCCCGTGCCCCCCTCGGCTGGATGTGAGTGTGTGTGGGTGTCAGTCCCTCTGACAGCCTCGCCGACCAATAATACTAACGTAGGACCGGGAATACGTACCAATACCTGTCATTTGAATATTGCTTGTGTTTACATGCCGCATGGACCCCATTATAGGGAATCATTAATATCATTTTTGGATATAGTGTGCCAATTAACGGTAGACCATAGTAACGAAGTATTTCTTATAATGGGTGACCTTAATGTATCTCAAGCTAATTGGGTACCAACATCGTCGGGCTTAATGGAGCTATCGTCGGGTAACGACTTTGCAACGCGATGCTTAGCAGACTTTTTATGCTTTTCTGACCTAAAACAATATAATTGTATCATTAATTCGTATAATAATTTACTTGACTTAGTATTATGCAATAGGGGTTGTATAGTATCTACGTGTGATGAACCATTGGTATCTGAGGATGTATTGTACCATAAGGCATTAACAATACATTTTGAACTTAGCTATGTGCCACAATTAACGCCTCTTGTGAAAGAGATTTACAATTTTCACTCGGCTAATTACGAAGATATTAATAAAGAATTAAGGGATATAGATTGGGGTACTTATTTTTGTAATATTAGTTGCGAAGCTTCAGTTGAAAAATTATATAATTTGTTAAATCACTTAATTGACAAGTATGTTCCTCGGCGAAGGCTACGGTCTTTATCAAAAACACCAGCTTGGTATAATAAATCATTGAAAAAAATCCTTAATGAAAAATATAAGTTTCACAAGCGTTGGAAGTTATACGGGAACCCACTTGATTATGACAGTTTTAAAATCCTACGAAAACGTGCCGAAAAAATGGAACAAAAATGTTACCGTGAGTTCATATCTTTCTCAGAAAACAATATAAAGAATAATCCTAAATACTTTTGGACATATATTAAATCTATTTTTTCAAGTAACGGTTTGCCGCAAACTATGGTTTACAAAGACATCGTCACCTCTAACGGCGAAAACATTTGTAATTTATTTAACAGCCACTTCCATTCTGTGTTTGAAGTTTATAACAGGAGCTCTACTGATACGGATAATTTGGCTGCACCAACTAATCCCTTGATAGATATAAATTCAATTGAAATGAGTGAAGATATTGTAAGACGATATCTCAAATCTGTTAATGTTAATAAGGGCGCAGGACCTGACGGAATACACCCACTTTTTATTAAAAATTGTTATGCTTCCCTCACAGCTCCAATTACGATAATCTTCAAAAAATCTATCAAGGATGGTTGTGTCCCAGCTATATGGAAAAAAGCATGGATAACTCCTGTGCCAAAGGGTCCGGCAAGCCGTAATATTGAAAAGTATCGACCAATATCTAAATTATGTCAGTTTAGCAAACTCCTAGAAAAAATTGTTACTGACCAATTAGCTGCTGTTGTGCGACACCATATAATACCCAATCAACATGGGTTCTACAGAGGCCGTTCGGTGGATACGAATTTGTTAACTTTCACGAATGATATATTACTAGCTATGGATGATGGATTCTCTGTGGACGCCGTGTATACCGATTTTTCCAAGGCATTTGACAAAATATGTCACTATACCTTATTATGCAAGCTATGGGAACTCGGTATACATGGTGATTTGTTTCGTTGGATTAAGTCATATGTAGAAAATCGCACACAGTCGGTGGTAGTATCAGGCTTTACCTCTCAAAGTAAATATATCAGCTCCGGTGTCCCTCAAGGCTCCCATTTGGGCCCTCTTTTGTTTACGTTATATATTAACGATATCGTAAAATGTATCTCCCACTCCTATGTTCTTCTTTATGCAGATGATGCAAAAATTTATAAAGTTATCCGGAATTCTTCTGATTGCGAACTGTTACAAAATGATCTATGTAATTTTGAGAGCTTTTGTAGAGAGAATAATTTGTTTTTAAACATAGACAAATGTAATACAATTAGTTTTTCTAGAAAAAAAACACCGTCCTACTTTAATTACAAATTATGTAACCAAGACCTGGTAAGAGTAAACGAGATTCGTGATCTTGGAGTAGTCATGGACAACAAATTATCATTTATACCTCATATCGATTCCATCCTAGCTAAGTCTTTTAAACAATTAGGTATGATCCTGCGAATTGGTAAACCTTTCAGGAATACCTTAACACTTAAAATTCTTTATAACAGTTATGTACGAAGTCGGCTTGAGTTTGCATGTGCTGTTTGGAAACCCCACTACAGCATTCATATTGACAGGATAGAGAGGTTGCAGAAAAAGTTCCAAAAAGCCCTTGATTTCAAATGCGGTATTGAATACAAAGATTATGTGGAATCCCTAAACCGACATAAAATGCAGTCGCTTGAGTGTCGGAGAGACTGTGTTGATTCGGTTCTATTATATAAAATAATAAATAGTCATATCGATGCCCCTAGCTTGTTAAAAGATATATGTATAAGAGTTCCAGGTAATAAAGAACGCCGATGTCGTCTCAAATACAAACATTTATTCTCCATCCCATGTAGTAGAACTAACTATTCTAAAAATATGTTTATTAAGCGGGCATGTGCACTTTATAATGAAAATAACATTGTAAAAAAAATTGATATATTTAATTGTACCATAAGCTCAATAAAAAAAAAAATTCAGGACTAGTAGTATGTAAATCTTAACGTATATTAACGTATATTAATATATAAAAGTATTAATATATTTCATCATGTTTATTGTCGATACTTATTCAAAAAGTTGCTAAATACGTAGACACATGTTTCTGTTCACTAGGTTTTCTGTGAAACTGTTTCTAAAAATTCTGTGTAACCTTTTACTAATTAGCTTAACCTGATCCAGGATAGGTACTTTTTCGTGCTTATATAAAGATATGTTTAATAAAAATGGAAACTATAGGTCTAGATTAAGAGAAGAAATTGTATCAATATTTTTTGTATGACCGTTTGTTTCATAATTAAATAAATAAATAAATAAATAAAATAAATATGTTTATTTTAAATAATGCGCTTTTATTGTAAGTAGTTTTTACTGAAGCTTTACACATATTCACTGCCTAGCAGGCGCTCTGTTCGCAACCACTAGTAATATTCAGCTTAATAACATGAAATATGATTCTAGTAACAGAACATGACATGTAGGTAATTAATAGTCCTTGTGCAAGCGGCTTACCTGGTAGTTTCTTATCAGCACAGTTATGACAGGACGCCCGCGAGCTGTGTTGCGGCGAGGTAGACTATCCGTCTCTTTCTAATCGTTCTAACTAGCAAGAGACGGACAGTCTACCTCGCCGCGACACAGCTCGCGGGGCGTCCTGTGATAGCCGTGCTGATCTACTTAATTATTATAAAGCCTGAATCACACTGGCGCGGCCTGCGGTGGCGGTTCATAGTAAACTTGACAGTTAGTGTCAAATTTACTATTGACCGCCACCGCAGGCCGCGCCTGTCTGTGAGAGGCTTAAAGTCTCTCACAGACTGGCGCGGCCTGGCCGCGGCGATCAATGGTAAACTTGTAATTAGCTGTAAAATTTACTATTGACCGCGATGCAGGCTTAAGGCGGGAAAAATAATGACACTAAATACCGAAATGAGACACAACCATATTAAAAAACATTTACTATTCAAATATTCAAATTATTACAGATTAATGATAAAGAGCTCTGCTCGGGTAAAAATATGCTGAGAACGATTTTTCCCAGATATGAGACCTAGCTAGATCGATTTTTTTTATGAGGCACAGCGTGGGAGGCCCCCTACAAGGTTGACTGATGACCTGGCAAAGGTCGCGGGAGTCCGCTGGATGCGGATGGCGCAGGACCGGCCATTTCGGCTGATATGATGATGAGATAGATTTTTCGCCCCCATAAACCCCTATACTGCAAATGCCATCAAAATCGTAAGAACTGTTTTCGAGAATGCGATCACAAATATATATATGTAGCCTTAACCCAAATACTACGCGCACGCGCATCCTCATTTAGTGGAAACCTAGAAAAAAAAACATATTATTTTACATAAAATTTTTCAAGCAAAGGGCTTATAGAAAATTATGATTCATTCTAAACCGTCGATCGTCTTTACTTATTACTAGCTGTCCACGCGTCTCCTCTCCACCCGCGTAGTAGAAAGAACACAAGCGGAGGCGCAGATGCAGGATTAAATAAAGCCAGATGAAAGAATTTTTGAAATCGGATGAACAGTCCGAGATTACTCGCTACATAAAAGCTTATCTTTACTATGAGTACAGAGTAGATATACGTATATAAGAATATATCCCATCCATTATATACGAATGTTATGTAATAACAAGTACGAGAATTTTGTTAGAGTATAAATTACCCGAGAAATCGGGTATTTTTAAGTTGTATTGGCTGGTATCCCTAAAATGATTGCAAAGAAGCTAAATCGAGAAGACATTCTAACACCTCTCGCAGCTTACCATAAACAATCTACGTAATTTGGGCGGATAATTTGTCAACAAATATTTTCTTGTACAATGTAAACAATGATGTTATTTCTATTGTAATCGTCAAATTTTACAAGATTTTGAGCGTAATGTAATTTTACCATGCTATTTTTACGTATTGCGTATACAGAAAAGTGAAAGATGTTCTACTTACGTGTGAAAGGTTATATTTTCATCACATTGTTCCGACCGGCTTTTACAGCCAAGCACGCAACAATTAACCATTTTCTTGGCACAGACGGAACACGAGATACCTTATCGTGCGTAAATTACTTTTAGGACACTATTTTATTCACAATAATATTTAATATTTCGGATTCGTATGCAGCCACGCGCGAGCATTGACAGCATTGTATGCCACAACTGTTGTGCCAAATAGAAAAAAAGTGGAACTATGACAAGGATAACGAATGATATATCTCTGTCTGTCACACTTATCGAGATTTGTATGCTACCAGCTCGCTCGCACGTGGTATTATTATTACCATAGCCTGTCCATACTAAATTATAGGTTCATGTTACAAAAGAAGAAAGAAAAGTGTGATTTGTTTTACGTACTAATGAGTACAACAATCTAGTAATGCCCGCTAATAGAAGTGCTATTAATTTCGGGAGTTGTAAGTTTTGACTTGAACAGTTTTTAGAACCTTGACATTGACAGATGAGATGACATAACTTGTCAGTCAATGAATGAATTGATTATTACAAAATATTACTGTTTTTGCGCTTTCCAAAGCAATTTCGTTGAATTATATGTAATAAAATATTGAAAGTATAGATCACTAACCAATATGGCGTATTACAAAGGCTGGCGATATGCCGCCTTCATAGGAGGGTTTGTGGGGCTGATCGGACTAACTCTCTACCCTATTGCTTTCAGTCCCATGATGGATTCAAGCCAGTACAGTAAGTGTCTTAACAACAACTCTACACATAATGAACGTGTAGACTTTATTGTATAGTTAAAACTAAATCTTAAAGGTGTCGAACGAAAACGTAACCTAAAATTTCCATAATAAGAAATTTTGTGTACTTCTGTCGCCTGTCACTGACAGAGATAGATAAAGCTTTTATCTCTTTATTCATTCATATTTTGATGTCCGGCCTGGCCTAGTGGTTATTGACCCTGCCTACGAAACTGACCGTCCTGGGTTTGATTCCTGGTAAGGGAAACATTTGTGTCATGAGCATGAATATTTATTTCTGAGTCTTGGATGTTTTATTTCTAAGTTTTATATCTATTTAATATTATATAAACATATGCCTTATTGAGCTTACCATGGCCCTAGTTCATGTGTAAGATTGACGCCTAATATTTATTTATTTATTTGACACAAACCAAATAACATTTGGCACAAGAACAACAAAAACATTAACATGTAATTGCTGTGTTCCAGCAAAACAACATGCTTCTTGGCTTCTTTGCTGACCTTTGAGTTATACACTTGACTCTTTCAAATAAAGCACTGCTATTCTGTCTGGATCTGAGTCATGGATAGTCAGTATCACACTCAACATAAAACTGTTGAATAAAAGCACAATTGGAACACTAGTATAGAAGCGATTTGGAATTCCTTATTTTACAGATTACTTGGTCAAGTACATTGCCTCGAAGTTAACAGTGATGCAGTGGGAATCTGTGAATTTTCAAGAATGTAGAATTTGTGGTCTTATACTGATAATTAACAAATAAGTTTGATATCCTTCATTTGTTTTGCCATAATTCTACTGTTTGCCATAAAAGTGATTTTCTCTGAAACCATAACATTTCAGAACAAATTAAAATTATATAAACTTTGTTTCGATTATATAGAACCCTGTAAGTAAGGTTAGGTTTGTTTTATAAAAATCCTGAAAAGTTGCCAGTTACTGAGAAAAATAATTAGAGGGAATGATGATTATGACAAACATTCATCATTACATTTGTGGCAAATAAAATTATTTATAATCCGATAATTATAAATAAGTATATTTTTCTTGTTATAGAGAACATTCAAAAAGAAGCAAGAAAAAATATAAACATAGAAGAGATTCAACCAGGCAGTGAGTACCTGTTTAATTAACCTTTAAAAAGTTCGAATTAACCTCTTTTTAACCCCTGAAGCAAACAAGGGGTGTTAAGTTTAACATGTATATGTGTCTGTAAGTGGCATCATAGCTCCCAAATGGATGAACCAATTTCAGTGTGTTTTTCTGTCTTGTCTGTTCTTTTAAGTCCAAATTGAGCATAATGCATAAATATAAATATATGACTAAAGCACCAACCTTTTAAAATAAATTATTATTTCAGATATGAAAGTCTGGAGTGATCCCTTTGATCGCAAGAAACCACAGAATGAGTGAAGATTGTTGTTTATTAAGTTATATGTAAATATTGTAATAAAACTATTTTATTGTTGTATTAAAGTTTAGCTAATTGAATGGAAATATTATTTATAGCCTAGGTACAGTCAAGTGCAAAAATATGTATCAATAACATCTTCTCATAAATATGTACCAAAACCTTAAGCCGCTGACATAAGAGCTATGGGAGATATTTATGAGTAAGTTGTATGATGTATGCACCCATATTTTTACACTTTGACTGTACATTAAAACTACAGAAAATAGTCAGCCTCTAGCTGTAATCTATATTAAGTTACTGCATCTCTGCGTGATGTAGCTTCGTCAAAACTGTATTAAGTACTAAATCTAGAAAGAGCCCAGAGAGTGATATTCAAGGTCTACTTCTGCCCCTTTCAATTTCTCACTAACCTTGGTCTGCACAACCGTTGGAGACATTGCCGCGCCGCAGAAATAAACGGCGCGGCGTCGTGTATATTCGCGTCGCGGCGCGCGTCGTAGAATAATACCATATTATACCTACCTATTCTTTAAATCTCACGGTGAGGCGCCGTATAAAGTCACGACCCGGCGCGCGCCGTAGAAACGCACGTTGCGGCGACGACTGTACTATCACGACGCAGCACTTTATAGATCGTGGGCCCACTCCCAATCGTCACACGACAACATATAAAATGCATGGCAGCAGGTCGAGAAAGTTGAGCTACTCAATAAAAAAAAAATTAGCCGAAGACTTGAAAATAACTTGAAATGACTTTCAGTCAAAATTTGAATGGGTAGGTATATTTACGTCATGCGACAACAGTACGAGACGGCATCGTTTAGCCCTTTAATCGTAGAAAGTAAAGCTAAGTCTGTCAGTCCTGAAGTGGCCGGAAGTACAGTCAGCATCGTATAGTTAGTAGCAGCAAAAGTGCCCAAATATATCGTAACACAGCCTACCTCTGGTAATGAAGAGGTGTTGCGATATATTTGGCAACTTTGACTGCTACTAACTATATGATGCTGACTGTACTTGGCAGACGGCGTCAAAGTTCAACTTGCTCGAACTGCCGCCATGCATTTTATCATGTTGTCATGTGACGTAGGTGTATTGGGAGTGGGCCCACGGTCTATTAGGCTGGAAACAGTGCTCGACCGACGTCAGCGCGTACGGTCGGTCGCGCGTGTTTTACTATGGCCGCATACGCGCTGACGGTGAGCATCGGTCTGAACGCACAGTATGCTTTCTACAGCGATAGCTACGCCCGACCGAGCATACGCGCTGACCGTCGGTCGAGCACGTTTCCAGCCTTAGAAAAACACGATGCAACGCGGCGCCGTAGAAATGCACGGCGCGGCGTCGTGGATTCTCACGACGTCGCGCCGTGTATTTCTAAAGGAGCCCGGGGTCCGCTTTGACACGTAATCCCAAGATTTGGCATAGGCACTAGTTTAACGAAAGCGAATGCCATCTAACCTTGCAACCCAGAGGGAAAACTAGACCTTATTGGGATTAGACCGGTTTCCTCACGATGTTTTCCTTCACCGAAAAGCTAACGGTCAATATTCCGTTCATAAGTTCCGAAAAACTCATTGGTACGAGCCGGGATTCGAACCCGCGACCGTCGCTTGACAGCAGCATGCATGAACCACTAGGCTACCATAGCTCACCGTAGCGTTGAAGACGTGTGTAGAGGGCATAATTATATCCGTTTCAGACCACTCTTTTAGGAAAAAATATGTTGGTAAGTAAGGTTAATGTCCCTATGATCGACACCTTAAATTAAGTTGACCCCTATTGTTGACCTCTATTGTTTTGACATAAGATAGAAAGTGTCATGTATTAGGCGAGGGACGTTTAACTTGTGTAAACATGGAAGAAAAAAAAAAGCAAGAAATTCATATAAAGAAATGTTTATTTTAGAATTTCCAAAATAACCTATTCAGATGTGTGCCGCACAGAACACACCTGACTTTGTACAAACATTAACAGTGGAGTCTGGCATGCAATTTTGTAAAAAAATAAAGTGTCTTCGGAAACTCCGTGGAACGATATTTACATTTAAAATGTGCTCTTCACATTCGAATAAATAGTTTTTGCTTGTATTGTGGAAAATTGGGTATACAAATTAAAAAAAAAAGGCCACTGGACACAAATGGCTGTTTTTAAGACCAATATAACAAATCAAGCAATAACTATTTATTTTACCGTATTTAGCTACGTCATAATCTAATGCTCATGTAACTCATGTAAGTCGACAACAGTATATAGGAGCTGCCACCCTGAGCAAAGCTTTTTAAATACAATTGTTTGCTACCATTGTATAAAAACTAGTGAATGATATATATTTACACAGACTTTCTTACAAGAGCGGGAAATGTTTGTGGTTAATATTCTTTCACGATTTCTTAATAAATAGGGGGCGGTCCCACGAAAATCTAACCATCTCTATCGCACTCGTATATCCGAGCGATAAACCGTATATCTGTATCAACGTCAATTCGAGGCATCGCTCAAAAGGCTCCCTACACAATGGGCCATAATGGCGCAGGTCAGGCACGCCGTTATGCGTTGGAGTGCGATGGTAGTATGACTTTATCCCTCTAACGCATAGTTGCGTCCTGTATGATGGACCATGATGGCCGATTGTGTAGAGAAAGTTCAAGTAATCATCACTCAAGCAATGGCTAGGTGTCATAGCTTCCCACGATGCTAGGGGATAGTGACCCTAACCTCATTAATTTCAATTATTTCATTAATAAGTATTTCATTTTAAATTCATTCATTTATTTATCATTGTGAGGTTCGAACAGATGAGCGAATAACATCCACTGACGACTTATTTAGACATTTTAAGTTTATCAAGTCCAAGGCAGCAAGTATGATAGGTTTTATGGTCATGTTTAACGTGACGGTCAGGGCCTTAAAACTTGACCATAAAGCATATCGTGCTAGCTGGGCAAAGATGATTTTTTAAATAGGAGTTAGGTATACACGAGTTTTAACCCTAATATAATTCCATAAATTATTGACATTATTATTTTCTCAGTCCAAATAAAATCAAATCTTTGACAGCAAAAAAACCAGTTAATTTTGCCCTGAACAGATTCTGTTTAATGAGTCAAATATGACTAATGCCCTACATTTTAAGTAGGTTAAGGACAAATTAAGGATCTGTTTCAAGATGGATCATTTAAAGACAATTTTATAAGATATTTTTTCCAATTCTTGAGTCTGCTGAGTCGAAATCAGCCTTTATATTTTAGTAGATAGTTCCATTTTGTCTGATATTAAAACAGAAACTACATGTTGATGTGCTCCGTTTTATTAATAAAATGAACAAAATGCAATAAGGTAGGTACAATTTAATAATCATTAAGCTATTATTATGATGAATAATAAAAATATAAACCATGAACACAAAGTATACAATTAAAAATAAAAACTGATTCTATATCACAATGATTAAATAAGTAAAAAGTCGTTGATTGAGAGTAAAAAATTACATAATATCAAAGTGGAACATTCAAATGCTTCAATGGGTGATATTTCGTTGTGATCGCTAGGTGTTCGGGTCTAGTGGTTCATCTATTATTACCCCTTTTAACAAATAAACAAAAAACTTAACTCCAGTCACACGCATTGCCGACCGCTTATTAGTAGGGCAGTTTCAGGAGATAATGTGGACACGCTGGACAAAAGCACCAAATTTTATCAGGTACTTGTTAGGCAAGGTTAGGTTAGGATAGGTTAGGTTAGGTTTAAGTTTTTGACAGGAACCAACTCCTCCGTCGGCCATCTTTAATTTTATGGCGGCCATTTTGAAGTCAACTTTGTCACCGCTACCCACCTGCCACCGACTTCACACGAAGTCCAAAAACATTTTTTTCCGTAGCGGCGAATGGGTTAAATGTTCGTGGGGAAATCCCCAGGCATTCGAGGCCTGAGACTGGACTATTAATTTACTATCAAAGCATGCCAACATGGAAATGCAGCGGAAACAAACAGAAGTAGGTATGATTGAGATTATTTAATGTTGCCGACTATATACAGAGTGTTTTTTTTAAATGGGACAGTATGGGGAAATCCGAATCTAAAGGAGATAGAGGAAAAGTGTCCAAGGAGACATTAGGTGTTTTTTTATGTAAACAAAGTTGGCTCATTAAAATTTTTGGTCAAGCGTGAGTTGTTCTTAAAAAATTATAAAGTTGGTCAATTTTTTTTTTGACGCGGGTCGGCTCTGTTTCATGTAAGGATTATTTCATTGTATGGAAAGAAAAAAATCTGAACAGCAGAAGTTGGTCAAATTTAATGAAAACTAATCTTCATACAGTTGGTTTATTACTTGAGTAAATGTTCGATGTGGCCGCCGTCTTGTCTTATGCAGGTACGAGCACGCTTCAAGACACTTCTAGTTGCATTTAACAGAGACTTATGGTGAATTGTGTTTAAAGTGTTGTAAACAGCATCTTTTAATTCTTGTACGGAGTTGTATCGGGATTCATAAATTCGACCCTTAAGGTAACCATAAGAAAAACGCCATGATGAATAAAATTACAAGCATGAACTGATTGGAAACAAAATCACAGCTGCAGAAATAACTTACGTTCCAAATTTGAATTCTTTTTTTTATAATTTCAAGACTATCGCGTGCCATGATGTTTACGAAGATTAAAAAAAAATGTTCTTCTCTTGAATCATCTGGAGCTCTTATCGATTATCGAAATTTAAAAATAGAATAATTTTAAATATTTTTTTACACTAGGCACTTGCAACAATATTAAAAGGCGAATACTGCAATTGTATGAAGATTAGTTTTCATTAAATTTGACCAACTTCTGCTGTTCAGATTTTTTTCTTTCCATACAATGAAATAATCCTTACATGAAACAGAGCCGACCCGCGTCAAAAAAAAAATTGACCAACTTTATAATTTTTTAAGAACAACTCACGCTTGACCAAAAATTTTAATGAGCCAAATTTGTTTACATAAAAAAACACCTAATGTCTCCTTGGACACTTTTCCTCTATCTCCTTTAGATTCGGATTTCCCCATACTGTCCCATTTAAAAAAAACACTCTGTATAAAACTGATACCTATTAGAATTGGAATGAACGAATTTGAAACGACAATTGGAATTGGATATTGGTTAACCTTAGACGGTAACGTTGCTTTTTGAATGGTCAATTTTGATGAAATTCGCCCAACTCAAATAATCTCAAGTATATGTATACTCAAGATCATTAAAAACGGTACACTTTGTATAATTTCGTAATTTCCCCGCTTTCATTGTCCTCGCGCCTAATAAGCTAATCTTTAAAATATTCCGTTCTATTACAGACTACAGTCAAAGTTACATAAATATGTATACACGACTTTATTGCCTTAAAATTAAGGTCGTGTTTACATTTTGGCTATCGATTTCTTTCTAGTCGGCCTTACCTTTATAAAAAACATGCAAAATTCATTCATTCCTTTTATTGCCGTAGCGAAAGAGCTTGTCTTTATTATATGCCTATTTATAAGCCATAAATCACAATTTTCATATAAATCTAACATATAGGTTTTCATATAATATATATTGAAAACCGTTTGCGTTTTCAATACAGCACGTTTTTCACAATAACAACTATAATATTAATATTATTGGTAGAAATATAATTTACAGGAAATTTAGATACATGTAACTTATTATATATTTACACGAAGATTATGGAATAACATAGAAAAAAATCTACTGAAGTTTGTATAAAATTAAATGAAGTTAAATAAAATTAAATACTCGTAATTTACTAACCAAAAACAAAGTTGAAGTTTGTTTTTACTAACAAAGTTTTAACCAGCTTCAATTCAGTACTTCGCCTTATTTCAAGAGTTCCCTCGATTTTTGCAGGATCCCATCATCAGATTCTGACCTAATGACCATGGGATCATGGGAAGAATAGCCTTTCAACAAAAAAAAAAAATCAAATCGGAGGAATAAAAAAAAAATCCAATGAATTGAAAACCCCCTCCTTTTTGAAGTCACTCAAAATTGGACATAATCATTGTAATAGAATTGTATTTGAACACTTATCCGATTAGGTAATTAGATTATATGATTTATATGACACTTCCCGATTTGTTTACTCTATGGGTTTCACTTATTCACACTTGTCCAGAACTTCTATAAGATTTTCATTGCAAGAACTCATCGTCGTCGCCCACCTGAAAAAGAATAAGTTTTTTTCCAAAAAATATTTTTAGTACAAGCTTCATGTCATCAACTACTCGGTGAGACTATTCTAACGAGCCCAGACTCAACTGCGTTACGTCAGTTAAGTACTGAATTTCCATGGCCACCTTCTGTCTGATGAGGGATCATCAGATCAGCTCGATGGTACCATTAAATTGTCATCCAAACTATACTTAAACCCAAAATTTCAGCTCAATCGGTTGAAGATATCTGCTTCAAAATTGAGTTGCAAGATTCCACCCGGACAAACATAGTTACATACTAAGAGAGACTAACTATAGTATCCGCAAAACCAAGTGGCGAGTCAGGTCATAAATCATTGGATCATGCTATCTCTTTCGCACCTGCACTGCCTTATGGAGCGGGCCGTGCAACAATAGTACTGCCTTTTATTGCCTGACTCGCCACTTGGTTTTGCGGATACTATAGACCTTATTGGGATTAGATCGGTTCCCTCACGATGTTTTCCTTCACCGAAACGCTAACGGTAAATATTGCGTCCTTATTTTTCCGACCACCGCATGCCTGAACCACTAGGCTACCGTTGCTTGTGTAGCGAATGTTGTCAAATACCGTATGAAAATAGCAAAATGACAAAGAAAAATCGCTTCGGCTGATAATGTACATTACGCAAAATGTACGCATGATGTGCAAACAGTTAAAATGTACATACGAGAAATCTACATCATGACAAACATTAGACCTAATTTCATACATTTAACATACATTGGAATGTTTGTAAAATCTGCGTACCGTAATTCGTCATGACATGATGCACATTTATCATGATGTAGATTTTGCGTGTATTGTACATTTTGCGTATTGCAGTGCATTATCAGCCGAAGCGAGAAAAAACTACCGTAAAAAGTCAAAAAATATAAATACTTTAATTACTGAACGCCATACAGTGTTGTGCTAAATTGCTAATGGTGCCTTCATACTCACTTGCATGAAATACTCGAACTCGCTGCGGTGACAGTTGCCCTCCGCGGAAAACGTGTATTTGTGGAAAGTGCCGTCTTCGCAGATCACTGGAAAAATAAATATATTACATTATACGTCCACAAATTAGCCCGGGATATTTTGCGAGATTCAACAGTGATGTCCTCGTGATGCCATCATATCGATTGGACACATTAACCCGTTGATTTTCATCATATCAGCCGAAAGACTATTGCTGGACATAGGCGTCTCCCAAAGAGCGCCATAAAGACCGGTTCTGCGCCACCCGCAACCAGCGGACCTTGATCTGGTAAAGGGAAGAGTATTTGTATTGTATTGAATACCCCGCGGTCGGGAAGCTACGGCACATCTTTTCAATATTCCGCACTGTCTCAAGACTCTTTGACCAGCGCGTGTTGCCAGTGATGACGTATGGCAACGAAACGTGGTCGCTTACTATGGGCCTCATAAGAAGGCTCAAAGTCATCCAAAGGAGAGGGCTATGCTTGGAGTTTCTCTGCGTGATCGCATCAGAAATGAGGTTATCCGCAGCAGAACCAAGGTAATATAGCCCTCCGAATCGCTAAATATACATAGTGGCAGTGGGTGGGGCACATTGCACGTAGAATCGATGGCGATGGAGTGGATTCTCGAGTGGCGACCACGTACCGGAAGGCGCAGCAAGGTGGACTGATGACCTGGTAACAGGTCGCGGGAGTCCGCTGGATGCGGGTGGAGCAGGACCGGTCAATCTCTCGCTCTTTTAGGGAGGCGTTTCCAGCAGTGGACGTGTTTCGGCTGATATGATGATTGAATAGTATGGACTCACCCACAGCGGTCCCGCCCCCGCTGAGCGCGCACAGCGCGCGCGTGTCGGGCGCGGCGTGCGCGGCCGCGAGGTGTGCGTAGGCGCCGCGCGCGCTCCACACGTGCAGCGTGCCCTTGTCCGACACGCAGCACACCAGCGTGCCGGGCGGGTTGAAATTTATACTGCCAACGGAAGAATACTAAATAACTACAACTTAGAAAAGTTGAAAAACTCCCGACATTTTCATTTCAAAGTCCAATATCTCAAAAACGGCTGAACAGATTTCCATGAAACATGGCTAAGAACACTCGGGATAAAATTATCTATGACACGAAAAAAACCGCATTCAAATCGGCCCATCCGTTTGGGAGCTACGATACCACAGACAGATACACAGACACGTTACACTTATAAGGAAGAATCAACGTCTAGATTCTTGAAGACCGACTCACCAGTAAACGTTAGCATAGTCTGATCCCCGTCGCAGCTCATGTAGCATCTGTTTTGACGCGGTGTCCCACAGCCTGATTATGGTGCCTCTTGCTGAAGCGGTGGCTAGCTTCGCCCCGTTGGCTGAGAGACCGAGGCACACTAGATCGCTTTGGTGGCAGCCAAGGACGGCTGGAGAGCTCGACTGGGCGCCTTTCACTGCACGAGACACGTCCTAGAATGAAAACGGAAATACGATAATGATGTGGTATTTGGTTAGTGAGGAAATTTAACGAAATACTATATTGTAGGAAACATACATAGCGATCTAGTCAACATCTAGGATTACCATGAAATTATTAACAACAACAAATAATACAGTCTACTAGGTACACTGGCTGTAAAGCTACCATCATGGCGAGCTCGGTCCATTTCGTCTTACGAAGAAATGTTTGAGTTTGAACATTGCAGCGACAAGTGAGCCGGTGCCAATCGTGATGGGGTAAATCGTCTGCTCCGAGCAACGCGAGAACCGAGCGTATCGAAAACGGTATGTGGGGCTGGCCTGATTTAGTTATTAGCATACCTACCCAGAAACATGCCAGCAACTCGGTGACGAGCACCAACAGGGGCTAATGGTGTCTAGGCAGAGGACATAGGCGTATCCAAGAGGATAGCAATTACTATCGCTTATGGGCATGTTCGCGAGAAGATACAGATTTAACACGTCACCGAGTAAAAGTTAATGGAACATTTGTAACTTTTACTCGGTGGCTTCACTATGTCACTAACGATGCATCTCTTCTCGCGAAAGGGCGTATTCATTTATGTACCTATGTCTCTTAAACGGATAGTTACCGATAGTAACGAAACGGACAGTCAATGTCGATTAGTAACAAAACCGACGAGTTAGACGTGACTTATGCATCACTTTCGTTAACCTTAACCTGCCATTTTTTTTTAACTCCTCGATAATGCAATTATACCAGCAGTTTTCTCGCTAAAACTGCTGGTATAAGTGCATTATCGAGGAGTTAAAAAAAGGCGCGGCGAATGCTGATGAATGTTGAGTAGTCTTAACCTAACCTAACCTCGGCGCGGCGAATATAGTATTTCTATTAACAGATGTCTCAAGAGCATCCACAGCACACGATCCAGTAGCTGGAGCGAGCCTCGGCGCGGCGCCCGGCTCGGTGGCGAGCGTGCACCGCACGAGGCACACGCGCTGTAGGGACGGGAGGGACACTTGGATGTAACAATACACACCAGAAGCTGGAGCGAGCCTCGGCGCGGCGCCCGGCTCGGTGGTGAGCGTGCACCGCACGAGGCACACGCGCTGTAGGGACGGGAGGGACACTTGGATGTAACAATACACACCAGAAGCTGGAGCGAGCCTCGGCGCGGCGCGGGCGCGGCGAGCAGCGCGGCGCCCGGCTCGGTGGCGAGCGCGCACAGCGGCCGCGCGCCCGCCGGCGTGCGCACGAGGCACACGCGCTGCAGGGCCGGCAGGGACAGCACTTGGATGCTGGATGAGAGGACTACTGCCACTCTGGAATGACAAGTAGTTGTTGTCAAACATGCCCGGAAATGTAGACCTTAGAGCGGTTACACACGGCGACTTTTTGGAGCGGTACCATCGGTTGTCGCGCGACACTAGCCTATGTATCCATCACCTGCACGGCTATCACGCCACGGCGCGCGAGCTCTCTCGATTTTTCTCGCACTATCCGTCCCTCTCTTATTAGAACACTTAGAACAAGAGGTATAGTGCGAGAAAAATCGAGAGTATGTCGCGGTCGTCTCATGATAGACGTGCAGTATCGATAGGTACTATATAGCGTTTGTATGTAGCGCAAAAAGTCGCCGTATGTAACCGCTAATTATGTTCGCGGAAATTGAGTGCGTAACAAAGTGTTACGGGCGTCACGAATACAGGTGCAGACTCAAAATGTATTATTACACCAAAAGGAAGGAGAAAAAAAAATGCCTAGTGACAAAAATCCCATTCAGATATCTCAAAGAATTAAGAAGCTACAACCATTTTAATACTGCTTGTTAGAGAGAAAACGCTCGCAGATCGTGACGTTACGTCATAAACAATCGTTTTGTATGAAGGTGCGTTTTGCGGAAAAAGGAGAGAATATACCCCCTCTTAAAACTTTGGACGCTTATAACTTAATGATTATTTAATCCCCTGCTTCACTTTTTTCTCCATTTGACAACAACACCCACGTTATCCACGTTAATCACCTGACCCCGATCACCCAGGGGCATTTTTTTTACTCTTTTGGCAGAAAGTTTTCCTTTAGCTCTCACGCACAGTGAATTAAAAAAAAAACGTACTCTTCGTTTTTCACAAACAAGAATAAAACCTGCATGCAATAAATAACTAATCCCTTAAAAACATTATATGTAAAAAATAGGCCAAGTCTCGATCGTCGAAACTTTTCCACTGTAAAAAGTTGTGAGATATTACCTACATACAACCAAGTCAGACCTTATTAATCTTCAGTGTCTTAGAAATAATCAAACAACTAATTATCACCTAAGTACCTAATAAAAATTGACTATATAGGGCTTAGTGTTAAAAGGTTTGTGTGAGTGCTGAGACCCTTACGTTTAAAGAGGTTAATCCCTCGTTATTTAGAAGCAATGCAACGACTCTCGGTATCATATGTCTCTTTAGTAGGTACCTACCTTTTCATATATAACAATACCTAGGGTTAACAGCATTGTCATAACTGAACCTAAAGTTCAAATGACTCAGGTTGCATGAGGCTTCGTCAATAATATGCATGGCATATATACCTACGTAGATAAATCCGTGTGTAATACATAAACTGCTTCTATTATAATTATGTTCAAAACAACGGTTCTGAGAAATACGTGAACAGATTAACACTTACTGATAATAGTAAAACCATAGAAATAATAGAAACACGGTTATCTAGAAAATGAGAGTTATATTTCCACTTGTGTGTCAATTGTACTTAATTTTATATTTATAATTAAACAAGCAGCCCGGCCCGGCTTCGCACGGATTACCCGTTTTCCCGTAAGAATGAAGCATTTTCCCGCGGTAAAAAGTAGCCTATGTTCATGAGGGATAATGTCGGCTTCTAATGGTAAAATAATTTTTCAAATCGGTCCATTAGTTTCGGAGCCTATTCAATACAAACACATAAACAAACAATCAAATCTTTCCTCTTTATAATATTAGTGTAGATGTAGATAACTAGCTTCCGCCCGCGACGTCGTCTGCGTGGACCTGGATAAAAACAATCCTATGTTTTAATCCAGGCTATAAACTATCTTCGTGCAAAATTGCATGCAAATCGAATGAGCCGTTTAAGCGTGATTGAGTAACAAACATCCAAACTTTCGCATTAATAATATTAGTAGGATCTACCGACTGCCGGGCGGCTCCACCCGTGTATAACGTGTATTACAATGAATTCAGGCGAATCGCGGGATAAAATATATCATGTGTCCGCCTCGAAGGTCGATTCTAATTTCTACATACTGGTATAAGATTATTATATTGATAGGAATAATTGTGAAAAATAGAAGCTCTATTCTATGATTAATAGGCAATATAATTATAATGTAAATAATGCACAGATGATTTTATTGTTATTCGGTTATTCAGTTATTAGGTTAAGGTTCTCTTATCTTATCGGCATGTCACGACTAAAGCAACGTATTAAACTTACTAAAGCAAGTTAAACTCAATTTAAATAATTGTGTGATGAGCAATATATATCGTCTTGAATGTTTACTATGTATTTAATATGTATAGGTATTTCATTTTCAGTTTCAGTTTATTTAATTCATTAACAATTTTCATTGTGTTTTGCATGTAACATAATAATAAATAAAACAAAATGAGTAACATAAGAATAGTCAAACAATTCAAATACAATAAGTTATTCCATAACAGTATGTCCAATAATAAAAATAGCAATAAAATCCAATATCACGAACATGTTAAAAATATAAATAGTTGTCAAAAATCATTGATGTAAATATGTTTTAAGCCTGTTTTTAAATAAAGTGGAGTTTTTAATTAGTTTTAATTCAGTAGGCATCTTGTTGAACTATCTTACTGATTGCACCCTAGCAGTATGCGCCACGACTGCCAGTCGCGGTGCATTCATCATCATCACATCAGCCAAACGACGTCCATTGCTGGACATAGGCCTCCCCCAAAGAGCGCCACATTGACCAGTCCTGCGTCACCCGCATCCAGCGGTTCCAGTCCTTTACCAGGTCACCAGTCAACTTTGTTGTCTTGGGTCTACCCACGCTGGCCCTTCCGGTACGTGAACGGCTCGAGAAGAGTTCCACCCCAACGGCCATCGCTTCTACGTGCAATGTGCGCCTACTGCCACTTAAGTTTAGCAATTCGGTGGGCTGTATAGCTTGGTTCTCCTGCGGATAGCCTCATTTCTGATGCGATCACGCAGATAAATTTCCAGCAAAGCCCTCTCCACTCCATCACCCTTTGGGTGAGTTTATGAGACCCATAGTAAGCGATCACGTCTCAGTGCCACATGACATCGCTGGCAACACACACTGGTCAAAGACACTGCAGAATATTGGACGAAAAGATGTGCTCTTGGTATTATATATTATATCACAGATTAAAGAATACAAGTACAGATACCCAATCTCATAGAGCAAAAGCGTACCGTCCTAATGTAGGCAATTCTGAATACAATTTTAGTCCCGTAGCTACACCAGTAGATGCAGTATCCGAGCTACCACGGCTATGACGCTGTCAGCCTTTAGTAATACATTGAGATATCACCAGATGGCGTTGACTTCCCGGGCAACAAATAGAGTATTTTTGATTTTTTCGATATAAAAGTAGTATTTTAGAGACAATATTACACATCACACAAAAATATACATAACCAAATGCTTAGAGCCTGTGGTTCCATAGAACTTTCGCGACCCGTGATGGCGCCATCTAGTGACAGTACCCAATAATACGTAGCAAGATTGAAAGCTCACTCGTATAGTACGAGTTACATGGATTTAGTATCAATTTTATTGCATTTACTAAACTTATAAAATATACCTTTATTGTATGTGCGGAAGTATGTTTGTGATATAATTAAGGTACGTTGAATTTATTAAGGTGTAAAAATCATTCTATTTTCGCGATTACTGGTTCAAATGTTTCGCTCGGTACCTGTGTCGCCATCTATGAGTTCTTTTTAGTATCAATTATACGTTGTTCTAGTTGGGAGGCCATGATTATATCTACTAAATATATCGTCGTCTAACACTAAACACTAGGTTTGATGAGCTTATTATGGACCTAGTAAGATTTGTGTGAGCTCGTCCCCAACCATTAATGTTTTTTTTTTAATTTACTACCTAAGGGATTTAGGCAGTACATAAATAACTCTGCCATCCTAATATTATTATAAATGCGAAAGTTTGGACGTTTAGATGTTTTTTACTCAATCACGTTTAAACGGCTTAACCGATTTGGAAGATATTTTGCCCGAAGATAGTTTATAGCCTGGATATTGGGATTGTTTTCATCCCGGGTCCACACGGACGATGTAGCGGACAGAAGCCAGTTACACATAAAGATAATGCACTATTCTGATACTGACTTTTCTACACAAAGATATCATACGGAAGCAAACAATGTTAATCGAAGGCCAGACACCGGATTTCAAGGTCTATAAACATCTAGATTAGGTATTTAGCTTCCGTATGTACTAGGTACGCAACTAAAAGGCATGTAGCGTGGAAGGACATTGATTGTGGAACGATACGGTGCATATTTCTTACGTTATTTTGCGAATCTATCAAACTATTATAGGTAACTTCTTGTTGACCGCAGATTATAAAGAACCCAAGCGGTGCCATGAGAAAAAAATATAATTTATTTCCATCACGAAGATCTATCCTAAGTGCAAATGTAACCAAACGGACCAAGGCTACGTCGGTCCGGGAGGATAGTTTAGCTTCGTTTTAAGTTTAGTATTAGATTAGGCATTTTCACCATTCAAAGATGCTGTAGATCAACTGTCTCAATCCCACCTGTAGTCAAGAACAGTCGAAACAGTGCAAGCGAGAAAAAGAGGGATGCCTCCCGGACACGGAAACGGACGCAGTGTGAACACGCGGTTACGCGTATTGTGTATTCTCGCCATACTTATTCGTTTCTGTAATCTGACGGTTCACCGCATTCGCTCAGGAGACAAGACGCGTTAGGTTTGCAACGATTGTAAATCAGTCGTTTGACCCCAAAATCCGCATCTAAATCCGCGGATGTGAACCTCGAAATATACGCATCCGCGGATCAAGCGGATCAAGCATCGCGGTCAAGTCAAGATTATTGCGGAGCTACCACAACTGACGCGCGAGACGAGAAAATCTACCCTTTTTTTAACTGCTCAGTGCGAGTGAGACTGATCAGCAAGATGAGTAGGTGGTCGGATGTTGCACCCGCCTACAATTAAATGAAATGAAATTAATAAATGTTTATTCTGCAAGTAGGCCGTAATGGCACTTTTACAAGTCAAAATTCAACCAGCGATGCTGAAAAAGAAGACCACTGTTAAGAAGAAACGCCGTAACAAACTCAAGAGTCAGTAATGTTTTGCCAAAAAAAGCTTATTTATTACAATGATAATTCTTAACCTACTTAAAATAAGCCTAATTTGTCTGCTTTGCCCAAAGGTTGACTGATAGAGAATGCTTACGGCATTAAGTCCGTCTTATGTTAAGTTCTTCTTTTGAGAAATAATGATTAAATAAATAAGTGACACTCGGCAGTCAAGTTGTGCTAGCTCTCCTGCTATCCACTCACTTGGTCTGGGCGACTTGAACAGCACCTCGGCCCGGAAGGCCCGTTGCTGGTCTTTCAGCAGTGCTGTCTCATTCACACCAGTAATAGAGCATTATTGCCTCACTTACTTGTCTCGCCTGGCACGCAGTGCACGTATAGGTGACTTGAAGAGCACTTCTGCCCGGAAAGCCCGTTGCTGGTCGTCCAGCAGTGCGCTCACTCACACCAGTAATAGATCATTGTTGTCTCACTTACTTGTCTCGCCTGGCACGCAGTGCACGTATAGGCGACTTGAAGAGCACTTCTGCCCGGAAGGTCCGTTGCTGGTCGTCCAGCAGTGCGCTCACTCACACCAGTAATAGATCATTGTTGTCTCACTTACTTGTCTCGCCTGGCACGCAGTGCACGTATAGGCGACTTGAAGAGCACTTCTGCCCGGAAGGCCCGTTGCTGGTCGTCCAGCAGTGCGCTCACTCACACCAGTAATAGATCATTGTTGTCTCACTTACTTGTCTCGCCTGGCACGCAGTGCACGTATAGGCGACTTGAAGAGCACTTCTGCCCGGAAGGCCCGTTGCTGGTCGTCCAGCAGTGCGCTCACTCACACCAGTAATAGATCATTGTTGTCTCACTTACTTGTCTCGCCTGGCACGCAGTGCACGTATAGGCGACTTGAAGAGCACTTCTGCCCGGAAGGCCCGTTGCTGGTCGTCCAGCAGTAGCAGCGCGCACGGCCGCCGCGCCTTCACCACTAGCAGCCAGTTTGTGCGGTACACCATCTCGCACAGCGATACCTCGCCCAGCTCTTCTTTGCCTGTGGAAGTAAGGACTCCCGTGAGTTTATAAATACACTAGCTTCTGCCCGCGACTCCGTCCGCGTGGAACTTTTAACGTTGGAGAAAATGCCGTTACGCATCCCGCCTGCCACGGGGAGGGGGGCAGGGCGGGTATGACGGACTAACCGCGGCAGAAGCCTTGGACTACCGTCTAAAAACCCAACGAGTGCCAGCTCCGTCTTAAGGGAGGGGCGCCGCGGGATCGCTTTACGCATTCGACCGCGTGCGTCCCGAAACGACAGAAGACCAGGCCTCTTAATAAATAATAAATAAATATTGGGGGACAATCTTACACAAATCGACCTAGTCCCAAACTAAGCAAAGCTTGTACTATGGGTACCTACTAGACGACGATAAATATACTATATAGATAAATAAATACTTAAATACATAGAAAACATCAATGACTCAGGAACAAATATTCGTGCTCATCACACAAATATATGCCCTTACCGGGATTTGAACCCAGGACCTCTTGCTTCGTAGGCAGGGTCACTACCAACTAGGCTAAAGCGGTCGTCATATTGACTGATGTAAGTTCGGTCACAATGCAATATTATGGCACCATCGAGCCGATCTGACGATGGAGACAAAAGGTGGCTGTTAGAACCCGTGTAGTCGGCAAAAATATTGTACCAAATATATTTGACAGATTTATTTTGCACATACTGTACTGTAAGTATTATATCAGGGAAGGCTACGGATGGCTGTATCTGACAAGCAAGCTATATATATGCGTACCTACATTAATATTCGGTAACATTAACACAACAAACAAATACCTTTCTGGCCACACAAGACGAGATGTAAACGGTCTCTCAGTACAGTTTCGAGGAAAAATTGTGTCACTAATTAGCCAAGTGTCAACGACCTTACTATATTTAGCTTGGCACAAATATATTTGAATGAGAGTTTATCTACGCGCTCGTAATGCGACTGCGCATTGGACCTATATACTGCACGCGCTGTCGTATGCAGATTGTAGTGTTAACGCTTGTAGCAAATGCCAGGAACCCGCATAGCGGGCGCCTACGTTGTATAGCCGCTTTACACTCATACTCATATATTTTTATTGCAATACCCTGGTGTAAGGTGATAGATATCTTAAATGCCAAGTACATTACTTACTTACTACTACTACTTACTAGTACTTAGCGGGAAAACCACGGGATCGGCTATAAGCGTAGCGTGTAGCGATTCCTGGCAGCCAATGTAGTGACTGAATTCCGTTCAGTGTGAGGCCACCCAAATGTCATGTATTTTTTAAAGTTCAACGGTTAAAGAGTTAGATACTTAAACAATACGTTCGTACGTAATCCTTAGTTAGTTGTTTGTGTTTATAGTTGCACTAGCTTCTGCCTGCAACTCCGTCCGCGTAGAACTAGTTTATATCTTACCTTCTTACAAACTTTCACCCCCTTAGGGGATGATTTCCGGGATAAAAACTATCCTTTGTCCTTCCCCGGGACTCAAACTATCTCTATACCAAATTTCATCTAAATTGGTTCAGCAGTTTAAGCGTGAAGATGTAACAGGCAGAAACACTTTCGCATTTATAATATTACTAGCGACCCGCCCCGGCTTCGCACGGGTACTATATTAAACATATAAACCTTCCTCTTGAATCACTCTATCTATTAAAAAAAACCGCATCAAAATACGTAGTTTTAAAGATCTAAGCATACATAGGGACAGACAGTGGGAAGCGACTTTGTTTTATACTATGTAGTGATAGTGAAGTATGGATTTATCCCGTTTCTGTTTTCCATAATGCCATATACAATTCAATAATGGTTAGAATGTATAGTTTAAATAACTCTTTCTAGCTTACTTACGTTCGAAGCCAATCTCAAAAGGTGAAATAAATAAATAATGCAAAACTTTACAACAGTCATGCATATCTATTTCTACACACACTTTCACACAACGAATGACTTGGAAAGCGCGTCAAACTAATTGAAATGGAAATTATGCACAACAAACACAATCCATTCGCAACCAGCGGGGCTAGCACAACTGACGCCGCGACGCGACGCGAGTCGAGAAAGATCTACCCATCTTATTCTAACTTGCACCGTGCGAGTGAGATAGGAAACACTCAGTCGCGCGAGAGGCGTCTATGCAGCAAGTTGTGCTACACGTACAGGTTACAGAGTAGAGCTAGGGGGCTACAGCATCGGGGTACCTCAGTGGGGTCCTGGGTCAAGAGAGTCCAGTCCTGGGGACTCGGAAGTTTAGTGTCTCTGTGCGCGTGCCTGTGTAGGTACGCATCGGCCGTTTGTACGGATTTGTTTTACTGTAGCCATATACCTACTGTGGTTTGAACCGCTACCGCTCCCGCCGCCGCTTGGAGACGTGGCCGCGCCCTGTGGGGTAGTCAGTGTGTTGACTTACTATAATGCGCTTTCTCCACGAGTGGGTCCACATTGTAGACGCGCAGGCCTGACGTGAGGCAGCAAGTGAAGCAGCCTGCAACAATATAATGTTTTTTTTTTGTTATTTTATTTGATAACACCCTCGGGTTTCAAACTATCTCCAAATAATTTCATCTTAATCGGTTAAGTGGTTTAAGCGTGAGAAGGTAAGTCTATTTTATTAGTATAAAAAAACTTAAAACTACTACAAAACTTCGCCAAAATGCAGAGCAGTTTGTTGGTACTGGTTAATGATGGGCCGTTCTCGAGAAGTTTCGGGAACAAAAGAATATCGCAAGAAAGTTCTCTTGAACGGAAATTTTCGAGAAAGTGCAGGAAATACTTGAAATGTTTGTGTTTTTATAATTAAACCGTCATTGCAATGGATATTTGCTGCTAAACTGAAGCATGTTTATCGCCACGGGATATGTATGCTTTCAGTGAAATTCTCTTCAGTGATGTTCTCGAGACTTTCTCAAGAAACTTCTCGGGAATTTCCTCCGAAGAAAATTCTCATCTATATTTCGTGGTATTTAAATGGATTTGTAATAAGGTTAAAACACATTGTGATTCGGAAACATATATTATTCAACAGAAATTAAAGTATTACTGATTTTGACTATTTTAAAGATTAATTTAAAACAAATCAACAACAGAATGTAATTATTTAAAAGAAAAACGTCGCAGTGTTGGGGCAGTTTCTAATATAAATATACTTATTAATATACACGTATACACCGCATCACAAAAAAACTGCACATACACACGGACATTGCCGGTTAAAATACTCCCAAACTTTAGGTACTTTTTCTAATTTTTGCCAAAGAAAAACAAGAGTATATCAATTACAAACAACTGTTCGGTTTATTAGCATCTCGATGATACTAAGAAAATTGTGGGCACAAAGCAATGTGGTAAAGAATACTTCTCTTTCCTACTTATATTTTAACCAGGTAATTAGAGAGAGACAAACAACAGTCTTTATCTACGCCACAAATACCCAGGAAGTGAGTTAAGTATTCCTTTGTTTTAAAAACTACCTGAAATACCCGAAAGGACGCCGACGTTATCGCATAAGTACGGATTTTAAAAGGTACCCGATTCTAGAGCATTTAAAATAATTATTTATAAAAATAATATTTGATTAAGAAAGATTCGAAATATTTGTTGCTTTATCACAATTTTTTCCTAAATTTCTTTCACTTACATCAAAATGTAATGAAGTCGAGAACATTCCCGAGAAACTTCTCGGGTATAACTAGAATGTTTTTGTTTGCTTTAAAAATGTTTAGAATATTCTATTTAACCCAAGGTGTTTTACCAATAACGTCACATAAAAAAATATAATTTTAACAAATAAAAGGACTAATATTTTAAAGGGTTGTAACTTTCTTTTCAGATTCTATCAGCAGAGAAGTTCTCGAGATGCTTCTCACTGGGAATATTTCCGAGAATCTTCTCGGTAATTTCTTGAGAGTGCAGAGAATTCAGCTCTTCCAATGTTATGTTGGGTTTAAATACGTAAAATACATATTCTAGTCACTAATACAAAGGTATAAATGGAACAAGAAATCTAAATATGTACAGATTTAAGGAACTTTATCGAAAATATCCGTTCAAAGAGAACATTCTCGAGAAAGAAAGAACGTTCTCAAGAGAAGGAATTCTCGAGAACGAGAATGTTCTCGCCGCCACATCACTAGTTTAAGTACACTGACTCTTTGTTTTTTCTACCATGTAGGTACTATGCTAAAACTAGGGGTAAATTATAACTATAACAAGGTAACATGTTTTACAGTACATATGGTGCTACTTTTCCGCACTAGTGCGGAAAGTGCACTTTCCGTGCATATGTCGAAACTTTAAAGAGCCATATGTACAGTAAAACGTTGTATGATACACGTGCGAGTAGGTAATTCGCAACTCGTACTCCAAATTTCAACTCAATCGGTATTGCAGGCAGAAGCTAGTGGCAAATATATGTTTTAATTTGACTAAGTACCAATATATCTAACTATCTATCTAAAGAAAAGTCAGTGGGATTGAAATATGAAAAGGTGTTGGTCTCTGTTACCTCTTCACGCTTAGCGATTTAAGCGTGAAGAGGTAACAGACAGACAGACAGACAGACAGAGACACACACACACACACACACACACACACACACTTACACATTTATAATATTAGTATGGATGCATGTAATGGAGGGCTGAAATTCTTGCAACCAGAAGGGTATTAGATTAGATATGAATGTGGAGGAAAGTAAGACAGATATAGGCCAACAAAATAGTCGACTATGTGAGAGATGATTAACTGATTATGTAGAGGAATGAAGTTATTACGACTATTTTATTTGTGATCTGCTTTATACCATGCCAATGGCCCCCCTTAACGGTAAGTGATCACCATAGCCTAAAGACGCTTGCATCTCCATGGGTGTCACATGCATGTTGCAGGCAAAAAAATTTATACACTCCTTTGTTGAAGAACCCCATACTGTAGTCCCTCAGGAAAACTTTGGCAGGCCACTCATTCCACGACCGGAGCAAACAAGTAATAGTAGAAATACTACTTTGGAAAACAATTACATAAATATGCCACAAATTATCATTTCAAATATAATTGAAAAAAAGGTATTAATTATTGTGTACCCGTTTACAAAGAAATAAATAAAAAAAAGGTTGCTTGTTTAATTGCATTTACAGTTAGTGTAGTGTTTTTTAAACTGTGGATTGTAACCCTACAATAGTATTTTTAAAATTTAATTGTTTTAAGGATTACATATGTATTTTTAAATGCTAGTTAAGAACAGCGGAAGGTGGGGGGTCGCAAGATACTTTTCCATACTAAGGTTGTAGCGCCATGAAAAAGGTTAAAGAACACTGGTATTAAATAACTATATTGAAATCAATTATAATTAAGATAATATTGCTACATTACAACCTACGGATACAGAAACAATAATATACTAAATAAACAAAAGGCTTCCTGAATATAAATTACAATACATACATATTTATGTGTCATTTACAATGAAATAAATTAACCCTGATTCATCTAACGTGCTAAACCAGTGTGCTTTAACCTCATAAGGTACTGAAATGACCATTATACACCAGGATAGAATGCAATAGCAAGTCTGTATGTAAACAAAGGTTCATACACATGTGTGCAAAACAACTAAACAATAGTGGTGTAAGCGAAACTGCGTGGATGCTACTAAAAATAATAAACACGTGGAGTGACGAAGTTGATACAGCGTGGCGACGCGATTGTGACACGAAATAGCCCCCCAAGCATCACAAACACTGTCCACGCTTCAGAAGCTCCTCGAAACTCATTCACACCCTCATCACGTACACAAATCACCAGAACTAATAACAATACAGCACCACCAAAGAACAAAGGAGGTGATCGAACTAGGAAATGTCACAAACCTTGGTCCTGGTTAAACCCTAAGCTCGTTATCCCACTGCTGCTCCGCCGCGCCATTGCTCTTTGACAATGAATTTATCATAAACATTGAGTTGTTTTTTTATCAATTGTGTCAGCGGACATTTTCACACGAATAATTTAATACGCACATTTACTATGTACATGTTCCCTGTATGTGATACACAGCTGATTTGATGACTGATGACAGAAAAACAATGCGGTGCTGTAAGCGTTGAAAAACTAGCGTGCCATTTTTGTGTTGCCAGTAGTAGAATTAAAACAATAACTACATCTTTGAAGATAAATATTTGAAGCAATGTTTAATTTAAGCATTTAATTTGATTCGGTGACTTTCATCAGGAGTGAATATTCGGTATCTACAAACATGCAAATTTTGTTGAACTATAGTAGACTATTACTATGAATAATAAAATCGATAAGTCGTTCGTATCTTTTTACTCAATAATGGTTTGCGAGCTGTCATAAATTTTCAGTAGGTAATTAAAAATATATAAAACTTCAAAAATGTTTTCATCTTCCCTATTCGAAGAAATTATTACACAGACCAAATTTTTGGCTGCAAAAGTCTTTCTGAATTATGTAGGGTGTTATTTAGCAAATTTTATAGTATTTAATCTCAAAAAAATCAACTTATTAATCTAAGGTTAGTAAAATCGTGGAATTGACAAGTGGTTAGATTGTTTTTGTGTCCGATAATACGTAGTCCTTCCGTCCTTCTTCGCCGAATTAACTCAATTTATACCTTTCTTTCAGGGAAAAGAGACAAAAAATGGATTTTTCAACAACAGTAACGAATGATTTTCAATGGCCATTTCCAAAACCCATCATAGGAAAGTAAGAGGAATTGTTGTTTGTGTATCTTGAATTTTTTCATTAGCAATGCTTTCAATAGTCACAATTGCCATGCATAATCCAATAGGCGCTATTCTACTCTGCTTATTCAACCAGTAGGTAATACCTACTAAAGTCTAACAATTTGGAACTTTTGAAAGGAATATTAATGTTTTGTGAAGGTTAATTTTAAAGCTTGCTTGTTGTAAATAAAATATTTATAAATATTAGTGGACAATCTTACACAAATCGACCTAACTAGTCCCAAACTAAGCAAAAGGCGCAGTCCGATAGGATTGAGTGGATACCTACTATCAGTTGACTACTCACCGAGACGATACCTTCGACGAAACGGGGTTGCGGGGGGAAGACAACAAAGGTATTGAGGTATTAGCGAGCGGCAGGAGCTTGCGTGTTGTTCACCCCGACTTGACCCCGCTATACTTTGCAACTAACATGATATATTTTTCAATTGCGAGCGAACTTACTTTCAAGTATAACCCGCACCACCATCATCATCATCATCATCATCATATCATCCGAAAGACGTCCACTGCTGGACATAGGCCTCCCCCAAGAGTGCTACAATGACCGGTCCTACGCTACCCGCATCCAGCGGACTCCCGCGACCTTTACTATAGGTTATCAACTTATCAGTCCACCTTGTGGGCGTCTACCCACGCGGCGCCTTCCGGCACGTGGTCGCCACTCGAGAACCTTTCCGCCCCAACGGCTGTCGGTTTTACGTGCAATGTGCCCCATCCACTGCCACTTAAGCCGCGCCAATGAAGAATTTATTCTACAACGGCGGCTATTCTCGCGCCATACCTCAACATAGTGGCCACTTTCTCGCCATCTCGCTTATATCTTATGTCATTCATAGTACAGTCAGCGTCATAAAGTTAGTAGCAGCCAAGGTAGCCAAATATTCCGGTACACGTCTTTATTACTGTAAGAATAAGGGTGTGTTACGAAATATTTGGCTACTCTGGCTACTAACTATATGACGCTGACTGTACAAGCCGCCATTTTAGAATGAACTCTTTACGCGCCACGGCTTATACATTTGTGTGAAATTCCCGAATTCTTCCAGACCATGCGAGCCCCCGTCCCCCGACGCCGCCCCCACAGTCCGGCCAGCGCCCGTGGCCCCATACTGCCACTGTGACGCCCACTCGTACGCCCCGCGGGTCGAGCAGTATAAGCAGTTGTTGGAGAAAGAACAGAAGCTGTGCCAGGACTATGAGCAGTTGAGGCGGCAGGTAAAGCATAAATGGCCGAGCGAGCCTGGTTACACTGGTCACTTTAGGATAATGGGACTCATGTAGTCTAGTCGAAAAATTTAAGAAGTTAGAGGGCTTCAAAGGCATCCATGAAGTTGTCCTCCAGTCACGAAGCCCAAGGCACTTATCCGGTATGATCAATGGAAAAGCAAGAGCTAGTGAGCCCAGGGTGGTTTTTACTTAGTTACTATAGGATAATGAGGGCTGGTACTGATGGTTCTTTAGTCTGCGAAATATTTGAAGTTAGTTTCATTTCATGGGCTTTTTGGCCGCAACAGTCCAGTCGAGGGGCTCTAGGGAATGTTTAGAATAATGGGACTTTTGTAATCTAGTTCGCGAAATGTTTGGAGTTTCATGGGCCTCTATGAAGCCTTCTAACTCCTCGGCCGCGGTAGTCGCAGGGCCCTAGGCAACGGGAAAGCCGACGAGAGGTCACGACACCGGGTCATGCAGTATAAGTAGCTAACTGTAGGTATCAGGACTTCAAGTATTAAGGCGGCAGGCAAGGTAGGAGCTCAAGTTGATGAACCAAGGTCTTATTACATTGAATTACACCACTACCTATAGTATATAGGTGGTGTGTGGTGGTAGGTCTAAGTGGTGCTTTCGTTAAATTACGTCAAACGTTCAGGCTAGCTATCATGATCGCGTTTATAAATACGAGTATGTCGGGCATACTTTAAAACATACGTCCCTCTTGCGCTATACTCCGTAAGGACCGTAAGCCCACTCCCAATACACCTACGTCTCATAACAACATACGTCTCATAAAATCCATGGCAGCAGGTCGAGAAAGTAGTGCTGAGCCAGAATCAGAAGATTATCGCACCTACGAGTAAAATAGGCTGCAACTTTGAAAATCCTTCACTTCCGGTCGAAATTTGTATGGGAGGCCTTGCGACGCTCGTCCGTCTATATATCTACTTGCCCGGCAATCCTATTTTCCGGGCCTCGCAGTAATGTACTATTTAATTGCAGATGGTGGACGTCACTAATGATATATTGGACCACCCATGCGATGACTTGGACAGTAAAATGACTACAATGTATCGAGCAACATTCCAAAAAAGATGTGAGTTCATTGTTTCCTTTAACATCGCGTTACACTATTTGATTTAGCAAGGTCCAGAAAACCCTTCGTTTGATGAAGTCTTTCGATAGGGTAACGTAACCCGATTAAATGGTTACCCAAATGATATTGGTTACACTATTAGGTATTGTGTATGCCATATATCGTTATGGTAATCGTTCTGAAGAAGGTTAACCGTTTCCAATGTGGTTTCCGAGTCGACTTAAAAACTGTTTTACCTCAAAAGGAAAAAACGGAACCCTTATAATAAACTAATGATCTATTCATTTGTAATTAAGGTACCTGCGGAACGGTGGCGAGTCCGACTCGCACTTGTCCGGTTTTTTTATTATTATTAACGAAAGACATAAAAAACTTATAGATTCTAATATCCCTGCGAAACTGTTTAAACAGTTTGCCTGCAAGTTTTAATTTGTCGTCAAAAACAAAGATTGACGGGAATCACTAAGATAATAAAAGTAGGTAGATTCATTCAGGTAAATATTCTATGACTTCTATCTTGGATCGATTTACTTCTATCAAAAGCTGATTGTAAATATGTGACATTTATTGTATCTTATGTAACTAGGTACCATCCACTTCTTCATTCGGGACTCTACCGATGCAGCATAGTTTGAGCATTCAGTTGGCGCTGATGGTCCCATTCTTACATACTATATTTCTCAACAGCATTCCCAATAACCGAGTACAGAGCTATAATGGCTGCATCACAATCCCCCGCCCCGATCCCGATGGAGAGCAACCGGCTCGGCATACTTCGTTGCTACAAGGATCCCACGCACTTCACCGAACCACCGCCCATCGTCAGGCCCACCATCAACCCTCCACGGGAAGTCCACACAGGCGTATCCCCCAAGTCTATACAGATGTACAACGCAGACTTCCCAGGAAGAACAGAGTATCAGGACACGTATAGTGCCACTGCTGTGTCCTGCTGGAGATCTATGCAGAGGTTTAAAGAGCCGATGCCTTCTACCAGGAGGCGGGCGGACGATGCGTGTGTGTAGATTGTGTGTGGTGCGCATTTTGATATTTGGCAATAAATGTAAGGGAAGATTGAAGGATTTTTTTTCTTAACCACACCTTATAAATTTGGTTTTAATCTTAGTAGCATCATCAGACTAAAAACCCATTGCAGGGTCTAGGAGTAAATGGTATAGGCACCCTTTACTTCCTTCTGCATGATCACTTGCATCGCGTGCATTGAAGAACGTACCGGGATGCGGCGGCAGTGTGGGATGCGCCTTATGGTACCATTTCTTTCGAAAAGTTATTAAGTTTAATCATTTTTATGTTCGATTTTTATCCATCCTAAGGGGGTCGCTCCATGAAAAGGAAAAAACACCTACTGCTTCTGGGTAATAATGGCAAATTAAAAACATAAATACCTATTCATAATTTATACAACAAATAACTTAACAATTCTATTCGTCTCAGTCAACTGCTACTGGAAATTGATAGCTTATCGGCGCCCGCTGCTGGTTGGGTTCAGTTCATCTCAACGTCCTGTAATGAACAGTGAAATCTGTATTCATATGGGCCGGTCAGCGACTAGGATGTTATCTTGCTATTGTTTAGTCTAGTAACATAATAATAAATGTAGACAATGGCTTCGGCTATGGGCTGCCCAGAACCGAAGGAATACGAGGCGAAAATTTAGCTTCCGGTAATTAGGTAAATAGTGGGGTGGGACAGGTCTTTTGCACTTGACGTGAAATACATGTATAATAAATTTTCGCCTTGTTACAAAGCAATAAGGTCTAAAATTGTAGCTACACATATCTTACAGGTAGACCGTAGGTATGTGAGGCTTGGGGACAATTACAAGATTATAGTGTATCCAAAACAGGCCAAATATCGGACGTCAATCAAATTATGCTATCTAGTTTAAAATTCCAAATTTACTAACTTTACTATTAGTTTAAAATTGTCAAACATTCAATACGCAATGTTGGTAACTTTTATGACGAAAAAAGGAAAAAAAGGAAAGGAGGGTTTTTATTCAAAGGATATCGGAAAGACATCGCTCACTAGCGATAATACCGTCTATTGTCTACCGTTGTATAGCGTAAGGCCCTTGTGTTGTTTTATAGTATTGTGAACAATAAAGAATATTGTATTGTACTTACTCAAGAAAAGCAATGGCCATCCCAGAGAACATGGGCATCAACTTCTTAATCGTTTCATAATATTGTCCAGCAAACATTGATATCATCCTAGCCACCAAATGTGAGACATTCTTCAGGCCTTCTTGGCTCAAATCCATTTGTCTCACTATCTGGAACATGCCCAGCAGCGCTTGAACTAGAGATTTACCCATTTGGAAGCCACTTGATTCTGATTGTTCGAATAATATGAAGCTGGGGCTTAAGGGGTCATTTTCTGTTTGTCCTGCGTTCTTCTCCAAGTTTGAGTCGTAATTACTGGGTGACTCTTCCATTTCTGCTGAGAAGTCCTCTTCAGATATGTTGGTTATTGATGCCGCGTAGACTGTGGCGATGCATAGGAAGAAGATCGTTCTCTGAAAATATTATATGTTTAACTAGTTTACATGATTGTAATAGATTAAAATAAATAAGTAAGAAATGGTAATATGTGTCAATAAGTAAAACTTGATCAAATGCACCTCTCTTTAGGGTTTGTTGTGTTTTGTGGGCAAGCTGCTGCAATTTATTCTTTACTGCTAAAAATGGCCTGTGCCTGCTTGATAGACGATATGAACAGGATGGGTGCGAGTTGTGAAATAACGAGTGATGCCCAAATAAATTTCAAAGGCAACCGAATGATGAAGATGCTGTGGATACCTCTTTTTGCCCTTACAGGCGTGATTTTAAGGCCAGGGCCGCACTGGTACAGCGATTAAGTGATTCGACGGCGATTTTCATACATCAAGTCGCCTCAAGTCGCCTCAAGTCGCCCAAGTTGTACAGCACGTCTATCATGAGACGGCCGCGTCATACTCTCGATTTTTCTCGCAATATCCGTCTCTTTCTTAATAGAACACTTAGAACAGTTAGAACAAGAGGTATAGTGCGAGAAAAATCGAGAGTACGTTCGGTACGTCGCGGACGTCTCATGATAGACGTGCTGAAATCGCAGTCTCGTCTAACGCAACTAAGCCTAACTATGTAACTGGTATGATTATTAAGAATCTTATTTATTTTACACGCTGTTATCATATTTATTTAGACTGCCATGCCATTGGTACCAATACGATTTAGTACGGTCATGCTACTCATTCGAATGAACTTTGGTTCACGGTCGGGATGCCCAGTTGGCCGACAATGGACCTAATTTGATGGGATCGGCAGTTTCATTGTGTAATGCCCTTTATTGAATTGGTTTCAAGTTTGATTACAAACAAAATGACAAACAATTTTGAGAAAATTACATATACAATATTCATAGCGTTTTTAAACCAAAATGGCCAGTACTCAAAACATTTTGGTAATTTAAATTAAACCCGATGATATTCGATTAAACTGCTACCGTATAATACGTCGAAAAATGATTGGCGGTTGTGGTAATTTTCGCTATTCAATTATACAGGCGGATAATATATTGTTAGATAGGTATTTAAAAATGAATAGGGGTTTGCTACAATCATTTTTTTGATAATGTTAATATTTTCGGAGATAATCGCTCCAGAAGTATTCTAATGTAAGTTTCGCATTCGCAAAGTTATGTTTAGATCGCCAATTCTTTTTGATAACTTGACTTATCACCCATTTCTGGTTTGACGTTGACTTTTTGGACACCTTGTTGGAGTGTTATCTTTTGACTATTGCATCATCTACAGGAAAATAATTCTGCGCCCAATTATACATTTACATGCTACAGTTGTAAAATATTACAATTATAATAAGACAAAACGACTCACCTGGATATGAGCCATTGTAGTTCAAATAAACACTAAGTTCTTGTAGATAGTAAGGAGCACACTTGTCGAATGATGGTAGGATAATTTAATATACACTATATATAGGCCGACACACACTTTCTTCACTTAAACGATCTTTACAAATGACCTAATTAAGATATTCTTAGGACACTCGTTAATTACTCTACAATCAATATGGGAAATATCTCCATGACTCAAACATGATCATCTAATGTCCTAATTGGATTTCATGGCATAGTTAATAATGGCTATAATTATGCAATTTTATCTATCATAGTATTAACACGCAACTACTTATTTGGCCGGTATCAGAAATAGCTATTAATAATATGTATTAGCATGACAGTAGTGATTCTTGAGATACTGTAGGTATTTAAATTTTGAGTCAAGTTTAAGATAATATGTATCTTAGTTATCTACTAAAATTATACCTAAGGTTAAACTAACGTACCTACAGTTTATCTAATAAATGGGAGTTCGAAACATAACATAACATTTAATACGCGAGTTTAATCGTAATAATAATTGAGCATATACGTCCCATTGCTGGGCATAACCCTCTTCTCGTTGGCATGGCAGTCAAAAAACGTTATCTCTACAAAATCTTAACTTTTTTTGGGATGCATTTAGGTTGCAGCCCTTAGCTCCCCCACCAAAGCTCGGTTTTTAGCCCTGGTGTAGAAACTTCAGTTAAGATTTTACACTTTTTATTATTACATGCTTTATTAGTACATTACGTACCTAGGGCGGTGAATTCGTGAATGCCCCAGATCGCAGGTGTTTGTGGCCCGAACCGAAGGTGAGGGCCATAAATATGCGATCTGGGGCTTTACGAATTACCGCCCGTGGTGAGTACACAATTTTACGTCTTCATCTGGCCACAATGCGCTGCGCGTACGGTGAAACTCGCATTATGGCCAGGTGTGACGTAAAAATATTAACTTGACCTGTTCGTTTGTAAGTATATTAAGTAAGTAATGTTGTTCGTTTGTAAGTATATTAAGTAAAGTTATGACGACCGGTTAGCCTAGTGGGTAGTGACGCTGCCTACGAAGCTGAAGGTCCTGGGTTCGAATCCCGGTAAGGGCAAATATTTGTGTGATGAGCACGAATATTTGTTTCTGAGTCTTTCTATGTATTTAAGTATTTATATCTATTATATATTATATATCGTCGTCTAGTACCCATAACACAAGCCTTACTGAGCTTACTGTGGGACTAGGTCGATTTGTGTAAGATTGTCCCCTAATATTTATTTATTTATTTATTTATTTATTTATTTATTTATTTAGTAAGTTGTCCGTCAAAATTTGCAAACCATTTTTCAGTCACTTGCCGTTATCCGATTGAGCTGAAATTTTGGGTATTAGTATAGTTTGGATGACAATTCAATATTATGGTACCATCGAGCTGATCTGATGATGGAGACAGAAGGTGGCCATGGGAATTCAGTATTTAACCGACGTAACCCCGTTGAGTTTGGGCTCGTTTGAATCGTCTCAATGATTAGTTGATGACGGTATACAGAAAAGTACAGTCGGCAATAAAAGCTTGTACCAAAAATGAAATTTTTGACAGAAACGTATTTTCACTCACAATAGCTAAGGTACCTACAGTAAATAAACCAAAACCCCTTATATTTAGTACCTACCTCATTGTTATTGTGACAAGAGCAACAAGCTTCAAGTTCCTTGACTGTATGCAAACTCACTCCTACCGGATAGGTAGATATAGTAAAAAAAACAATATTTTAAATTTATTATTTTGTCTATTCAAATATAATTGTCATATAACTATTTTGTACGAGAATATTATTCCAATGGTAACTATAATAATATTGAATTATACAAATAACTTAATAAGAAGATTTTACAATTAAAACAAGGAACATACAAAAGAGATGTACCTACCTCTTAGTAGATGAAGGGTCAGTTGTGATTATATCAAGAAAGTATTTTATAAACTTCAGTAACTAAATTCCGGTGGAAGGACCATTTATCAGCAGGCAGGAATGATGCCCTGGGCCCGTAGACAAGGTTACAATCGACAAGCGCTAACGCCAATAGAAAACTAATAAAATGTAGGGGAATGACAGATGCCGACGAAACACTTTTCGTTAACATCTGTCATTTCCATACATTTTATTAGTTTTCTATTGGCGTTAGCGCTTGTCGATTGTAACATTGTCTAGGCCCCCTGGGATGATTACAAATAATTTAAACAGCGTGTTCCTGAGGCCCTAGGGAGTAAAACAATCTGTATGTATATATATATATATATATATAACAAAGCCGTGTTAGGTACACCATTTCAACTCAAGAACGGCTGAACCGATTTTTATGATTCAAATTCAAATATTTATTCGTGACAATAAATACAGAAAATAAACGAAATAAATTAAAATAAAACAATAATTTTGTCACGAATGCATGATGATAATATAATAATACACTCTGAAAATGTTCAGTTTCTTTTTTCATATATTTTGTATGGCGTTATTAAGTTCGCGGGGTCAGCTAAAAAACACGATTGGGAATTCATCCTCCCGGGGCAACGAGTATATACGTATACACTGATATTTTGACCAGAGAAATCGAATAAATAAATGCGTAAAGTTGGAATATTCCCGGAAAACTACAACTATGGAATCGGCTTGTTAAAAAAATCATATTAATTTAACAGAAATACTCGCTAGTTCGTATCATTATTTTATATTTGGGATACAAATTTAGGCCCATTTAATTGGTACGCAGTTGAATTCCAAGAGCGATCCTGCGGAGCCCCCCTTTTAAGGCGGAGCCCGATCGCGTTTGTAGTTTGAGACGAAAGTCCACAGCTTTATAGCTTATGTTAGTCCGTGATACACGCCCTGTCCGGGCCGTTAAAAAAAAAGATTTATTTAATTTCTTACTAATACTTCGTTACTTGAATAATTGCAGGTAAATTAAATGACATTATGTAGATCTGTCTATGCATGGAAATATCAATCTAAATATGCGTTTTTTTACTAATTGAATAGTGAATTTATAAAACCCGGGAGCTTGATTGCTATTGAATTGAGTCCGCCTCCATACAACTCTACAACAACGCGGCCGCCCAAGTGTAGGTATTTGTCTATCCGATCATCCGATCCCTGATTATGATGTAGGTACCTATATTAATCAATGGATATATATCCACTGATTTAAATGACAACAATTGGTGGGTGACAATTCGAGTACCTCACTCTCACGTAATGTAACGCGTTAGCGACCTTTGTCGAGTTATACCTACACACTGTATATCTTTTTACTTAGGAATTTCACTCTGTCTGACGCCAGCTTTACATACTAACCCACCATATTCATTAAATTTAACAAACCTCTGTTATCTTAACTGTGTTTTGTCCCCTTTTCACAACCATACATGTCAAAATGACACAGAAATTTCACCGGAATTTAAAGCTAAATAAAATAGGTTTGGTGTATGTCCTTATGGACATATATGTACAGCAATATCGTGTCATAAGTACGTAGTTATGATGTAGCTATAGTTCCTATAGTCATCGGACATATTGCGGCGCGCGGAATGTGTGGTCGTCTCTACTGAGGTCTCAGTGTGTGTGTCCGACTGCAAGGTTCCGTGCCATGGCAGCAGACGGTAGCTGATTACGTCAGTCGCTAGTAGTACCACGCACAAGGTGAAGAGTACCTGAAAGAGAAGAATTTACGTTGATATAAAAGCGGCATAGGCTACGGTAACCGTGTACCATCAGGCGAAATGTACAAGGACACCAAAGCGGCATAAAGAACCCAATTACTTTTGTAAAGTTTCCGATTCCATTTTCTGCGACCTTTTCGTGTCATTTCGCAGTTTTACTACTTAGATGATTTTTTGGACTAATTTATTATTATAAAAGAGAAATGGCAGCCTCTAGGGCCTTTGCCAGAGTCAGTGAGAGGATAAATTAACTACGAAATAACGAATTAAATCATTTATTAAAACAAATAAAACGAAACTCTCGCCAAGATGGCCACAAAACAAGTCTGAACTAAATTACTACCACAGACGTGCGAAGCTGTTTTCATACCTATAATTGACACCTGGCTGTCAAGCATACTAAGTGTCAACTACAGTCTGTACTGTACATCTGTATGTAGTGCCACTGTAGTGCATAATTATTTTCCATCGTATTTTCACGGAAACGTACGAACGTGTCTTGCTATTTCAGCCAGTCTCGGTACAAAAAGTACTGAGGTTGACTGCAGTAGCATGACAAATACAAATGATTCCGAGAAAATACGACGGTAAACAACAACAAGGTACATATGAAAACACATAAAGACTGATTGATAAAGTAAACTGACTGATTCATGAAGTCTAAGGCCAGAGGTCTCGGGGCAGACCACCCGCTAGGTGGAGCACACAAATCACTGCACTCTTGCAACTACGCGGGGAAGCCTTTGGAGAAGTCTGGTCAAGAAGAATAGGACATGACGTCACGATCCTCAGCATTGAGGGAACGAACGAACTGATGATGATGAAATACTGATTTTCCCCTAGAACTAAGCTATGCTACGAAAACGATATATACACTCAACATCAAATAGACAGCAGCGGCGAAATTAGCCAAATACAATCGGGACACGTCTTCATCACAAACATTCACGCCTCTATCCCTAAAAGGGGTAGGCAAAGCACATGAAACTTGCTACCATAGATAATTTATCACTTTCGTTGCTACAATCTATCTGATGCTGATTATATCTACTAACTACACTATACTGGGATATGAAGGTAAGTAATTTAGTTCAGCAGCTTAGACGGAAACGCACTTTAAGTTTGGGCTCAAACAGTCAGAATTCATGCACTAAATCATAATCTGAAACACGATAAAAAAAACGGTACAGTTTGTGCAGAATTGCTACCAGAGGGTGTACCTATTTTCCTCTTGAGTGATTCAGATTATGATTCAGTGAATAAATTCAGACTGTATGAGCCCAGCCTAACACATTTAAACACGTCATTGGGAATGACTGTTCAAATAAGTGGGAAAATCCAATAGGCCCCAAATGATCCCAATAAAAACAGTCTAATAATTCAATACCTACATCAGCGGGATATATGTGATTCATTTTATTTGGCAGCTTACTTGTATTTTTTTGCAATTTATAAGGAATTGCTCTTTAGCGATAAGACTGTCTGTTGTTTACTTCTACTTTAAGGATTATGTTTTATACGATATGATACAGAGAGAAAAATAAACCATCTTCGTCTGTAGTCCCTGACAGGATTCGAACCTGCGACCTTTCTATTAACGCTAGACTGCTCTACCAACTGAGCTACGAGGACAGTGACGGAAGTTGTATACTTTTTCAATTACATTCCCGCTAAGACTAGCGCCCTCTCTGTATCCTCTTGAAAAACTTATTCACAGCCTTGGCACCACTCTAATGGGCGAGCTATGCGCCCGCTCCATTCCAATCGAACCACATCAGGTAGTTTCGGATTAGCGAGAGAGATGGCGCTGGTGTACATTATACCTTTTTATACTAGTTCAAAATAATATATTGAGGAGTGCAGTAAAACGCATCACGCATTCTCCTCACACTACAAATCGCGGCGTCAACATATAATTTGTGAGTCAACGGTGTGGTGTGTGGTAAGTTACATATTAGGGCTGTATTGTATTAATAATGTTAATGAATAATAAATATTCGGGAAAAATCTTAAACAAATCAACCTAGTCCCAAACTAAGCAAAGCTTGTACTATGGGTACTAGGCGACGATAAACATACGTATAGTACCTATAGATAAATAGATACTTAAATACATAGAAAACATCCCTGACTCAGGAACAAATATTTGTACTCATCAAATCAAAATATTTATTCTGTAAATAGGCTTCATCACACAAATAAAATGCCCTTACCGGGATTGGAACCCAGAGCCTCTTGCTTCGTAGGCAGGGTCACTACCATCTAGGCTAGTAACTCAGAAAATAAGAACTACTTGAATCAAATAATTTAAAAAGGCGACCGATAATTTATTAGAGTATAAAATCTTGGTTCGAGATAATTTCGCTTCATTCTCTAGAATTCATCATTCTCTTGGAAGATGTTAATGATATTGACCCCGAATCGAGTTCTTTTTTTCTGTAAAGCGTTATACTAGGTATGTACCTAGGTACAGTCGCCATCAGATATATCGGAAGGCCAAAGTGCTCACAATCATCGGAACACGTCTCTAATGCCTCGACAATAGAGGCGTGTTCCGATATTTGTGAGCACCTGGGCCGCTCCGATATATCTGATGGCGATTGTACTAGATCTAGATATTGATTTATGGAATTATTAGGTACTTCCTTTATGTTTAGTTCATAATATAGGCAAATTTTAGTTTAGGCACATTTACCTTTATAACTGTATGTATCACATCCGAAACATTATTGTAATAATAAATATAATAAATAAATGTTAATAAATAATTATATGCGATTTAGTCCCGTTTGGTAAATTATGGAATTCAGTTCTATCAACTTGTATATTATGATTTGTACAAAATAGGTTGGAAATGTAGTACCTAAGGCTTGTTACCAACGTTTGATCACGACCATTGAGTGTTAACCGAGTAAGCAAACAGTTTCCAGTACCTACATTTTTAACATATGACAAATCGGGCACAAATACTAAAAAGGGATATTTACGAACAAACAAATTCGATATGTTCATTCAACTCATAGTCCGTAAGCCCACTCTCAAAACAGCTACGTCTCATGACAACACGATAAAATGCATGGAGCAGGTCGAGAAAGATTTGCTGAGCAAGAGAAAAAAAAAAATATATGGTGAAAGTTTGAAATCCTTCACTTCCGGTCAAAATTTGTATGGATAGGCATATTTACGACATGTGACAACAGTACGAGATTGCCACCGAAAGTTGCCACCTTTGGCACCGTCTGCCAACTTGCCAAATAGGTACTTCCGGCGGCTACATAAGTATTAAAGGCAAGAAGACAAAAACGTAAGTTCAAGCTCACTCAAAGAATTTACGCGATAAAAGTGATAAAACACGCCTTATAGATTAATTATATAATAATAACTAGCGACCCGCCCCGGCTTCGCACGGGTACTATATTATACATATAAACCTTCGTCTTGAATCACTCTTATCTATCAAAAAAACCGCATCAAAATCCGTTGCGTAGTTTTAAAGATCTAAGCATACATAGGGACAGACAGCGGGAAGCGACTTTGTTTTATACTATGTAGTGATAGTGATAGTAATAAATATTTGCGGACAATCTTACACAAATCGACCTAGTCCCAAACTAAAGCTTATACTATGCTATGGGTACTAGACTGAACATACATATACTGGGTGGAACAGATCGATGGACTTTTAAGCAAATGGGATATATAGATCAGGTTTAGTGCTTTACTTCTCACCTAGTAACCATATTAATATTTCTAACGGTTACCGAGACAACTTGTTAAACTTTGGTGAAAAAAACTGTATGTTTCAACCCTATCCAGCAGATTCAATGAAGTTAGCAAGATTCTTGTGACTTGTGACATGTGTCAATTTCAAATGAAAATAATAACTATGTATAGTATTAGGGTTGTCACTAAGATAAAATATTTCGATTTTTATGTTTTTTTTTCTTTTAAATCCAGCTTAACATTTATAATAGATCGTTTTTACGTCACTTATATAACACTGTCCTTTCAGCTTAGTCCAAGGAAATGTTCCTCCCTGTATAGATAAATAAATATAGATATATAGATAAATAAGTACCTACATAGAAAACGTGACTAAGGACCAATATTCCAGACCCCGTATCATGGTCTGCCTTATCACGCGATAAGTGACAAGATAGGAGCGTCGTCTCGTTCTATCGAACGGTGTCAGCCAGTGACGGACGCTCTAATCTGTCACTTATCGAGTGATAAGGCCGACCATGATACGGGGTCTGCTCATCACACAAATAAATGCCCTTACCGGGATTCGGACCCAGGACGTCTTGCTTCGTAGGCAGGGTCACTACCAACTAGGCTAAAGCGGTCGTCCCCCATATTATTCGGTACTTATCTATATAAGTACCGAATAATATGGGGAGAGAATAGTCTCTGAAAATTTCCTAAGAATTAAAATAGTACTTGACCTTATTAAATGCAAGCCATATCGCAGTCTGATAATAGTCAATGGAAGACGAAATCTACAGTAGTTCATTGTCGCACTCAAGTGTTTTTGATAAGCGTTCACTTGAGAACGCGCATGTGACTCCTCTGCACGCTCTGTGTCACGGCGAGATAGACTATCCGTCCCTTACTAAGCTTTCAAATTAGAAAGAGACGGATAGTCGATCTCGCCGTGAGACAACTCGTGAGCCGGCCGAACAAGGCAAGTTAAAGTTAATACAAGGTATAACGTCCTAGTCCTCGACATGACAAGGGCCATTAATGTCAACGTGATATGGACGTACCCACGGTGCACGGTGGGACTAGGTGGGGCACTTGCCCCACCCTGCTCTTAGACCCGTAGCCATGGTATAACAACACAGGTACTCTTCCGAGACTCGCGAACCACGTGACTGACACAAGCCATCATGCTGTTAAATGCCGTTTGATGACGTAGGCTTGTGTCAGTCACGTGGTTCGCGAGTCTCGGAAGAGAGTACCTGTGTTGTTATACCATGCCCGTAGCTAAGAATTCTTTGGCAAAATTAAATATTATTATTTTTATTTTTTTTACTCTTATATTTTAAAGAGGCTTTTGAACACTCGTGGTGACAATGCCAGCCTCATAAATTAAATATTAATTTGGGAACCCCATCCCGTAAAAAATGCTCGGTACGCCCATGCAAAGAGACATGGCTTAACATCTAATAAAGAAAAATTCTCATTGTTCTATTTTTTCCTATATTGCTTTGACGTAAAGTGCGCATGCCATATATTATTGCAACTTCGAGGATTAGGACGTTTAACCTTGAAGCTTGTAAAAACACGTGAGTTGAATAAACATACCGATTTTTTTTGTTCGTAAAAACACGTGATAGCCCGTAAGCCCACTCCCAATTTACCTACGTCTCATGACAACACGATAAAATGCATGGCAGCATTGAAAATCCTTCACTTCCGGTCAAAATTTGTATGGATAGGCATATTTACGACATGTGACAACAGTACGAGATTGCCACCGAAAGTTGCCACCTTTGGCACCGTCTGCCAACTTGCCAAATAGGTACTTCCGGCCATTTCAGGACTAACAGACTTAGGTTTACTCTCTCTACGATAAAAGGGCTAAATGATGACACATGTCTCGTACTGTTGTCACATGACGTAAATATGCCAACACATACAAATTTTGACCGGAAGTGAAGGATTTTCAATGCTGCCATGCATTTTATCGTGTTGTCATGAGACGTAGGTAAATTGGGAGTGGGCTTACGGGCTATCACGTGTTTTTACGAACAAAAAAAATCGGTATGTTTATTCAACTCACGTGTTTTTACAAGCTTCAAGGTTAAACGTCCTAATCCTCGAAGTTGCAATAATATATGGCATGCGCACTTTACGTCAAAGCAATATAGGAAAAAATAGAACAATGAGAATTTTTCTTTATTAGATGTTAAGCCATGTCTCTTTGCATGGGCGTACCGAGCATTTTTTACGGGATGGGGTTCCCAAATTAATATTTAATTTATGAGGCTGGCATTGTCACCACGAGTGTTCAAAAGCCTCTTTAAAATATAAGAGTAAAAAAAATAAAAATAATAATATTTAATTTTGCCAAAGAATTCTTAGCTACGGGCATGGTATAACAACACAGGTACTCTCTTCCGAGACTCGCGAACCACGTGACTGACACAAGCCTACGTCATCAAACGGCATTTAACAGCATGATGGCTTGTGTCAGTCACGTGGTTCGCGAGTCTCGGAAGAGTACCTGTGTTGTTATACCATGGCTACGGGTCTAAGAGCAGGGTGGGGCAAGTGCCCCACCTAGTCCCACCGTGCACCGTGGGTACGTCCATATCACGTTGACATTAATGGCCCTTGTCATGTCGAGGACTAGGACGTTATACCTTGTATTAACTTTAACTTGCCTTGTTCGGCCGGCTCACGAGTTGTCTCACGGCGAGATCGACTATCCGTCTCTTTCTAATTTGAAAGCTTAGTAAGGGACGGATAGTCTATCTCGCCGTGACACAGAGCGTGCAGAGGAGTCACATGCGCGTTCTCAAGTGAACGCTTATCAAAAACACTTGAGTGCGACAATGAACTACTGTAGATTTCGTCTTCCATTGACTATTATCAGACTGCGATATGGCTTGCATTTAATAAGGTCAAGTACTATTTTAATTCTTAGGAAATTTTCAGAGACTATTCTCTCCCCATATTATTCGGTACTTATATAGATAAGTACCGAATAATATGGGGGACGACCGCTTTAGCCTAGTTGGTAGTGACCCTGCCTACGAAGCAAGACGTCCTGGGTCCGAATCCCGGTAAGGGCATTTATTTGTGTGATGAGCAGACCCCGTATCATGGTCGGCCTTATCACTCGATAAGTGACAGATTAGAGCGTCCGTCACTGGCTGACACCGTTCGATAGAACGAGACGACGCTCCTATCTTGTCACTTATCGCGTGATAAGGCAGACCATGATACGGGGTCTGGAATATTGGTCCTTAGTCACGTTTTCTATGTAGGTACTTATTTATCTATATATCTATATTTATTTATCTATACAGGGAGGAACATTTCCTTGGACTAAGCTGAAAGGACAGTGTTATATAAGTGACGTAAAAACGATCTATTATAAATGTTAAGCTGGATTTAAAAGAAAAAAAAACATAAAAATCGAAATATTTTATCTTAGTGACAACCCTAATACTATACATAGTTATTATTTTCATTTGAAATTGACACATGTCACAAGTCACAAGAATCTTGCTAACTTCATTGAATCTGCTGGATAGGGTTGAAACATACAGTTTTTTTCACCAAAGTTTAACAAGTTGTCTCGGTAACCGTTAGAAATATTAATATGGTTACTAGGTGAGAAGTAAAGCACTAAACCTGATCTATATATCCCATTTGCTTAAAAGTCCATCGATCTGTTCCACCCAGTATATGTATGTTCAGTCTAGTACCCATAGCATAGTATAAGCTTTAGTTTGGGACTAGGTCGATTTGTGTAAGATTGTCCGCAAATATTTATTACTATCACTATCACTACATAGTATAAAACAAAGTCGCTTCCCGCTGTCTGTCCCTATGTATGCTTAGATCTTTAAAACTACGCAACGGATTTTGATGCGGTTTTTTTGATAGATAAGAGTGATTCAAGACGAAGGTTTATATGTATAATATAGTACCCGTGCGAAGCCGGGGCGGGTCGCTAGTTATTATTATATAATTAATCTATAAGGCGTGTTTTATCACTTTTATCGCGTAAATTCTTTGAGTGAGCTTGAACTTACGTTTTTGTCTTCTTGCCTTTAATACTTATGTACTTGTTTAGTCTACGCTCATTGGACAACTGTCTATAGTCAATTAGTCATGTTAATTTCTATTAGATTTCTCCCTGTGAGAACCCATAAGGTAAAACGTCCGAGTGAAACGACGAACGTATCATGGTCGGCACTATCACGCAATAAGTGACAAGATAGAGCGTCCGTCTCGTTCTATCGAACTGGTGACAGCCAGTGACGGACGCTCTATCTCTTATCGTGTGATAAGGCCAGCCATGATACGAGGTCAGGGCTTATACTTACTGCCAGCGTAATGGCACAGATGCAATACTATACTTAGTTTCTTACAGTAAGTAATGGCACAGATGCAATACTATACTTAGTTTCTTACAGTAAGTAATGGGACAGATGCAATACTATACTTCGTTTCTTACAGTAAGTAATGGGACAGATGCAATACTATACTTAGTTTCTTACAGTAAGTAATGGCACAGATGCAATACTATACTTAGTTTCTTACAGTAAGTAATGGCACAGATGCAATACTATACTTAGTTTCTTACAGTAAGTAATGGCACAGATGCAATACTATACTTAGTTTCTTACAGTAAGTAATGGCACAGATGCAATACTATACTTAGTTCCTTACAGTAAGTAAGACCCCATGGTCCATGCCGCAGTCCAACCTGATAAACCCTGATTTTTTATTCCGTGGAATTCTGACGTTTAAGAGGTCCCATTACGCGACGCGACAACTGCAGCTCAGAGTAAAAATCCGATACAGAAATCATCAAAATCGAGGTTTCGTTCTCGACTGTTTCCTCCTCCAAAACTTAACCAATCTTAACGAAATTTTGGAAATTGAATGGGAAGGAGACATTCTGTGTCGGACCGTTTTGATTTTTGTGCTTATTATTATACGATTTGTATACTAGGCGTCTGTTTGCGGTCAATTTATTTTGGCGTTTTGAGCGATGTTTGAAGTAGCCTAACTTCTATATAATCAAAAATATCCAATAAATAAAAACGAACCGACATAGATAATGATGATATTAATTTTGTATAAAAAAATTATTGATCTAGGTTCAAAAACCAGGGAGGAAACAGTCGAGAACGTTTGTATGGAAAAATGACCCATAGCATTCCCTCTTAATGGTCTTGCCTTGCCAGGCAAAAAAAAATTCCTTTGACTTATGGTGAGAAAAGGAAAGAAAAAAAATCAAGGGACATAAATTACAGTCCTTGTATTATAATTTTCAATTTTAACGTTTTTTTTATTTACCAAAACATAAACCTTTTAATTTTTGATTGTGTAATTGAATAAAAATAAATTATAAAATATTTTTGCGAGGTAAAAGAAATTTAAGGCTGGTATTGTTTTTGTAATTATCATATATTGCAAACCATCGGTTCTAAATTATATTTTTTGCACTAAATTGTTCTACATATAGCTCTGAATAAAGGATTTAAGTACATAACTGATGTTTTATTATTTTATTTGTCTCTAGCATTCTAATACCTTCCCAAAGTAACGTAGTTTATCTCCCACTCCAAACTGGCAAGTGGCAACTGGTTCAGAACACCAGAACTATGACATAAGTATATCTATATTGCTTTACATTTCTTAAAAAATGTTTCTAATATTATAAATCGTTAAATTCCAAAACATAGGTACCCTAACAATGTATGAGAGAATGATGAGGTCATGATTCCAAGAAAAATCTTAATAGCGTGTTGTAACACTTGTAACATATATTCAGAGCCATCTATCGAACAACGAACAACTCATAAGGGATGTTTGGATGTTCGTTCCTCAATCACACACAGGCAGAGATCAGATTACTCGGTTAAAAAAATAATAAATAAAAAAATAAAATAAATAAATATTAGGGGACAATCTTACACAAATCGACCTAGTGCCATAGTAAGCTCAATAAAGGCTTGTGTTATGGGTACTAGACGACGATAATGTATTACGTTAGTAAAAATGTTGTCAACTCCTGAATCGTCAAATTTTGGCAGCTGTCAGAATTCCGCGGAATAAAAAATCAGGGCTTAGAGGCGGTGTTCTTTTTACCCGACTGCCCCATTTATAACCTCCCTTTTTAGGGTTCCGGAGCCAGAATGGCAAAAACGGAACCCTTATAGTTTCGCTATGTCCGTCCGTCCGTCCGTCTGTCCGCAGCTTAGCTCAGAGGCTCTTGGTACTAGAAAGCTGTAACTTGGCATGAATATACATATTAGTCATGCCGACAAAGTGGTAAAATAAAATCTTGAAAAACATTTTTTTTTAGGGTACCTCCCCTACATGTAAAGTGGGGATGATTTTTTTTATTGTCGTCTACCCCATAGTGTGGGGTGTCGTTGGATAGGTCTTTTGAAAATATTGGGGGTTTGTGAAACAATTTTTCGATTAAACGATCCGTTTGTGAAATATTAAGCCTTAAAGTGCTAATTTTTGTTAGACTCCAGTGTCCCCACCCCCTGCTAGCTAAATGGTTGTTTTGGGATATGTGAAAAAATTCATGGTAGTAGTACATATAACGAAGTTAAAAGGAAAACTATCACAGCTAAGTAGGCTTTACACGTTTACGAGTAATAGTCGACCAACTTATAAAATGTACTTCAAGAAGTAATAGTTTCGTACAAATTCTATTGTAACTTATTATTATATATAATGGTACGGAACCCTTCGTGCGCGAGTCCGACTCGCACTTGGCCGGTTTTTATGTGTTAGTAGTGTTAGTACCTATTTTTAATTAACTTTTCTTGTTTTTCTGTTATATTTTCTTGTTTTGTTTCTATAAACGTCATCATCCTCCTAGCGTTATTCCCGGTTGTGCCCTAAAGGAGCCCGGGGTCCGCTTTGACTGCTTATCCCAAGATTTGGCATATGCACTGGTTTTACGAAAGCGAATGCCATCTGACCTTCCATTCCAACCCAGAGGGTAAACTAGAACTTTGGTACGAGCCAGGATTCGACCCCACGACCGCCGCATGCGTGAACCACTAGGCTACCGTTAGCTTCTGTTTCTATAAACGTTGTTAGTGTTAATGTGTAATTAAATGAACATGTAAATAGTATACTTTGTTTACTAACAGCTGTTTAGTGGTAGGTATCGGTATCTCAAAATTGACAGTGGAACTAGAATTACCAGTCTGAGGATTAGCATACATATGATTAACCCTATTGGCCCCTCAGGTGTCTTAATACACGAGAAAAACTACTAGTAATTGTCTGAACTACACACTTAGCTCTAAAGATATGTCCCTAAACGATTTTGAGTCTTATTCAATTGGCAATTAGTTCCAAAATTTATTAATATTTATAGATATATAACTGAAAAATTCCAATTCAGTCCTATTTTAATATCAATGCGTCCTGCTTACACACACTTGATTTAGCGCTTGCGTAAAAGGGACCACATGATTTTAATAAGAGAAACGCGTTGCGGAGTAGCCCTGGCTCTGGGTGTAATGTTACCACTTATTTTAAACGATTGTAAGTAGTAATTTGCAGGTTTCTTTAGATATTTATGCAGCTATTTACGTACCTAGGCATATAATCAAGTAGCTCACACCTCTTATTAGGTTTTAAGGACCGCTGTGAGTTTATTTAGGATCCCAGAGGTAATAAAGCGGCCAAGTGCGTGTCGGGCCACGCGCAGTAGTTGCCTGTCTGTCATTGTTTCATTGACACGCGCTGCTTCAGCTTGGGCCGAAAATCGTTTGTGTGTCCAGATGTTTGGATGTCCCGCTTTCCCGCTGTTCTTCTCTACAGGTCGCAGTTCTGAACCGATTCTCGTGAAATGTTATGAGCAAGTTCGTTAATTAGGTACTACCTATAAGTATAGTTTTTTTTGCCGAATCACTTTTTTGAAATTAAAATAAACCTACAGGACACAGAGGTAGTGTGAGGTATTGGTTTTACTCTAAGTACCTACCTACTAGACTCAAATTAACGGTGTAGGTACTGCCTTTTTACTCGTGTCTCTTAGAACGGAAATAGGCACCCCGCGAAGCGGGGTGACGTCAACATGCTGGCGGTTAGGTTTAGGTTATGTTAAAATAATTGCCGTGCGTCTATACCCGCACGCCTACGCAAATAAAATGGCAAACCAATGCATTGCTTAGTTTGGGACTAGGTCGATTTGTGTAAGACTGTCCGCAAGTATAATTATTATTATATTATTGTTTATACATTAATACTATTTTGAGCCGCAAAGTATGTAAACAAAAGTACCCTCTTCATTTAGCTGAATGGTGCATCACCCTACCCGCTTAATGCAATAAAATCATACTGCAATTTGAACCTTGAATTCGAACAAACTAGTTTAGATTTCATATTGCCATTCAATATGTTGCTAAATCAAGGTATGCCAATCAATACTTTGTAGCCAAGATATAGAATTTGTAGAGCGTGGCTGGTAGTGGTAGAGTTACGCCGTGTGGAGTAGGAAGCTTGGCGCTAATTAATTGCGATCTGATATCTTTTTCACGCTGAAAGCTGTATGAGCTATGAAGTCTTGGCATCACTTTACATGTAATGTTTTTGGTGGGATCTTTATTGCACAAAAGAACAACTTATCGGCCAACCATGATACGGGGTCAGGACGCGGATATGCGGTAGAACGAGACATAAATATGTCTTACCCCTATAACACATAGTTGCATCCTGTATGATGGGCCATGATGGCCCATTGTGTGGAGCAGGCTTAATAGATATAGATACTTAAATACATAGAAACCTTCAAAGATTCAGAAACAAATATTCATGCTCATCACGCAAATGTTTGCCCTTACCGGGATTCGTCCAACGTTTACTAAGGTACCGTAAAATGGGGTGAGTAGGGTTCGCGGGGAGAGTTTGGTTTTGAATGGGGAGAGAAGGGATGAAAGGGGGGTGAGATGGGATTTTAAGGCTACTGCTACAAAAATAATGTATTCCAATTTAAAATGGAGCTATAGTAATACTCATAATAAAAAAAGGATCCAACAATCTTCCTAAATCACCTTTTTATGAAATCCCATCTCACCCCAATTACGAGGGACTACGGGGTGAGGTGGGATTTCCTGTTTATCGTCAAAGTTATGAAACGAACGAAGTTATGGCAAAATAAAATAAAAACTAAAATACAAACGACCGGATCACTTATTATATACACCATTCAGTTTGCATATAAATAAAATAAATAAAATAAAATAGCCTTTATTACTAGCTTAACTATCACTAGGTTTAGGTACATTTACAATAAGATTATCACATTATCAGGTATTAGTTATTATGCAATAAGATTGCTTACTTAATTTGATTTTACATCATTTTGATTAATATTTATATTACATTCATTTAAATAATACTTAATACATTCTTAAATTCATTATAATTTACAATATTTATATATACTACTAAGCTAGTGTGCCCATTTCCCGGCAAAGGCCTCCTCCATCTTTTTCCATTCGTCTCTAACTTTAGCCTTCCGTGTCCACGTTTTGCCTGCCGCTTCTACGAGGTCGTCGCACCATCGGCGCCGGGGCCGGCCGCGAGGGCGCACGTCCTCGCGCGGCCACCAGTGGAGCACTTTCTCGCTCCATCGTCCATCGGTTGTCCTCGCTAGATGCCCGGCCCATCGCCATTTCAATTTACAGGCTAATTCAGCGGCATCTATTAATTTTGTTTGTCCTCGGATTTCCTTATTTCTTTTTCTGTCTTTCAGTTTTAGGCCGAGCATGCTCCTCTCTGCCGATCTTTGAAATACTTGGACCTTATGTATGATGTCCTTTGTAAGGGGCCAGGTCTGGCATCCGTAGAGTAGTGTGGGAAGTACAACCGTGTCCATGGCTTTCTTTTTAAGTCTTAAGGGTAGGTTCGACTTGAATACTTCTTTCAGCGACCAGTATTTAGCCCAAGATTTTTTGATGCGACGTTCGACTTCGTGAGATGTGCTATTCTTAAACGATATATTTTGTCCAAGATATAGATATTCATCTACGTATTCCAGTGTGCCTGAGTTTCCAGTCCAGTTTGCATATGTAAAAATAAAATGTCAGTTTTGCCCCTACTCACCCCATTTTACGGTATTGTGTATTCTTGTGTTACTAAGTATTATGTATCAAATAATATCAAACTTTAATGTATATTATTGTACCCTTTCCTGATCTTTACCTTGTTTTCCAGATTTCCGATATATCCGTTTTTTCCTGAAGTCCCGTTTCCTCGTTTTTTGGCTGAATGCGCCGAGAGCGCGATGCCATTTTATATAAAAAAAAAAGTTTTATGTATCGTTGTATATCAAAGACAAGACTGTGCAATACAATAAAGAATACTGTTCCCTATAGACTACGTAGAGCATCCGGAATGCATGCAAATTACTTGAGTTTGTTTATTCTGATCCTTACAAGCAGAAGCAGAGCTGGGTCGCTATTCGATTCACCGTTTTCACATCTGTTTTCAATTTCAATATGTTTTGCTCGCTCTTTTCGATAAGTTAAGGGTACGTCAGGGTCCACTGGAACAAACATTTTTCGGACCACATTCTAAGACAAATATTATTATATAAGTATATAATAATATGAAAATGTTTTGTAACAGGGATGTTGATTTATAGACAAAAATTGTTCGATAAATATATGTATTTGTATCGCCATTAATGTAGGTACCATCACCGAAATATGGATACTTTTATTTGACTTTTTCCACAATTATGTTAAAACTTAAACCGTAGTGTTGCTATATTGATAGTAAACCATCAAATTATTACAATAAAGTGTAATTCCTACTAATATTATAAATGCGAAATTTTGGATGTTTGTATGTTTGTTACTCAATCACGCATAAACGACTCAACCGATTTGGATGAAATTCTGCACGAAGATGGTTTAAAGCCTGGATTAAAATATATGATAGTTTTTATTCCGGGTCTACGTAGACGAAATCGCGGGCGGAAGCTAGTTACAAAATATAATAAAAAATATAAAAAGGAGACTTGAAAGTAAAAAAAAATATGTAGGTACTTACCTACATATTTTATATCGGTCTAGTGTCACATAAAAAAAAAAAAAAAAACCTTGTACTAAAAGTAAAAAAACGCGGAATTTCAAGACCAAAGAAGCGATTTACGTGATTTCATACACGAAGATAATGCTGTGACGTCACAATACAATGTCAATTTGTATGAGGCGTTTCGGCTGCGGCTAGCAAGGGCCCGCCTTTGACCCTCTTTTTATCTATTTACGTGCTCTAATTGTGGCTAGTCCCATAAAAATATTTGATCCACTCAAAAAACTGGTCTGAATGGCACCGTAAATATTACTTGTCAAGTAGGTACCCAATTGTCCCATAAATAACAGTTCACGTGGTGAAAGTGACGGGTTGGTCAGAATAAATATTAAATTCACTGTTATTATACTTAAGTACTCAAGAATTGCATTAATTGAGTGGAATGCGCAGTTTCCATCTCGCGATACGTGATTAAAAAGTATTTTTAATTTATGCTTAAGTTGATTAAATACCGTTGTATGAAACGAATCATCTATACTTACTTTTATTTGCACTTTCAGTAAAAGAGAGCATAGGAACTAAGATATTCAAATATCAAAGGAACCTGTATGGGAAGGGGACCCTTGAATAATATTAGCTGTGCAGAATATTACGCTTGAAACCATCTACACAAGGCTAATTTGACAATAAATACCTATAAATTAATATTGGATACATTGATGGCCTCTGACCGTCCGTCGTACGGTGCCTAAACATGATCACTCACAGAGAGTCAAAAGTCCATATTGAAGGTTTGTCAACGGGCCATGGAACGCAGCATTTTAGGTTTAAGAAGGGGCTTTCAGGGAAATCGCAGTTTGTAAACACATCATATTTGCAATCGATTTGTCGGAACAAACAAAGCCATACAAAACCAAAATAGCCTCGATAGAAAAAAATCGCCAAAACATATCTTAGTTTTACCTAATTTCAATGGTGTGACGTTCCCGTGCATATAATTAACGTAAAATTTTTGCATACCTAATAAATATCTTTTTGATATTGCCAAGTGATGCCGCGAGCGGTTTTTGTTGATCGAGCGGATTTGTTTGCGAGGCCCTTTTTATTTCGCGCGATACCCTTCGATTACTGTGTCTATCAGCACGTCTAGCATGGGACGGCTGCGGCATACTCTAGATTTTTATCGCACTATACCTCTTGTTCTAAAAGTTCTAATAAGAGAAAGACGGATAGTCCGAGAAAAATCGAGAACTCGCGCGCCGTCGCGTGCTAGCCGTGCAGAACCGATTTTCAGGCCGAGTTCCTAATCCAGTCGAGCCAGCCGCTATGCGAGGGCACGCGGACCCTCACTAACCCCCTGTCCCTGTGACTTACTAGCGCAAAGTGGGAATGGGCCGGCCACGTTTGTCGCATGCATCCGGATAGATGGGCTAGTATAGCCACCAAGTGGTTGCCGCAGGTCGAAGCAGACGCCAGTCATGGCATCTCATACTCATACTCGTTTATTAATAATATAACAAAATATGACATGTCATCCAAGGTCCCACCAGTGGGACACCGAAATAGACTAACAAAACAAAATGTGGAAACAATCTTACATCCAATTTTAATTAAACCAGGGACTACAAGTTAAGTATATAAGTTCGCCTTTGTACTTTGATCTATTGTGTGACATGTATATTTTTTAACCTGTTATTGTGTACAATAAAGTGCTTACATACATACTATAGAACCGGTGTTATTCATTACCTGTAATATAAATTGCCAAACTTTAAAAAAATACCTATATGCTAATTAGAGGTAGGTATTGTTGTGTTTCCGCTTTTGTGTTCATCGGAATGTGATTGATATTAACATTATTAAATACCTGTATTTAATACCGGTATTCCTTGTAGGTACCTGATAGTACGTCTTTTCTGTATTTTGTCTCTTTCTCGCTCTTTTATATTTTATTTTCTTATCATGTTCGTGTTCCTCTTACTCCTGTTGCGACGGGTTTATACTACATAGTAGGGAGGGAACACACAAAAATTCCGAAGAGTCATTTGTCCGAAAGTACATTATATATTCCGAGATTACAAAATTCCGATCGCCATTAACCGCTAGACGAGAATTTGGACGCAGATTATTAAATTAAATAGGTTAGGTTAGTATTATATCCCCAAAATTAAAAAAAATATCAGCGGAACATGGTTTTCGGAATTATGAAATTTGGAAAAATATGCTTACGGACAAATGATGAAATGACTCTTCGGCATTATGTAGTGTACCCCTGACAGCTATAGGTACATATACATACAATAGAGTTTTATGCAAATTATGTTGACCTCTTCGTTTGAGTAATTAATTCCGCTTTTGTCTATACTTGGAGAGTGGTAAACACTTCCCATGCGATCCTTCCCACTTCACCAAAGACACCAAATCCATGCAGTTTTTTATTTAAAACAGCAGACAATATGGTACCTACTTATATTATTTTCGGTAGTAATATCATTTAAAGAGGTTTTATGCCTGTGAAATAAAAGTTTAGTAAGTTTGCATAATATCCGGAACTCATCCGTTCCTTTGATAAATAACCCTGAAGTTTTATTGTATGTACCTAGTCCTATAGATATCATTAAAAAAATATAGGCCATATAGGCCATATTTTATCCCGCAGTTCTGTCTGCATTCTTTGCAATTCACATGCGGAGCGGGCAAGCAAAAACATAAAAAAATCCGCGTTAAAATTATAAAAATAGACTCACCGTTCGATTCATCATGTCAGCCACTTCACTATAACAACGTTTGTTTACATCACTTGTTTATGTTTACGTTGAGTATATGTTTATCTTGTTAATATTTACGTTTGCCGCACGTCCGTACGTTCTGCTGCTCGCATGCGGAGTGAGATGGTTGGGAACCACGTGCGCCGCTAGTGAGATTTTGATAACATTCCTATATTGAATTCGTCAAACGTGAGATTTTAAATTGAGCGTCTGGGTTGCGAGCTTGTTATTGGCGTTTGTTGTGCTTATGCCGTGCCAAAATTTAAAATAGAAACGAATACGTTTTGTTGACGTTTGACAATGCTAATAAATAACACTGTAGATTTTTAATAACAATGTCGCAACGCAAAAATGGAAAACTTATAATTTCATAATGCCCGTATACTAAAAATGGTTCTGAATACGATAGGTTCAAATATGTACTTCAAAGGTTTAGACTGCCTTTCCTGAAAAACAAGACAGACGTGCCGTACGTGAGTATCCAATGAACTTACAATATTTTGTTACCAAATATATTGTAGTTTGTAACACAGCCTTACACCTCAGGTAATAAAGACGTGTTGCGATATATTTGGCAACCTTGGCTGCTACTAACCATATGATGCTGACTGTACAATGTCCGGTCATGCTATTGCCTGTGAATTTCTTGTAATTCATGGTAAGATACAAATTACGTAATATTAAAGCAATAGGGATGCGGACTAAGATTTTTTTACGATGCCATTCGAACTAGTTTTGGAGAGGAACAAATGTTTGTATTGGAGCAACTACAATTAAAGAACATAAATACCCAATGGCGGCAGCGGAAAACGCTTCATACTGATGACGTACCCACGTATGACGTCACTTGTACACAGTAGTTGTATCATTGTATGGAAAATCCGGTAAATTGTTGTTTCGGTCGCGAAATACTGCGTTTAAGTACACAGTTGATATACAATTTTGTTTCTATAAAAGCGTAAGGATTCTATTGGCAGCTTTAAATTCACTCATGGACAATAAAAAAAAATGCATCATTTTTCTAAACTTTCAAGGTCTTCAGGATCTTTTTATAATTTAAATTACATGCTATAATTTATACTTTATTACGATAATTTGATGGTCTACTATCCATTTAGCATCACTACGTTATCAATTTGAACATGAGGCCGCAGGCAGCTATTATCAGCTTACACTGATAAGTTTTTCAATGTATAATAGAAATGAGAATCGACTGAGAAATGTAGTTATCCTAAAACCATTCAGAATTTAGATACTTACTTGGTTTTTACTTTGTCTTATCATAAAAGTTATTTCATATTTGTATGTCTTTTAATAACGTATACGTACATACATACTTATGATGTCATTTAAAACCAAAGCAAAAACTATGACTAACTTTTGTTATTACGGTGATGTAGTGTAGCAGGAAAACGTGTATATTTTTCGATACTTTTCGGGATTTCCAAAACGAAATTTTATTTAAGTACCCTGTACTACATAAACGTTTTATGCAATATTGTCCATTGTGCCATGAGGTAGGTAAGTCGTTTTTTTACGAACGAGAGTGTATTAGAAGCCCGATGCCGGAGGCGGAGGGCTTTGATGGTTCGAGTTTGTAAAAAAAATGAATACAAATCACATCGACGATTGACATTTTGTACTTTTTATTGCTATTTATATTTGGGTACCAATTTCGTTTAATATGTATTTATATCTATTTGTTTCCTCACAAATATAATGAAAAAAATTGTGTGTACGGTAAGAATGTTATAAACTCGAATCATCTCTCCGCCTTCGGCATCGGACCTCTAATTGACTCCTTTTCGTAATTCGTAAAACATGTTTAACCGTACTAGTGGCACAACTCATTTATCTAATATAATTAAGTATAATTCTTACTTTACTGCAACGTGGCTTGGCTGAGTCCCGCACGTCAGAGGACCAGGTGACCCCATTACTTACTTATTTCAGCAGTTGACTCCACATGTACCCTACTCATACATCAATTACATTGTTAATTGAGAGAGGTCACGGCGAGTGTAATGTTGACTAATGTATTTTTCTCAAACTTGCAATGAAATGTTGACGTGACTTACTTAAAATTAGGTTCGGAAATACTACGTATCCGGTGCGATGAGTGAAGATGATATGTAAAGGAATTTCATACAGCCTTACACACCTTCTTTTGTTTTTAAACGGGGGGCGCGGTGCGGGGCGCGGGCCAGTTGGCGGCGGCGGTGCAGGCGGTGCACTTCAGAAACGTATTATTTATAAAACAAATTGACTACTTTTTATTTTTATTTCATTGCAAGTTTGAGAAAAGCAGTATACAAATCTCGGCGAGAAACGGGGTTGCCGGCCGCGTACTGTGCTCGCTACGCTCGGCCGTCTATATCTACTTTGGCCTGCAACCCTTCGTTTCCCGGTCTCTATATAGCTATTTTACAAGCTTTTATTTAGCTTGCCCTGTTTGTTTTTTAGTTGGTCAGTTTGTTAGTAAGGGACAAATCTTGCAAAAGAAATTTAACCCATTTCCCGTTCTTCCACTTCAGGAGACAAATAGTGATAGAAAATAGTTGATCCACCCATACTTTTGTAGGTGCCTGCCACGTGCACATCCAAGTACCCGTCTATCTTTCTAATCAATATGCAATGTGAACTTTAACTTATTGATACGTGGAGAGTTGGGTGCCGGTTAATGTACGGCCCAATAATCGGCGTCCACTATATCTGTTTCTTCTTCACTATCTAACTCGTGCAAAAAGAGACAATAGATGGACACGGATTTTCGGGCCGTACATTAACCGGCACCGAGAGTTCCTATGTACAGTCACCAGCATTAATACCTGCTATAACAACGCGCGCATAATTTTTTTTCATATCTCATGCTCTGAAAGTGGGTCGTTGTTGTTCTAAAAAGTGTGCAGAAAGTAATACGTTTCTACTCTTGTGCAGAAAAGTACCTAGTGTATTCCAATTAGTCCTCGCCTTATAAGCACTATGCGGGTTACTAATTCTAATAAATATCAATACTTACCCCGCCAATGACAAAGGGAAATAATTTTATGCTTACAAGTTCATGGAATTTATTTTATTAAATATAAAATAAGTTAATGTTGTAAATTCTTTACTTTTATTTTAGCTAAAATATTCACTAGGCTCTATGAGGTGGTGATAAATGGAATACACCCACAAACCTTTTTTTACCTTAATAGTTGTGCATGTGAGCTAAGGCAGAAACGCATACAGCCACTCTTCAACTAATGTACTAATAATAAATACAATTAGTATGAAAATATTGGAATATGCTATTTGTGTCTATCACAATTAAATTATGAAAATATGTTTATTATATAGTTTTGACTTTTGGAAATACGAATATATGTAATACTATTTGGTTATAAAAAAGTAAAAAATATTTTTTATTTCAAAATTTAAATCGTAGTTTAGATATTATATTAGATAGCATATACTCGTAGATATGTCACGTGACCGAAAATGCCGACGACCATTTTATTCTCGTGAGTGACGTCATTACACCATATATACATATACGCGCGAGCGAGACAGATTTTTGCCTCTTTCTTTAGGACAGGTGAGATGGAAATAAGTATTGCCGTTTTTGAATTGTATACTTTGAGTACATATTGTTTAATTTTGTCTGTTTTTTTTTTACTTTCCTCGTATTGCATATGAAAAGTAGAGTGTTTAACTCGGGTGAAAGTCACCCATTTCTGACTCGAACCATTGGCGCTCTCACTTCGTTCGAGCGTCATAATATCTCGTCAGAAATGGGTGCCTTTCAGCCCTTGGTTAACAATCTACTATTGCTGCCTTTGTTACGGCAGATACTAATGTTGGTGACTGTACTGTCGACGAAAATAAAGGCTTGGCTCATCATAATTAAATAAAAAAGTTTATTGAGGACGACACATTTCAAAAACAACATTGAGGCAGTGGATCCTAAACTAGGCCAAGCGTGTATCTTGGGAGCCGTGGAAGATGTTATACGCACCGCCTTTTTTTTAAATGATGTATTTAATTACACGTGATAAATACCGACGATTCTATACAGGTGACAGAATTTGTAAAATCGGATGAGCGGTTCCGAAAATTATTTTACTTAAAACCTCACAAACCTTACCTTGACCTCTTTATAATATCAGTAGGTATAGTAGATATATATCTATACTATCTCTGCCCCTATGGCTCTAACCTTAAAAAAGTCCTTAAAATATCGAATATATACATCTCAATCGCACTTCCCGTATTCAGGTGTAGATACCTACTCTATCTGACTTTTTCGGACGTTACGAGTAATTCCTAGCAATTTTTCTCCCAACCATTTCTCACCCTCGGTTTGATTTCTAAAGGGTCATTTACATGGTGCAATAAATCGCATGCGAGTTTTATTACATTGCAAGGTTTGATTGAATTCGTCCTATTTCGGTACGAAAACAAAAAGGCAAGACTAGTGACTCTGTGGGCTGTAGAACAAACACAAACTTTTTTTAATTTCGAAAGTCTGAATCGACAAAAAAAACTATTATAATTATTGGACCTGCAGGTCGATCACGTAACGCATTGTACAATTCGCCATCACATAGGTACATCTGAGCGGTCAAGGTGTTCACAAACATCTGAACACGACTTTTGCTGCATGTTCGGATAATTTTGAACACCCTGAGTACCTACAGATGTATGTGACGCTGACTGTACGTACGTTAGGTAGATCTAAATGTCAATGTTTATACCGAAAAATGACAGTTGGTATGTCCCGACGCGCGTTGGATATGTTACGTGATTACCCCTCAGCTCACAATTGTTTTCTAGAATCGGATATCCAGACATACGAAAGAACTTAGACCCAAATTGAAATGGAGAACTTCGTTCGATTCGCTCGCTCGTTCAAACATACACTAATGTGAATATTGTGAATAAAACGGAAGCCCCAATCGCAGCCTGTCATCGAACTGAACCTTGAATAAACTGTATTATTGTTGCTAGAAAATGTTTAAATTCCTACGTATAAAAGACTAGTAGAGACATATTCTTTTTTACAGAAGTAAAGTGCTTTAGAAAGGCATAACATATAACGCAGATACCATGTTTATTGACACCTATGACACTTATGCATAAATATTTTTTTAATGTAGCGGCATCAATCAAGTTTGCTCATAACATACCATTACGATTTTTTATTTGAACTAGTTCATCTGTGGGCTGTAGAACTCGCGAGCCTCTTTTCCATTTTTGAAGTGAAAACTTCTTTAGCGGCGCTGTGCACTTTCTGTGATGGGGAAAAATTGTTAAACTCGCCACAGGTCACGTGACGGTAAGATGTCACGTGACCGTGAGATTCGAGAGATACTCGCAACAGGTCACGTGACCGTAAGATGTCACGTGTTTTTTAATTCGGAATGATGAGTCGACAAACAGAATTACATAAAATGCGACTACAGGAGAACGCTGATCAAGCAGAAGGAAGTAAAGCGATATCAAATAAATAGTAATTTGTTATACAAGGGGGGAAAGTTGTATTTTACCTGCGAGTGTTCATTTGAAACACGAGCTAGCAAGGATTCTATGATTGACGATAAACAGGAAATCCCACCTCACCCCGTAGTCCCTCGTAATTGGGGTCAGATGGGATTTCATACAAAGGTGATTTTGAAAGATCGTTGGATCGTTTTTTTTTATTATATTATGAGTATTACTATAGCTCCATTTTAAATTGGAATACATTATTTTTGTAGCAGTAGTCTTAAAATCCCATCTCAAACCCCTTTCATCCCTTCTCTCCCCATTCATAACCCAACTCTCCCCGCGAACCCTACTCACCCCATTTTACGGCACAGAAACCTGTTGGTTAAGAATAAATAACTATACGTTACAAATAATAAAATAAAAACTGTCTGGAAAATTATTAGACAAGAATGTTCTTCTCAAAAACCCCGTGATTTTCAATTTAACATACGACGTGAGAATAAAATCATCAATTCAGACATAGAAGTAGCGGCAGCATTTCAAGACTTTTTCTCGAATATAGCAAGTGATACCACTAAAGACCTTGAGTCATCTTCAGTGCAAGCTGAACTGCTACTACGTTCTTCAATTAGTCAGTGTGTACACCTCTTTGAATTTAGTTCTATAGAACCACAAACCATATGTAAGGCATTCAAGTCGTTAAAGAATAAATGTACTGAAGATTTATGGGGAACTTCAGTAAGATCTATAAGCTTTATCATTGATACAATTGCTCCTCATCTATCTAGTATCTTTAACTGTTGTTTAAGCAAGGGTATATTTCCAAACCTTATGAAGTTTAGCAAAGTTTTACCTTTATTTAAATCTGGTGACAAAAGTGATCTAGCGAACTTCCGGCCAATTTCTATTCTGCCGGTTCTAAGTAAAATCTTTGAAAAAATCATGTTGAATCAGTTGCTGGCTCACTTCGCAAAAAATAAACTGTTTCGTGAACAGCAGTACGGCTTTACAAGGGGACGCTCTACTACTGATGCTGCTTCCATGCTCATTAAGCATATTTATAAAATTTGGGAAGACTCTTGCGATGCACTGGGAATATTCTGTGACTTGTCAAAAGCTTTTGACTGCGTTAAACATGACATTATAATAATTAAATTAAGACATTATGGATTATCTGAAATGGCCCTAAGCCTTATTTCGAGTTATCTGATCCACAGAACGCAAACCGTAGTTATTAATAAAATTCAGTCGGAAAAGGCTCCTATTAGACTAGGAGTACCCCAGGGATCCATTTTAGGACCTTTCCTTTTCTTAGTCTATATAAACGACTTGCCAAGCATTGTAAAAGACGCTTGTGAAATTGTATTATTCGCAGATGACACATCCTTAATTTTTAAAGTCAATCGACATTCTGATAATTATAATGACATAAACAATACTATTGACAAAATTTTTAATTGGTTTACTGTGAATAATCTGTTACTGAATTCCAAAAAAACAAAATGTGTTAGATTTACTTTACCCAATGTAAAGCCGGTGAGTGGTAACATTTATATTAATGAGGAATGTTTAGAAATGGTAGAAAAAACTGTATTTTTAGGTTTAACTCTAGATAAACATTTGCAATGGAGTCCACATATATCTACTCTGGCAAATAGACTTAGCTCAGCAGCTTATGCAATCAGAAGGATTAGACAACTCACCAACGTAGAAACTGCCCGAATAGTGTATTTCAGCTACTTCCACAGCGTAATGGCATATGGAATTTTACTTTGGGGCAAAGCTGCTGATATACAAACCATCTTCGTTTTGCAAAAACGAGCAATACGGTCAATATACAATATGGGCTCACGTGTATCACTGAGAGAACACTTCAAAAACATAAATATATTAACAATGGCATCACAGTACATTTATGATACTATTATGTATGCTCTTAAAAATGTAGCAACGTTCCGTAAAATGCATAGTGCGAGACATAAACACAAAATTGCAATAACCAAGTTTCGAGTTAGGAAAGTCAGTAAATCCTTTTTGGGCCAATGCATTCATTTCTATAATAAACTACCAAAGGAAGCATTAAATTTACCCTTTCCTAGGGTAAAAACATATTTAAAGACTTTTCTACTGAAAAAGGCATATTATACCGTTGAAGAGTTTTTAAATGATAAAGATGACTGGCCCTCTTATAGGGCTACATAAACACCTTGATAATAATTGAAACAGACATACATTGAATTACTTAGAATTAGGTGACATGAATTATTTTAGTTATTTTAATTAAGAAATGTGTATGATTGTTTGTATAACAGAATGGTAATATTGGTGATAAAACGGATACAATGTAATCTTTGACGATGCAAAAGTGATTGTGAAATCCTACTTGAATAAATGATTTTTATCTTATCTTAATGGTATAGTTCCTCTTTGTGGTGTCCGATGAGGCCACCCTACAATTTTCTCATTACATACACGAAACTGAATCAGGTTATATCAAAAGTATATAAGTAACCTATTAAAAGTATGTTGTCCTCATGATAAATGGCTGCACATTATGTTTGCTGTCGACTGAGATACATTCGTATTGTTGTTGTTATTTTAAACGCAGGAAATCTTGTTTTTAGCAAAATAGCTTTATTTTAATAACAGTGTCATAATTTAAGTAATTATGCGATCTCGACGGATGATTCCACAGAACTACATATATCAAGATAGAAGGAAAGAGTGTATGTACTTCGCGTGGCAAAAGTAAGTATGATGGACTTCCTTACTCGCCGCGAACTTCAGTCCGCTCCCGACCTCGGAACGCGTGCGACGTCAGGTTATAACCACAAAATGACTCGTTGTTCGATACTGAGCTGTTCAAACACCACCAAAAAAGGTGAAGCTGTTAATCGTGGTATTTCCTATCATAGGTAAGTACTATTTGTCCTAAAATGCCTGTTATTAATTAAAAAAACAATTTATTTATTGCTCTGTATTATTTTCATCAAAATAGATTATGTCCAACTCTCGTTTTCCATTGCGGCTTTAGTTTGACGAGACACACTTGACGTGCGTTCAAAACCAGCGATGTATAAATAGGCTATTCAAATTGTCGAGTCGCTTCATGGTCGATTTATTCATTTTTCTGTCACTAGTGCTGTACCAGTGTGCTGTACACTGTGATTTTCTTACTCGGTTAAATCGATTATAAAAGCAGAGAAATGAAAATTACGTTTTTTATTATTATCTACTCTTGCGTTCCTGACCGATTGACAGACAGCGCACGGCCTAAACCGCTAAAGATATAAGCATGAAATTTGGAACATGTATTCTTTACAGTACGTGGACGTGTACTAAGAACGGATTTTTCGAAATTCAACCCTTAAGGGGGTGAAATAGGGGTCGAACCGTTGTATGGAAATCGTTCATTTGGAAAGTTAAAGACTCGAATCTTTGTATGGAGGTTTCTTACTAAAAACCAAAACAAATGATTTAGCGTTGTTATAAAAAATCATCCACTGAGGGGGTCAAATAAGGGTGCAAAGTTTGTATGGGGGAAACTTTATTTTTTGAGCTAGAGACTTGAAACTGCAGAAATATTACATATTAAAATACAAAAATAAGATTTTTTTAGTGTTTTAGGAAATACCACCCCTAAGGGGGTTAAACAGGGGTGCAAAGTTATTATGGGAGAAATTTCATTGTTTGAGCTAGAAGCTTGAAACTTTGTAGAAAGATTACTTATTTAAATACAAAATAAAAACCTTAAAGCGTTTTGGAAAAATCCACCCCCACGGGGGTAAAAAAGATGTGAATAGTTTGCATGGGGGAAACTAATTTTATAAGCTAGAGACTTGAAACGTTGTAGAAGGATTACTTATTAGAATAAAAAAGTGCTTTTAGCGGTTTCGAAAAATTCCACCCCTAAGAGGGTTAAACGGGATTCAAGGTTTATATGGAAAGCAAGAAAATACTATAGTAAGAGATTTGTGACTTTGGTTAGCCTGTAGGTATGTAAAAAGACTACAAAACTGATTTCAGATTTTTTTTTTATCCATCCCTTAAAGGGGGTTCAAAGTTTGTATGGAGAGAAAACTAATTTTTAATGTAAGATATTTTTAACTTTGGTCTTAGACTGTTTATTAAAAGACTACAAAACAGATTTCAGCGTATTTTTTTTCATTCATCCTAAGAGTTAAGCCTTAAGCCTTAATGAGCTTACTATGGGACTAGGTCGATTTGTGTAAGATTGTCCCCTCATATTTTTTTTATTTTTATTTTTTTTTATTTAAGAGTGTTAAAAGGGGTTTCGAAGTTCGTATAGAGAGCAAGGCATTGTTAACCGAATTAAAAAAGAAAGGAGGTTCTCAGTTTGACCTGTATGTTTGTATTCATCCCCTTAGAGGGTTAAAAGGGGGTTCGAAGGTTGTAGAAAACAAGACATTTTTAAAGTAAGAGCTTTATAACTTCAGGTTTAGACTGTTTAAAAACTATAGAATTTTCAGTGTTATTGACTGATTGCCGAAGGAGAGGAGGGTTATTTTGAAATGTTGTAGGTATATGATGTCCGTAGTGAAAATCAATATTATTAACAAACAGGTTATGGTTACTTCTAAATTGCAATTTTGTTTCAGTTTTCCGAATGATCCGCATGTTAAAAATAAATGGATTGAAGCAACGGGTCGTATTAAATGGTTTCCTACAAAATACAGCCGGATTTGTTCCATACATTTCCACGAAGACACCTTCAGAAATTTGTGTTCAAGATGCTTAGGGAGAGAACATACTAAAAGTCTCTATGAGTTCTTTCCTTCTAAAAATACTGTAAAAAAAAACTAAGACTTTTTTTCATTTCTCTGTCGGTTCTTATCGATATTTTGAATCGATACAAAATTGTTACAACTGCCGCGTGCTAGTCGATGTTGACGAATCGATTTCGCGCGGATTATGTTTCTCGTCACTAAATTACGCTTGTGACGTCAAATTACCTACGCAAAATGTTACACGCTCGGTTCCCATACTAATCGGCGCGCACTTTCCTTCTATCTTGATATAGTTCTGTGCACTGAGCAGAGCCCATGCCGAGCCCGTGCCGTGCCCGTGCCGAAGCCGGAACATATAATACGACTAAATGAAGTGTTCGTCTCAGTCACATGTTTCGCCGCATAATAGGGGTATGACCTAGATTTTTTTACGGTGCCATTCGAACCAGTTTTTGGAGAAGAACAAATGTTTGTATTGTAGCAACTACAATTAAATAACGTAAATACCCAATTGGAATCAAAGACGGACCTCGCTGGCGGCAGCCGAAATGCTTCATACTAATTGGGATAGAAGTATATTATGACGTCATAGTTTGCTATTTGTACTGATCGTTGTATGGAAAATCAAGTATTGCTGTTTTGGTCGCGAAATACTACGGTTAGGTCCGTAGATGTAATACAATTTTGTTTCTATAAAATTGTAAGGATGCTATTGATAGCTTTAAATTTACTCTTGGACGATAAAAAAAAATGCATATTTTTTATACATTACAATAATTTGATGGTTTACTATTACTATACATTTCGCAACATGATTGTACAACCCTATTATTGACACTTTGTTACCCGATATGCTAACTACATGAACATACCTACACATCATATCGTAGCACTTATCCGGTGGATATTTACCTTAATTAACTTATTAGGATATTACAAAAAAATGCATCCACTTACTGCTAATGACGAACACAATACCTACCTACCTATTCTAATTTGGAGGATGTCATAAAAATAAACTCTTATGCCGACCGCAAGAATTGTACGAAAACGATAAGATTTATATTTAATAGTTTATAGTTATGTATGATAAAATCGTTCGTATAAGCACACCCGGAAACGCATATTTCGAAGTTACAACTGTTAAAATGTTACTTATTATTCCTAATCCTCTGTCAGAAGGGTTTTCGATCATTTAGGAACGTGATTATATTATGTGTATGTATATATTTACATTTCGATAAAATTGAAGATAGTCTGTGTTTGCGCGGGCATACCGAAAAATAGATACTTATCGACGTGACTTTATGCATAGATAACGTGGTATTTATGGAGCAGGGATGTTGCAGACATTCGCATCTGCATTCGCAACCGCGGATGTTCCGCATAAATTTCCACATCAGCATCCGCATCCGCATCCGCCAAAGTCGATGCGGTGTATTTTCGGATGCGGATGTAGTGCAATTTAAGGCGCCGTAGTTTCAGCGAAGTTAAGCGAACAGAGTTTTTGAAACAATATAATGCGTCTGTTTATAATAATATGGTGTCAAAAAAATACGAATAGTAATCTTGAGGCTTTTCTGCAGGGAAATCAGTGCTTCGAAACACGATTAAGCAAATTTCGCTCGATAGAAAAAAATCACGAACATAGGTCTAAAATACACTTAAAATATTCGTAACAAATTATGCATAAAAGCTATAAATATTAAAATTGCTTCTAAACATCGGAAAAATCATGTTTGAGAGAAATCAGTGTTTACATTTTTATTTATTTAAACGGCCAAAAAATTAAAATTAAAAAACATGATATCCGCGCTTCCGAGCACGCACTTCCATCTCGCTCACGCTTACGCTCAGTGAGAGGGAGAGAAGACCATGAACCTACGGCGCCTTAAGACAAGAAAGGAGGCAACGCGGCGCTTGCCGCGCGAGCTTTAGATATTATCGCCAATTAGTAAAAAAAACTTCTTGTCGTTTCTGTGACCAAGAGCAGACGCGTTTCTGATTTGTTCGCTACGATTGTAATTTAGTGTCAACGTGTTTGATGATTGCGTGATATCATAAAATAGACGTTGTTTAATTACTTTTTTGAGTGTTTGACCTCAAAATCCGCATCCGAATCCGCATTCGCGGATGTGTGCCCCCAAATTGCCCGAGTATTCTTTTTTTTTTAAATACAACGATGGTGGCAAACAAGCGTACGGCCCGCCTGATGGGTATCCAAGAAATCAAGTTGATCGAAATTCAAGGTACAATCTAGGTTTATTGGTATTTGATCTCTCCAAAAAATATTTACACCAGTGTTTCCACGGTTATATCAAGTCGGCTCCTGGCAGCGATGTTTTTGCCAGTAGTTGGAGGCTAATTTGTGAGAAATGTAAAAACCTTTGTGAGGCAATGGATGACCGTCTGATGTCAAACCAAACGCATCCGCGGCATCCCTGTTATGGAGTATAGCTCGGACCAAAAAAAGACGGTGGATGACGAAAAACCTAGTGAAGCCGGTTTTCAACCATGGCTAATAGTTTAGCACACGCTCTTTCTTCTTGGTCAGACGGAGTACCTAAGTTAATCGGCCAAAATCGCCCAAATTACACATGCAAGATATATTGCATGCAAGTTTCATTACATTGCGGGTTACCGAGGTATTTTTACTTACTGCGTTTTATCTAACAAACCCCGCAATGTAGTTAAACTTGCATGAAATTTCTTGCATGTGTAATTTGCGCTCAGGCCGATCAATGTTAAATATGAATAGTATAAGTTGTTCCATACATTCAGGTTTGAACGATCACCGCTTACAGACGGTTTGGTGCAACCCAAGCCTTATATTATCGTAATAGGTTATAGGTTATAGGTGTACGTACGCGGGCTTGGTTTCCGCAACTCGACGTCATAATAGCGCCTATTTTGCTTATGGGTTATTGGCACTACTGTTATTCGTGCCAACCCAGTTCCACCAGGAAGCCTAGCAAACCCTTTACGTTGCCGACGGCCTCCGGTAGCGACCCCGGTGTTCCGAGGTGTTTTGCCCGGTATTCTGCCACCACAGGGCACGTCAAGATGACGTGGGCGGCTGTCTCTTCTTCTTCCATGCATGCTCTGCAGAGAGGACTGTCTGTAATACCTAGAGTGAAAAGGTGTTTGTTTAGTAGTGCATGACCAGTTATGGCTCCTGTCATGAGACGGAGTGCCGGCCTCTTTAGCTGTTTTAGCTTCCTTGACAATCCGGGATTGATTGATGTTGATATCGTAATATTGACGATCATTTGTGAGCTAAGTGGAGATCTGTGGAGGTTGATTCCTCTAGCTATATTTAACAACACGTTATGTTACACGGAGGAAGGAAAACGTTTTGGAGCAGCTCGGATGGGGAAATAATTCCAACTTAACGACACTGTTACGTTGCATGCGACGCTGTTACGTTGCATGTAGAACCGATGGCCGTTGGGGCGGAAAGGTTCTCAAGTGGCAACCACGTACCGGAAGGCGCAGCGTGGGTAGACCCCCCACAAGGTGGACTGATGACCTGGTGAAGGTCGCGGGAGTCCGTTGGATGCGGGTGGCGCAGTACCGGTCATTGTGGCACTCTTTTCTTAGGTCTCCAACAGTGGACGTCTTTAGGGTGATGTGATGATGATTATGATGATGATGATGATGAACGAAGCTGCAGCCCATGATAACCCTACTAATTGATTTGTAAGCAGTGTTGTATTTCTTCTTTAATCTGTCATAAAATCCGTAGGTACCTCAGCAGGGCGGTCCCATGGAATAGCATTCTTACTCAGGAATAACTAGATATATAACTTGATTCGAGGTAAGTGTTCTTGAACCCAGAAGTTAATCACGAAGATGATGTGAAACTAAATACTATCTTGAGTGAATATTATATATTGATGATTAATATCTTGATGTTGGTAGAGAACCATCTCAATTAAAGAAGATATCGTTTTCACTCAATATATCGGCAATATACTTATCCCAAGTTTATTTCTAGATTCAAGTATTTTTTTTAAGCAAGTAATTGTTTGTCTTAAGACGGGCCGTAGGCTTGTGTCCCACCATCGTTGTAAAATAAAACCCACACTTACGAAGAACTGTGTATTTATTACATACCGCTTTGCCAATGCGACAACAGCCGCGTACGTACAAACATGTTTAGGATCTTCGTGCTAATTAGACGCCAGTAGATGTCAGTCCAGTCCGAGAAACGACAGCTATGATATTTCTACCTACCTATGTTAGTTCTCGATGTAAAGATAAGGTAAACTTCCCAATGTTTGACGCTTAATTCTATAGAGTTCCCAGTTGTTCACTTTCTGTTTCACTTTGGCAGAATGTCTTGGGCCTACGGTCCAGAGAGGTCTCCAAAAGGGGCGTCCATTTGGCAATACGGGTGTAGACTCGAAAATTATTATTACTCCAAAAGAAAGAAGGCAAAAAAATTATCCTAGTGACGAAAATCCCACTCAGATACCTCAAAGAAATACGAAGCTACCACCGTTTCAATATTGCTTGTTAGAGAGAGAAAACGCTCGCAGATAGAGTAGGCCCACGATAACTCTGCATAAGATATTACGTGGCAACCCAGAAAAATAACGCTGGGGCAACATTTATAATAAAATTTTACGAACTCACAACTCGATGACATTAACATCATCGAGTTGTGAGTTCGTAAAATTTTATTCGAGTTTTTTTAGCGAATCCTGCTTTAGAAATGGGTAAAACTATTAAAAGTGGAGTTAGAGAACTTATATTCAAGATGATTACTCATTTCCAACAAGTGAAAGAAGAAATGGAGTCCGTCCGTGAGCAAAAAGAGCAATGTTTACATGAAATTCTAACCTCTACGAGTGAGTCCGTAATAGTCCGTTCTATATTCTTGATATTTTATAACGGTTATCTGTTTCTTTTTAATATTAAAAATATGGTAGTAATTTCAACAAAACTTCACCTATTTTTCAATTGGCGGTAATGGGGTAATGTGATAGACTCAATAAAATACAAATAACACCAAACAGCACGGTAGATAAGCAGAAGACTGACAAAATATTTTGAAAGAAAAGCATCATGAAATGAAAAGGATCAAAACGAGTTGTTCCACTATAAATCAGTATTGCCATAAATAAACTTTTGATTTCTGCAGTTGTTAGTTCATTGCAGAGTTATCGTGGGTCTACTATAGTGACGTCAATATCTGCGAGCGTTTCATATGAAGGTGCGTTTTGCGGAAAAGGGACAAAACATACCCCCTCCTAAAACTTTGGACACTTCTAACTCTGTGATTATTTCATCTCTTGCGTTGCTTTTTTCTCCATTTGACTACATTTTTAATCCTTTTTCGAGTAAATATAACAATATTTATTATTTTATATAGTGTCTACACCCCTATTAAATATGTATTGTCTTTTGTAGCTTTAGCGTCACAAAAAAATCTAAGAGGGCCTTTTTCAGGTTTGCCATCCAGTTTGCCTCTGATGGGTTCACCAGACTCACCAGCGCCTGACAGGTTCTGAACAGGTATATAAAATAGTATAGAATAGTACATATCAAACTGCAAATAGAATGTGATTGTAGGTGACAGTTTTGCCATATAAATACGTCGAAGTTTATATGAATTGACGGCTATTCCATTTCTCATCGCTGTTGAGTCACACTCTGCCACCAACCTGACACCATTTTGGTCTACCTGCCATCACCCTGCCTAGCAAGGTGTCCTGCCCAACTCCACTTAAGAGGCTGACAAGATTTAATTTGGTGAAATTGATGTTAATTAAGCAGTTTTTTAAGAAAGACGATTTGTTCTTAGAACATCAAATAAAATATATGTCAATATTCACCATATTTCAAAGACCGACCGATAGACGGGCTCGAATACATAATTTGACGAAATCGGCTCGATAGAAAATAATTGCAAAGATTGTCAACAACCCTTATAGTTTCGCCATGTCCGTCCGTCGGTCTGTCTGTCTGTCCGTCTTCGGCTTAGCTCAGTAACCCTTACAACTAAAAAATTGCAATTTGGCGTGGGTAAATAAACCAATCACGCCGACAAAACAGTACAATAAAATCATGAAAAAATTTTTTTTTAGGGTACCTCCCCTACATGTAAATTGGTGATGTATTTTTTTTTCTCGTTAAACCTATAATGTGGGGTATCGTTGGATAGCTTGTTCAAATGTACTTCTAAAACTATTTTTCAACTCAGTTATGCGTTTGCGAGATAATGGGATTTAAAGCCCTAATTTTTGTTCGAGTTATGTGTCCCCCCTCCCCCTGCTGGCTAAATGGCTACTACTGGGAACGTGAAAAAAAGGAAAACTATCACAGTTAAGTAGACATACCTAACTAGTTAACGAGTAGTAGACATCGTGGACGGTAGTGTTGCTTTTTCACGGCACGGTGCGTCTTGCCCGCGGCGAACGTGCAAAAGACATGTATTGCGACATGCCCCCCCCCCCCCCCGTGGCAATGCTAAAACTTAGGCGAACTTACGGCACGGCGCTTCTTGCGCGCGCGGCTAGTCGCCTAGTAGTCTAGTCGTACAGTTGCATCTTTTCGTATGTTTAGAATAGAAATCTACCAAAAAAACGAGAAAATATCCTTGCTGTTCACCAACTCAGCTGAGTGGTCGCTAACCGGCACATGAAATTAGGTGGCACAAAATAAAGAATTAACAGAAGGGCCGTTCCCGCCGTCCTTGAAAATACATACCTAAACTGGCCCGACTCACTAGGGTTGCTTCTGTATTGATTCCGAATTTTAAAAAGGAGTAGGTAATATAAGTTTACAGACACACATACATCGATTCGTTTATACATACATCTTATCATGCGTAGGTATCTTGGTAAATAAATTGATGCATGACCCGCTGCGAGTTGTGACATGTGGCCGGCGGCGGTCGAGAGCGCCAACAAAGAATACCTATACCTAATTAGGTACCTACTTAACTAAACCATAGTACCTACCTAAATACTGGCGTTTTACCAGCGAACGATAAGATGAATGTGTAATGGTTTATCTTCGTTATCAAAGCGGCTAGTTCCAAAAATTACCTACCTAACTAGGCCTACCTACCAACATGAGAAAACAGTTTAACTTACCTTTCAATAACGTTTGGAAATTTGAAAAAACTGTAGGCACAGTTTTTTGTTGTATTTAAACAACCAAATACACTGCAACTGTAATAAGATCGTTTATTCATTTTGCCGTACGTGATACAAAGTGCCTACGTAGGTAGCGGCGCCGGCGGGGACGTCAATTGATCAACGCGCGCACAGCCCGACTAAGCTCTGTCCAAGTCCCGTCTAAGTATGCCTGTAAATGTAACGTCTGTGTGCGTGCGGCGAAAATGACGCTTTGTACTGAGCGGACTCTCTGCTCCGGCGCGCGCCGCCGCTATTTACTTTGTGTAGGTGGTCGCTAACCAGCGAAATGAAACCACACACATTACACACATACACACACACACACACATTTGTACATTGTACATTGGTGTGTTATAAAAATAATCATATTTACGAGGGTAAGCTATAATAAAAACCCCAAAAGCCCCTTTTAAGTCCGCATTCTGTGACGTCTGTCAACTACCCGCCCGTCGTACGTTGCCCGTCTGGGCAACTACGGAACCCTACCCTGCGCGTGGCCCGACACGCACTTGGCCGCTTTTTTAAACGGTTCTATGTCTTTATTTTTTGACGTATGATATGGGTCTGCAATTAAAAACATGAAGTCAACATATTCATATCTAAACCGCTAGCGAGTCATATTTCACAAATAATCCACACTTTTTTTAATTTCAATATTTATGTAAGTACTATTATCTTCAAAAACCGGGCCGCCCAGTAACACTCGCTCTCGTTTACTCCGATGCAAATAGACAGTGTGCGCGCTATCCAAAATCCTCAAGGGCATTTCGTTTCGGTGTTGACAGCATCTTAAGTTTGGTAATGGCATCCCCAACGTCGCGCACCTTAATGCGACGTCGGATATCAACACTCACTCGGGCTTCTAAAATACCGTTGATAATGATGGACATTAAAACAACTAGAAAACAGCGCTAAAGTGTTCACAGAGATTAATAGAAACTTAATTGACATCCGCAATAACGGGTAGCGCAATTAAGTAAGTTTATATATAATGTTAATTACTTTGTAATGCATTAAAAAGGTAAATCAACTAACTGCATGATTAAACGCTTAATGTTCTATTCATAGCTTTTACTGATTATCAGGGAGCGTACATTTCATGCCGGTTTCGTCATAATGACGTATTCATATAAACACACAGGCTGATTCAAAAAACGAAGAGACACGACTTAGTAACTGTAAACGTAACTAATATTTTATTTTATTTTTAATTACTTATAGGCCACAACAACATGTCTATCGATGCTATCATGAAATTGGTCAAGTCCATGTTAAAATCAAACTGTGTTTCTTTATGTTCCTCATGTTCTTTGTGTTTTATTGTTTGCAAATGTAATTTGATGTTGCTTGCTTTTGTTGGCAAACTTTGCTGACCAATGCAGGAACAATAAATTTGTTTATTATCTATAACTAAACATGGATTTATTTGGCACAATAATTTTATAGCCTCCATGGCGACTTAGGCCACTAGCAAAGCATTAAGTTTCCTGATCTTATTAAAAACTGAAATGTTGTTTCCGCATGTCTCCTATTTGTGACAAAGAGTAAACTTTGATGTGACAATGTCAGATAAAGTTATTTCAATGTCCGTCTCAAGTGTCAATATATTAGATCTACTTAAACGGAAGAGGTTGATTAGATAACATTGATTAATCACATTTTCCATTATTGGGTACGGATAAATAAACGTTCGTTATGCCGTTGCTCTTTTCAAACTTTTTACATCCTGTATGTAGCTTGACGTCATACGCCTGTCATCGGCATGATATGTACGCTCCCTGCTGATTATGCATGGTTAGCTCGATAAACTTAGTAGTAGTGGGCGGCGCACATTGCGCGTAGAACCGATGGCCGATGAGGTGGAAAGGTTTTCGAGTGGCGACCACTTTCCGGCAGGCAAAAGGTGGACTGATGACCTGATAAAGGTTGCAGGGGTCGGCTTGATGCGGGTGGCGCAGGACCGGTGATTGTGGCACTCTTTGGGGGAGGCTTATGTCCAGAAGTGGACGTGTTTCGGTTGATATGATGATTATGATGATGGCGGTTATTATCGTTTTTTGACACATTTCTGTAAAGTCAAAGTATAAGGATACCCAAAACAACTAATCCTTGGTGTCCGGTTAGAGTCAGTCTAGCCGATAGGGTCAAAGGTAAGGGGCTCCCATACGCCAATGACCTTCGATCTGAATCCCTTAGTTTTCTAATGTTTTTTGTAGCTTATTATATTAACACAAACGGCTTTAAGCAATATATTATCCCATATTTACTTCAAAGTTCATTGTTTTCGAGATATTTGGCATCAAAGTTGAACAATTTTAGGCCAATAAACTGGTTTTCTGGCCATAACTTATGTGTTAATTGGTTTAAAATGAAAACCCTGGACCAGTTTTTAGAGACGTCACAGACGAACCCAAATATGTAGATTTTGTATATGTTAGATCTTTCACGTCAATAGAGATACGAAATAAGAGTTTTTTTAGACAATGTTTAAAAAAATCATACAAAATGAAGTATTCATTTGTTTCAAAATCTGGTGGACCAAAATGGAGATAAAAAATTGAAGAACCGATAGCCGTTTGATTTATAATTCTATCTGTAGTGCAAAAGTAGGAGATACGATTCAACACTGGTCAAAAATCGATGAAAACCTCGGGTAGCCCCTTAAGTTAAAAGACTTTACGGCCAGGCCCCTATTTCACCAAGTTGACAGGTGCGACAATTGTCAAGAAAACATGACAATTGTAGATCGTGAAACAGGCATTGCCGAAATAAGCTGACAATTGTAAATATGTCCGGACAATTGTTGTTTCATAACTTTTTCACCATATGTCGGTTGTTGACAGGCGTCCACCATTGCAAGATTTATAAAACGTTTTGCGGGAAGGACAAGAAGACGAATAAATATAAGGGCGACAGTATCTTACTGTTTATAAATATACACACACGTCACGTATAGTAATCTTTCTTTCTAGAACTTGCTCGGAAATGAATGTATTAAAAACACATCGCGAAGCCCATCGTTACATGCGTGGATGCGATAATAAATTTAAAAAAGTAGAATTACTTCGCGGTCATGCCCGGGAATAGACATTACTATAGGGCCGGGAAACGAAAGTTGTAGGCCAAGTAGATTACGCGGCCGGCAACACCGTTTCTCGCCGAGATTTGTATAGTGCTTTCTTTACTAAAACTTGCAATGAAATAATTTGAAGTAAGTTATGTCAACATTTCATTGCAAGTTTAAGAAAATGTACATTATTGTGCAGGTTCTCTACTTTTAATTTCATCCAAAACTTTTTTTATTAAAATTCATATAAGTATAGACTTTTAAAATTCGCAATACAGCCAATTGTCAATAGTTACGTAATAAAACCGAGATTAAACAAAACCCATTGTTATCTGCGTTTAGTTAATGCCAATAAGAATAATAATAAAAACTGGCCAAGTGCGTGTCGGGCCACGCGCAGTGTAGGGTTCCGTAGTCGCCTGTCTTAGTTACATCGACGTGCGGTTGTGTCGGCCGAATTTGTACGAAAATTGGCCTTTCCAAGTACACATTAAGTTAGTCGACTATTACTCGGTAACTACTTATGCCTACTTGTCCGTCATAGTTTTCCTTTTAAATTCATTGTAATATGTACTACTACCATGAATTTTTTCACATCCCCAGTAGTAGCCATTTAGCTGGCAGGGGGGGGGGGGCAGTCATGTCCCCGACTCGAACAAAAATTAAGGCGTTAAAGCCCAACATCTTGCAAACTAATCACTGATTTTAAAAAAGGTTATTGGAAACCCATAATATTTTTGAACGAGCTATCCAACGATACCCCACACCATGGGTTTAACGAGAAAAAAATACATCCCCGCTTTAGGTGTAGGGGGAGGTACCCTAAAAATTTTTTTTTAAACATTTTATTGTATTGTTTTGTCGGCGTGATTGATTTATATACCCATGCCGAATCACAGTTCTCTAGTAGTAATGGTTACTGAGCTAAGCCGAAGACGGGCAGACGGACATGGCCATGGCATGGGTTCCTTGTTGTTGTTGACTACGGAACCCTAAAAAAGTAAGTAATTTGTACTTTATTTGTAATTAGTACTTATGAAATTTGTAGCATCTTATTTTTCGTATAGTATTGTAACTTAATCGCATTTCACCGCGATCGATGTTTGGAACGCTATTATATTTGACGTATTAATTGATGTTTGAAATAAAACTCTGTAGGTATCGGCAACAGCGTTGAGGCCACGGATCGTTGGCTTCGAAACGCCGTGGTTGTCACCACTAACATGGTATTGAGATCCCGAACCCATCCAATGCAGCGTAAGTTAAGCTTAGTATGGACATAGCTTTTAACCCCGGGATTTCATATGAAAAATTTTAAGTTTATGTTTAGTTCAGAAATGTTATGTGTGATTTTTTTTGGTTACTATAGAATATGGCATCGACAAAATATGAAGTAGATACACTAACTTTGACATCCATGCAAACAAAGAAAATAAGCACGTCTTATCAGTTATCTTTTTGCATTTGCATGTTGTTTTTCTAAGTGCATTCTTAAATTATCTTTACCTGGTTCGACCTTGAGATAACTTTCTATTGTTTACCTCTATGAAGAGCTCGGGGCAGGGTGGGACAGTAGCAACAGATGCCAATATTTGTCATGCTATCTCTTTTTAGTTGAAAGATAATGTTTTAAACAAGGCATGTTCTTCTGTTCGTTAAGTTCGCACGTATTACTCATGGTTGGTTCAATTCGACTTTGGCTTGTTTACTGGACTTTGTGATCGATCATCTTATTGTGACGACGTTGGCTATCCCTAATTGGACTCTGATTTACTTGTGATTGGACTAAGTGGAACTTCTTATCTAGCTAAACATGCCTCGGCGAGCTAAGGAAGAAACTATTCTGAGTTGGATTGAATCCTATCCCGACTTAGAGTTTGATTCAACAAGACATTTAATACATTGTACTAAATGTGACGTTAATATTGGATGCAGAAAGAGTACAGTGAAGCGACACATCGAAGGACCTGTACACAAAGGATTACATCACCAACCAAATGAAAGTTTTTACTTTGATCTGATCGAGTTCCTCATACTTTGCAATATCCCATGGGTTCAAATCGAAAATCCAGCATTCACAACCTTCTTCCAGAAGTATTTTTGCTGCACTTGTACAAATCAGCCTCTACGTACTCTACCCAGTGAATCGACAATAAGAAAAGTGTACCTGGACAAGTTTTATCAAGCCAGAATAGCAGCTATACGCAGTGAAGTGGCAAATAAAAAAATTTGGATTTCGTTAGATGAAACGACAGACTTTCTAGGCAGATACGTGGTCCATTTCTTGGTGAAACCTTTGGATGCAACACCGTTTCTCATAAAACTTATTTAATGGCGTGTAAAGTGCTCACGGTAGTGAATGGGGAGACTATTGCTAAGTTTGTTACAGACTGCTTAGAAAAAATGTGGGGAGAAGGCTATGAAAATCAACTCGATAATGTGCTTCTCTTATGTACTGACAGCGTTGCGTATATGTTGAAGGCGGGGCGAATTTTAAAAAGTGTGTTACCGAATATGAAACACGTTACATGCTTAGCTCATGCTCTGCATCGTGTGGCAGAGCAAATAAGATGTCAATATCCGGACGTAGACACCCTGATAGCTAACTTGAAAAAAGTATTTTTAAAGTCTCCTAGTAGAGTGCAACTGTTAAAGGAAATGTATCCAAATTTGCCTTTACCTCCTAAGCCAGTAATTACAAGGTGGGGTACTTGGCTCGCTGCAGTATCTTACTACGTGAAGTATTTCACTGAAATAAATACGGTTTTGTCAAGATTAAGAACATCAGATGCTGTTTCAATTAAAAAGGCTAAAAAAGTGCTTGAAAAACCCAACATAAAAAAAGAATTAGATTATATCCACGAAAATTTTAATATAATAGAGGTGGCCTTAACTCGTTTACAGGAACGAAATATGTCAATGGTCGATGCCTTAATCGATTTTGATCAAGTTAGGATGGTAATCAATTGGTCTAATAGTTTACCCATAGAAAACAAATTTGAAGGGGTTATGGCTCGAAACCCGGATTTAGATACTATAAGAGAATACGCAGGAGATATTTCAAAAGAAACCGCATCTGAACATATTTCCTTTTACAAATTTGCCCCGCTGACATCAGTAGAGGTTGAAAGATCGTTTTCCACATATAAATGGATATTAGACGTCAAGAGAAATAGACTGACAGTTGAGAACATTGAAAAAATAATCGTTTGCTATTACAATTTTAAAGAAAGCAAGGAATAAACGATGTAAAATAAAATCTGTAAAGTTTGACTGGAAGAGATCACTTATAGGTGATACGACGCTGATTCTTTACCTCTATTTTTGTGTATAATTTGTTGTATTGTATAATTTTAATTTGTATAGTAAAAAATAACGAATGTTTTAATAACGTTGATTTAATATATATGTGTACTAATGTTGATGTTTGACGATTTATTTTATGATTGTAATTTGTAACTGTTAAAAGTTATGTTGAATAAATAATTGACGTATTTATAATGACAATTTTTTATTATTTTGCATCTTCTTAATTTAGGTCAATAATATTCACTGTGAAAAAATACGAGTCCCGAAATCCCAAGGCTTATCCATGTTATGTTTAATGTTTAAGGTCATTCACCCGAAATGGCACTACCTATTCCGATCACTGGTACACAGTATTTGTTGACATGGCGTCAAAGCTTTATTTTTTGTAGTTGGGTGATCTATAACTGTACCGATTTCATTTATTAAATATTTGACACTGGTTTTACTAATTCAAAATTTTTCCTTCAACGCAAAGTCAGTGACGTCAAAGGAGAAATTTATTAGTTCTTTATATATTCTCCTATATGCGAACTCATCTAAATCGCTCTCAATCTCACTACTATGAGGTACTGCTTTCGCGGAGAGCCATTTTGTAACTAACAACACTACAATTGTAACGATAGGCTGACACAGCCTCGATCTCATGTCAACAATTACTGACAAATCTACAAATATGTCGAGTTGGAAAAATGTATCATGTTTCACAACATAATTGTCATTGGATTAAGATTAGGACAATTGTAACAAAATGCTTGTCATGTTTATATGCATTTCTATACGAAATAATTTACAAAATTGTCAGTTGTCACCTGTCACTTGACAATTGTCAGCGACATATGTCGAATTGTAAGCCGACATATGTCGCTGACAATTGTCAAGTTGGTGAAATAGGGGCCAGGAGTCATGTAAATGTTATTACTATTTGAACAAAACAAAGTTACGTGTATTATATAGAGTAGGTACTTGTCATCAAAAACCTTGTATTACAACATTGGTGGTGAAGCAAATATCTTGAACTAACTAGAATTGTGCGTTTTGTGATTTAATAGCACGTAATTGCACCTTTGATCTCTATTGTTAGGTTTACTGGTATGGGAATCTTGTGGGCTCTGAGTTTTCCCAACATTTTTATAATACTAAATCCAGTATACGCCTACTTTGTATTCAATGCAATGCATTACTCAAGATTCTATAATTAGCTGGATTATATCGACCATCTAACCATCATCTGGGTTTTTGTTAGAATGTCAAAGATCTATCTGTGAAATGTTTATACACTAGGTTTTGTTTATATCGTCTGTACAAACTTCCGCCCCCATTTCACCCCTTAGGGATGAGTTCTGGGATAAAAAGTAATACTATGTAAGGATATTAATAAGGACATAAGGATTACTTTTCTTTTTCAGGCAAGGCTCCGGGATTCATACAATGTCATACTAAATTTATACCTACACATAAAGGCACTGGAGGCTATGCTAGATTGATTTGTTGATCTAGTGCCTAAATATATTTAGTTTTTTTTTATGAATTCTATGTGGAATGCTTTTTGATGAGGGGTGGAATGTTATTCCAGCATTTCGTGGCAGAATAGGTAAAGCTGTCACGAAAAGACGCACTTCCGTGTCAAGGACAGCAAGTCAAGGGATCCGTCAGGGCGAGGGTTCGTAAATCGAAGTTTCTGGAAAAGGTACGATGGTTCCTTATAGTTGTAATAATACCGAAGAGTGGTGTGGCAAGGATAGTACGGATATATGGATGCATTGCATTTTATTTTGTATGTGAGACAATGACTGCTAATGTTGTAGCAAGACCCAGACAATGATCCTAGAGCAAAAATATGGCGGTCTTAAGAATATTCACGCCCATAAGTCGATTGCGTATCGTTACATACTTGTGCTGTGCTTACGTCCGAAAATGACAGTTGAGTTGTTCTAACGCTTGTTCAAAAAGTTACGTAATCGACCGGCTGGTTATATTACCAAAATCAAATGATGGTTTAATAACCTCAACATGTGTTCCGCCTCTCCACGAGGCAACATCGGGAGAATTTGTTAGAGATGTTTCCTAACGTTCACCGGACAAGTTCTCTTGGGTTCCATCATTTAGTGTACCTGTACCTACTCGTAGATAGAGGATTACATATATGGAACAGGGATGTTGCAGACATTCACATCCGCATCCGCAATCCGCAAAAGTCGATGCGGAGTTTTTGCGGATTAGAATTTTTGACAGCGTAAAAGCCTACACGCGCCCATGGACAGGATATAGACATTGTATCTGTTCCCACTTGTGGTATTGTCTGATGCTTACAGCTTTGTCACTCATGTGTGTCTATGTATGTGCGTCCCTCTTTTCTATCATTGCTCTATGACTGTACTTGTAGTAATATTGTAAAACTCCCAGTAGGTCAGACTAGGAAGCGCTGTTAATATTTACGTTAGTCGCTAGGTTGTTGAACCTCCGGTATTATGGTAATTAGGAGGACGGGTTTGCATCTTTGCGCACACTTGCGTGGAAGGCGGTTTTTGCTGATATTTGTCTGTTACTTATTTCTATAATGAAGCAAGCATATTGAAGTTCCGTATAGGTACCTAGACCGCCTTAGATTAACGGTTGTGATTTGTAAGTTGTGGTTAGCGTAATTGACGTGGCTATTTGCACCTAATCGGTTTGTTGATGATATAAGTATCCTTGTTTTGATAGCCAGTTTAATACTTACCTACTCAGATAGATAGGTAAATAATTTATTTGGTATTTTGACGACTGCTTTAGCCTAGTTGGTAGTGACCCTGCCTACGAAGCAAGAGGTCCTGGGTTCGAATCCCGGTAAGGGCATTTATTTGTGTGATGAGCATGAATATTTGTTCCTGAGTCATGGATGTTTTCTATGTATTTAAGTATTTATTTATCTATATCTCGTCTAGTACCCATAGTACAAGCTTTGCTTAGTTTGGGACTAGGTCGTTAGTTTGTTTATAAAAATAAAATAAAATAAATATTAGGGGACAATCTTACACAAATCGACCTAGTCCCAAACTAAGCAAAGCTTGTACTATGGGTACTAGACGACGATATACATACTTACTCATGCTCATCACACAAATAAATGCTCTTACCGGGACTCAAACCCGGGACCTCCGGCTTCGTAGGCAGGGTCACTACCAACTAGGCTACAGAGGTCGTCACAATTTATGAAAGTTTGTTACATAAGTTTCATAAAATATCACGTCGTTAGCCTGCGAAATGTCAAAGTCGTTTTGTATGGTCGCCGAACCGACTTAAGTTAATTTATTTTTAGTTTCTATAGTTATCTTCGAAAAGAAAAAACAATATGACAGCCGACAAGTTGCAACCTACGTAGAGAGTGGCGGTCGTACTTTGGCCGAATATCACGCGGCTAGATAGCCATCAGCCCCCCTATTCTAGAAAAAAATATGACAGCCAACAAGTTGCAACCTACGTAGAGAGTGGCGGTCGTACTTTGGCCGAATATCACGCGGCTAGATAGCCATCAGCCCCCCTATTCTAGAAAACAATATGACAGCCAAAAAGTTGCAACCTACGTAGAGAGTGGCGGTCGTACTTTGGCCGAATATCACGCGGCTAGATAGCCATCAGCCCCCCTATTCTAAGAAACAATATGACAGCCAACAAGTTGCAACCTACGTAGAGAGTGGCGGTCGTACTTTGGCCGAATATCACGCGGCTAGATAGCCATCAGCCCCCCTATTCTAAAAACAATATGACAGCCAACAAGTTGCAACCTACGTAGAGAGTGGCGGTCGTACTTTGGCCGAATATCACGCGGCTAGATAGCCATCAGCCCCCCTATTCTAAAAAACAATATGACAGCCAACAAGTTGCAACCTACGTAGAGAGTGGCGGTCGTACTTTGGCCGAATATCACGCGGCTAGATAGCCATCAGCCCCCCTATTCTAAAAAACAATATGACAGCCAACAAGTTGCAACCTACGTAGAGAGTGGCGGTCGTACTTTGGCCGAATATCACGCGGCTAGATAGCCATCAGCCCCCCTATTCTAAAAAACAATATGACAGCCAACAAGTTGCAACCTACGTAGAGAGTGGCGGTCGTACTTTGGCCGAATATCACGCGGCTAGATAGCCATCAGCCCCCCTATTCTAAAAACAATATGACAGCCAACAAGTTGCAACCTACGTAGAGAGTGGCGGTCGTACTTTGGCCGAATATCACGCGGCTAGATAGCCATCAGCCCCCCTATTCTAGAAAACAATATGACAGCCAACAAGTTGCAACCTACGTAGAGAGTGGCGGTCGTACTTTGGCCGAATATCACGCGGCTAGATAGCCATCAGCCCCCCTATTCTAGAAAACAATATGACAGCCAACAAGTTGCAACCTACGTAGAGAGTGGCGGTCGTACTTTGGCCGAATATCACGCGGCTAGATAGCCATCAGCCCCCCTATTCTAAAAAACAATATGACAGCCAACAAGTTGCAACCTACGTAGAGAGTGGCGGTCGTACTTTGGCCGAATATCACGCGGCTAGATAGCCATCAGCCCCCCTATTCTAAAAAACAATATGACAGCCAACAAGTTGCAACCTACATAGAGAGTGGCGGTCGTACTTTGGCCGAATATCACGCGGCTAGATAGCCATCAGCCCCCCTATTCTAAAAAACAATATGACAGCCAACAAGTTGCAACCTACGTAGAGAGTGGCGGTCGTACTTTGGCCGAATATCACGCGGCTAGATAGCCATCAGCCCCCCTATTCTAAAAAACAATATGACAGCCAACAAGTTGCAACCTACGTAGAGAGTGGCGGTCGTACTTTGGCCGAATATCACGCGGCTAGATAGCCATCAGCCCCCCTATTCTAAAAAACAATATGACAGCCAACAAGTTGCAACCTACGTAGAGAGTGGCGGTCGTACTTTGGCCGAATATCACGCGGCTAGATAGCCATCAGCCCCCCTATTATAAAACTTGTTATAAGCTCAGCGCTCACCCACAAATATATCGTGACACCGCGATGCGTAGCAACTAAGCGTAGGTAGAGCTCTAGTTTCGTGACGGGCGACCGGCGGGGTGAGCCGCATTAGCGCGTACCGAATAACAGCCAAGACCGAACAAGTATCCGTTGCGTCTCTAATCACAACACGACTCGTTAGATAAGTAGTACTTAAGGTAACAAGTTATAGAATTGTTGTGTTTCGGAAACTGTATGCATTTCGATGGCAACCGAAAAAATTGCGATGTGACATAGGGTCGTTGCGCCAACAGTGGATCACGAGCACACTGGTTGGGCCATATTAGACAGGAAAAATAAAGATTTTTGCTGCTCTAGAAGGTTTAAGATGGCGCCCTAGCGAATGCCCTAAAGGGGCGAAGGTAAATTAACCTTACTAAATTGAGAAGTATCAGAGGTGAATAATACAGTCTAATGCTTAGAGTATATACCTACAGAGGCGACGTAAGTGTCGCCACAATGAGGGACGGCAACAAAGTAGATGATTCCCGTGGGGTGGCCATGTAACTAAAAATTACCCCATCGCTTCCATATGTTTATTTTAAATAATGCGCTTTTATTGTAAGTAGTTTTTACTGAAGCTTTACACACATTCACTGCCTAGCAGGCGCTCTGTTCGCAACCACTAGTAATATTCAGCTTAATAACATGAAATATGATTCTAGTAACAGAACATGACATGTAGGTAATTAATAGTCCTTGTGCAAGCGGCTTACCTGGTAGTTTCTTATCAGCACAGTTATGACAGGACGCCCGCGAGCTGTGTTGCGGCGAGGTAGACTATCCGTCTCTTTCTAATCGTTCTAACTAGAAAGAGACGGACAGTCTACCTCGCCGCGACACAGCTCGCGGGGCGTCCTGTGATAGCCGTGCTGATCTACTTAATTATTATAAAGCCTGAATCACACTGGCGCGGCCTGCGGTGGCGGTTCATAGTAAACTTGACAGTTAGTGTCAAATTTACTATTGACCGCCACCGCAGGCCGCGCCTGTCTGTGAGAGGCTTAAAGTCTCTCACAGACTGGCGCGGCCTGGCCGCGGCGATCAATGGTAAACTTGTCATTAGCTGTAAAATTTACTATTGACCGCGATGCAGGCTTAAGGCGGGAAAAATAATGACACTAAATTTCGAAATGAGACACAACCATATTAAAAAACATTTACTATTCAAATATTCAAATTATTACAGATTAATGATAAAGAGCTCTGCTCGGGTAAACATATGCTGAGAACGATTTTTCCCAGATACAGCGTGGCAGGCCCCCTACAAGGTTGACTGATGACCTGGCAAAGGTCGCGGGAGTCCGCTGGATGCGGATGGCGCAGGACCGGCCATTTCGGCTGATATGATGATGAGATAGATTTTTCGCCCCCATAAACCCCTATACTGCAAATGCCATCAAAATCGTAAGAACTGTTTTCGAGAATGCGATCACAAATATATATATGTAGCCTTAACCCAAATACTACGCGCACGCGCATCCTCATTTAGTGGAAACCTAGAAAAAAAAAACATATTATTTTACATAAATTTTTTCAAGCAAAGGGCTTATAGAAAATTATGATTCATTCTAAACCGTCGATCGTCTTTACTTATTACTAGCTGTCCACGCGTCTCCTCTCCACCCGCGTAGTAGAAAGAACACAAGCGGAGGCGCAGATGCAGGATTAAATAAAGCCAGATGAAAGAATTTTTGAAATCGGATGAACAGTCCGAGATTACTCGCTACATAAAAGCTTATCTTTACTATGAGTACAGAGTAAATATACGTATATAAGAATATATCCCATCCATGATATACGAATGTTATGTAATAACAAGTACGAGAATTTTGGTAGAGTATAAATTACCCGAGAAATCGGGTATTTTTAAGTTGTATTGGCTGGTATCCCTAAAATGATTGCAAAGAAGCTAAATCGAGAAGACATTCTAACACCTCTCGCAGCTTACCATAAACAACCTACGTAATTTGGGCGGATAATTTGTCAACAAAATATTCTCTTGTACAATGTAAACAATGATGTTATTTCTATTGTAATCGTCAAATTTTACAAGATTTTGAGCGTAATGTAATTTTACCATGCTATTTTTACGTATTGCGTATACAGTAGAGCTGGGCGTTTTTTCCCGTAAGCGTTTTCAAAAACGGTTTCTCGTACAATAACGGAATAACAGTTTGTGGCTAGAAACACAAACTGTTTTTATAAAAACGATCGAACGGTCACACGCAACGGTTGCAATGCAAAACGTGAAAACGTAACTCGAACACTGTAAACTGTTTCATCCGTTTTTTCGTTTCACTTCGTTTGGCGACCGGCGACGGCGCCAACGCACGGAGAAACTAGTTATTTTTGAAACTGTTTTTCAAAACAGTTTTGTGAGAGAAAAAAACGGTTACGTTTCGTTTCACGGAAAAGTCGAAACGACCCAGCTCTAGTATACAGAAAAGTGAAAGATGTTCTACTTACGTGTGAAAGGTTATATTTTCATCACATTGTTCCGACCGGCTTTTACAGCCAAGCACGCAACAATTAACCATTTTCTTGGCACAGACGGAACACGAGATACCTTATCGTGCGTAAATTACTTTTAGGACACTATTTTATTCACAATAATATTAAATATTTCGGATTCGTATGCAGCCATGCGCGAGCATTGACAGCATTGTATCAACATTGTATGCCACAACTGTTGTGCCAAATAGAAAAAAAGTGGAACTATGACAAGGATAACGAATGATATATCTCTGTCTGTCACAGTTATCGAGATTTGTATGCTACCAGCTCGCTCGCACGTGGTATTATTATTACCATAGCCTGTCCATACTAAATTATAGGTTCATGGTCTAATGTCGTTTATAAGTTAGTCGTGTTATATCTGTGACGTCAGTGTCAGTACAATATTTTAACAGGTGTTGACAAATGTTTGTCACCAACTCCAATCCACCAATCCCCAATCACTTTCCCGTTTAGGTATAGGTATTATAGCACGTTAGTCTAAAATAATAAGTTTCTGTCAAAAAAATAATTTTTGGTACACACAGCAACACACCTAACTAACCATACCGTGAAAACCTAGAACCTTATTACAATGCACTTAAGGTCAGATTAGATTTCCGATGGTCACTTAGCTGTGTTGTCGACTGTACAAGCTTTTATTGCCGACTGTACTTTTCTGTATTCCATCATCAACTAATCATTGAAACGATTCTAACGAACCCAAACTCAACGGGGTTACGTCGGTGAAGTACTGAATTCCCATGGCCCCCTTCTGTCTCCATCATCAGATCAACTCGATGGTACCATAATATTGAATTGTCATCCAAACTATAATTAAGTATACTTACCCAAAATTTCTGTTCAATCGGTGACCGGCAAGTGGGTCAAATTTAACTTGTAAGATTTGTCCCATACTAACAGGGTAAGTTAAATAAAAGCTTGTAACAAGTTTCTGTCAAAAATGACATTTTTGGTACAAGCTTTTATTGCCGACTGTATTTTTCTGTATACCATCATCAACTACTCATTGAGACGATTCTAACGAGCCCAAACTCGATGGGGTTATGTGGTTTTATTACGGAGTTCCTATGGCCACCATCCAGCTCCATCATCAGATCAGCTCCACGTCATCATAATATTGCATTGTCACGCGATTTGCATATTCGTGCAACTCCTAAATATTTTTTTGTAATTAATAAATTGGTGTGAAATAAATAAACTGACATAACATTTATTATCCTTTTATTACTTTGTTAGTGTCGATATACTTAGTGCAATAAATTGCTCTTCATGCTGTAGACCTGACCATCATAATTTATCGATATCGATAACGTTGCGTACTAATATTATCGACATCGATAATGTTAAGTATTACTACATCCCTAATCCCTTTCGTGCCATTATGTTGGTACGACTTACTTCCGTATTGGATTTTTTAATGTGGTATGGCAAAGTAGCTAAACTCAATTGAGTTATCTTGTCAAAATCAAATGACAATGTCACTGTCATCCAAAACTTAGTTCGAAGCTTAGAGTATATACCTACAGAGGCGACGTAAGTGTCGCCACAATGAGGGACGGCAACAAAGTAGATGATTCCCGTGGGGTGGCCATGTAACTAAAAATTACCCCATCGCTTCCATATGTTTATTTTAAATAATGCGCTTTTATTGTAAGTAGTTTTTACTGAAGCTTTACACACATTCACTGCCTAGCAGGCGCTCTGTTCGCAACCACTAGTAATATTCAGCTTAATAACATGAAATATGATTCTAGTAACAGAACATGACATGTAGGTAATTAATAGTCCTTGTGCAAGCGGCTTACCTGGTAGTTTCTTATCATCACAGTTATGACAGGAAGCCCGCGAGCTGTGTTGCGGCGAGGTAGACTATCCGTCTCTTTCTAATCGTTCTAACTAGAAAGAGACGGACAGTCTACCTCGCCGCGACACAGCTCGCGGGGCGTCCTGTGATAGCCGTGCTGATCTACTTAATTATTATAAAGCCTGAATCACACTGGCGCGGCCTGCGGTGGCGGTTCATAGTAAACTTGACAGTTAGTGTCAAATTTACTATTGACCGCCACCGCAGGCCGCGCCTGTCTGTGAGAGGCTTAAAGTCTCTCACAGACTGGCGCGGCCTGGCCGCGGCGATTAGCTGTAAAATTTACTATTGACCGTGATGCAGGCTTAAGGCGGGAAAAATAATGACACTAAACACCGAAATGAGACACAACCATATTAAAAAACATTCACTATTCAAATATTCAAATTATTACAGATTAATGATAAAGAGCTCTGCTCGGGTAAACATATGCTGAGAACGATTTTTCCCAGATATGAGACCTAGCTAGATCCATTTTTTTTATGAGGCACAGCGTGGGAGGCCCTCTACAAGGTTGACTGATGACCTGGCAAACATCGCGGGAGTCCGCTGGATGCGGATGGCGAAGGACCGGTCATTTCGGCTGATATGATGATGAGATAGATTTTTTGCCCCCATAAACCCCTATACTGCAAATGCCATCAAAATCGTAAGAACTGTTTTCGAGAATGCGATCACAAATATATATATGTAGCCTTAACCCAAATACTACGCGCACGTGCATCCTCATTTAGTGGAAACCTAGAAAACAAAACATATTATTTTACATAAAATTTTTCAAGCATAGGGCTTATAGAAAATTATGATTCATTCTAAACCGTCGATCGTCTTTACTTATTACTAGCTGTCCACGCGTCTCCTCTCCACCCGCGTAGTAGAAAGAACACAAGCGGAGGCGCAGATGCAGGATTAAATAAAGCCAGATGAAAGAATTATTGAAATCGGATGAACAGTCCGAGATTACAAGCTACATAAAAGCTTATATTTATCATGAGTACAGAGTAAATATACGTATATAAGAATAGATCCCATCCATTATATACGAATGTTATGTAATAACAAGTAAGAGAATTTTGTTAGAGTATAAATTACCCGAGAAATCGGGTATTTTTAAGTTGTATTGGCTGGTATCCCTAAAATGATTGCAAAGAAGCTAAATCGAGAAGACATTCTAACACCTCTCGCAGCTTACCATAAACAACCTACGTAATTTGGGCGGATAATTTGTCAACAAATATTCTCTTGTACAATGTAAACAATGATGTTATTTCTATTGTAATCGCCAAATTTTACAAGATTTTGAGCGTAATGTAATTTTACCATGCTATTTTTACGTATTGCGTATACAGAAAAGTGAAAGATGTTCTACTTACGTGTGAAAGGTTATATTTTCATCACATTGTTCCGACCGGCTTTTACAGCCAAGCACGCAACAATTAACCATTTTCTTGGCACAGACGGAACACGAGATACCTTATCGTGCGTAAATTACTTTTAGGACACTATTTTATTCACAATAATATTAAATATTTCGGATTCGTATGCAGCCACGCGCGAGCATTGACAGCATTGTATGCCACAAAACGGTTGTGCCAAATAGAAAAAAAGTGGAACTATGACAAGGATAACGAATGATATATCTCTGTCTGTCACACTTATCGAGATTTGTATGCTACCAGCTCGCTCGCACGTGGTATTATTATTACCATAGCCTGTCCTTAGTAATTATAGGTTCATGGTTCGAAGTCCCGTCTCTTAGAACGTAGTGGTTATATTCTCTTTGGTGTCATCATTTAGATTGTATTTTTGTTAATTTGACTATTTCTAGTGTTTATGTGAACGCAGTTTAAATCCCTTTGACAATTGACATGTAACTTTGACATGAAATTGACTGATCCATTTCCAACTTGCAAAAAATATTAATATTCATTTGACACGATAAATTTTAAAGTGCTAAATGTTTCATAGTTTATACCTTCTAATTCTCTGCATATTCCACGCTTCGCCCGGCCAGAGATGTACGCTCAACAGCCGATTTCATTTTGGAGAGCCATTGCCAATTATATTAAGGAATGGAAGGCTTTTAGAGCCCGATGATCGATATGGGAACGTTGAACTGAATAATGGAGACACTCTTACTCTGAGCTGCGGAAGCTTTGGTCCTCTCTCCCATCCTTCCGCCATTCGCCAAGTCAGATCCGCTACAATATCATGTGAATCGGGCGAAAACTTCAAGAACGACGAATGGCTTAACTCTCCTGCGGGTTTCAGTCAATTTCGCTGCCAGGAAGCGCCCGACTACATCAGCCAACGGACTAACCAAACGTGCTTCGACGGACACAGAATCTATGAGGTTGGATATCGGACTTTAGATGAATGGTACCCAGTATACGCGTCGTGTTTTGACGAGGACACACTTAGACCTATCTACTCGAAATACACACAGAAGCCGTACAACGCTATGTTCCAACAGAGAGTAGTTCGGCCTTATTTCAAAGCCGATGGAAATTATCGTATGGTTCCAGTAGAAACGTTGTTCTCGCCGTGGGGACAAAGGGCGGCCATTGCGAACCTCGTAGGACCTGCTGTAGACCAATACGTTAATGCAGCCGAGGAAATGTCTAGAGGTCATTTGGCCGCGAAAACAGACTTCGTCTATGCGTTTGGTGAACGAGCTACGTTCCACTACGTCAACTGCGCCCCGCAGTGGAAGAACTTCAATGGAGGCAATTGGAATACGCTGGAAGTCGATTTAAGGAACCATGTTCACGCAGTAGGTTACAATACCGTCATCTATACGGGTACTTATGGAGTAACCAGCCTCTTTAATCAATACGGAGAACGTGTCGACTTGTACCTTTCTTCTGACCAGAATAACAATCCAGTGATCCCCGTCCCTCAATATTATTACAAGGTGGTGTATGATACGAATTCTCGTAAAGGCGTCGCCTTTGTGGGTATTAATAATCCGTATTACACCTCAAGCGAGGCGAGGGAATTGTTCTTCTGCGAGGATTTGTGTAGGCGCAACCAGGAGTTCCGCTGGTTGACGTGGCACCCTGATAACCCTTCCGAGGGTTATACGTTCTGCTGCACAGTTCAGGATTTTCGGCGTGTGGTGAATCATTTGCCAGAATTTGAGGTTACGGGATTGCTGACGTGACCTTGAGAAGTTAAATATCTACTAACTAAAGTTTCGTTAAAGTTTTTGTAATACATTTATACTTTCTTAATTTTTCTCTGGACATTTGATTTTTATCCATCCCAATCTGAACCAAGATAGTATTGGTTTAATTAAGGGCGATACTAAAAAAAACGATTAAAACAATTTGTCTCTGATCTCAAAAACCAAGTCAAAAATTGAGCTACAATTTTGCAATATTATATGCTTTGTGTAAGTAATTCGACTGTTTAGGATTTATCTTCTGAACTTGGCACCCATTTAGATCTCAATTTTGTTAGCCATGTTGATCACGCACGAAGCATATTATTTTATTGGACGACCATTTTCACATTTATATTTTGAACTAGCGACTCGCCCCGGCTTTGCACGGGCACTATATTATACATATAAACCTTCCTCTTGAATATCAAAATCCGTTGCGTAGTTTTAAAGATCTAAGCATACATAGGCACAGACAGCGGGAAGCGACTTTGTTTTATACTATGTAGTGATGATAGTGATCGCATACATATTTCTAATCATCATTATAATCCATCATCATCATATTAACCGAAAGACGTCCACTGCTGGACATAGGCCTCCCCCAAAGAGTGCCACAGTGACCGGTCCTGCGCCACCCGCATCCCGCGGACTCCCGCGACCTTTACCAGGATCCTTGTTTACAAATAATTCGACGGCGAAAATACGCACTTGGGAGGTCTCCAGGTACCTACACTTCGCATTCTATTTTGATATCAACATGATTCGCGTGTGGCTTCCTATACGAGATACCGGCGTGCGTCGAAACGAATCCGTGAAACACGTTGAAATTTTATTGGAATGCCAAATGTCAGCGTTAAGTTAACCCCCAGTGCGATGCCCTCGTGCAAAGATAGTGACCGTTATGAATATAGTTAAACGTGTTATCGACACAGAATAGTATTATGTAAATTCCTACATTCTCTAGCTGCACATACAACAAATCATCAAATCAATAAAGGGTCTCTCTCTCTCTGAACTCTGACTGAAATCTGGTATTTACTTATCATCAGGCCGTATGATTGTTGTCACGATCGTGGTAATAGTACATTACTAATATAGAGGCCGGGAACGAAGGGTTGCAGAGGCCAAGTACAACTACCGGCCTAAGCTAGCCTAAGGTACTGCTGCGGCACAGGCATTTTCGATTTTTTTCTCCAGTGTGTTTCTCCCGTCTGTTCCGCTTCTCGATCATGAGAAAATCAATCGCAATGATCTTTCGTCTTCTGCGAATTATATCCACGTCGACATGTTATTGCCCGATGACGTAAAAGTTGGCATTAAGCGTTTAAAGCCTAATAGTTCCCCAGGGCCAGATGGCTTTCCAGCGTTTATCTTGAAGGGCTGTAGTGAATGGCTATTGTCGCCATTACTACGTATTTTCAACCTCGCTTTGTATACCGGAGAGTACCCTCTTCAGTGGAAAATTACTCGAGTCCGCCCTATTCCCAAATCTAACGATACGACGAGGGTTGAAAACTACCGGCCAATAGCCATTCTCTCCTCAATTGACAAGTTATTTGAATCCGTTGTGAATAAGCTTTTAGCCCCGCAGGTTAAGCCCTACCTCTGTGACGCGCAGCACGGTTTCAGACCAGGACGTTCAGTTGAAACGAACCTTCTGACCCTGGTGGACTCCATCTCCGAACATTTAGATAAGGGGATACAAGTAGACGTGCTGTACTTCGATTTCAGGAAAGCCTTTGATCGCGTAGATAATGACATACTTTTGAGCAAGTTATGCAATATTGGCTTTGCACCCAAATTGCTTCGCTTCTTTGCGAGTTATCTACGCGATAGGCAGCAATATGTGCAGCACGGATGCTATGTGTCGGAAGCTTATCACACGCGGTCCGGAGTTAGCCAGGGTTCTATCTTGGGCCCATTTCTGTTTGGCATCATGGTAAATGACTTGGCATCAGTTCCTCAATATGCCAAGTGTTTGCTATACGCCGATGATTTGAAGCTGGTTTATGGTGTACAGCAATCCTCAGACTGTGATTCTCTTCAGAGTGACATTGATAGGATTTATCAGTGGAGTGTTGAGAACAGGCTTCTTTTTAATGCTGAAAAATGTTCCGTAATGACCTTTAGCCGTGCTCGAAATCCCCAGTGCGCAAAGTATTTGCTAGGTGGTGAGCCCATAGTTCGGGTAGACTCCATTAAGGATTTAGGTGTCACTTTTGATACTCATCTTAACTTCCATGAGCATATGAAAAAACTTGCACTGGACTGCTACCGAAGGTTGGGATTTGTTATCCGTAATGCTCGTGAGTTTGACAATCCAAGAGCCATCAAGTTGGTTTACACGGCCTTAGTCAGGAGTAAACTTGAGGCAGCCTCTATTGTGTGGAACCCGCACGAGACCACTTACGCGTTACTCCTAGAGAAAATACAGAAAGTTTTTTTAAGGATCTTTTACAAGAAACTTTATGGGTACTATCCATTTCTGTACCCATCTCAGTTTTTACTAGGTGTCCTGGGATTCAATTCTCTAGAGGTAAGGCGTAACGTTGGGCTTTTGATGGGGGCGTGCAAGATTTTAAGAGGAGACTCGGATTGTATGGACCTGGTGGCGCAACTGGTACGCCTCCATGTCCCTTCAATACAGAAGAAGGCTAACCTTCGCCCGCGCCAGTCCCTCCTGCTGGCTGTGCCGGCGGCGCGCACCGTGTCGTACCGGAACTCTCCGCTTGTTCGAGCTTTGCAGAGCCTCAATGCTCTCCTCGCATCAGCACCTGACTGCGATGTTTTTGCGTGTAGCTGGGCGGTTGTTTGTGCGGAGTGTTTGAAGTTCTGTGAGGCGATGGATGTTCGAGAATCTTCTGTTTTTAAATAAATTGTTTACGTTTTTACCAATGTTAATTTTGTTTGTTATGTTATGTGTGTTATTTTATGTTTACATTTTTATTTTTCTTTGTCTGTTATTTTTTGATACTCACAGTGCCATAGTATAAACTGTAATACTGTGTTTGTGTTTGAATAAATAAATAAATAAATAAATAAAAAATATTAGAAAACTAAGAGATTCGGATCGAAGGTCATTGGCGTATGGGAGCCCCTTAAGAGGGGGCGCTCCGCGAAATCGGGGTTCTTAGATTGAATATTTACCTATGACAAACTAAAGCGAATGCCAGGAAAAAGAACATACCAAAACTACATCATATTTGCAATTGAATCGTCTGAACAAAACCATACAAAACCAAAATTGCCTCGATAGAAAAGAACCGCCAAAACATGTCTTATTTTTACTCAATTTCAATAGTGTGAGGTTCCCGTGCATATAAATTAAGTAAAAGTTGAGTGTATAATAGCTTTTCACATTACCTAATGAAAGTACTAGCGGGGTATTTTTATGTACTCCCTTTTCAGACTTATTGAGGTGAAACGTATTTGGCGTATAGGCCTTTTTTATTTAGCGCGATACCCTTTCTCCCGTCGCGTGTTTCGTGCGGTTCTGTATATCTTTTGTTGCCGTTCGCGGGCGGAGTCAGTCGTAATCGCTCCGCTGAGACGAGAGGACTACGTTCTGTGCTCTCACGACAGCACGATGAACATAATTATTTCAATAATATTGTGACCCAGTATATTCGTCCAGTGAATGAACGTATCATTACATTCCAGTAGATATTTTGCTACATTTTGAAATAATATATTTAAAAGTCGACCTTAACATATAGATCTTAAAGTTCAAAATACAACTATAAGATTACGCAGCGATCGGCGGGTGACCGGCTTCTTAGAATAATTTGTGCAGTACATGCAAAACTAGACGAACATTTTTCTGTCGATCGTGTATTTACTTTATAAAAGATTAGTATAAAACAAAGTCGCTTCCCGCTGTCTGTCCCTATGTATGCTTAGATCTTTAAAACTACGCAACGGATTTTGATGCGGTTATTTTGAATAGATAGAGTGATTCAAGAAGAAGGTTTATATGTATAATATAGTATCCGTGCGGATGCGGAAGTCGGAGCGGATCGCTAGTTGAGAATAAATCCGGTTATGTTCAAAATCGATGTCTGAGAGGTCTAAATACGAATTCATAGTCAGAAATATTTCAAAAAGTGGTCGCATTATTTAATTTTTTTTAAACATTCGTTGTAAATTAATATGCGCGTTTTTTTAAAGAACAACATACATTGGCAGGCTTCTCGAGGGTGAAGATTCTAGAAATGATGTCCATTAAGAATTCCAAGATGGCGGACATTGCTTTTCGAATTTAAACTTTCGTGAGACGTGTTGAAACAGTACTAATAATTACACGGTTCAACTCACGTATTAAATGTCACTACGGGCGACATGTTTCGAACTCTTCGGGAATTCTTCTTAAGGATGTGTTTTCGCGGCGGTGTCGCTTGAATCTTGTCGTGATTCAAGCGACACCGCCGCGAAAACACTCAATCCTGAATAAGAACTCCCGAAGAGTTCGACTCTTTGGAGTAATAATAATTTTCGAGTCTGCACCCGAATTATTGCCTGCGAAGTTGGACATTTTTATATTAAAAAAAGTGAACACAATTTTTCAGTTTTTCTTTAATACGAGTATGTTCAAAATTGATAACTAAAGGGCCAAAGCGTCTCCATTGTCTCCAAGTACGAATCCAAGATCAGACCCCGTATCATGGTCGGCCTTATCACTCGATAAGTGACAAGATAGGGGCATCGTCTCGTTCTATCAAACGGTGTCAGGCAGTGACGGACGCTCTATCCTGTCACTTATCGCGTGATAAGGCCGACCATGACACGGGGTCAGAATTGAAAAATTTGGCCGCCACACAGTGGCCTGAAAATCTGGCTTTCATAAACATGATCGAAGTTTTCATAATAAATTACAGTTTTTTTTTAATGCTACTAATAAATTCACGTATTAAATGACGCGACAGGCGACATGTTTCGAACTCTTCGGGAGTTCTTCTTCAGGATTAGTGTTTTCGATGTTTGTTTTGAAGAAGAACTCCCGAAGAGTTCGAAACATGTCGCCTGCCGTGACATTTACGTTAATTTTTTAACCGTGGATTTATTAGTAGTATTTTAGATATGTCTCACAAAAGTTTAAATTCGATTATAGCTGTTTCTTTGCTTTAGCCTTTTACGAGACATTATTATGCTAAATTACAACCCTTACGTGATTTAGTAAAAAAACGGAAGGTCATATTTCAGTTATAGCTCTCGAAACTGACTTACCTACTAGCTAAAATTATATCTTCAAATATAGGTACTTACAGATTTTGTCTTTCTTTCCACTTATTATAATTATCTATAGGTATTCATCATGTTTCATCTGACTGTCGGAGCATATACTATGCGAGAAGGAGCGGGGCAGCAATAGACGCATCAGCGCGGCAGGTACGGGGCGCGCGGGTGATTTCTGATTTTTCCCTGACGATACGCCCCCTCGAATCGAAGCCACAATGATACAAGGATATTTACAAGCGGAATGCATTTACGATCGTAATATGTGTACCTATTGGACGACGAAGGACGTTTGATGTTAACTTATTCAAATATAAGTTAAATAGCTGGCTGTTAGTAAAATGTTTTTATATTGGTTAGTTTACTGTTTATAGATATCGAATTAATTGTGACATATTATTATTATAAATGAATATTTACTCGCTACCCATATACAGAGTGTTTTTTTTAAATGGGACAGTATGGGGAAATCCGAATCTAAAGGAGATAGAGGAAAAGTGTCCAAGGAGACATTAGGTGTTTTTTTATGTAAACAAATTTGGCTCATTAAAATTTTTGGTCAAGCGTGAGTTGTTCTTAAAAAATTATAAAGTTGGTCAATTTTTTTTTTGACGCGGGTCAGCTCTGTTTCATGTAAGGATTATTTCATTGTATGGAAAGAAAAAAATCTGAACAGCAGAAGTTGGTCAAATTTAATGAAAACTAATCTTCATACAATTGCAGTATTCGCCTTTTAATATTGTTGCAAGTGCCTAGGCGTGTAAAAAAATATTTAAAATTATTCCATTTTTAAATTTCGATAATCGATAAGAGCTCCAGATGATTCAAGAGAAGAACATTTTTTTTAATCTTCGTAAACATCATGGCACGCGATAGTCTTGAAATTATAAAAAAAAGAATTCAAATTTGGAACGTAAGTTATTTCTGCAGCTGTGATTTTGTTTCCAATCAGTTCATGCTTGTAATTTTATTCATCATGGCGTTTTTCTTATGGTTACCTTAAGGGTCGAATTTATGAATCCCGATACAACTCCGTACAAGAATTAAAAGATGCTGTTTACAACACTTTAAACACAATTCACCATAAGTCTCTGTTAAATGCAACTAGAAGTGTCTTGAAGCGTGCTCGTACCTGCATAAGACAAGACGGCGGCCACATCGAACATTTACTCAAGTAATAAACCAACTGTATGAAGATTAGTTTTCATTAAATTTGACCAACTTCTGCTGTTCAGATTTTTTTCTTTCCATACAATGAAATAATCCTTACATGAAACAGAGCCGACCCGCGTCAAAAAAAAAATTGATCAACTTTATAATTTTTTAAGAACAACTCACGCTTGACCAAAAATTTTAATGAGCCAAATTTGTTTACATAAAAAAACACCTAATGTCTCCTTGGACACTTTTCCTCTATCTCCTTTAGATTCGGATTTCCCCATACTGTCCCATTTAAAAAAAACACTCTGTATAATATTGTGACATCCTTTTGTATTGTGTTCTATGCAAATAAATATATTTTATTGACTGATATATTGAAGTAGTATTACGTGAATGCTGATGCAGTTTTGAAATTCACGATAATATTGACACTCCAGTATCACTGGATTAACATATAACTGTGTAAACGGTGCCAATGCGATGTGGAACACTTCCTCGTGGATAAAACAATCTTTTGTTTTGGTCCAAAAAGTTTCTTGACCTACAAAATGAGAACACACTTATCGCCTAAAATGTTGATACACTTTGTTGCTAATTAATGTTGTTGATAGTGCCGCGGGTGCTCGGGCCCGTGCTCGATGTTGCTAACAACGGCCAGGACCGCAACTGGGGGCCAATTTGGTCCGCAACGCAACTTTTCATAGCAGAGCGATTTCAATGTATTCACGCGGGTTGAACTTACTTATCAGCTAATTTATTTATTTGATCTTACAAAGTGTTTTTTAGTATTTTTGTTTGTTATATAATGTGCAATTGTTTTTTTATGACATATAAAACATTTATTATCTAAAGAATATATACAGTCGCCATCAGATATATTGGAGCGGCCGAAGTGCTCACAAATATCTGAACACGCCTCTAATGCCATGACAATAGAGACGTAGTGTTCAGATATTTGTGACCACCTTGGCCGCCCCGATATATCTGATGGCGACTGTACAAGAGGGCTATTAACACAAACTAAATGAAATTAAAACTAAGTTAAATCTAATAAAAGGCCCTCGAGGCATTGTACCGAGGATGCTGGCGGCATTTCCCCGCTGAATTGCAATGCTGATTGAGTTGCGGGTGAAAGCCGCCAGCTTTTCGGTCACCAGTTACGTCAACCAGACGTTTCGCGATTTCCGCGAATAACTTTTGCGCACTGGGACGCCAAGCACCGAGGGTCGCGACGGCAAAGTTGATTGTAAAAAATATGGAATATTGAAAACATATGACAGAATGAGTGTGATATATTAGCGTTAATCTCTATTAAATCCTAACAGGGTGTTATTAAACCTTAACTATACTTACATTTAAATTAATTATAATATCTTATTCAATGTGCGATATTTTTTCGGATTTTTAAAATGGTCTTTAAGGTGATAACTGATAACGTTGAAATCCTAAATGAGTGATAAAATACAAAATATGAAATAATAGCAAACTATCATAATTGTTTTTTATATTTATACCTATTACGTTCTCTGTATTCTACAAGAGCCTGTGGTCCGCCAGGTGCAGTTTTCGGCTTCATATTATTTAAACGGAATCGCAAGCTCGTCCGTTTAAAAGTACTACGTAAGAAACATATTGACTGGTTAAACTGTGTAATCAATTATATGACAGCCTCATGACAATATTCAATGTCGAATTTTCCAGAACTATAATCATGACTTGACCTAAATATACAGCGGATTCATTAATAATATGAAAAAATACATTTGTAAGGTTGAGAAGTATGATATGAGTAAATTGATGCTTGAGAAGTATCTAAGAGAAATGTATTGTTTGAAGAATCTGCTTCATTAGCCATATACTTTAGTAATTAGGTATCTAATCGAGTTCAAACCAAACTAAATGGTTATTAATAGCGAAATTGATTATGATTCATAACTATCGTTTCTTCATTAAGACACTAATGTGTTGTAGAAGGAAATGCTATAATTAGGATCGCAGTCAAGTCGGGGGGTTCATTTGCTTATTGTGATTGGGTCAGGGAGTGCGAAAATTGTGTTGGTTCAAAATGAGGATTGTATTGGTGAGTTTGGTTTTAATATTTACTCTATTGGATATATTCATTGGTTAATTAACCCGTGTGGTGTCGGGTTAGAATAGCACCACCCCCTTTCTTCCCGTGGGTTTCGTAAGGACAAATACAAATATAATTACTAAGGGAACATCAGGGTGCAGCAACCTATTTCATGTGCTCTGCCTACCCCTTTTGGGAATTAAGGCGTGAATGTATGTATGTATGTAATTAACCAGTGGATGTGACAGCCACGTTATATCAAGGTAAGGTATAGAGGTATCTGCAACAGAGTTGAGGTCACGCACACAACATGTCAAGTAATGACAGTGGGATTTTGAAATTAGTGTTCTATTTTCATACCGATAGCAAGTTGCAAGTAGTACTATATATAGCTGTGTGTGTCAATATCATAATCAATAATCATAAACCTCAACTCTTCTGCCGATATCAATATGTCACTTAAATCTCCCAAAGTGTTCCGAACCTGCGACCCGTGTTAGCCGTGTTACTAACTCCCTCAAAATCAACAGACAACTGATGTTACTGCTGTTAACTGTGTTATCTTAGATTAAAAAGCTCATTCCCGTTAGGTTAGGCTGTGTCTTATTGTAACCTATGTAACTCCCAAGATTAAGAGGAATTCAACCTCAATATGTCAAAATCCATGAAGCCGTTTGGACTGTACTGTAGCCAGCCGTGAAATCTGGGGGCACGGGAGTGCCCCCGCCAAGTCGAGCAAAACAGCGGCACGGCCGTACCATCCTTTGACCCTCGAAGCAGTTCAGGCCATTTTCGACCCCCCTATAACTTCGTTGTGGATAAAACTAGAAGTAGAATATACTAGTCCACATACAGATTATATATAGGGTGCTCAGGATAACGATGCAGGAACTTAAGGAGGTGATAGACTGGACTATTAGGAAGAGTTTGAACTTTAACTTTATTTATTTATTTATTTTTCATGACAACTTTGGGTACCTACTTACGAATAAAAAAAACTCTATTAACAAAAAAACTAAGACATGTAAGGTTCAAACTCTTCTCAATAGTCAAGTCTATCACCTCCTTAAGTTTCTAATCAAATTTTGGGAGGTGATTCGGTGGGTCATCAAAATTGGATAATAAGTTGAAAATTTGAACGGTGATTACGGTGAATACTATTTCACCCTGTATATGAGTTTCCCGAGTTTATGAGTTTTTTTTTATGAGTTTTGTTTTTTGTTTTCTGTTTATGAGTTTGGGGTGTAATGAGTTTTCTGTGTCGGGTCTACCCAGTCGGCTTATTAGCGGGGGATTACCTGGTTAAAATCATTGATACTCATAAACTCTCACCAGTGGCTCCTCGTAGCTGTTTGCACGCAGCGGCCACACCCCGGACAACCACGTCAACTCGTGGGCCAAACCTGGTAGAGGGGGGTTTGGATGCTTGCATCTAAGCCTTGCGGTCACTCCCCGTATAGTGCATAGTGCCTGCCTTGGCTAATAAATATTAGCAGTTCACCTCCGGTGACGAGGCAGCTAGGCAGTTGTAGATGGCCTGAAGGGCTGCGATAGGGGTCCTGTTATTGCTGCCCAGACACTGCATCTCTACTCTTCTCCGATCGTAGCGGCTATCCGTTCCATTGGGTCAAGCGGGGTAGAGGCAAGAGGGTGCGTCTGTGTTTGCGCGAGCACTTACGCACCATAATATGTCCTGCGCAACGGACTGTATCTGGATATTGGTAACGAGCTCATAAAAGTTCTGTGGCGATGGACCGAGGTAGAGAGGTCCGACTTTGCAAGTCGGGCTTTGTCTAAGATAGGTAGTTAATTTTTTTGTTTTCCATTAAGTCGCCGAGTATAAGTATTCGCCGACTATTATACCGCCGCATAGTCAGCTTTCCCGGCTAGTTGGTACATCTCTAATAGTTTCCTCTTCATTCCTCTTTATGTGTGGAACCCTAAAGCAATCGTTCTATAAAGTAATTGTCATTAAGTAAAACTCAGTAAGAGTGTTCCTTATTTTCGTAATAATAATTGGATTGGGGTTAGGGTCGCAAGGACTAGTTTGAAGAATTAATATATAAGAAAAAGGTCTAATTTGCATCAGGTCACGGTGGTAAAATGCCCAAGCATGTAATAGTACGGTCGAGGAAAATGAAGGTTTGGCACATGTCAACTCTATTTGAATGACGTTAAGGTCCAAAAGTGCTAAACATTCAAATTCCTCGACTGTACATTACGTACCTAGGGCGGTGAATTCGTGAATGGCCCAGATCACAGGTGTTTGTGGCCCGAACCGAAGGTGAGGGCCATAATTATGCAATCTGGGGCTTTACGAATTACCGCCCGTGGTAAGTACACAATTTTACGTCTTCACCTGGCCACAATGTGAGTTTTACCGTACGCGCAGCGTGCAGTAAAACTCGCATTATGGCCAGGTGTAACGTAAAATGCATAAACATTACTGGGTATAAAATTGGACAAGTTGTACAACGTCTTTGTTTGCAAAATTGTTCTAATAGCAAATCGACTAAGTAGCAGAACATACTGAGAGTAAAATGACAGAATAGGCGTATAACCAGATATTTATAACATCTCAGTTGCAAAACGCCCAGCACACGAAAAAACCATAGAATTATAAGTAGTGCCGTAAAATGGCCCACAGAACAAGTGCCATTGCCATTATGCGGGGATGGGAGCGGGGTGTCAAAACGATGCCAGGCAGCCGTTTAGTTACCAGGTTTTGGGTACGTGTTTGGGTAGAAATTTGTAAGAAGGTCGCATTCTATGGTTTTTTCGTTCGCTGAAGACGCCTACATAATCGAATAACAAGGAAACCACAGAGAGGTTCTTTAATAATTGCTTCCTTCACGTCATAATCACCGCTTTTGTATAGACATTAAATTCATCATCAATTCATCAGTTATAACTAGGTCGTTATGCGACCACGACGTCTTGCTACCTAGACATTTTAAATCCAAGACATTGTAATATCAGACACGAGACGACATTTGTGTCATTTTACAACCAAGGCATAATATAATATGACCCCAAAGCAGCGAACGAATAATCATAGAAGTCTAAGTAGCGCTGCAAAATGGCCCCACAGATTGGGTGCTATTGCCATTATGCGGGAATGGGGGCGGAGTGTCAAAACGATGCCAGGCAGCCGTTTAGTTCGAACATGCGCATACCGGGTTTTAGGCACGTGTTTGGGTAGATACTTGTAAGGAGCTCGCATTCAATGGTTTTTTCATTCGCTGCCCTAAAGCTATCTAGTCAATGTGCAACTATGCTGTTCTGCTATAATTGACGATCGTGCAACCAAGACGTACTGCTTACCAGATCATTTTTCAAAAAGTCATTGTGTTTACTGAGGTACTCGTATTATACAATTGTTTTGCGGTTGTAGTCATTATACAACATAATCCTTACGACGCTAACTTACTTGACTTATAGAACGAGGGTTAAACTGGAATTTAAAACATACGTTTGGCTTTTGCAATCTTTTACTGCACAGGATTTATTATGTATTCGATATTTCACTGCTCATCTAGTTACTATTAAAATTGTTTGTTTCTCTTTCAGATATTATTTTCCGCAGTCTTATTAACTGCATTTGCCGATGTCCAACGAAAATCAAACATTACAAAACCAGTTGTGAACCTCGAGAAGCGACCGCGGCCACCAGTATGGAAACGGCCACCTGAGGAGCGACGGAAACTGTCCATATTCCCGAAGAACAATATGAAGTTTGTGGTCACTCCCAAAACTGTAGTGAAAAATGATGATACAGCAAACGAAGGGTTACCTACCAAAAGACCGTTACTGAGACGATTTACCATGCAAGACGGAAACGACAAAGGAACGTGGTCTTTCCCTCTAAGAAAACCTCTAATGAAAACCAACAGATTTACTGTAACATTGGCGCCACCAAAGTCTAATCAAAAAGGAATTGATGAAATGGAATCCGAGGAATCAAAAAAAGTGAACACTGTGATAAAGCACGTGAAAATAGAGCAACCGCCAATTAAGAACCATAATCTAAATAGAGGTAATTTAATGGTATCAACCATGCAAATCCAAAAGATGGATCCTCAACCGACAAAAAACATAAAAAAGGTTGAAAATAAGTTAAGCGGAGACAAAATTTCAGAAATAACCAAACTAAATGACTCACAAAACGTTGATAATATTCAAATTAATGATAATTTTAGATCAAAATCCGACAAAGTATCTAAAGACTACACAATAGGCATACGAAATTCAGATGATGAGGTTATTATTTTGAATGCAAATGAAACAAAAAATGAGAGCAATAAAGATCATGGCTCTATCAAATTCAAGCAAGCGCCAACATTAGATAGTGAATTATCAAAAAACTTGTTGGAAAGTAGAGCAGTAGATTTAAATGAACTTAAATATGCGATAGAACAAAATGAAAATAATGCACTGACCTTGGATAACGAACAAAGTAAGAACTATAACACAGCACAAATATTGAGCTTTAATGATCTTGAAATCTTATTAGAAAAAAATGAGGAAAGAACGAAATCTTCAGCAGCAGAATATAATGAGAATAGTCTTTCCAATTCAGTAAAAACCGAAACCCAGGGTACTTTAGAAGATATACCTAAGTTTGATGTTATAAAACCAAATCAATTTTATGATGTTATATCTCTGAGTAATGACGAAGAGAAAAATACAAATTTCGAGCAAGATTTTCTTGCTAGATCTATTCTACGTGGTGCTCAAAAAATAGAAAATAAAGAAAAACCGTCTGTAAGTGAAACTAATATTTTAAACGGCGACGAAAATTTCACTGAAAATGTATCAGATTCTCTAGTTGTGGGCAACCTAGAAAGTCGCATAAATTTAATGGGAAAAGAAACTGCTGGTGTTGAAAAACACCATCAGAGAAACATTGCACATGATGCGAAAGTAATGAAAACGTATACGAAATATACAATTACTGAAAAGCCTCTCACAAATACTGCCACAAATGATGAAATAATTAGCAGTGTTATGAAGGATACGGTATATGAAACTCATACCGAATTTCCCAAAGAATTAAATTCTAATGACACTGAAAGTTTTAATTCGAAAGAAATCTTACTTGAAATGTATGAATCTAACATGTCTTTGAGCAGCGAAGAAATTACAGCTGATGTGGTAGATGAAATCCCTAATGAGAATGTTAACTTATCAGGTTTGGAAATCCTTAACGAACCATTTATTGATAGTGTGTCTGTAGATGAAATTTCAAACGAATCGATTAGCAATACTCCGAATAATTACACTAAAGAGTATTTTGTTGATACTTCGACTGGCGAAGAAATCTCTAACGAATCATCATCGATTATGGCTGGTGAAGAATTATCAAATGAATCTAGCAGTTTGATTGAGGAGATCTCAAATGAAGCCTCTAAAAATTACACTGGGCAAGAAAATTCTAATGAATCATCCTCGAATATGGCTGGAGATGAGATATCGAATGAGTCTTATCCAGATAAATTAAACAATTTGACTGAAGAAATTTCAAATGAATACACGATGGAAACATCTGATAATTATACTGGAGAAGTAATTTCTAATGAATCATCATCAAATATGGCTGGAGAAGAGATATCAAATGAATCTTATCCAGATAAATCCAACAATTTGACTGAGGAAATTTCAAATGAATACACGATGGAAACATCTGATAATTATACTGGAGAAGTAATTTCTAATGAATCATCATCGAATATGGCTGGAGAAGAGATATCAAATGAATCTTATCCAGATAAATCCAACAATTTGACTGAGGAAATTTCAAATGAATACACGATGGAAACATCTGATAATTATACTGGAGAAGTAATTTCTAATGAATCATCATCGAATATGGCTGGAGAAGAGATATCAAATGAGTCTTATCCAGATAAATCTAACAATTTGACTGAGGAACTTTCAAATGAAGCCACGGTGGAAACATCAGATAATTTTACTGAAGAAGTAATTTCTAATGAATCGTCTTCGAATGTAGCCGGAGAAGTGATACCAAATGAGTCGGATAAATCTAACAATTTGACTGAGGAGATTTCTTGCGAACCCACAGTTGAAGCTTCTCACAGTTTCATTGATGTTGAAATATCTGAGGGTTCGTTGATTGATGACTCTAACATACTAATTGATGCAAGGATATCTGACAAGTCAGTTGAAAGTTCACAAGAGCTTGAAATATCAGAGGGGGCATTGACAAATAGATTTAAAAGGTAATTATTGATCACTTAGTTAAACATGATTTTACAAAATTATTTGCTTCATTGGTTAGAGGTAGTACGAGTAGGAATGTATGGATGTTCGTTTAAGATTAACTTATTTATAGGTATATTATATCTGTGTAGTACAGACTACTAAACCTGCGCTTTATTTTTATGCAATGCTGCATAATTTCTTTATGAATATCTTCAAAGCACCTACCTACCTACTTAATAAAAAAAATAACTAAATTTATTTATTTTTACAGGAGTAATAACATAATAGAGGAAGAAAATTTACCAACAACTGTGAGTGGATTCAAATACACGGGCAACGAAATCACACTGAATCATGAATTAAGCTACAAGAATATAAACGCCTGAAAAAAAGTTCCGAGCAATGTGTCCCATACTGCTAATATCCGACATTTACAATTAGGGGCTTCTTAGTCAGCAAATATTTGGTCGTGGTTTCCAGAAGGTTGACCATGGCAGTGTTGCCGAAACCCACACCTTGCAAGCACAGCGGTTCCTTCGGCATCTTCCCTACTTTGTTAATAAAACATATGTAGTAAGTATATCAATATTATAGTATCATATCCATATGATTGGGGCATAGATAAGTGGTTCTGGGAGTCAATGTATGTATTGTTGTACATTTTGAATATTATGAATGCTTCTATAATTGGATATAAGTAGATCGAATGAACTCACAATTTGTTTTCTTTGCCTTAAGGTTGACTGGTAGAGAATGCTTTACAGCATTAAGTCCGCCTTATGTTATTCTTTCTTGCAATACAGATTAAATACATAAATAAATAAGTGATAGAAAATGAGTCGCATCGATATCGTGAGAGTAGTTTTCGAGATGTTATGTTGCTCGTTTATTTAATAAATAGGAGACATTATTATGTCACCATACATCGTATAAGTACATTATATAGGATTTACATTAGGCTATATTGAATTATACTTTTCACAAACACGGTTAAATGAGGAACTTTAGAATTTTAGATAGTTAATATTATATTTCCTAGTGACTGCTTAATTAAATTACGTGTCTAGATACGTACCATTATTGTTAGCGTTATATGTATTGTTTGCCTAAATAAAATAAACTCGTTACATGTATAATTATTTATTATATTCTTTACAAAAAAACTTACATTTACAGGTACCTAAAATGTACATCCTTACCCTAAGTCAACGCAATGGCAAAAACGATTCCTCACATTTGTTACACAAATTATGTTTTGATCACACTGAAACGAAATATAAATAAATGTAAACTAAGGCAAGAGAATCTAATACGTCGGTAACTACAGACACCAATTTATAAAATGACGTCTAAGAACTATGGTAGTCGAGGTGGTCGATGGGAAAAGGGCATAAATAACACAGACTCAGAAAAAAAGTAAAATATTTTCAAGTGAGCACCGTGAATGGCATTTGTTTGTGGTCGGCGCATGGCATATTTTGCCAAAAAGGTTATCGACTCATAGAATCTTTATTGAATAATGAACACTATCGTTCTAGCCAAAATAATCAAAATTTAATAACAAAGAATGAAGTAAACATATCTCTATTTATTTTATACCTGGCATGCTGTGAGTGGTATTTTATCTCGTAATTAATTTTAAATCTATTGATAAAGACGATAGAGTTCATTATTCAATAAACATTATACGTGGCAGTAACCAGTTTTTTTTGGAAAATTTTGCGCGCGCTGCCAACAAACAAGCCATTCATGAGCTCAGTTCAAAAAAATTACTAGATATACTTTTCACTTTTTCTCTCGAACTCAAATCGTTCGTAAAAAAACTCTTACTGACCTCGTTGTTGTCCTAAGATCGTAACTGTTTATGAATATGTGGTTTCTTACGAGGCAGAAGCGATTTTACTTAATCCGTATTAGGTATAAAAAATATCATCTTGTCGTTTATGACCAATCGAATACGTACAGTCGGCGTCGTACAGTTAGTAGCAGCCAAATTAGCCAAATATATCGTGACACATCCTTACTCTTACGTAATAAAGACGTGTACTGAAATATTTGGCACCTTTGGCTACTGCCAACTATGTGATTCTGACTGTACTATCAACTACTGTAAGAAGCCGAATGCTTTTCTTGTCATTCTAAACATGACGTATATTTTCCCAGCGATAAACGACAAAAGTGCGACCAACATACAGTACAGGGAAGACAGGGTTAGGTACTGGGCTCATTTACAACAGTATTTACCACATAGTAAAGGAATAAGGTTCAGGATTAAATATATAACGCATAGCTTTGACATCTGTTTGAATTATATCTTTTAAATATACAAGAACTCACTGGTATCAGGGACTAATTAAAATATAGACTGCCAATTGCCGTAATGAATTGTTTTCTTCCATGATAGTATAGTCAGCATCAAAAGTAACTGCGCAAACGAAGACGTCAAAAGTATTTATTAATAAGAGCTTTTGACGTCTTCGATTGCGCAGTTACTTTTGATGCTGACTGTACCACAAGATGGAGCTATGTAAAAAAGGTGGTACGTCACATAAAATGGGATTACACCTTGCTTGCTTATGCAACATTATTGTCAAATGATCAGGGGTCCATTTCTCTCCTCTTTTCTACTCATTCTATTACAAATAGATTCCCGCTTTTAAGTATTACAAGTTACAAGCCTTTGTCAAATGGGCCTCTGCCCATATAAACGTGTAAAACATTAACTTGTAGCTTAATGAAGCCGTTATATCAACCACTGGTAGGTATAAATTTTTGCAAATTTAAACAAGAAATTCCTCATCACCCAGCAATCTAAAATGAACCTTATCCCAATACTACAACGCTCCAAATCCACACGACGGTAATTTAATTGTACTCGCAAGCTTGACTTCAGTTCCGTCGCGCTAGATGGCGTTATTTCTTGAGCCGGAAGACGTCGTTGAGCGGCGCGTACGGCGTCCGCGTCGGGATGGCGTTGTAGGCGTACGCTGGCTGCGCGTCGGCGCGGAGGATCACGACACCTGCACGGATACGACACGATTAAAATGAGAACAGCCAAAAATTTACCGAAAACAGCATCATTATTCCGACATTTCAGAAATCCGAATGACAATTTCCGCTAAAAGAACCAAACGCAGATGATTTTACTAAACGTATAGAATTAGGGTAGCACTTGCACTGCCAGGAATCCGCCTAGTGGGCGCTCAGTTTGTACGCGCTTTCCACTACTTAGAGGGAAAACCACGGTATCGGCTACGACCGTAGGCCTACGAGGTTAGGCCCGTATTTTATCTTGTAAAATCAAAAACTCCGTCAGTGGAACATGGTTTTCGGAATTATGAAATTCGGAAATATTATGCTTTCGAACCAATAACCTATGGATTTTATAGTGTACCCGATTAAAGTATTGGTATAAGTATTGGTGCGATAGATGTGTGTTCTGTGGATGTAGCACAACTGCCAGGAAGATTCGTCATGCGACAAATATTACACACCCTTCTCTAAAAGGCGTAGCCAGAAAATGGTAAGTATAGACAAAGATTATAATGCTCTTCACTGCGAGGACGAAATTCTCTGCTTTTAGTCTTATCTGAGTTCTGCTTGAGTGATTACTAAAGCTTAGACTGTGAGAGAGGTATACAGCTGTCACCTCTGCCTGTATCTGGCTACACTCGTGTACAGTCGAGTTTGAGAACATGTGCACGGAAAAAGTGTTAAAAAATATGTGAACGACTATATCTATATATGTTAAGGGTTTCTAACTTTGCTCAGAGATTGAACGTTTGGAAAAGTACACATAATTGTGAACTTGACTGTACACTGTTGGTAGCTAGCAGATATTATCTCGTAGCAAGAGAAGGAGTGGAAGTTAATTTTCCTCAAAAACATTACGACTTTGTGAAATAATATTCTTCTACGAAGTATGTAGTAGGTTTTTTTAGAATACCTACTCGGCATCAAAGTACTACAAGACTGAAATACTGAAGTGATTACATAGTAGGAGTTGTCAGATAAAGTGCACTTTGCTTGGATAGCTACTTCTGTTGCGAACTGTACGTAATCAAATGACAAGTAACATAAGATTTTTAAATTAGGGTCTTTCGAAAATGTCTTGAAGAAGCAAGAAGCGTTTAACAGGTCTTTATGCCAATAATTAATTGACTATGGGGGGATTTCTTTGACCATTTTATACGATGCTTACTTTTGTATCGAAGACCGCTTAACGAATGTTTGTTAATACCAAAAATAAACCAATTAACACCAAATGTGCGTATGAAAATGACCGTTAGCTATTTCCCCATCTACGTGAAAAATATATAAATATGATGAATATGATGTGCATTATTCGTGTTCATCTGGAACCCAATTTTCCGAGGTATGAGATCCTCAATTTCAGAGACGAACAAAATCATAAAGACTGCTAATCTCCATACGCATCCATCTCAGAACGCAACGTTCTTTTCTTCCAAAATGGTTTTGTAGTTGTATATTACAGTTGTACCTAAAGTTTAACTCATCCAACTATCCTAATTTTTTTTTTTTTTTTTGGGACCGGTCTCTGCCCAGCACACGTTGAGGCTGGAACCCTCTGCATTCTGACTGTTTAGTTTTAATTGTGTTTTTTCTTTTATTATGTAATTTTTTTTACGCTTTACTTTTGTGTTTATATGGCAATACACTGTTTATATTCTATTCTATTCTACATACAGTCGACTACAAAGAGATCGATACGGCCAAAGTTACAAACTTTTGTAAGTTTGGGTGTATTCTTTGTAGTCGACTGTACTGTATGTAGGTGGCGCTGAGATCTCGCATAATGTATACATTAGCGAAAACCCTTCCGGAAAACGTAGCAAAGCATGAAGACTAGGTAAGTAGTCTTTATTATTTCCTCATCTCTATCATACATTTTACGTTGACCCTTGAGCCTTTGTCATAAGGAATTTTTTAGAGCGTTTCTTATGCATTTCTTCTGTGTCTATCTCTCTCGTTCCAAAGACGACAACATTATGCTATCTCCCTCATTAAATTGGGTCCCAGTACCATACCTTCACCTCCATCGCGATGAAGCTCTGCAACCTTACACCGGTAATACAATAAATATAAAGCCTTCTCAGCTGATGTTGCTTTATGGCAGTATTCTTAAGGAAGTTCAAGAGTCATGTATACCTCTATCTATTCAGCCCGTATACAACCTACCCACCCAGGTGAATCGCCAGTGGTTTAAGGTTGATTCTAAAGTCATAAAGGTGTCAATCAGTCGTAACGGTGTGCCAAATAAAACTCAACTCCGGTATACCTATACGTTTTTAACAAATGTGAATCTAATCATCATTCATTTGACAATTCTGAGACAATAATGACGAAGAAAAAAGCCTTAAAAACGCTGAATATTTACACACCCTTTGTTGAGTATATAGTATACGCCTCTTCTCTAATACGCCACTCTCGTATAGTGTTATCATATCATAATGTATAATAAACTAGCTTTTGCCAGCGACTTCGTCCACGTGGAACTCCGTAATGTATATTCGTACTTCCATGCAAACTTCTGGGCCCCATTTCACCACTTTAGGGCACCCCCTAAAGCAGTTTTATAAAAGAATTATGCATTCTATCAATGGTCCTGTGGCTACTGATTATGGTTATCCTAAGACCTAATATTTAGGTGCATAATATTTTTATAAAATTGCTTTGGTTGACACACCGACCATCAACTAATTACATGCAAGTTGTACAATACTCTACAAATAAACTATCCTTATTCATTAATCTTAACAAACCTTTGTTAAATAAAATATGTTTAATTAAACCCTCAAACACAAATGTAAAAGGGACTGATAAAGACAAGCGAGTTTTAACAGCATTCTAGCTAATATACGTTTGATGTTTATGATTAAGGCAATACTGTACTTAATGACTCCTCAACTTCCTCGGACACAACCGCACAAAGCACCATCAACCGGATAATAGAGCTTCCATTCCGGGATCGTACACTAGAATCCCGAGATTGGAAGCTCTAGTGATGTTACACCGCGCCCGGGATACTGAACAAGCGCAACACGTTCTACCTGAGGGGTTCACTTTGACTTTGATCTTCGTTTGCGGCGAGAGCACTCCGTAATCCACGTCTTCGTACAGGTCCTAGAAACAAAAGAAATACGTCACAATAAGATTAATAGCAAAGAGAGTAAACGAAGAAAAAGCTGATGGGACAGTTGATAAGAATATTTTACAAATCGGAGAAAAGGTAAGGAAAGGTCAGGTCAAGAGTACTAAACCGCCAAGAGAAGCGAAAGAAGTTTGTCAGGATTGTGGCAAATTGAAGTGATATCTGCCTACTTCTCCGGGAGAAATGCGTGATGATATATGTATGCCCAGCCGGATTTTCGTCCCTCAGTTCCTCCTGTAACACGGTCCTGTTTATTCACGAACGCTATTGATGGACAGCACTTCCTTGCATCGGTTTCTTTATTTCTGAAGGCCGTGGTCATATCTCTGTAACATTTCTTCCTTGGATGGTGTCTCGATCTTGTCCTGTCTGTAGCCGAGTGCCGAGCGTCGTGAACTGTCATACCAACGGATGCGCGAATAGTCTGCCCAGTGTATATGTGGCTTCTGCTCCTTATTCGCTTACCTTCGATTAACCAAAGAAGCCCAGATCAGAACAGTATAACTGACCTTAACTTCGTACCCAGCAGGATTGTTGAGGCTCAGTGCCGGGTGGGTGACAGTCATGTTTGCTTACGAACGCTCTGGATGGCTAAGACTCAGAACAGTCTCCAGCCTCCGTCTCATACACTCTTGTCATAGTCATGGTCATGTTTATGGTGTACTCGTTGGATCTCCATCATTGTTGTGCCTCTTGCCAAATGATCGCAGCTTTAGCTCTCTCCAGCCTAAGGTTGTACAACTCAACTCAACTCTGTACCCAGCCGGGTTGTTCAGCTCCTGCTCTCGCAGGGTGACGGTTAACCTTCAACAATGAAGAAAAAGCGACGAAGAAGAAGAGATCTTAAGCACAAGGTAGCAATTCTCACATCACCTTTCTACCCAGGAGGGTTGTTGTGTCTCGGTTTTTGCACGGTGATGGTCATGTTTGTTCAGGAACGCTCCAGATGGGCAAGACACAAAACAGTATCTCCGGCCCAAGGCTACACAACTCACCTCAACTCTGTACCCAGCAGGGTTGTTCAGCCCCAGCTCCCGCAGGGTCACGGCGACGTCGGACGGCGTGCCGTCTGTCCGCCGGTTCACGAACGCCACGGCGTACGAGTAGTGTTGGCCTTGGATGGGCAGGATCGGACGCGACCAAATTTCGATGCCTCGGTGCTGAAACATGGAAGTAAATTGCTGTTATGCTTTGGTGTTTCTATTGCTGACTGTTAGGGTGAGTATTCACTAGTGGTGTGCGAGGTAGCGGAGCATTGTGTGGGTTTCCTCGCACACCGCTCCGTTATCTCGCACAGTTCTGACGGTTGGCGGAGTTCACCCTTAATGTTCTCGGGGTTATTCCTCAAAAGTACTGGTTTTATATGGACGAAATTGGGTAATATACCGGAAAAGGCCTATTATTCCTGTGACCTTATGACTTTATTATTATTCATCATTAGATCAATAATCCGTAGATCGAACCTCTCGCACTTAGTGTTGCGAATTAGCGCATGGCCAAGCCTTGAAGGCCGACCGCCAGGGCTACCATGAATCTTCTCTGGATAACGCTTAGTCTTAACCTTCATGGCTCAAGGTGGGCTCAAGTTTTCAAGCCTCCGAGCGTAAATCACTACACTACTTGCACTCGTTTCAACCAATACACAAAACGCTAAAGTGCGGACAAGAGACAGCGAGTGGGAGTGAGAGATCATTTATGGCCCCATAAGCCCTTCCTATAATAGACATGCAAATATTCTGCTTTTCCTCATACAGTCAGCTGCAACTGCTATGTACAGTAGATACCTACCTATGTAAAAAGTTAGTGTTTTTATTCGACAAACAAAACTTGCTAAGCTTGCTTGCTTGGGTTTACAAGAGCTATTAAAGAGATTATAATCTCTTGTACACATCATAAGTATATTATTACCTGGAAATCGTGTCTATAAAAAATATGACACGTCACCATGCTAGTCAGCGGTTTGCAGACAGGATGTAAACGACTGTGTTTATCTAAATTAGACATGCTTTTTATAGGTCTTGGTTTCTGTTAAATAAAGATGAATGTTGTACGGAATGTTCGGATTGACTTTGGCAAACCACAATGAGTATTACAGATTTTCCGGTTTTCGTTGGTAAGTAAATACGATCGTTGCAAAGAAAAACAAAACAATTTCCTCTTAAAACTCCTAATAAGCCATAAGGGGGAGTCTCAGTAGCTTACACTTCAAATACTTTTCATTGTAGGGAAAGCCAAACCGAACCAACCATGACTTTTACAAAAAATCTTAGTTTGCCAATGTTTATATGTTTGAGATGTGATAAGTGTTCTCCAATGTTGTACGTTTCTTGTACTACCTTACTGTAAAAATAAGCTTTTGCGTTGGCTTCGTCAAGGGGACCACAAACTTCAGACGTCTGAAGCAATAGTTGAGGATGCAGAATTAACGCTAAGATGATACGAGTATCCTCTTTGGGGTCCTACCTTGTATATCCTCCTGCCCTGAATTCCCAGCGGGTCCTGGTCAACCTCAATGATCTTCCTGTTCTGCAGTATGGCCTTGTACTCCGGTCGGATGGTGCGAAGGTCCACACTCATCAGTAGAGGAGCGGCTAGGATGGCCCATATCGCGAACTGGGTCTTACTCTGCTCGTACGACAGACCAAAGTTGCCGATGATCAGCTGGAAATTTATAAAAAATATATTAGAGATAACACTTTAAATTCTCGCGATTTGAGCACATATTTTAAAAGATTACTTTAACTTTGCCTCAGGACTGGCCATTATGCCAATCTTTGAGTTGACTATCGCATTAAAGTCATGTAAAGCAACCTTTAAAAAAAATCTGGGCAACGTCGTGGCTACGCGGTGGTCTGACCAAGTAAAAGAAGCCACCACCAATTATCATTATTACTTAAGGTGGTGGTTCGGTGACCATACAAAGCGTTTTTTGACATTCGCAGGCAATCATTTGAGAAATTACTTTGTCACGTAATACTTTGGGAAAACGATTATTCTCAAATTATTCTAGTTTATTACAAGTTTGTTCTAGGAAATGGGGAATTTCGCGCAAATGGAAAGCCAATATATGAAAGATTGTTACTTACGTTTCTTAAAATATCACGCCGCCTGCGAATGTCAAAATGTCAAAAGACGTTTTGTATGGTCGTCGAATCACCTTAACCCCAGGTAGTGATGGCTATTCATTTTAAATGAAAGGGGAAATGTATGTTTGCCCTGCCTCTGTAGCCTAGTTGGTAGTGACCCTGCCTACGAAGCTACAGGTCCTGGGTTCGAATCCCGGTAAGGGCATTTATTTGTGTGATGAGCACGAATATTTGTTCATGGATGTTTTCTATGTATGTAAGTATTTATTTATCTATATAAGTACATACATGTATATCGTCGGCTAGTCCCCATAGAACAAGCTTTGCTTAGTTTGGTACTAGGTTGATTTGTGTAAGATTGTCCGAAAATATTTCTTTATTTTACTTACGTCTTCTCTTTAATTTAAGATAATTTTCGTTAGCAGACGCTACAGCTTGATACAAAAAATAATGATGATTGATGAAGGCTACGTTGCCCCCTCAGATATTGATATTTGCTAGCCCGCGCGGCACATTTACAGGCAAAGCCTCTGGATAAAATATAACCTTTAACTATTCAGAAAGTCCACTCGACACGCAGGTGAAATAATTTTTGAAATCGGATATGCGGTTCCAGAGATTACCCATACATACAAACTTACAATCTCACCGACTTTTCATCATTTCTTTTCATTTTTTATATTATTACTATAAGATAAGGATAATGATGCAGGTATCGCATTCACTTGAGCAACGGAAAATGTTAGAATATCGCTGAAACCTAATTATTAGAACATGAAATATTTCATCAAGTCTTTAGAAATAATCCACAGATTACGCTGCTACTCTGATCATCAAAGAAGATAATACTTGGTAATAGGGTATTTGACAACATTGATTTTTCATTAGCAACAGATGAACATTACGAAAATATTCGGATAGTATCAATCTTTGATTGATGTAGCAATTATAAGATTTTTGAATTCATATAAATTAACAATAACGACGTTGTTTGATTGTGACGTCACAAGCAAGTAATCCCTTCAAATTCCATACTGACGGAGCGTTTTTGACGCTTCATAAAAAGAAGATGATTCCGTATTATACCAGATTTATCGTTATCTCTGTCATACCCTGACACGTTAGGTGAAAAATGGTTTGGGATCGATGGGGAAGGTCAATATTAACTCCCTGGTTCAGGAGTCCCCAGGACGTTCGTCTCTCCATTCATGCGTAGTTTGCCTATCATTTTAAAACGGCATGCTATGGTGGATACTAACTAGTTTCTGTTGCTGGAAATTATAATATTAAAAAAATAGAGTTGAAAGAAGTCTCTTACAAAAAAAACGACCGGGTTGCACTCTGAGAGTGCCGGCAGAAGTGAAAACTCAACGACATTGTAACAGTTTTTCGATCAGGTCACGTGTCCGCCTTACGAGTTTTCAATCTGTCGAATCTTCGGGTCACGTGGCATCTTACGGTGACGTGACCTGTTGCTAGTATCTCTCGAATCTCACGGTCATGTGATATCTTACGGTCGCGTGACCTGTGGCGAGTTTAACAATTTTTCCCCATCACAAAAAGTGCACAGCGCCGCTAAAGAAGTTTTTACTTCAAAAAACTTCCTCAGTCTCTATTTTTTTCTATTATGATTTCTACCAACAGTTGCCAGTCTTTGATGAGGAGACGACTAGTATCGAGCGTCCTGGGGACTGTTACGACCGATTCTCACCATGTCAGGGTCGTTCCAATGGCCAGGTCCGGCGTTGGGCACGATCACGTCCTGGTGATTTCCGTAGTAGTCTATTATAGACTCGACGGAGGCCCAGGAGTCTTGGATGTCGTCGAAGTTACGCCACAGGTTGCAGTGCTCGATGATCGAGGAGAAGTTGGGCTGGAACATGAAACAAGATGTGAAAAAATCTGTTTACAGCGACTTCGAACAAATAGAGGAAAAAACTAAAGCCATGTCGTACCAGAAACTGAAAGAAATGGCAGAAGGCGGTCATACCAGATTCAAATATCCAATTTGTAACAAAATCTCTTCAGAAGAGATATCTAGTGAATTTTCTTCTTGAATACTGTGGTAATTTAGATCATGTTTGACCACGATTTGTATGCTTTACCTAAAGATTAGCTGGGAAATAATGTTTACGGCATTAATTCCTTTTGAATATGAAATGAATCCCATAATGAAGGCGCCGTTTTATGATTTGTAAATTAACTCAGTGTAGTCTACCGATCAAATATTTCTGGTCAGGGTTTATACTAAAGTGTAAACACAGCACCTGCATCCCAGCGTAGATCTGGTACACGGGCCAACTGCACGAGTACACCATCTGCCGCCCGGTCAGGTTCAGTTGGCGCCCAAACTCTGGGTACCCGTGATCCATGTCTGCCGGGAGCGCGTAGCAACCGTCCAGTTTCACATAGTCCACGCCCCATGACGCGAATGTGGAGGCATCTGGGAAAGGCAGTTGTATGAAAACTTTTATATTGTCAAGGATATTCAAACATGGACCTTTTGTATCTTGTTGCGATGAGAATATGGTACAAAGAATACGGTCGTTCCCTACTAAAACCATACAGAGGACCGAGTTGGATACATATAGTTTTTTCCAATAAAATCAAGCCTGGGATTGCGTGGGATTCAACTGCGATGTCGATAACTGGATATCGCAAAAGATTTAGTTTATCAAACGAAACGATAACCAATAAAACTTAAACATTTTCATTCACAGTATACTTTAAAAATTCAGTGCTAAAACAATATTGCAATGATTACCTATTTACTTGCATTATGAGAAAATAAAAAAATAAAAACTACAGGAGGAAAACAAACAGTTGCCTCTGTTTTTAGACACAACTGGCAAGCTCGCAAGCAAGTAGTACTAGATTTAGTAAATAACACCAATGATATTAATCACAAATCCACCAAAACCATCATCGCAGGCTAATTGGCCCTTGAAGATAATCACAATATGACACGATTGGCCATGGTTCATTCATTAAAATAGAAATAATGCAGCGCATAAAACCGCAACAATTTGAATTGCACAAACACATCTACAAAAAAATTTTAGCTTTGGATGAAATATTCGTTTAGTCTATTCAATAGTAGGTACTACATTATAACCATCACCAATCCAAACGCCATTCGAATATAGGAACACAAGGATCGCTATTACAAGTATTACAAACCGATCCTTAATTATCTATCTAAATTGATACAGAAAATTCAAAACTATACAAATGAACACAAAAGTAGGAGAACTACAAACCTTTGAATGGAAATCGAAAAACCAGCCCGTCATAACAATAACATGATAAAACGAACCAATTAGTCGTTACACGGCAATTAATCGTGTCAAGGCTACGTAATTGAGGAAGGCAGTTGCCAATTGTCGCGATCGATCGCTGCCCGACAAATTGTACCATGACGTTACTGTCTATTATTCATTTTTATCGTACGAATTAATAATAGAGTAATTTCAACCTGTATGTCGTAAAATATGCGCGTCGAAGACAATACGGAAAGCGATTTTTTTGCGTTCAGTTTGAGATTATGATCTATTGCTGTTTTAATTTGATGCGGGGATAGATAGCTTGGTGTGATATGCAAATGTGTACACGCAGACTATCAGTAATACAATTGACACATAATTCTGAATGTGTAATGCTTTTTTTTTTTTGCTTGATGCTGCGGCAGCATGATGTATTTGGTGTGGTGTGAATAAGTTGATTAATACGAATTGTGATCTATTTCTGTCTTGTATATGTTTTTCATGAATATGATAACTATGACCGATGGAATGAAATACTTGAATTCGAATTATAAGGCGTTCATGAATTTGATGACTATTTGTTATGAATAACCATTGTGGCATTGCATATAGACCCTAGGATATTTTATTACTCGATGATACCTGCTAAGTGTTGCCCTCTTTCTATTCGGATAGAATGATTTGCATTTATTATCACAGCAAAAAGTAACTCGAAACGTCAGTCATTTAATAAGTTAACTACTACACTTTATCTTCTTAGGTAGACTTAAAACCTGACGTAAGAGTGGACGCTGTATTTTGAGTACCGGTTTCAAAATAGCTATATAGTTATATAGCTATAGTCAGTTGAATATAGTCGTTAATTGCTAAAACCTACCGGTATTATAAAATATTAACGATTATGAGTAATTTCAAAATGAATACCAATTAAAAATAATCCACATGGCAGTAAACCTAGACATCTTCAGCCATTAGTTACTAATCAGATTCCAACCAACCGTTATAGCAAGGGCTCCATAAAACCAAAAGGAAATTGCATGCAAAGTCCGTCCACCTAATGGACTTGTCCAGGAAACCGAGTGACACGAGTTTTGCAACACGCGACTTGGACTCGCCTTACGTAATCCCATTTCAATTCTATTTTAACACTTACACCGACCATTGTGGTCCCATTGACGGTGTAAGTTGAATTTAAAAGAAGTATTATAGTCTTTATGTAGGTGAAGACATTTGTATCATATACTATTATAGCTGTTTTTCGATAGGCTGTGATGTAAGTCCGAAGTGGGGTAATAGTTTTCTACTTGGACGTTGATTTGTTAACTCTGTCCATTGTTTGAAATGCAAATATAATTGAATTTATGATGACAAATGTTTCTTGTGGAGGAACTAATGATTATGACGAAAAAAACCATTTTCTATTGTCTTATGCAAATTTTACGATAGCAAAGAGGGGTTTAATATAGATTATTGCAGCTTTTGTAGGTATTGGCAATTTACACAGTTGAATCAATGGACAAAGATATCATATCTATTTGACAGACGATAAATAATTTCAACTGTGTTGACATCGCAAGCATCGCAATGCTATTTACTTCTTTCGTGCTAACAATGTAACTATATGTATAAAGAGAAACACAACTTATCAAAAAAACGGCAATTATGAGAAGGTTTATCTCCGTATCACTTGGTGTGCCAATTTCCGAAATGCACCGTTCAATAAATCGCCTAGTTAACTAACAGATAATTTTAATGTCAATTAATCATAATCGTAGCCATATTCTTTAGATATCGATATTAAACGTACGCCAGGCGCAGCGTGGGTAGATCCCCAAAGGTGGATGACTGGACTGATGACTATAAAAGTCGCAAGAGTCCGCTGGATGCGGGTGGTGCAGGAACCGTCATTGTGGTGGCACTCTCTGGGGGAAATCTATGGCCAGCGTGGACGTCTTTCGGCTGATATGATGATGATTAACTTCACTCATGAAATTTTCGTAACATAGCGTTGAGATTACGAATGCCGTGGCTAGGCTAAATTAAGTAATTAATTAGGTATGTTATAGATGCTGATGATGTTGGTGTTAAAACCGCAAGGCTGCCATGGGACTGAGCTGACCACGTCCGGCGTATGCAAACATTGGGGTGTGCTAAATTAGGTACGGAGTGGGTGCCTCAAGGAGGTCGACGACGACGGCAGGCCGTAGCTCAACGACTGGTCAGATTTTGCTCCAAACCGGGACAAGTACAAATCACGAAAGAAACCACCAATGAGCCACTTGACAGACTAAGTGCCGTACCTCATTGGGACTACATGACGACGTCGCCGGCTACCGTATCCAAACAAATCATAGATATAAATGTATGGAGGTTAACTCACTTCGTGACGCTTGGCTACTACCCTGTCTGTGTATGGGATACGTCGCTAGCAACGTCGACATGGCGTCCCCGTGAGGCAGGGCTCTAAAAAATATCGCATGAATAAAATACCTCCAGCAAGATGGCCGACGACGCCCGGATATCCGGCGCACGTGAAGTTGCCATAGTCCTCGTAGATTCCAAACTTCAGACCCTTGCTGTGTACCTGCAACCAAAGGGTATCGTTAATATAACTCACAGAATGAATAATAACGAAATGGTAATACATGTTGTTCATTAGTTTTATAGCTGCTGGATCTGAGAATCAAGAAATAAAAACAAAAGGCTGAAAGGACTTTATCGTGCCGCGACGGGGAATGTTCCATTTAATGATATGAAAAGCATGGTATGGATGAAATATAATTAGCAAGTGCTTTTTTCCAAATATTATAATAGCCTATGTCACTCCCACGACAATGTATAATTTAAACCTGCCAAATGACAGAAGTTTACGTCTCAAATTCTAAACAGCGAGAACACCCACATCGATTGAAGAAGTGCAAGGAGTCTCGCAAGAAAATTGTTTTTTACGATGATGTTATTGAACATCATCATCAAATGAAGAATATATAAAACCTTTTTTTTATAGTTTCCTGGTTCCACAGTAATCCACAGTGATCCTACTATAACATTATAAATGCGAAAGTTTGGATGTTTGGATGTTTGTTACCCAATGTCTCAACCGATTTTTATGAAATTTTGGACGAAGATAGTTGCCTGGATTAAAATATAAGATGCTTTTATTCCGGGTCCACGCAGAAGAAGTCGCGGGCGGAAGCCAGTTAGTTGATAATATGATAATCTAACCAGAGCAATTACAACAGTTACAAGAACTGGTAGAAACCACAAAAGTAATCATAATATGTAAAACGATGGTGTTTTATCTGCACATCTAAATAGGTTACATGTTAATGAAATTGTTGGAATGAGGATAATTAAGATATAATTAGTAATTACTTAACTATTATAATTTATCGTAACAAGAAACTCGTGTACCTAAGGAAAGTATAAGATGAAGTTTTCAGATTAGTCGACTGATTTCTGCACTAATTTGACATGCCTACCCTATTATATATACACTTATAAATGGCATTGGCACGGTTATCGTGTCTCATTCACGCGAGTTGTTTCGCGGCGAGATAGAATATCCGCCTCTTTCTAAGGGTTCTAATCAGCGCGTGCCATCTTGTGATAACTGATAACCGTACTGTTTGAGAATACAACTGAGCCAAAGTTGTAAAACATATAAATGTAACTTTTCACGGAAAGAGAGTAGTGGTGATATTATAGCTGCGGTCTTCTGTAAGGTTCCAATTCTGTAACATTCCGCTGCATCATACCTCTCTCCAAATAATGAGTATTGCGTCAATATATCTGATGACCGCTTTAGCCTAACTGGTAGTGACCCTGCCTACGAAGCAAGAGGTCCTGGGTTCGAATCCCGGTAAGGGCATTTATTTGTGTGATGAGCACAAATATTTGTTCCTGAGTCATGGATGTTTTCTATGTATTTAAGTATTTATATCTTTATATTAGTATGTTTATCGTCGTCTAGTACCCATAGTCCAAGCTTTGCTTAGTTTGGGACTAGGACGATTTGTGTAAGACTGTCCGCAATTATTTATTATTTAATATAGATAGTTAGATGCCTATTTAAAGCATTGGACCCAAGGCCCGCAACCATCTTTTACGTTCGCTCCAACTAGTGCAAAATCTGCACTTTTCATTTTATTTGCCAAGTTGAATAAACCACGTAGATACCTACAGTCCCCAAAGTATTTGGGTTAAGGCGTTATTTTAGAATAAGAACCTAAAGAACTAGCTAAAGGGAAATATATACCCGAATGCCATTCTAAATGCACAAGGACTGTTCTTTTTCAACCATTAAAGAGTAAACCGTGACCGTGCGCCAATCCATTTCCTCTTAACTTTATTGCCGTCGACTATGTACATGAAAAAAAATCGTGTTTAATATTGTAAAACGAAACACTTGTATTTTCCGGGTCAGGAATTCATCATCATCACAGTACTAGTATCAAGCGCGGTCACCGTAACCTTCTTGCCTAAAAAACAACAGCAAAATTATGACCGAACAATCTGCCCATTGTCGGCTATTACGAAACCAAACGCAAAAAACGTTGTCTATGATCGAAACGATAATCTGAAGTCATTCACTTCTGAATAAGTTAAAAGTCAAGGACAGAGGCAACAAAGGCATAGATCGAATATTTCTTAATAGCCGTTTATAATCTAGTTACTCGTATGCTAATATTATACTACTCTTATTACATTATTAACGACCGCTTTAGCCTAGTTGGTAGTGACCCTGACTACGAAGCAAGAGGTCCTGGGTTCGGATCTCTGTAAGGGCATTTATTTGTGTGATGAGCACGAATATTTGTTCCTGAGTCATGGATGTTTTCTATGTATTTAAGTATTTATTTACCTATATACCTATTTTTGAGACGATTGTGATGTAAATTCTTATAATTTTGAATAAGCCAACTTTGTACTGTAATTTATGTCATAAAATAAATTAATCTAATCTAATCTAATCTATATAAGTATGTTTTTCGTCGTCTAGTACCCATAGTACAAGCTTTGCTTAGTTTGGGACTAGGTCGGTTTGTGTAAGATTGTCCCCTAATATTTTTTTATTTTTTTTATACTAAGGTTAAAGTTTGTGAGTTTGCATGTTACGGGAAAACTCGGGAATTAATCATCTCATTTCAAAAATTCACCAGAACGACACCTAGGGATGGATATACTTAGTTTATATAATACTAGTGCCTATGCCAAATCTTGGGATTAGGTGTCAAAGCGGACCCCGGGCTCCTTTGGGGCACAACCGGGCAGAGGTGTCTCTAGCCCATGGAGCGCCCGTGTGCAAACATCACTCTAGCGCCCGCTAGTAAGCGCGCGGTCAAAATGGAATGGTTACAAAGCACGGCTCGGCGCCCCCTAGGACCGCTGCGCCCGTGTGCAACGCACACCCTGCACCATAGGTAAAGGCGCCTCTGCAACCGGGAATAACGTTAGGAGTATGATGATGATGATGAATACTAATGCTAAGAACGCAGGCCAACCCACGGGATAAAATATAACCTTTAACCATCCAGACAGTCCATTCTACACGCTGGTGAATGAATTTTTGAAATCGGATCAGGGGTTCCGATGATTAGGGGCTGTCCATACCTATATATAACGTCATTTCAAAATGGGGGGATCTGACCATGGGGTGACGGTAGTCATTTTATTAAAAGAGGGGGTCAAAAAATTTCAAAAAGCTACAATCTCACAGACTTTTTTTCTTTACAATATAAGTATAGACTATAGATGTAGTTTATCCCGCCATTCCTGTTTTTTTAATATAAGAGGGGTGATCAAAAGCCTTGATAATCGGCATAAAAAACAGAATTATAATATAGTATAAAGTTATCCGTTATATATCATTTTTAATTATTAAATACACTCTTTATTAGTTTACTTACCTATATGATATATTAAAAATGTTTTAATTTTCCTACATATAAAAAAAAAAACTTTGGATAGACGAAATGAAGAATAGTTTTTACATCGACGCAATTGCACTGATTTTATTGACCAGTTTTCAATATCTAAGAATAAGAAGTAATAGTAAAAGAGTTGGTCTAGATTACACTGTAGGTAACTAGTTTTATAGAATTCACAAGCCTGAAAAACAGTCCTGGTACAAGTAATAAGGTGCAAAAGTGTAAACATATTTTTGACCTCGACCGTACTCGGCAAGCTCGGCCAAGAAAAAAACTCATACAATTGGTACTTTTTTTTCTGAGACGGCCTCACTTATTTGCTATAGAATTATGATGTATCACTCTCCCTTCGTATTTATATTCATATATTTGTAACCCAGGTTCACCCTGTTTTAAAAATATACATACATATATATTGATGGCCAGAAAAACCTACCTTGAACTTTGTTACGTGAGCTGTGCTTAAAAAAAATGATGACATGAGTTTAATTTATTCATTTCGTGGCATCAAAATAAATAAACTTTTTTTTTTTTTGATAACACCAGAGTTTTGCCAACACCGCCCCAATGTAACAAAATATCCTCCGATTTTACTGACGGCAGAATATATTTCATACCATCATGTTTATTTAGCTATTTAAAAAAACAAATGAATGAAATCTTTTTTAAAATTTTTAGTGTATTATTGAATAATTGCACAATAGGAATGACAATCACAAATTATCATCACGAGACCAAATCATGCTTACTTTACTTTTGGATCACCCCTCGTACAGACTGAGCCCCGAGGGCAACTAGTTGCTAATAATTTTATTGTGTAAATAAAAATTAATAGGTACCTAATTGCAATAACAGTCACGAATAAATCAATGTCTATAAAATATTATAATATGTCTATCCTCGTGATTGTAACAATTGAATAGTTACGAAGATATATTACCGTTAAAAATTGTTACGACCGGTGTTGGTTACAAAAGTTTGCGACATAGTATATGATGAGTATGATGACATATTCGTAACAAGGCCGAAGTCTACACTGGATGTTCGTTGCCAAAAACAAGGTTAGTGTATTCCAAAGAGTTTGCATTATTAAATGAAACTGAGATTTGACAAAAAAAAAAAAATTCTTCAATGTTGTAAAATTATCGAAAGTTTCTATTAGTTTCATATTCTACACGATAACACGAATAGAACCGCGTTGTCACTTTTTTTTATAACTTCTCGTTTTTGTGTAGTGAGTAACTTAACGTGATGCAATGCAACATGTAACTTCTATATATGGCAAATTATTATTTCGTTATTAGAAGCTTTTATTTTTTTTAATACAACGGTGGTGACTTAAGGGGGTGCATTGTAAATGATCGCGTGCTTTGAAACGCCCTTCTGACTAAATTAAGAAACAATAAGGTCTGATTTTCAATGTATGATTCTTGACTATATGATTGTTAATCTGATTTCATCGATACATACTTATTGTCTAAAATTTCCTCGATAGAAAAAAATCCAAAGAGTCTTTTTTTTTTTACTCAGCCTACTCAAACAATACATAATTGTACAACACAATCAAGTTAATACTATAGTAGTTTATCTCATCTAAATTCTCACTTAATAATATATCACTCACTCAATGAAAACTTCACTTTGTTAGGTATTTATCGAAATTTGTCCAAAAAAGCCATTCCCGAAGAGTGTTGCATTTCTTTTTCTCGTGCGCGGAAGGCATAAGCGTGTCTAGGTGAAAATCAAAAAACTTGTACATAGTTAAGGGCCTTAATCTAATCTACGCTTGAAGTTTTCTCAGTTTTGTAACGGCAATTACCCATACATTTTACATGGGTAATTGTCGTTATTAAACTGAGAAAACTTAAAGCGTAGATTAGATTAAGGCCCTTAACTATGTACAAGTTTTTTGATTTTCACCCGTCTCTGTCAAGGGGGCATGGTCGACTCGAATCAAGGCATCCCCTTAAGCACCTAGGATCTCCAGCTAGACACACTACGGGCCGCAGCGCCGTCAGCAACACCAAGGCACTCACCAACTTTCTGGAGGAGCTCACCGTTTTTAACGCAAAATAGGCACACTGGATGTCGATTTGCGGAAAATGCCCAGTACAAATAAGTCACTAACTAACTAAGGCCTTCGTGATGGTAAGCAGACACCGTACCCTATGAACGCTTGCGATTACATTCAGTCACAAGCGCGGTACGAGGGCTGCCTTTTAAGTTCTGTCGTTTGCAACCCTCCCGTGATTGCATAAAAAAGAACTAGTGTCACGTTAAAATATTTGAATTTAGAATTCGAAAACAAAAGAATGACTCGAAATCGGCCCAACCGTTTTAGTACAGCGTTCGTTCAAAGTTGACAAGTCAGTTGTGAAAATGGAAATTTCGAAGGAAAATTTACGTGCGATAATTTTTTACAACTTCAAAAGGGGCTTAACGCGACTTCAGTGCTTCGAAGAGTTGACTACGGTTTTCAATGATAAAGCACCATGCCTTCGGACTGTGGAACGCTGGTATTTAGAATTTCAACGTGGTTGCTCTAGTCTTGGTGATAGACATCGTGAAGGTCGACCAAAAACAGCCGTAACCCAAGAGAACATTGATGCTGTACGGCAACTGATCATCGAAGATCGCCATGCGACATACCGTGAGATAGAAGCTTCCTTAAGTATTTCAGGGACCAGTGTTCACAGTATTTTGCATGATCACTTAGGCGTAAAAAAGTTGATCTCACGCTGGATACCACATTTACTCAGTGAAGACCAAAAAACGGCTCGCGTTCGATGGTGTCGCAAAACCCTGCGGCAATTCAACCGAGGAAACTCGAAACATGTTTACGACATTATCAGTGGTGACGAATCTTGGATATATGCCTACGATCCCGATTCTAAACAGCAGTCGACTGTTTGGGTGTTCCAAGATGAGCCAAAACCGACCAAAGTAATACGCTCACGGAGCACTTCGAAAAAAATGGTCGCCACGTTTGTGGCGAAAAGTGGCCACGTTGCCACCATCGTGCTCGAGGATCGTAAAACGGTTAATGCTGACTGGTATACCACTGTCTGTTTACCAGAAGTCATCGGCGAGTTTCGAAAAAATAACCCAAGACGTCGTATAAGACTGTACCACGATAATGCGAGCTCGCACACCGCCCGGCAAACTATTGCGTTTTTAAAAGAGCAAAACGTCGAAATTCTGGAACACCCGCCGTACAGTCCAGACTTAAGCCCTAACGATTTTTTTACTTTTCCAAAAATCAAGCAACGACTTCGTGGTCAACGGTACCAGACGCCTGAAGAAGCGGTTGAGTCATACAAAACGGCCATTTTGGAGACCCCGACTTCGGACTGGAATAAGTGTTTCGAAAACTGGTTCGATCGAATGAAAAAGTGTATTACATATCACGGTGATTACTTTGAAAAACAATAAATACCATTTAACACTTAAATTGTCTTTAGATTTTCCAAACGACACAACTTAAAAGGCAGCCCTCGTACTGACCCTTCAAAAATTTGAGGATTGGCTCTGTTGACAGCTAGACACAAATTTAATGCAAGTAAGCTCGGCCGAATTTCACCTTTCCATACAAACGTAGTTACGCTCTCATTTTAAAACTACGTGTTGGATTACAACGAAACTTTGCATATACAATGACATGAGGTATATCTATGTCTGTAATTAGTTTATATGGTTTCAGTTTATAAAACAAACGAAATACAGCAAAAACATGTTTTGTATGAAAAACTTAAATTTGCTGTATTTATTTTACTATGGTGTCTGAAGCTACATAAACTAATTACAGACCTGGATATATGTACGTCATGCCATTGTACGTGCAAAGTTTCGTTACAATCCAACACGTAGTTTTAAAATGAGAGCGTACCTTTGTATGGAGAATCGAGCTTACTGCGGACTCTTAACACAACGCTGCCTCGGGAGCTCTAACATGACATAGTATCGTCATTTTAATACAACTAAAGGGTTGTCATGACATGACAAAGAAAACTGATTGACCAGTGACCACGAACTACCTACATATAAATACTAGTTTCACGAACCGCCAGATTAGGAAACTGCATCAACATTGCATTAAGAATGGAGTCGAAGTTGTGCAATTTAGCCATTTGATACATATTCTGCGTCGAATCGACATCGATTCCGATGCGGTAATGATGTTAACTATATTGTTTTTGTCCCTTTCTCACAAACACAAAAGTCAAATGAAATATACACAAAAATAACAAACGCGTTTGCTGTATCACATCATTATGAAATTGTACTATCGCAATCACTATACCTATTTAATTTCCCAACTGTAGGTATCCTGTCCTATCCTTTGTGTAAATATTCAGTTCGGTAAAAAGCCCTTTTTAGGGTTCCGTATCCAAAGGGTAAAAACGGGACCCTATTACTCGCGCACGAAGGGTTCTGTACCATTATCTATAAAAACGGCAAAGAAATCACGTTTCTTGTATCGGAGCCCCCTTAAATATTTATTTTATTCAGTTTTTTAGTACCTATTTGTATAGTGGGAACAGAAATACATCATCTGTGAAAATTTCAACTGTCTATCTATCACGGTCCATGAGATACAGCCGCGAACAGACGGACAGACAGACGGACAGGCAGACAGATGGACGGACAGCGGAGTCTTATTAGTAATAGGGTCCCGTTTTATACCCTTTGGGTACGGAACCCTAAAAATATTGAGTATTGGGTAACCGATCTAACAAACCGTCGAGCCACCCCTCTTTAAGGGCTTGGATGCACTTCAAGTCGTGACCGAGCTGTAAATCTGCATCGACATTGCAACATGAAAGGAACCGGCATTGTGCAATGGCCACTGATACGAATTCCGCGCGGAATCGAACGTTCCGATTCCGATGCGGTGAGCCATGCTCATTTAAATGCCTGTCAGTAGTCTGTAGCCGAAAGGGTAGCAGCGAATATACAGCTGGGTCCACATTCGTGAATATACAAATCGACATAGATAAAGTGAGAAGTTTTCGCTGTTGAAGTCTTTTCGACACTAGCTTACGATTGAATTTCATCTGGCCTGGGGAAAATATTTTTCACTACGTGTATGACATTTTCTGCATAAATACGACTTAAACTGGACTTATTCTCAATAAGTTTATACTTAATTGAAAAAAAAATTGTGAAACACAACCTGTCATCAGAAATACACTAAGTATCACGTTTCATAATAATAAATAAAAATAATTTATTGTGTGTTCATATTTATTCTCCATTTTCTAGGCAAAAACAGACAGGTGTGGACTGTCGGACATAAAGCATTTGCACCTCCATCTGTCCCTTTCTAGCAAGAGCAGATAACTGGCTCGGAAGAAAATGTATACTTAAAGTGGCCGTCAATAGAATTTGCTAACTATGTAAACAAACAATGTATTGAAATTGTCATTTAATATCAATTTCAGTATGACGGTTTGTTTACATAGTTAGCAAATTCTATTGACGGCCACTTTACATTTAATTTGTATGTTTGTCTCGATCGGCTAGCGCCCACAGTGTACACCCGGCCGACAGTAGGCGGCGCGGATCGTGCGCGTGCGACGGTTGCGCCAGCGCGTGGGAACGCGCGTTTCGAAACCGCGCAACCTAATGACGGCTCTAATAGCTTCCTGGATCATCCCTGCGCATGCGCCAAACTTATGCAAAAAATAGGCCTGCTTTGTTCCGTATTTGTACCTACATCTGGTCTTTGTCGAGATAAACAAATGACAATCAACATAATCGCTTATCTACATCAGACCCCGTATCATGGTCGGCCTTATCACGCGATAAGTGACAAGATAGAGGTTCCGTCACTGGCTGACACCGTTCGATAGAACGAGAAGACTAGAAGACTCCTATCGCAAATGCATCAGAGGACAATAAAACCATGACACTGTTGACTGGCAAAGTCCAATATCTACCCAATGATAAGTATTTCTAAAAATAAAAGCTGTCAGATCTATACAAATTAATCGATTTATCAACGACGATCAACGCGAAAGCAACGAATGTTACAAAAGTATTAGCTGTAGAGAATACCCAGTGTTAATAATTAATTTTGGTGCTGTTTTCTCTTGTAGTTTTTTTGGTGAACAATAAAAATATTAGTATTGTATTGTGTTGAATATTTTACTGTATTCATAAATGCGGAAAGTACACAGTCTGTCTCGCCTTTTCACACCGAAACGTCTGGACCAAGTGGTGATCAAGTGCATGACAATATACATATATAAGGATAGAGCTACTTTATTTTTTGAATTGCGATACGAGAGTAAAGGAGAGTTGACATAGATCCACAGATCTAGTCCATATCCATACTAACATTATAAATGCGAAATTGTGTCTGTCTGCCTGTCAGTCTGTCGGGGTTCTCTATTGGATCGCATAAAATCATTTGGAATAATATAATAACGCATAATTTTTTATAGCCGAATTAGCGTTAAGCCTAATCATGTTATGGCATAAATTTTTAGGCATAAAATTAAAAATAATAAACGAAAATAGCATAATCATCACAAAGACTAACATCAGATAGCATAAATACAAAAAGACATAATAATTACTTGGCATCATTACAAAACGCATAAGTACACAAAGCAATGAAAGCATAATGCACGGCCCAATAATGTACAGCCTGATAATCCAAGTACATTGGGACGGTCATCTTTGCGGACTAATAATCTCCAGCGAGTCGACGCCACCCCGCTGCGCGGGGTGTCTATTTCTGGTCTGAGGAACACAAGTGAACCCTAACCTAACCGACCTAAGACAGAGTTCGCTTATGACAAGCCATTTTTATCCGCCCTGATAATGCACGACCCAATAATCCGCGTCCACGAAAAGTGTAAATGCATGCTATGTAATGTATTTAGAAAACAGAAATTATGCTTCAAAACAGATATACCAAATAATTATTAGCCCAAACAATAGTATGCGTAATATGTATTCGGCCAATACAGATTAGTTCAACTGAAATTATGCTATTAGCGTAGTATGCCAAACAAAGTAGTAGGCCAAAGTATTATTATGCGACAGTATTATTATGCCAATAGAAATTATGCGAAACTATATTAGTCTAAAAAAAATTATGCCAATGAAGGGGATCCCGTCTGTCGGTTACCTCTTCACGCTTAAACCGCTGAACCGATTTGTATGAAAGGGTCCATAGTTTGAGTCCCAGGGAAGGGCATAGGACAGCTTTTATCCTGGAAATCGCCCCTCAAAGGGATGAAATGGGGGGTGAAAGTTTGCATGGAGCTACGACAAACGAGTTCCACCCGGACGGAGTCGCGGGGAGAAGGTAGTTCAAAATAAGATCAAAATACATGCGTAAGCCCACAGTCTCAATACTTTGCTTTCAAGACACGTCGTGAGAACGGCTCCCCAAGGTCCGCTGATATAACACGAGTTGTTTCACTTATTGTTGGCCATTGTAAACGGTTCACAGCGGTGTAATACTAAGGGCTGTTTCGACACTGATTGTAATCTAATGAATTGGCTGAAAAAATGGTCATTGTAAACGATTGGGTTAGATCGGTGTTGATTAGAATAGAATTGGGTCTTTTTGTGGCGTGGTATGGTTACACGGACTTGAACATAATTATGAGGTAAATTATTGATAGAATGAGCGAGCGAAGCGAACGAACTCACACAGCCACTAATATCAGATTTTTAATTAGGCGAACTAACTTGACAGCTGAAAATGTTGTCAGACATAGGAAAAAATAAATAGTGATAGGTTTATGTCGATACAATTATGTCGATATAACGTTGTACCTACTATAAATCTGATTAATATTGTATTTTATCAAGTAGTCATACTAAGTATGGAAAAGGTTGTATAAAATTAGAAAATAATCATGTTTTAGACATCTTGTATACATTGTTGAATAATAAATCTATTTTATGTTCATAACTTTACCAGAATCTACATATTTATTTATACAGTTTAAATAGGAATTTGAATTCATAAAGTAGGAACCTACCTTGCATAGTCCTTCCACCAACCGTGTCAGTAGTAGAAAAGCCGAAAATACCTACTCATATATATATTTATACTAAAACTAACGTAAGAAAGAAATATAATTAGTCTCTCAGCTGCCTTCCAGTGACGCGGATGGTGGATCAGCCTATATACATCTTATTCGTAAATAATACAATAATAGCTCAAAGGACTTCTTAGAAACCAAATTCTATCAAGCTATTATTAACATATATTTACTTTTACACAAATAACAAGAATGATAACAACACTATTATACAAACTGCTTTACTAAACCTCATGTTTGAACTGGATTTTTTAAATATCGATATTAACAGCAATAGCGAAACTGTGGCAACATTCGTGTGCAATGAACTGTCAAGTTAGTTCGCCTAATTAAAAATCCTAGTTTAGTATTAAAATAGGAATTGCGATTGTAAAAATCACTGCTCTGAGGTAAAAATCCTTGTGTTAAGTCGCTTGAAACCATGGTTACTTTTCAAACTAGGGATCAGGCTTATAAGATTGGTCGTGTTTCCATCATGCCCCCTGTTTCATGTCTCTGTTATCCTAGTTTTGAAACAAAGAGATATGAAGGTGATGAAGGGATATCTATAACATGCTATGTGACAGTCAAGCGCCCTGAATACAACATAAATGTCAGTGTATGATGAGAATAGTCAATTTGGTAAAAGGAAAGTGGCTTGGAATTATTGTTCCAAAATATTCACTTTTACAACAGATATCTTTCGGTTTTAAATTATCTCCAACGTAAGGTAAACATCCCAATGCTTGACAAGTTGACACCGTAATTCCAATAATTGACACTCGCGTGTTTACCTCTACTGCTATGAATTAAAATAGAAGCTGCGAAGTAATTAACCAGTACCAAGCACTGGTACAGGCGCCATCAGATATATCGGAGCGGCCAAGGTGCTCACAAATATCTGATGGCGACTGTACCTTACGTTCAGATAATGTAAAAAAGTCATATATGATCATTTGAATACTATCACGTATTACCCAATTAACATACTGTAAATCGTATTTTGATGTTATATTGCAAAAAGCATTCGTAATTGAAATTCATTGCAAGATTGCATGGATCATAATGAGGTATTTTATAGTCTCATCTAGGTATACCTACAGGTTGGTTTAGCAAAAATATAGGTTATTGCAATGGAATAAGAATGTATTTGTAATGATTTTGAAGTCTTATTCCTCAGTTATAACTTATAACTGTTATAAGACTACAAAATTATGCACTCACGTCAAAGTCGACAGGCAAATTATTTATTACTCGCGTTTTATAAGTTGTTAAATAATTGTTACGTTTTAAAGGTTAATTACATTACGTAATAGCTTAGCTAACGAGCTTTCGAATTAGTACTACTAACTATAGTTATATTGAAATGGAGCATTAGGAAAAATGAAGCTTCTTTTATACTTATACTAAAAAGTTTGTGTCAAAAGTTACATATTTGGTATAAAGTTTTATTTCTGACTGTATTTTCTTTCGCAAAGTCATCAATAACTTGTTGAGAGCTTTCTAAAGCGCAATTTACAATGCAAGATATTGCATTACATTGCGGGTTACCGAGGCATTCATACTGCGTTTTATCTATCAAACCCCGCAATGTAGTTAAACTTGCATGCAATTTCTTGGTAATTGAGTGGTTACACACAAAGACTTTTGGTAGCGATACAAGCGCGTGTGTCACGAACGCGCCAATGTAACGCGACACTCGCCATAGATGACCTGTCATCACCTGGCCCCGTATCATGGTCGGCCTTATCACGCGATAAGTGTCAAGATAGAGCGTCAATCTCGTTCTATCGAACGGTGTCAGCCAGTGACGGACGCTCTATCTTGTCACTTATCGCGTGATAAGGCCGACCATGATACGGAGCCTGTATCGATACTGTATCGCTGCCAAAAGTCCCCGTGTTTAACCGCTCTTTGCAGTTGTGTAGTTTAGAAGTACCTAGGATAAACTCGCATTACCGAATAAAGCTAGTGAATTCAGCGAATAATGCGAGTTTACCCTACCTTACGTTTAAACTACGGAACAACCGGGTTTTAAAAGGAAACCAGTCTCGCGAGTTCACAGTCAACTTTATAAACAACAATTACATATAATTTGTCGGCCAATCCAATAGCAATACCTCAAAAACTTGATCACTTTGATCTTGTTCGGTAAAGGACATTGCCATTCGTAATATTTATATTATTAATAAAACACCTTGAGACTGAAAAGTACGAGTAATGTAATTTCGGCTCAACTACTCGTGGATTATGTCATATAAGTACAGTCACCAGCATTAATATCTGTCACAACAAACCGCGCGTTTATCAGACACGACTCTATTTCCGAGGTCGTTAGGATGTGTCAGATATTTTTGCCCGTTTTGTTATGGAATATATTAATTCTGGTAACAACACAATAAAAATACTCTTTATTGCACACCTCAATAATAAACCACTGTACAGAACATAGTAAACATATGTAGAGGCAAACAACAGAAGGTCATCGCTAGAGAGCGATCTTTTCCAGACAACCTTACAGACTGGGGTCTGGTAACTGCACAGCCTGTGTTTATCATATCATAAACTTAAAAGTCAAACTTAAACTTTAGACGACCAGTTAGCCCAGTGAGTAGTGACGCTGCCTACGAAGCTGAAGGTCCTGGGTTCGAATCCCGGTAAGGGCAAATATTTGTGTGATGAGCATGAATATTTGTTTCTGAGTCATGGATGTTTTCTATGTATTTAAGTATTTATATATATTATATATATCGTCCTCTAGTACCCATAACACAAGCCTTACTGAGCTTACTATGGGACTAGGTCGATTTGTGTATGATTGTCCCTTAATATTTATTTATTTAAACTTTAAATCTAGCATTCATAATATGTTTAAATCACGAATTAGAAAATTCTAAATCTTAAAAACAACTTTTCTTTCATTGACGTTAAAAATGATTACCTACATGGAAAATATTATTGCATATTATGCAGCAGGACCTTTTTAATGCAAGCCAGTCTTTTTGTACCCTTTTGTACCTTTCGGTTTTCTAATCAATTAATATTTGAGGACAATCTTACACAAATCGACCTAGTCCCATAGTAAGCTCAATAAGGCTGGTGTTATGGGTACTAACATCTAAGACTCAGAAACAAATATTCATGCTCATCACACAAATATTTGTCCTTACCGGGATTCGAACCCAGGACCGTCAGCTTCGTAGGCAGCGTCACTACCCACTAGGCTAACCGGTCGTCGAATGTACCTAAATACCAAGCTACTTGGAATAAATATGGACAGAATTGTGGATATTTTTATGTATGACGTCATTGCGTATTTTTGTAATATAACGGGCAAAAATGGGTGTTAAATAATTCTGATCAAGGCTGTATCCGATGAAACTGAATGTAATGTTGGCTCAACTATTTGTGGATTACGTTATATCTACAAGTATGATTGTGTTTAATATTGTATTATTGAAATGGAGAGTAATCAGAATGATCTTGAACTTTTCGAATCGTAATTTAGTTTTTCTTAGAGGCATTCATTGTTGAGTTTACTTCCTTATTGATATTATGTTCGATTCAATTTTGCTTTCATTTATTATTATTATATCAACAACCAAAGTTTAAGGTTCGCATAAAACTAGTACCGGGTATTAAAATATATATATATAGGAAAATTAAATACCGTCCGCAGTAAGCTCGGCCGAATTTCACCTTCCCATACAAACGGAGTTTCGCTCTCATTTTAAAACTACGTGTTGGATTGTGACGAAACTTTGCATTAAACAATGACGTGAGGTATATCTATTATCTATGTCTGTAATTAGTTTATATGGTTCCAGTTTATAAAACAAACAAAATACAGCAAAAACAAGTTTTGTATGAAAAACTTAAAAATAAATATAAAACAAAAATAAAATCCTAAAAAAATATTCTTTTTTTTTTAACTATGGTATTTGAAGCTACATGAACTAATTACAGACCTGGATATACCTTATGCCATTGTACATGCAAAGTTTCGTTACAATCCAACACGTAGTTTTAAAATGAGAGCGTAACTACGTTTGTATGGAGAATCGAGCTTACTGCGGACTCTTATGCCATGCTTTAAAGCGATAAGATCACCTGCACCTGTTGTTACCATTTTTTTGTAAGATGTTTCTCTCTTGTCGTGGTGCAATAAAGAGTATTTATTTATTATGCCTTAAATGTCGTCCCTAAGTATAATCTTTTTAGAAATGCAAAATTAGCATGAACAAAACATAATAACGCAAGGAGACGCTACTGCGCATACTGAAGTATCTATTATATACATACTTATACTTGAGATTGAGCTTATTATAGTTGGCCGAATTGCATCAAAGTAGTTCATTCAAAAGCGACTCTGCCGTCCAAAGCAGAAGATACAAATTCCAATGACAGTTTTATAAAAAGTCTGCCATTATCTCAACCATTCTCTACAGTAGTATGCGTGGGTACTCGGATTATTTTAGACCCTAGTCATAGTCACGTACTAAGGGTCACGGGAACCAGCTTATCGGATTCCATACACTTTCATCTGAATTTTGAGGTACCTACTACGTTTCGTGCTATTTCCAGAATCACGTGCAAGGTTAAAGATTCAAGAGATGATTTATAGAATTGGTTACCAGCAAAACTATCCTGCACGGCTATCACGCGACGGCGCGCGAGCATGCGAGCGTTTCTCGCACTATCCGTCTCTCTCTTATTAGAACACTAGAGGTAAGGTGCGAGAAAAATCGAGAGTATGTCGCGGCGGTCCCATGATAGACGTGCTGTTTAGAAGTGTATGCATGCGGTTCGTTTCTTAACATACTCGTATTTAAAAGGCGCTTATTATGGAACAGTTGTTTAAACTTTAATTAAATATGCGTGTATAAATACAGACAACAATGGCACATCTCCACAGACCAATAAAACATAATATCTACACAAAGCCATGCTCTATTGGCAACATAAGAATTATATAAATCATTTTGACCTTTTCGCCCATATAACATAATCATTTTTAATATAACATTTTATATTATATGTAGGTACCTATATGTACATAATATTCGTTCTAACTAGTACAGTCAGCATCAAAATTAACTGCGCAATTGACGTCTTCAAAAGCTCTTATTCCCTTTTAATAAAGACTTTTGACGTCTTCGTTTGCCCAGTTACTTTTGATGCTGACTGTACCTAGGTAATTTTATTCGTAATCAATAATCATCGTACGTATTAACTTTTGGCAAGCTTTGGATACTTAGTTTTTTATTTACCTACGATTAATCTTAATATTTTTAATCAAATGTTGTATTTAACTAAGTATAATATTGTACTGTCATTTGATATCGTCTTTTTAATTTAATTTATAAAAACTGCGTCCGTGCAATTAATTATATATGGTAATTAAATTAACCAGTCATGCCATAATGCATATAAAGCGATCACTTTCTTTCTCAACCTCGCATGACCCGTATCTCACTATAAAACTAGACTTTATTTCCCACACAATAAAGTACAATATGTTACAGTGTCATTGATCAGATACGAGCTTGTGATATGAACTGTAACTGATCTTTTCCTTAGCCGTCGTATTGTACAAAATGTATGAAAAGGCGTATAAGCCGTGATTTTTCATTAACTTCTGACTTTTAGTGTAAATCGGGTGGTACACTTGGCCCAGATTCTCGATTTTACACTCTTATATTCCTGACCTTGATGGATCCATTGATATGGAACCAATTCCCACGACTTGTTGACATTGGATAAATATTGCGGTCTGTACAAAACTTATTCGTATTGACGCAAAATTAAAGCAAGGTTAGAGCGACTAATTAAAAAATTGCGTTACCTATGTGTTGTCATCACATCAGTATTGAAAAATACATCGTGCACCCGGAAGAGGTACAACATATCACCGCCCAAAGAATCTGGAATTTCCTAGAGGCAACGGGCCTTAACGGTGAACTCTAAAAAAGGGCTACCACAATAGATCACTTGCTGGTCGAAGCGTCATATTAAGGCCCACAATAAACAATAATAATAAATAAATAATTGAGGAGTAAATGTGTTAAAGCAGCAACGCGGGTTCGGGGTGTACCGGATTCCCATACGAATATTAAAAAGATTTCAAACAGGCTTAACTGACAGTATTTTCCAAGCTATAGGTAGCTACATTTCTTAATGAATTCGAAAGATCAGCGCCGGTTCTCGAGTCAAAATTATGCTGAGATTTCTCATTTTTTAACCGACTTCAAAAAAAGGAGGAGGTTCTCAATTCGGCTATTTTTTTTTCAATGTTTGTTACTTCAGAACTCCGTCATTGATGAGCTGATTCGTAAATTTATAATTTCCCCATTTTTTTTTAATTCAGTTGGATGATGGGATCCATGAGGAATTGAGGGAACTCCTCAATTATATTAGGCACGCGTGTAGTGATTTTGGTATTTTCTAACTCGTGTATTTACACCCGGAAATCATGAATTTGGTGGAGTGGAATTGATGATGAAGACCACAGATGACTTATGGAATTCCTCAATTATGTACTTAAAAGTACAAAAGTATATTACAGATTCTGATTTTAAGATTCTGTTGAAATAGCAACTAAGTGCCAAAGGTGATCCTTGTGGAATCGACGGAAGTCCTCAAATATTATCGGCCCACATACAGCGATTCGGTTTTTTTCTCTAATAATCAACGCATTTGCTCTCGGAAATCAGTTCATGTGGTAAATTGGAAAAGAAATGTGGAAATGTTCTCTTGGCTTGGCGGAGTACTAAATTGAAGTCGGTTAAAACTTTGTTTTTAAAGTAAATATTTTTTCTGTAGGTACTTATACTCATATGGCAATATAAAAAAAAAAAACCAAATGTCGTTTTTTCTTTTGTAAGTAATGAAAAAACACATCCTCGAATCTATTTGTCGATTTCATTCCAATTATGTGTTAAATCAACGAACAACACCTACGCATCGAATTCCGTCTTCTCTGGATTACCTGTATTGTAACAACAGAAATACTCGTAGTATACAAATTTAAATACCAAAGGCAATTGATGACTCATATTATCTTATATCGTTCATTCAAATTGAAAATGTAACTACCTAAATTGTAACAAGGTTCATTTTCAAACGAATAAAAAAGTCTCATAAGATAAAACAGTCGATACATTGAACTATTTGGACAATACGCACCTATCTGAATATACTGGGAAGTATACAATGGGTGCAAAATTGCACGGTCGACAAGTCTAGTTCGTCACAGCTAACGCGAGCTGTTGTTGCGGTCATTGTGGATGTGACATGGTATGACATGGCACGTAGGACCTTAACATTGAAATGCTCCAATGTTATGGAACCGGCAGGGCTATTTTTGTTTCTATTTTGATTTCAATCGTGTTTCAATGATTTTAAGCGCTTGCTTCTTGCTACTCTGAGATGTCTATTCATCAGAATAGGTGAGGTAGGGCACAGCGATATGTCATCCCGATCGAATGTGGAGCAGCCCAACTGGGGAAGTACCTCCGCCTTGCAGAAGACCACAGCCATAATAACACTACTACTTTCTCTGTCGTAGTGTTGTGTTCCTGGAGGTGAGCAAGGTCGCCAGAGCTCCAGAGGATGCGTTGCGTTGAGAGCGAGGGAATATATTCCTTCAGCTGTCAACACGGCGAATCCTCAAACATATCAAGGGTCGGCAACGCCCATGTTACTCCTTTGGAGTTGCATGCGTCTATAGGCTGCGGTGTCCGCTTACGACCAGTACGCTTGTTTGCCACCGTCGTTGAATAAAAAAAAACAAAGAATAGGTACTCATATCTACTCATAATACGGTTGTTCATAGTGACAATGCGATGGGTTCGTAAGAGATGAACCGAATTAGGCTGAATATCCCCAGTGATGTGCGAAGATGCTTTCATATATTTTCTCGCTATCAATTATATGAAAACACATCTGCTCACGTTTCTAGTGGTAATTCACCCTAAAGGTCCCGGTATTGAAGTTGTGTAAGTCTTTACCCAAACGTAGGTTACGTATTAATTTTGCTGTGGGCTTTGTATTTTGCCCAGTTAATGATTTACGTATGGTAACTCTGCGGGGTCGTTTTTACCAGAATTGTTTTGATTATTTGGGCTAAGAAATATTGTAACTCCTCAGACTAAAAGGTATACCGCCAAAGGTAGAGATACCTCTTTATCGTATTAAGTTGCGTTCTTCTTTTTTGGGTCCGCTACATACCGCAGTATGGCAATTATTATGGAGATTTCTATCTTCGACAGAGGAGTTGTTTTTGGTTCCTGCCATTCGTGTGGTAAGTTTCAAGGCCATGAACAAGAATTTCTGCCGATATTTATGCCTTGGAATTTGAAGGTTCCATCGATATCTATGTCTAGAAAAGTAAGGCAATAGTCGGCATCAAGTGTTATTAGGTCGAAAATTCTAGGTTCTAGAAACCTCATGACGGAACAAATGCTATCCAATTGAGGGATGACTAAAGAAAGCTAACCGCAGAAAACAATTTGCTTTACTTCAACCGTAAACTCATCTTAGGAAACAATCCTACATAACACCATAATGTTCCTTATTACGTCGAGTTAAAGACGATTATGGGATGATAGTTGATAATGTCTGCGACCCGTATTCTAAAGCAATATGGTTCAATTTGTAACGGTTAAATTAATGCTTGGAAAACGGGCGTTTAGATATGCTGGGGAATGACTGCTTGAGAAACTTGATCCTCTTCGCCATGTTGAGTGAGAACAGAGGGGTAAAAAAATAGATATATATATATTTGCGGGCAATCTTACACAAATCGATCTAGTCCCAAACTAAGCAAAGCTTGTACTATGGGTACTAGACGACGATAAACATACTTATATACATAAATAAATACTTAAATACATAGAAAACATCCATGACTCAGGAACAAAAATTCGTGCTCGTCACACAAATAAATGCCCTTACCGGGATTCGAACCCGGGACCTCTAGCTTCGTAGGCAGGGTCACTACCAACTAAGCTAAACCGGACCGGAACCGGGTAGTTGCATAACTTTTCGAACGAGCGTTAGTCAGGACACAACAACTGTCGTTTTCCCTTACACATCTACATAACATACGTACGAAGCGTTGCCATCGCAATCGGCCTGACCTGGCCATTATGTATAATGCCAAACCATCAATAGTAACCTGATGACAATTGGCAATACATTTTTGAGTCGACAAGTAACTATATAGTAATCAGCAACCTTCTTTACTTGTAGACACAAAAATTTAATTGACAGATGACGATTGACAAGTTGGTGTAGCAGTTGACTACAAAGAGATCATACTCATGACAAAACAACAACATGCAACAATTCAGCATGATTCCCGCATGAATAAAATGTCCCGCATCCAAGGAACTCGCTCACAGGCCGGCGCTGCAGCTGACCTGGGGCCGAAGGTTACAATCGACAAGCGCTGACGCCAATAGAAACTAATAAAATGTAGGGGAATGACAGATGCCGACGAAACACTTTTCGTTAACATCCGTCCTTCCCATACATTTTATTAGTCTCTATTGGCGTCAGCGCTTGTCGATTGTAACCTTGTCTAGGCCCCCAGACCCAACTTCTCATGCGCCGCAAATATTCGTCTTTATAAAGATTTACGAGACTTTAGAAGAGTTTGCGGCCCTTTCTGTACAGACATTGGGTCCCTGATCAGCTGAAATGAGTTGCTCATAAGAGCTTTGGCGAGGCGGCACATCAACACCTCTCTCAAAGAATCGCCCTCGCGATACAGAAAGGTATCGCGGCCAGCGTCATAGGGACCATGCCGCAAGATGATCTCGACGGGGTTTTATAATATGTATTTTTTCTTACCTACAATTTAGCTTAGTTTTAGGTACCCATTTCTTATTATTCAGAAGACAAAAATGTGCAAAAATTAGGTTCATATTTTTTTTGAAGATGTAATATTATGACAACTCTGCCATCATCAATTAACGAGTTAAAATGAAACGTGCATATTCACCATAATATAAAATAAGGTTTTCAACTCTAAATATAGCGAAAACAGAATCGCCCTTGACTTTATAACCAAAGTCGTTAAGGTCAACCGAACATACTGTCTCATATGCACCAACTGCATTTAAAGAGGTTACATACTGTTTTTTGCAGCGATAATCACGCGTTACATGAACGCGCGACTGTTGCGCGTACTGATGTGCCGACGGAAAGTTTCTTATACTTATTGCGAAATGTTTCTGCAATTGAACATAGGAAAATTTCGGAAGTTTTCTTCATTTTTGTATGGGATTTGAAACTTTCCATTTCCAACATGGAAATTTCCTTAATTCCTTGTGAAACTTTCTAGAAATTTCCGAGAACTTTTCCAACTTTTTGGAAACTTTCCGCCATTTGCACATCACTAGTTGCGCGACACTAGCCATTGATTATCTGTTAAAATAGACTCGCGTTTCATTAACGCACGACTGTCGCGGGACACTAGCTATATATCTGTCAAAATCACCTGTTACGTTTGTAGCGCAACAAAAAGACGCCGTAAATAAAGTCTCTAAATGCGACTGCGGGTATTGACGACCGCGCGAACAAGCCAATTGGAGCGGCGTCGCGCCAAAATCGGTTCATGAATGTCAGAACTGTGGCGTTTAAACATGGTTGACGCAGCCCGTTTGACATCCAAATGGATGGGTAGCCATAGCAACGCGGCAACGCACCATCTGAATGGAATGGTCGTGAATCAAATCAAATCAAATCAATTATTTATTCTGCAAATAGGCCACAAGGGCACTTTTACATGTCAAACGGTAATTTACAATAAAATAATAATAATCTTACACAATAATAATTTATAATTATATATAAAAAGTTAACAAACTAAATGTCACTAAGTTAATGTAAACAAAACAAAATTGCAAAATATGACCATTATCATGAATGTCAGAACTGTGGCGTTTAAACATGGTTGACGCAGCCCGTTTGACATCCAAATGGATGGGTAGCCATAGCAACGCGGCAACGCACCATCTGAATGGAATGGTCGTGAATCAAATCAAATCAAATCAATTATTTATTCTGCAAATAGGCCACAAGGGCACTTTTACATGTCAAACGGTAATTTACAATAAAATAATAATAATCTTACACAATAATAATTTATAATTATATATAAAAAGTTAACAAACTAAATGTCACTAAGTTAATGTAAACAAAACAAAATTGCAAAATATGACCATTACATTCGATATAAGATCTGTATCAATTAACAGAACTTAATGATACTAATTCAGTATTCCAGAGATTTATGTCTCTGAGCGTCCAAATACAATTAATAATTATTCTAATATTCTAAGAGATGTATACGGTCTCTAAGCATCAAAACAAAAAAAGGAACATTAATGTAATATTGTCAGAGATGTACAGGATCAATAACAATAAAACGTGTCAAGATCAGAATGATGTCTCTCGTCAATACGATAATAATAATAATAACACTAGTATTTAAGTAGTTAACTAGGCCCTTGCAAGCATGAACAGTCCGGACTCCACAAACAGCACCCGATCACGAGTATGACGCATATCTCAGCCATCGCCGCCCCCAACCATATTTTAGGGAAGGTGGCGACCCGATCAACGACGCCACCGTAAGCGACATATTCAATTCAAGCCACCGTGAATGTGATCGTAAATGTGTCTGGTCAATGCTGGGCATTTACCAAGGCACCGCGCCACGCTGGTCGTCTCGGCACCTAATAGATGCATTAAAAATCTCTCACACTGCATTTCAATCAAAATCTCTCAATATCTTATAATCACACTCTTATTTATGCATCCAAATGAATGGACGTAAGAATTTGACCACATTTCCGGGTGCGCCACGTGTCACTTGCTCGTAGTCCATTCACTAGCGCGGCATTTGTCATTGCGACAAATGAATACGTCCAAATGGATGGATGTTGAAGTTGTATTTTGACATTCACGACCGTTCCATTCAGATGGCGCGTTGGCGCGTCGCACTCCGTTTGGATATCCAACGAACCGCGTCAACTATCTAAACGCTACAGTTTTGCCGTACATGGACCGATTTAGGCGCGGTGCAGCTCCATCCGGCTTGATGGAGCGGTTGTGAATAGCCAGCTTTGCGTCCATGCTTGCACCAATCGCATTTGGCCGTAAGTGCGACATAACTTGAAGTAAAGTCAGAGGTAAGGACAGAGCCAAAGTTCAACTCGGCTAACGCAATATTCGACCGCTTACCTACAGAGCAAGTAGTAGCGTCATTATGCGCCTGCGGCCTTCTGTAAGGTGGACTACTTCACCAGTTGGGCTTTGAGCTGCTCCAAATATGAGCGAGATGACATTCCACTGTACCACACCTCTCTTAAAACTCTCTTATTAAGAGTCCACAGTAAGCTCGGCCTAATTTCACCTTCCCATACAAACGGAGTTTCGTTCTCATATTAAAACTACGTGTTGGATTGTGACGAAAATTTGCATATACAATGAGGTATATATATGTCTGTAATTAGTTTATATGGTTCCAGTTTATAAAACAAACGAAATACAGCAAAAACAAGTTTTGTATGAAAAACTTAAATTCGCTGTATTTTTTTACTATGGAATCTGAAGCTACATAAACTAATTACAGACCTGGCCCCGTATCATAGTCGCCTTTATCACGCGATAAGTGACGAGATAGAGCGTCAGTATCGTTCTATCGAACGGTGTCAGCCAGTGACGGACGCTCTATCTTGTCACTTATCGCGTGATAAGGCCGACCATGATACGGGGCCTGGATATACCTCATATAATTGTACATACAAAGTTTCGTTACAATCCAACACGGAGTTTTAAAATGAGAGCGTAACTACAATTGTATGGAGAATAGAGCTTACTGCGGACTTAAGAGTATATATATATTAATGTATGTATGTATGTACGTATGTATGAGTCACAATATAATCAAATCTTGCCAGTCGATTTTCACCAACTTCCTATTTCTAACTTATCAAGTATTTATAAAATAGATGACATTACAATACGTTGTTCTGATGATGAAGCAAGAAGGTGACACTTTCCAAAGGGTAATGACGATGTTGATGATGATGGTCCTCCTGACCGATTTCGGTAACAGCGATTGTGTATTCTGGCTTTGGTACTAACTATTATTAAATTATTACTAGAGTGTTGTTCTTATTCTTCTCTCTGGTGCGCTCTCAAGTGGCTGTTTCTCGCAAAAGTGCGAGCGCACTTGGTGCAAGTCACAGATAACCTCCTATAGATAGAGCCTATAGGACGATATGTTAACAGGTACCTACGCCATGTAAAATATTCTACTAACAATTAATTGCGGCACCGCTAAAAACCGTTAACGACCAACGCGTCCCATCACTACGCTTAGCCAATCGCAGCGCCTTTACCGACCTCCCCGCAACCCGCACCCACCGCCAACTGTGGTGACCTGTACATCGAACTAAATCGCTTATAGGCTCTATCTATAGGAGGTTATCTGTGGTTCAAGTCAACACTCCACCGACGTAGTTGTATTGTAATTGATGGCTGCTGGTGGACGAGCCTCGGTAATGGCTTATAATAAGAAACCCTCGAATGCGCACAGATCGGCAACAATGTAAAAATGACAGCTGTAGATTTAAGGCTCGTACAAAAAAAAGTGCAGTGGGACTCACTATAGGCAATTGATCTAATTACTGCCAGTCTTGCTACCCATAAAACTACAACACAAACAATACAAATTTAAATTGTAACCGTAATTCATCATCAGTTTACTTCCAATATCGATCACTGATAACTGATAAAGAAAGCGAAATTAATCATTCCGAATCACGGAATGAAAGTATTTTAATATGCATTTTAAACTGTAATAGCGGAACCCGGCCAGCGGAACGATGATTTCAACGTGAAAGAAACTTGTCTTCCGACGTCATAAGGTTTTTATTCCAAAGGCCGAAAGTTGACATGATTGATAGTGTTTTGTTTAAGGAAGCTCCGATTGATATTATGTTCCGTCTTTGAAGGTGAAAAGAACAATCTGAGCCATCTGGGGCAAACAAATTCAAACTGAGAAGTGATTTCACAGTTGCAGGCCTCTGTTTTATGCATGGCTTAAAATATAAATAAAATAAACGCCTCAACTATTGCTAAAGGTTATCAAAAAAAAAAAAAAAAACAATATTAACTTTATTGCCATAACATGCCATAACTTAAAAATACATATGAATTACAAGAAAAGTACAGTTAAATAAACTTATCCAATATAAGCGTCCCACTCCTACGCCTACGACAATAAGACCTCCTATGACTTGTGAATTGGTTGAATGTAGTATTTATTTATTTATTTATTGTATATTTGCGATATATTTATATATTGCATATAGTGTGTATTACATTTTATATTGTATATTTATGTATGTATTGGCATGTTTTTATTTGTCTAGGATTAATACCTATTAGGTTTTGTTTTCATTTTCTCTGTGTTTTTGTACACGGTATAAGTTTGCCTATCTCGTTCTACCTACCTTCCTCTCAATTGCTCAAAGGTTAGCTGGAAGAGATCCCTTATAGGGATAAGTTCGCCTTTGTACTTTGATCTATTGTGTGACATGTATATTCTTTAACCTGTTATTGTGTACAATAAAGTGCTTACATAAATACATACATAAATACATACAATAAGTATTTACGGAATGTCATATCTCTTACCTTACAGAAGACCACAGCCATAATGTCAGAACTATACTTGCTGTGCGTGTATGCATGGATGTGTTCCTGGTAGAGTGAGCAAGGTGGCCAGAACAAACGCCGTGATCTCTTTAGCGATAAGACCGCCTGTTGTTAACTTCTATTTTTAAGTTTTGTACGCCTATTCGATTCATGTTTTGAGATGTGCAATAAAGAATATTGTAACACTGAAACCAATTTATTCACATTGAAAAATATCTAATTTACATTCCTAACACCTTTCCGAAGACAATAAAAACCAAAGAAAACTGTCATCGGCACCTCCCAGGAACTAGTATTGTTGGCTGTTTCTTTGTGTTCCGTGTCTATTGAACCACTGTCAACAATCCACACTGAGAGGTGCCAAGTACCAATTTACATAAAATCTTGTAGTTAACGTAGTGGACAAAGTTTATTCACCGCTTAGTGCAAATATGTTTATGTTTATGCAGATTTGGAGTTCAATAGACTGGTGAGAAACGTGAGAGGATTTTGCACTTAGATATAGTTTAGCTATAGTTTGTATAAAGACTTCGTCCGCGTGGATTCCCGTACCAACATTGAAACAAATTTCTACCCCTTTTAGGGATGATTACCGGGAAAACAGGTGCTCTAAAGTTACCCTATTTAGGGAAGATTTCCGGGATAAAAAGTACTTATCCAATTTTTTTATCCAAGTTATGAACAATCCGTTTGAATTTGGAGTTTATGTAGTTATGTAGCTTTACATTTATAATGTTTATTCTGTCTCGATTCATACTGCCCTGCCAATGTATCATGCATGTTGTTTATTTTATCATTCCGTAGGTGATTAGGTAAGTACCAAATCCTTTAATCTATCAATTACAAATTTAACCGCCTAGAACATCTAAAAACACAAATAAATCGCAAAACACACTAGAATTCCACGCCAATTACGGCTTATACGAAACTGCATTTTGACACGAATCTTCGATATCAGTCATCGCTTGAGCGTTTAAATATGCCATTAGGCGAAGATCATGACATCTATAAACGACAGTGTTCTGTTAACGGGCCAGATGACAGTTTATGTTAACAAATGAGCTATTACACGTGATAATTCAGTTGAGATGTGCTCACTAACAATGACTGGCATGGCAGTATGAATATAATTATGTCAAGTGATGATAGCGAGATCTAGTCGATGTTACAATTTATGAATGTCAATACTTTTTTGTCACAGACACAGGTACAATACAGTAGCATTATTAAGCAACAATACAATCCTTATCCTTACTTAATATTATAAATGCGAAAGTGTGTTTGAACGATTTGTTTGTTTGTCCTTCTTTCACGTCGCAACGGAGCGTCGTATTCATGTGATTTTTTGTATGGAGATAGTTTAGAGGCTGGAGAGTGACATAGGCTACTTTTTCCAGCGGGAAAACATCTAATTCCCACTGCCATTTCAATTCGGGAGAAGGGAACAATTAAGTGCCAAAAAATCAAAGCTTTTTTATAGATCAAATACCAGCACCCATTTTCTCTTAACTTAAATAACCAGAAGCCAAATCTCTCTATACGTAAGTAATACTATTGTTAATCCGAAAGTAAAAGTACCAAAGATTGGTACACTTACTATTATCAAACTGCTAAATGCTTTTACATCACCAAAAGCGCTTTCACTTAATTCTATAATAACGTGATTATGTGACATAAATCTCGCTAGAAGATCGTCCGTTTGGTAATTTTCTGTGCTAATTGCGTGTATTGTTCCCCATACATTACAAATTCCTGCTGCCAGGTCTGTAAGTAGTGTAGCACTCGAAAGTATTATCTTGTCGTGATCAACATATTTAAGCATGAACATGATTTACGTTACACTTGGCAATACATTGGCCATTACCGCTCGCCACGCGGAAAACCCACTTCCCGACCATAGCTACGTAAAATGTTGTACTCAGAACAGACGGTAATAAAAAAGACTCGGATAGCATATTCATCACTCTAGCCTTCGGCTCGCTTATGGGTCGCAAGAACACTCGACTCTCCATACAAACGTAGGTTGGTTCTCATTTTAAAGCAACATGCTAGAATAAAATGTAACTTTGTATTCACAATGGGATCCACCATATCTAGGTCGGAAACTGGTTTTTGTTGCTGAGAATTAAGAAAATTGAGAATTGAGAACAGAGAACATATACAGTACATAAATAGGGTATTTATATATGTACCTTATAAATCATATAAACAACCTAGGTATAAGAGATAATATCTACTTAATGCAGACTCGGTCGACACAAAAAGGTAGTCTGCCGCCGCACCCCCGGCTTGGTTCAGTGGTAGGCACTTCCCTTTTGATATCCTAGATCAGTGTTTTTCAAACTGTGGGTCGCTGACTGTCCTGGGGGTCGCAAAGTCTTTCAATGCGGGTCGGGGCTACTCGTACTTTTACAGTTAAAGTGCTGTAAGTATTTGATATATATTTATAAGTATATACAGCAGTATTCCTGGGTTCGAAACCCGATAAATATTTGTGTGATGAGCATGAATACTGTTTCTAAGTCTTGGATGTTTTCTGTGTATTTTACGTATTTTTGTCTTGAGTGTATCGTCGCCTAGTACCCGTAACACAAGCCTTATAGAGTTTACGAGTATGGGGCTGGTTCAATAGGTATGTGTAAAATTAGGTAAACCCTAATATTTATTTGGCTCGAGCGTCAAATACCATTCTTTTTTACTGCTCTAGGTATGTAATATACGATTGCTTTAAAAAGCGGAAGGATATACAATGACTACCCCAGTTAACATGAAATGGTACAATTCCGGTTTAGCATTAAACTTGCACGAACATTTGCACACGCACTAACTATATTATTATGATACGAGTATAATGAGACTTCACTTACTACACAATAAATCAACTGTGAGTGAATTAGGGTGAGTCCAGCAGAGCTGTGCGAGTTAACGGAGCGGGTTGCGAGGAAAAAAAAACACCAATAGGAATAGTGAAAATCTTGGGATTAGGTGCCAAAGCGGAACCCTGGCTCGTGTAGGCCGCAACCGGGAATAACGCTAGCAGGATGATGGAGGAAGAGATGCAATGGTGGATTTTTTTCCTCGCACAGCCCTGGAGGATACTCACCTTTAGATTTATTGTTATTTTTTCCAGTTTTCATTCGCTTTCGTTGCATGTCTCAAATGTCATTTCTACTTGCCATTACACAAGACCATACAGACAAAAAACAATCGAAAGTAGAAGGAGACGTGTCCACTACATTCACAGATAATTAAAAATGTTCTGGTATCATTCAATGTCAATACTACAATTACTACTTGAACAACTCTTTTTATCATGCTACAAGACTAACTTAATGATTACAAAATACAATTCTAACGCATTAGACTCAGAATATAAAATCGCTTGGCTGATTTGCAAGATATGACATTTCTCAAGTTGTAGTGTGAGAAAAAAGTAGTAATAGATCGTCGCACGATGTTCGCGCTCTGCTTGTTACGTCATTGGCGCGCGCGCCGACCTGGGGGCACTTTCTCGAGCGAAAAAGTATTGGCTACAGTAGGCGATCATTTTTCAAATTATCCAATTCAAAAGTAAACGATATTGCCCTGAAATGCTTTTATCATTAAGTACCTTACATTCAAGAGCCTGATTTCCGATTTTAATATATGGCATTAATTTGTCTTTCTCCTAGAGCTATAAACACAGGTCTTGTCAAGGTTCTCCTCCAGCGTAAATGGATGAATCTTTGGTAACCTTACCGTTACGTCTTCTTGGTCACTTTTAAACCTGCGATTTTATGGGTTCAAATCCACTAAATATAGGCTTTGTCCCGTGTGGTGTCGGGTTAAAATAGCACTACCCGCTTTCTTCCTGTGGGTGTCGTAAGAGTCTACTAAGGGAACAGAGTGGAAGTGTGTTGTGGGTGACCAACCTGTTACTGCGATATGACATTTTGTAGTCGTCATAAGTTTAATGTGCTCTACCTACCCCTTTTGGGAATGATGGCGTGAATCTATGTAGGTATGTATGCAAAAGGCTTTTGTTGTCATTTTTATCTCTTTTCTTATGGGCATTTTTTTTTCAGAAACACTGTCATTTTCCCATGACTAAAGGAACAGAATTGATTGACCCAAATACTTGATGTTGTTGTTGTGTTGTGTTGTGTTGTTGATTGATGTTGGGTTGGGACAAGTGGCGTTCTAAGTCTCCATCTGCCTGGTTCGGAACTGGGATTTGACGACCGCTTTAGCCTAGTTGGTACGACCTACGAGCTACGGAGCGGCAGGTCCTTGGTTCGAATCCCGGTAAGGGCATTTAATTGTGTGATGAGCACGAATAGTTGTTCCTGAGTCATGGATATTTTCTATGTATATAAGTGTGTATTTATCTATATATGCATATCGTCGTCTAGTACCCATAATACAATAAACTTTGCTTGGTTTGGGACTAGGTCAATGTGTGTAAGATTGTCCACACATATATTTATTTATACGTATACGTAGCCGGCGGTAATTTCTAGTTTACGGCCAGGTGTGAGGGAAAGGGAATTAAATTTTACTGAAAAGTATTACATAGCTGACCTACTGTGCTCTAACCACTATAGTTCTCGCGGTTAGGCATCAGTGACACTGCGGTCAAAAACTATTAAGCGAAACATCTTTGTTGTATTTGCGGTCGTCTAACGCGATGTGGTTGACGGGTTGGGGACTTCCTTGTGCGTAATTAGAATTACTGGTGTGTATTGTGTAAATTTTAATTAGTAATGAAATCGCTCTGCTGTAATAATAATAATAATAAATACTCCTTATTGCGCCACGACAAGAGAGAAACATCTTACAAAAAAATCGCTTAATAAATAATGATAACAACAGGCGGTCTTATCGCTTTAAAGCGATCTCTTCCAGACAACCTTTGGGTAGTAGGAAACATTTAAACTAGAACTAGAACTGGCTGTATTGACTTTTATACATTTTCTTTGTTCATGACAGAATCTTACACTTTTTTCATCCTAAATTAAAAACTTTAAAGTTTGCAAGTTTATGCATAATAGTTAAATTACACCACCAAAAATACAACACCACATAGTTAATTAATACAACAAAACCTCACAATACAGCAAGTATAGAATGGTTTTTGTAAAACGAAAAATGTAAGTAGAGAAATAAATCAGTAATGAAAGCTCCCCGTGTGGTGTCACGTTAGAATAGCACCACCCCCTTTCTTCCTGTGGGTGTCGTACAGTCGCCATCAGATAAATCGGAGCGGCCAAAGTGCTCACAATCATCGGAACACGTCTCTAATGCCTCGACAATAGAGGCGTGTTCCGATATTTGTGAGCACCTCGGCCGCTCCGAAATATCTGATGGCGACTGTACGAGTCGACTAAGGGAACAGGGTTGAAGTGTGTTGTAGGCGATGGGCTAGCAACCTGTCACGTTTTAAATTTAAGAATATAGAGCTTTCATACATTAATGTCATTCTTAAATTTAAATTTTTTAAAGAACGCTTAATTTAATTTCACACGTATAATCAGACATAAATTCAATTAATTACGATTGAAATTGTTTCTACCAATTCCGTTATCAACACACCAAACACGCTGCACCAAAAATGCTACCAAAATAAACGATATCTGCTTATGATTGCATGTTAATTATTCCTCATTTACTGATGTTACAAATAATACTCGCTTTAGCATCTACATAATCTACAGGCTGTTTCGAAAATGGGGTGTGAACCGATCAAGGGTATTTTCGGTAGCGCATTGCGATTCCGAATATGCATTGTTAATGTTTTTAATTGTTTGTTTAACGCGGCGAAACAAGAGATCCGTAATGGAATTCCATACATCATTGGAGGTCTAGGCCTGCAAAGCGACCTTCTTTCAATATTAATTCGACGACGTCAAGGCGGTTTTTTTATTTCATTGCATGTTTGAGAAAAGCACTGTAGTGTATTTCAGTGCCTCGGTGTGAAAAGGATTGCCAGCCTCTTATCCCTATCCGTTCTTTATCTACTTGGCCGACAATATCTATTTTCCCGACCTCTGCAGTAATATACGATTATCACGTACTACAAGACCATCGATTTTTGGGACTTTGAATTTGGAACCTTCGTTGATTCCTTTAGAGTTAGAAACTCTATTTGAATAGGCATGTCTACATGTACTAGTACACAGTGAGGTTAGCTTTAGGACACGCACCATTTCATGACAAGCTTAAGTCACTGTTAATCACAAAGTGTTCCACCACCCATAAATTGAGCAAAGTTACAATCACTGAGCGGCGTTAAATCTTCGAAGCGACTTTATTTCTTTGTACACCTTTGTGTTCATTATTTATTTACACCCGTGTAATCTCGTATTCTGACAGGTTCACATCATAAACAATAGAAGTCATTAGTGATTTATAAGTATACAAACAAACAGGCGAGGAGGCGTGCATATCAATAGGTAGGTTGGAAAACGAGTGGGTGCCAAGGATATTCGTCCATCTTGGTTTCCCACGGGGGTATCAGCTGAATGGCATTGGAATGATATACATATGAAATGAATATAAATTAAATATTCATGATTTCTGTCTTTATATGATCACCAAAGCCTATGGACGCTTTCAACTCCAAGGGAGTGCCGCGCGCGACATGCGCGTAGCCGACTCTTCAGAAATGTATACACTGTGGTCCCTCGGGACACTTCGCCATGGAGTCGGAGCGCTCGAGGGAGGAATTTCCTCTACGAACCTTCCGTAGGTAGGTTCAAGAAATTTCAGAGGGGTATAAAAAAAATATGCATGAAATGACTCAAGATCGTAAACTAGCCCCTACCTACCTCTTCATTATAAGCATATATTTCGAAAGTAACAAAGGAATTTCCATCACTTATTAACATAGCATTAACCTATCGTCTGATTTGTTTAGGCTTTGTTATAGTCAACGGGATTAGGTTTAAAAACTATTATTTGCTTTGCACATCGGCGAGGCGTTACACCATGATTTTTTAGAGACTAAAGCTTAAATTACTTAAGCACATAAAATATGAGCAGTCATATAGGTCTTGTTCAATACCCTGATTGCACGAGTGGGTGCCAAGGTTACCAGATATGCCTACACTGATCCCACCTGTTCCATCCATGGCCTAAAATACACTAACATTGAATACATGCTATAATTAATATCGTCTCGATTTGGATATCAATAACGAAGTTACGTAGGCGCTGGCTAAATGTACGAGTAGGTATATTGATGTAGAAGTTTTTGCATAACATCTGCCTGATCAATATCATCAGGGGATGATTTCCGGGATAAAAAAAAATGCCATTATATACCGGAGCCTAATTTAGGTCAGTGTTTAAGCTCGAAAGAGTTTATTTTAGTTATTATTTCTAACTCTCTGAGCTTTTCGTTGATTTTTTTTATCGTTCAACATGTAGCTTAGGTCATTATCATAATGGTTTGCTAATTGAATAGGTACCTACCTATACTTCTAATATTTCGTCCATTAGTAACATCAAATATTCGTATACCTATACAGGGTGCAATCTTTTACGTGATACAAAATAGCAAAATGTGAATCTATCCATGATTCTGAGCAACTTTTATTATGGGACCAACTTTGTGTTATGCCAAAAAAAACACACCTGTTCATACATTCTTGTCAGTCTAAAATGAGCAGAGTTAATGAAATAGTTGGATTTTTTTGGCATAACACAAAGTTGGTCCCATAATAAAAGTTGCTCAGAATTATGGATAGATTCACATTTTGCTATTTTGTATCACGTAAAAGATTGCACCCTGTATAATCACTACATAGTGTAAAACAAAGTCGCTTCCCGCTGTCTGTCCCTATGTATGCTTAGATCTTTAAAACTACGCAACGGATTTTGATGCGGTTTTTTTAATAGAGGAAGATTTATATGTGTAAAGTACCCGTGCGAAGCCGGGGGGGCTCGCTTGTAAGTACTAAAATACAAAAAGGTTGCAAGTCACAATTAGAGACTCCCATATATACGACCATTGTACTTTTATTGGCGTCAAATTTCTAGTCACGTTAATAAAACTAGTCTCTTATAAAATCAATATATCGAAGCGTGACGTATAATAAACTGCTTCTGAAGTATGGCCGATGACCTGGCCGAACATAAATTGCCTATTAATAACCAGTTTGCCAACGATATTTTAAGGCAGTTAGTATATGTTGGTACAATTTGAAAGCTTAAATTGGCTCTATTAATAGATTCATCTATTAAAAATATATTTTAATATTTATGAATGCGAAAGTATCTGTCTATCGATTTGTTTTCGGTTTAAAGATCTTTATTTCTCAAAATAATAGTTGGTAGTGTACATAAGAAGCCGGAGGTCCCGGGTTCGAATCCCGATAAGGGCATTTATTGTGTGATGAGCTGATGAGCATGAATATTTGTTCCTGAGTCATGGATGTTTTCTATGTATTTAACTATTTATTTATCTATATATATGTATGTATGTATATCGTCGTCTAGTACCCATAGTACAAGCTTTGCTTAGTTTGAGACTAGGTCGAGTTTGTGTAAGATTGAAAAAAAAAAAACAAGTTAAACCAATGTTTTTTTAAGTGCTTGTGTTTGTTGTTGCCGCTGTTGGTGATCCTTAATAATAAATAAATACATAATCAAGTCTCGATGGCACTATACAGAGCTACAAGATCGTTGTGAAAATAAAACAAAAAACCGGCCAAGAGCGTGTCGGGCCACGCTCAGTGTAGGGTTCCGTAGTTTTTCGTCCAGAAATTATTTTGTAATTTTTTTCAAATACTATTCAATCTATCAAGTTCAAAATAATTTTCCTAGAAAGTTTTTATATAGCTCTACTTTTGAGATTTTTTCATATTTTTAAAACTTATGGTTTAAAAGTTAGAGGGGGGGGGACACATTTTTTTTTACTTCTGGAGCGATTATCTCCGAAAATATTAACATTATCAAAAAAATATTTTAGCAAACCCCTATTTATTTTTAAATACCTATCCAACAATATATCACACGTTAGGGTTGAAATGAAAAAAAAAACACTCCCCACGTTACGTATAGGGGAGGTACCCTAATAAAAAAAAAAAACACTTTATTTTACCACTGTCGGCGTGATTTATATACATATTAGTACCAAATTTCAGCTTTCTAGTGCTAACGGTTACTGAGATTATCCGCGGACGGACGGACAGACAAAGCGAAACTATAAGGGTTCCTAGTCGACTACGGAACCCTAAAAAGGTGACATAAAATGCGTGCCTTTAAATGCTACTCTGAGTATCGGAAAAACGTCACTGCTCACCGATCTGCTTAATTTACCAAAGAAACGATTTCTATCGCTGACTCGAACTATTTCCATATACTAAATATCATCTAAATCGGTTCAGCGGTTTAAGGGGATGCCTTGATTCGAGTCGACCACGCCCCCTAAACAGAGACACGCTTATGCCTGGCACGCACGAGAAAAAGAGATGCAACACTCTTTGGGAATGGCTTTTTTGGACAAATTTCGATAAATACCTAACTTAGTGAAGTTTTATTTATATGTCATTAAGTGAGATTTTAGATGAGATAACATACTATATATAGTATTAACTTCATTGTGTCGTACAATTACATATTGTTTGAGTAGGCTGAGTAAAAAAGGAAACAGCTTTGGGTTTTTTTTTTCTATAGAGGAAGTTTTAGGCAATGTATCGATTAAATCAGATAAACAATCATATAGTCAAGAATTATAATTATAGTCAGAACGGCGTTTTAAAGCACGCGATAATTTCCAATCCACCGCCTTAAGCGTGAAGAGGTAACAGACAGACAAACAGACAGACACACTTTCGCATTTATAATATTAGTATAGATCTCTTACATATACAAAGTAATCTTCCAATATTTATACAGAATCGCATTAACAATACTTATGAGTTATGGGCGTCGTTAAGGCGCCGTAGGTTCATGGTCTTCTCTCCCTCTCACTGAGCATAAGCGTGAGCGAGACGGAAGTGCGTGCTCGAAAGCGCGGATATCATGTTTTTTAATTTTAATTTTTTGGCCGTTTAAATAAATAAAAATGTAGGTAAACACTGATTTCCCTCAAACGTGATATTGCCAATTTTTAGAAGCAATTTTAATATTTATATCTTTTGTGCATAATTTGTTGCGAATATTTTAAGTGTATTTTTGTGTGTTTTAGACCTATGTTCGTGATTTTTTTCCATCGAGCGAAATTTGCTTAATCATGTTTCGAAGCACTGATTTCCCTGCAAAAAAGCCTCAAGATTACTATTTGTTTTTGAAACCATATTATTATAAACTGACGCATTATATTGTTTCAAAAACTCTGTTCGCTTAACTTCGCTGAACCTACGGCGCCTTAAGGTACGGTCGAGGAAAATGAAGGTTAGGCACATGTCAACTCTATTTGAATAACGTTAAGGTCCAAAAGTGCTAAACATTCAATTTCCTCGACTGTACAAGCTTTTATTGCCAACTGTACTTTTCTGTACACCGTCTCAACGAGTAGTTGATTCTAACGAGCCCAAACTCAAAGGGGTTACCTCTTTAAGTCCTGAACTTCCATGACCACCATCTGTCTTCACCATCAGATCAGCTCGATGGTACTATATTGAATTGTCATCAAAACTATAGTTAAACCCAAAATTTCAGCTCAACCAGTTGAAGCTGTATTATCTGCTTCAAAATTGAGTAACATGATTCCACCCGAACAGACATAATTATATACATACATCGAAAGTTAAATAAAAGCTTGTAAAATGACTGCTATTTATGACACCTATGCATCGAATGGCAGAGTTAAGGTGGTTTGTCTAGGACGAATTTTCGGCAAGCGCAAATTCGTGATATGAGTAGGGTTACCAGATACAAATTTCAAAAGTCCTGACAAAATTCCTGATTTTCGGCCAAAATTCCTGACACGAGCTTGACGCGCTCGCGCTCGCGGCGTATTGTTAATGTTGATGTAGTGTCAATGTTGATTGATTTATGTTTATATCGTAAAAAGATAATTACGATTATTTATAAGTTGCAATTTATGAAACTCCAAAGTACGGTCGAGGAAATTGAATGTTTGGCACATGTCAACTCTATTAGAATGACGTTAAGGTCCAAAAGTGCTAAACATTCAATTTCCTCGACTGTACCTACGTGGCTCGTGGCTTTACCTTTTTTGTTATTGTGGTTAAAAATAAAAGTTTACAGTGTATAACATTTTATTGTTTCATTTATTTGCCGAAAATTCCTGACATTTCCCTTTTCCGGCCGCATTCCTGACATACGTCTAAAAATGCCTGAAATGTCAGGAAAATTCCTGACATCTGGTCACCCTAGATATGAGAGGCTTGAGTATTGAGACTAGTGAGCTAATGTGAAACCAGTTGTGAATAGCACGTCTTTGATGAGGTGTGGGAACAGAAGGAATCAATGAACGAGCACAAAGCACTTGAGATGATTACAGTTGGGCCGAATTGCATCAAAGAAGTCCATTCAAAAAGCAACTTTACCGTCCTAGGTAAAAGATTCCAATTCCCATTGCATTCGTTCAGCGTTGAATCATAAAGGTGTTGTTCAATCTACAATTAATCTGGTCTTTTGTAAAGTCATTCGTGAAAAGGATGTGCGTTGTAATTGTGTTGAAAAACACATTCATTGCCCAGAATCGCTACGCGCTACGCTCGTAGCCGATCCCGTGGTTTTCCTCGTATGTAGCGGAAAGCGACTACGGCGGTCTGACGCATATGTGTCGTCATGGGCCCTGAATTGAAATAAATAATTAATAGTCTTTCATAACGTGTCTATCTCTAAAAATTATACTTGAGAGCATATGCCAGAGTTGTAGCCTAATGTACGCTTCGCTTACAACTCCAGAAAAGTTAGATGCGTGACGCGTGTTGCCAACTCTGTATTGATCTGAGGATTTGCTATATTGGCAGGAAGAGTCAAATGCCGGCATCTTCCTCTCAACACTGACGCTTTGACGAGCAGGAACCCAACATCACATTGGTACCTCCAGAGCAAGCAGTGGTCTTATCATGGAGGACGTCTTCTCTACGGAGGTACCGTAAAATGGGGTGAGTAGGGTTCGCGGGGAGAGTGGGGTTATGAATGGGGAGAGAAGGGATGAAAGGGGGGTGAGATGGGATTTTAAGGCTACTGCTACAAAAATAATGTATTCCAATTTAAAATGGTAGTGGTAGTACCTAATACTCGTAATAAAAAAAAATCGATCCAAAATCACCTTTGTATGAAATCCCATCTCACCCCAATTACGAGGGACTACGGGGTGAGTTGCGATTTCCTGTTTATCGTCAAAGTTATGAAATTGAACTACCCAAAATAAAATAAAAACTAAAATACAAACGTTGCATATGTAAAAATAAAAAGTTATCGAGGTTTGAATGTCAGTTTTGCCCCTACTCACCCCATTTTACGGTACTTCTCCAGATGGGTTGCTCTGAATATGAGCGTTATAACATTCCGATGTACTCATCTCATAGAGTATCAAAAAAACCTGCGGTTTTACTCGTAAATCCATCGACTTCACCAATATTCGCAACTTTTTCAGAACATTCACAATTTCCCTTTCAGCTCTGTACCAAGAATCTCGAGCTATCAGTTCGTTGACTACAACAGCCAACTTCAATACAACAGAAGCTCATATACCATGCCATACCTAGTCATTTACGTCTTTATTCTACTAAATCAGTAGTAAATCTATGTGCGTGCAGGAATTACGTGTAATAGTACTCCTAATCACTAATTCAGTTAAGTAAGCGATTCATCAAAGCCAGTGTACCGAAGATGAGCTTGAATTATGCCTAAATTTTGTAACTCGGTGATAATAGCTCTCAGAGCGTGTGCGAATTGAGATACCTCCATTTACGGAGCGAAATTAACGATCAATAAAATGATGGTTGAAATGCTATCATTGGATGTATAATATGTCCATGAGCATAATTTCGTGTGATGCTCGTGATTTGGATACAGCGATTTCAATTCAATGATTGATGTGGAAAATTGAATTGAATTGAATTTCATTTTCATTTATTTGCAATATCAAATTAGCATGTGTTTCTTTTGAATAAACTTTGGCTGAGTACATACATACATACGCCTCACATCACGCCTCTTTCCCGGAGGGGTAGGCAGAGATCACGGATTTACATTTGCTGCGATCTTGACACACCTTTAGCTGAGTCGATCTACAAAATGAACTTACTAATTATATGCAAACGTTGTATCTTAGTTGTAGTCAAAATGGTAATTTAATCGGATTATTTTTTTATTCTACCTATAATCAAATCACTAAGCATGCAGGTCATAAAAAATATAGGTATTTGTATTTACGATTAGTTACGCTTTTGGCCATTAAAAAATGTGTGAAAAAAGGTTATTTTTATTTTTGGCCATTATTAAGGAACACTGCAGTCAGGTCGGGTAACTAACATTGAATGATTTAGAAACTTGCCAACAGAACTATGAAGTACAATGACCATCTCCTTTCCTTACACATACACAATAACAACGCTGCATAGATATTTAAAACCAAACTCTCAATGTACATACCTACCTACTACACATCTTAAACATACATATAAAGATAGGTATCAAATCGTCCACAGCGCCGACTTAGCATAGAAATAGTTTAGTCTCATTAACATAAGCATCCAGGCCTGTTATTCGCTACGCGCTAATGCGGCTCACCCCGCCGGGCACCCGTCACCCGTCACGAAACTAGACCTCTACCTACGCTTAGTTACTACGCAATGCGGTGTCAAGATGTATTTGTGGGTGAGCGTTGAAGTGAGCTTAAAACAAGTTACAGAACAGCGGCGCTACCACGAACTTCGAAAGTCGAAGTTCGCAATACATGCATCCCTGTCACTCGAGTAAGGGAGTGCGATAGAGATGGAAATACCCGAACTTCGAATGTCGAAGTTCGTGGTAGCGCCGCAGGGGGGCGGATTATCGATAACACGACGCACGTGTGAACGTGGGATTAAGGCGAAGTGTGCTCAGGCCGATTTTGTGTAGAGGGAACTTTATTTAATCGTGTAGTAAATTTCAAATGAATAAATATTATGGCACAATCTTGGTTAGCTCAATGAGGCGTGTGTTAAGGGTACTAGACGACGATATATACACATTCACTGCCAAGAATCGCTACGCGCCACGCTCGTAGCCGATCCCGTGGTTTTCCCGCTAAGTAGCAGAATGTGCTTACGGTATGGCATATGAATGTTGTATAATTTTAGAATCGACAAAACAGACATATTAAAAATTGCTCTGTTGCCTATTAAAACAAAAATAAAATAATAAAATAAAATCTTACACAACTACACCTGGTCCCAAACTAAGCAAAGCTTTTACTATGGGTACCTACTAGGCGACGATATACATGCTTATATAGATTAATAAATTCTTATACACATAGGAAACAACCATGACTCAGGAACAAATATTCGTGCTTTTCACACAAATATATGCCCTTCTGTTCTGGGTTCGGGATTCGAACCCAGAACCTCCAGCTTCGTAGGCAGAGTCACTACCAAACAGGCTCAACGGTCGTAGAATAAATACTTATTTTGAATTTTGGTGTAGGCGCTCGCTACGCACGTTCCTAGCAATGACAGTGTTAATAGATATAAAATACATTCATAAGACTCCGAAACAAAGCTCATCACAAGAATATTTGCTATCACCGGGATTCGAATAAGATCTAATAAATACCAGAAACAGGCCTGGGCATACCTCACCTTAACTTTTTTTTACTGATGAAACGAGATTTTCGCATTTGATTAGCGATGTTTTACGATGTAGATGCCCCCTATTGACCTTTCATTTTACTTATAATATTGACTTTTGGCGGTGCTTAGAAATGCCACGTTTTTTGCCGAATCTTTAAAATTCTTAGAGATGACAATAAACGCTCCGATGCTTCAATCCGATGGTCAGACTAAGAGCGGGTTGCACCAACTAGCTAGGGTAGCTTTTTGCTGGCAGGCCTGACTGCCCGTGGATGAAAACCATTATGGAGCCATCTGACCGGACAAAGAAAAGAATTGCATTGAGGAATATGACGTGAAGAGGGTAAATATTGTTAAGTTACTTAAAAAGTACGAACTGGTCCTGGCTCCATACTGGCTATCTGATGAATCGGCAAAGGAAAGAAAATCTACAGAGGCACCACGGGTCTCAGCATTGAGGAATAAGACGTGACGAGGGGAAAGATTGAGAAGTAGGTACTGATCCTGGCCCCGTATTGGTTTCCAACCGACAGGTCGACAAAGAAAAGCAACAGAGGAATCACGAGTCAGCATTGAGCAATATAAAAAATGATTTTTTTCAATACCACGTCGGTGGCAAACAAGCCTACCTGATGGTAAGTGGTTACCGTAGCCTCTTGCAACTCCAGGGGTTGCAACCCCATACTGTCTTCGGGCAAAACCTCGAGCTCATTCCACAACCAGAGCGTCCGAAGGAGGAAATTTCTCGTGATGTTTTCGTGATGGCGATGACGAACTGTTACTTATAAATAGCTACTCACGTAATCGGAAAGGCTCTTCATTCCGTACGGGAACCGCTCTCTGTCCGGCACGAGCCTGCCGCGCGGGTCGCGCTCGCGTTCTGGCCAGCAGTCGTCCACGTTGATGTACTCGTAGCCTGCTGCAGCGTAGCCCTCCGAGACGAGGATGTCTGTCATCGTTCGGAAGAGGCGGTCGCTGGAAGGAAGGTGTCAGCTTTAGTAGTTGGGACGCTTGGGTCCCTGTAGTGTACCTACCAATAATCCGCGTCCAAGTATCTTTCTCTATCTTTATGCGTGAGTGAAAAGATACAGAGACATAGTGTACGCGGATTATTCGGCTGTAGGTACATTATGGGGACTTTAGAGCCGTTACACACGGCGACTTTACAAAATTACCTGCACGGCTATCGCTGGACGGCCCAAGAGCTGTCGCGGCGACATAGATCATCCGTCTCTTTCTAAGCGTTCTAATTAGAAATAGACCGATACTCTATCTTGCATGCGTTGCAAAAAGTCTCCGTGTATAACCGCTCTTTAGAGGAAACACATACACACCGTTTTTCCATAGAAACGTAGTCCCCTGTTTTCTCCCTGGATAATGGCAAAAGAGCAATTTTTTTTCCATAAATCTATGGCTACTATTGACATGTTCCTATGTTTTCCTTTTTTTCATAAATTTATTCTTAAAAGAGATTTATTCTTCAAAAACCTAAGAAAAATGCCAGATTTTCCGCCGTGTTCAACACATCCAGAAAACAATTTTGACTAGATTATTATAAAAAGGGAAACATAGGAACACAGCCAAAGCGTTTCTTTGATTTTTAATAATAAAATTGTTAAATAGATCAAGTCTTGGAAAAGAAATCAGGGGACTACGAAACGTTGATTTTATGTACTTTTAATAGGTATTTTCGGTCCAGGCTGCAGTTGTCTCTATCGCGCTCTGCGGGGGAAGGCTTAAGGTTGGCGCGACAGCAATACATTTTACAAATACCTATTTCTCAATTATCTTGCCCTTACTGTTTCCTCTTAACGATAGTACTTCAGACCTGACATTTCAAGTGCTTAGAAAGAATAACTGCCAATAAGCGTGCCTTAAAGACAATAGACATACGGGTAAGGACCAAATTCATGGCCAGCTTAACTCACTGAATTACATTTTCTATTAAAGTTTTCCGTTGTGACACGAAAATTAACCATACAATGCTATGGTTATTTTTGTGTCACAACTGAACTTTTTACACATCTTCAGTTTGTATGCCTAACTACTGGCATAAAATACAAATAGCAAGAAGTTACATAAAACCGGTTTGAAAATGTCTCGGGCAAGCACTTACTCTTTATATACAGAGTGTACCAAAAATGGGATGTGAACCGATCAAGGGCATAATTGGTATCGTGTTCTGATAAGAAAATACTAAAAGAAAAAAACTTTTTTGCTTTTTTTTTACATTTGTATGGAGCGTTGGGCGACTGGGGTAACCTGCTCCATACAAATATAAAAAAAACGACCCCAAATAAAAATTATTTTAGTTTTTTCTTATCACAACACGATACCTGTTATGCCCTTGATCGGTTCACACCCCTTTTTTGGTACAGTCGACTACAAAGATAAGTATGTTTTTTAATGTTACAAAGTTATGTAATGTGTTGCCATGGCATTGCTAATAGTAGTATTCTTTTGTTTACTTTATTCTTGTATTTTTCTAACTATGTACCCACTTAGATTTAAGTTTACTTATACAACGATACTTACTGAACGATTGTTATGTGATTAATAAGTGATACTTATAAGGACGGTGAATCCTGTCCCGCCGTGATACAGTGCAAACTAGTACGGGGGTCAGTTGACACTTACTTTTGGTTTTCACCATAGAAATAAATACTAACAAAAAATGTAAGTAGCAATTTGTACTTTTTCTGCGAAATAAATTTATGATTTATGATTTATTATTTATATGTATGTATATCTTATTACTATGGTAGTAAAGTCTATGTATACATACTTTTGTAACATCGTATGGATACATCTCTTTGTAGTCGACTGTACACTCTGTATGTACTTTATATAGTACATTGGGCATTCAGGACAGTTACAGTGGAAAGTATTTCTACTACTACAGGCCTACTCTCATTGATGGGAGACAGACAGTTACTCCAGGCAAAATACGGTTTTGAAAAAAAATAATATAATAGCGTTTTTTTTGTTGATTTCATTTGAAAATGTTATTCTAAGATGATTTTAGTCAAGAATCCGACAAACTTTCCACCCGGAAGTAATTATGTAGATTTAAATGAAGCATGCATTATCTTTTTTTGTACGATTTATCTTGAATATTATAAAGCAAATTTAAATGAACCAAAATAAAGACAAAAACATTTATTAATATTTTTACTGACTTTTTAGAAGCCAGTTAACATATCATTTTTTCGATGTCTGAAATTTTGCCGGATTTTGTCGCTGGGTAACTATTTAATTGATAATATATCCGTTATACATAAAAAATAAGCTATTTTAAATTATTTCCAAAATTGTAATTTTTTCCATACAAGTTGTCAGTTCATTGCCTGGACTAAGTAGTCTCCACGCTGACGCAGTGCGGGGACTTAACTTTTTCTCGTTTTAATCATCACGTTGTGTTCTGTCGAACACGTCCACCAGTATATCGCGCGTACATCGCATGCTAAATTATGCGTAATTATTACTCAACGTATGGTAATCTGAACCTGTTGCGAACTGTAACTTCCGCCACGCTAATAATGTAGTAAATCATTGCCTAGATCTAACGCGAAAATTTCATGTTGAACAGAAAATGGCAAAATTATTAGGCATTAACTAGGAGAATCACGGTGGCGTCAAATGTAAATAAAACAGGGGACATTTCAGTCGCAAACTGGCATGGTGCCCATATAACTCGTTCCTCACCATCTTATACAACGTGTTAATAAAATAACGCAAAACCTGAAAACTGTTTGTTCAGAATCGAGAATAAAATGCAAAAAAAATAAAAAATAAATTTTTTGACGAGATTTATTTTTTACATTTGTATGGAGCAGGTCGCCCCAGTCGGCCAACACTCCATACAAATGTAAAAAATAAATCTTGTCAAAAATTTTATTTTTTATTTTTTTCGCATTCTATGCTCGATTCTGAACAAACTGTTTTCAGGTTTTGCGTTATTTTATTAACACGTTGTATATTCAATATCAACAAAACACAAGAAAATCTTGAGATTATCCTGTGTTTTGTTGTTATTGAATGGAGATGGAGAGGAACGAGTTATATGGACACCATGCCAGTTTGCGACTAAACTAAGGTTAGGCAATCTAGGTAGATTGCGTAGTGATAATGGATTCGAAGCCAAGTTTCAGAAAATACGTGTGGAGTATGCCAATGAGATTACTACAAACTTGTACAGGCTGAAGATTGAAACAAATGGTCTTGTTATCCTCTTTAATATGTATCCTTTCGGAGACTTAAACCCAGGATCGCTTTGCAGGCAAAACTACTACATTCGAGGCTACTTCCAGACTACTACATTTGATAGAAAAAACACAAGTCCTAAGTTAGACGTCGATGTTCAAGAAACGTACACTCCGTGAGCGCTTAATAGTACATTGTTTAACGAGGGGCGAAAGTGGAATATTGCGAACAAGAGTCTATCAGAAGCCCGAAGCCGAAGGCGGAGGGCTTGTGATAGACTCGAGTTTGCAATATTCTTACGCCCGTGTTATACACAATGTTTTTCACCACATTTGCGAGGAAACAACTACATTTTAGATGAAATGAATACAAATCGTAATAAAAACTGCAACATGTCAGTCGTCCATTTTGTTGAATTTGACGTGAGGCGCGTATGGCAAAGACCCTTCGGTATACAGCCACGATTTGAAAACACTTAAAAACATTTTACATAGACACTAAATAACAACATATTAAATCTGTAAATAATTCAGTTAAACATGTTTAAGTAGTTTTTTAGGTTTAAATTTATTTATAAATACGTTTTCAGACATCGTATTTATATAAAACCTCTTTGCTTTGTAACTGCCGTAAGAGTGACAGATACAAGTTAAGAAAAAAACATTACGCCCGTGGGCGTAACACAGGCTATTACAGCTCTGTATGTCTGCGCATTATGAAGCCCTTTTCGAGCAAGTGTGATGAAAAACAATATTCAGCTGTACTGATCTCAGTTAGTACCTATTCTTACACATTATTAAACTAAAGTAAACGATTGTAATCGAATCAGAAGACCGTTCTAACTGTTCTAAGAGCTCTCGGACTATACTAATCGGATAACACATCATTACTCATTCATAGTACACCTTAACCGCAATTTACACATGCAAGAAAGTGCATGCAAATTTCATTACATTGCGGGCTACCAAGGTATACTGAGTTCCAATTTTATTGATCCATTAAACCAAACCACACAGCGGGATTTGTAAGATAATATAGCTTATTTTATTCGTTTATTGCTTACCATAATTGCTTGCCATTTTTGCATGGGTCTAAGAACTCTAAGAACTAACTCGGATGCTACCGAAAAGGTCTCTCAGCAATGCAGTCGACACAGTGCCAACGGCGCTGGTTTTCTAAGGATCTAGTGTGGTAAATAAATAAATAAATATTTATGACAATCTTACACAAATCGACCCAGTCCCAAACTAAGCAACGCTTGTAGGTACTGTGGGTACTAGACGACGATAAACATACTTATGTAGAACAAGTACTCATCATCATCATCATCATATCAGCCGAAAGACGTCCACTGCTGGACATAGGCCTCCCCCAAAGAGTGCCAAAGTGACCGGTCCTGCACCACCCGCATCCAGCGGACTCCAGGAACCTTTACCGGGTCATCAGTCCACCTTGTGGGGGGGCCTACCCACGCCGCGCTTTTCCGGTACGTGGTCGCCACTCGAGAACAAGTACTGACCTTATACAATTCTCAGGATCATTTTTACAGTCAGTGTTGCACCTGAACCGCTCCCAAGCCAGCCAACCCATGGGCGGCGTTAGAGCCAGTCCATTGTCCAACGCCCAACTTCTGGCCACCACACACAACACACTCACGGTCCATACGGCCACTGACGCCATTGCAACGAATACTAATGTTATCTAGAGAAAACTATCCTCATAGTTTGGTAGACTGATTGATTTGGATCGGTGTCAGGCATGTGACGTGGGCGTGCGATGATAGTTATCTGTAACAAAGAAAAAGAGGTAACTATGTAAAAAGGTTACAACTTATTGTTTTAGGCCCGCGACACACGTCGGGTTTCAACATATAAATAAACATACAGAAATCCATGGTCTTCAAACCTTGATTTCAATATAATAACAGTTCCTATCTCTTAGTTCAAGGATAATGATTCAGATATCAGCCAATATCGTTACATGTATGATATATGCAATTATGCATTAGATAAAGACTATTATTGTTATGATATTGTAATTATTTCCTTGACAGCTAATTTGTGTAGCAACCGGTTAGGTTACGCTGTGACTGCATCTTGTAACATTGTCTTTGGGTGAATATCAAGCAGAAGCGCTTTTTTTTTTTTTTTTCCCTTACCTAACTTTCCAAGTTGAAGCAGCGGCGCACGATGCCGTGTTTTCATATAATTATTTGGCAGGTATAGCGTATAGCTCCTATTTAGCCCTGATATAGTGTAGCTACAAACAGCTTACATATGGCAATACGTGTACGTCATGAATAGTCGGGACAGTGTGTTGGCATTGTGTTGTTTGTTGAATGTATAAATGATATGCTTTATAATAAATACCTATTCATCCATATCTGGTTCCACGTACGTATTAAAACTGCGACTCTAATGTGTCGCTTTCAAGACCGCCGACCTCAATTATAAACGTGCGGTCTGGAATTCGACTAAATGACGTTTTTCTATACTTATTCGTCTTAAATTTTTATAACAATATTTTAATAAAAAAAGAAATTTCTAGTTAAATCCAACGAAACTAACCAGTTAATTCAATACCTACGAACTCACTTTAAAATGTTAGTACCGGTCATGTCAACAACCAATCTCAAGACATTGTTTATAGAAATATTAGACAATCCGGCATCCTTTTTTTTGCTGTAAATATTCAATTATATTCAAAATAAGCTTTCTGACCTCACTATGGATTGATTTCGATATATTTACTGTAATTTATTTTACAATCGCGAAGTATTTCGACTTCGTTGCTGTTTGTTTATTATTATTATTATAAAAGAGAATGGGCAGCCTCGAGGGCCTTTGCCAGAGTCAGTAAGTGTATAAATTAACTACGAATAACGAATTAAACCATTATAAAATCAAATAGACGTGACTATCGCCAAGATGGCGACAATCTCCGCTGTTTGTTTATATCGGTGACATTCGATGACTTCTAACGTCTGTCAAAAAGAACCTTGTCAGGCTATACCGGGTGGAAAAATCGAATGCAACATGGATGGCAACTACCTTAAATATTGTAAATAGCACATTATGTGTAAAGGAAACATTCCTTTGTTTATAAAAACAATAAATTCTGCATTTAAGGATTTATGAAAAATCGCTTGCCTCAGTCGGGACTCGAACCGGTCAAATGTGACAAAAAATAACGTGCTCTATTTTATGATGCAGATTGAAAGGGTAACTGATAAGGTTCATTTTTCTCTAAATAACAAATACAATCAGAATAACGGAGTGCCATGAAAATTGAAAACTAAAAACTAAACCGGGTCGAGTCCCGACTGAGGCAAGCGATTTTTCATAAATCCTTAAATGCAGAATTTATTGTTTTTAAAAACAAAGGAATGTTTCCTTTACACATAATGTGCCATCCACGTTGCATTCGATTTTTCCACCCTGTATAGGTATTTCAAAAACATGAAAACACATCTTCGCATATCCCTGAAGGGACATTCACCCTTATAGGTGACTTTAGTTGACTAAGTATTGAACCTTGTTTTTGAACAGGCGGCGCGGCACGCGAGCTGTCGGTTGACTATGGAAGCTCACACCTAAACACTTCTGAGGAACGTCTACTTATGTTGTTAAATATACGACCTTCGTACTGTAATTTGTAATTGACGTTTATAATGAAAATAAATATATGTCATGGCTCTGGTTAAGGGAACCAAATAATAGGTATGCTGTGTTATATCTCTGTTTAATAGTTTGTTATTATTGTTGTTAACTGTGTAATTTGATTTGGAATGACGTTTCTTATTTTTAGACAAAGAATAAACAGCCACAGAATGCTAATTTTGACATAGTCAATCTGTCAATAAAACAAAGAACAAGTGCAGTTAAAGGTTAAATATTTTGTAGTTGTTTAATATTGTAATTTTATATTTGTATTTCATTTATAAACATAAAATTAGGAGAGGGTGTTAAATATACTACCTCCGTCCTGTAATTTGTAATTGACGTTTATAATGAAAATAAATGCTTTGGGCTTAAAATCACAAAATCTCACTTCACCTCATTATCAATACTCCCAGATCTCAAAACTCCATGGTCTCAAAATACCTAAATTGCAGAATGCCTAAATTTTTCTCTCAATCAACCGAAACCTTAATATCGCCGATGTTCAAAATACCTTAGGCTAATAATACCTAAACTTCAAAACAGCATTATGGCAAACCAACATATGCTTAAAATAACCGAACCTCAAAATACCTAAATTTATACTACATGAATGAATCCCATCCCATCTCGTAGCCAGCTTCGAAATGGGAATGAATTTCACCAAGTGGGAAAAATATTCCCATTTGGTAGCTATAAAGGGAAAATGTAGGGTAGAGCGGGGCACATTGAACAGGAACTAGAAATTACCACGTTTGTGGACAATTTTTTTACTCGTGATACACGCATGTATAAGTCAACCATCACATCTCTCGTCAAAATCTCTGTGGACTTTAGAAGAGCGGCAGATTGATGGAGGTAAAAGATCGGTAGATAATATCAAATAAACACTCGTAAAAAAAATTAGGCATTTTTGGGAAAAATGCCTAAATTTAGGTATTTTGAGGTTGAGTTGTTTTGATATTTTGTCATTTCTGCCATTCGGTAATTGAAGCATTGTGCATTTCAATCTTCAGGCATTTAGAGAACATGCCGTTTTAAGTCAAAGTCATAATGAATTTCGTTCATTTTAAGAATGTTATAATTTGACATTTAGGTTTTATGAGCTCATGGTAATTTGAAAATAGGGAGTATTGGCAAATAAGGCATTATGAGATTTAGTGATTTTAAGCCCAAAGCAAATAAATATATGTCACTCGCTCAAACACGCTCAAAAGTTGTTTTATATGTTTGCGCGACTTTAAAGGTCGCACGCGTACGCGTCGCCTAGATGAACGTAGCCTAAGTTCACTCATGCTTTTCATTTTCAGCACTTGTTTACATTGGGTCCTCGGAAAGACAGCGCCATATGATCACTATCGCGCGGCTATCACGCGATAAACGACAAGATAAACCAGCGGGCCTAAGATGGATACCATTTTATCAACTATCAACTCTCTAACAAGTGTGCGAGTGCGAAAGCAGCGCATGTCTTTTGCACAACGGTAAGTGATATAATTTACTATAAAAACAAAGTTTTAACCGACTTAAATTCAGTACTCCGCTAAGTCATATGAACATTTCCACATTTCCTTTCCACTTTACCACAAGAACATTGATTATTACAAAAAAAAACCAAATCGCTGTAGGTATGTGGGCCGATAATATTTGAAGAGTTCCTTCGATACATCAAGAAAGGTGATTCTGAGACCTTTGGCACTTCATTCGTTGCTATTTCAACGGAATCATATCAGAATCTGTGACGTACTTTCATAGTTTGAAGTACGAGTACTTAATTGGGCAGTTGCAGGAGACATCTGTGGTCTTCATCATAAGTTCCATTTCATCACATTTGTGATTTCCGGGTGTAGATAAATACACGAGTTATAATAGAAAAAAAACCGAAATAACTAACATGCGAGCCTAATGTATTTGAGGAGTTCCCTCAATTCCTCATGGATCCCATCATCCAACTGGATTTTTGAAAATAATGGGATCAATCTGGAAGCATATAGGTACTTACAAACAAAAAAAAAATACGAATCGGTTCATAAAGACGAAAAATTACGGAGTTCGGATGTAACAAACATTAAAAATAATGGTTAAAAAAAAAAAAAAAATACGACCGAATTGAGAACCTCCTCCTTTTTTTAAGTCGGTTAAAATGGCAATTTGACCATCTTACGCCCGCCAGATGCTTTATATGCGGTGTAAGAATATGACCTTCAAAGCTAGCGAGCTTGTCCAAAAGCCAGGTGAAATTCAATCTCATGTCAACGTCATGACGTTTTACAGATAAACCTTTTCGAATTAAGATTGTGTTAAGTATTTGGGCAATGGGTAGCTTACCTTAGCTACGCATAGTATAGCATAGGACAGGTGCAACATAGGTGTAATGTGTCCCCAGTTGCATTTTTAATCGTAGTCGTAGTTTGTAATATTTCTGCCAAGTATAATGATCTAGCATGAAATCTAACAACATAATCACGGTTCTAGCCTCAAACAGTAATGACAGACTTCTAGGCTCATTGTTTTATAATTACCATAACATCATTGATCCTCTAACACCGTGTGGGTCACGGACCGAAGACAAAGAGGCATTACCGAGATAACTCGAGCTACATACACGTATGATGCTAGGCCATGGCACGGTAATTATGCCGTATCGTTCATCTAGGGGTCGTGGCGATTGATCAGCATTGATGCCCGGCAATTAGTATGGGATGCTGGTAATTGTACCGTTGTGTAGATTATCCACGGTTGAGGAAAGTGTATGTAGTCATTGAAAGTAAGGCTCACTGATTATCAGTGGAATGATCATTATGGGTTAACTTTAGTAATCACACTGGTAATTATGTAGGTAAGAGCAAGGGCAAATCGTATGATTATGATTATTGATTGAAAACGGAGGTAAATTATAAGTTACCCAAAGCGTTTTTCCACCACCTTACCGCGCTAGTAAATTTCATGGAGATGCAAACTTCCATGGGCTATGGTAACCGCTTTCCATTCGGCGCGCCGTACGTTTGTTTGTCACCGACATGGTGGTTAAGCATAAAATAGAAGACAACTGGCGATTAATAAAATACGATTTATTACCGATAGTAAGGTGAATATCCATCACATGTCGGCACACAAAACCTCTCCAATGTTTTGCCTTGACGGGCATTATAACGATAATATGTATTTCATTGTTTTTGTCGTATTCAATAAATTAAAAACTTATAATATACACGGTGGAATTTAATCGGTGAACAGGAACCCATTTTTCTAATTCAGTAATCGATGGCGGTCACGTTTATGTAGTACTTAAGTGGAACCAAGTTTTTTTTTATCATAACTAATTTTTAAGTTGAAATTAAATTTTAATTAAAATTTATTGTCACCCTACTAATGGTTTAGTCTGAAAAGTTTAATACCTCTTTTCAAACTATCAGCCATAGAAACTTAAAACATAAATGCTAAGCTGTCAATTTGTCATTGTCAAATTCATAACAAATTGCTTCAAATCGTCTGATCTGTCTAGTTTCCCGCCAAAGCCAGCAAGCACTTGACGTATGTACACTTACGAGTAACTTCCCTTCAATAAAAGTAGGGTGTCCATTTATTCAGTCAGTGTACTTTTTACCGATGTTAATTAAGTGTGATTAATTAGATTGTGAGCTATATTGCACGAGATCTCACGTATTGGTTTCTGTGTAGATTGATAATTAAGATTTTTGGATTCCTGATCACCGATTAAATTCCACCGTGTATATGTCCGACGATGTGTTCGCATATATTGGACAACTAGCTCTCCAGCATGCGAGGTGTCAAATATGTAAAACACATCTTCGCACATTTTTGGTGAATATTCACCCTTAATCAGTCTCTTCGCATCGCTTCGCCTCGCTCACGGAAATCAGTCTTACACAAGTCAATTAGGGACATTTATAAGTAGATCAATTGACCCGAGATATTCCGCGCAACAAGGAAAACGCACCGCCTCATAAACAAAGCCTTACATTAGCGCTATAACCACTGTAACCTATAAAATTACATTTCAAAACCTCGATCATACAATACCAAATAGCACACAATTCTCCAAACCTTAAGGGGATAACAAGTAAGCTCGCTCAAAATGACTTAACTTATTGGGAAATTTTCTTCACATATAACATTATGTTCTTCAAAGACTGACCTTACCCGTATTTGTATAATAGGAGCTGCGAAAGGGCAGTCTTGAGCAACTCGAAACAGTGCACGCTTTTATGTTTCGCTTATGGTCAGTCATTATACTCATTATACGTAATATATCATTATATACTATAGTTTTCTTGTATGGAAAGTGGTTAAGAGTCGCCAGGAAGCCCGATACTCCATACAAACATAGTTTGGTTCTCGTTTTAAAACGGCGTGCTGCAATAACGTGAAACTTTGTATAAGTACACTTCTTCTTAACCCCCGACGCAAAGAGAGGGGTGTTACTTATAAGTTTAACGTGTCTGTCTGTGGTATCGTAGCTCCCAAACTGATGGACCGATTTCAATGCGGTTTTTTTTGTGTTATAGATAATTTTATCCCGAATGGTCTTAGCCATGTTTCATGAAAATTTGTTTAGCCGTTTTTGAGATATTGGACTTTGAAATGAAAATGTCGGGGGTTTTACAATTTTTCTAAGTTGTAGTTATTTTATCTCTCTTTTTTTGTCTATAATAACTAGTTTCCGACCTAAATATGGCGGATTCCATGTGTTTACAATGTTTCATGTTATTCCAGCTGTTTTAAAATGGGAGCCAAACTACGCTACGTTTGCATGGAGAGCCGACTTCCTGGGGACCCATAAGAATAAATAACAGACAGAATGTACAGACCAGGGGGCTAGCACAACTGACGCAGCGCCGCGACGCGAGTCGAGAAAGATCTACCCTCCTCTTTCGAATTTGCACGATGCGAGTGAGACAGGGGACGCTCAGTCGCGCGCGAAGCGACTTGAGCAGCAAGTTGTGCTAGACGTACAGACGAGTCAGAAGCGAATTTGCTGACCCTTTATTGATTTGATAATTCGTTGTGTCGATCGCTTGTGACAAATGCAGGTGCCTCGCTCTCAGCATAGGGCACCCTCGGGTGTACTCATACTCATACATACATATAATCACGCCTATTTCCCGGAAGGTTGGCAGAGATCACGGATTTCCACTTGCTACAATGTTGACAAACCTTTCTTGCTTCATTCACTTTCATTACATTCTGCATACACCTGACCTTTCTTCAAGATTTCTCCGATTTGATCCGAAAAAGTTCAACGAGGTATGACTCATTTATTAATAAGATATAAAACTTTACATGTCAAAAATAATATGAATTATAATAGTTAATGTGTCAAATTAATTTTATTTTTCTAATTAGATCACAATATTTATAAATTACAAAATGTACGCAGTTGAACCAAGAGCGATCATGCGGTGTCCCCTTTACAAGGCAAAGCTGGAGCTCGATGGTGGTTTTAGACGCAGCTTCAACTAGTCCATTATACCCGTCCTGCCTCCCGGGGCAGCATTTCCCCAAGGATAAAAAACAGGGCACCCCTCGGGCGCTCTGGTGACTTTATTCATCACCAGGTATTGCCCCAGTTGCCCCATATCAAGAGCAGGATTGCATTCCATTGCAACTATACACTTAAGGTTAAGTAACTTCCGTAATCATCTTTTGCAGACATCTTAATAATCTACAGAAATTATAGTCAAAATGGGCTCTAAATGTGAAATGGTTTCATAATAATGGTATGATATATGCACGCGGATGGCGGATAGTTCCCTTGAACTGAATTTTAGAATCGGTGAGGGATTGCGTAGAAAATTGAATTGTAATGCGATGGTTACATAAGTAAGAAAATGTGTAGAAGCAAAGGGTATGTAGATTCATAGCTAATATCCAACTATTTACATAATATTGTGTAACATGTATTTATTTGCATAGTATAAGCAATGACACTACATAGGCCGAGGGGGAGGAGAGTGGGGAGGAGTGGACTTCTTTCGGCTGATGTCATGATTGATAATGATGAATTGATGATTGACATAGTTGTCAATTGTCATCATCATCTGCACTCAGTGTTGTTATAATTACGTTCTTCTTCAATAGTAAAATCCTTTGACGTCTTGATTTTTTACGAGATTGTATCGAGCATCAGTTAAATCAGGTGGTGCAACGTAATTATAGACACCTTATAATTGCTTCCCTACAACAATGACCAAGTCATAAAAAACACAGATTTTATCAACACAATAAGCAGTCGCTTCTAGGATAGTAACACAAGTAATTGGTTTCTTTTAGTATTCTTTAATTCATATGTGTTTCAAGAAGCGAGAACTTGATAGCGAGCATTTTTCGAAAGGAGCCAAACCATTTAAACTGTTGAAATGGGTAAAACTGTTGAATCAGCTTTTGATGAGCAAGCAAAATAAGTAAGTTTAAAAAAAATGTATACCTGAAGATAATTTAATACTACTTCCCCAATAACGTTCAGTCGTGTTTAGCAGTCATGACATGAGACCCTTTGAACAAGAAAAGTAATACTAGTCTACTCTTCAGTCCCAAACAGTTTTTTTTGGGATCTCATGATAATACTTTTTCCCTTGGCTGGTGTGTGTCCCTATTGTTTCTTCTTTAAAAAAATACAGATATGTTCCTTGTTCACTTTAAGAAATGGAAAACACTGTAACTGGCATCACTCGTGCGCATCATAATAAAATTGTCAGTAGCTTAATTGTGGGCGTCATTGTGGCGGCACTGCTTATCGCGGGAGTTTCACCGGCCGGCATTGTCATGTTGGCAGATCTTTTGATAGTAGTTAAATTGACCTGTATTTCGAAGAACGGGGATTTTCAGTGATTTTGAAGATATTATATATCTTGACGATTTTCAAAGAAGAAGCGAGATTACAAGACCACGGAGTGATTTAAATGCATTTTTTTAATGCTTCATGTTGGTTATAAAAGGTCACTGTATACTTGGAATACATCGGCCAGAGCGGAGTTCTTTGAGGTATAAAGTGTGTTCGATTCTTAATCAAAGAATAACGTTATAAATTGATATAATAAAAAAAAGCGCTATTAAAATTTAATCTTTTTCAAAACCGTATTTTTTCTGGAGTCCATCTTCATCTAGGTAACTATAGCGAGTTCTTCGGACGTGTGCTGCGACCCCTATACAAAAACCTGACCTTTGCTGCGGGCCCTAATGCAATGAGCAAAATATTTCAACTAGTTATTAATCAATAATACACATAATCATCAACAAACCAGGACTATCACGACGCTCGCTAACTCATTCGCCAATCACTCAAACTCTATTATATCACAATGCAGGTAATGATCCAAATTACTGTCAAATTAACTAATAATAGCAGGCAATTTAAACTCCCGTGATTAGTGCAATATGGTACAATACCACTTTAGAGTACAGTTGGTCTCCGTTGGAAGTGAAAATATTGATGTAACTTGCAATGTTTTCATCTTCTTCTTAGTGGTTCCCTCATGACTGAGGATCGTGACTCCATGCAGTTCGGTTCCACGTCAAGTGTACTCTATGGGAAAGACTGCATTTGGCAGCCCTCTTAATTGCAAAAAAAAAGGTGTATGTAAAGTCCCCAACCGGCATTGTTCCAGCGTGGGAACTAATGCCCGTTCCGTCTTATCCCAGCAGTGGGACGTAGGCTAACGACGATGATTAATTCTGTAACTTTAATTTTGTCTTATGTATTACCTCTGCTCTGTATCTAATTATGAATCAGTACGTAACAAAGAACATTACATCTGTTTAAATTAATAGAATATTCATATCACATTAAGGCGCCGATTGTACATAATATAACGAATTGCTGCCGAGCTTGGAACGCATTACCATCATTACCAGAGCTCGGATAGGGTGAGCTGTTTTGAGAGTTTGCATTACATGGACATACCTGTCAATGGTATTTGTCCAAAGTGTAATTTAATTAGGTACCTTACTTTGTTGAATTATATCTATACTTAAGTCGATATCAAACGTAAGAAGAAATACGTTGAAAATAGTAAATATAGAAAAACTGATAGTTCTTTTACACAGAAACTTTATAATAAATTAAAAATCGTAGAGAGTACTCTTTTTGCTTAAAGTTTCGTTTTGTTTTAATATTTATTTTCAGGGTGTATCCATATTAATATTAACGCATGACATTAATGACATAAGAATAGCTCACCCTGTCCGAGCTCTGATCATTACTGAAGTTGGGTAAGGTAGCGCATTAAGTAACACCACGAAATAGATAATTTCAGTACCTACTTAGAGTACAGAAACGTTTACGTTAAAAACCAAGTTTTAACCGCCTTAAGAGTTCCTTCGATTCCTCCAGGAGACCATCATCAGACCCTGACCTGATAACCATAGGACCACATGGGAATCGAGTAATCGGGGAACAATGAACATACATAAAAAAGAAACGAATTGAGAACCTCCTCCTTTTTTAAAGGCGATCAAAAAGGCGGCCCGGAACTTTTTCACACCACAACGTGACGGTGGGAAACATATAAGGCCTGCCTGATGGTAAGCAGAAATCAACGCCCCTTAATACGGGTGTAGACTCAAAATGTATTATCACTCCAAAAGAAAGAAGGCAAAAAATATGCCTAGAGACGAAAATCCCATTCAGATAACTCAAAGAATTACGAAGCTACAACCGTTTTAATATTGCTTGTTGGAGAGAGAACACGCTCGCAGTTAGTCACGTCACCATCTGCGAGCGTCATAGTAAATGACAATCGTTTCATATGAACGCGCGTTTTTCGGGAAAGGGACAGAATAAAATAAAAACTTTGGACACTTCTAACTTTGTGATTATTTAACCGCAATGCAGGTTAAATAATCACAAAGTTAGAAGTGTCCGTGTTTTTCTCCATTTGACTGCATTTTTAATCCTTTTAAAAATATAAGGTCAGTTCGGGTATGTGCGCCACCGGGGAAAGTGCGCCTCATTCATCATTCAGTCATTTAAATCAATATCAGCACTTACCCCGACGACGCACTTTCCCCTGTGGCGCACATAGCCGAACTGACCTTATTATTTATTATTTTATTTAGTGTCTACACCTGATTTGAGTATTCGTTGTGATGAGAGTTATGTAGAAAAAAAAGCAGGTCCCCCAACACCTTACTCACAAAAGCGAGCGTAGCATGGTTGACAATTTATGACTCGGTCGATACGATCCGTCACGTTCTGACAAGTATGTGAGAGGGACGGGTGTATTATCCACACCGATAAGTGATATTAATGGCAAACATATTAGGCCTACTCGTACCAACAGAGCAAGTAGAGGTGATATAATACAGTCTTCTGTAAGGCACTTGTTCACCCCCCCTATTCTGTAACTTGTTTTAAGCTCACCTCAACGCTCACCCAAAAATATATCTTGACACCGCGATGCGCAGTAACTAAGTGTAGGTAGAGATCTAGTTTCGTGACGGTGAGCCGCATTAGCGCGTAGTGAATAACAGCCCAGGTGACCTGCTCAGAATATGAGCGAGATGACATTCCGCTGTAGCCTGTCTCTCTAACTAGGTACTCTGCTTTAAATAATATAATAGTGACGTGCCATATAGGGCTTGTGCACAAATCACGCTAGGTTTTTTGGGCTATTTTTTGACCCCCCTCCCCCTTGGTGATATTTGGTGAGGTTCTTGGCCACCCCACCCCACCCCCTTACGTAAACCTCACGTATATTTTGTTTCATTCGACCGAATTGTAAGAAAAAGTTTATATAGTAAATTTTGTTTATTTTTCTATCTAATAGTTGTGAATGTGATGATATATTTATAAGATAAGATAAGATTCCATTTATTGTATAATTATTATAGGTGTTACAGTAAAATAGACTCGTTATTTTGAAGTGCTACTCGTGTGGTAGATATTTTTTTTTAGTTTCGTTCACTGTAGAAAAATACACGTGAGGTCTCCTTATACCCCCCCTCCCCCAACGTGATCTGACGTGATTTTTTCCTGACCCCCCCTATCGAACCTCGTGTGATTCGTGCACAAGCCCATAGTGGTGGTTATCAAAATTTTTTCAATTACTACCTACAAGACTTACTGACAAGAGCTATTTAGCCCAGAGCTCTTGTCTAATAAATAATTATAATACATACACCGACGTGCTATACTTAACTCGCGTCCGTCCACGTAATCTTTATGTAACGGACAGGACCAAATGTAACGTGTCTTACTGACTTCCACACATTTTTCGACCTTATCAGAAAGCCATAAGACACACATTTGAAGAACTAATTGTTAATTAGTACAAGTACCGACAAAGTGGTTAGTGAAAACTGACCAAAAATGGCGCTGAAAGGCGCTAAAGGAGATGACGTTTTAGAATGTCCCTACGTTGAAGCATAAGGCAGGAGCAAAATTAAAAAATAAAATGTTATTAAGACAGAAGGCTGTGTAATGCTGAGCCAGCGTCCGGTTGACGACCCCAGAGACACACTTGTTGTTGTATGTGCTTTTCTTGTTTATTTATTAACCCTCGACGCAAAAAGGGGGGTGTTATAAGTTTAACGTGTCTATCTGTGTATCTGTCTGTGGTATCGTAGCTCCCAAACGGATTAACCGATTTTCGTTTAGTTTTTTTGTCTCATAGATAATTTTATCCCAAGTGTTCTTAGCCATGTTTTATGAAAATCTGCTCAGCTGTTTTTGAGATATTGGACTTTGAAATGAATATATCGGGAGTTTTTCAACTTTTCTAAGTTGTAGTTTTATTTTATTATTTAATGTGTGTCCTGTGTGTTTGTGAATAAATGTATATTTCTTTCTTCTTTCTTCCTAATTGATCAAATCAGGCGTTACTTTGCGAAATCCCATCATAAGTTACGAGAACAACATTCCTTTGCTAGTTCGCAAAAAAAATGTGCAGGTCTATTAGCGATGATGAGATGCACCCATTCCGTATTTTTGCATGCGGTGCAAACATGCAAATAATTGCAACAAATCACTTCCTAATAACATAATGACAAAACCTCGACTGCTGGCAGGAGATGTTGCTTGCGCTAACTTCTTTGTTTTGCAATTGATCAGTAACTTAAAGGCTATGCGACTACACGAAAGAAAATATCAATATATGGAACCGATAATTAATGACAAAACCTCGACTGCTGGCAGGAGATGTTGCTTGCGCTAACTTCTTTGTTTTGCAATTGATCAGTAACTTAAAAGGCTATGCGACTACACGAAAGAAAATATCAATATATGGAACCGATAATTAATGACAAAACCTCGACTGCTGGCAGGAGATGTTGCTTGCGCTAACTTCTTTGTTTTGCAATTGATCAGTAACTTAAAAGGCTATGCGACTACACGAAAGAAAATATCAATATATGGAACCGATAATTAATGACAAAACCTCGACTGCTGGCAGGAGATGTTGCTTGCGCTAACTTCTTTGTTTTGCAATTGATCAGTAACTTAAAGGCTATGCGACTACACGAAAGAAAATATCAATATATGGAACCGATAATTAATGACAAAACCTCGACTGCTGGCAGGAGATGTTGCTTGCGCTAACTTCTTTGTTTTGCAATTGATCAGTAACTTAAAAGGCTATGCGACTACACGAAAGAAAATATCAATATATGGAACCGATAATTAATGACAAAACCTCGACTGCTGGCAGGAGATGTTGCTTGCGCTAACTTCTTTGTTTTGCAATTGATCAGTAACTTAAAGGCTATGCGACTACACGAAAGAAAATATCAATATATGGAACCGATAATTAATGACAAAACCTCGACTGCTGGCAGGAGATGTTGCTTGCGCTAACTTCTTTGTTTTGCAATTGATCAGTAACTTAAAGGCTATGCGACTACACGAAAGAAAATATCAATATATGGAACCGATAATTAATGACAAAACCTCGACTGCTGGCAGGAGATGTTGCTTGCGCTAACTTCTTTGTTTTGCAATTGATCAGTAACTTAAAGGCTATGCGACTACACGAAAGAAAATATCAATATATGGAACCGATAATTAATGACAAAACCTCGACTGCTGGCAGGAGATGTTGCTTGCGCTAACTTCTTTGTTTTGCAATTGATCAGTAACTTAAAAGGCTATGCGACTACACGAAAGAAAATATCAATATATGGAACCGATAATTAATGACAAAACCTCGACTGCTGGCAGGAGATGTTGCTTGCGCTAACTTCTTTGTTTTGCAATTGATCAGTAACTTAAAAGGCTATGCGACTACACGAAAGAAAATATCAATATATGGAACCGATAATTAATGACAAAACCTCGACTGCTGGCAGGAGATGTTGCTTGCGCTAACTTCTTTGTTTTGCAATTGATCAGTAACTTAAAAGGCTATGCGACTACACGAAAGAAAATATCAATATATGGAACCGATAAGAAACAAGTACAAGGACATAACGACAGAAGAGCCTTCAGATATGCGCAGCCAAAAGAAACTTTTCCGTACAAGTTATATTACAGAATAATATTTCAATGGAAAGTTCCTTAAACAGTACAGCCAAAGTAAAGGACAGTAAAAGTAAAGCCTCAACAGAAATTAGGTCCGCCATTTTGTAACTAAAGATTTAATTCCACTTTAATGGCTAGCTCACGCTCTGGGAGTTAAGCTTTAATACCTGTGTGTACCAATAGTGGCTCTGTGTCTGTTTCTTTTTTACCTTTAAGAAAAGCCGACTTTATAAATACCCGAGTTCTATATAATTATCTAACCTGCTCTCAAAATTTCACGAGAATTGGTTGAGAAATGCGACCTGTAGAGGTACAGCCAGACAGCCGGGCAACGGGACAGATGGACAAATATACGAAAGAACTTTGGCCCAAGCTGAAACGGGGGACTTCGCTCACTTCGCTCGCTCGTTCAGAAAGTGCTTGGATGAAGCCAACTCAGAGTGGCTGCAACGAAACGCCAACTTGTTCTTCCTTGTCTCTGTCCTCTGTCACTCGAATAAGCAAGTACGATAGAGGTGCCCGAACGAAGTTTGCGATTCGCGGTAGCGCTCAGTTATGATTTCATATGGTTGGAACGTATTACCTACTGGAATTAAGCTTTAGTATCGTTATACAAACTGAAAAAAGGCAGAAACCTAGTGACATCTTATTCTATAGGCATCGACAAAACCTTTAAAAACCATTTGGTACCAAATGTCTTTTATGAGCAATATTGTGACACAGTTCTTTGTGACGCATAGAGTGTTAAGTGTAAAGTGATGTTGTTTTTCAACAGTTTTAATTTATCACCGTTGTGACCGAGTGTACATCAGTATAGTCTACGCGGAGTGGTTTCTCAACATTATAATATAGGTCGGCGGACCGGTCTGTGTTCCGCTGAAATTATGTGCCTTTAAATAGCGTTTTAGTAGAATTCGACACTTATGAGATTACTAGATTAGTAAACACTTACTAGCTGCTTGTTCGGTTCCGCCCGCGTATCGCAAAGAACACAGGAAAACGAGCGGAATAAAATAGCGCCTACAGTAGGATTATTTGGGGTTTACCACTGACAGATAGTTTGCTTTCATTTAATTTTCAACTTTAACCTCATACAAATTAAGTAGTTATTTCTAAATCGGTAGACGTGGGTAACAGTATTCTGAAAATTGCTTTATTTGTATGACATTAAAGTTGAAAATTAAATGAAGGCAAACTATCTGTCAATCGTACTGTACATCCATCCAGAAAGTCTATTCTACACACAAGTGAAAAAAAAATGCAATCGGATTAGTGGTTATGGAGATTACCCCCTTTATATAATTAAATATTAAATATTAGGGGACAATGTTACACAAATCAAACTAAAGTCGGATTTTTTATCAGGCGAACTAACTTGACAGTTCATTGCACACGAATGTTGCCACGTTTCGCTAGTGCTGTTAATATCGATACTTGAAAAAAAACAAGTTCATACAAGAGGTTTATAGTAAAGCAGTTTGTATACTAGTGTTGTTATCATTCTTGTTACTTGTGTAAAAGTTATGTAAATAATAGCTTGATAGAATTTGGTTTCTATGAAGTTCTTTGAGCTATCATTATATTATTTGCCAATACGAATAAGATATCCACCATCCGTTCACTGGAAGGCAGCTGAGAGACTAATTCTATTTCATTCTTACGTTAGTTTTAGTATACATATAGATGAGTATGTATTTTCGGCTTTTCTACTACTGACACGGTTGGTGGACGGACTATGCAAGGTAGGTTTCTACTTTGTGAATTCAAATTCCTATTTAAACTGTAATAATAAATATGTAGATTCTGGTAAAGTTATTAACATAAAAGAGATTTATTATTCAACAATGTATACAAGATGTACATTAGTACCTCGTGAGGAAACCGGTCTAATCCCAATAAGATCTAGTTTTCCCTCTGGGTTAGAAGGTCAGATGGCGGTCGCTTTCGTAAAACTAGTGCCTATGCCGAATCATGGGATTCGGTGTCAAAGCGGACCCAGGGCTTCTTTAGGGGCACAACCGGGAATAACGCTAGGAGGATGATGAATATACAAGATGTCTAAAACAAGATTATTTTCTAATTGTATAAAACCTTTTCCATACTTAGTATGATTACATGATAAATTAGAATTTGAATCAGATTTATAGTAGGTACAACGTTATATCGACATAAACCTATCACTATTAATTTTTTCCTATGTCTGACAACATTTTCAGCTGTCAAGTTAGTTCGCCTAATTAAAAATCCGACTTTAGCCCCCAACCATAATAAGCTCAATAAGGTTTGTGTTATCAACTAGGCGACAACATATGAAAGAATTGCTCTTTGTCGGCTTTTTGTCGGTCAAAGAATGACTTATTTGACCGCCAAATACCTTAAAATCGACTTTATAAATAAAACATTTACTTACTGACACAGAAATGCACTCATTAACACGATTGAAAGCGGACTTGCCATTAATGCCACTCCCAACCGTTCCAAAGGCTATTGCAACCATTATATTTCAAAGGGAAGGGAGCTTTTAAACCAAGTTCGTGATCTGTTACGGCAGCCACTAAATGAGTTTCTTTTATATTTTATTATAACATATTGTTTAGCGCGGTTGGACGCGGCCAGCGGTGGCGGTTAGGTTAACAGTAAATTTGACATTATTGTCAAGTTTATATTTACCGCAACCCCAGGCCTCGTCAGTGTTATTCAGGACTGTCTTTAAAAAAACTGATTCGACAAAAAAATCTATAGAATTATCGAATCTGCTTACACGAGAATTTTTGGTGAAATGGCGTTCAAATTCCTGTGTTTGTCCGTCGACAAAACCTATTTGAACTAAGAACAAATATTTGTTAAGTTTCACAAATGCTGGCTTACTTAATAAGTAAAGTTATTTATTACTTCCTTTCGTAAGACTTCCGGCATATTCGCAAGTCAACGCGAATAGAATTTAAGACGTTCTACCACGGAGTGGATAGCTGTTTTTCTATATCTCACATACAGAGTAGTGATGCATATTATACGGTTAGCATGTAAGAGTAGCAAGATCACAATCCGATGTTTTAATGAATATGACTTTTATTGACGAATAGACGTTTCGACATATTAATGTAATGCACTCATTTCTGAGGCTGAGTCTCCTATTGATATGTGCATGTGCATTGTTATGACATTTTTGAGGTTGCGTGATGCAGATCAATGCATGAAATATATAATAAGTAACAATATTCATGAATTTGTATTCACACGTCATACCATACTTACATCAATGATAAGTTATTGCTCAAGTCATACCTGCTATGCTAGCGCTATTCTGCCGTGCATGTAAGTAGTAGTTAACTCTTTATTGTACAAAATAAATGAAACATACGGCTTACAAAAAGAAAACCTAAGTGCAAATACAAACGTATCCCTTCCAGTTAACTTCTGAAAAGATGAGCGAGAAAAATAATGTGGTATTCTTGTTATATGTGCCGTTCCCCAAGGACGTATATTGAGACAGCTGTTCTAAATCACAAATAAGTTCGGCAAAACACGAATCTGTTTCTATGATCCCGACTAATTGCACCATTAACTATCTAAGGCCGATTTGCCCCTAATTGTATCATTTATCGCCACACAAGCGCGCGCACATGAAATCGAAAGCGGAGAAAACAAAGCGTGACGCAACCGATGGGAGCCGACGATAATGGGCTTTAGCGCTAAACGGCCGGTGAGGAAAAACTGGCGTAGCCATGAGGCTTCCACTACACTGTGTGTATGATACACAAATGATACACATGATACACCGTGTGGTTGAGTAAGGCTTCCTGTCGTATGTTTTTAACGGAAGATAAGATGACGACGTTTGACGTTTTTTGTCGAATAGAGTTAGGAACTAGCAAATGTTTTAACTTGAATCATAATGCAAGTGTTTAAAAGCAGGCACGATATAAAGATCAAGTAAGGTAACCGTCGTAATGTTTGGTAGCTTAATCCTAATAGGGTAATTCCGGGGTAGTTAGCCATAAGGGAGAGATGGCCCATCGAAAGAATTCATGGAACCGTTGACTGGGTGTCGGTACTTACTGTTCAGTTAACTTCGCGTTGTTCATTGATGCTAAGCTACGGTTAAAAAATTTACAAAAAAAAAACAAAAGTAGGTAAAATCATTGTTATGGCCACCACACCTGCCCTCGGGAACGATGGCCAACTGAGATATATTTTTTTTTTTTTTAATGTTAATCTCATTAGCATTCGTTATTTTTTTCCTCAATATATCAAAATTGTTTGTTCAAATTTGAATTATAAATAAAGATTTTAATAATAATGTGTCAGGTTAACTTTTAACTGCATTTAAAAAAAGACTATGGCCGACTACGTCATTGTTTTGAATAATGGTTTAACTAGTCGAGTATTGGGGCAATGTCGAGCACTGGTCATAAAAGTGTAAGTGAGATGCTGTACCAAAATCTATTTTACCCATGCACCTGTAAAAGTAAATTAAGTATGTAAATAAATTAGTAGTTCAATATACATTCGGGGACTTAATATTGCTCATCTTTGACAGAATTACTAATTTGTGACTCAAGGAATAACATATATCTACATATACATAGTAAGCGGATATAAAACTATTTAAAGTAACAACTGACAAAGTATATACTAACTAAAGCTAACTTAAAACACACTATGTCTAAAATGCATCCATCCATGCCTCATGGCATCGTATTAGTACCACAAAGATGCTGGCAGCATTTCCTCGCTGAATACCTCTAAGGTGTCGACAAGCCTTTTGCAAAGCTAAATAACATATCTTTTTTTTTTTTTTTTTGTATATATCATCGTTTTTTTTGTTTATATCGTTATTGTCTGGAAGAGATCGCTCTTCAGCGATAAGACCGCCTGTTGTCTACCTCTACCTACATGTTATTGTATTGTTTCTCTTTTTAACTGCTTTGTTTGTGTGAGGTGTGCAATAAAGAGTATTTGTATTGTATTGTATTGTATCATGTGTTGGACTAGTCTGTAAGTGATATGTATATTTTTTGCTAATAAATAAAATAAATAACAACATGGTTGTTTATATTTATTTTTAGATTGAAGAGATGTAGGGCATGTAAGAGGCAGGCTAAAGTGGAATGTCATCTCGCTCAAAGGAGCAGCAACGATTCCTCAAATCAATAAAGGGTCGGTCACGCGTTAGTGATTCTTAAGGAATCGCAAGCGCCCATAGGCTACGGTATGTGTTTACCATCAGGCAGACCGTACGCTTGTTTGCCACCGTAGTAGTATAAAACAAAATCAGATACTATACTTTCCTCCCGTATATCGCTTACGTAGACTGTGATAACCACAAATACTGTTGTTTGTAAAGAATGCGGTCACTTCAATTATACCGTTGCACCTTACGAATACATCTTTAATTAATTAGGCAACGTGCTAGCATGCATAATTAAGTATTTGGGTTAATATGTGCTATGAGAACGGGTTTTATTCATAATATTTACATTTCAGTGCTTATGTCAACATTACAGCATTAACAGTCAGCATCATTATCATTGGGTTTTCGACCTTATCTCTAAGCAATAAGGTCCTAGAATCACCTAGAATGTATACATGTTACATGCTGACAGTCTGACTACACATTAGGGTGGTCCCTAAAAATCGAAAAGTTGAAACTTCATTGAGACCTCTTATATTGTTCTGATTTAGTGAAAAAATAACGTGGTTTATATTTTTATTTTTGGATAAGATTTAGAGGTCGTGACCGAATTTTTAAACTTTTTAAGGCTTGTAGGTATTTCTTCATACTAAGTTTTTTTATTTTTAACGTTTTTCTACTTTTTTTAGCTACATTTGATAACAAGGAATAAACAATCCAGAAAATACGAAATTCGTTCAGTAAATGTTCGACAGTTATTTTAAATCAAATTTTAAGCCGCCAAATCAGCGCCAGAGTCCGTTTTCAGCATATTAGCAAAATAAAATTAATTTTTGAATGAATGATTAAAATTTAGTGATTTCTTTTTATGTATTCAAGATTATTCATTTCCTATCATCAAAATGTAACTCAAAGGAAAAAGGAAAAAGTTAAAAATATCTTAGTATGGAGTCAGGCAAACCTTAAAAAGTTAAAAAATACAGTCGCAACCCCTAAATATTATCCAAAAATGGCAAAAATAAAACTAAAAAACACATGTTATTTTTTCACGTATTAGAACAATATAAGAGACTGCCTCATTGAAATTTCACATTTTCGGTTTGTAAGGACTACCCTCCTATGCAGTTACTGTAACTACACATTATATCTACATATCACAGAATGACAATAATATAATCGTTGTCAGCCAGAATGCTCAACGGGCGTCCGTCCGTCCGGTTCAAGTAATCAAATAATTTATTGCATTCATGTTGTTACATAAAGGTGGCAAACATCTCAAACATGAGCCGTGTAAGGGCATCGCAAATGTAATATTTAAATTAAATACTAACTTAAAAACTAACAAAGCTTCAAGTGCTATAATAGTTATAACATCTATTTGCACCGAATTGTAGTTTATGCTTGTTGGTGTAAGGTAGTGGTGATATCATCAGTTTATTTAGGTATGATTATGAAGATTTTGTGTAAGAAGTTACTTTATTATTATAATTTGTCTTCTAAGTATTCACTAATAGAATAAAACGCTTTATTTTGTATAATTTGTTTTACTTCAATTATAAAGTTTACTTTGCTTTTTTTTATTATTATATTATTTTTATGGACATTATTAAAGTTTCAATCCGCAACGTCGTGCCGGCTAAGGATCCTAATATTCCTAAAAAACATCTTTTGTTTCACTCACTTTCGTAATAATCAATATTACATACCTACGCTCTTCGGTTTACACTTGACCTTTCCTTTGATCTTATCTAGTTTTCTCTAAGAAGGTTCGGCCAGGTCTTCACCTAACATGTGTTTCAAAGAATATGATTGCAGATGCAACAAATTAGCGATGAAATCGAGAGTACTTTCCCAAGGACTGCTTGCCCAACCCGTGAATCAACGCGAGACAAAGCATGCGCAAATGCGAGAAACAAGAACTAGTGTTAAACGATTATTCATGGCTTGCGACAGTTGGGTTTGGTGTCGGCGGCAAGCGGTAGCGACTAGTGACCAGAGGAGTGATTGCGTAACGACTGTTAGGGCAACTGAACAGCGATTTTATTTAAAAAATTAGATCCAGCTGACGTATGTACGTTTTACGCAATCGACAGTAGGTACTGTCAAAAGAACGCATTTTCAGTAAGCTGGCGACTGGTTTTTTTTTCTTCGTATTTTCACGATACTTAGTTCATCAAGAAACAAATTTAACAAGACATGGATGATGTACCACCAAGATGCGAGTGGCGTACAGTTAAAAAACTCAGTTTTTAGCTGATGCGTAAAAATATTTCAGGCTAAACGTTTGCCATTGATCTTGTAGTTATGCAAGGCTTTAATATGCACACATTTTTGAGAAGCCTTCAGAACGACCTTTTCTATCCTCTAGAGACCCTAAGGGCCTTAGCATGGCATCCTTTCATTTCATAGAATTTATACCATTCTAAATTGGAACAGCGTTGCATTTGTTTCGTTTCGTTCCATTTAAAGTATAACAAATTCTGCTCTACGAGTATTTTCCTATTATATTTGGTTTAAATAGATAACATTGCTATACCTAATTTGCGTTTCTTCGTTTATCTTCTAGGATATGAATGGAAAATATTGTACTAATTTGTACGATTTTTCTAATCATATACGTAATGACGTAATTAAAGTTTTAGATATTACTGTGAAGTCTTGAGACTAACGTCCTCAACTGTGCGCTTCTCCAGAAACTTCCTGCCTCGCACAGCTAAACTGTGGAATGGATTGTCGCCTGCGGTATTTCCGGACCGATACGACCTTCAAACCTTCAAGAAAAGAGCGTACTTCCATCTTAAAGGCCGGCAATGCACTCACAACACCCCTGGTGTTGCAAGTGTCCATGGGCGTCGGTAATCGCTTACCATCAGGTGATCCGTCTGCTCGTTTGCCTCCAATACCATTAAAAAAAAAAACTTCATTCACTGTTTCCGCTATATCTCATGCATCACACCGCTCCGAACTAGTTTTTTTCTCGTGCACATAACGCAATGCTCTGATTTGCATGTCAATCGAATCTACAGCATAATACTACGTGAGAACAGTACTTTATTAATTAGTGGTCACACTAGACAGGTGTTTTACTCATAAGGGCGTATCTTCCTATAAAATCCATGGGACTTACGACCTCCTTTTCTCGAGCAGTATTCACATGCTACTGTCGTCTGTTTGGGTTAGTAGCTAGAGCTTTCTAAGTGCACATATGTGTACGCCATTATAGCATATATGGTGTTAAAAATAAGCAGCAAAATTGCTTGTGTAGGAAAATGGAATGGGATACTCTGGAGATATGGGTGGCTATTAGGCATTATTTTCCTTTTAAGAAACACTTTTGTGTAAAGCCTACCGTTTCCTGAATATTTATAACAACGATATACAGGATGTTAACGGGGTCATGATCCGGAATGACAAAAAGCGAATAAGATGATCATACTGAACAACCTTTCCCATGGGACCAACCACGAAATCGCAAAAAAAACCAGGTATTCCATACATTAACTCTCAATTAAATCGCAGTTAACTCACAGTTAACTCTTAATTGGCTCTTTTTTTTTGCGATTTCGTGGTTGGTCCCATGGGAAAGGTTGTTCAGTATGATCATCTTATTCGCTTTTTGTCATTCCGGATCATGACCCCGTTAACATCCTGTATACTGCAGTTATATAGGTACCTACATACTTATCATTAAAAAAAAATTAAGAGATGTTAACTTACATCAAAATAATTTACTTAAAGAAGGAATTAAGAAAACTACGCTTTTATTTACTTACATATGCCTTTATTTCTTTAGCGCCCACTGCGCTCACCACGAAATAATCGCACCTTGATCTGCGCAAATCTTAGGTAACAAACGCGATCAAAATAATAATTTAGCAGATATATTCCAATCTGATGGAAACCAAGCGCTATTATGATTTCAGATATAGCTATAATTACTTCTTAATTACATCTAGCTGGTATATTTTCTCTGGTATATCTCCATCGTCAATTTAAGATCTGGCTTCTTATCGTATCCCCCGTGTATACTTAATACTCGCAGTATACCGGCAAGCAAGAGAATCTGGGCAACATCAGTATACTCTCGGTAAATTGCAAAATACCATATACCGGTTCTGCCACGCTAAATGCGTAACGGCCCTAATTAAGAAATTACATTTTTTGAACCATTTAATTCTCAAAACTATTATTAAGTACATTACTTATACTATAATTTGTCATGGAGTCTTTGACCAGTGCGTGTTGCCAGTGATGACAAATGGCACTGAAACGCGGTCACTTACTATGGGCCTCATAAGAAGGCTCTAAGTCACCCAAAGGGCAATGGAGAGGACCATGTTGGGAGTTTCTCTGCGTGATCGCTTCAGAAATGAGGCTATCCGCAGCAGAACCAAGGTAACCGATATGGCCCTCCGAATCGCTAAACTTAAGTCGCAGTGGGCGGGGCACATAGCACGTAGAACCGATGGCCGTTGGGGCGGAAAGGTTCTCGAGTGGCGACCACGTACCGGAAGCCGCGGCGTGGGTAGGTTGACTGATGACCTTTTAAAGGTTGCGGGAGTCCGCTGGATGCGGGTGGCGCAGGACCGGTCACTTTGGCACTCTTTGGGGCAGACCTATGTCTAGCAGTAGACGTCTTTCGGCTGATATGATGATGATGATGATGACTATAATTTGTATTATACACCGGTCAGATGTCGGCACAGCAATTTGTTTTCGCCCTGGGGCCTGGTTGTTCACGCCCAATAACTGATTTACAATATCATAAATCATCTAATTGAAATTGAATAACGCTAAAGTTATGTAATGAGGTATTATGTATCGCTTAGCAGTAAAAAGAAACTTGTTATATCATTTATGCAAAAAGTGACGCAGTGTAATGAATACATCTTAACTTTTTTGCTTGACATCGTTACACCAACAGAATAAATAATAATACTACGCACAGAAGGTTCTCCTGTTAACAAACATTTATAAGGAAGAAAGAAAGAAAGAAATATATGTTTATTCACAAACACACAGGACACACATATTAAATAATAAAATAAACAAGAAAAGCACATAAAACATGAAAAAAGTGCAAAACAAAAACAAATAAACAACAAACAAGAAACATTTAAATATGTCCGATCGCTCTTATGTCTGCTGATTATGGTTTCGGTACGTATTTATGAGAAGATAAAATCGATACATACTTTTGCTGACTGTACATGATTTTACTATGTTAATAAATACAAACTTCTGACGACAAAAATAAATACTAAAACACTCGTAAAAAATGTCGTTAAGATTAGTTCTTGACAAATATTAATTATTCGTGACGGTACCTAAGCTTTCTCGTGATTTATATTATTACTAGCTGCCGCCCGCGACTTCGACTGCGTGGACCCGGGATAAAAACTATCCATTATTTTAATCCAGGCTATAAACTATATTCGTGCAAAATTTCATTCAAATCAGTTCAGGCGTTTAACCGTGATTGAGTAACAAACATCCAAACATCTAAACTTTCGCATTTATAATATTATAGTAGGATAGTGGAAACGTATGTTATTAGATACGTACCTAATAAATGTATCTATTCAACAGTAAGTATTATAATGTGTGTGTAGTATTTAACGGTTGTCTGGAAGAGATCGCTCTTTAGCGATAAGACCGCCTGTTGTTAACCTCTATTTTTAAGTTGTTATATTTATGTATTTTCCTATGTACCTACGTATATTAAATTAATACCCCTTCAAAGCTTAAACAAAATTAAAGAAGCCAGTGCTGGCTCACTGGCTTGAAAAATAGGCCGGCGCTCTATTCCCCGCCAGTGCTGGCAGCCAGTTTGTTTGTTTTTAAAATGTCTTTATTTAATATAATTAAAGATTTTACAATACTTACTAGTCTAGTGTACGTTAAAAAATCCTAGATAGTAAAAACATATAGCTGCCAACAGTTTAGTGAGCTAAAACGCGCATTAATAAACTTTTTAAATAGACAATACAGGTCTATATTAATATACATAATTTTCAAAACATAATTAATATTTACGCAAGAAAAGGTAATCACAATGTTTATTTAGTATGCTTGCCTTGAATAGCGCGCATTTATTGCATGCAGGTAAATAAAATAAATAAATAATATATTATCTAGTGAAAACGCGAAGTTTTACATACGATAACAAGCCAGCACTGGCTTCGTCCATACCTGGCTTAACCTCTATACCACAGAAAATGGAAAGTGCAAGTACAGTCAGCAGCAGAAGTTGCTAAGCAGTCCTAGTGCTCAAAATGATCTACATACGTACTCTAATGTCAAGGGAACAAGGATCTGTGTAACTCATTTTGAGCGTGTTATTCTGCTTAGCTACTTCTGATGCTGACTGTACCTACAGAAGGTCCACTCCCTTAGTGTTGACGTTAAGTAGCTATCGAATTTACATATAAACAATAAGAGACATTTCTGAGGTAAGAGAGGGTTGTCAGGTTTAAGAATAATGATTTCACAAGGTACTGCAAACTGGCAAAACAAACACCTTTAATTTTATTCGGTATACCGGGTGGAAAAATCGAATGCAACATGGATGGCAACTACCTTAAATATTGTAAATAGCACATTCTGTGTAAAGGAAACATTCCTTTGTTTTTAAAAACAATAAATTCTGCATTTAAGGATTTATGAAAAATCGCTTGCCTTAGTCGGGACTCGAACCGGTCAAATGTGACAAAAAATAACGTGCTCTATTTTATGATGCAGATTGAAAGGGTAACTGATAAGGTTCATTTTTCTCTAAATAACAAATACAATCAGAATAACGGAGTGCCATGAAAGTTGAAAACTAAAAACTAAACCGGTTCGAGTCCCGACTGAGGCAAGCGATTTTTCATAAATCCTTAAATGCAGAATTTATTGTTTTTAAAAACAAAGGAATGTTTCCTTTACACAGAGTGTGCTATTTACAATATTTAAGGTAGTTGCCATCCATGTTGCATTCGATTTTTCCACCCTGTAGATATATTCGGCAGTTAAACCAGACATTCAGAAGTATGCAGAGTGTGCCGAATATATGGCGCATCTCTAACACTTATAGAAGATTTATACAAGAACAGATCAACAAAAATAAACAGGATCTTGTAATAGCCCATAAGCTCGGAGCTATTCGAGGCAAGGTTAGCGTGTGATATAATACATCGCTAACAGCATTGCGAAATAAACTGACGTAACTCCGAGACAGATGCATCTATAACAAATCACAACCTCGCATTAAGACATCGATATTTAACTCTAATTTAAAACTTAACATGCTTTGAATAAGAATGAATTTGGAACAACACTATTTTTTCCGATAGTTTGCTACTTTAGATACATCAGTATCGGGGATCGATTTTTGCTCTAATTTGAAACTTTGTATTCCTTTAATAGAGATGAATTTGCAATAACTCGACTTATTATCGTTAGGTTGCTTTAGATCTTAATAACGATCGCAATCTCGCATTAGAGATAGCAGTTATGCTCCAATTTGAGTCTTAAGACGGTTAAAATAAAGATGAATACGTAATAAAACGATTATTTGAGACAATAAGTTCTTATAACTATCGTTCAACATTTAATATAATCTGATATAGTTGACTTAGTACAGGGTATCCGGCTAGGATTAAGTATCTTACGTATTAAAGTATTAATGTCTGATAGTTTGTCGTTGATTGACAGTAATGACTGACAGAGAGAGGGTTTACAAGGTTTTAAATAGAATGTTATTATTTGCAATATTCATCATTATTAAATAACACAAACATTATATCTAAGTAAGTGTTAAATCATACATATTCCCGCATATTTATAGGGTAGGTACTTTTATTGTAGGTACCCTAAACTTGGCAAAAATTTAAAATATCGTGCGTTCAAGCCTCCGTTGTACTGTATACGTAAGCGCAAAAAATCGTTCCACACAAAAAATGCTAAAATGTGACAAAAAAATGTGTGCATTTAAAGATACACTGTCTAGTTTAGGGTTGAAAGTGCATCTTGTAAGAATGCCGCTTAAGACGGGGGGGGGGGGGGGGGGGGGCGGTTGACTAGGTTAAGAAACAATAAGGTCTGATTTTGAGATGTATGATTCTTGACTATATGATTGTTTATCGATACATGATTGCTTAAAATTTTCTCGATAGAAAAAAATTCCAAAGTTGGGTCTGTATTTTCCTTTTTTTACTCAGCCTACTCAAACAATACATTATTTTACGACACAATCAAGTTAATACTATAGTATTTTATCTCATCTAAAATCTCACTTTATGAAATTTAAATAAAACTTCACTAAGTTAGGTATTTATCGATATTTGTCCAAAAAAGCCATTCCCGAAGAGTGTTACATCTCTTTTCCTCGTGCGCCGAAGGCATCAGCGTGTCTCTGTCTAGGGGGCGTGTTCGACTCAAATCAAGGAATCCCCTTAAGGATGAGTTGCATTACTAGCCAGTAAGCGTTAAATTTGACGCCGTCAGCAGTTTGTTGAAAACCGTTGGTACTATTGTGCTTATTGGCTTATTGGCTAACCGGATTATTGTGAGCACTTTGGCCGCTCCGATATATTTGATGGCGACTGTGCTTACAAATAGGAATACTAAAGACTGCGTCAAGCTGAGTAGTTTTGAGGATTTCGGAAAAGACTGCCAACCTTCCGCTTCCGCGCTAGAGTTCCTAGCGTTTTTCCCGGTTGTGTCTAATAGGAAGCACTTTGGCACCGTTCTACGTAGCACTACTACTGGTGGCTCTGTGAGCTGTAGAACTCGTGAGCCTGTATTTTCTTTCTTTCTATAATTCCAGAATTTTAATCGACAAAATAAACTACGTAATTTAATTAACCTCAGTGTAGCGAACAGCCGACGCCGGAATACGAAAGATTATTTGCCCAAGCTGAAACGGAGAACTTCGTTCGCTACGCTCGCTAGTTCAATAAAAAATAGTACTTACTGTGTTTGCAGAAAATCAATTGAACTTTAAAACCATGTTCCGTATAAAAGCAAAGAAACAATAAAACTTAACAAGCGAATAACGCAAAAACAAATTCACAAAGTACGCAATCAGCAGAGCATTAAATCTTCAATGGAATAAACAAAAGAAATTCAATCATCCAACTGCATGGCCTTGTCCTAGTTCTCCACAGCCTTCATTCATCACCAAAATAACATATAGCAATTTCTCAAAACATTTGACAGACAACGCCCACACATTACAATAACTCGTGATACTATTCTTGCAAAGTTATACGTTTAAATTCCAACCTTAAGATAAAAGCGTCAGCGTAGACTTTCAGATAAATTTTTGGCCAAGATAAGAGCTTGTGAAAGCTATTGTTAATAACATCCTACATACTTTAAGACCAAACGCAGTTTTTTGCGAGGTCATTGAAACAATCAAGACGCATAAAAATCATTACCTAAATGAAAATTCTAGCGATATACGTAAGAATTTCTTAGTAAAATGCCTCGAGAATGCATAATTGGTCTTTCTGTTTCGTAGAGGTTTTATTGCATAAATGTTTAGTTGCATATTTTAATCGTCGTCGTCAATTAAGTTGTTAGCGCATTTTCTCACCAGGATCATGAATATTAAAGTTGATAGCTGCTATTTTCTAAAATATTTATTGGTTTATGTGATTGATTGTTTTTAAATGTTTTATGCTGTGACCAAACGCTGCATAAGTATTATTGACAGTGACAAAACCCCGACAGTAAAATGGCACACTTTTGTAAAGTGAGAACTATTTAGCCCATTTATTTAAAATTTTGTCGGGCTTTCAATTTCATATTTGTATTGTTTTTTTTAAAAGTGTCTAATCCACGACCTTGGAGAGTCGAGTAGGTACCTACCTGTCATTTTGTTTTTTTCTCCTTTTCTGTGTTCTCTTGTTACAAAAAATATTTGTGTTATTTTTTTTTTTGTTTTAAGGCAATAAATATATTTTTTTATCTTTCTTACCTTAAAAAACTTCAATAAGTGTACCTAATACAAAAATGGAGAATCTATCATTCAATAAATCCGCTAGAGGATTGTTTTAAATGCCATCGACAAATATCTGTAATTATTGAGTTAAACCCAGTCTGTTTAAGTGTTTACCAAGGAATTCAACATGGCCGGAAATTTTGCAGGTTCCATTTACACGGCGCAATGGCGCGTGCGCCGTGCGCCGTGCCACAAGTGGTTTTAAAACAGTTTCGTAAAGGTAAAATCTATTTATGCTATAGTTTTCCAACACTTACTCTAGAAACAATATTTACAACAAAATGTAACCTTCGTCCTTTTAGTAAAATATTTTCTTTCGTGTTAATTAGTTAATTTAACGTGGAAGTTACCAAGATCAAACTTTAAACGATATGAAACAGGCTGTGAGCCTTTCAAGAAAATACAGAGAGGTCGCTACTAGTAGCGGCGAATATAATTGAAAGATACGCCTCATTGGTCACTGTCCTCGTAGCTCAGTGGTGAGAGCATTGTACCGGAAATATAGGGGTCACAGGTTCGAACCCGGGACTCGAGTCCTGTATAGGGCTACAGACGATGATGGTTTATTTTTCCATTATATTCGTTCTTGTACCATATCGTTTAAAATATACCCTACCTTGACACGGTAATGTGCGGTTTTATGCACACATAGGTAACTTAATCCTGGTGGTAGGTAGATGAGATTATGTAATACATAGATTCACGCTTTTATTCCCAAAAGGGGAACTGAAACTTATGTTCCAGTGCCAATTTTAGCATAAATGTGGGTATAAAAGATCGACAAAATGTGATATCGCAGTGATAGGTTGCTAGCCCATCGCCTACAACATACTTCAACCCAGATTATTGAATGAGACCGACTTTTTATAAAAACATTGGAATTTGAATCGAATTTGATCGAATTACCTTAGATCTACAAATCTATCATAGATTTTATTTTTTAATATACTACTTCGATTCAAATCGGTCAATTTAAATAATTTCAACTATACTAGGTATATGCGTGAGTTTAGCAGCGCTCAATATAGTTGTTTTTTTTATTATTATTCGAGGTACCTGACATAATAACATTACAGAGACATGAATTCAGTATATATTCGTGCGTTATAGACAGAAATTTCTTTCAAATGCAACCCCTCATGAAATGACAGATTTGATTTTTTGAACCGCTCTGTTGCATATAATGTAATAGCATGCAATGAATAGCATTAAGTATCCGTTTTTATTTATATTATCAATAGAATACGAATCTCCTATATTCCTGTTAAAGACGACTAAAAAAGGTCAAGGACGCGGCGTAATTAGTTACAATGCCTGCACAAATTAGATGCACCCAGCCAAGTGCATGTCATTAGCGCAAAGAGGTCAGAAGCTAATTGTTCACCTGGGTTGGTTCGTATTAAATCGCTTACCGACGACTCAGGCGGGCCAAGAGGGGGAAGGACCTAGAACTGTCAACTCAAGACCGCAGGCAAGCGACAGCTATTCTCTAGAATCTCGAGTAACAAATCGCGCCTGAGATATACTAACTATAAACTCTCTCTCGTCTCTTGCAAAGTATTCTATTCGGAATGAGTCTGATAGTCTATACGAATACGAAACCCTACAGGCAGTCAACATCACCAAAGCCTGAAATACGTTGATACCGTACGCAAAAAAAAGTCATACACAGATTTAGGTTCGCGTCTTTCGTGTGTTGTCGAAGTTAAGGGCTACAAAACCTAAATTTTGATTGACTTTAAGAGTCTTGGATGGAGTGGAGTGGATTAAGATCCGCATAGATGGCGTCTCCTTTTATACACTACTAGCTGCCCGGCCCGGCTTCGCACGGATTACCCGTTTTCCCTTAAGAATGAAACATTTTCCCGCGGTAAAAAGTTACCTATGTTGATCAGGGATAATGTCGGCTTCTAATGGTAAAATAATTTTTCTAATCGGTCCAGTAGTTACCAAAAAACCAAATCTTTCCACTTTATAATTTAAGTGTAGATTATGCGATTGTGCGATATAAATATTATTTATATGCGCGTAAGCTCTTAACTTTTGACCACAGGAAAGCCGAGTTTTGTTTTAAATACAGTGTAAATGACACGTTTTGACCCAAAGACGTGGCTTCATCGTATGTATTAAAACCACGACGCATAAGACGCGTCACTTCGTGAACGTGAAAGCATATACTTTGATGGGGCGATCCTTATACGATCCAGAAGGTCCTGCGTGGTGGACGCTACAAGGCAGAACGAGGTATGAACGATAGATTTATATCCCGGTTTCGCTCTCTTAGCTTCAAGGATGACTGCAGTCCGACACGCAGGACCATCTGCATTAAGAAGAAACACAAGGGCCGTTTTTCCATAGAAACGTAGTTCCCTGTTTTCTCCCTGTATAATGTCAATAGAGCAATATTTTTTTTTCCATAAATATATGGCTACTATTGACATGTTCCTATGTTTTCCTTTTTTTCATAAATTTATTCTTAAAAGAGATAATTTACCTTCATAAACCTAAAAAAAATGCCAGATTTTCCGCTGTGTTCATCCATCCAGAAAACAATTTTTACTAGATTATTTAAAAAAAGGAAAACATAGGAACACGGCCAAAGTCTTTCTTTGATTTTTAATAAAAAAAAATAGTTAAATAGGTCAAGTTTTAGAGAAGAAATCAAGGGACCACGAAACGTTGATTTTATGTACTTTTAATAAGTATTTTCGGTCTCTATCGCACTCTGTGAGGGGAGGCTTGAGGTTGGCGCGACAGCAATACATTTTACAAATACCTATTTCTCAATTATCTCGCCCTTAGTGTTTCCTCTCTAGAAAGGTCTAGATAAACTAGACGCGAGTAAGGCGCTTAGATAGGTTGTGAATAGCTGAGTAACAATCGTCTTTGAGCAATTACACAGCCATATAATTGGGTCGAATCAATAATGCCTGGTGCGCAAGCTTTTGATGTGGTATAATGTGTGAAATTGATTTAATAGTTCGTTATTAGTGCGCTACCATTTGGGTATATTAGTATTGGCATTTGAAACGGTAATGAAACTCTAATAGAGTAAATTACGGAATGAGAAGCTTAAGAAGGTACAGTTGGAGTTGATATTAAAATTGCAGTATTGTGGCTTAGATTTGCCCTTCTAATACAGAAAAGAAGGATCATGTAACCTGATAATTCAAGTATGCACAATGTAAATACATTTCAGAATTATAAACTAAAAGGCGTAGCCAGATACGGGCAAAACGACTGCTCCTAAGCCCTCCCTACTCCCTACCAGCACGGCTCACGGGACGGCGCGCGAGCTCTCTCGATTTTTCTCGCACTATCCGTCTCTCTCGTAACAAGAGGTATAGTGCGAGAAAAATCGAGAGTATGTCGCGGCCGTCTCATGATAGACGTGCTGGATATTTGAGTAAGGACATGTTTAGTTTAGAGTGCCGTGAAACAAATAATGAATGTTCTTGCCTAACCCTCTACACAAAATTCTGGCTAAACCAAGTTTTACCAAGCCTGTAGTATCGGCTTCGGCTAAAACTCGGTTCCCGCACATCTCCAAGCTGTTCTCCCGAACGCGGCTAACAGAGAAACTTATAGTAGGTACCTCGGCCCGTACGGAGATAACACGCGACGCGAACGTGACAAACCTTTTTTTTTAAATGGGCGGAATGCTTTGACGCACTGTCCGCCCGGTCGGGGGGACCGGACAGAAGGCCCAGACTACCCACTAAACCCCTAACTATTGTCCAACCATGTCGCTGCCAAGGAGGGCCAAAGGTTCGCTTGACGCATTCTACTTTGACCAAACGTGACAACCCTAATAAAGAAAGAGATCCTATGCGGTAGGATGGCCATGATTTAAGTCCAGCTGGCAACATCGGTTTTCTTACTCAGAGGACCTTCTGTACGCAACTGATCGAACGAGCGAGCGAGGCGAACAAAGTTCTCCGTTTTGGCGTGGGCTAAAATTATTTCCTATGCCCGGATATTTAGATGTCCGGCTGTTCCCCTGCAGGTCGCAATTTCGCGTCCTTTTTTTAAGACTTGCTGGCGAGTTCTACTTCTACACCTACAGCTCACAGACCCGCTAGTTTATTCTGTGGTTTTAAGATATGTTTGTACATATTTAACGTCATAATTAGGTAACTTCTCTCGTATTAATGTCTAGACACTAATTAGTGCATATTATAATTATAAACTATTTAGAAATACTTCAACACATCATTTTGTAAGAATTGGTGAAAAAACTCGCTAACAATGGATATGAGTGTTGAAACTGTTTAGGCACACACATTTAGGCTTTGCAATCGTTCTCACACAACATAAATAAGAGGAAATCAGTAATAAAGTGTCTAGACAAACTTAAGTAATTGTTCAGTTATGAAGTAATCATTACAAGGAAATCATTAAATATATTGTTATAAACATTTCAAAAACGATTATGAAAACAAAGATTATACTTAGGTACAGCCGGCAAAAATATCTGACACGTCCTTATGGCATTAGACATAGAGTCGTGTCAGATATGTATGCGTGCTATGTTGTGGCAGATGTTATTGCTGGTCACTGTACCTACTAAAATTGAATGCTTAATGTCGCATGGATACATATTGACTTATAAACGCTAAGATACTACCCATATGCAATTCATTGTTATAATAAAAACATCAGCACTTTGATTTTATATGTACACCGTATTCATTTACTATAATTGAATTTGAAATTATTGTTAATAAATAACTATGCCCTTTATTCAAACATTGTCTTCGATTACGTTTTTACAATAATAAAAGTAAAGTACAGAAATATACATGAAGAATATGAAAAAGTTAAAAACAAAATAGTTCTCCATTCTCTGGGCCCAATGTTGGGTAAAGTTGGGTCCAAGCGGCCACATTCTCAAGTACCGTAAAATGCTGCAACTTTGCCTGGATTTTGACGTTTTTTTCTTATATCTGTGAACCTATTTTTCATTATGAGTTTAATGAGTATTAGTCGGAAAACATACCCTATGTCTTGCCAGATAAGACTCAAATCTCATTACCTAATCATACTGTATTTCCGATTTACAAGCAATCAAAGTGGCAGGCAAAGTTGTAGACCTAAGACGTAACTTTGCCTAGGCGGATATCTCAATAAATAATGTGTTGCTATTTGTAATAATATTTACTCGTGTGCATGAGACATTGGGCTTGTCCCTGGCAGTCAAATTATTGCCATAAGCTTAATACTTTTTTTTTCACAGGCAATAGGTAAAGTTGTAGCAGGTTCCACAAACTTTCTATACAAAAATATTGTTAACTGTAGGGTTGTGCCAAAAAAAAGATCATTATTTAAATAAAATATTTTTATTTTTAGTTACAAAATAATCAACAAACAATAATACCCATTTTTTTTCTTATTTTTTTTAAACGGAATAACGCCTAAATAATTGATAATCGTTCATAAATTTGCGCCAAATTCATTTTTAGGGTGACACCGTAAGATGTCACGTGACCTGATCGAAAAACTGTTACAATGTTATTGAGTTTTCACTTCTGCCGGCACTCCCGGAGTGCAACCCGGTCTTTTATTTATTTATTATAAGTACATTGCAAGTACACTTTTTTGCTAATTCACAATGCATTATTATAGTGTAAAGTTCTATTTCATTGTAAAGTTCTAATCACCCATCACCTTTAAACTCCAACTGTAGGTAATCGACCTGACAACCCATTTGATAAGAAAGATAACTGCAAGACAAATCAAACGAGCCTAAACACAGTGGGTTTAATATGTGTTGTTTAGAAGTTTCTATCTTCGGTCTCCATTATCAGACCATCTCGATGGTACCATAAACATTGCACTGTCACCCAAGTTACATAAGTACGTTAAACACCTCAATTGGTCGCTAATAAGTGGTTGAAAAATTTATTGCAAATCTTGAACTAAAAGACAAACATACAACATAATTATAATACAATAGATATACAATTTGCCAGTAATTACAATAAAAATAACTTAAGTACCTTTAAGTTTTTTTTGGTAACGTTAGTTTATTACTGCATTGTCAGCAGATCTACCCACACTGAAAGTTGGTGAAAATCGACTTGCAAGATTTTTTTTAAACCATTTGATTAAACCAACAATAAAAAGCTTGTAATAAATAAACTCATTTAAGCAGGCTTATTTTTACTATTTTCTGTACATTTATAAAACCCAGCTAGTGACAGCCCTAGACCCAGGCAAAATTGTGTCATTCAAGTTTCCAAAACACTGCCCAATATTGCCTAGTACGTTATTATGCTGAAATCATGTCCTTTTCTTGAAAATATTAAACTTACGGAAAATAGACAGTCTTTACTTACCCTGGGACGTTACCACTTCTCAAAAAACACCTTTTTTGTAGATAAAAGTTCAAAAGTTGCGAGACACTAAAAAAATGCTGCCACTCACTCCGACTTATGATGCGTAACTGGCGGAGCAACAATGGAGTTACCATTGTAAAAAAATAAATATGTGTTGCCAGAATAATGAAAATTCCTACCAAATGGTAAAAAACAAGAAAAAACTAAGCAAATTCGAGAGGTCATAATTGAAACGAAATAGGCAAAATTGAGTTTAAATGGCAAAGTTGCAGCATTTTACGGTACCTAACTGCGGTAATTTCTACCATTAATTTCAAAGCCAATGATCGTAACAAACAGTTTTTTTTACATGCAAAACTGTACGTCATACTGGCGGTACTATGGTATAACACGTAAAGTGTTTTTATTGTTTTATTTAGGTATCATAGTACTCCAAATTATCCAGCATTTGACAAAAAACATTATTGCAATAGTTAATATCACCCCGTTTACCTTGTTCTTCGATATTTGACACGAAAAATTTAACTTTTTTAGCTTGAGCCTATTAAAATATGTAATAAGTTTATCAATTTTTTTGTTACAATTAAGATAATCAAAGAACGTTTAAGTTACTTAATTCCTCTCGTGGCGCATAAAAAACGAGACAAAGGGATCGAACTCAGGGTTTTCTTTTAATAAAATTAGCTGTGAAAGCAAAATTTATGTAGGTTATACTGTTTACCTAACTAAGTTGAAGCTTCCTATGGAGTTTTTTGAAGGCAATAAAAATATTTGTTTTGTGTTTTGATACCCTAAAAAATTATATTTTAGTCCGCTCTATCTGGGACCCCATACTACTAATTACTACCGATAAGTGACATGTGTATGACAGTCCAGTCTAAAAATATGTGTGCATACAACTTACTCATAAAGATGTCCCATCCATCTTGTCAGCGGATCAAGGTTTCGGTACATATTTATGAAAATGCTTCTGCCCGCGACTCCCGTCCGCGAGGAACTCGTTTATATCGTAGCTCCATACAACCTTTCACCCCCCGTTTTACCCCCTTAAGGGATGATTTCCGGGATAACAACTATCCTACGTCCTTTACCAGGAATCAATACATCGGTTTAGCGGTTTAAGCGTGAAGAGGTAACAGACAGACAGACAGATAGACAGGCAGACAGGCAGACACACTTGCGCATTTACAATATAAGTATGGATAGTATCCATACTTTTGCACTTGACGGGGTTGCAAATAAACTGAAATTCGTATTTTTTTTTTGGTATTTGTCAGTTATACCGCTCTGCCTTTGTGCTGTGGAAGAATGTCCGGAATGGCTCACGGCGCCTTCCGGCACCGGTTCCGTGCACAACGGGTTTTTGCGCGAGAAAGTAACCGATGTTAAACCAATCCGCTCAAATAGAGTGATATTGGGGGCAATTCCACCAACTAACATAAGCCGGTGGGAAATTGTAATAAGTTTAATGACAGTTACGGTGGGAGATAAAATACATTTTTTTTTACCCCCAGCTCAAAAAGAGGGGTTGTTATACGTTTGACGCGTCTCTGTATCTGTCTGTGGCATCATAGGTCCTAAACGAATGAATCGATTTTAATTCGCTTCTGTACGAAAACTGACGCAATCGGCATGGTTCTTAGCTACGTTTCAACAAAATTGGTTCAGCCACGTTTGAGATGGTGAACTTTAAATGAGTCGGAGGTTTATCAAATTTCTATGTTGTTCATTATTAATACTTCATACTGTCTGCCTGTCTGCTGGGAGTCAGCTGGATGCGGGTGGCGCAGAACCAGTGACTTTGGCACTCTTTGGGGGACGCCTATGTCTAGCAGTGGACGTCTTTCGGATGATATGATGATGATGACTGTCTGCCTAATGGTAAGCGGTCACCGCTGCCTGTGGACGCAAGCAACTCCACGTAGGTAACATACGCGTTGCCAACCCTCTAAAAGTGTATGCACTTCTTGCTTGAAGAACCCCATACTCGGAAAAGTCTGGTAAGGAAGCTATTTTCACAACCGGAGCGTTCGAGGATGCTGAAAGGAACTGACTTCCGGCAAGCCTTTTCCCAGCTACTTACCTTACAACATGGGTATTTTCAAGACGAGAGTAAAATAGGAACTATCTAGGTAATCTAGGTATGCATATATGTAACAACTTCGACCTCATCATCCCTTACCATCAGGTGAGATACTGGTCAAATGCGTACCTATAAGTATTTAAAAAAAAAAACCTCTGGACCCGTACTATATACTGTGACATTCTGTATCGAGATGTTTATCTTCCTTTGATCGTCTCTTTAGAGTTTACGAAGATCACGTCGTTAAGAAGTGGCTGGGGTGCTATAAGTGTATGCCTGTGAAACTTTGTTTTTGTGACATTGATTTTCTTTTTATGCGATTATGGACTGTGTATACTTACGGTGTATGCCCAGAATTACGGCCCTGTTTGCTGTGTCAAACCAAACCGTCAGGTAAGTCATATTACATTAATATATTATACGGGAAACTTAACTTAAATAGGATTATACAGGTTTTAATTTCTCAAGAAAAAGGTTCTTCGTTTTTATATATTGCTCAATTTTTCAAGTATTTGAATTTCGCTACAATGCAGTCGTGAAAGTTCTTATTTTGTTTTTGCAAATATTCTGAATGAAATTTACTTTATTCCGTAGAATTACCAGACACGCATCGGGGTAGCGACGCCGGCTCGTGGTCGGAGGCAAATTACAGCCAATACAGGCTTGAGTCGCGCCCGGAACTACAATAATGAATACTTAATAATTCATAATTGTTACTCAGAAACTGATTATTGCCGTAGTAGGTAATTGTAGATTACTTTATCAGGATACTAGCTTCCGGCCACAACTTCGTCTATGTGGTCCCGGGATAAAAAGTATAAATTAAATTCAATTGAATTATTTTTGGTAACATTAGTTACACGTCATTTAAACATTCTGAATTTACAAATTATGTAAAAATACTCTACTAATCATGTCTTCTATAAATAAGTTACAATGTGTCATTAAGTTAATTCAATAATCCTATATTTGTTATGTATCCCATATTTTAGTCCAGGCTATAAAACTATATTCGAGCAAAATTTCATCCAAATCGGTTGAGCCGTTTAAGCGTGATTGAGTAACACACATGTAAACATCCAAACTTTCGCATTTACTTATTAGTAGAATGCATGCATGCATTTTGGTCTATTTGTTTGATGCTGACGGAAATTTATTTTAGAATCTTGGGTGTTGAGTTGACAGAAGTATACGTAGTTACGGATATTTATAAAACTTATCAAATCTCTATTAATGCAGTGATGGTCAGTAGACGCCTATAGGTGTAATTCTATTGCTATTTCTATTGTGTCTGGAATAGTGTACATCAAAGTGTTAACTATGACATAAAGATTACATAAGGACAAATAAAAAACGGTATTTTAGATAAAATAGGTTTGATTCATCAAATTTTTAATACGTTTATACCATATACCATTTACTAATACGGAACATGTTTATTTTTAACCGACTTTAAAAAAGGAGGAGGTTCTGAATTCGTCGGAATCTTTTTTATGTATGTTCCCCAATTAGGTATACTCGAAGACGCCTGGACCGAACGTATGACCATTTCAATAAAGACCTTGTTGCACTATACGTAAGGAACAATATCCAATGACAGGTGAACTCGTGCTTTCCCGCTCATGGCGTCCAGACAAAATGGCGGGCGCCGGAGCTGCCGGCGTCGTGCGAAAAATTTTGGCCAATGGGCGTTGAAGATTTTACCCGCGCAAACGCGCTGCCTTATGATTGGTTTCAAAAAATGCTTTCTGCGCAGGTACATCGCTGTAACTTATATTTGCGGTACTACTGTATCCTTGCCAGGTCCCATGATCAGGTCAGGAACTGATCATAGGAACCTGGAGAAGTCGAGGGAACTCTTTAAATTTTATTGGCACAATTAAAGCGGAGTACTGAATTGGAGTCGGTTACAACTTTGTTCTTAAAGCACTTAACGTTTTCTTTGTGCATTTTTACACAAACTATCACTCATATATCAAAATTAAATCATGAATAATTCTCGGAGTCCTTCGAGGTAAAAGGTCAATTCATATTTAAATCTCTGCCTAAACGTTCCGAGAAAAACAACGTTTGTTGTGCTTCTCTGTCCTATTGACCTCGGCAGCAGGGTTGCCAATTAATGCGTGTTTATTTTTAATGAAACATACCTTACGGTTAAATATGGAATTGTGGTTTGTTAAAAGAATACCTTAAAGGTGGACGACCACTAGAGGTGTATGAAGATGTGTTTACATACCTATTAGACATTCGCATTCACCTTAATTCGGTTTATTCCTTTTATATCACAGTCTCCGCGGACTCCGGCGATCTTTACCAGGACATCAGTCCACTTTGTGGGGGTCTACCCACGCTTGTGTCTTCTGGTACGTGGTCGCCACTCGAGAACCTTTGGCACTCTGGCCTGGCCTATGACCAGAAATCTTTCGGCTGGTATGATGATTATGGATGACATGTCAGGCCACTTTCGTAGTCGCGCGCGGAATCTGTATGCGATATATTGTAATAAAATAAGACACTACTAATCAACAACAAAGCTACGGTAGCCTAGTGGTTCAGGCATGTGGCTGTCAAGCAGCGATCATGGGTTCGAATCACGGTTCCTACCAATGAGTTTTTCGGAATTTATGTAGGTACGGACTATTTACCGTCAGCTTTTCGGTGAAGGAAAACATCGTGAGGAAACCGGTCTAATCCCAATAAGGTCTAGTTCTTATTCTTATTCTTTTCCCTCTGGGTTGGAAGGTCCGATGGAAGTCACTTTCATAAAACTAGTGCTTATGCCAAATCTTGGGATTAGGTGCCAAAGCAGACCTCGGGTTCCTTTAGGGCACAACCATGAATAACGCTAGGAGGATGATCGACCGAGAGCCTACTAATGTCGCAGAGCTCCTTACTTATCGGTATACTGTCAGTATTACCCATAAAAAACATTCCATATAAAAAAGAGGCCAAGTCTCGAAACTCTTCCACCGTAAAAAGTTGTGAGATATTTCGTAGTACCAAGTCTCAGGCATTATTATTATTCTCTATTTGCTAGCTAAATACAATTTTGCAACTTAGCAATCACACAACTTTACTGCATTTATGGATTTTTGCATACCTAAAACTATGTAGTAACTATTGTGTGGTTGCCAAGTCACAAATTTTTATTTAGCTAGCAAATAAAGAATAATAAGAATGCCTGAGACTTGGTACTACGAAATATCTCATAACTTTTTACGGTGGAAGAGTTTCGAGACTTGGCCTCTTTTTTATATGGAATGTTTTTTATGGGATCTAACTTCTTTTTGTAGGTTATTGTGTTATCAATGTCCCATTCTTGATTATTAATTTTTTGTCCCATTCACTGCAAATATAACTTTGTAATCCAATATGTTTATATGGGATTACAAAGTTATTTATCCACTTGATGTATCTAGAAAACAGGACTTAAATTGCAATTTTTTTTTAGTGTTCTCTTGATTCATACACAAAACACTAATTGTATTCTAAATTTGAAGCTTCTATGTCTGCTAGAAGTGCCTTAGACTTTTGATGATCGGTGAGTCAGTCAGTGAGTGACAAAATTAAGAAACTTTGACTAGTTATAAATCTTAAACCACTAGTTCAAATTGAATGAAATTTGATATATATCCTGTTTATACAATGCGTGCTTGGTTAATGAAAATGCAGGCTTCTAGTTTTATCCACAACGAAGTTATAGGGGGTCGAAAATGGCCTGAACTGCTTCGAGAAAAGGATGGTACGGCCTTGCCGCTGTTTTGCTCGACTTGGCGGGGGCACTCCCGTGCCCCCAGATGTTTGAGCAGTACCTATTTATTGCGCGCAAGCGAGGCGGTAGCGGTACGCATGCAATATTGAAATTGAGGTGTGCAGTAAATAATCTGTGACTTGACACAACAGCGTCGCTTAAAGCTTTGAAGCGCAAAACAGATTGAAATGTATTGAGATCGGAATCGAAATCGCCGGATAAAAATTACCTAGGGATATAATTTAAAGAAAACACACTTACATTGAGTATAATTCGTTTCGTTAAGAAATATATTATTTTATTCGTAATAAACACATTAATTCATTTAACATTACACTACAATACAAAATACATGTCACACAATAGAATAAAAATAAAACAATACATTAAAATTAGAAACCTAAGCCTAAAATACCCTACTAATCTAAACTAAAAACTAAGTATCGAATAACCCGCCCCGCGCCACTCCAGGTGCAAAGGTTCCCATCACGCTAGCCGCATTGCCGCGCTGCACAGCTATGGCTAGCCTTTGCACCAGAAATGACCCAGAGCGGGGATCCAGGCCTCTCTCCTGCAAACGACGCCCCACTTCCCTAAAAAAGGTTTCGTTAAGTATATTATTTTTTCTTGTTTTTACACCTTTGATGCTTAATAAATATTTAATATCGTTTTGTGATAAAATGTTTTACAATAATTACCTACGTTTTATTAGGTATAAATTTATCATAATACGTGGAACGAATCTATCTGATTAAAATAATATTAAGTAGGTACAGTTGATTCAAGGACATGTCATTTTGCTGAAGATATTGGCGGTTACGTAGGAAAGTGAAATACGATACTGATTTATTATGACAGGGTACTAAAGTATACATGCGTACTAAGACCAAAAATAACTTAATACTTGACTGTTATTACAACTTACAACTCTCTACCGTTCACGCCTTTTGAATTTTAAAATACGAATACGTATGTGTAGAAGTTAAAGAGCAATTTAAGAAAGGCGATTTGTAATGAGACGAATTACAATGATACCGTTAGTAGTACAGAGTATTCAAAATTTTAGTGGCTCTATGAGCTGTCAAACTAGCGAGCGTGACAGTTTGTAATTTCTTTTTTTTAGTTTCGAATACCTGTGTCGGGCAAAAATTATATTTAACTTTTGAACCTGCTCACAAATGTTGCAGTGTGAGACAGAAATGCGTAAGAATCAGTTGAGAAATGCGACATGTACAGCAGAACAGCAGACCCCGTATCATGGTCGGTCTTATCACGCGATAAGTGACAAGATAGGAGCGTCGTCTTGTTCTATCGAACGGTGTCAGCCAGTGACGGACGCTCTATCTTGTCACTTATCGTGTGATAATGGCGACCATGATGCGGGGTCAGGACAGATGCCGGACACACAAAATAATTCTTGCCCAAGCTGAAACGAAGAACTTCGTCCGCTTCGCTCGCTCGTTCATCCAGTGGCTGATGACAATTCTAAAATAATCAGGAAGCTACTTGCTTACTCGACTTTTTCAAGTCGGATAGCTCGCATGCTGACGCTAAAAGACGAATTGGTCAAGTAACCTGTTCCCATATAACCACACGTGTTTTACATAACCGAGAATCCACTCTTGCGCAACAACTGGGTTTGAAGAGCGGCCTACTGCCGCAACTGTAACACTCTAATTGAAATGTGCGTAAATTCGCGTAATATGCATCTGTTTATGTTTATTGGGGTTATGAGATGCTAAGAGCTGTGAGAAGAAGAAAATTATCTATATTACTAGCCTATGCGGCTTCGCCAATCCTACTAATACTATCCTACTGATTATTAACCATTATCCTACTAATATTATAAATGCGAAAGTTTAGATGTTTGGATGTTTGTTACTCAATCACGCTTAAACGGCTTAACCGATTTTGATGAAATTTTGCACGAAGATAGTTTATAGCCTGGATTAAAATATAGCATAGTTTTTATCCCGGGTCCACGCAGACGAAGTCGCGGGCGGAAGCTAGTAAGTTATAATGGTAAAATTTGAAAGGCGAAAGTTTACATGTTTGTTACTCAATCACGCAGAAACGGCTGAGCGGATTGAGATGAAATTTGGCATGGATATAGTTTATAACCTGGAATAAAACATAGGATACTTTTTATTCCCATAATCATCCTCTAAAAGGTTACAATTGGGGATGGCAGTTGATGCGGGAGTTCACGCGCACGAAGTCGTCCGGAAGTCTGAAGGTCTACACACTGGTGAAGAATGATGTAATCGGATGGGTAGTTTTAGAGATTACCTCCTACGTATAAACATACAAACGTGTAGCCTCATTCCGATCAAATTTAAAAATTAATCGCCACGAGCGGCGCTCGAACCCACGACCTCTGCATTCCGTGCATTGTTCTGAACCAACTGAGCTACCGTCGGCTAACCCTCACTGCCTAAGACTTTTTCCTAGATAGTTGAGTACAAAAATCAAAATGGCATAAAGATGAAATACAATAAAGCTTGAAAAAGTACATGAAATTTATTTTTTATTCTGGCAACAAAGGCCCATTGATAAATACCTGATACCGAACTATCATACTATACATCCCAAAAATTATAACTTATTAACTACCTAACATGCTGTGGTTAATTTGTATTTTTTTGTAGGTACCATATTTTATCAATCTAGATAGAACAACAGTCTACCACATACATATGTATGTATGTAGTTGGAAGAGTTTAGCTAGTAACTTAGGGTTTCGTTTAAAAACATTTAACTTTGTTACGTTGACGTCTCTTAAAGCTACATACAAAGCTTCGTGATTTTGCTGGGTTACTTTTATTCACCTTCTTTGAATGTTGCAATGTATTTTTTAATACGTTTTTTTTTCTAGCCAATGATACGTCCCAATGATGGGCACAGGGGTTCCCTTTTTCCGCGAGTATTCTCGGTTCTGCGCTAGTTAATATAATTTATCTTTAGGTTTGTGTTTTGGGTTTACATTAGAACATCATTAACAAAATAAATGCAAGTTAAATTTAAACAGTTCCAGAAATTATGTCAAAAATGTCAACACGATAAAACAGTTTCGCTACGATTAATAGTATTTATTTCTTTATTGTATATTTGAGATATATATTAAATATAAAAGTTTGTATTATATTCTATACTGTATATTTATATATGTATTGGTGTTTTTGTTTTTATTTTCTCTGTGTGTTTTTGTACACGGTATAAGTTTGCCTATCTCATTCTACCTACCTTCTTCTCAATTGCTCAAAGGTTAGCTGGACAAGATCCCTTATAGGGATAAGTTTGTACTTTGGTCAATTGTGTGATATGTATATCCTTTACTGTTATTGTGTACAATCAAGTGCTTACATATATTATTATTACTTTTTACATTATTATTTTTTCATTCATTAATTATGACATATCTACAGACGTCCAACCCGTATCACTTTTTACAACAAGAATTATTTACTTACTAGACAGAAATATCATGAAAGTTAATAAATAAATATTGAATCCCGTTTTGTACAAACTTTATCCATGAAAACTCTTTATTATTGATCAACACAAATTGACACCCAATAATTTACTTTTTTAATTTTTTCGCGCTCTGCAATTAGCGCATATTTGCACCATTGGAATTAAAAGATTTCACAAAATAAGAGGTAAAAACCGTCATTAATAACTTGTGTTAACCGCCATTTTTTGTCAAACTATGCACATTTTACACAGTGCAATCATCTCCGAGATCGCGTTTATTCTAAGACATATAATTTAAACATTACGAAAACAGAATCAACGAAAGAAAACGAAACTGATATAATTAAGCCAGCACGCTATGTCGCGAGATGATTAGCTCATATGATTATCAGTATCATTCACACTGATATTACAGCATCATTTTCACTTACCGTAAAGGAGACGACGAAATGCAGAGACAAAGCTTTTAAAAAAATCCGTCAATTCGAACTAGCAACACTGATTTTATTAAAATAAATCACGAGCCACAGAGTTCCGCGCGATTTCGAAAAAACGTTCGAAATTTGAATTCGCGGCTGTTTGGTTGCGTTCGGAAACGCGGGCGGCAGCGGTCCGTGCGAAAAGGCGACTGCGCGGAGTCCACGAACGCACCGTTCGTTCCCCCGCGCATCGGTCAACGCAGCTTACCATTCACAACAACTTTCCTCTCCACTGTGAGTACTCCAGTTTAGCTTGAGGCTGAGACGCGTAGGAAGTCTGTGTGATCAGAGTTCGACCCTGAATTGGTCCACTAGTGGCGGTGTTCTTGAGAAGCTTTTTAAATATGCAGGTCGCGTGATGGAACGCGCAACCTTAGATTCCTTGGACTTTCCACTATACACTTCATCTTCTCTTCTGATCTATAACATTGCCGACGTATGTGTCCAGCAATGGATGTCCGTCTAGGAATTAAGTCGTTAAATCACGTGCGAGCCAAACGAGACCGATCTTGGCAAGTCACACCTGCAGCTTCATTGAAATTCAGTGAAAAGTGATAATGAACTGCAGTTCTAGGAATGAATATACAGGATGATAAGTAGTAAATGGATTCGTAGATTATGAATAGAAGTCCCTATTAAAAATGATAAAAAATGACAATGACCAACCACCTAAGCATGTTTTTATTTAGCGCTACGGTTGACTGGCAGAGAATGCCTTGTGGAATTAAGTGCGCCCTTTGTACTTATTTAATTTATACAATAAAGTTTAAATATACAAATAAGCTTGCAAGAGTTGTGTGCGAAAGAGTCTTTTGGAGTAAGTAATTTCATAATTTTATTACACAAATATGCAATTAGTTCCGTGGATATATTTTACAATTAAGATACATGGAGCTTAGGACTAAATGAACATCCAATTTTTCAGAAGAGAAATACACTGACCCCTTACACTAGGTGACCCCTACAATAAGTATCGTTGAGATTATAATTTAATTACAATAAAAAAAACAAACAGTCCCTCGATTTCTCCAGACACCCTGACCTGACCCCGTAGCATGGACGGCCTTATCACACGATAAGTGACAATATAGAGCGTCCGTCACTGGCTGACACCGTTCAATAGAACGAGACGGACACTATCTTATCACTTATCGCGTGATAAGGCCGACCATGATACGAGGTCTGATGACCATGGAACCACTTGGGAAGGATACCTACCCTTCAAACGAAAAAATAATTTTCCAAATCGGTCTCTAGCCGTCTTCGAGTAGGTAATAGGGAATAATTGAGTACCTCCACCTTTTTACAAGTCGGTCAAAAATAAACGAAAAACCGTAACAAGAGACACCGATCATTCAAGATAACATACTTACTTGAAATATTACAATAATACTAGTCATTACCAATTCATGTATTATTCATTATTAACACCCTGAGGTATGTTTTGAATATTTAAATTATTCGCATAAAAACCCTGTATGTATTAAATATTTTAATTAATCGCATAAAAACATATGTATTAGTTTGACAATGTTATTAATATTCATAATAGTCGTAGTTAGAAATCGTTAGTTAATTAGGAAATATTACATTTAACGATTTTATTTTATTTGATGACGACTCACCGGTTGAACGAGGGTGCGCAGCGAACGAAGATCTCTGCTTCAGCTTGAGTCATAAACACCCGGCGCCCGACCCACACCGCCACGCCTCGAGCACTTAGTACTCTTTATATGGATTTGTACGAGCATGCGCTCACTACATCAACTCCGTAGTTAGTACATTTACGAGGCGAGGCGATGCGGGTCGGGCGCCGGGTGGCTCTAATGAGCTGTGACCTTTATTTCTTTTGTATGTCCGTTTGTCCAATTATTAAATAATTATATAGAATTTATTGTCGATTCTGATCATCATCCTCCCAGCGTTATTCCCGGTTGTGCCCTAATGGAGCCCGGGGTCCGCTTTGACACCTAATCCCAAGATTTGGCATAGGCACTAGTTTTACGAAAGCGACTGCCATCTGACCTTGCAACCAAGAGGGAAAACTAGACCTTATTGGGATTAGACCGGTTTCCTCACGATGTTTTTCCTTCACCGAAAAGCTAACGGTAAATATTCCGTTCCTAAAAACTCATTGGTACGAGCCGGGATTCGAACCCACGACCGCCGCTTGACAGCTGCATGCCTGAACCACTAGGCTAGCTATTGTCGATTCTGATATATAAGGTGCTAACAAATTAAGTACCAATATTTTAAGAGGTGTTACATTACATCAAAACAATTGACTTTAAATAGAAATTAAGAAAACTTTTCATATTATATTTTTGTTTTAATTTCCGGTACAAAATAAATAAATTAAAATTTCGACCAAACATAATCAGCCTGTGCATTCAACTGACGAGATGTTAAAACACTATCTGTCAAGTGAACATCGTCGTTTGTGACAAACGTCAATGATTGATTGTTGACTATCTCATTAACAGGGTGTTTTTACGCAGTAACGTTGTATCCCTAATTATCTCCAAAAAGTGATACACACTTTTAAATGTTTCATACTTAACTCTACTCCTAGAGACTAGTACTATCAGCTCTAAAAGTATTGGTACCTAATTTGTTAGCACCTTATATATATTTTTACAAAAGACAGGCTCTTGAGTTCTCTGCTCACAGAGCCACTGACTGAGTGATAGAATAGAAACAAAAAGATTTCAAACCAAAATAACAACACACGTACACAACTCTGTTCTTATTGAAAACAACACAATCAACTCAATACGAGTATAGGCAATATGCAGGACTTGCACACTTAGGGGCTCCACGCGCTTTTTAACGAGTTTTGAGTTGATATTCCTCTGTATCTGGACGGCAAGTCTGGTTAGAATTGAGGATTCCGTGTCGGGGCATTTTCGGCCTACTCGTGGAGTCAGACAAGTATGTATCGCCGCAACTGTTCAATCTCGTAAGAAAACATATTATGAGAAGAGTTTTGGAAGGTTGGAGTGGAGGCATACGAATCGGAGGACCCTTATCAATAATCTACGCTTTGCAGATGATACCATGCTACTACGCTAAGGCTTTCGACTGTGCATCAGATCGATACCGGATCATCTTATGTTCCTTGTACAGAACCTGTATCTGGACGGCAAATTTCTGGTTAGAATTGAGGATTCCGTGTCGGGTCATTTTTGGCCTACTCGTGGAGTCAGTCTCTCACTCTCTCGCCGCAACAGTTCAATCTCGTAGGAGAACATAATATTATGAGAAGAGTTTTGGAAGGTTGGAGTGGAGGCATACAAATCGGAGGACACCTTATCAATAATCTACGCCAGGGGTCGCCAAATCGTGGACCGCGGTCCGCATCCGGACCGCCGACCCGTTTTGTGCGGACCGCGAGAACACAGCAACTTGCACTACAGAGAACCTACGTAATTAAATAAAAATGTATCCCCCCCCGCATTTTTTTTTCTGTAAAATGTTGTGCGGACGGCGATGGTCATTTCATTTCTTAAAACGGACCCTGAGCGAAACTAATTGGTGACCCCTGATCTACGCTTTGCAGATGATACCACCGTTATAGGCGCTAATGAAGCGGAACTAGCCATCCTTCTGCAAAGAGTTCAAATGGTGAGTGTGGAATATGGCCTTCAAATCAATGGAGCCAAAACCAAACTGATGTTTGTAGATCGAGTAGGGTTGCTACAACGAACGGGAGAACTAACTGACTTGGGCAAGGTGCATAAATTTGTCTACCTTGGGTCTCCAATAGCCAAGGATGGCGACTGTGAGAAAGAGGTGGTCAGAAGATCTCAGATAGCAAAATTAGCGGTGAAGCGGTTAGAGAAGATCTGCAGGAGCAGGGGAGTCAGCAAGAAGACCAAAATCAAGCTGATGAGAAACTTGATCTTCTCTATATTCCTGTATGTTCGGAAACTTGGACCCTGAAAGCACGGATTCGGAGCAGAATAGATTCATTCGAGATGTGGTGCTGGCGGAAAATAGACTGCGCGCCGCACCAATGCGTCAATTATTTCCGAATTACAAATTAAGTCCCGCATATCCACTATATGCATGCAACGACTCCTCCAGTATTTCGGACGCGTGGCCAGACGAGAACTATATAGTCTGGAAAAACTCATCGATGTGGGACACGTAGAAGGAAAAAGGAGCCGTGGAAGATCACCAACCCGTTGGACCGACGCAGTAAAGGAAACATGCAGGCGTCTATCCGGATGGCCGAAAACCGATTGACCTGGCGGTTAGTGCGCAAAGCAACGACCTCGTGTAGTCACGACCCTCAGTCATGAGGATGCGACGAAGAAGAAGGTGCGTGTTCTTTAATTGTAGTTGCTCCATACATTTCGCTCTCGCGCATCCGTCGCGTTCTAATGTTATTATTGTTACTGGGTTCTACTCCCACTAGATTTTTCATTGTATATATAGTTAGGCGTCTTTGTAAATAAATTATTCCAGTATTCTACGGTTAATAACAGAGTTTTAATGCACTACCTACAAGTCTCCAGCCATTCTCCCTGAACCAATCATCTGATAAATATCGATTATAGTACAGATTTTTTTTTTGACTATTTATTGGTTTTTACTGGAGTCATTCAATTTATTATATTAGACGTTAAATCAATAATCTATACTACAAAGCGGCATTTTAATCCCAGAATCGTAACCTACGGGGCTAATATATTTACATATATAAGGTGCTAACAAATTAGGTACCAATACTTTTAGAGCTGATAGTACTAGTCTCTAGGAGTAGAGTTAAGTATGAAACATTTAAAAGTGTGTATCACTTTTTGGAGATAATTAGGGATACAACGTTACTGCGTAAAAACACCCTGTTAATGAGATAGTCAACAATCAATCATTGACGTTTGTCACAAACGACGATGTTCACTTGACAGATAGTGTTTTAACATCTCGTCAGTTGAATGCACAGGCTGATTATGTTTGGTCGAAATTTTAATTTATTTATTTTATACCGGAAATTAAAACAAAAATATCATATGAAAAGTTTTCTTAATTTCTATTTAAAGTCAATTATTTTGATGTAATGTAACACCTCTTAAAATATTGGTACTTAATTTGTTAGCACCTTATATATCGCCTAAGATCATTAGTGAGATCGCCATATATCCAATTTAGTAAGGTACTATGTTTAAGTGGTTATTGATTTTACTGGAGACATTCAATTTATTATATTTAGACGTTAGATTAATCATCTATACTACAGAGCGGCATTTCAATTCCCGAATCGGGACAGTCGGTCCCTTGCAATTTACGTGAGCAACTGGGCATTATTTATTAAAGATGAATATCGAGCTAAAATGTTTAAATATATTGATCATAATTGAAAACTTCTTCGGCTTTAGTAGACAGTTTGTAACGTGGAGCATTCCAGTCAAACTATTGTATCTGATTCGTATATTGGCAGAATTGATTTTAGCATTGCATACTATACAGTGTATCAATAATGTGAACAGTGTATTACAGGCAATATTGACGAACTCACTTACGTTTAGTTTCTTATTGCTGTCATGTTATCACTCTGAAAAATTCGTAAAATTCATCGGATATATAAACAGCAGTCACATTTATAACAATGCTGATAACGTGTATAGACTTCGCTCGACCATGCTCCTTAAATTGGGACTTTGTGCGTGGCTCGGGTACTCTATGGCAGCTTTCGGATTAGTTCTGGCATATTCTAATAATATTGACTACCAGAATCGTGTAACTTACAAAACATTCTTTAATAGAATTCTAACCAATCTTCGCTTTCATCTCGAGCTCGCAATCCAATACTGCCTACTCAGCATTATGTCTGAACAACTGCAGTGTATCACACGCTCTGTAAAAAAGGAAGACACTATTGATTACTTTACAACAGTAATATCAACGGACAACGCCCATGGCTCCAAAAAAAATAACATTGAAGAATGGCGACGTCTGTATTGGAATGTTTTTAAAAGTACCAAGTTTTTCAATAAAATTTACGGCGTTCAGGTGAAAATATATTTTTTTATTTTTAGGTATTTGATGAAAATTATAAAAATAAAAAAAATACAAATAAAATCTTTATGTATTTTTTGCAGATAGCGATGTCTTGTATTGTATTCATTACATTTTATGTTTCTTTGTTCTACGCATTGGTAAGAGATGAACTCAGGGTAAGTATTATTAAACAGACTATGAATTTAATCGATCCTATACCTATATGAAATTGCGAAAGAGACGGATATACCCGAACTTCCAAATTCGATTTACGTGGATACATCTTAGGTCTTTACATTACGACATTACATGCCAGTTGAATCTCGAAGTGTCCCTGACCTCCGACCTGTAATAACTTTTATAAGGTACCTATAAGTTACTAATAACGCACAATGTTATGTATCCAGGACTTTTCCCCGCGTGTGGACTGGACCGTTATTGCAGCGATTTACACAGCCGCATTGTTTTCCATGATACTGGTGACCATGGTTGCTCGATCGGCACAAAATATACAGAATAACGCCAGGAATTTGACTCGTGGCTTGCAACATGTTCTCGTACGAGTGTGCTCACTTGGAGGTATATTATAATCTTAATTTTTTACTGACTAGTTATGGATTAGGTACTAGTAATATGCTTAAGGTACTGTTACACATGCTGTGCTTTCTTTATAGTACCTCCAGTACAGCTCGGAAGTATGCATATCCTTAAGTGAACATGCTTATTTCAAGCAAACTTTTTATGTGCTTATATTGATCTTGCGTACCATTACCTTAACGACGGCTGTTTATGGATTTAACTCATTATTAGACAAAGACATAGAAAATCTTTATTCAACATCACATATTAAAAATCCTGAATTTTTTTTGAACTCAGATGACATTATATATTAATTAATTACAGTGTACAAACTAGACTTAAGATTAGACTTAAAACCTATACAGTACCGTACGATAGGAGGCATAACATTGTGTGATGCTAAAAGCGGCCAAGTGCGTGTCGGACCACGCACAACGAAGGGTTCCGTGCCTATTAAAAAGGTCGTATCGTTACTGAAATCGTATGGCACTTACGTCCTTTTCTTTAAGGAAGGCAGTTTTTTAGAAATATTTCGAAAACCTTTGAACCGATCCTGTTCAAAACAATTTTCGCTGAAAGAATTGAATAAGCCCTATGGGCATGTTTTTTTCATATTTTTAAAATACACGGTTCAAAAATTTTAGTGCCTTTCGGGGCGATTATCTCCGACACTATTCACTTAATCAAAAAAATTGCTGAGAAACCTTATAGGTATATTTATTTTGAAAGGCCTATCGATTGATGTGCCACACGTGGGATTGCATTGAATTAAAAAAAAAATGTCTTTCAGTTTTATGTATGGAGTGCACCCCTAAATTTTTTTTTTATGTAATTTAATTACAAAACTATGTATCGGCTAAAAAAATACACCTATCCTCAAAATTTTATTCAAATACACCTTATAGTTTTCGAGTAAAATGCCTGTGACATACGGACGGACAGACAGACAGACAGACAGACAGACAGACAGACATGACTAATCCATAAGGGTTCCTTTTTTTGCCATTTGGCTACGGAACCCTAAAAAAGGGGCTAGACTCAGCGTAATGTTGCAGTGAGTAAGTACCTACAACGCAACGCTGGTTTTCAGTTAGACCCACATACCTATAATAAGCTTTAATCATAATACTTATTACGAGTATGTTGGAACGGAATAAATTAGTATTTTATGTAATCGTTATATAATGTATGCTTTTTCAGTCGAGTACCAGCTTCGTGGCCTAATTAAGGTACGAGACTTAAAAAGCTAATTAATTATATAACCATTGTATACAATGCTTTTTCTACGAGTCAACTGAACTAATTAAACAAACCCTGCTGAAACGAAGTGCAACCAACGGCTTTTTCTTTTTTGTGCGTTGATTTCTATTACCTTTGACTTTCTCATGACGGCGTCCTATTGGTCAAATACATGGGAACAAATATAATGACCACCAGAAAATACTTGATACTCATACTCATATATATTTATTGCAAAACCATGGTTACATAAGGTGGTAGAAATCTTAAATGCTAAGTACATGGGTACCCTGTAAGGGCGTAGTAATTTCTTATAGCTAAAGTTAAAGTTAAACTATACATTTTATAGGCCTACGAGTATACCTTATACTTGAGTTTTGTTAGTATTTTTATTTTTATTTTCTTGTTGGGTATCCTCAAAGAACTCTTGAAGGCTGTAGTAGCTCTTTTTTACTAAAAATTCTTTGAGTATATGCGTGAATTTGTTTTCGGAGGTTTCCTTCTTCAAAGTATCTGCAAGCTTATTATAGATCTTAACAGACATTATATTCGGGCTTTTTTGATACATTTTTAATTTAGGGTTTGTTGTAATTGCCAGGTTATTTTTATACCTCGCAGCGTAGCGTCGTGGTTGTTCACCAACCTTTGTAAAGAAATGGGGGTATTTCCGAACAAATTTGCATATCTCAAATACATAGATCGATGTCAAGGTCAATATACCATGTTTTACGAAGTACGGCTTGCAACTCTCTGGGCTTTTGATATTAACAAGAATACGTAGGTATGCATTTTTTTTGGAGAATAAATAAATCTTCAACGTTTGTAGAATTACCCCAATGTATAATACCATATTTTAAACACGAGTACGCATATGCGTAATATGCATTGAGGGCTGTTTTTAGATCGGTGCATCTCTTTAGCTCTCTAAGAGCGTATATGAATTTTGATAGTTTGTTTTTTATTTTTTCCACATGTGGTTTCCAATTCATGTGCGAGTCGATGTCTAGTCCAAGGAGCGTGAAAGTATCGACACACTCGATTTCGGTTCCTGTAAATGTGTAGTCTATTTGCAAGGGATTTTTTTGTCGAGGCCTAAATTGCATTAGTTTTGTTTTCGTGAAATTAATTTCCAGGTTGTGTTCTTTTAGCCAGTTTGTGAGTTTTGTGAGGATGTTATTTAGATCGGTGCATAAGTTTTCATTGTTATTACAGGAAATTATTAAAGAAATATCATCTGCAAACATCACGCAAGTTTCATTTAGGATTTTCGGCAGGTCATTGATGTAAATTAAGAATAATAAACACGAGAGGGCGCCACCTTGGGGTATTGAACTTAACATTGGTAATGAGTTTGATTTTATTATATTAATTTTTCCGGACCTTCTTTCAGTATGTTGAATTTCGACGTATTGTTCACGGTTTTGCAAATATGATGAGAACCATTTGTATGCCTCACCCCTAACACCTATTCCATGTAATTTGTCCAGCAGTATGTGATGTTGTACCCTATCGTAGGCTTTGGACATATCAAGGAGAATACCTATTGCGTATTTTTTATTATTTAATATGTTCGATATTTCTTGCATGTATTTGTAGGTGGCTAAGATGGTGGATCTATTCTTCCTAAATCCATTTTGCGATTCATGAAATACGTTGTATTTCTCACAGAATGAGTATAATCGATCGCACATCACCATATCGAATATCTTTGCAGATGTAGGTAGGAGCGGAATAGGGCGGTAGTTGTTGGCCTCCGTTTTTTTACCCTTTTTAAATATAGGTTTGATAATAGATGTTTTTAAAATATCTGGGTATGTTCCTTCCGAAAAAGATTGGATGGAGGATGCAGAACGGTATTGTTAGCTCGTCAGCACATTTTCTAGTGTGGGCGGTAACTCATCATTCCCGTAGCTATATTTATTTTTTAGGGATTTTATTATTTTGTTTACCTCTCTGGGTTCAGCTGGTCGCACATACAGTGAGTTGGTCATTGGGTCAAGAACAGGTAATCCGCGCGGGGGCGCTCCCCCGTCGAGGTCTCCGACCGATGCAAAGAATGCATTGAAATGGTTTGCTACTTGATAAGGATTCGACGTCGTAAGGTTATTGTGGATCGTTAGCTCGGTATTGTGTCTAGGCAGTTTATTGTTTTTGTTAGTGCGCTCTTTTATTACGTTCCACATACATTTTGTTACATTCTCAGCTTTTTTTATGTCCCTGATGTACCTATGCATGTTTTTTTGATTGTGTTATATTATAGTACGTTTTAAAACTTTACTGTACATTTTGTGGTCTTTTGAGTACATAGCTAGTATTTGTAACAGTCTTTTGTTTTTGCACGAAGTTTTAATTCCCTTTGTAAGCCATTTTTTTCTCGTTTTAGTTTTAATTCGAATTTTTTTAACGGGTATGCAGGTATCGAGGATGTTTCTTAGAGTGGTATCGAATATTTTGTAGTTTAATTGTACGTTTCGGTTTTCTTTGAGGATTATTGTCTATTGTATATTTTGTAATTGCAGTTTGAACTTGTTTATATTTGTGTCATTAAATATCCTTTTATTTACTATCCAAGCAGGGGTGGTGTTAATTTGACTCGCGGTAGGTATATATATATTTGTACTCTTGTGGTCCGAAAAACCAAAATCTTGTACATCGGTATTTAGTAAATTGTCGGTAAAATTGATGAATATCAGGTCCAGACAAGTGGAGCTGTTTTTTGTAATTCTTGTTGGTACTGTAATTTGTTGCATGAAATTATATTCTTGCATAAAAGTTAACAAAGATGTGGCATGTTTGTCATTTTGCAATATGTTTACATTAAAATCGCCCCCGATAATATTTTTTTTATTTTTATATTTGTTGGTTAATAGTTGTAATAGCTGTTTCATTTGGTTATAAAAAACGTCGGTCTCTCTGCTATTCCAGTAGACTATTACTAAAATTACTTCAATGCCTTTTAATTCAACAGCGCAAATTTCTATAACGTGTTCGACCGTCATATCCATTATATCCTTTCTTTCGATGTACTCCAATTCCTCTCGTAGGAGTATGCATACGCCGCCGCCAGTGTAGTTCGCGCGAGAGTATGATGATGCCATGACGTATCCGTTGATCTGCACTAATTCTAGTTTTTTTTTCCGTGAGCCAAGTTTCGGAAATACAGATGGCATGATATTCGCGGTTTTCCTGATCAACAAATGCTTCTAGTATAGACAGTTTATTATACATACTTTGCATGTTTTGGAACATAACTTTACTTTGATACCCTCAAGCTTTCTTACCAAAAAAATGTACTGAACACCAAAAAAAGAATTCTACCATTACAATGGTACTACCTGTTTTAGTAACGACTGCACAATTAAATTGTATTCAAAGATCAAATTTAGTAAATGATTACCAAATTTAGTAACTGAGCACCTAATCTTAGCGAACAAATTAATACAATATTTCTACCTAAATAACCCACTATGATTGCTATAAAATGTATTTAAAGACCAAATTTAGTAAATGATTACCAAATTTAGTAACTGAGCACCTAATCTTAGCGAAGAAATTATTACAATATGTCTACCTAAATAAGTCACTATGATTGCCATAAAATGTATGCATATTACCAAATAAAGTAGTACTTGCCGCTACCAAATACCAAATAGCTACCAAAACCCGAATCAGCGTACCCCACTTCCATGTGGTCTTGTCTGTCTTACCCCTAGAGTGTATATAAAAACCCGCGGAGACAGAAGCTTGCGAAGGAGGTCCTGAGCGGAGCGTAGGTCGAGTGCGCACGTGAAACGAAGGACCGACGATGAAACGAAAGGCACGCTGATGAAATCTCGGATTCGATAAATTTTGGTTCATAAATATGAAAACGAAAAAAGTTTTTTATTCAATTTATAACAGGCATTCTAAATCAATAAAACAGCTTGAAATGTTCATCATCATCATATAATCGTATCAGCCGAAAGACGTTCACTGTTGGGCCTCCCCCAAAGGGTGCCAAAGTGATCGGTACCACCATCCAGCGGACTCCCGCGACCTAGCTCTAGACTAGCTCATCAGTCCACCTCGTGGGTGTTCTAGCCACGCTGCATCTTTCGGTACCTACGTGTTCGCACTCGAGAACCTTTCAGCCGCAAAGGCCGTCGGTTCTGCGTACAATATGCCCAGCCCTTACGCTCTCAGTTTAGCGATTCGTAGAGATTTATATTACCTTAGTTCTGCTGCGGATTGCCTCATTTCTGATGCGATCACGCAAAGAAACTCCCAGGATAGGCCTCTGCATTGCCCTTTGTGTGACTTTGAGTCGTCTTATGAAGCCCATAGTAAGCGACCACGTTTCAGTGCCATATTCATCACATGCAACACACACTGGTCAAATACTCTCGTCTTGAGACACTGCGGAATATTAGACGAAAAGACGAAATTGTTATCAATTAAGCATTTATACTCCAGGCAAAATACGGTTTTGAAAAACATTAATTTATAATAGCGTTTGTTTTGTTGATTTCATTTTAAAATGTTATTCTAAGATGCTGTTTTCAAGAATCCGACAAACTTTCCACCCGGAAGTAATTATATGTAGATTTGAATGAAGCATGCATTGTCTTTTTTTGTATGATTTAACTTGAATATTATAAAGCAAATGTAAATGAACCAAAATAAAGACAAAAATATTAATAATATTTTTTCTGACTTTTTGAAATCTAGTTCCTTTATCATTTTTTTGATGTCTGAAATTTTGTCGGATTCTGTCGCTGGGTAACTATTTAATTGATAATATATCCGTTACACAGAAAAAATAAGCTATTATAAATTATTTCCAAAATTGTTTTTTTATCCATACAAGTTGTCAGTTCATTGACTGGACTATTACTAAAATATTGTAAAACCTCAGTAAATACATTATTTTTTTCAGAAAATACAGAGCAAGAGGAACTAAAGCAGCTGTTACGCGTTGTTTCATCCCGACCTATAAATATTACGATGTATGGCATCTTGAACGTCAATATGACATTGATTCCTGCGTGCGTCGCCCTGATCGCTTCGTACACAATCGTCGTTCTGCAGTTCAATAACATCGTATAACGTCCTGAATTTTTGTATAAATATATGTCAATTGTAATGATTCAATGTTTTGTTTTTGTATTCAATTTTATTGTTATTCTTTTAGTATTAGTTGACCTACAGAACATAATAAACATAATATATGAGTGAATATATAATATGAGATTATTTAATGTGAACGACTGTTTTATAAAACTGTCATTGGAATTTGAATATTTTACCATGAACCGTTGTGTCGAGGCGTTTAATATCCGCACAGACAGACAGATATGATATGAGTAAGACTAAGCTGACTAGTTGACAGACTGTTTTGGAATGACAGACTTGACGTGCACGACCGAAAGCCGGACGGACGATAGAGATGTGAAGACGAAGACTGACAAAAACTGTACAGACAGACCGTACGCGTTGCTTTTTGAATGGACTAATAAGATGCAATTCGGTCCACTTAAATAATCTCAACTATCCAGACCACTTTCATAACAAAGTAGTTTGTTTTCCAATTTACCGAGAGCTTTCGGATGTCGCCCAGATTTCCTTACAAGTCGGTCAGAAAGCGACTTACTCATTGAAATGAGTTAACGACTACGATTTGTCGCTCGGCGCTTCCATGCATGCGCTTGAAGTGAACCGGGCCGAGCCATCTAATAGGCATGATGCCTCATGTTTAAATTGATAAATGATAACGTAGTATGCTGAATGGATAGTAAACCATCAAATTATCGTAATTAAGTATGAATTATAAAATATAATTAAAATCATAAAAGGATATGAACCTTGAAAGTTTAGAAAAAAATAGCATTTTTTTATTGTCCAAGAGTATGATTTCGCCACCAAAACAACAATTTACCTGATTTTCTATACAACGATTAGTACAAATGTCAGTTGTGACGTCATACCTGTGTGTCTATTAGTATGAAGCGTTTTGCGCTGCCGCCAGCGAGGTCAATCTTTGTCTCAAATGTTTGGGTATTTATGTTCTTTAATTGTAGTTGCTCTCATACAAACATTTGTTCCTCTCCAAAAACTGGTTCGAATGACATCATTAAAAAATATTAGTCATCATTCCTATTGCCCCCGGCCCAATAAGCTTACCAGGTCATCAGGCCACCTTGCGGGGGACCCACACTGCGCCTTCCAGCACGTGGTCGCCACACGAGACCTTTTCCGCCCTATAGTCCGTTTTTTTTAGGATTAGAAATACGGTAAACAAAGAAGCAGTCGTCGTCAACCTTTTCTGCTTGGGACAAATATTAAATGTTGTTACGAAGTCCTTAACAGAACGAGAACTTAACAGGACTATATTAGTTATTTTGTATTTTTCCTGTATAATAAATAAAAAGCAAATGTTGACCACCACACGTTTCTCATTTGTTGTTAATGGATTATGTCTCTGTCTCTTTGCTTTTGGTGAAGGCAAAACGTTCGGGGGAGAACAAGTCGGTCTTTTTAGCAAGCCACTTGACCTGCCTCTGGTTGGTCCATCGCAGTCCGCACGCCACCACACAGCGAAAAATAAAATCTTAATATCAATTAACAAATAGATACTCGTATAATAATCTCGTAATCTGAATTCAAAAATTATTTGATTACAAAGAAAACAAGAAAAAGAACGTGATACGATTGACAATTTTGACAATGTCGACAGCGAAAAAAACGAACCGACCGTTTCAAACCTCTTCTTCTTTAGGTTTTTTATTATGCAACCTTTTCAGTACTGAATAACGAAATTTAAAATAACAAGAGTCAAAAAATAAATACTTTCAAAATAAATGTATTGTTGTAAGTATTATTTAGATAGATATAAATAATGAAAATACTTCTATCATTTTAGGGTCGACAAAAGTCGTCTTTTTAATGGCTGTTTGAGATACTTTGACAGTTGAGTGGCATAAAGTGTCTTATATAAAAGACCTCTTGCTTCGTACTTTATCCTTCTTTCTAATGCTATTAAAAGCACTATAACGGCCATCGGTTCTACTTGCACGTTTCTATTAAGTAACTACATTGATTCACATCCTGCAATTTCGTATCAGACTGGACCACCTTGAATTCAACATTCCTTCCTAAATTTTGCATAGTCGTGGGAAAAAAAAACAGTTATCAGATTACCTGTTCGTATGCGCGCTGAGTTTAATTGTAACAAATTCAGTTGAAATTGCATAACATTGTACAGTCAAAGTCACATACTTGTACAAAATGTAAAGTCAGCAAAGTAGGTAGTTTGTTGCGTAGTTTATAGTCACTAGTACAGTCGACGCCATAGATATGTATACACTTTCGGCCTCATTGCAAAGACCTTAAGAGGAAACACAAGGGCCGTTTTTCCATAGAAACGTAGTTGTTTTCTCCATGGATAATTGCAGTAGAGCAATATTTTTTTCCATAAAAACCTAAGAAAAATGCTAGATTTTCCGCTGTGTTCAAACATCCAGAAAACAATTTTGACTAGATTATTTAAAAAAAGGAAAACATAGGAACACGGCCACGGCCAAAGCCTTTCTTTGATTTTTAATAATAAAAATAGTTAAAAAGGTCAAGTTTTGGAGAAGAAATCAGGGGACTACGAAACGTTGATTTTATGTATTTTTAATTATTTTCGGTCCAAGCTGCAGTTGTCTCTATCGCGCTCTGCGGGGGGAGGCTTGAGGTTGGCGCGACAGCACCCGTCTAGTACCCATAGTATAAGCTTTTGCTTAGTTTGGGACTATAGCACGAATTGAGTAAGACTGTGCCAAAAAAAACAAATTGCGCGGTGCCGACCCTTTTAAAACCTGAATACTCATTTCTTGAAACACCCTATTGAAGTCCTCCGGAAAAGCCTGGGCACGACGCATATTCCATAGCCGGAGCAATTGCCGGACGAAATTCTCCTGGAACCGCACCGTGTACGACCATTTGACATTTATTTCGTTACAAGAATGAGTAAATGTACTCGTTCCGTCCTTGCCATTAAGGATGAGTACCAGAGCTGTGTGAGGTTGCGAGGCAGCGAGGAAGGGAACAATGCACAAATAGGAAGCGATCCGGAATTTTCTAAATTGTTTTTGATACTAAAATGATAAACGTCTGGATGTCTGAGGTGCGGCTGATGATATATTCATTCATTATTTCAGAGTGTCGGTTAAAACTTAAATATGATGACTTGGTACAAACGCCAACACTGTTAACTGACCATCCTGTGTTTATATAGAACCTTATTACAATGCACATAAGGTGCACCGATGGTCAGTTAGCTTTGTTGTCGATAGTACCATCGTAATGCGTGAAACTTTGCAACAGAAAAACTAGACAAAATGATAATAACATGCACACGTTCCAACACATATAGGGAAAAAAACGAATGGGAAATTTGCAACGTGCAATTAAACCATTTGGGATCCGATGCGTTAACTACAATATTTTTATACAACCATATTAAACTTTATTTTATCAATTGCATTCAAAGCTAAATATAATAACATTCATATGTTTAAAAAACAACACGACGTTATACGACGTTATTGAACTGTAGAGCGACGATTGTGTACGAAGCCATTAGTGCGACGCACAGTGGGCTGGATGGCTCGAAAAGAGGACATTCGCACTTTTTTCAGAAAATCATTTTTTGAAAAATGCTATCCAATAGAGAATTATATGAGGAACAATAAATGTGGTATACATTTTTGCGAAATAAGGCATATTGACAGCAGAAAAAAATAAAGTCTGTTTTTTTTGTATGGGACCCAAAAATAGGTATCTTGTTTCTCAGAAACTATTAGAGGTCCCGTCTTCTACCTTTCAAGACTTTGTTTTTCTACTTTTATAGAGTAAGAAACGATAAGCAGATTTTCTATTCAGGTGCTGTTTTTTTTTTTTAGTCCAGTAAAAGTTAACACATTTTAGATTTTTTCGTTTATGTCTTTTTTGGGATGCCACAATATTTTTTGATAGTAGTTTAATTCTATAATATTAATAACAAGTTACAGATGCGACGATTTTTGACATTTTTTTTTGGGAAACAGTTGATTTTGGTTTAAATTTGTTGTTAGTTATTTACAACTCAATCATTTTATGGAAGACGAAATAGTGAGTATTCTTTTATCTTGAAACAATTATTATTCGCAAAAACAAAATGAATCATAAAATGTTAATTATATTTTACAATATGGTCAAATAAGACTCATTTAAAATAACGATTTAACTAATAGGCCACCACTTAATGATTGCATAAACGTATATCTTATAATGTCTTTAGTTAAAGATTATTGTATTGTAAATGCGTGTTAATTTACTACAATTGTTTAACTGATAAACAATATGCATAATACTTAATTTAGAAGAGTTCAGTTAACTAATGATGTCATTGCTAATGCCCCTCGATGCTCATCGCTAATTGATGAGATTATGACCATGTAGCGATGCTCTTATTAATTAGTGATTTACACTATTAGGTAGTAGTTTCTTACCTAACATTAATGAGTTTTATATTAAGGGTGAACCCCAGATTACGTTTCACTTAAGTGGGGATAAGCTAAAATTATAATAAAAGGGTGATATACTTAACACATAAATTAGTTTCTCGAAAACAATACTCGGTTATCGTTTCTCAGTTAGTACGGAATTGACTATACTAATAATAATGGAAAGTCTTGTTAACAATATTGATTTGTTTAACGTGTTGAATAATATTGGATCTTTATCGGACAATACAAAGTTATATGGATACTTGAAGGTGACATTAAACTTATCTGAAGAACAAGAACAGTTATATGTGAAGTTTTGTCAAAGGTACTGCTCAAATATCCAAAGAAGATGGAGAAAGTCTAATCGCATTCGTGGCGATTTTATGAAGAATAACAGGGAATGGCTAAGCAGGGCCATATGTTGGCCAAAAGATGATTTGTCGGTGGCCGAAAACTTTCAAGAGGATGATGATGACGATGACGCTGAAAATGTTCCACCAAATAAAAACATTGTGGAATCTTCATTTGATCCCGCAACACCTTCATCTTCACGGAAACCTTTTGAAGACCTTTCGACGAGACAGAAGAGAAGACGATTAGAGCGGATAAGCAAATCCTTATCGCCCGAAGAAGTGAGTGCAGCTAACTGTAAACAATTAAAGCAGGGCGGCCACGCGAGTTTAAACAAGATTATTGATTATTTGCTGCATCACCCAGAAGACATAAAAAATGTAGATGACTACATACACAAACAAAAAATGAATAAGTTACTATCACCAGAGAAAGCTTTAGCCTTAATGACTTCATTGAAACTTACTAAGTGGCAGTATATTAATTTACGTGATGTAGCGAGTGACCAAGGAGTAAATTTATATCCATCATATTTTGCCATTCAGAACGAAAAACAAATGTGCTACCCTTCGAATGAAAATGTTGTTATAACTGAAGATGGTGCCAGAATAAAATTACAAGCTTTATTAGATTTAACTGCCAAAAGGCTTTTGAAGGCGATTGGAGGTGAATACGAAAACAAAGTTTTGAAGCTGCAGAGTAAATGGGGTTTTGATGGAGCTTCTGCACAAAGCAACTACAAAATGAAAACGCAAAGTGAATTTGATGTGTCAAGCGTTTTTATGGCTAGTTTAGTACCACTTAAGTTAACATGTGATGGTGAAACTGTATGGGAGAATGATAGACCATCATCAACTGGGTTTTGTCGTCCAATTATGTTTCAGTTTACAAAGGAAACAAAAAGCATGGTTGAAAAATATAAATCCGAAACACAGGCGGAAATAGATGCCCTTGTGTATACTGAAATTACTGAATCTTCTACGAAAGTAGAACACGAGCTTCACTTGACAATGATTGATGGGAAAATTTCTTCATATCTGTCAGAAACTTCAACAGCTTCATGTGATATTTGCCGTGCTAAACCAACGGAAATGAATAAAATTGATGATTTAAGTAAAAAAAATATCAGAGAGGATATGTTACAATATGGGTTGTCGTCATTACATGCCTGGATTAGGTGTATGGAATACTTACTTCATATAGGTAATTTAACTTTTTTATTATAAACGTATTTTTTGCTTTACACTCTTTACTTTGAGTCATTTGGTAATAACATTATTTTTTTTAGCTTACAGATTGCAATTCAAGAAATGGACCGCAGCAAAAGAGAACAAGATTTTGAAGGAACAAGCGAAGAAACGGATTCAAGACGAATTTAAATCTGAACTGGGATTACTAATTGATGTCGTTAAGCAAGGAGCTGGGACAACAAACGATGGTAACACTGCCAGACGCTTCTTCTCCAACCCTGAAATCACAGCCCGTATTACGGGAATCGATGTCAATGTGATTCAACGATTTCATGTAATTTTGCAAGTGATTGCTTCTGGAGAACATGTAAATATAACAAAATTTTCTGACTATTGTCGTGAAACTGCAGTTTTGTGTACAAGTGAAGAGTTATACGCGTGGTATTATATGCCATCTAGCGTACACAAGCTTTTAATACATGGGGCTGACATAATTAAGCATTTCGGCATGTTACCAATTGGAAAATTATCAGAAGAAGCATCAGAAGCGAGGAACAAAGATTTTCGCAATGTGAGAGAACACCATGCTAGAAAATGTAGCAGAACCATGACGAATGAAGATATTTTGCACAACTTTCTTATATCTACTGATCCACAAATAACTCTTCTAAGACCACGACTAACTAAGAAAGCTAAAAAACTCTCACCCGAAGCTTTAGAATTACTAATTATAGAAAATAATACGAGCGACGACCATGAATATAATCTTTTTGAAATGTTAGAAAATACCAATGAATAACTTTTTCACTAAGTGTAGTAATTTTTGTATTTAGGTATATGTATTTTTTTAAGAAATGTTATTTTATGTATCGTAATTATTATACCATAACCATATTACTTTTTGTTGTTTATTGTTTATTTTAAATGACATGTGTCTATTGTAAAACATTAGATTATTTCTTTTTAGTTGTATGAAAAATGTAAAAAATGTACTTAGGATTTTTTTATAACTTAATAAACGTTACATATATTATGTGTTATTATCATTTTTACTTTTAACTATCGAAATATAATGTAAAAACCCAAAAAAGTCATAAACGAAAAAATCTAAAATGTGTTAACTTTTACTGGACTAAAAAAAAAAACAGCACCTGAATAGAAAATCTGCTTATCGTTTCTTACTCTATAAAAGTAGAAAAACAAAGTCTTGAAAGGTAGAAGACGGGACCTCTAATAGTTTCTGAGAAACAAGATACCTATTTTTGGGTCCCATACAAAAAAAACAGACTTTATTTTTTTCTGCTGTCAATATGCCTTATTTCGCAAAAATGTATACCACATTTATTGTTCCTCATATAATTCTCTATTGGATAGCATTTTTCAAAAAATGATTTTCTGAAAAAAGTGCGAATGTCCTCTTTTCGAGCCATCCAGCCCACTGTGCGACGCATGCGGGAATCAACGTCATATTGACGTTCGCGACTCCAAACGTCGTTGTGTTTATGGGTCGGGATGAAACAACGCGCAAAAGCTGGCTTAGTTCCTTTTGTTCCGTGTAATCTGAAAAAATATAATAAGTTCTTACAATAGTTTAGTCAATGAAAACATTTAAGCTGTTTACTGTTTCTTTACCATTTATTTATTTATTTATTATTTATGGAAATTTTATGAATAAAGTAGGTACATATATTAAAAATTACCTCCAAGTGAGCATACTCGTACGAGTAGATGTTGCAAGCCACGAGTCAATTTGCTAGCGTTATTCTGTATATTTTGCGCCGATCGAGCAACCATGGTCACGTGTATCATTGAGAACAGTGTGGATGCGTAAAGTGCTGTGACTCTGAGCCAGTCGTTACGCGTGGAAAAGCCCTTTAAACGTAACATTTTGTTAAATAGGACTAATCGTTAAAACTACGACTAATTTGTTAAAAAGAGGAATTGAGTAAAGCATAGTAAGCCTCAACGTAAGTGTTCTCTACTCTCTATCTACAATTCTACACCCTACATCAGCTTATTTCGATGCGCCGAATTTAGCGTTACCCGGAGAACATTAAAAAAAACCGGCCAAGAGCGTGTCGGGCCACGCTCAGTGTAGGGTTCCATAGTTTTTGTATTTTTTTTCAAAAACTATTCAACCTATCAAGTTCAAAATAATTTTCCTAGAAAGTTTTTATAAGGTTCTACTTTTGAGATTTTTTTTATATTCTTAAAACTTATGGTTCAAAAGTTAGAGGACAGGGGACACATTTTTTTTAACTTCTGGAGCGATTATCTCCGAAAATATTAACATTATCAAAAATGATTATAGCAAACCCCTATTCATTTTTAAATACCTATCTAACAATATATTACAAGTTAGGGTTGAAATGAAAAAAAAAAACACTCCCCAGGTTACGTATAGGGGAGGTACCCTAATAAAAAAAAAAAAAAACACTTTTTATTTTACCACTTTGTCGGCGTGATTGATTTACATATTAGTACCAAATTTCAGCTTTCTAGCTTTCTTTTTTTCTTTCTTTCTATTGCTAACGGTTACTGAGATTATCCGCGGACGGACGGACAGACAAAGCGAAACTATAAGGGTTCCTAGTCGACTACGGAACCCTAAAAACGGTTAAACGTCTAAAACTATGTCCGTCTGTAATCATAAGCGGTGTTCGTTTAAATCTGAATGTATGGTAAGTTTGTCAGTTTTCTATGTAATGACAGCAGCCGGCGCCATATTTAACGTTGATCGGTCTGTAACCGTAAGTTGGTGGAACCCGCCCTAAGTATAAGTTGCAAGTTAAGCCGTTATATTCACATACACATGAATAACACTACATTTTGGTTTTCGAAACTAATTGTTCTGATTTAAGACGCTGTCAACACCAAAATGCCCTTGAGGATTTTGGATAGCGCGCACACTGTCTATTTGTATTAGAGTAAACGAGAGCGAGTGTTACTGGGCGGCCCGGTTTTTGAAGATAATAGTACAAAAATATTGAAATAAAAAAAGGGTAAATTATTTGTGAAATATGACTCGCTAGCGGTTTAGGTATGAATATGTTGACTTCATGTTTTTAATTGCAGACCCGTCAAAAAAATAAAGACAGAACCGTTTAATGTGATTTTAAGACCAGTCTTTGCAATTATTTTCTATCGAGCCGATTTCGTCAAATTATGTATCGAGCCCGTCTACGGTCTTTGAAATATGGTGAATATTAACATATATTTTATTTGTTGTCCTAGAACAAATAGTTTTTCTTAAAAAACTGCTTAAAAAACATAAATTTCACCAAATTAGGTCTTGTCAGCCTCTTAATGAAAATAATTGCGTAATTTCGTATATAAAGGGTCAGTTACATAATTACATTCATAAGATTCTATTTAAAACCACTTACCTGAAGTCCAATTCTTACCATAACGTAGAACAATGAAACGTAAAATGTAATGAATACGAAAAAAGACATCGCTATCTGCAAAAAAGTAGATTAAGGTTTTATTTTCCACTTTTTTTTATTGCAATAAAATAAAACAAATAAAAAAAGTCACCTGCACGCCATAAATTTTATTAAAAAGCATGCTACTTTTAGTAATATTCCGATAGAGAAGTCGCCATTCTTCAATCTTATTTTTTTGGGAGCCATTGGCATTTTCTGTTAATATTACTGTTGTAAAGTAATCAACAGTATCTTCCTTTTTTACAGAGCGTGTGATACACTGCAGTTGTTCAGATATAATGCAGAGTAGGCAGTATTGGATTGCGAGCTCGAGATGAAAGCGAACAGTAGAAAGAATTCTATTGAATAGTATTTTGTAATCGGCAGGTTCCTTGAAGTTATAGTTAATAATAAATGACAAAACTAAGCCAATCATTGCGGTTAGGTACCCGCACCAGACGCAAATTCCCAGTTTAAGGAGCATGTTCAGGCGACGTCTATACACGTTATCACCATTGTAATACATGGGATTGCTGTTTATATATTCCAGGAGCTTTACGAATGTTTTAGAGTAATAACATGACAGCAATACGGAACTAAAAGTAAGCGAGTTCGTCAAAATAAACTGTATTATACTGTTAACGCCACTTATGCACTGTAAAGTATACAATGCTAAAACAAATTCTGCCAATATCCGAATTAGAACAAACAATTTAACAGGAATGCTCCACGTTACAAACTGTCTGCTAAAGCCGAGGATGTTTTCGATTCTGATGAATATATTTAACCATTTTAGCTCAATATTCATTTTTTATAAGTGCCGCAGACTTGAAGTCGATATTTATCGGTCTGTACCGATGCTCGGAGCGAAATGCCGCTCTGTTGCGGATTGCTGATACTTACATTAACGTCTAATACGATAAATTGAATGACTCCAGGAAAAATCAATAACCACTTAAACAGAGTAGGTGCCTGTATCTAATTGGATTTAATGTTGTATGTAATGTTGCCATAACATCGGTAAAAAGACTACTACTCCAGGTAAAATACGGTTTTGAAAAACATTAATTTATAATAGCGTTTTTTTTGTTGATTTCATTTGAAAATGTTATTCTAAGATGATTTAGTCAAGAATCCGACAAACTTTCCACCCGGAAGTAATTATGTAGATTTAAATGAAGCATGCATTATCTTTTTTTGTACGATTTATCTTGAATATTATAGAGCGTAAATGAACCAAAATAAAGACAAAAACATTTATAATTTTTACTGACTTTTTAGAAGCCAGTTAACTTATTATTTTTTGATGTCTGTGTCGGATTTTGTCGCTGGGTAACTATTTAATTGATAATATATCCGTTATACATAAAAAATAAGCTATTATAAATTATTTCCAAAATTGTCATTTTTTCCATACAAGTTGTCAGTTCATTGCCTGGACTATACAGTAAGTGGAACATACCGAAGACTTATTAGAAGTGTCCAGTAAAACGCGAGACTTTTAAGGCGCCGTAGGTTCAGCGAAGTTAAGCGAACAGAGTTTTTGAAACAAAATAATGCGTCTGTTTATAATAACATGGTTTCAAAAAAATACGAGCAGTAATCTTGAGGCTTTTCTGCAGCGAGATCACTGATTCGAAACTTGATGAAGCAATTTTCGCTCGATAGAAAAAAATCACGAACATAGGTCTAAAATACACTTAAAATATTTGGAACAAATTATGCACAAAAGCAAATATATTAAAATTGCTTCTAAAAATCGGCTATATCATGTTTGAGAGAATTCAGTGTTTACTTTTTTATTAATTTAAACGGCCAAAAAATTAAAATTAAAAAACATGATATCCGCGTTTCCGAGCACGCACTTCCATCTCGCTCAAGCTTATGCTCAGTGAGAGGGAGAGAAGACCATGAACCTACGGCGGCGCCTTTTTGGAATCAATATTTGTCCAGTAAGTAAGTATGAAATTCCTATTACGTATCCATGCGTCACCGACCTATACAAAAACTAAAGATGAGAGGCGATGAGGTCGTATATATGAATTAAAAAAAAACAGTTATTTCGAATGCTATTTTATTACAATTTTTTAATATGCATACGAGTAATTGTTCTATATAAGTACACTTGCAATTTACACCAAGAACAAATTTATATTAAAAAAGGTCAGCACGGTTGGCACTGTTGGCAGTACAAAGAAACTCATGTGCATATTTAAAAAAAAGTAGGTAGTGACAAGGTTGGTGTGGAAAAGTTTGTATGCTGCATTTAGCTCATAATTGCATGTGTGTGTTGTGTAAAATGGTGGAAAAAAGTTAAGATTATTGTTGTTATTTCAGAATTCATTTATTGTGTTGTTTAGAAAAAAAAGGTCTGAGTTATAATTAAAACTATAAACATCACTACATAGTATAAAACAAAGTCGCTTCCCGCTGTCTGTCCCTATGTATGCTTAGATCTTTAAAACTACGCAACGGATTTTGATGCGGTTTTTCTTAATAGATAGAGTGATTCAAGAGGAAGGTTTATATGTATAATATAGTACCCGTGCGAAGCCGGGGCGGGTCGCTAGTTAGTTATAAATTGGTAAAACAGTGCAATTAACGCAGTATTTATAATATGTAATATAAACCGCAATGAAATTAAGGCGAGATTTAAAAGATTATAATTTTTTTGTGTGACTTATTACAATTCTGCAATACTCAGTTGAGACGAGTCTGATTCTGAAAAAGCGGCCAAGTGCGTGTCGGACCACGCACAACGAGGGTTCCGTGCCTATTAAAAAGGTCGTATCGTTACTGAAATCATATGGCACTTACGTCCTTTTCTTTAAGGAAGGCAGTTTTTTAGAAATATCTCAAAAACCTTTAAACCGATCTTGTTCAAAACAATTTTCGCTGAGAGAATTTAATAAGCCCTATGAGCATGATTTTTTTCATATTTTTAAAATACACGGCTCAAAAATTAGAGGGGGGGGACACAACTTTAGTGACTTTAGAGGAGATTATCTCCGACTCTATTCACTTAATCAAAAAAATTGCTGATAAACCTTATATTTATTTTGAAAGGCCTATCGATTGATGTGCCACACGTGGGCTTGCAATGAAAAAAAAATTTTGACTTTCAGTTTTATGTATGGAGTGCACCCCTAAAAAAAATTTTTTTATTAATTTAGTTACAAAACTATGTAGCGGTTAACAAAATACACCTATTCTGAAAATTTTATTCAAATAAACCTTATAGTTTTCGAGTGAAATGCCTGTGATATACGGACGGACAGACACAGACAGACAGACAGACAGACAGACATGACGAATCTATAAGGGTTCCGTTTTTTGCCATTACGAGAAATTCATTAAGTAGAAGGAAGGCTAATAATTGGTCAGAGAATGTGTCTGGCTTATTTCAACCATTTGCGCCAAAGAATGCAGCCGGTCTAGCTTAAGGTAGAATCAAACGTTCACTTGAATGAATGTTCACTCGAGTGAATGCTTCATTTCTCTTTCATGTTTTGTTTCACTTTTCGTTCAGACGTGTCACTTTGAGTGAAAGATGCAAAATGAAACAAGAAAATGAAAGAAAAGTGAACCGTCTGATTCTACCTTTATGGCCAGTTTTATTCTACGCTTCGTTGTGTAGTACAGTCGACTTCAAAAGGGATTGGCGGTAGAGTGTCGATAGCGTACGGACGTTAGCTTAAAATTATTTTTGAGTTTAGTGTTTTTGATCGATATTTTTCGGTGAAATATTATAGAATTTAGTTTTAAATATAGTTACTATTCCTTTCCATGGTTGTGGGAGGTTGGGTAAGTTGATTGTGTCTGTGTTTTAGAAGTAGTTTAGATATATTTGTTTTTTTCGTAGTTTAGAGGGTAGGCTGGATCAGTGTCCTCATGAGTGAGGATGCTGATTTGGTCGACCCAGGAGATGGGGACTTCCGTCCAATGTTAAACAATGTGAGTCTATCTCAACACGAAATATTTGAAAACTCACAGGCGGAATTTTTCACTCCAGCTATGGGCAACCAAAAAAAAGAAAGACGTAGGAGGGCACGCGAAAACCGCGAGAGTAGCCTTGATAATAAACGATCGCGGTCATTACATGAACCAACGGAGCGTAGTTTCGAAGATCAGAATACTATAGCGAATAGTAATCGGTTTCAGGCAGTTGATTCGCAGATTCCCCCCGGGCAAAATATGATTACCCAGCCTCAGATTGAGGCCACGCCCCCGGCACATTAATGGACGTAGTTAAAGGAAAAAGATCCAATCCACAGAAAGTTGAGCAAAAGTTATGGCCGTTTAAAGTTTCAACCGTGATTCCTCAAAACTGGTACATTTTTTTTATAATATATGTTTGGATGAAAATTTAGTTGAGTCGTGTATTAAGGTCACCCGGGGCTAAAGCAACTGTGCGGTAAAAGCAACTAATCGATTTATGTCATAATCTATTGATTTTGGTAAGACGTGCCATCTGTTGAAGACTAGAGAAATTATTGCTTTTTCATATGAACTGTAGATGGTGCCTCTGAGTCGATTACTGTTGTACTGACAGAGCATTTTTTGCCAGCCGCCATTTTGGAGCAACGCGTTGAAACCTCGTTTGTTTTGTTTTGTGCCCAAAAAAATTTTTCAAGTGGTTTCCCACAAATTTGCAAGTTCATTCTAGTAAAGAGACAAAACGTAAGTACTTTTGGTATATATGTTTAAGCGCTATGTCTTAGAATTCTCATTGTATTGATACAGTTACATTAACCTCAATGTTTTGTGTAAATGGGTGATTGCAACTATTTCTGCAGTCACAATAGCCCCACAGTATTTGTATGAAAAATACAAATCACTAGTGATGCTTCGCATCGATACTGTGTCGATATTTCGATACGTGCATTTCAATAGGGGATATTCCGCAAAGCTCTGCGTAGGGGGCGACACCACCGTAAAGGGTAACAATGTCAGATGTCATGTGTCATGATGCCGCAATGTCAATGTAATTTTATTATAAAACTCATATATATTCCTTATTTACATGTTATGTATGAGTAACAAATAAAGTAAATGAATAATAATTAGACCGTATTCAATACTTGTTTTGTTTGTAATTATTGATGTAGTAAAGCCTGACGTGAACTTAATTCATTTGGCTTTAACATACATGGTATCGGAACGTACACCGGCTTTGACAGTTTTATGTAAAGGTGTTGTCATTGTCAAAAACTCTTTCCTCTTGTGCTAGTGCTGCACTCTGGTGTGATAAAATGGCAGTAATATCCCCTATTACTTGATTGTATAAAATGTTTACCTGTCTGTGCATAATTGTTACTTAATCAAAAGAAACAATAAGACGAGTGCTGCTTATTTATAAAAAAAACTTATCCAGGAGACCTACAGTGCACAAAATACGTACAGTCGAGTTCATAAATATATGTACACTTTTTTACCTAATCGAACGCGTTTGCATACTAATTGTTAGCGGCCGCATTCGAGTTGGTAAAAAAGTGTACATATATTGGAGAACTCGACTGTACCTATCCTAGTTATAATAAAATATATAACTACATGAACTAAATTTAAATACTTACTTACATATATTATGTACATACACTTACATAATATACTTGTATAATCTATACATATTTAGATAAATTAATTGTAAATGATATTTCATAACTTATTTTAAAGACAAATTTATATCATTAAAGCAAATGAATTATTTTATTTCTTGTTCTAGATGGTTCGAAACTATAAAAGAAAAAGGGAGAAAGGTTATAATCGGGAAACGCTTCTTGAAGCTGTACGACTAGTGAAGCAAAAAAAGTTAAACAGTTATGCTGCTGCGGAACGGTTTAATATTCCTCGGTCAACAATTATATCACATGTATACGCTACGCGCGGACAAAAACAGATAAACCCTGGAAAAGATACTGTGTTTTCCAGATCATTTGAGCAAGAGATATCTTCATATTTAAAAATAATGGAAAACAATGGATTCCCTTTTACGACAAAAGAACTCAAGGCGTTGGTGTCAGAATATCTGAAAAGAAATGGCATAATTAATCCATTTAAAGACGATATACCAGGTGACGAATGGCTCCGTGGATTTCGCAAGAGAAACGGGTTATCACTAAAAAAACCGCAATCTGTAGAAATTGCCCGTAAAAGGGCATGCAATCCATACACAGTGTATGAATATTTCGATTTATTAGAAAATGTTTTGCGTGATCTCGATCTTACTGAAAAACCTGAAAAAATTTACAATCTCGATGAAACTAGTTTCTGCAATGATCCGTCCAAAATCCGGGTCATTGGTGAAAAAGGGGTTCGCAGCACCAGAACTACTAGTTCCCCAGGAAGAGATAACACGACTGTATTATTGGCGACAAATGCAGTCGGTGATAAAGTTCCACCACTTATTATATTTCAGGGCAAACATTTGTGGAATGAGTGGTGTTACAAAGATCAATCAGTCAAAACAGCTTACACTGTTAGTCGAAAGGGTTGGATGGAGACTTCCATTTTTGAAAAATATTTTAGCACCGTGTTTTTGCCTGCAATTGGAAATGACAGGCCTGTTTTGTTAATCTACGATGGACACTCCACTCACGTGGACTTAAATGTAATCAAGCTGGCTCAATCTGAAAACATAACTATTATAAAATTACCACCACACTCATCCGACACTCTTCAACCATTAGATTGTAGTGGTATGAAACCAATGAAAGACCGATGGGATGAGGCCCTTGTTAAATGGCAAAGACTGCATATTGGTGCCAAACTACCAAAATTGGAATTTTCAAAAATACTGACTGAAATATGGGCCAATATGAACCCCGTCATTCTGCAAAACGGATTTAAAAAAACTGGGATATACCCATTCAACCGGTATGCAATATCCAAAAACATATTTGATCCTTTGAAATTAGCCCAATGGGAAAAGGATCAAGCAATCAATCATCACGAGGTTGAATATGTTACCCAATTTTCCATGCCTGACTTTGAGAATAACGCGGAAACACTTGATAAAACTTCATGTTATTGTACGCATAAGACTGACGGAAAACAAGTGCATGTTGCCGTACCGACACTCTTAAGCTTGACACTCCAAATTTTCAATAAGACTGCAAATAGTTTGGAAAACATTAGGTCTAACAAGAACTGTACAAACGCCGAAGTAACAGAAAGTCAAGAAGAAGTACGGAGTGAAGAAGATCAGATGGAAGAAGGAATATTCGGATCAAAGTTTAAACAAGACATTAGTACGACAGTAAAGAAAGAAGGAATAAATACAAGAAAAGAAGACAAAAAAGTGGAGTGGACAATCTACGAGAAACAAAAACTGGAAAAGCAAGCATTAAAACAAGATTTTGAACAAGCCAAGAATACCATTCCTAATGGTTCTAAAAGCAACTCATCATCAAAAATAACAATACTTCAAAACATACTAATTAAACCTGCAACATCAAATAATGAAACTACAAAAATAAATATTAATCAAAATCTTCAACACTCACAAAAGCCCGCAGATAAATTTAATCGACATAATATAGAGAACGTAAACACACAAAATATTATAAATGTATCATTCCAGGAACTGTTGTTACAAAAAATAGCTCGCAATGATCCACCCAAAACAAAAAAGAAGCGTGTGTCTAAAGGCGCCGAAATCTTGACTTATAAGGAAGTCACTGATCGAATGGAAAGAGAGCAAGAAGAGAAAAAAAGGGAAGCAGAAATGAAAGAAATCAGAAGAAACATAAAAAAGGAAAATTCTACGAAGAAAAAGAAAGGAATAAAAGGGAAAGCAAAAAAGACACAACTCATACCAAAGAGAAACATTAAAAAAAAGGCGATGAAAAAGAAAACGCCATACGAAACAGATAGTGATACCAGTGGTTCGTACCAAAGTGGTGATTCTTCAGAGAGCGAGGAACTAGAAAGTTTTAACCAAAGATTGCTGGAAGAGAACTCGGGTGATTCTTTAAACATTGAAGAAGATTTATCTAATTTAAACAAGGAAAACGACCAAACACCTAAAAAGACAAAACGAAACCGAAAAAAACCACGTCTAACAAAAAATAAGAAGATAAGTAACAAAAAACAAATTTTAATTAAAAAAGAGAACATTAGAGAGAGAAAATTCGAGGTACCATCTACTTCAAAAGATGAATTTGTATTCACGCCACATGAAGGTGACTTTATATTAGCAAAATTTTGCTCTGCTTTGGGAAAGAAAACCTACAAGTACGTTTGCTTGATTGAAGACATTTCTGAAAAAAAAGCTGTTGTGAAAGGTTTGAAGTCCTACAAACAAAAAAATACGTTTAAATTTATTAAGAATGACGTATCAATAATAGACTTGACGGATATTATCACCGTGCTTCCTCAGCCCGATTGCGTAGGAGAACTTTACAGGTTTTCTGAAAACATTGATGTTATGGAAAAGTAATTCATAGCTGATCATTTAATTTGATCAATGCAAGACTGAAATGTTCAATTGCATTAAGAATAAGTATTTTGACTGTGATTAGAACTTGCCTTACTAGTTAATTATTTACTTACTAATGTGCCATTATTTCATGCCAAATAAAAATGTAGTTATAAGATAAATACTCTCAGATCTCAGATGTTATTGCGGAGAAAGCGAACTTTAGTGAGGCTGATTTATGTACCTACAATAAGAGGTTTTTGCTTTAGATTACTTTAGATTTTTGCATTTATTTCTAAGAAGGGATAAAGATATTTTTCTATGAAGATTATTTTTTGAGTCCTATTGTACCATCCTTAGACACCTACTTGTTATTTGTTTGTTAGAAAGGTTAATAGCCTTTTTCTATAAAGATTTTTTTTGGCGCTTGTTGAAGTTTCCTTTGATTTTTGTTATTTGCTTGTAAGAAAGGTTGCAAAAGCCTGTTTTTATAAAGATTTTTTTTTTATTCTCATTGAAATGCCATTTTCTGTCAAAAAATATTATTTAAATAAATACGAACGATAAATAGATAAATCTCTTTTTCTTCTTTCCTAAATATCAGACTAATCATTTTTCGATACTGTCTCCTAAAATTTGTTTTTAGAAGATTTATCGATAATTAACACCCACGACACTAGTCAGTATGGCACACAGTTGCATTCGCCCCAAAAAAATTTTAAACTGAATTTTCTGGGAACTGAACTCTAATAACAGGGACTAGATTTCAATTTCGTATAGCTGATGTATGGAACTATATGTACTCTTATTCTTAACATCTAGTTATAGATTACAACAAGGTTTTTTAAATGATAGTCGCATTAACCCCAAGGCGGGGTGAATGTAACTAATAGTACTCATATTCAACAAAAATGCAAATAATTTCAAAAATTAAGCCTTTTTGTAATGTAATTTAAGTCGAAACTGTACAGTGAAAGGTGTGGAATTAAATAAGTTTATATATATAACCCTCCTAATTAAGTTGGTAATGGTGGACGGAGCCAAAGTAAAAGAAAAAAAATCTCTAGTTGCTTTCGCCTCGGGTGACCTTATACATTCTTTCACACATAATTCAGTTAAATGCTATATTTTTCAGGATTTCGACCAAAAGTGGGGTTGGATCTTTTTTGCGAAAATACACTTTTCATAGACCCTTCCTTTTGTTTAATTTTGTAATAAGGATTCACGAAATAAAACTGGCATAATAATCATGTAAAACCATCTCTATACATACATAAAATAAAGCTGAAGATGGTCGAAAGTCTGTACATGGAAGATATTCGAAAAAAAGTTTGCTGGGATACTTAGAATCGATAACAGAACACGTTCCAACAGTTTTTAGAATTTTTGTCTGTTTATCTGTTTGTCTGCTTATGTGAACGCGCACCACGTGAAAACGGCTGAACGGATTTTGATGCAAACTTTACTAATCTGTTGAGAAAATCCCCGGCCAGGTTTTAGGCTATAAAAATATTATGATAAGGGTGCAAAGGGGACCAAAACTGGGGTTGAACTTTGTATGGGAACTCCTTGAATCCCATACAAATCTAAAAATGCGGGTATAAAATTTGGACAAAACGGCATTCCGCGGAGAATTGAGTATATAGGTGCCAATTCTTTTTATGTAGAAAACTCTCGTGACACTGAAATATTATTGGGAGCGCATAAGGAGCGCTCCCTAAAGGGATATTTTGGGCCTTTCATTCCTACGAAAACCTCAGCCTTCGCTTCGCTTCTTCTTCGCTTGCCTCCCCGTTTCCTTCGGGATTTCGGCCCTTAAGTTTCGCTTGCAAGACACCGGAAGATAATGAGTGTGCTTAGGGGTGATTGCTCACATTGAGAACTGCTCACAGAAGGGTTGCTTTGGGCCTTTCAGTCCAACAAAATGGCCTTGCTTGCCTCGCCGCTTACCTTCGGAACTTTGGCCTGGGATTTCGCTTGCAAGACACCTGGGGATAGTAAGTGTACGTGGGGGCTCGCCCTCAGGTTTCGTTTGCAAGACAACGGAAGATAATGAGTGCCCGTCCATGGGGGCGCATTTAGAGCGCTTTCTGAAGGAATGATAATGAGTCTTTCATTCCAACGAAAAGCAAGGCCTTTGGCCTCGCTTGCTTGGTGAGTGGCGAGCCGAGGTAAGTCCCGTAGGTGAGTGGCGAAGCAAGCGAGGCCAAAGGCCTTGCTTTTCGTTGGAATGAAAGACTCATTATCAATAAAAAATTGTAAGTGTCCGTGAGGGCTCGCTTGCCTCGCCGCTCATCTCCGGTACTTTAGCCACAGGTCGGTTTGGTCGTTTGCAAGACACCTAGGGATTGTAAGTGTCCGCGGGGGCTTGCATTCGGGTCTTGGGCCCTCGAGCTCGCCTAGGGAGCGGTCTCTTAAAGCATGCTAAAGCCTTTAAGTCCTACAGAAAAGCTCACCCTTCGGCTTTGCTTGGCTCCCCTTTTACCTTCGGGAATTCGGGCCTCAGGTTTCGCTTGCAAGACTCCCGTAGATAATGAGTGTCCGTAGGCGCTCGCATTGAGAGCGCTCTCTAAAGGGATGCTTTGGGCCTTCCATTTGAACGTAAAGCTCGGCTTTTGGCTTCGCTGCCACCTGGGGATAGTAAATGTCCGTGTCCGTGAGGGCTCGCCGTCGGGCTCGCATTGGGAGCGCTTTATAAGGCTTGATTGTGACCTTTCATGTTACGAAAAGCTCGGCATTTGGCCTCGCTTGCCTGCCCACTCCCCTTGGGGACTTTGGGCTCCGGCCTTCGGCCTTCAGGCTTGCATTGGGAGCGCTTTCTTAGGGCTTGATTGGGACCTTTCATTGTTACGAAAAGCTCGGCCTTCGGCATCGCTTGCCTGCCCGCTCCCCTTGGGGACTTTGGTCTCCAGTTTCGCTTGCAAGACACCTGGGGACAGTAAGGCCTTCAGCCCCCGAGCTCGCATAGCGACCGCTCTCTAAAAGTATGCTTAGGGCCTTTCATTCCTACGAAAAGCTCAGCCTTCGGCTCCGTTTGCTCCCCGTTTACCTTCAGGTCTTCGGCCCTAAGGTTTCACCTGCAAGTTACTCGGAGATAACGAGTATCTATGGGGGCTCGGCCTCGGGCCTTAGGCCCTCGTGTTCGCATTAAGACCACTCTCTGAAGGTTTGCTTCGCCGCTCAGATTTAGGGACTTTGGCCTCAGGTCTCGCTTGCAAGACACCTGGGGGATAGTGAGTGTCCGTGGGGCTCGCCATCGGGCCTTCGGACCTGGGGCTCGCATAGGGAGCGCTCTCTCAAAGGATACTTTGGGGATCTATATAATATTATAGACGACCAAGTTTATGAGGGTATTTATTTCGATTCGAAGACAATTTGAACTCTTACACGCACAGTATGGAAATGGAATGTTTATTTTCAAATTTGTCAGTAATATGGTTAAACATAAGAATATCATGTTTAAACCATAATTATACCTACACGTACGAAGTCGCGGGCAGAAGTTAGTTGTTAATATAACCATTTTCCTAAAAATGGTTTATGTGCGCTGGATCGGATAATACATTTACGTATAATGATCCAAGACAATAATACTGACAGCAAAAATCGTAATAAAGGCTGCTTTATAGTGAAAACTTCTTTTAATGATTAAAAATAAAGCTAAATGAATTTAAAAAATGAGATTTACAAAAAAAATATTGTAATAGGATCGTTTCTGTTGTTTACTAAGACACCATTGCAGGATTCAAAACAACTCAACAAAACTGATCCAAGTGAGTTGAATCTATTTTGTTGTATATCTAAAAGATTTAAAGAATCTAAATTTAGTTTTTCAAAAAGAATCCAAACGGATTAGATCCGTTTCGTTGAAAATATTAAAAGTAAAACGTGTGAATTGCATTTTCTTAAAAATGGTCCAAGCAGGTTGGATTTCTTTTGTTAAAACAAATGTGAATCAATTATGTAACTGATCTAATATCACTATACGGTTCCAAGCGTTATGGGTCTTTATGAAGGATATCTTTTTTACTCCGTCATACATGTGGGATGGTATCCCATGTTGATTAAAATATGAAAACACTATGTGAGCGGGGCGTCTTTTTGCTGAATGAAAATATACGCCTCAGAGACCTCTCTGGTATACTTAACTCATGTTTTGGTCATTTTGTGGATTGGATCCTTTTCCTTTAACTACGTCCTTGATCGTTGATACTCCTGATTTGACGCAAACCGAGTCGCCGGCTTCTCTTTTTACGCCAGTAGGGCGCGAAAGGTACAACACAAATGACCAGGGTCCGTATATTGTACATATCCAAAAAATTGAGACTGCGCCAGATTCAGGGGTAACCCTACACCCTGTAACTTTCGGATTGTTTCTACAAAAGAGAAAGCGGGAGTTCCAAAATGTCATAGAAGGCTCAGTCAAGAGAATAGGGCGAAACCGTGTGTCCCTAGGCTTCCACTCGGCTGAGGATGCTAACTCTTTCCTGAATTCCCCCACATTAATGCACAATAAGTATAAGGCATTTCTGCCAACTTTCAATGTTACTAGAATGGGGCTAGTGCGCGGAGTCCCGGCAGAGTGGACACCAGAGGAGGTCCTTGAGCAGGTTCAGGTGCCGGTAAACTCGGGAGGCGCTCGCCCAATAAAAGTCAGACGTCTTAACTTTAAAAAAAACAGACCGGACGGTACCTTTAGCTGGTTGCCCTCCGAATCGGTTGTAATAACTTTTGATGGACAATGTTTACCAAAAAGGATTTATTTGTGTCTGAATTCACTGCCAGTCGAATCGTATCAGTATCCAACGGTACAATGTTTCAAGTGTTGCCGATTTGGCCACACTAAGGAAAAGTGCCGGTCACTTCCTCGTTGTTTCCGGTGCGGCGGGGCCCATGCTGGAGAATCTTGTGAGGTTGACCTAGAAACCCATGGATCGTTCTGCTGCAACTGCCCCCGAAGCGTGGCGGCAGGCCATTGCGCTAACAGTAAGTCTTGTCCCGAGTATGCTAGACAAATTAATATTAAAAAAACTATGACAGACGAAAACATTTCATATATCGAGGCATCCAATCTGCACGCTAAAATTTCCCAGAGGTCTTATGCAAATGTAACTTCTGCCCCCATGCAATCTCCACCAGTTCTGTCGTATAAAAAAACTGTTTTTCGTCAGCCTCGGTCACCCCCCCGCTTGGACAAAGGTTATGATAGAAGGGCCCATGAAGCTTTAACTAGGGACCCTGCTGTCGAGTCCAGGCCAATATACCCCGAACAGCGACAACCAAGAGAGAATGTAATTAGCGAACTAATTAAATTACTCTCATCTGTGGTTAAGGTACTTTTTCCTTCCAGTCCCCTGTCCGACCCTGCTCTGCTGTCCCACGCTGCTCCTTTTATTTCGTCTTTCCTGTTTCCTTCTAACAATGGATCAAGTAGTTCTTCAGTGGAACACTCACAGCATCACTAATAAAAAGCAAGATTTACTTTATTTAATTAATAAATACAACCCTGTCATTCTAGCTATATCGGAGATATGGCTTAAAGATGGATCTAATTTTAAATTACCTAGTTATTCATCTCTAATGGACTGTCGAGCGGACGGCCGAGCTGACTGTGCCCTCTTCATTAGAGATCATATTCCTTTTTCAGCTGTTAAAATTGCTCAAAATTACTCAAATTTTCACTTAACCTGCGCTCGTGTGGAAGGTATTACTTTTTTATCTCTTTACATCCCATATCCTTCCCCTATAATCCTCAACCAACTTAAACATATTATAGAAAACCTGCAACACCCGGTCATAGTCCTTGGTGACCTTAACGTTCATCATGTTTTGTGGGGTTGTGATAATAGTGACCCTCTAGGTGAACAACTCCTAGAAATCTTAGACAAGTGTAACCTTTGTTTATTAAATTCAGGCACGTCAACTCTTCGTACTCTCCCTAATCAAGCAGCTAGTGCTGTTGATATATCCCTTTGTTCTCCTATACTTGCGTCTCAAATTACCTGGGAGGTGTTGGATAGCACATTTGGCAGTGATCACTTTCCTATTTTACTTAGATCACCTTTCGTATCTACAAAGAGACCTACTCTTACTAAGCCTTTGCTAGTTTATAACATTAATGGCGCTGATTGGGATAGTTATAGAAAGCATCTGCAACATGAAGTCAAACAGCTACCCCCCTTCAGTTACTTTAGAATCTACGCAAACATGCTCTGATGCTCTAGTTTCAGCTATAAGGATCTCAGCTGATAAGGTTTTCCCTCTTAAAAACACTGCTGTGGGTAAGATGGCCTCTCCTCCCTGGTGGGACAAAGAGTGTACTGTAGCGGTAAAAAATAGGAAGAAAGCTGAACTTGCTTATGCTGTGAACATGTCATCTGAGAACTTCCAGCTTCTCACCAAAATTATGGCAGAAACGAAAGCGTTATTGAATTCTAAGAAGTCAGACGGATGGAAATCTTTCTGCACAACGTTGAGTCCTTCTACTCCAGATGCAATTGTGTGGAATAATATCCGAAAGTTTAGGAGATCATTTAATGATAGTAGATGTCTCTATCCTACTTCCTTACAATGGGCAGAATCTTTCCTAGACAGAATAGCACCTTCTTATGTCCCAGGTGTTCTCGACTCTACAATAGGGCTCCTAAATAACTACTCGTCTGATCCATTAGATCAAGTGTTCACCATTTTGGAACTCACAAATGTTTTAAAATCAGTCAAAGATTCCGCTCCTGGTCATGATGGAATTCCTTATTCATTTATAGTTAAAGCAGGAGACTCATTCAAAAAATATTTCCTTGAATTAATTAATTGCATTTTTATATCGGGCCATCCTCCTCGTACTTGGAAATCACAACTGATAATGCCTATCCTAAAAACTGGTAAAGATCCCAATGACCCTCGTTCTTACCGCCCAATAGCTTTATCGTCGGTTCTTACAAAGATACTAGAACATCTTATTAAGAATAGACTGGAATGGTTTCTCGAAAGTCAAGAACTACTTGGTAAATTTCAATTTGGGTTCAGAAAGGGAAAAAGTACCATGGATAGTTTAGGAATTTTTACGACAGATATTAGACTTGCTTTCTCTAACCGAGCCTCGGTAGTGGCAGTGTTTCTGGATGTGGAGGCTGCCTATGACAATGTCCAGCTCCCTCTTCTCAGGGAAAAAATCCATAAGCTGAGAATCCCGGAGAGGCTGGCATGCTTTGTGGGTAATCTTCTTTCAGAGAGACAAGTTACTTTTCGAGGCAAGGATCCTAACATCGACCCATCAAGATTGGTTTGGCGAGGATTGCCTCAAGGCTCAGTCCTTAGTCCATTACTGTATAACATGTTTACGTATGACCTGGAGAGGTCGGTTACTGACTGTCAAATACTTCAATACGCCGATGATATATTAGTTTACTCTGTAAATAAAAGTATAAATACTGCTCATGAAAATATTAACCAATCCCTTCAGTCCTTGAACACGTGGCTAACAAACAATGGTTTATCCCTTTCCCCATCAAAAAGCTGCGCAGTTGTTTTTACGCGTAAGCTAGCCTATCCTACGATTAACATAACTATAAATAATTCCAGTATCCCAGCTCGTACCTCCTATAAATTCTTAGGGATTATACTAGATTCTAAACTGAACGGAACTTCACATTTTGAATACTTGATAAAGAAAAGTGAACGGGGCCTCAATACGTTAAGATGTCTTTCAGGAGTGTGGTGGGGAGCTCACCCCACCTCTCTCAGATTAATTTATAATGCTACGATTCGTAGCATACTAGATTATGGATCCTTCTTATTGGTCCCAGCTAACAAGGCGGGTTTAGTTAAGCTTGATCGTGTCCAGTATAAGGCATTGAGAATAATACTGGGAGCGATGAAGTCTAGCCCCACCAATGCTCTACAAGTAGAATGCGCGGAACCCCCTCTTAAATTTCGCCGGCAATTTTTGGCAGACAGTTATTTCTACCGAGCTTTACAACTCTCTTATCATCCTATAATCCATCGTCTTTATGATCTTAGGGCGGTTTCCCATTGGTATGAGGAAGACTCGCCTTGCCTCGTGAAGAGCCTAACGAGATTTCAGCATCTTAAAGATCCTGTTTTCCACTCCACTCGGCTTCCCCTTTTTGAATTTAGTTATGAAATTATAACTCATCAGCCCCGTATTATTCTTAATATGGACATTTGTCATGATGATCCAAATGCCGATGAATATCTACGCCAGATTCTTACCCGTGAGTGGCTTGGTTGGAACACAATCTACTGTGATGCATCCAAGTTGTCCCCAGCTGGTTGTGTAGGGGTGGGAGTTTTCCATTCCCAGTATGATATAGTTCAGAAGATTAAATGCCCTCCTGAAACTTCGGTGTATACTGGAGAATGTATCGGCATCTTGGAGAGCGTGAAATATATTTTAATATTCAATTTAAGAAAAACTATAATTTTCTCTGATTCCCTTAGTTGTCTACAAGCGCTTCTCTCTAACCCGTTTTCAGTAAGGTTCCATAATCCTATTATCTATCAAATTAAGGAGAATCTCATAAAATGTAGAAACCGAGGGTGCGAGGTTGTCTTAGCCTGGGTCCCTGGTCATACAGGGGTTACAGGAAATGAAAGGGCTGATCAGGTAGCAAAGGATGCGGTGGTCTGTGGTGATAAGATACCGTTCAGAAATTATTGTCATGATTTGGTCCCCTTGGCGGCTAGGTATCTTATTAAGGCTTGGTCTGCCGACTGGACAACATCTAGTAAAAAACGGGCACAGACTTATGCACTCGTTCAGCCCACGGTGTCGCGAAAACCGTGGTTCTCAAAGCTATTTCTTCCAAAACCATTTTGTTCCACTGTTATACGAATGAGGCTGGGTCATTGTTGTACTCCTGCTCACTTGAAAAAAATACACATCCGGGATTCCTCCTTGTGTGAATGCGGACTAGACGATGGGAACCTTAATCATATATTTTTCGCGTGTCCTTTATATAATCACAATTGCTTATACGACGAACTTATAAGACTGAAGGTTCCTCTCCCAACTCACATTTTGGAACTTATTCAAATTAAGAATAAAGATATCTTGATGGCCTTGGGATCTTTTTGTCAAAATAACAAGCTTAAGATTTAAGATATAATTTTATTTCTATGTATTTGTGTTGTCTTTACATGTTACTAACTTTGTAGTTGTGTCTCGTTACTCATAACTGTGTGGTATTTATATGGGCTTCTAATTAACTGATTTGTTTTTCAGGAGTAGTAACTATTTCTATTATTAAGTCCGTTTAGGTATTATATTTTTTTTTTATCTAAATGGACATGACACTGGCTAATCAACAAATGTAGCCACAAAAAAAAAAAAAAAAAAAAAAAACTTCAAAAGTTCAACATGTTCTAGCATGACACCCTAATATAATAAATAAGTATACCAAAGTGTAATTTTTAACTGAACATTTAATTAGTCAAAAGAAAATGATCATAATATAACGAAACGAAATGACAAATCAATATGTTAAAGCGAAATAATAATACACGATGTCATATCTCTGTACTGGAAACTTCAACTGATTACACATTTGTACCCAAGTGTCCAGTAACGAACAAAAGAAAATCAAAATTTCAAAATGTCGAAATGGGAACTCCGCATTCAAGAAGGATTTATTTAAAATTACCCCCTTGTTCATAAAACTTAAAATACCTCTGTTAAATAAAACGAGTTTTGTCCCTTTCTTACTCATTTAAATATCAGAGTGACAGATAAAGACAAACAACTTTTAACGGCATTTCAGCTAAAATAGATTTGTTCAACGTTTTACTTGGTAGGTTAAATTAGAACTGCATGTCCAAGAGAAGAAATGCGTTAACTCCCACCACATTACCATGCAAATGCAAACGAAGTCGCAGGTACAGCTAGTTGTTTTATAAATTTGAAGCTTCTATGTCTACTAGAAGTGCCTTAGAGTTTTGATGATCGGTCAGTCAGTGAGTGACAAAATTAAGAAACTTTGACTATATAGTTATAATTCTGAAAATACTGGTTCAAATTGAATGAAATTTGAAATATATCGTGCTTATACAATGCCTGCTTGGTTACTGAAAATGCAGGCTTCTAGTTTTATCCACAACGAAGTTATAGGGTGGTCGACAATGGCCTGAACTGCTTCGAGAAAAGGATGGTACGGCCGTGCTAGCCTTGTTTTGCTTGACTACCCTATTCGTAGTTCAGTTAATCCCACTAAGTATAACCTATACAGGGTGTTTTTCTGAATTTCCTTGAACTTCGGCATATTGCAGAGTCCATTCACCGAAACAAAGTAGCATAATTAGTTTTTCAAAAAAAAAAAAGTTTTTTTTTCGATTTTCATACAAAATAATTAAATTTAACATTAACGGTTATTGTACAAGGGTCTTAAGAGTTAATGAACAGTTAGTGTCAAATGTGATAATGTTCAAATGACATCACATGACATGCACGTCAAAAAACCGTTTACACTAGTTAAAGTTGCATAACTGATTAAATTAAAATGTTGAATATCTTGATAACAGTATGAGTTAAGATACTGGTGTCTTGGAGAAATTATCTTTATTTGACCTAAGCTATGCCCCCTTTCAATTAACGGAAATTGGCGGGAACACGTTGTATAGTATCTGTATCGAGTCGTTTTTGTTGTAAAAAATACTTACATAATTATAAAAAAAATATATATATATATTTATGTTGGTAAAAAAAAAATCCGTGACTTTTAAACTGAATTATAATGAAGTGAGTACATAATGTATATCGTATTTAGGTAGGTACAACCTCAATGTCGCTTCGCATTCGCCAAAATACATAACCTTATTAAGTCATCCAAAGTAGGACAAAGTCAGAAATTACCTGTAGATAGTCGATAGTAGACATGACCAATTTTTTTATTCATTGCAAACAAGTCATGTAGATTGATTTGTCGGAATTTTATATAAATAAATAAGATGGCGGAATGTCATCTCATCTCGCTCATATTTGGAGCAGCCTGAAGTAACAAATATTTTGTACCAAATAATTGACTAGGCCATGCTTCAATTTTCCTATTTTCGTCACGAAAATGATTAATAATTTTATATGATTTTTTTTCCTAATTAATGTAAGTAAAGTACCTACTCTTCATACTTAATACTTTCTTTATTCCAAAGAATCTCGTAACTTTGAATTAGAAATACTAAAAAAAAATAAGAAAATTAAATGCATGCTGCATTTCTTAATTGTATAAATTATTGTGGAAATGCTGCAACCACACTCCACTTGTAAAAAAATGCAAAAAGATTCCTTCGAGCCGGATTTGAACCAGCGACCTATGGATAACAGCTAATCACATCTACAGTCCACCGCTCTACCAACTGAGCTATCGAAGGTGGTGAGAGACTCGGCGAAATTGGAGCTTATTACAGAAACAATCAATTTGTACGATCTTAATTAGAAAAATAATGATATTAATATTGATAATGATAACTTTTAACATTAAATCCTGTTGAGAGAGAGCAGATCATTTTAACATGCTATTTATGTGTCTATAGGAATTCCGAATTAAAAAATTATGACGGCCTTATATCTATTAATAAATTAGAATAGTATTTTTGACCTAATTTAATTCAAATTACCTACTTATCACCTTGAAAATTGTGCTTTCTTGAACATCATATTATTTAATTGACATGATTAACAATGCAATTTATTTATATTTATTATATAACGTGCTATGGTAAATTGTAATCACCTTATCTTATCACTTATCCGGATCACATATGGAAATAATTACATAAATTAATAAAAATTACATTAAAATGAATATTATTACATCCCAAATAAAAATAACATTAAAAAACCGTCATATTATAATTATCTCACATAAAGAAGACACTACATATACACGCATTATCAATTTCGCAATGTTTTATTTTTTCAAGTAACAAATATAAATAAAATAATAAATAAAACTAAAATAACTACTATTGCAATAATCGTGATCTGGCAAAAAAAAAAGCAAAAATATCGCCCCCGGGTGGACTCGAACCACCAACCTTTCGGTTAACAGCCGAACGCGCTAACCAATTGCGCCACGAAGGCGGATGATACTTGGCTGGAAATTTACCATTACGTTCTATTGACACATATATATTTCTATAGAGTAATATGTTACGTCATCATCGTCTGTAATCTCTTATGGAAGTGGTTATAGTCACTGGAAATTGTGTCTTGCTTGTACGAAGGAAAGTGGTATTTTGAACTGCATGACTGCGTGGGATACGACCTTGCGAAAGGTACTTTACCTGCTATGTATGTATATTGTTAACGCGTAGGTATGCCACAACAATACAATTAATTACTTTACTATACATATTTCTATTGTAATGGTTTGACTTCTTTACAAGTGTAGCTTTTCCTATTGTAATTTTAATTTTGTATGTGTCGCTAATGACATAAGCTCGAATGTTGTCCATACAAACCTTAGTTTGGTTCTCATTTTAAAACGGCGCGCTTGAATAACGTGAAACTTTGTAGACAACAGAATACATGGTGTATTCTGTTGTCTAGGTTGGAAACCCGGTTTCAGTGGATTGAAAAACAAAAATAAATACAGGGAAAAGAAGTTAAATAAGAAAAACTCAAAACGTGTCACTCTTCGTCAGTCTCTTTTTTTTCAATTATAATTATCAACAGAAACATTTTTTTAGGGTACCTCCCCTACTCCCAAAGTGGGGATGTAATGCTGCCGGCTAAATGGCTACTGCTGGGGGTGTGAAAAAAATCGTGGCAGTACCTTCATTGTATAATGGATTTAAAAGGAAAACTATCACGAATAAGTAGGCATAAGCAAGTAGGTAGTTACCGAGTAATAGTCGACCAACATAATGTGTTTTTGGAAAGGCCAATTTTCGTAAAAATTCGGCCGACGCAACCGCACCGCACGTCGATATATAACTTCCTAGAACACCTCGGTTTTTACAGACAGGCAATTACTCCCTGCACTAGGCATGGCCCGACACGCAATTGGCCGGTTTTTATTAAACATAACTCGGTATGTAATTTCATTGAGTAGCTTTTACGTGTATGATTAATAACAAAATAAATTAATATTCTGATATTATCAATGTCCCAATGTGTTTCGGGCGCTCCAAAACCAAACTGGAATGTAAAACATGTTTATCTAGGCACATAACATTAATTTGTGCACTAAAATGCGTTCAGAAACCGTAGGAAATGACCTAGGTAAAATATACAGATTTTTGTAAGGTTATGAGTATGAGTTTAAATTTGGAACAGCTGTCAAAACTCAAGTGGGTCTCTATTCTAGTATCCATAGATATTAAAACAGTTATCGATGCGAAACGTCTATTCGGTGTGTTTTTTTAATATGAACCGCACGATATTTGATCAAGAGTGACATGAGATGATGAGAATAGGGACTTCATTCGTTTGTCTATGATTAAAAAAATCATTCGTCTTGACGTAGGATCGAATTGCCGCCATTACTGTTGTCATTTCTTTGTTGGTTTTTGCTGTTACGAAAGTAGAATTGTGAAAAGTTGTTTGTAATTCACATTTTAGTTGAATATATATAGTGACTCCGACAACGATATGAAAACTCAGCCGGATATCGTAAATGCAGCCACGATTGCAACAAATATATTTTACAGGTAGGTAGCACTATAGTAGCAATGCAGGTCATTTTCCTACGGCTTCTGAACCCATCTTAGAGTACTTATGATATGTGTGTAGATAAAATAGTGTATGCAACTGTACATAATTTAGCCTTAAAGCACTCGTGTGACCCTATGAAACTCGCTGACGCTCGTTTCATTAAACCACACTCTTGTTTTAAGGCCTCTGATTATGTATCAGTTGCATAAACTACTATTATTTGCGTCCTTCTTAACACTTTAAACTCGGGTTTTGTACACATTTGTAAGTATATAGGAGGAACTAGGACTTTTGTAATAGGTACCAGTGGCGGCTCGTGAATATTTATTTATATTTAACTAGCTTTTGCCCGCGACTCCGTCCGCGTGGAACTCGTATATCGTAGCTCCATACAAACTTTCACCCCACATTTCACCCCCTTGGGGGATGATATCCGGGTTAAAAACTATCCTATGTCCTTCCCCAGGATTCGAACTATCTCCGTACCGAATTTCATCTAAATCGGTATAGCAGTTTAAGCGTGAAGAGGTAACAGACAGACAGACAGACACACTTTCGCATTTATAATATTACTAGCTTCTGCCCGCGACTCCGTCCGCGTGGAACTCGTTTATATCGTAGCTCCATACAACCTTTCACCCCCCACTTCATCCCCTTGGGGGTTGATTTCCGGGATTAAAACTATCCTATGTCCTTCCCCAGGACTCAAACTATCTCTATACCAAATTTCATCCAAATCGGTTCAGCGGTTTAAGCGTGAAGAGGTAACAGACAGACAGACAGACAGACAGACAGACAGACAGACAGACACACTTTCGCATTTATAATATTAGTATGGATTAGTATGGATTAGTTTTAGTATATTAGTAGATTAGTATGGAAATATGAATATACAGACGATATCGCGGGCGGAAGTTAGAATTCCTATAAAAACGCGGGCGGGTTGCACCAACTTACGGATACAGACCGATCAACGTTAAATATGGCCCAGCTGTCTTTCTATACAAACTTGTCTAACATTCCATACATTCCGATTTTAACGAACACTGTATTCCGGCGAAACGACAGTTAATTTGCTTCGAGCTTTTTGCCGAACCGAGCAAATGTTATTGTTCTGCCAATGTCACTCTCCGGTCTCCGCCCGCACCTCCACTGCCATTATTGCACGGCATTTACTAAATCGTTTGCAATGTTGGTAGCGATGTTCGGCTCTGTGCTTGGCTATTTTCGTTGTTCAGTCTGTTACATACGAAAGCATAAGTAGGAGACACAGTCAGCATCAAAAGTAACTGGGCAAACGAAGACGTCAAAAGTCTTTATTAAAAGGGAATAGGAGATTTTGAAGACGTCAATAGGGATGATGACTAAGATTTTTTTGTGACGTCATTCGAACCAGTTTTTGGAGAGGAACAAATGTTTGTATGGGAGCAACTACAATTAAAGAACATAAATACCTAAAAAATTGAGATAAAGATTGACCTCGCTGGCGGCAGCTGAGAACGCTTCATACTGTGTGTCTATACAAGTGTGACGTCACATTTGTACATTTGTACTAATCGTTGTATGGAAAATCAGGTAAATTGTTGTTTCGGTCGCGGAATACTGTGTTTAAGTACATAGTTGTCATACAATTTTGTTTCTAGAAAAGCGTAAGGATTCTATTGGTAGCTTTTAATTTACTCTTGGACAATAAAAAAATGCATATTTTTTCTAAACTTTCTAGGTTCATATCTTTTTAAGATTTAAATTATATTTTATAATTTATACTTTATTAGGATAATTTGATGGTTTACTATCCATTTAGCATCACTACGTTATCAATTTGAACATGAGGCATCATGCCTATTGCACAGTAACTTTTGATGCTGACTGTACCTTAATCTTTGACTTCCGGGATTGACCGAGAGTGATCTCTTGTACTAAACTCTTGTCTATTCTATGGCTATCCGAATGAGCAAGGTAAAATATAAAAGAGTGTCAGTGAAAGTGGTCCTATTACCCGGCCAAATGGATGGGGCGTGTGGACGGGCCACGACTCATATTGTCCCGTCTTACCACATTAAAGGGCCTTATTTCGTCACAAGTAACGACGCTGGCGGCTCTGGTGGGTGGCGCCGGACCGGTCATTGTGGCACTCTTTGGGGGAGGCCTATGTCCAGCAGTGGACGTCTTTCGGCTGATATGATGATAATGATGAACGACTCTGGGGCAGGATTTTGGGGTCACTCACTAAAAAACGTGAAAACAACGTTAATTTTATGATATCACGCAAACTTCAAACACGTTGAGACTAAATTACAATAATAGCGATCAAATAAAAGGCGCGTCTGGTCTCGGTCACAGAAACGAGATGAAGTTTGTTTTTCTAATGGCGAAAATATCTGAAACGCGCGCGGTCAGCGTTCTTTCTTGTCGTGAATTGCACTACATCCGCATCTGCAAAAACTCCGCCTCGATTTTTGCGGATGCGGATGCGGACGCTGATGTTGAAATGTATGCGGAAGATCCGCGGTTGCGGATGCGAATGTCTGCAACATCCCTGCTCAGTACGTCTAGCACAACTTGCTGTTCTGTCGCTTCCCGCGCGACTGAGCGTCTCTTATCTCACTCGCACCGTGCAAATTAGAAAGAGGAGGGTAGATCTTTCTCAACTCGCGTCGCGGCGTGGCGTCAGTTTGTGCTTGCCCTGCTGGGGCAGTCATCGCTGCCCTGTGTGGGAGTTATACAAGGTGAACTTTTCAGTTAGTGTCGTTTACGTGTTGGGCCAACTTCAGTAGGACGCAATTCGAATATTTTTACGAGACCGCACAGTGTTTTGGACTGTTTGTTTTTTTGCATAGTCATCAACTACTCGTTGAGTGGGTTCCATTGAGACCAAACACGACAGAATACCTAATCTTGTCACCTCTTTTTCAGCTTTTCCGTCTCCATCATCAGACTAGGTTTATGGTTTGTATGTACGTAAGCACTTTATTGTACACAATAACAGGTTAAAGAATATACATGCCTCACAATAGATCAAAGTACAAAGGCGAACGTATCCCTATAAGCAACCACCACCATGATACCATACCATGGTAAAAGACCATGGCATTATTTGACCCAAACTAACTTACGTATATACCTATATAGGGTCAGTTCGGGTATGTGCGCCACAGGGGAAAGTGCGCCCCCGGGGTAAGTGCTGATGGTGAATGAGACGCAGTTTCCCCGGGGGCGCACATACCCGAACTGACCTTACCTACTAACTAACTAAAACAGCAAGTTTATTAAGCCTTTTATAATAATATCCGTCAATTGAGTAAACATTTCTTCAACATCCCAGATAAAAGCTTGACGGAACAGAGGTTACCATTATACTGGTTGATCGATCGACAAGCGTTATCCGTAGATCAGTCTAATCAACTACCAAGATCTATTCGTTAATCATACTTACCTAATCCATTGTTTTAAAATGAATATAGCGATCAGACAAATGAACTCGGTCAAGCGGGACTCGGTCTCCGATTGGGAAAGGAACTAAAAATTATAATCAAAGTCGTATATGTTATGTTTTGAGTCCGTTCATGTATCACGAAGCTACAGGATATAATTTTTCAGACCACACTTTAACTTCGTGTTTTGTACACATATTTAAATTATTGTTTTTCACGTGTCAAACGCGATATTTATTTACCTTTATTTCTGAAGTGTCAAATGAACAAATCCGCTATAGCGGAACACTTAGTAACCCAAATCCTCTCTACTGAACGCAACTAATTATCCGCACCAATGTTACAGCGGCTCGCATGCAGTATACTGCATGCAAAATGCAAACCGCCCCGCTACCGTGCATCCCGCTATAATCAGGAACCACTAATTTAAAGGCAGGGCCTTTTAAAGGTGTTGTTTATTATTATTGATTATTATAGCGCTAAAAAGCTACTCGCTATTGTTTGGACAAAATAATAGAACACCCTCCTATCTATGAACTCGCACTAAACGCTAATCGAAGTGTATGCGCAAGTCATCATCATAAGGCCTTATATTTTCATATTTTCTCGAAAAAGGATTAAAAATCTAGTCAAATGTAAAAAAAAAATCAAAGCAAGAGGTTAAATAATCACGAAGTTATGTGTCCAAAGTTTTAAGAAGGGGTATGTTCTGTCCCTTGTTCGCAAAACGTAACTTCATATGAAACGATGACGCTTATGACGTCACTAATAGACGGCAACGTGCCGTGCCCCATCGTGTTCGGCGCCGGCATCGAAGCGGCCCGCCGCGCGCGCGGATCGGTCTGCGGCAGCCTCGCATATTGTGTTTTCTCTCTCTGACAAGCAATATTTAAACGGTTGTAGCTTCGTAATTCTTTGAGATATCTGAATGGGATTTTCGTCACTAGGCATCTTTTTGCCTTCTTTCTTTTGAAGTATTAATAATTTTCGAGTCTACCCCGTATCATGGTCGGCCTTATCACGCGATAAGTGCCAAGATAGAGCGTCCGTCACTAGCTGACACCGTCCAATCGAACGAGACGGACGCTCTATCTTGTCACTTATCGCGTGATAAGGCCGACCATGATACGGGGTCTGATTTCGTTTGAGCACGTCCTTATAGCGTAAACACTGACCGCCATGCTTCCGCTTACCCAAGAGTATACTCTGCCAAGAAAAGCTAAGCAAAAAACTCCCTTATTTTCAAAGTATGTAGGTGCTCAATCGTTTTTCATCTGAAAAATGAATATGAAAAATTGTTTATTTCGGTTTAAACATAATTTTAACAAAGGTAAGGTTGGAGCCTCCTTTAACCATTACATTATGCTTGTTCTGGAGACCCCGCTCTTCCAGCATCCATCGCCTACGTTTGTCAGAATTTACAAACTGGAGTGTCCAATAATATACCTTATCCCTTTCCAATAAGATTCATGGATGGTAGTACGTGATATCGATACACCTTTACCGTAACACAATTTCTATGTCAAAGGTGAGTTTATGAGTTCGGTAACAAAACCCATGTTAATTGTTCACAAATGTTATCGGACCGTAACCTTTTCAACGCCTTCACCTTTAGGAACTGGGGCAAACCCGACCAAATTAGAAAGTCGTAAGTCCGTACAAGTTTTATAGTAAATGGGCGTTTTGCTTCGTTTGTCATAATACATACCATGCATCGTCAAAAAGCTATATAAAGCTCTCTCTACTTTTTGACACTGTTTGACATAAAGCGTCAAATAGGTAAAATGCTGTACAGTCAGCATCATATAGTAACTAAATAGCAGCTAAAGTAGCCAAATATTTCGGTATACGTCTTTATTACTGTTAGAGTAAGGATGTGTTACGGTATCTTTGGTTACTTTGGCTGGTATTAACTATAAGATGCTCACTGTACCTATTATTATAATTAGTGTTAGCAATCTTGCCTGTATACATATCAAAACTTGAACTCCTAATTTTGGCGCTGAACTCATCCATATACAGTCGCCTTCAAAACAACAAGTCTCTATTGTGTAGGCATTAGAGACGTGTTCAGATATTTGTGAGTACTTTGGCTGCTCCGATATATCTGATGGCGACTGTATCGAGTTATGAACTTATGACTTACTAGCTTCCGCCCGCGACTTCGTCTGCGTGGTCCCGGGCAGAGATGGGCATTAATCGATTCATTTTTTAGTCAACTAATTAGTCGACTAAACAATCGTCACAAAATTAATCGCGATTAATTTAGTCAACATTAATTTAATCGTCGCAGAGTTCGATTGACGATTAATCAATCAAAAAGATTTAGTCGCTCGTTTTCAATCGACGATTAATTTAATCGTGACTAAATTAGTCGAAACTCTTTCGACTAAGATTGATCAATCGTCATTTTTAATCGCGATTAACGATTAACTAGGTTAATCTTAATCGTTAATCGTTAGTCGATTACATTTTGCCCATCTCTGGTCCCGGGTAAAAACTATCCTATATTTTAAAGCAGGCAAAAAACCTATCTTCGCTCAAAATTTCATCCAAATCGGTTGAGCCGTTTAAGCGTGATTGAGTAACAAATATCCAAACATCTAAACATCCAAAATTTCGCAATTATAATATTACTAGCGACCTGCCCCGGCTTCGCACGGGTACTATATTATACAAGCCGCATCAAAATCCGTTGCGTAGTTTTAAAGATCTTAGCATACATAGGGACAGACAGCGGGAAGCGACTTTGTTTTATACTATGTAGGGATTAGTACCTAGGATATATGATACGGCCGAAACATAACTTAACCAGCGAACAAAGCGAACGAAGTTTTCTTTATCAACCTGGGAGAAAATTATGTCGTATGTTTTGATGTCCGGCTGTTCTCCTGATTTACATGCCAAACATTCTCTAGAAATGTTGTATGCAGGTTCGATGATTATATCGATTGAGAATTTTTTTAATAAGTTGTACGAAATTAAAAAAAATAAAATCATAAATACAGACTTTCGAGGTCTATAGCGCACATACTTACTAGTTGATATGTATAAGTATGTAAAACCATGTTTTGGCCTCACGTTTTGATCCTGATTTTGACCCAAATGCTGTATCGTTTTTTTTTTTTAATTTATTTATCAAAAGTACAAAACAATTAACAATGTTATGTTACTCGCCAAACTGCGATAACAGTTATTTACTTACTTGTGGCGAAAAAAAATTTTTTTGCGAAAAAGATTTTTTTTTTACCAGTTTTACACAACCCTACAACTCTGGACAAACTTACAACAACCTTAACATTATTATGAACGTAATGATCTACAATAACGCCGATACTACGTTCACTTCCTTGAGGCCGCGGTACCTATCTTGATCGTTGCAATTCGACGCCAAGCCAACGAAAAGTGCAAATTACACATGCAAGTTTAACTACATTGCGGGCTTAGATATAGATAAAACACAGTATAAATACCTCGGTAACCCGCAATGTACTGAAACTTGCATGTGTAAATATGTTTTAACATTTATTGGGCGTATGTGGGAGAGTTTGATATTGTAGTTTGTGTTTTGTGAAAACTAGTGCATACGCCAACTACTCGGAACTAGGTAGCTAGCGGACTCCATGCTCCCTTAGGATGCAAGTGGATAACACGAAGAACACGAATGTTTAGGGTGAAAGTCCACCAGAGATGTTCGAAGATTTTTGGGGACAATCTTAAAACGAATCGATCGAAATATTATATTTCGCGACCGACTCGCAGCAAGCCAGACCCTCTCTCTCTCTCTCTCTCTCTCTCTCTCTACACGCTCTCTACCCTGGCTCTGAGCATTGGCAAGCTGCGCTCTTCAAACGTCGTCGCTGACTCCTCCGTCTCAAAGCGGGGCACTGCTGTCAAATCTGACCTGATCTGATCTGAATCGCTATCCAAGTTTCTTAAATCAGTTGCATAAATATAACATCTAAACAACTCTCATCGGACTTCGGACGCTGAGAGATCTCTTTATTGCCTACATAGCGAATCAGAGGCGCAGAGTCTGCTGTGATATCTTGAAGCGTATAAGGTTCAGGACAGCGAGTAAAACGGTCAACTACTGTGGAGCTCTTATATTTTTTTATTTTACAAATATCAAATCCTTGCGATATCCATTTAACTTTAGCAGCTACGAGGAGACACTGGTTGAAAAACATTGATCAATACAATTATACTCTAACACCTGCCCTACGCAAAACTAATCTTTACGCATGCATTCAAAAAGGTCAACTTGCGTCACGATTTCGTCACGATTTGACGACAAAGTCGTGTCGTGGGAACGATTTGCGACACACCTCTTGTAGATGAGATCTGACGACCACGTGAACTAAATACATTCATTATGTAAACTGTGACAAACAAAAAGTGCCTTTGATAGGGTTTATTGTGTATGTAGATTGTCTATGAAAAGGCACAGATTAAACTAGTGGCTTTGAGCAGTCAAATACGGCAGCCTCTCTTATTAAATATATTTTTTTTTAAATTTGGATTAACAAAAAAAACTCGTAAAAATTCATGAAAATCGGTTGAGAACTGCGACCCGTAGGTAGAGGAGAACAGCGGGAAAGCGGGACATCCGGACATCTGGAGTATCCAATATATAGACCAAGCTGAAGCATATTATGAGTATCGTGGACCGGATTTCGGACCAAAAAATCCTTATTGGAGCAGTTGAACATCAGGCACCGCGTTTCCTCCACTGTCCAGTCCCGCATTCTGACTTTCTTCACGTATCACGGCGAGGCGGTTACCCTGTCGAGCGGCTTGTAGTGCAGCCCTCCTATTCTGTAGCTCACATCAACGCTCACCCTCAAATATATCCTTACACCTCAATGCGTACTAACTAAGCGTAGGTTAGAGGTCTAGTTTCGTGACGGGTGATCGGCGGGGTGAGCCGCTTTAGCGCGTAGCGAATAACAGCCCTGGGCAGGATTGAGGGCACAAAAGCTCGCGGCAGATCGCCTATGAGATGAACTGACGAAATCAGGGCCGCGTTAGACGCACCCCTACATATGTGCACAAGGAATTCAAAATTCAAAAATTCAAAATTATTTATTTTTTTAACCAACGTTGTTTTTACATGGTGTCGAATCCTCCTTTTAAGTTAGAAAAAACTTGTGTTAGGAGGAATCCGCTCTTTCGTACAATGGTGATACTAAGCTAAAAATAAACAATGTATTCAAAAGATAATACCTAAATAATAAGATAGTACTTAAATTAGAGTACCTAAGTAATTATACCTAGTTTGTTAATACGAAAGTTTACTACATAACGAGGTATAAGCAAGTAAAGCCTTATTTAACCTAGGGGTACTGATTTTAGTAGACAATAAAGTTGAACCTATTCTAGGGTATCTATCCTAGAATAGGTTCAACTTCATGGTTACTCACATTTACATACATTTACATACAATTAGAGATTATAATGACAGTAGTAATTCAGTTTCGTTATAACTTTTCTCCTTTAACCAAGATGTAAGAACGATTTTACACTCTGTATAACTTTTTGTGTAGATATTCAACATTCTATTTACTTTGTTATACAAATTAATAGATAGAACATAAAATTGTCTTCGTGCGAAGGATGTCCTAACCGGGGTTGGAAGCTTAATTACCGTGTGCAGCTTACGTTTTTTTAATAAATTTTCATCAATTTTTACAGTTTTATGGATTTTAAGGATACAATTAAGGATAAATAGTTGTCTAACAGTAAGTACATCAGCATCTCGGTAAACATGAATAGTGCTGTATCTTATAGTTTTACCTAAAAGTACTTTAAGAATAGAACGTTGCGCCCGTTCAAGAGCCAAGAGTTTGTTTTTATGAGTACCTCCCCATATAGGTAGACAATAAAGTAATATAGACTGAACAAGGGTTTTATAGATATATATTAATAGTTCTTTATCAGTTATGTGCCTAAGATATTTGAATAGCCATATAAGTTTCCTTATACGATTTGCGGTAACTTCATTTTGTTGATTCCAAGAAAGTAGTTGGTCAATATGGATCCCTAAGTATTTAGTAGAGGTAACATGGTTGAGAGTGGAGCATGAGCAATCATTAGTCGATCGGACGACGCAGTAGTGGGCAGTTAAAGTATCTTGTTGCGTATCCGGTTGAGACGCACTTCGCATTGAGAATGTAATATAATTTGTTTTATTAATATTTAATGAAAGTAAGTTGGTTTGAAGCCATGTGATCACTTTGGATAGTCCAGCCTCAGCACAAGCGTACACTTCCTGCCAGCTGTCTCCGTGAAACAATAGCGCAGTATCGTCAGCATACGAAATCACTAGCCCATTGTTAAGTTGAATATTGGTCAAATCATTTATGTAGGTCAGAAAAAGTGTAGGACCTAAGACACTTCCTTGCGGTACGCCAAAGTGGGTGGAGTGAGCGTCTACGCTATATACGTCGTTGTTCAATTTAACGCGTTGCGTTCTATTATTCAGGTAACTAGATATTAAGTTCAGAAATTGTCCACGAATTCCCATGGTATCAAGTTTACGGATAAGGATGGGGACAGAGACAGTGTCGAAGGCTTTTTTTATATCAAGAAATATACACAAAGTTTTTTTTTTACACTCTAAATGTTTAGTAATGGAGTTTATTAATTCAAGCACGGCCTCTTCTGTATTTTTACCTTCACGGAAACCGAACTGACGAGGTGATAAAAGGTTATATTTATTTAGATATTTAATTATTCTATTGTTAATTAATTTTTCCATTATTTTGGAAATCGTGGAAAGCACCGATATAGGCCTATAGTTGTTGACATCAGTTCTGTCACCATCCTTATAAACTGGGTGAATAACAGCCCGCTTGAGCGCGTCAGGAAAAATGCCTAGTGAGAAACAAAGTGAGCTTAAGTGGCCAATAATTGGGATTAATTCATTTTTTGCCTGTTTTATAAATGTAGTAGGAATGTTGTCCCAGCCTGACGCAGATTTAGTTTTCAAGTTTAGAATTATTGCCTCAATTTCTCCCAGATCAGGCTCTATTATACCAATTGATGATAGATGTGAAGGTAAGGTATTTAAGTAGCTTGTAAGACTGGTATTATTAATTGTTAGAGGTATATTTTTTTCCGCCAAGTGTTGACCAATGGTAGCAAAGTGTTCGTTAGCTAAATTAGCTGAAGAAATGGGAGAATTTGTTAGATTTATCAAGTCATTATTTTTACACTTTAGTTTGCTCAGGTTTGTTATGTTTTTAATTGCGTTCCATAAGCTTTTGTTATTATTTTTCGCCTTATTCAGAAGCTCCCGTTCAAACTTTTGTTTTAGCTTTCTGACCAAGTTATTACAATAGTTTCTGTAGCGCCGATAAGTAATCTGTAATATTTCATTTGTAGGATCATATCGTAAGTTACGTTGTAGTTTGTTTCTGTGTTGGATACATTTTAACACACCAGGAGTAATCCAGGGTTTTAATGTACGTTTACTGCAAGGAATTTTAAGTATTTTAGTATTAGCCGCAATAGAATTTTGTAAATAATAGATTAATGTATTAGTTAGTATATTGGGATCTTTTATATTTAGTAGTACAGTAAGGTCATTTTTATTAAACATGTTAAGAGCACTTAAGTAATCTGTGACAGTTTTATTGACATGGTACGGCAAAGTTCTAGTAATTGAATAAATATTTAACAATGTCATGTGATGATCGGTTATGGTCGTATCAAGTATTGCGGTTTTTGAAAAAAATGAATTAGGGTTTAAATTAGTAATGACATGATCCAGACAGCTGTTTATTCGAGTGTTAAGTTTGTGTGTAGGAATCAACCCGTGAGATGCTAACATATTCAGATAATTTGTAGTGGAGTTATTTTGTTCTAAAATATTTATATTGATGTCACCAGTGACGATGACGTTATTTCCCAACTGCCCATTGTTTAAATAAGAATCCAGAGTAGTGACAAAGTTACTAGTGTTTGTGATCGATGGAGAACGATATATGCATAAAATAGTAAAACAAGAAATAGAAATTTGCAAGCATGACACTTCCGGTAGGATAACCTCTTTTGCCTGGTGCGGGATCGAGTTACTTATATATACTACTACCCCGTCATTTTGCGTAGTTTGTTTAGTAGTATGATAGCACGAGTAGTTATATTTTATTGGAAGAGGTTTGGCGTAGTTCAAGCGACATTCAGTAAGAACAATGACATCTATTTGTTGTTTAAATAACGTTAGATTTACTTCGAGGTCATCCATGTTTTTATATATACTCCTAATATTTTGAGTTATAATAGAATAAGTAGGTTTTATTTTGGGCAAAAGTGAGGGTAGAACTGTTATATCACATGAAAAACTGTGGTTATCGCACAACTCGTCTAACTCATTTAAGATGTCAGCTTGTAACATTAAATAAAGATAGATAAGCCGAGTTGTATACAACGGCGTTATAGTTTTTACTTAATTGCATGACAAACGGGTCATTAAAACCGAATTCGCAATGGTTAGGTTTTAAACTAAATGTGCTAGGTTTACTATGCAATTTTACTTTTTGCGTGAATATATGTGTGAATGTAGTATGCTTTGTATGTGTGTAATTGTATTGTTGAAATATTTTTATATGGGGAGAGTACTTACATTTGCTTACGGGAGAAGGAAGGCGGCCTTGAGAGACGAATGGCGACGGATTGTCAAGCTTGCCGCTAAACCGACATGACGATCACGACCACTTTGCCAAGAGTGAAGCGACTAAGAAGAGAAGATACGACATTTGCTTTTACTTTAGTGGTTGTACAGGATAAACTAGTGTGACCTCAACCCCTTGTTCCTTCGATCTTACCTCTAGAATATTTCTAAAGCCGGACGAACGTTGGCGCGTGAGCAGAAGGCAGCTATGCGTTAGAGGGAGAGGGCTATAACTCGATCTCTTTCGCTTACATAGCTGCCTCCTGCTCACGCGCCAACGTTGGCCCAATGTGTACAGCCGGCATAAAGAAAATGGCGTTTCATGCAAGTGACCTGTCATTTTGCCTCTTCTATTTTCAATTGTGTTTCTAAAAGTACAAAAAAAAATGTTGATTTCCTTCCGTCCCAATAAAGCACGTTACTTCGCAACACTGAAAATTAACAATAACTCACCCAAATCAATTAAACATATCAAACAATATGTAATCCCACCCAGCTACTGACGTGCGAATAGTTTTTTCATAATAATAGTGTTTTGTCGAACAATAGAACAGTTGCTAAACTATTTCTTTCCATAATCGCCATGGGAAACGTCCTGGGTTGGCCATTGTTAGCTGTAATAGCCTGGAGACCTAGGCTATTTGTTTGTGGTATGAAATTAAGACAGACATTTTTCTTCGCCAAGGTTGCGTGTTTCAGTTTAAAAGAAGGTTTTTTGTGAAGGAAAACATCGCAAGGAAACCGGTCTAATCCCAATAAAGTCTAGTTTTCTACGTTGGAAGGTCAGATAGCAGTCGGTTCCGTAAAAATAATGCCTGCGTGAAATCTTGGGCAGAACCTTGGGCCCGTTTAAGGCACTACCGGGAAAAACGCTAGAAGGATGATGAAGGTTTCGTGTTTGTGTGAGCGAATATCCATGCTAATATTATAAATGCGAAACCGTGTCTGTCTATCTGTATATCTATCTATCTGTTACCTCTTCACGCTTAAACCGCTGATCCGATTAAGATGATGTTTGGTACAGAGGTAGTTTAAGTCCCGGGGAAGGACATAAAATAGTTTTTCTCCCGGAAATCGTCCCCTAAGGGGGTGAAATGGGAGGGGGGTGAAAGTTTATATGGAGCTACGATATAAACAAGTTCCACGCGAACGGAGTCGCGGGCAGAAGCTAGTAAATTATATATTTATTTCAAAAGGCACAGTTACAAAGTCTCAAACTTAAGCATGAGTTATCACATTCAATGGTGTCACATATATATATATTTTTTTTTTTATTAGTCGAAAACTCAATTAAACTATGCACTTATGAATTAACAGGCATGAACCGAAGCCTCTCAGCCTCTCACAGACTAGCGCGTCCTGCGCTGGCGGCCAATAGTAAACTTGACAGTAAATGACGCAGGCTTTAGATTTTTTGGATATACGAATTACACATATTCTAAGCAAGACAAAGGTTTTTATGAAAATTTGAATATAGGTAACATGTTAAAATAACTCACAATAATAGAAAGTGGCCCCGCTATTAGCTGACCAACGTGCAATGTGTCAAATATATGATGGCATCGCACAACTTTAGTGGATATTCACCCTAAGGACACATTATTTGCGCTCTCTAGAACACGCGTGCTTGGCGAAGAAAAATGTCTGTCTTCATTTAATACTATACAAACAAATTGCCTAGTACTCTAGCCACTCTAGGGGCGGGGATCGGGGGGTTCAATTTATAGTGAGGTAATGTGCTATAGGTATACTAGGACATTATTTATCCATTCTATTCTATATAGTAGACCTTCGTGGTGGATATAGGCTATATTGTATCCCGCAGGTTTGTCTGCTATTTTAACAATATGTGGACGAAGCCGCGCCGTCTGATAGTAGGTAAAATAATGTGACACTATCACTATGGGGATCTTTTGAATGTCCTTAGCACATTTAAACTCATTATTAGTTCAAAACTACGACGAAAATCCCATATTATCAGAAGAATCTACTCCAATTTGAATTTAAATACATCGTAATCTATTACAAAACAGCCGAATAGTGCGTGGAGATACCATCTCACACAGAGGATCAATTCTGCTTAACGTATCAATTTGGAATTGGTTATGTATTTATACCTACATTTCAAATTAATGGGAAAAAGTAATAAAAATGTATCGCTCTCAGCAGGATTCGACCCTGCGACAATCTTTATATTTGTTGCTTCGCTTACACCGAATATTCTGCTCAGGGGCGACACGGTATGCCGTAAGGGGGCGCGAACATAAGTAAATTTACGTTATATACCCAAAAGAAGTAAGCAAAGCGCATGAAAACTTACCTCAGCCAGGCCGTGTGCTTATTTGCCATCGTCGTGGTATAAAAAGGCTGGGAGTGTGTTAGAAAGAACCTGCAAATTAAAATACAATATCAGAAAGGAGAGATGTCTCAAGACGAGAGTCTTTGACCAGGGTGTGTTGCCACTTGCCAGTGATGAGGTATGGCACCGAAACCCGGTCGCTTACTATGGGCCTCGTATGAAGGCTCAAAGTCACCCAAAGGACATTGTCGAGGGCTATGCTGGGAGTTTCTCTGCGTTATCGCATCAGAAATGAGGCTATCCGCAGCAGAACCAAGGTAACTGATACAGCCCTCCGAATCGCTAAACTTAAGTGGCAGTGGGCTGGGCACATTAGATTAGCTTAGATTAGATTATTTATTTCATGATAAAAAATTACATTACAGATTTGCATACATGTCAAAAAAATAAGAATTATTATCATGATCGTCAAAAACAGATAAATATTAAGAGAATGTCAACAAATGTAAGAACACAATAACAAGGAAATAGAAGAAACAAACCAAAAGCAAAGAACACAAATATATCAACCTCTAGTCACTCACAGTCTAGTCTATCACAGTACATTTAAAGTCAAATCATAATCATACAAATTTAAATAGGTCATAATAATAATTTAACATGTCAAGTCCAGACTCATATACTCTTTAACTGAGTATAATGGATTTTCCAATAAAAGGTATTTAAGGCGGCGTCGAAATGCTTCGTCAGATGGTTCCTGTCTAAGATCAGCGGGCAGTCGCTCGTAGTAGGTAGGCCCAATGACACGCGGGTTCTTGCCTGCAAGTGCCATGCGACGGGGAACTGTTCTCAAACGCCCAGTACCATTGCACCATTGCACGTAGAACCGATGACCATTGGGGCGGAAAGGTTTTCGGGTGGCGAACAAGTACAGGAAGGCACATTGTGGGTAGACCTCCACATGGTGGACTGGTGACCTGGTAAAGGTCGCAGAGTCCGCTGGATGCGGGTAACGCGGGACCGGTCATTGTGGCACCCTTTGGGGGAGACCTATGTCAAGCAGTGGACGTCGTGGAAAGAATGTCCGCAAATTTAAATTTGATTTAAATACAATACGTCAGTCTAATGAACCCCAGGACCGTGTTAACATTTTACAAAGACACAAAGGGGATACACACCTCGTTGCAACAAGATCGCAGGGCTGCCAGCTAATGCCTGCCATGCCACGAAGTCTTATCAACTACTCGACGGGTTAAGTCTGTAGTTTAGGGGCTCCTATGACCACCTTATATCTTCATCATCAGATCAGCTCGCTAGTTCCATAACATAGCATTGCAACAAATCTTTTATTCGCAGACAGTTACAAAGGTCAAATTACATTATAGTGGAACTGCATATTACAACATTACCTGGCGTGCGAATTTTATTAAATGCTTGATATCTAAAATTCATAACACACGTCACATTAAATCTATCATGCCACTAACCTGACTATTCTCTATGTTACACAATATCTTCTTTGGTAGTAAAATACTCTACGAGTGAGCCATTTATGGAGTTCAGTTTTGAATATTCACCGTAAATAATCGTTGTCACCGAAAATAATATAACCTATGCTAATTTTATGCTCAATCGGATACCGGCAAGTGGCAGAAAAAATATTTGCAATTGATGACAACTCTCAACGAAGAGAGCAACTTAAATAAAAAACCGGCCAAGTGCGAGTCGGAGTCCCGCACGGAGGGTTCCGTACCATTATCTATAAAACCGGAAAAAAAATCACGTTTGTTGTATTCCCATACAACAAACGTGATTTTTTTAAACATTTATAAACATTTATTTTATTTTGTGTTTAGTATTTGTTGTTATAGCGGCAACTGTCTAGCTATCGCGGTTCTTGAGATACAGCCTGGTGACAAACAGACGGAAGGACAGACAGCGAAATCTTAGTAACAGGGTCCCGTTGGGTACGGAACCCTAAAAAGGTTGTATTAAAATTGTATTTCTTGCGAGGAATGAGTGACAACCCTACACAGTATCAAGCGAAACAAAGCCGACAGTGGAGTTGCGCCACGCCATTAATGTCATGGGATCAGGGTTCACTTGTGGCTCTGAATGTATAGGTTACTAAATACCCAGTTAAATAGGTGCAATTATACGTTTGTGATACCTAATTGATTTAGGAGTGACTTTCATTGAGTTTTTTTCGCATTTAATAAATCTGCGGTGCCATTTTTAGGGTTCCGTAGTCGACTAGGAACCCTTATAGTTTCGCCTTGTCTGTCCGTCCGTCCGCGGATAATCTCAGTAACCGTTAGCACTAGAAAGCTGAAATTTGGTACTAATATGTATTTCAACCACGCCGACAAATTGGTAAAATAAAAAGTGTTTTTTTTTTTATTTATTAGGGTACCTCCCCTATACGTAACGTGGAGAGTGTTTTTTTTTTTAATTTCAACCCTAACGTGTGATATATTGTTGGATAGGTATTTAAAAATTAATAAGGGTTTGCTTTAATATTTTTTTGATAATGTTAATATTTTCAGAGATAATCGCTCCAGAAGTTTAAAAATATGTGTCCCCCCTCTCTAACTTTTGAACCATAAGTTTTAAAAATATGAAAAAAATCTCAAAAGTAGAACTTTATAAAAAAAAGTACGGCCATTTTATATATCCATCCATACTCCATACTAATATTATAAATGCGAAAGTGTGTCTGTCTGTCTGTCTGCTACCTCTTCACGCTTAAACCACTAAACTGATTTGGATGAAATTTGGTATAGAGATAGTTTGAGTCCTGAGGATGGACATAGGATAGTTTTTATCCCGGAAATCATCCCCCAAGGGGATGAAGCGGGGGGTGAAAGTTTGTATGGAGCTACGATATAAACGAGTTCCACGCGGACGGAGTCGCGGGCAGAAGCTAGTTTGAAATAAAATAAAATAAACATTTTGCGCAGTTTACGTACCTATACTAAGGGTAGGGTTGCCCCAACTTACGATCACAGACCGATCAGCTTCAAATATGGTGCTGGCAGCTGTCATTCCATAGAAACTTCACAAACTTTCCATACAATTCAGACCGGTTACTATTACAGGCGGTTTGGTGCAACCCACCCTAAGTGTTTTTAGGGTTCCGCAAAAAACGGAACCCTTATGGATTCGTCATGTCTGTCTGTCTGTCCGTCCGTATGTCACAGGCATCGATAGGCCTTTCAAAATAAATATAAGGTTTTATAGCCATTTTTTTGATTAAGTGAATAGGGTCGGAGATAGTCGCCCCGAAAGTCACTAAAATTGTGTCCCCCCCCCCCCTCTCTAATTTGTGAACCGTATATTTGAAAAATATGAAAAAAATCATGGACATAGGGCTTATTAAATTCTTACAGCGAAAATTATTTATAAAAAACTACCTTCATTAAAGAAAAGGACGGAAGTGCCATAAGTTTTCAGTTACGATACGACCTTTTTAATAGGCACGGAACCTTTCTTGTGCGTGGTCCCACACGCACTTGGCCGCTTTTTTACTTAAAGTGGTAGCTTATACGTATTTTTACATTTATTATATTAACATTAACAATCTTGTTTTTTCCATACCTATAACTAAATCGGATAGATAACATAAAAAACTAATTTAACCATCCATCGATCACGATCTCTACTTTTCAATAGCGCTCATCTCCTTAAAAAACCCGCCATAGTTCACAAAAACAACTAAAGGAAAACCACAGACAAAATAAATGCGGTCAATGACATAGAACATGGTATTCAAATGGTATTAGGAGACTAATAAAAAACTTTAGTACTTAAAATAAAATAAAATGGTTTTTGACCTCGACCACAGATTGACATAGTGTGATAATACCGATAATAAAATACGACTAATAGACTAATACCTATACATAGGTAGTTAAAGATACTTAGATAAGTGTCTATCTGTCTGTCTCGAATATTGTCCAATACAAGTCATCAAAACGAACGTTTGAGTTATGGTTTATATTCTTTTTAAATAATACTTGGAAATAATAAAATGTATGTACCTAATGATAATTAAAAAGCTACGCTAGCATAGTTCAGGCTTGCGGCTGTCAAGCGGCGGTTGCTGTGTGTTCGAATCCTGGGTCGTATCGTAGCAATGACTTTTTCGGAACACGGACTATTTACCGTTAGCTATTCGGCGAAGGAAAACATCGTGAGGAAACCGGTCTAATCCCAATAAGGTCTAGTTTTCCCTCTGAGTTGGAAGGTCAGATGGCAGTCCCTTTCGTAAAACTAGTGCCTATTCCAAATCTTGGAATTAGGTGTCAAAGTGGACCCCGGGCTCCTTTAGGGCACAACCGGGAATAACGGTGGGAGGATGATCTACCGATAATTAAAAGATTACTTTTTCTAGATGAGGCACGCCTTTGAAAAATCTCACAGTTTTCCAAATCATACCCTTAATTTGAGGTGTGTGGTGTGCGATTTTCTGGAATAACAATACAATACAATGTCTTGTCTTTAGCTGTCAAATTTACTGTTGTCCGCCACCGCAGGCCGCGCCAGTGTGTTGCAGGCCTTATTGCACACCTCACACAAACAAAGCAGTTATAAAAAGAAACAATACAAGAACTTTATACAATCAATCTCCAAATCTACTAAGGAAGAGAAATGGGGATAGGAAGTTTGAATGGAAGGGCGAGTAACGATAACAAGTTCTACGCGCGAAGACGCAGGCACAGATAGTATCATATAAAACCGGGGAAACAAGTATTTGGAATTAAAACGAATAAATTACCGCGATCCGGCATAATGTTCTCAAATTAAAATGAAACGTGAACGTTTTATTTTATTTATCGACATTTTTATGCGATGATTTTAAGGCCATCAGCCGTAGAAAAACGGCTCCCCCGGCATTTTGTTGTTTTGTAACCGTCGCGTTTTTCGCTTAAACTACACGTGATGAGTTGTTCCAATGTTTTCATCATCCTCATATGGATGTTGGAAGGAAACCTTTTAAGTGTAGGCTACAAAATTCGCTGACGGAAAGGGTCTTCTCTGTAAGGAATTTTTTGATAGGTACGTGGTAAAAAATATTGAATTAAAAATGTAAGTATAGGTAAATATATATATGCAAATCATTTTTTGTTCCGTATACCCGAAAATTTAATTTAGAGCTAGAATTACAAATAGGTACCTAATTGTGCCAAATCAAAATCAACAGCTTTACCTATTTTGAAATGATTTAGTATCCCGAATTCATTCACAATTTATTTATTTATTTAAATATATTAACACAGCATTACAGATTACTTAAGCCTAATACACTGTGAAACGAAACATCAATTTAAAGGAACAAAGCAATAATACTCGTAATAATAATCAAATACATACCTACACTAGAAAGCCTATCATCCTTCATCTCGCAGAACTTCAGACACTCCCTACACACGCAAGCAGATCACACTCGGGTGTTAATACAATACCGATATGGCACTGGGCAGGGCACATAGCACGTAGAACCAAAGGCCGTTGGGGCGGAAAGGTTCTCGAGTGGCGACCAAGAACTGGAAGGCCCGGCATGGGTAGGTGGACTGCGATGACTTGGTCAAGGTCCCGAGAGTCCGCTGGATGCGGGTGGCGCAGAACCGGTCACTCGGCACTCTTTGGGCGAAGCCTATGTCCAGCACTGGACGTCTTTCGGGTTATAATTATGATGATGATTATTATTAATTCAGGCCGGTTAGCATTTATTCTAATAATTACCTAATTTCAATACATAAATGGATATTATATCATCTGGAACTCCACCTTTAGAGGACAACCGCAAAAACCAATGTCAAGTGCAATGACCTCAGTGAGTTTTTGCCGTCGATTGTTCTGCTATTATGACGAGTTGAATCATGATACTTATCATTACCTTAGCACAAAAAGGCAAATTCTTGCCTATTGTTATAAACTAGCTTAGTCCAGGAAATAAGATTAATGCATACAATGTATCAAATTGACGTATGAATATTTACAAAAAAATATCTAAGTCATTAAAGCCGGATTCCTACTCTGACGTGATAGGTACAACAGCCGTCAAGTCAGAGCGCATCAGTGGGAATATCACTATCACCATCATCATATCAGCCGAAAGACGTCCACAGTGACCACTAGGGTTGCCAACCGTACTATACTCGTATTATATAGTATTGTACTATATTTTGACTCTTTGTACCATATACTGTTGAAGTAATATATAGTACGCGAGAATACTATATTTACGGGGGCCCTACGAAGTGCTTCAAATTGCCCAGGTTTCAGTAAAATTATACCAAATAGCAACATTTCCCAGTCAAGTACTATATTTTTTTACAGTGCGCTATATTTTTGTTGTTTTTTTTGGAAAATACTATATCTCCTCCAAAAAAGTTGGCAACCCTAGTGACCACAGTGGCCACAGTGACGGTCCTGCTGAGTGTGAATATAACCATAATGAATTTGTGAGACCAATATCGTTCTGTCGCGTCACGAATAGTCACGTCACGTCAGAAAAAAATTCCGGCTTTAGGTTCAAACCACATGGTTGATACCAATGAAGTACTTAGGTAGGTACTTAAGTAACTAATTGGTAAGTATAGGACACAAGGGATTTAAACAAGTATAAGTATTTATTTTATTTATTTATTTGCTTCAACAAGACCCATATTTACAAATACTGTACATACTCGTACTAACATACCTACACATCAATATATATTTATAACTTATTGGCACTAGAGATGTGCAAATTGCGGAGTTTCCAAAAAGTTGGAAAAGTTCTCGGAAATTTCTAGAAAGTTTCACAAGGAATTAAGGAAATTTCCATGTTGGAAATGGAAAGTTTCAATTCCCATACAAAAGTGAAGAAAATTTTCCTATGTTAAATTGCAGAAACATTTCGCAATATAGGAAACTTTCCGTCGGCACATCAGTAATTGGCACAATAACACAGTAATAATGACCACAATCCATGAATTGTAGGCAATTTTTATTTTTATGCTTAGGACCGCTAATGAAAACGTTCACTCAATATGCCAGCTACGTTATGACAAGGTTATATCCTTTTTAAGTCACCATGACATTGATATAATATACGTACCTACACACAAATTACACCAAAAGGACACTTTTTTCTTAGTTACATTACATTCAACTTGTACTGAGTCGCCATCTGCATTAACGAGTAGACAACGTGAGCGTGATTTTAGCCAAGCGATGTACGCGACAAATTCTTGTTTGTTGCCACACATCAAACATAGATGGCGCTGTAATAAATCAGTAAAAAACCTTTTCTTATTCGAGTTTGTTGTAGGTATTTTAATATTTTGCCACAACACTGAAGCGTAATATTGAGTTATTAATAAAAACAAATAAATACTGTTTTATTTGCTAAATTGCCGATGGGTTAAGTTAAGTATAAAAATCCAGTAGATGGCGACGTCACCACAAAAGGCGCTTCATCTAAACATTTTATTTAATACTAAGTGTAGAATAGGAATATTAATTAGGTAATTAGGTAGACAGATTTTACCATAAACAGTACATACATACATTCACGCCTTTATTCCCAAAAGGGGTAGGCAGAGCACATGAAACATATGTTATGAACAAAATGTGACTTTTTGTTCACGTAGGTATATTGTTTTATAAAACGGATTATTTTATAAATAAACATTTATCCAATAGTTTAAAAAGAGTTTTAAATAAGCAGCAAAGAAAACCAATCTGTCCTACCTATGTAATATGTAAAAAATATCAAGCTAATAAAACATCGAATAAAAATGCAGCTCACGTCACACCAGTAAATCACAACCTCATTGATATCACACTCGAATTAAAATTCTGCAACATTTCCCCTAATTTTCACAGGATCGTGGCGCCTTTTCCCAGCCCTCTGATTGGATGGGAGCATGTGACGTCATCGCGCCCACGCGTTCTCTGTGACGCAAGCCAATCGATAAACATGCACATCTCTTTCTGTCTTGAGTGTTTGAGTATGTTGGAGGGTGCTCTGTCTTTGTCTGGCGTGTATGAATGCTTCGAAATTCGAACCGTGGGCGGCGTGCGTAGCCGTTCGCTATGTCAATGTGAACCTATTTACGAGTTAGGTTTATTAGGGGTTTTGTTTTGTAAATAAGTTTGACCTGCAGAGGCGATATGCCAAAATACTTAAACACGGTATCGTTAAAATAGTTATGGTAAGATTTACCTATAGCCAGACATATAAATGAGTGATGGGGTACCCATTCAGCCTTTGGTTTCAAAACCACGACATCGGTTTCAAAGCTATTACGATTTGTTTATTTCTAAGTAGGTCGTTTGTAGTCACCATTATAAACATGTATGTATTCAATATTCAACCTTATCTCCAAGCGATTAGGTCCTAGATCCACCTAGAATGTTTACATGTTACAAACTGACTGTACATTTTACCTGAATATAGAAAGGAGACTAATGATTATTATTCAGAGCAATGACTCTTAGTTGCAGTGTCCAAGACCCAACCGGATGGCTCGCGGTATTTGAACTTTTTTTTCACCCCCCCTCCTATTTCTGCCCCAGTCCAAGTTGGCTCAGTTCGGGTTGCACAGGGCGGTTCCATAACACTTTGGGAGCTCAAATACCGGGAGCCATCCAGCCAGCCTTTCGAACACTAAAACGCGTCGTTGCTTTAACTATGTATATGATTTCGCCGGTTAACGACCACCTAATTTCATGTGCCGGTTGGCGACCACTTGAGCTGAGTTGGTGAACTGAAAGGATATTTTCTCGGTTTTTTAGTAGATTTCTATTCTAAAACAACTAATTGTCTCAATAGGGTCTGTAGAGGACGATGTTGTCATTGATGTTATCTTCAATAGAAAAAACCTTCTGCTTCAGGTGGTCGCTAACCGAAGGTGGTCGCGTAACCAGCGTAATGACCCTAATACATTCAACAGTCAAAATAAAAATAAAGTGACTATTCTTGATATTTCCGATATTGGCATTGATTGGAGAGCTTTTTTAGGCCGTGGAAAGGCTGGTGAAACACGGACGCGCCTCAGACACGGCAGATGGAAAAGACCTGGCAAAGGCCCTGAGTCTAGGGTCCCTATTCGATTCATCCTTTGACCGTAAGTGCAAGCATTCGCTGTGTTGACAACATGAGACTGATGCAGTCCGCTGACTCCCGTATTATATCACAGGCCAGGCCGGACCGTGCCACGCCTGTGGATACCTGTGCCCGTGCCCAAGCCGGGGTCCCACGGCCATGGGAACCGTCGCGTCTGGCCTGGCGCGATCTGACCTGTGGGAAAGCAGGCCGTGGGACCCCGGCCGCAACGCTGCAGTCGTGCCGCGCCGCGTCGCGCCTTTTGAATACCTATGGATAGGACGGATGACGACTTGCCACCGCAGGCCTCATCGGATGCAAAGGTTCCCACGGCCTGTCGGTCTGGCGTGACGCGGTCTGACCTGTGAGAGCGAGAGATCGAAGCGCGGCATCTCTCACTCAATAAGTCTTGGCCGAGTCCTTATGGAAGAATCTGAATCTCCATCTAATACCGTCTGCCTATACAAGCCAGAAGTACTTGCGAGTCTTAAATTGCCCTCATTTTGTGGCATGGCATCCGAACTGGCGAAATACATAGGGCTCTATTTATTACATTTTGACGATAAATTGGCAACCATGAAACCGTATCGTACTATGTAGGTTGTAGCAACATGTGTATGTACTAAACTAAAATTGGTACCTATTATACGAGTAGTTATTCCAGAGTCTACCTTTACATGAAATAACAACATTATTTATCCAGAACTTACACACGGCGAATTTTTGCGGCGATAGAAGCGTGTTACATCGATACAGGTAACAATTGATCTATGGCTAGTATCGCAATACCGACTATCTGACAGGCTATACAAATAGTACGGTGATTGCGAGCTTTCATTCAGAAGGACGAAAAACTCATGACACAGACAAGACATACATCGATATCGATTACCGCATAGTCTGACCTCGTCTACCCATCGGCGCCTGAGCGTCTCCCAGCGTGCGTCACGTCTGAGACGGGAGTCTGACAGGCTAGACTGTTATGTAAGTCGATGTCCGGTTTGAGGTTGTATAAATGAACCTTAGTTTTCAATCCCGAGCGAGGAATCTCACGTCATAGGTTACATAGCGGCTGGTAAAGGTCGCGGGAGTCGGTTGGAAGCGGTTGGCGCAGGACCGGTCATTGTGGCATTTGGGGCACTCTTTGGGGAGGCCTATATCCAGCAGTGGACGGCTTTCGGCTGGTATGATAATGATGATGATGATAGGGTTACACATCCTGTAGCCCAGGAATTAGGGCGATTATCCGCCAGAACTGTGCAGTGCGAGACATTGGAGCGATGGAAAGTCCACCAATAAGAAGAGATATTGATCAATCCTAGCAACGCCATTGGTGGTTTTTTTCGTCGCACATCGCACCGCCATCTTTCATAGCTCTGGTGGATGCTCAATCTTAGAATACCGTTCAGGTAAGGTAAGGGGTTCTCGGGGTAGAAAACGTGTGCAGTTGGGGGCTGCTATGGTCTATAGAAACAAAGAGGTAGAACCCCCAGAGTCGTGACGCTCGGGCTGCACTGGTGCGTGCTGTGCAGTAGGAGATCAGCCGTCCCCTCTATAGAAAATTTTCTTCTCAATCAAATAAAAACGTTAGGTCACATCATTATCACCAGCAGGCATACATTCCACTGCTGGGCAGTAGTCCACACGATGGCCCAGTGCGGATTGGGAATTTCACATACACCTTTGAATTTCTTCGCAGATGTACGCAGTTTTCCTCACGATGTTTTCGTTCAACGAAGCGTTAAGTTACGTTTTAGGTTAATTCACTATCAGCCTATATCCGTCCCCCTCCCACTGCTGGGCACAGGCCTCCTCTCATGGGAGAGAATGGTATAGTATAATTCAGATTGGAGGAAGTCAAATATAGCCTAGTGGTTCAGCCATGCGGCTGTCAAGCGGCGGTCGTGGGTTTGAATCCCGGCTCGTACCAATGAGTTTTTCGGAACTTATGTACGATTATTTACCCTTAGCTTTTCGGTGAAGGAAAACATCGTGAGGAAACCGGTCTAAGCCCTGTAAGGTCTAGTTTTCCCTCTTGGTTGGAAGGTCAGATGGCAGTCGCTTTCGTAAAACTAGTGAATCAATGCAAATCTTGGGGTTAGGTGGCAGAGTGGACCCCGGACTCGTTTAACCTCGCAAAGCGGACTAAATACTAGTTTTACGAAAGTGACGAGTGCCATCTGACCTTCCAACCTAGAGAGGAAAACTAGACCGGTGTCCTCACGATGTATTAAAAAGTAATTCCCTTCTTCATAACACGTAAAATACCTCTGATAAATCAAAAACTGTTTTGTCGCTTTCTTACCAGACCAAAAATACCAAAGTGACAGGTATAGACAAATGAATTTTAACGCCACTTATTTGTTGAGCGTGTGTGTTAAATTGTCCAGGAGTAAATGAATATTCTTATAATTCAATAAAAAGGAATGTATAAAAACTATGCACTTGAACGCAGTATTTCACGAACAAAACAGCAATTGCTTATTTTTCCGTACAACAGTTAACACGAATAGGACTTGTGACGTCATATCATATGTCTATTAATGTGAGCCGTTTCTGCCGTCGCAAGCGGTGCTTCCTCAGAAGCTCTGGCGACCTTATAAAAAAAAAATAAGTGGTTATTTCATAAAAAAAAATACTTACATACTGTGTTGCTTACTTAGCTAAATCTTGAATATTTAAGTTCTATTAAATTTACAATAAAAAAACATAAACAAATGCATATTTGGAATCGCAATGCGCTACCGAATATGCCCTTGCTCGGTTCACACCCTGGTTTTTGGTACACCCTGTATGTACAAGGCAAGTAGTGGTGTTACTATGACTGCGGTCATCTGTAAGGTGGACACTATTTCACCCAGTTAGACTAGTCCAAACACGAGCGAGATAACATGCCTCTGTGCCTAACCTTCCTAGATAGAACCCATCACACTTTCATCATCATCTTCATGATCTTCATCATATCAGCTGAAAGACGTCCACTGCCAGACATAGGCCTCCCCCAAAGAGTGCCACAATGACCGGCCCGGCGCCACCCGCATCCAGCAGCCTCCCGCGACCCTTATCATCACTCTTTATGAAACACAATTATTTTCTCGATTATCGTCGTTTCAAGCTGCATATGACGGTTGAATAATATTGAACGCAACAAACACAATCATTAAATCATTCACTGCCACGCTATTCTTGTAGCACTACTCTGTAGTTCGTAGCTGCTTTAGCTCGGTATGTAGCGAAAAGCGCCTGTGGCGCCCTGACACATCTGTGTCGTGATTGGCGCTCATTGGGTTAAAAAAAAATGTTGTGTGTTACCGTAAACCAATGGAATAACCTTTACTTCCACAATGCTAATAGTCTTCCAGACTCAAAACACAGCAATAAACAAACTTTGGACCATAAATATCGTGTTGATATTTATTGTCGTCTAATTTGCGGAGAAAAACAATCTATTTATAGCGTAGAGCTTCTACGCCGTAGACGCGTAGAGCTGCTACGTCGCTACAAAAAATAATCCTCAATATATGAAGGAGCACTTTAAATCATGGTGTCTTTGCTTTTTAATAATCAACGCGTGTTAAAAAGGGACTAAAGTCTAGTTGTGTTTTTGTCCCGAGAGATGGCGGTGTAACCTGAATGGTTTTTCATTGTACGTTTCCAAACATTAAAACAGCTTACACTTACATGCGCGTAGGTGTTTTGGCGGGTAGTCACGGCGCATGCGTGCCCGCGCCGTCCGCAGTCTTGCCATTCTTCAGTTCAGTTGCACATAAATCACCGCGCAGACCGGACGCCATGTCCGCACGGGCCAAACGACAATATCACAGTCAAAAACCGAGCTAAAAACCTGATAAAAGAACGAAAATTTATCAAATACATACTAATATCAGTTTAAAACGGTGTCAGTGTTGATATTTGGTGTTTTCAAGAGTGATTTGAGGCGTAAAACGGTAAACAACCAAGCACTGTCTCATAGCGATTTGTGAATGAATTTAAGATGGTGGCTATGTGTAGGGCAGTTTTTGGTTTTGTGGTGATGGTTGTGCGGTGGTGGCGATTCTTTTCTTAGCTCTGGTACAGCTGTGGTTGCGTGTGTGTGTGTGCGATCGAAGTAATGAATGGATGACGTGGGTGGTCCTCAACTAATATATGTTTGATAAGGCTATGGCTCACTATCTATTGAACAGCAGGGCACTCCTCTACCATTATTTTTAGATCGGCCTGTGACCTGCTGACTGCGCCAGTTGCCCTGGTTTCGGGAAAACCTTTCCGAATGGAATTTATTGATGTAACTTAACAACGGTCTGAAGTTGGTAACGATCTGCAAGAAGCCTGAGTTTATTTGTGGATTGTCCAATTTTAGAATACTACGTTGTTGCTTTTGACCCTATAGTTTCAACTGCTTGTACGGCGAGTTAAGATCAACGCGACGAATTCTGACTTATATCCGACAGTTTTAAATTGCCGATCTAGCTAACAATAATGCTAGTTCGTTTATTGCAAAGTCACCATTACAAAAGTGTTAGTGGTACTATGTTTTGGAGGTTTGATGTATAGTCGCATCATAAATATGTAATGTGTCCCTTATTGCAATAAAATAAAGTGCAAAATTGTCTACAAATCTTTGAACATGACAGCGATGAATTTCAATATCGGGACCTTTTAAACCCAAATGGGTCAAGTAGGCTATAAACGTCTTTTATTCTTATTTAGTACCAATCGCCCTGTGAAAGATGAAGTTTGTCTGCGGATTTAAAAGTTATTTGTTGTAGGGAAAGCCTTAGTAAATTTGGCGCTTACGCCTTTATTGTTGATGTTTCAATACAAATGCGATGATTAACGGCGTAACATTGGCGTAAACGCCAAAGCTGCTAGGGTCCCTTTTCCTTAGGAATGTCAAATTTCTATTTATAGGCGATGGCGTAAACCGGGAGGGAGACTATTGGTATAGATGTGGGATTCAATTATAACTTACACATGCAAAACCTGGTATAGAACTACAGAAAAGTCAGCTTGACTATTTTTTACTCTGTTGAACCAAAAAATTAATTGACTGCTCATGAGTAGTGTTAAATTGTTAACCCATAAAATATTCTACCTTAACACCAAATAAATTCGTACTTAGTAAGTACTAAGTAGTAGTAATATCTTCTTAGAACCCCGCCACAACTACAATATGGGTACCGCTTGTAATTAAAACTTAATATAAGTTACATGTTCATTTTCATTGTTAAACTTAATGGAAAGTAATAGAAGTAAACACTAGGGCGTCAATTATAAAAACGAAGGTGTCAAACATTGGGATGTTTACCTTATAGGTCCGTAGTATGTCAAATAATTAAATATAATAAATATATATTAGGTGACAATCTTACACTTAGTAAGCTTGATAAGGCTTGTGTTATAGGTACTGGACGACGGTATATATAATTGATATAAATAGCGTGGTGGCGCAGGACCGGTCATTGTGGCACTCTTTGAGGGAGGCCTATGTCCAGCAGTGGACGTCTTTCGGCTGAAATGATGATGCTGATGATTGTAAACACCCAATACTCAGAAATAAATATACATACTGGTCACACAAATATTTGCGCTTACCGGGATCCAAAACCTTCAGCTTCGCAGGTAGCGTTACTACCCACTAGACTAACCCGTCGTCTAAAATTCTAAATGAAGACTGATGGAGTCAAATGGATTCCCACAATCGGCTACTCAGCGAACGTCAGCTACTAAACTAACTCATATTCAATTTCCATTATTTGGCACCGCGAGAATGGCTTTTTATTTAAAATATTTCAGAAATTGCCCATCACAAGATGTAACTCTATCACGACTTGGTTGCCATATCGATTGAACTCATGAACCTATAATACTCTGGATAGGCTATACGTGTTGCCATAGTGAGGTACGGAAAGGCTCCTATGCAGCGAAATTAAGAACTGGTCTTAAAATGGTTGATAACTTGCCATAAACAACCTACTTAACAACTTTGGACGGGTAATGGTTTATATGCCACAACTTCATACTAAATCAGTTGTGGCAAATAAAAAAAGTGGAACTATGACAGTTAATGATATTTCCCTTTCTGTCACACTTATCGAGATTTGTATGCTACCAGCTCGCTCGCACGTGGTATTATTATTACCATAGCCTGTCCAGATTATTATAGATCCTGATTGGACTCAATAACTGGTTTACCAGTCAATGTGACAGTTACGTTATGACATATGTTATATGACCGTTCTCCCAAAGACAATCTTGTGCAACTCAGTCCGCGGTCTGTATATCTACGTCCTACTTACACATGCAATTCCCACAGAGTGACGGACATCAGTGCTAGTGTAGTGATGCGGCCAGTGTAGCCTAGTCAGTCGATGGAGCGCACGCGCGGCGCGCTATGACCGGCGTGGGAGTCGCGAGGCAAGCTGACGGAACAATATGACACAGGTCAGTCTATCAGATTTACTAACCACTTAGAGCGGCCGCACATTAAGCCACTGTTGGCCGCCACTAACCACTTATAGAGCGGCCGCACATTAAGCCACTTTTGGCCGCCGCTAACCAGTTAGGGCGGCCGGACATTAAGCCACTGTTGGCCGCCACTAACCACTTATAGAGCGGCCGGACATTAAGCCACTGTTGGCCGCCGCTAACCAGGTAGGGCGGCCGGACATTAAGCCACTGTTGGCCGCCACTAACCACTTATAGAGCGGCCGCACATTAAGCCACTGTTGGACGCCACTAACCACTTAGAGCGTCCGCACATTAAGCCACTGTTGGCCGCCATTAACCACTTAGAGCGTCCGCACATTAAGCCACTGTTGGCCGCCACTAACTACGTAGAGCGGCTACACATTAAGCCACTGTTGGCCGCCATTAACCACTTAGAGCGTCCGCACATTAAGCCACTGTTGGCCGCCACTAACTACGTAGAGCGGCTACACATTAAGCCACTGTTGGCCGCCATTAACCACTTAGAGCGGCTGCTCATTAAGCCACTGTTGGCCGCCACTAACTACGTAGAGCGGCTACACATTAAGCCACTGTTGGCCGCCATTAACCACTTAGAGCGTCCGCACATTAAGCCACTGTTGGCCGCCACTAACTACGTAGAGCGGCTACACATTAAGCCACTGTTGGCCGCCATTAACCACTTAGAGCGGCTGCTCATTAAGCCACTGTTGGCCGCCACTAACTACGTAGAGCGGCTACACATTAAGCCACTGTTGGCCGCCATTAACCACTTAGAGCGTCCGCACATTAAGCCACTGTTGGCCGCCACTAACTACGTAGAGCGGCTACACATTAAGCCACTGTTGGCCGCCATTAACCACTTAGAGCGGCTGCTCATTAAGCCACTGTTGGCCGCCACTAACTACGTAGAGCGGCTACACATTAAGCCACTGTTGGCCGCCATTAACCACTTAGAGCGTCCGCACATTAGCCCACTGTTGGCCGCCACTAACTACGTAGAGCGGCTACACATTAAGCCACTGTTGGCCGCCATTAACCACTTAGAGCGGCTGCTCATTAAGCCACTGTTGGCCGCCACTAACTACGTAGAGCGGCTACACATTAAGCCACTGTTGGCCGCCATTAACCACTTAGAGCGTCCGCACATTAAGCCACTGTTGGCCGCCACTAACTACGTAGAGCGGCTACACATTAAGCCACTGTTGGCCGCCATTAACCACTTAGAGCGTCCGCACATTAAGCCACTGTTGGCCGCCACTAACTACGTAGAGCGGCTACACATTAAGCCACTGTTGGCCGCCACTAACTACGTAGAGCGGCTACACATTAAGCCACTGTTGGCCGCCATTAACCACTTAGAGCGTCCGCACATTAAGCCACTGTTGGCCGCCACTAACTACGTAGAGCGGCTACACATTAAGCCACTGTTGGCCGCCACTAACTACGTAGAGCGGCTACACATTAAGCCACTGTTGGCCGCCATTAACCACTTAGAGCGTCCGCACATTAAGCCACTGTTGGCCGCCACTAACTACGTAGAGCAGCTACACATTAAGCCACTGTTGGCCGCCACTAACTACGTAGAGCAGCTACACATTAAGCCACTGTTGGCCGCAATTAACCACTTAGATCGGCCACTAGTAGTTAGTTCGCGCGGGCCAGTTACCGTAGCTTGTGGCTCGGACGCGGCCACTTAATCGCTCGGTGTGCGCGGATGTTACGAAATGTATGAAAGAACTAGTCCGCGACTTGTGGCGGGCATTAGTGGCTCAATGTCCGTCCCGGATTTCAGCATCAGCGAAAGTATATAACTAGATTGAAGATATTATACTTTTATGGTCTCCTATATCCAGAAACAATCAGCAGGATATATTTATGGTGCTCGCCAAAAGAAAGACGCAGACTCTCGTCTGTATCCCCCTTGACCCAATGGAACAGGTAGCCGCTACGATCGGTGAAGGGTAACAGAACCCCTATCGCATTCCTTCAGGCCATCCCCAATGGCCTAGCGGCTTTGCCGCCGGCGGTACACTGCTGATATCAGCTAAGGCAGGCACTATACAATATGCAGGGGGTGACCACAATAGATGCAAGCATCCAAACCTCTCTATCAAATTTTGTACACTCTGTGCATAAATGTTTAGGTCTAAACACTCACCAGAAAATATGACACAAGGTGAAAACTTTAGGCCGTCAAAATTGAGGGTTTTTTTAATCGATATCTGCGTTTTTATTACATTTTGTATTGCGTTTAATAACACAAAAGCAAAACACTAAACAAAACAAAACACAAAAGCAGACTAAGGTTGAATACTAGTGTTGTTATTATTATTATCGTATTGACGAGAGACATCATTCTGATCTTGACACGTTTTATTCTACATCTCTGACAATATTACATTATTGTTCCTTTTTTTGTTTTGTTTTGTTTTGACGCTTAGAGACCGTATACATCTCTACAAACATTAGAATAATTATTAATTGTATTTGGACGCTCAGAGACCTTATAAATTTCTGGAATACTGAATTAATATCATTAACTTCTTTTCTTCTGATACGCCGCATAGTTTTTATTTATTGTTTTTTGATATAATTAAATTATTGTTATATTATGTACTGACGATCCTTTTAGGTGAACTTTGATAACTATGACATAAATTTAAATGAAGTGGACACAGTTATATTTAAATTGTTAGTTATTAATTATTATTCTTCCAATTACTTTTATTGAATGTTATCGTATGTTGTTGACGATCACAATAGGGTTTCTTTTAAATTGACATGGAATGTAATTTATAATGTAATCTTATATTGGGAGTAAATGAATCTGAATCCGATATCTCCTAAAATTAAGAAGCTACAACCGTTTTAACATTGCTTGTTAGAGAGAGAAAACGCTCAAGGATCTTGACGAGACGACACTCGAGCCCCTAATTTACTTTTTTCTGTATTTGACAATATGTTGAATCCCTTTTCAATTCATTAATATTTGTTATTTTGTTTGCACCCCTATTTGATACTACTTAAATTCTACTGTTCAATTATTCATCATCATCATATCAGATGAAAGACGTCCGCCGCCTCCCCAAAGAGTGCTACAATGTCTGGTCCTTTGCCACCCGCATCCAGCGTCAAATTATTTTTGAATGGCAATCATAACCAAACTTAACTGAACCACAAATTGCAATCCTGGCACCAGTGGTTACAGATGACTTTTAGCGCTCTAGGCTATAAAACCACATATTACCAACCGGCTATTCGCTGCCAACATGTTACAGCGGCGACGACAAGTCTCGGATGGGAGCCAACTACATAGTTTCCACACTTGAATGGGCCTCATCTCATGTCGCTTTGACAAATGTTACGATAGTGATAAGGATTGTGAATGAGGAACATGGGTAAACGACTGTCAATTGTTAATTTGATGGCTATTAACACATCCACTGCCATGAATCGCTACGCCCTACGCACGTAGCCGATCCCGTGGTTTGCCCGCTAAGTAGCGGAAAGCGGTTACGGCGTAGGCTAGGCGGCTTTCTGGCAGTGAAAGTGTTAAAACAAAATATGAATGCGATCCCAAAAGACTAAAAAAAGTGAGGGCGTCGATTCCGTTCACTTATTGGGGTTATTTTCCCAAGCTCGATTTGCGTCGTACGTGGGATGTGAGCGAGGAATACGAGCGTTATACAGGGTGTACCAAAAATGGGGTGTGATACGATCATGGGCATATTTGGTGGCGCATTGTTTATGATTTATATTTTTATTTACATTGATATTTTTGTTTTTGTTTACATTACAGTCTTTGTTTTAGTTGACTTGGCTGATGTATGACAACATTTCCATGCGAGGGTGAAAGGTGGGAGGGTTTATTTCAATGTCAAAATAACCAAAAAAAACAAAATAACAATTTAAAAATAAATATACAACGCATTTTTGGAATCGCAATACGCTACCGAACCTGGCATTGGAGGGTTCACACGCCATTTTCGTTACAACCTGTATGATATACGCATACTCGCTCCACTCAGCATTCTCGGATATCTTTTTTGGAAAGGCTCACATCTTTGCTCTGCGTACTCAAATGTCTAAAAGCGTACTATTTTTGGATGGTGCGCGTATCGGAATGCAAAGTAGTTCTGGCAACACTTTTATCTACGCATCCTCGCAACGCAGCGCTACCATGCACAGATTTGTGTATACTATAAGAATCATCATCATCATCATCATAATAATCATCATCATCATCATAATCATCATCATCATCATCATAACCATCATTATCTTCATAATCATCATCATCACAATAATCATCATCATCATCATAACCATCATTATCATCATAATCATCATCATCATAATCATCATCATATTCCTCATCATCATCATCATCATATTAATCTCATCACGTCTGGAATCAAAGGCTCTTACGATCTGTATGCTAAATCCAAAATAACCGAACCAGAGGCGTCTCTAGCACCCGTATGCAATCATTCCACACACAGCACTCCCTCCTCCCCCCTAGCGCGCGCTAGCGCAATGTTAACTCGCCCGGCGAGTGGCGCTCGGCGCCCCCTAGGACCGCTGCGCCCATGTGCAACGCACACCCTGCACCATAGGTAGAGCCGCCCGTGAACGTAACGGACATTAATACCGCCATCTCTGTCATCAGTGATGATCTGTGGCATATTAGGTGTTCTATTAGTAGCTTTCGCAACCTTATTGAGCCTATTTCATGCGTCACAGATGTTTATTGTCGAAAGCGTTATTCTCGGACCATTGTGTAGCGGCCAAAGACGTTCAAATGTCGCACGTCAAATTACACACGGTGAATGGAGTGGTTTATTTATACTCCTAGACTTTCTATACATAAATAAACTTAAAACACGCCTGTACTTACTATAAGGGGTAGGTGGAACATGTGTTGAAGCGTTACGTTTGGAAAGGGCATTGGGTAACCTTGTATGTGAAAAAATGTCGTTTTTATTTTTTGCACCAGCCAAGGATGTTTTCTCAATAATCGTTTAGAGGACCTCTTAATACGCATATAAAATTAAACGCGTTAAATGATATCGGAGCCGAGATATTTAAGTTTGAAGTATCGCTTATAACTTTTCAATGACCTGTGAAAATATATGTTGCAAATATCTCGGCTCAGATGCATTTTAGTGTATTACATTTAATAACAAAATATGTTTGTTTTGAGTAGATCTATCATGATGTACCACTTTTACGAGTGGCCGCTCGTCTAAAAAAATGACAACATTTTTGCCCAAACTCCTTTAAGTTTAAAGTTTGGATTTTCGCCGTTGGGTTTTTGTTCATCTTTTATTTGGTGTAACAATAAAGTTTTACTATATTCGATTGGTAACGAAATACGAAGCTGGCCCCGTAGCATGGATGGCGTTATCACGCGATAAGTGACAGGATAGAGCTTCCGTCCCTGGCTGACACCGTTCGATAGAACGAGACGACGCGCCTATCCTGTCACTTATCGCGTGATAACGCCATCCATGCTACGGGTTCTGATCTGGTTGGCTCAATTTGGGTTGCACAGGGCGGTTCCACAACATTCCGGGAGCTCAAATACCGCGGGATGGCTCGCGGTATTTTAGGTTGGATGCCCGCTGGATGCGGGTGGCGCAGGACCGGTCGCTTTGGCACTCTTTGGGCGAGGCCTATGTCCAGCAATGGACGTCTTTCGGCTGATATGATGATGATGATGATGATGATTTTAGGTTGCCTCTTGGACACTCAACTACGCGTCATTGTTCTGAATATGTAGCCAAGACCCCTGCCACGCAGCATACAGTCTTTGTTGCCATAGCGGGAACCTGAATGGTGTGAATAGCAAATTGTGCCCTTTGTCCTTCTTAACCCATTCCAGGCCCGTGACGACACATATGCGTCAGACCGCCGTAGTCGCTTTCCGCTACATACGAGAAAAACCACGGGATCGGCTACGAGCGTAGCGCGTAGCGATTCTGGGCAATGAATGTGTTCGAGCTCGGCTCAGCCAGAGCCTTGGAGGCGGTTATCATGCAATATTGTGCGGTCTACTGTGCACTGCGCCTATACAGAATGTGATTGGGAACAGGGGGTCCATTTTACTTGATGTAAAGTAGTAGTAACCTTTATCAGAAGTCAGGTGAAATTCAATCTTAATTTATCACTAGCTACCGCCCGTGACTTTGTCTGCGTTGACCCGGGATAATTTATCCTGTATTTTAATCTAGGCTATAAACTATCATCGTGCACAATTTCGTCCAAATCGGTTGAGCCGTTTAAGCGTGATAGAGTAACAAACATCTAAACATCCGGACCCTGAAACATCCAAACTTTCGCATTTATATTAGTAGGATAGGTGTACCTATCATATAAATAGACCATCCAGTATTATATAAAACTAGCTTCTGCCCGCGACTCCGTCCGCGTGGAACTCGTTTATATCGTAGCTCCATACAAATTGTCTTCCCCCATTTCATCCCCTTATTTCCGGGATTAAAACTATCCTTTGTCCTTCCCGGAACTCAAACTATATTATATACTGACTAGTGACGCGTTGTTTACCCAGTATCGAAGCCGTGACGCGCTTCCAGACCTTTCCGTCCACGTGACGCAAGCCCTAACGACCCTTGAGGCTAATTGATCCAAACTGCACATTTCTACATTCACCTCCATTTCAAAATACACCTAATTGATGAGAGTATAAAGTCTACTTTAAGTTGATGCGTTAGCTGGATGAGTCGCTTTGAAAAGTCAGCACTCAATTAACTGAAGTAGTGTAGTGGAAAAATGTTAGGTCATTTTCTTGCGAATCGACAGGCATGTGCGAGGACGTTGAACGGTTTTTAGACTTTTTTTTAAACACGACGGTGGCATTGGTCTTATGTTTCATATAAAAAAAAATTGCATATTATAATTTTGCATAACAACGAATTGCATAATTTCAGGTTGTATAAGTGGTTAAGTTGCATAAAAACAAAATGAATAAAAACTATTTTCGTAATATCATCGATTATAATCATCAATGTTAATAAATTCAATTTATATTATAAACAAACGCTATAATGGTCACTCTGTATAATATTTCATGCTCATTATGTTTTTTTATAAAGAACTTTTTTCATAATCTTCATTTACTCACCTTCTGTGCCCTTCTTATATTTACGCTAGATAGAATGACGTCGATTGGACAGTGACAGGACTCCGCCTTAGCTCCGGCGCTACGGCGAGAGCAGCCCTTTCGCCCTCGCGTGACAAAGCACGGTCGCCCGTGCTCCGCTCCGCTTTGCACGGCTCCCGCGCTTTGTCACAGCGGGCGTGGGCTGCTCTCCCTCCGCGCCTCCGGCTTTTTGTATACACTCTAGGGGTAGGGCAGACAAGACCACGTGGATATTGGGGTGCTCCGGTTTGGTTTTGTTACCTGTGTCTCTTTTTCTAGGATGTGATAGCAATCACTTACTAAAACTAAATACATACTAAGTGTTGTTATCAGTTTTAATCATTATACTAAATGTATGTTATGCAAAAAGAAATTAGTACACATAAACGTTATAGCAAATGTAGCGGTGATAAATGAGTGTTATGTTATTTAAATGTTACCAATAATAATATTCATTTTGTTATTATGATAATAGTTTGTTATAATTTCCGTACGTATGCTACTTGAAATTATGCATTTTGTTTTTATGGCGAATGAACGGCACCCAATTCATGCTGGCGGTTAGGTATATAATGGAATGTTGGGCTGATAGCTGTATATAATTCGTGATTAGGAGACAAAAAGAACCCATATCCAAATTCTGGAAAAAATACTTTCGGTTTCTTCTATGAATGTTTAGTTATGGTAACAAGGAGGCATCATTTCAGTCAGTGTATCCTTTTAGAAGTTTATCTGTATTCTTCGCTTACAATACCAATTTAAATTCTTACACGAACACAAAATTGGCCGAAAGTTTGAAATAATTCACTTCCGGTCAAAATATGTATGGGTAAAGTTGCCAGCTTTGGCACCGTCTGCCAGGTATAGGTACTTCCGGCCCTTTCAGGACTGACTGCATACTAAGGTTTGCTCTCTCTACGATTAAAGCGTAAATAAACCCATACAATTTTTTACCCGAATTGAAGAATTTTCAAACTATCGGCTAATTTTAAATTAAGTTAAGCTTTTTTGTCTTGCTCAGCACACCTTTCTCGACCTGCTGCCATGCATGTTATCATGTTTTCATGAGACGTAGGTGTATTGGGAATTGGCTTACGGACTACTACGGAAACGAACGCGCGAAACGGATTGAACTAAAATATGACAAGCTTCTTCCCGCGACTTCATCCGCGTATACTCGTTAATCGGTGTACAACGCTTATAAAAATTCGAATAGCAAATATGCTTAGACTTTTCACCGACGCAGCATCGATTATCGAACTCTCATAGAAAGTTCCACTCCCTCTTACTTTAAGGAATCGTGCCTTCCTGGATAAAAACTATCCTATGTCAGTTCCAGTGCTCTAAACTATCTCCATATCTATCAATTATTTACATCAAATGAGCGGTTCAAGCATGAAAGGTAACAGACAAACAGAGTTACTGCTGAATTTATAATATTAGTATGGAACGCAATCAGAAGCAACGATCAAAAATAGGTCTCCAAATAAGAACTAAAGTAGTAAGTAGTAAATTAGGTGTTGCAAGTTGTTCGTAGGGTGCATGACTTCGGCATTTATAATATTAGTATGGATTGCAATCGGAAGCAACGAAGAAACATAGGTCTCCCAATAAGAATAAAGTAGTAAGTAGTAAATTAGCTGGTACAATTGGTACAAATGGTTCGTGAGGGTGATTTTGGCATTTATAAATTAGTATGGATTGCAATCGGAAGCAAAGGAGAAACATAGGTCTCCCAATAAGAATAAAGTAGTAAGTAGTAAATTAGGCGGTGCAAGTTGGTCGTAACTTGCTGTAATGGCGCGATCGTTGGGCGCAGCGCCAATCGCCCGCGCACGATACTGAAGTAACGAAGTAGCCTAGTTCGGTCAAAATGTCGGGAAATAACTGGTGTCTTTCGTGTAGAAAATACTGAATGATCAGTTGATCACCGATCATACAGTCAAGTCATAAATCATAGGCAGTTTACATAGTTGTGCCCATTTATGTATTTAATCGTATGGCGTAAACATTGTAGGCTAATATATTTATACTATATCCTACTATACAACTGTTTTCAGGTTTTGCGTTATTTTATTAACACGTTGTATAATATTATAAATGCGAAAGTTTGGATATTTGGATGTTTAGATGTTTGGATGTTTGTTACTCAATCACGCTTAAACGGCTAAACCGATTTGGATGAAATTTTGCACGAAGATAGTTTATAGCCTGGATTAAAATATACGATAGTTTTTATCCCGGTTCCACGCAGACGAAGTCGCGGACGGAAGCTAGTACTATTATAAATCGACATCCAGGCCCCGTATCATGGTTTATCACGCGATAAGTGACAAGATAAGAGCGTCGTCTCGTTCTGTCGAACGGTGTCAGCCAGTGACGGGCGCTCTATCTTGTCTCTTATCGTGTGATAACGCCGGCCATGATACGGGGTCAGGTCGCACACCCAGTCGATCGCGTCAGCGTCCAAAGACCTGTGCCCATGTAAGAATAAAACAAAGTGTGAAAGCTCGTGACGTCAGTGTATCTTACCTACGTCATCAGCATTCAAAAAATGGCGGACTATCAGTGTGTTGTCTTGCCACTGTGTGAAAGTATAGTTGGTATATGAATATTAATAAGTTGCATTGCGTCACGTACGTTCTTTCAATCAATATGTACATTGAACTACTAATATAGAGTTGTTTTTTCACCCAAATAAATAATTAAACTTCTTGTTTGTACGGAAGATCAGTCAATGGCAACATTTGTGTGAATGACTTAAGTAAGTACCCTTATTTTATTACGATAAATAATAATAATAAATAAATAAATATTAGGGGATAATCTTACACAAATCGACCTAGTCCCATAGTAAACTCAGTAAGGCTTGTGTTATGGGTACTAGACGACGATATATATAATAGATATAAATACTTAAATACATAGGAAACTTCTATGACTCAGAAACAAATATTCATGCTCATCACACAAATATTTTCCCTTACCGGGATTCGAACCCAGGACCTTCAGCTTCGTAGGCAGCGTCACTGCCCACTAGACTAAACGGTCGTCAAAATATCGATACTTACCAGGCTTGTATCTAAAAGTAATCCATACTAATATTATAAAGGCGAAAGTGTGTCTGTCTGTCTGTCTATCTGTCTGTCTGTCTGTTACCTCTTCAAGCTTAAACCGCTGAACCGATTGCGATGAAATTTGGTATGGAGATAGTTTGAATCATGGGGAAGGACATAGGATAGTTTTTATCCCGGAAATCATCCCCTAAGGGTGTGAAATGAGGGGGTGAAAGTTTGTATGGAGCTGCGATATAAACGAGTTCCACGCGGACGGAGTCGCGGGCAGAAGCTAGTGTTTTTATGTATTTTCATGTCACTTATCCATGCTTCTAACCGAAAATTCTGACTTGCACAATAACCCTTATTTATTTAATCGTATGGCATTCATTATTTGGCCTTTTTAAAGTTAACCCTTGACTTCTTGATATAAATAATACATACATACATACGCGCCTTTATCTCTAAAAGGGGTAGGCAGAGCACATGAAACTTGTGTCCAGTGCCACTGTTAGCATAAATGTGGGTATAAAAGATCGACAAAATGTGATATCGCAGTGATAGGTTGTTGCCCATCCATTCTAATCCATACTAATATTATAAATGCGAAAGTGTGTCTGTCTGTCTGTCTGTTACCTCTTCACGCTTAAACCGCTGAACCGATTGCGATGAAATTTGGTATCGCGATAGTTTGAGTCCCGGGGAAGGACATAGGATAGTTTTTATCCCCGAAATCATCCCCTAAGGGGGTGAAATGGGGGGGGGGGTGAAAGTTTGTATGGAACTGCGATATAAACGAGTTCCACGCGGACGGAGTCGCGGGCAGAAGATAGTAAATATATAAATGCTGATATGAATAAATATTTGAATAATAGGTCCTATGCCCAAAATAGGCATTAAAACGCCTTAAATCTTTTCATATGTCCACAGGGACGACACAATGAATAATACATACAAAAATAATAGGACCGACACAATGACTAGAACATAAAAAAAAAAAAATACCGAGTCGTGTGGCCTGCGTGACTGGTGCTCCTGGGTTCAAATCCTGGAGAATTATATCCCTATCAGACTGACGCCCGATTTAACCTAAGTGAAATCTTCGTCGTTCCTATTCTTCATTACTCATTTGAAGTGTTGGTACAGTAAATGTTGTTTTTGTGCACCACAATAGTTATTTATGCTACAAGTGTGGAAAGTAGGTGATTTCCGACGAGTGTCATTTTTATACATGAGCGAGTGAAGCGAGCGAATGTATAATTCGACACGAGTCGGAAATCATCTTTACGCGCGTGTATCATACAACATTTTACTATGCCTTGTGTGAGGAAATATATTAAATGTTGAAATGTTGGTTTACTATGCCTTGTGTGAGGAAATATATTAAATGTTGAAATGTTGGTTTAAAATAGATCTAGGTTAAAATTGAAGAACCCAGGTAGATTGTTAGGTACCTACTTATTATCTGGAATTGCATTTAACAACTTCTACACATCTTTTGCTGTCAAGCTTATTCACTTAAAAGTTAAAACCATTGTATTGTGGTTTTGGAACACAATTAATTTTGAGTAACTCTAACTAAACAACAAAAAGACGCTGTACCGTCGTAGTTCTAAGAAACATACTGACACTAAACACTATTGAAACGCAATTAATCATTATTATTATTGATTACTCACTTTCACTCGACCTTTTTAACATATTTACATAAAATAACTACACAAAACTCACAATAAACAACAATGGCGGGCTTTTAGATACATATGCGCATTGCGCATGTGCAAGCCGCCATACTGTCGTATTGTAAAAGGCATAAGAAAGATATGCGTTCAGCCAAACACATTAAGTGAATATTAAAAATTTATTTATTTATTGACCAAATTCAAAATTCATAAACATTAATCATTTTATACGTTATTAGTATTTATGTACCTTTTATTTGAAAGAAAACGTGTAATTTAAATATTTGTAAAACTTTTCTCGAGTAATAAAAACTATTTCTGTCGGGCTGACGACGGACTAGAAAATTAAAAAAAAATTGAAAAGTAAAAAGCACTAGTGCGAAAAAGTGGCACTTTCCGCACGATTTTAGTGCTTGGAAAACGCTCTTTTCGAGCACATGCATTGTAAAAACATTTATAGTTGGGATATAATTTTTATTTCTTAACTATAGCTTCTGCCCGCGACTCCGTTCGCGTAGAACTCGTTTACATCGTAGCGCCAGACAGACCTTCACTCCCCATGTGGTGAAATTAAATTATCCCCTAAGGGGATGCCCTTAGGCGATAATTTCCGGGATAAAAATTATCCTATGTCCAAATTTCATCTAAATCGGTTCAGTGGCTTAAGCGTGAAGAGGTAACAGACAGACAGACGAACTTTCGCATTCATATTATTAGTTTGGATGTAGGCATAATTATTGAATAGCATATCCTTTTTTTTTGTTTTGTTTTGACGCTTAGAGACCGTATACATCTCTACAAACATTAGAATAATTATTAATTGTATTTGGACGCTCAGAGACCTTATTTATACATCTCTGGAATACTCAATTAATATCATTAACTTCTTGTTAATGCTAATACAGACCTTATATCGAATGTAATGGTCATATTTTGCAATTTTGTTTTGATTTCATTAACTTAGTGACATTTACTTTATTAACCGTTTTAATCGGTCCTTAATCTGAAAGTTTTAAATGATTATTGTGTAAGATTATTATTATTCCATTGTAAATTACCGTTTGACATGTAAAAGTGCCCTTGTGGCCTATTTGCAGAATAAATAATTGATTTGAATTGATTTGATTTGATATTAAAATATAAAATGACGTCAGAAGGTTTAAAAAAAAACCCAGCTGCAGTTTTCAAATATTATGACCTATATCACTCCCACGATTATAAGGAATCCAACGATGCCTCATACGGCAAATTCCCTCAAGCCGTTTGGACTGTAAGCAAGGTTTTGGATATTTAAGCGAAAGTTCTTGTTAAGCCAACTTTAAATCGTTATAAATCCTGAACCCAATTTAAACTAAATAACGATAAACGATTATTTTGAAATAACGTCTAAATTCGAACTATTCGGTGCGTGTGTATTTGTCGTCTTAGATTTTTTTTTTTCGCAATATTATGTCGTCTGTTGGCCGCCATTTTTAATTTTGATTACTGTCCTGTCTTCAGTGAGAGCCTTATCACACTTGCGATTTCCAAGCGTATATTGTATGAAGGCGATCACGCAGCGTGTTCGCCGCGACTGATAATTGTATAGAAAACACGCTCGCAAAATCGCAAGTGTGATAAGGCTCTAACACGCGCAAGATTGAAATAAATCGATTGACGTATGATTCACTAAAATCGACCCATGCATTTCATCTGTAGAGTGCCACAATAGGAACAAACACATTACATAGACTGGTAAACACAGTACTCTTCTTTGCGTCGCGCAGTCAAATTGTTTGAATCCGAATCATCCCGAGCACCTTGTTTTACCGCCGTGGCTGCACAATAACCTGTAAATTCGGGCGAACAAGTAAGCAGTTTCAATAAGGCGCAAACAATATGCGATACTGTATCGCTCGTTCCGAATCCGCTGCCAAATGCGTCGCCGCTTGCGGATTTGGGCCGTGGGCCAAACTCAAGCGGCAGCGGGGCGGATTATGTACCGCCTGCGACCCAGAGTACGCTTTTGTGTTTTTAAGAGGGTAAGTGGGTGTTTATTGAGGGACTTTTTAACATTCAGTAGAAGTTCAAAGAAAATTTTGAAATTTGTACAAAATTTTGTACGCGGCGCAAAGTGTGCCGTTGCCGGGAACAACATTAGATAATTTCCACAGTAGCCGAGCGGTAAGGCGCACGACTTTTTTTCTGGAGGTACAGGGCACAGTAAATATATTAGCTAAACCAGTATCTCAAATAGAGTCTCTTAAGACATTTTAGACCTGAACTCCGTTTACAATCAGTTCTACGCACACATACGCGTCGCGGCGGACTAATAGACTGACGCCGACTACGCACTTAAGTTTTTGTGACCACCGTCTAGCAACCAGTACTTAACAAAGGCAATGTTCCTGCCGGCAATTTTGAGACTGCCAGCTGCCATTTTTTTTCATTGAACTGGTAATATTTTATTCGCCAAAATTGGAATTCATATGACACTATGACGAAAACAAGCAAGTGCTTGACATTTCCGTAATACGCTCACCGCTCTTAACTCGGCCCGTCCCGGTTATTGTTTTGGAACTCTGACAACTTGCAGCGGTGCCTTCAGCGGCAAATGACCGTTGAAATAGAATAGTTGAACACGCTCTATTAACTACGCCTTTGTTACTTAGCTGGCCACCTCGTTTACTTTATTAGGGACAGTGGACGGTATCACAGTAGCTGTATAGCTCCACGCAGCAAAACAAATCCGGACAAACGTCCGATTCAACGTACTCACTCGGAGACGTGTCGCTGTGGCTAGATCTACAAGCTTAGGGTGATCATCCAGCAGGGTTGTGCGAGGAAAAACTCCACCAATAGCGTGACTGGCCGAGCTCGCGCATCGCTTCCTATTGGACCATATTTTCCTCATTCACCACCTCGCAACCTCACACAGCTCTGGTGGGTACTCCACCCTTAAGCGGACTTCGGCGGTTTGTTTCGCTTAAGTCACGTGTGCCGCGCATGTGCCACGTAGAGCTAGTCTAATAAGGTCTTAAGAGACTCTAGTCTAGATACTGATTTAACTAATATATGTTAGGGTGCACATGGTGAGTAGTGCGATATCAATTTGATTTGCACGACTAAACAGTTTCATGCTAGACTCACAGAGTTAAAGGAGCATCACACTGTATATAGGTGTTTTTCGCTTTTAACCCAGGATCGTCAGATTCATATTTGCCCACTATACTAAGCCGGTCGTCTAAACAGATCGTTAATGACATAATCATATTGTAATTCCATTTGCGATATTTGACCGATGCCCCCATCTCTTATGGCCTGCAATAACTATGGTCGCTTTGATGTCTCTGTTCAGCCTTTTTACTACTTTACAAACGCTATAGCTTTTGAGATGAAATATTATCATGTCATGTGTCAAGGCAGTCAATAAAGTCATGTCGATATAAAAATACGTTTTCTTGCAAACGAATTAAAATAAATCACCAATAGCGTGAACAGTCTCTTTATTAAAATTGTTTAAATACGCGTTATCTAGCTCAACATAATATGTTCTCTCAAACATAAAGCCTATTGGCCTGCTTAAAATAACTTACGTTCACTTCACTATTATTATAGTAATCGAATACACACACTCTTTCACAAACCACTCGCATACTGAGCGATACACATACATAGGCTTACAGACTCTATTTAGATTTATTTGTTATGCTCGCTGAGCGATACACATACATAGGCTTACAGACTCTATTTAGATTTATTTGTTATGCTCGCTGAGCGATAGACATACATAGGCTTACAGACTCTATTTAGATTGATTTGTTACGCTCGCTGAGCGATACACATACATAGGCTTACAGACTCTATTTAGATTTATTTGTTACGCTCGCTGAGCGATACACATACATAGGCTTACAGACTCTATTTAGATTTATTTGTTATGCTCGCTGAGCGATACACATACATAGGCTTACAGACTCTATTTAGATTTATTTGTTATGCTCGCTGAGCGATAGACATACATAGGCTTACAGACTCTATTTAGATTTATTTGTTACGCTCGCTGAGCGATACACATACATAGGCTTACAGACTCTATTTAGATTTATTTGTTATGCTCGCTGAGCGATACACATACATAGGCTTACAGACTCTATTTAGATTCATTTGTTATGCTCGCTGAGCAATACACATACATAGGCTTACAGACTCTATTTAGATTTGTTTGTTATGCTCGCTGAGCGATACACATACGTAGGCTTACAGACTCTATTTAGATTTATTTGTTATGCTCGCTGAGCGATACACATGCATAGGCTTACAGACTCTATTTAGATTTATTTGTTATGCTCGCTGGCTTATATTTTCAACATTTGTCTCTTCTGTTGTGTTAAGTTGCCTTATACTTAAGGGGCTCCCATACGCCAATGACCTTCGATCTGAATTCCTTAGCTTTCTAATGTTTTTTGTAGCTTATTATATTAACAACAACGGCTTTAAGCAATATAGTATCCCATATTTACTTCAAAGTTCATTGTTTTCGAGATATTTGGCATCAAAGTTGAACAATTTTAGGCCAAAAAACTGGTTTTCGGGCCATAACTTTTGTGTTAATTAGTTTAAAACCCTGGACCAGTTTTTAGAGACAGAGGCTCACCCCCGGTAAACTTGTCACAAACCTAAACACATATTCTTATTACTAATACTAATATTGAAAATGTAATGCTAGGTTTAAAGCAATAAAGACTATTACTATCTATGGTATTGTGTAACTATGACCGTTTTGACATGTGTATAAATACATTACGTTATGTTTTTAAAATTATTTCTCGATCGATGAAATATTAGTTCTCCCTAAAAAAATACATTCTCAATCACTCTGTCATCCTGATTTTAAAAGACAATGTAAGGGGAGATATGTTCCTTCCTGACAAATATTACTCGCAATATCACGAGCAGTATTAACCCCCCCCGAATATGGCCCGGCACTAGGTTTCATTCGTCGTAGATGCATCCTTATCAGTGCAGATTCGAGATAAGTCCACCGGCCGAGCTGTGAGCGAGCTTTCAAATTTGTGAGATTTCTAAAATAGAACGCGCGCCTAGAATTTGGTAAGCAGCATACCAAAATGTTACATTTCTGTTTATCTGTAGGCTTGTGTCCTCTATTATTAGTATTATTACACTTTAACCTATTCCATATAAGATTACAAAAATTATGTGTTGATCTTCATGCGATTTCAAGAACAACCAATTTGAAACGGAAGAAAATTTGTATTGCTATGTTTGAAAAGATCTTAACACTTTCGCTGCCAAGAATCGCTACGCGCTACGCTCGTAGCCGATCCCGTGGTTTTCCTCGTATGTAGCGGAAAGCGACTACGGCGTAGGCACTACCCGCTAGGCGGGTTAGTGGCAGCGAAAGTGTTAAGAAGAAAGATTAGCTTTGCAGCAGCTAGCAGCTCGTGACTGACAATAGGTATTTTTTGACGGAATTTCCATTTCGGGAGTTTCCACTAACTAAATCTTAACTTGACTTGACACTTTGATCTTGTCGATCGCTTCAGCATAATATATTCTAGGTTTAAAGGTTTCGCTTTAAAAAAAAGTTTTTGAGGTGCCTATTAGTTTGAATTAATTGGACATTTTGACAAAATGGAAAACCTATAAATCATTGAATTCGGAAAATATTTTCTCTCTTTAACCGACTTCAAAAAAAGGAGGAGGTTCTCAATTCAGCTGTATTTTTTTTTTTTTTTTTTGAATGTTTGTTAGGTACCTCAGAACTTCGTCATTTATGAGCCGATTCGTACATTTTATTTGTTTGGAAGTATATGCTTCCAGGATGGTTACATTTTTTCAAAAATGCTGTTGTATGATTGGATCCATGAGGAATTGAGGGAATTCCTTAATAACATTAGGCACGCGTGTAGTGATTTTGGTATTTTCTATTATAAGTAACTCGTGTATTTACACCCAGAAATCGTACATTTGGTGGAGTGGAATTGATGATGAAGGCCACAGATGACTTATGGAATTCCTCAATTAGGTATGTACTTAAAAGTACAAAAGTACGTCACAGATTCTGATAAGATTCCGTTGAAATAGCAACTAATGAAGTGCCAAAGGTGATCCTTGTGGAATCGACGGAAGTCCTCAAGTTTTGTCCTTTTTTTGTGTGTATAATAAAGCTTACATAGATATACACCTGCATGACGATCTAGATTATTTGACGATCATAATATATGCCAAGACGCGCTACGCTCGTAGCCGATCCTGTGTTTTTCCTCGTATTTAGCGGAAAGCGACTACGGCGTAGGCGCCCCGCTAGGCGGGTTCCTGGCAGTGAGAGTGTCAAATCGTGTAAATTTACCTAGTGTAATTTATATTGTATTTTTATACTATGAAATAAATAAATCGAATCTAATCTAATCACGTTATAGTATCAGAGAATAAACAATATGCCTACTACATTTACTAAGTACATATTGTGAGTTATGACACATCAGAGGGCCTACCGCGAAACGAAAACGAGCTTCGTTCGTGTATCTCCCTCTCTGTCGCACTTGCTAGTTCGACCGACAAAGACAGATACACGAACAAAGTTCGTTTTCGTTTCGCGTTAGCCCCTCTGGATTGAATACGCTAGTGGACGCCACGTACCTGTGTGATACCAACCCAACATACCATTATTGAAGCGAAACAAGCTTCTGTCAAAAAAATCATTTTTGGTACAAGCTTTTATTGCCGACTGTACTTTTCTGTATACCATCATCAACTACTCATTGAGACGATTCTAACGAGCCCAAACTCAACGGGGTTACGTCGGTTAAGTACTGAATTCCCATGGCCACCTTCTGTCTACATCGTCAGATCAGCTCGATGGTACCATAATATTGAATTGTCATCCAAACTATGCTTATACCCAAAATTTCAGCTCAATCGGTCACCGGGAAGCGGGTCAAATTTAACTTGCAAGATTTGATTACAGACAGACAGACAGACAACGGGACAGGTGAAACTAAATAAAAGCTTGTAAAAATACTAAAGCTTTCCGCAAAACAGATCAATGGCCTTTAAAGCCAGCGTGCGCCCGAGTCTGCAATATTTTCGTGCCAAAATGTATTCATTTTGCATAAAAGAACTGTTCTAGTTAAGCACTGACAGTGAATGCAGTAGGTTTGCAGTGGCAACGTTTTTGCAGTAAACTACGATCTGTGAATTGACCTAAATATGAGAGGTATCGCTTGCAAGTTAGTTGAATTTCTGGGCGGCATCCAACTAGATATTCCAACATTTAGGCTTGAATTCTCGTTCTACAGAGATACTTTGACTTAATTTGTGAGATGCCGTACTACTCGTGTCGATTTAAAACACTCCCTTCGGTCGTGTTTTAATTTATCACCACTCGTTGCGAATTTCCTATTTTCGGCACTTGTATCGTAAATAACTATTTTGGTATTGTAAACGGAATATAACATATGTGGCCTATTTCACGAAGGGTCAAGTCTATTTTACTTTATACTTACATTATTATTAGAAACAACACAAGGGTGACAATTACTTTAATTTTAATGTTATTTCCAATGAAATATTGTAAGGAACATAGCACGTAGAACCGATGGCCGTTGAGGCCGAAAGGTTCTCGAGTGGCGACCACGTACCGAAAGGTGCGGCGTGGGTAGGCCCCCGACAAGGTGGACTGATGACCCGGTAAAGGTTGCGGGAGTCCGCTGGATGCGGGTGGCGCAGGACCGGTCACTTTGGCACTCTTTGGGGGAGGCCTATGTCCAGCACTGGACGTCTTTCGGCTGATATGATGATGATGATGATGATGATGATGATTGTAAGGGACAAAGAGGCCGCTAACTACGATATGGATGTGATTGCCAACAGTTTTTTTTTCTGATCTCCGATTTAAAGTTATCTCGATGTTTCAGACCTGTTATAGCACCCTTGGTCGTGGGAAGACACATTCCTTAGAATGGGTAGCCGTTTATTAAGTGTATAATAAGTAAAGTGCAATATAAATTACCCTAATACCTACCTACTCATCGCATATTAAGTTAGTTAAGGTAAATCAATCAATCATGAAAGATATGTCAGAAAGGTAGGATTAAAACTTAAGCGAAATTGATTTGGGAAAAAATGTTATGCCACAAGTTAGTAAATCATTTGAATTTCCTTTCCGTTTATATGGATGAACAATTTTTAATTTCGTTAACATTGTAGAACTATCATCGCATAGAGCCCATTAGGTTATCGTTTACGTACGTTACGTACGTTTATACATCTCTTAGAATATTAGAATAATTATTAATTGTATTTGGACACTCAGAGACCTTATACATCTCTGGAATACCGAACCGAATTAATATCATAAACTTCTGTTAATGCTGATACAGATCTTATATCGAATGTAATGGTCATATTTTGCAATTTTGTTTTGTTTACATTAACTTAGTGACATTTAGTTTGTTAACCTTTTATATATAATTTTAAATTATTATTGTGTAAGATTATTATTATTTTATTGTAAATTACCGTTGTGGCCTATTTGCAGAATAAATAATTGATTTTGATTTTTTTGTTTTTGTTTGGTTTGTTTTATAACAATCGTAAAAGAATCACGATTTTAGCAAAAAAAAGTTTTGGCAAGCAAAAGTTAGGCGAAATTAAAACTTTGGGGAAAAATGGTATACCTACCAAAAGTATCCTTTGAATGTTTTGTCAATAATAGACCTAGAATCCAAACAAAACAGTTTAACAAGACAAAACCGTAAAATCTTTTACAGTACATATGGTGCTACTTTCCCGCACTAGGGCGGAAAAGAGCACTTTTCGTGCATATGTCGAAACTTTAAAGAGCCATATGTACAGTAAAACGTTGTACGATACACGTGCGAATAGGTAATTCGCAACTCGTGTCGATTTAAAACACACCCTTCGGTCGTGTTTTAATTTATCACCACTAGTTGCGAATTTCCTATTTTCGGCACTTGTATCGTAAACAACTATAATCTCACTACCCCGTCACTGCCTCACGATCAGTTATTAATTACATTTTCCGAGCACCTATTGTAAAACATTTTCCTAAGCCTCCGCTGCACCGGCCAATGGGGGCGTCGCATTGCGCGTGCAGCCCTCCCATTGGTCGCCCGGCGGGGTCGTTCAACTTTCAATTTTATAACCGTTATGCAGGTTCTTGGTAATTTTAGCGAGTTTTGCGTAGGATGCAGCCAATTTGGTATTCGAATTTGGAACGCACGGCTTAAAATAGACGGGGAATTCTTTTTTATTTCGGAAAGTTTCGTGTCGCTTACAAAGTTGTTCGGGGAATATTGCTATAATTGCTTAACATTTTTGTATTATCATATCAATTTATCACAATACAATTCAATATATCATGAAATAAATAATCTAATCTAATCTATAAATAATAAGTAAATAATATTCTTTAGTGCACACCTCTCACAAACAAAGCAGTTAAGTACGTAAAGAAACAAAAACTATTGTAAGTAGATGTAGACAACAGGTAGTCTTATCGCTAGAGAGTGATCTCTTCCAAACAACCTTTGGGTAGCAGAGAAAAAGAGATCAAATTAAGATTATGCAATAGGGATCATTTTTATATACATCTTTTTGATTGTATTTTTATATACCTACAAAAATATGAGCATTTCTTGTGAAATATTTATCAACTAAATCTCGTACGACGGTTTAAAAATTGTTCCATAAATTCTAGTAGTTAGCGTAAGTATTATATAAAATGAAATAGCTTATAACAACGTTCGTGCTTCGCAAATGTTTAAAATTTTAATACAAAACCCTTGCGAAATTTTACCAAATTCTGCACTTATGGCCGAGCTTGGCGTTAATCGGCACATTACAAAAATTACCAACACACAACACTTAAGGCGATGAACATATAAAACTTACAAGGAAAATCCGAGAAGGAGTATTCCTGCTAAAACTTTAACGCTATCGCATTGACTTACTTACTTAAAAAAACTTTTGGCTCAAGTTAATTTCGCTTCATTCGAGAGAATTGAACATAATTCCCATAATTTATTGGTTCTATAACCGCTCACTTGATTCCGGATTTAAAAAAAAGTAGCCTAAACTGCTTCAAATTTTTCATTAACAAGGCACATACTTCGGGTCTGCGAAATTCGCAACTGTGGTTGCCACAAGCAAGTGAGTGGTTATTATTCACCTCTAATCAAGTAGTTGCCCATAGTTCCGTACTATCCATACTTAATATTATAAATGCGAAAGTACTCTGTCTGTTAATGTCTGTCTGTCTCCTTTTCACGCTTAAACCACTGAACCAATTTATATTAGAAAATATAAATATAGCCGTTTGGGGTTGAGACCCTAGGACCCTGGGGGGTAAGTGCCCACAGGGTCTTTAAGGAGTGCTCGAAGCGACTCGCCGAAATTACGCGTGACCGGAGGGCTGGCTCATACCTCGCACAGAGGATAAGCATTGCCATCCAACGTGGCAATGCTGCCAGCCTTCTAGGCACGTTGCCCAGCGACGGCGAACTGGGGCAAATATTTTATTTGTAAGTTATTTTATTTTATAAGTAGTTTAGTTTTAGATGTAATAAGTTTTGTGTATTTTTGTTAATTTACCATACCAAGAATGTTTCAATACAAATACAAATATGTATGTTTATAAAAACATATATATATAGAGAGAAAAAAATATAAATAAAGAAAGAAATACAAATATGGAGAAGAGACCCTGGAATAAGATTTTATCACGGAAATTATAATACATTATTATAAATGAAAAGTATCTGTCTCTGTCTGTTACCTTTTGACACTTAAACCACTGAACCGATTTACATGAAATTTGTAATGAAGGTTCATGTACCGAAGAAGGACACAGGATAGGTTTTATGCCCGATATCATCCCTTAACACATTCACTGACAGTAATCGCTACGCGGTACGCTCGTAGCCGATGCCGTGGTTTTTCTCGTGTCTAGCGGAAAGCGACTACGGCGTAGGCGCCCGCTGGGCGGGTTTCTGGCAGTGAAAGTGTTAACCCCTTAAAGTGAAATCGGGGATGAAAGTTTGCATGGACGCACGATATAAACAAGTCCTACGCAGAAAAAGTCGTGGGCAGAAGCCAGTGTTGAATATCTGCAGTCCCGAAACCGTAAGACTCAGAATAAGGCGTCCGCGTTATCGTAACATTGCGGAAGCGGGGCGATTTGCATTGTGTAATATTGGGTGTTATTTTTAGTTAATTCGACATTATTAAGTGCTTTCTGCTTCAAAAATTATTCCCAGTCAGTTTTAGTTTGAGTTATCGCCTAAAATAGGAGTTAAGTTTTGTACGGTGGAGGATACAAAAGCCTTAACTTTAGACGGTATTTTATTTAAAATTTGCTTTCGTAAAAGTCTGTAAGGTTGTAAGTTAGTATGCAGCGAGAAATCTCCGGAAATAAACTGATTAAAAAAAATATTTTGCCAGTATTTCTACACAATAATAGACCTTTGGATTAGACATGAACACTAGTTAAACCCGCAGCTCCGTCTGAGTTCTTTGTAACTAGCGACCCGCCCCGGCTTCGCACGGGTACTATATTATACATATAAATCTTTCTCTTGAATCACTATCTATTAAAAAAAACCGCATCAAAATCCGTTGCGTAGTTTTAAAGATCTAAGCATACATAATGTACTATCGGCTGCAATAATGCATGGACACCTTACGGCCTAGTTTCGCTTGAATGGTTTGACGTCTTCAACTCACATAGTTGCACGTTGTGTGCAATAAATAAACTAGATGGCGTTCTTGGCGATGGTATTTGAACATCGCGGAACATAAGCCAATTTACTATAAATTTACACCTATTATCACCAGAAGTATTCTCCTAATAGTGTAATTATACTAATTATTAGCAAATACCAATTTACAATAGCTTTATTTAAGTGTGATACAACTGATATGTGAATGCTATATTTCCACTAGTAATTAAAATGATGCGACAGCCCAGTGGATTGAGACATGTGCTATAAACTCGGCAGCCAAGATCGATCGAAGATCGATTCCCTGTTAATGGTAGAATAAGTTATGTTTTTGCTTTTTTATAGTTTTGTATTTCTAGATAGAAGTTTTTTAGATATAAATAAAAATCGTTTAATGAAATAAAATATTAATAACTTAAATAATTAAGACAGCTTTTTTTGTTTTTATTGTGTTTATTTCGTTAACTACAGTACTGCTAACGCAGTTTTTTAATAGAACTTAGTAATAGTTACTTAGCAACTTTTCTAACATTTAATTAAGGTGATAGCTTAAGTTTCATTTCCGAAAATTGGAAAAAGATTGAAGCTATACCCCCAATAAATATAACATTAACAATTATTAACTTAAGGCCGGGTTATCTAACATTCAAATCAATCGAACGGATTTAGATGTTAATTGACATACTTATACATATATATATCTATACCTATGTGAGCGTTCAAATAATGAAAACTGTTATTGATTTTTTAATAATGATAATAATATTATTCGGACTTTCACGGTTACTTACACTAGTTAGAACTTATGATTATATAGTTAATAATAAGTAATAATAACTCACAATCACATTTCGAATAGTAAAGCGATAAAAAAAATGCAAACATCATACCTACTAAGCAATGTTTTTGTTTTTAATTTGTCTAGCATAACCCGGCCTTTCCCTAAAACATAATGTATAAATCTAAATGTAAACTGCACTGCACTGTTTGGTCGGCTTCTTCACCTTCTCCATGTTAGGAACTACGCGAACATTATCATACGTATTATTACGATATCATAAACTTAAACGGCCGTGTTCACTGGATTTAAAACACTTCACCATCATTTAAATTCTATAGGGTAAATTACAACCGTGCCGTTTTCTGTGCATCTGTTAGCAACGGCGAACTGTGTCTTCAACTCTTCACTTGCGTGGAAGTGGCTTATCGGTTATAAGCAACTTTCTTCGTAGGTCATCACCATTCACCATAGCTGCACGCTGAATAATGGTATGATTGAGACCTGATCTACTAGATCCTTCCTTTTGTGCCCATAAAACAACCGTTTTTTCGCTGTAACAACAGTATTACATAATAACAACAATGTAAGATACGAGTAGGTAATTAGATTAAGTATCATTAATATTACAAAACATGTAAAAACTACTTACGTTTATACATTATATTAAATAGCAATTAACTGTGATCTTTTAAAGATCAATCGATAACTCATTGCTATATTAGTAAAGAAAGGAATCAATTGGTAAACGGCTAACGAATGAATACGAAGTGAGTGTAATAAAAAAGATTACGGTAGTTATATGTCATCTATCTACCTTCTTCAATTATTATACTAAACGTAGTCGTAATGGATATCTGTAGGTATAAAAAAACAAACTGATGATTAATTTCAATCTACCATCCAAATGGCAAATGGCCCAGTGGCAAATAGACTGCAGTTTAAAGTCGACCTGAGAATTCGGGTTCAAACCCGCGGCCGCGTCCAGCCAAATTATGTTTTTGTAATTTATTCGATGTTTGGAGTTCGCTCTTAGTGCAAAACACTAACAAGAAGAAGAAAATTTAATAATACCTCCACGAAGGTGTGTTGTTAAAAACAAAAAATCGGGAATGCGTTAAAGTTGACTCGATAAATATACAAAAATAGTAGGTGGTGGTTATCCAAGTAAATAGAAATTTCGAAGACGCGGACGAAAACAATTTTTATTTCATTAAAAATCAGCTAACAACGCCATCTAGTGAAATCTCGCTTAACTTTTGAGGCTTACATTTACATCTATAATAATACTACACGTTGTGCTCATAGATGGCGTAGGATTCGGCGGACAAGCGAAACTGTTTCTGAATTGACCATGGACTTTTGCTGTCTAGTGTACAGACAGCGGGAAGCGACTTTGTTTTATACTATGTAGTTAAGTGATGTAGCGATAGTGATACTTTGGCGCAGCCAAGCGGCTAACTAGTAATATAAACATGCAATGTGCTACGCCAAAAACGCCACTTATGAGTTCAGCATACTGGTGCTACGTGCTACGTCCATGCTACGCCGTAGCACTATACCCTGAACAGTTTAGCACAACTTGTCGGCAAGTCTCCTGTCTCTCTCCCACTGTGCAAATTAGAAAAAGCTGAGGGTAGATTTTTTAGTCACGCGTTGCGGTGAAAATTGAGCTAGGGAAGGAGTTTGTTCTAGACGTCACTAACAGGCTAATGTGTTAAAGTTTTGTGAAATTCATTGTAGTGAAAAATCTTACCCATTTTCATAATTTATCAGTAGGTTGTCATGCTCATTATTGGAACTTCTTTTCGAAGATCTCACGGTTCTAAATACACTGATTTGCCAAATGATAAATAAAATTGGATTGGCATTGGTTTGGTATTTTGCGTTCGAGCTTAGCGAGGACCCAACTTGTTCTATAAGTCGGATAGACTCCGGGTAAGGCCCGGGGCAGGGTTCTTCACGAGGGTAGCAAAGCCGTTGACCCCAATGCACTCTGACCTACATTAAAATAGGGATAAAAATACGGGAATCAGATTCTATAAAGAGGTAATAAATACATAGAGAAAATAAGCATAGGGCAAATATTATATAGAGGTGTAGTGTTGTAATAGGCGTAAGTTTGTATGTAGGGGGTAATCTCCGGATATACTCGGTATATACAATGGACGTTCTCTGACAGCTCTCTCAACACAACGCTGCATCGGGTGCTCTTAATGTGAATCATGTATTTATTCTTAATAAAATTGTCTCTTAATTTGTTGTCCCAATAACTTATTTGTGGTATTAATACTCACAGCAATAATTATAGCCTATCAAGAAAGTGATACTATACCATACACAAAACAAAACTAAACTTGAGAACCTAGCCATAAGAAAGCACGATTAACTAAGGTTATTTGCAGATTGTGCAAGTTTGTACATATCTTTTTAGCGGTTTTAGTGATGTACTATAGTGGTTTCCAACTACTGGAATAGTAGTTTATGCAACTGATACATAATCAGAGGCCTTAAAATACGAGTGTGGTTTTATGAAACGAGCGTGAGCGAGTTTCATAATAGGATCACACGAGTGTTTTAAGGCTAAATTATGTACAGTTGCATACACTACTTTATCTACACACATATCATAAGTACTATAAGATCGGTTCAGAAGCCGTAGGAAAATGACCTGCATTGCTACTATAGTGCTACCTGTAAAATATCTTTGTTGCAATCGTGGCTGCATTTACGATATCCGGCGGAGTGTGCATATCGTTCTCGGAGTCACTACTACTCATATTTTCAACTAAAATGTGAATTACAAACAACTTTTCACAATTCTACTTTCGTAACAGCAAAAACCAACAAAGAAATGACAAAAGTAATGGCGGAAATTTGATCCTACGTCAAGACGAATGTTTTTTTAAATCATAGACAAACGAATGATGTCCCTATTCTCATGTCACTCTTGATCAAATGTCGTGCGGTTTATATTTAAAAACATACTGAATTGACGTTTCGCATCGATAACTGTTTTAATATCTATGGATACTAGAATAGAGACCCACTTGAGTTTTGACAGCTGTTCCAAATTTAAACTCATAACCTTACAAAAATCTGTACTGTAATAACATTACAGTACAGATTTTACCTACTACCACAGACAAGAAAGTTCTCATAGTAAAATTGGTTGTAATAATGCTGGTCATTTCCTACGGTTTCTGAACGCATTTTAGAGCACTAATGATATGTGCGTAGATAAACCACTATAGTACATCACTAAAACCGCTAAAAAGATATGTAAAAACTTGCACAATCTGCAAATAACCGTAGTGAACCGTGCTTTTTTCCTGCTAGGTTCTCAAGTTGGGCTCAGCGCAGAAGGGGCCTCTCTTGAGAAGCTAATTAGCGACGGGCGAGTCAACTCGTATAATCCGGATGATCCGAATCAGCGTCTAAACGAGTCAATCCGAATCAGGTTCCTGATGCGCGATTCGAATCAACTCGCCGCTGAATCGGTAGTCAACTCGTATTCTGATCCGGATCGGGGGGTTGATTCGAATTAACGAAGGGCGAGTCGAGTTGTCTGATTCGAATAGCTCGAATCAGGGTCTAAACGAGTTGATTCGAATCCAGTTCATTCGCAACTCGAATTAACTTGCATACCTAACTCTCTAGCTAGAATTGATACGACCGGACAAGTGAGCGGCGAATGCGAATGATGCGAGTTATGCGAGTGCACGCGAGTCAGCGATTCGCCAACTCGATACCGAAACTCGACTCGACGAATATTCATTTTGTTTTGATTAGTATTCCATCGCCGGTCGCCGTCGGCACACCTCGGGAGAATGACTCAGTGACTCGGCAAGGCAAGTGTAAACTCGAATCAAAAATAAGAAAGCGAATACTGTGAACTCGACTCGACTCGCCGATCCGTTTGTCTGCTGCCGCGAAGCGGATCCCATCCGGTTGATGCGAGTCGAGTCAACTCGAGTTATCCGAGTTGGAATAAATTCAACTCGTAACATCGCTAATTCGAATCATCGGAGTTGGAAAAATTTCAACTCGTAACATCGCTTGAACTGTGTTTTTTTCCCTTCATATCTTCCTAAGTTAGGCCCCGTAGGGACCGTCAACTAATTGCCGAAGCTGAACCGTGTTGGGGTTCTTATAGTTTCTACGTCGAACAAACGTTAGCGCGATCTATCTTTCAGGCAGCGACATCTAGCGTGTATTTGCGTAAACTCGTATGTGACGGGTGCTACCACCTTACCACCATATGCTGTATGCCTAACAAGCAGTATGTACGACTACAAGCAGTATGTAGACTTACAAGGGGGTATCTTCGCATTGATAATATTAGTACATAGTAGGATTGCAAAACCCTAGTATAACCCTGAGTAAAATGGTGAATAATGAAAAGAAATACAAACATAATGTGATGAAAAGTACTTGTAAGTAATATGCGGCTGATATTCTGCACCGCTATATAGGCCGATTACATACGGTGGTGCACCGAGGTCGACGGCCCCGCGACCCACTTCCGGGACCCGGGCAGACAAGATGGCCGACTAAACGGCTCCTGGCTATCATTTATTTCATTTGTAATACATTATAGGCTGTGTAAATGTTTTACTAATGAATAAAACATACAAAAATGTTTCTCAGTAGAAAACTTATGCAAAAGGTCAATCGATTGACACATAATTTATCTAAATCGTTTCAGTATCTTAAACGTTACGGTGGGACACAAGTAGATAAATACAAACATAAACTGCTAAAAACAAATCCATTTCTTTCGACTCTACCGAAAAAACTACATATATTATTGTAACACAAATATCAAATGCATAAGCGGACAATCCACATAGCTCTACATTTCAATATTTGTAAATTACATCATACCTACACCTTGACAACACTGAAAATAAATTGTTTTTTCATTAGCAACAGATAAACATTACAAAAATACTCGGATCAATCTTTCATTTATGTTCGCAATTTTAATATTTTTAAATTCATATAAACTAACAATAAGGACGTTGTTTGATTGTGACGTCACAAGCAAGTAATCCCTACAAATTCCATACTAACGGAGCGTTTTTGACGTTTCATAAAAAGAAGCTGATTTGACTTTTGTCAAATACCGTATTGGAAATGTTTTTCAATTGAAGGACGTCATTACTCGTAACGGCCGCGTCGCGTGGTTTTCATGATCATCATAACATAATGGCAACTTATCACGGTGCAACTTATTATTACTTAGCAGGCTTTAATTGAGTTCGTCGTATTTCGGTAGCCGAGTTGATGCACCATGTAAATAAGCCCTTAACGATGAGAAAGTCACTCTCATTTCACTTCTGTGGAAATGCATCATACACTGATCGGCGCTCCTCAAACCCAAATCACATTCAGTTCAAAATCCAACTCTGGTTAAAAGGTACCAGAAGCAAAATGTACGGATGCCACGCGAACAAATTTCATGCTTTTCCATTATAAAGAGACTGCTAGCCTGTATACACACACACACTGTGTAGGTACACTGCGTTTCCAATCACTTTTATTCTTCTGTAGATAGAGTCGACTTTCGATCAAACCACCTGCATTTAGACGTTGCATTAAACCTTGCAGTTATTGACAGCCTTATTCAGTACAACATAAAGTCGTGTTCAGAGAAATCCAGTGTATTTACAGACGGATTTGTGTAAACGGAATCCGAACGGCATATCATTCGATCACTATTACGGTGGGACCGTATGGATATTACGGTTTATTTTGGTAGTAATTGTCTGTTTAAGGTCGGTAAGTTATGTTTTGTATATGAAAATCTTTCGATTATGCATTAAAAAACCGGACAAGTGCAAGTGGGACTCGCCCACGGAGGATTCCGTAGGTACTTAATTACAAATGTATAGTTTTGCAGATTTTTCCCTGTAAGTAGGTAGGTACTTGTAGTATAAGACGATATTATACTTACATGTCAAATTTCACAGCTCTAGGTCAACGGAAAGTACCCTATAAATTTTGATTCCCTTGAGAGTGTGAAAATATACGTTTTCTAAGGGCTATGTTTAAGCCGTATCTTTTTTTTACGTTAATTTAGAAGTTAGATTTTTACGCAGCTTTAAGGGACTGTAGACTTGAGCACTGTACATGGTTAATTTTAAACTCGATACCTCCACGCGTTCCCGAGAGAAAGGGTCTTGACAGACAGACAGACGGTCAACAAAGTGATCCTATAAGGGTTCCGTTTTTGCTGTTTGAGGTACGGAACCCTAAAAATACTGATAGTCAAATCAGAATCTTTTTATGATACGTCAAAATCTGTAGGTACGAATATTCAGTTTTTAGGCTAGTTATTAAGTTTTATTGTGGCGTTCTTTCGTCATCATCAACTATTGTGAAAAGAAACGATGATCAATTTGATCAGAGTTAATATTTTTTAAGCATACAGTGTGTTACGGGCACGTGGGCATTTATTAAAACTGATAATAATATGTTCCATTAGCAATTATTTGTGCCTCGCGTGCCGCGCGCGTATTGGGAATTTTCGCCATTAGTCAATAAGAATCTTCATTTTGTTTCTGTCATCTGACGACTGTCGCATTCGCTCAGCCCCCCTATTCTGTAACTTGTTTTAAGCTCACCTCAACCTCATCAACAAAAATATCTTACACCGCGATGCGTAGTTACTAAGCGTAGGTATATTTTCGTGACGGGTGACCGGCGGGTTGAGCCGCATTAGCGCGTAGCGAATAACAAACAGCCCTGAGCAAAACTAGATCTCTACCTAGGCTTAATAGTTACTACGCATCGCGGTGTATTTGTGGGTGAGCGTTGAGGTGAGCTTAAAAAAAGTTACAGAATAGGGTGGCTGGTGACAACAAGTGACGCGTTAAGTTTGCAGCGTGTGTAAATCAGTCGCAACGTGTTTGAGTACTGTGTGACCATATATTAGACGTTGTATATTTATTTTTTTGTGTGTTTAACCCCAAAATCCGCGGATGTCTAAAAAATCACATCCGCAACATCCCTGTTTTCAATAAGTTGGTCGACTATTACTCGGTAACTAGTTATGCCTACTTAGCCGTGGTAGTTTTCCTTTTAAATTCATTATATGTACCCTGTAGTACCTAGAGGTAAGGTCTTAGAACCACCAAAAGTGTATACATGTTTATGATGCTGACTGTACTACTGCTCCGAATGTTATCACATTCCCAGTAGTAGCCATTTAGCCGGCAGAGGACGACACTTATATGAAACAAAAATTAGGGCTTTATAGCCCAATATCACGCAAACGGATCACTGAGATGAAAATGGTTTTAAAAAACCCATAATATTATAAGGCCCCCTAAAAACCCATATATATTTAAAAAAATACCAGAGTGTGCCCAGTTTTCAAGGGAAGGTGACGTATGACGTCAATAACTACAGGAAAATTACAATTGTACCCACTATTTCTAAGCCTGTCGAATCTATCTTGTCGTCTCACCTAATGAGTCACCTGGAATCGAATAGCCTGCTTACGGGCAATCAATTCGCGTATAGACAGGGAATGTCTACAACCACTGCGGCGTAGATATTTGATTGCATAATGACTGGGATAGATGCCAGGAATAAGATGGCTGGAGTACTTTGCGAACTGTCAAAAGCATTTGACGTTACCAACCACGCGCGAACTGCTGCTAAATAAATTTCAAAACAAAGCTCACCATTTGTTTACCTCGTTTTCGTTAAAACGTAAACAAGTCGTAAAACTACGTGCAAACGGCAAATTGGTGCAATCAGATTCAGGGGCTTTAGAAAATACCCTATTTTTATTTATTAATGACCGGCCATCGAATATCGTAGCCGGGTTATCAGTACTGTTTGCGGACGATACTACCGTGTTAGTTGGTGCAAACACCTATGAACAACTAACCATCAAAATAAACGAGGCTTGCACGCAACTCCAAACATGGTTCGTGGATAACGGGCTGCAACTGAATGTAGCCAAATTCAATATAATGCTTTTTTCTGGCCGTAAAGTATTAGGTACCAACGCTATTGTCAATGGCAAGCTGTTCGATGCCGGTATGTGAGGACAGCAAGTTCCTTGGATTTATAATTGACTCCAATTTGAATTGGAAGCGCCATGTTGACAGTCTGTGTGACAGGTTGAGTAGTGCTGTCTTTGCGTTAAGAAAATTAAAGCCGCTAATCTCGGGTGCTTCGCTGAAACAAGTTTACTTCGCATATTTTCATTCCGTTATGTTCTACGGTACCCTCCTATGGGGTAACTCCACGGATGCGCAAAGAGTTCTTGTCATGCAAAAACGTGCAGTTCGGGTACTTGTAGGAGTCAAGCATCGGCACCCCTGTCGGGAGTTATTCTCGACGCAACGCATAACGACGCACTACTCACAACAATTGTTCGAGCTTGTGTTATATTTTGTAAAAAAAAACATCTCCCAGTTTGCGGGTGTGAATGTAACGGGTAAAGATAAAGAGCTTCGTTAAACTGGGCGCCTAATGACAGTTCCTCGTCGCATGGCGCTTTCAAAGAAAAATCCCCGGGTTATTGGGCCTACTTATTTCGAGCACCTACCCGCCGATATAAGAAACGAACCTTGTGACGAAACATCTGGGCGTAGACTGAGAAATCTTTTGTTGGATAACCCTCTGTACTCTGTTCACGAGTATATGGAAATAATGTTTTAAGTAATTATTTAGTTTATTGGTACCACTATTTCTTATGTAACATTTATATTGTATTTCTACTGTGAAATCGTAATACGTAAATTGGCATTGTTTATTTTTGTTTAAAATGAATTATCCACTAGTTGTTAATTGACAATCCGTAATCGGAGATACCATTCCACTTTCTGTATTGACATTTTGAATATTATTTAATTTTTATTTCTTATTATTGACGATCGTGATAAGGATTCTTATAATTTTGTAAATAAATCTAAATCTAATCTAATCTATAGAACAAGCTATCCAACGATATCCCACGTCATAGGTTTAAGAGGAAAAAAAATACGAGTACATACCCACTTCAAGTGTACCATATTTTTTTTTACAAATTTTCATTATATCCTTTTGGTCGCGTAATTGATTTATACACGATGATTTTTAATCCGCGATCAGGAGTCGAAAAATATTGATAAACAGCCAAAACGGATTTCAATGGATGAGGTCTCATGTAATTAAATCATAAATAAATAAATATAACCAATTTAAGAAAATGCTAAACACTACACTTATAATTAGTATATATGTTATAAAATGGTTTTACTCATTAGGTCAATATTTTAATCATGAATTTGACTTAGCTTGATAAGTATGTATAATTTTTTACCATATAATTATGTTCGTCAGTGTTCCACTATCTTTGCCTGCTGTATAAACAGTAGGACATGTTGCACTTAAATAACTTTCTATACCTAAGGCCACATTTATAATAAAACAAAGTATCGAAGTTATCGTCCTGATCTTGGGGAGATAAGTAATCGTGAGAGGATATTGATTTTAGAACAGGGCGTTTAAAACTACCGGAGGTTCACCCAAGTGACGTTCTGTTCTTCACTCATTTGGGGGCAACAATGACTCTTTCCGAACAGCAGGTGTGAAAATAATATGTCGTGACTGTCGTCAAATACCGTATTCCACTTCAAAAACTCATACACAATAACGGGTCGTTTTAAACTCAGTTTTCCATTCGGATGCCGTGGACAATTAACGTGTTAATCCCAACGTCCGTCCAAATACGCTGAATAAATCAATAAATGGTTTTTGACGTAAGTAATCCGATTGGAATGATGTCGAGTAGATGGACGGGGGAGGTGCAACTGCTAGCGGGCAGTTAATTGGAAATAAACTAACAAATAAACAAAAGCCGGTACGGATATTAAGCACTGGCCATTGACAACAGCGTTGGATTGGAGCGGCGCCGCGCCAAAATCGGCCAGTGAATTTTAAAACTGTAGCGTTTAAACATGGCTGACGCAGCCCGTTTGATATCCTAAGGGATTGGTAGCTATAACCATCTGAACGGAAAGTTCGTGATCGTGAATGACAAAATTCAACTTTACAAAGTTTACAACGCTAAGCCCAGTCGTTGTGACATGTGACCAAGGTCAACTGTCAGTCAAGCCAGTACTAACTTTACTGCGCGACTGCATTTCAATATCTGCTTTCTGATAACGCGGGAATCGGGATACCTACGTGGAAAAAGGGCGGTACGAATGAAGTACGCACCGCCCCGCTTCCGCGCAATAATACCGACAAGCAAGGCAATCTGGGCGCCATCAGTAAGCTCTCGGTAGAGAAATAGAGATCCCGCAATGGCCTTAAGGCCCACCTTGGATCACGCGCGGGTGGATCAAGTAGTACGTTTATACCTAACTGGTAGATAAAACCTCCTCGCTGTGCCCTACCTCTGGTAAGCAAGGTCGCCAGAGCTCCCGAGGATGCGTTGTGTTGAGAGCGAGGGAATTTGTTCCTTCAGCTGTCAACACGGCGAATCCTCAAACATATCAATTAAGGGTCGGCAACGCCCATGTTACTCCGTTGGAGTTGCATGCGTCTATAGGCTGCGGTGTCCGCTTACCATCAGGCTGGCCGTACGCTTGTTTGCCACCGTAGCTGTATAATAATAATAAAAAATAAAAATAAAAATTGGGCCATCCGAGTGCGAACCAACCTTTCTAATACAGCACTGCCAGAATGTGGAAGTGACCTAATATGTACAATCAATAATGTTTAAGTATCTATAAATGTTTCACGATCTATTTTCAGTAGAACTTTTGCGATAAATTACAAAGCAAGCAACGTTAAAAAAAAACAACGATTTGACCTGGCACCTGCTGTCACTGGAGCTCCACAAATAGCTATTCGATAGTCTCACTCAGCGAGCTAGGTGGCCTCGCATGCAAGCCCGAAATCTACTCTAAGCCTTCCAACTCACACAACCTTACACCTCAAACCCAAACCCTACTTTATTACCACACAGCAAGGCTGAATTTCAAACGGTGCGATTTGTATTTTTTTTTTGCAAAATGCCATTTGATTTGTGCCAGCATTTTTGCCCTGAGTTTTTAAACTGCCGTTTTCATTCGCGTTTTGACAGTTGTTTAAGTGGGATCAAAGTATAGTGGGAAGAATTTATTTCGTTTTGAATTTTTGAGTTATGAAAAAGGTTTCCGGTTGTGCCAGGGAATATGGCGCATCCCATTCTGTAGCGTCTATCCTTTTTTCTTAGCCTGAGGTTCTGGCTTAACCCTTTCCATTTTGTCTTTTAATCTGTAATATGAACAATTACATTATAGGTACCTTCACTTCATTGGCGGCACACTTATTTGGATTTTTGAAATTGGATGAGTTAGTTGCTAACTTTACTAGGATTAAAATCTTTAATATAAATTAAATTAAAAATATGTAGTAAGTTATAAAGCACTTCTAATCAATCCACGGTTAAGCTCACGTATTAAATGTCACGACAGGCATTAGTTTCGATCTCTTTGGGGGTTCTTCTACAGGACGAGTGATTTCGCGGCGACGTCGCTTGAAACACTAGTGCGATACTCAGTGTACGTGAGTGGATTTATTAGTACCTAGTATTTAAGTAATAAAGCCTAAATTAAAACGAAATTGAGTGTTTGAATGGCCCCTGCTGAGGCACAGTTCCGGAGATGCTGGCAGCATTTCCTCGCTGAACAGCTGAGGGTCCTTGTGCAAAGTAGCTGTTAGCTCTTCGGTCATCAGTGCCACATATGCTACTTATATCATAATCCTCCTAGCGTTTTTCCCGGCAGTGGCCTACACAAGCCCGGGGTCCGCTTTGGCACCTAATCTCAAGTTTTGGCGTAAGCACTCGTTTTAAGAAAGTGACTGCCATCTCACCTTCCATCCTAGAGGGGAAACTGGACCTTATTGCGGTTAGACCGATTTCCTCGCGGTGATTTCCTTTACCGAAAAGCCACTGTTAAACATCAAAGATATTTCTTACATAGGTTTTTTGAATAAACCTGTGGTACAGTGATACCACAAATATAAGTTACATCGGCTATCTTCGTCCACGCCGACGAGTGCTGACAAGTACCGAATGAAATCGAACGTATGAACATTTCAATAAAGACCTTGTTGCACTATATGTAAGGTCCAATATGCAATGACAGGTGAACTCGTGCTTTCCCGCTCATGGCGCCAGACAAAATGGCGGGCGCCGAAGCTGCCGGCGTCGCGCGCAAAATTTCGGCCAATGGGCGTTGAAGATTTTACCCGCGCAAACGCGCTGCCTTATGATTTGTTAAAATGTTTTCAAAAAATGCTTTCTGCGCAGGTACATCGTTGTAACTTATATTTGTGGTACTACTGTACGAGCCGGGATTCGAACCCACGATCTCCAAGTTGAAAGTTACGCTACAAAGACATGCTAAGCGGTATTTGTCGCGATAAAACGCATCACGTAGGTCTTCTATATCCGTCTGTAATGCTCTTACGCCTAATTGTCCCCATTTACGACACTTGCCTTCCGCCCTCCATCTGACTAAGTGTTTCGAATTTCAATTAGATTTCAATGAAGATTGTCACACAATGACCAAAAAAATTGGCTTCACGAGCCGACATTCCTTGCCCACCGTGTACGGTTACTCATGAAGCCAGGTGACAATCAGCATTGCTTATTTCATTTCATTTCATTTCATTTCATTTTTATTCATAACAAAGAAATTGTGTAGAATATTACAGTAAACATAATAATAATACAATAAAAATCCTAATGTTAATGTCAGTACAATAAATTCAAATGACAATACAATACATTCAAATGTCAATACAATAAATTCAATGTAAATACAATGTTTCCCTATTAAGTAATCTTATATAATCCAATGAACAATTCAGATATAACAATACAATTAACATATCATTCATCAGCTATAAACTCTGATACAGAGTAATACGACTTTTTCAGAAGAAATTGCTTAAGCCTCGCATTAAAAACTTTACTATTCGTCAACAGTTTGAACTCAATTGGTAGCTTATTATAAAGAAACACAGCCTGATAGTATGCGGGCGTGCTTATTATTAGGGCCTTATGGTGCGACTCCGTCCGTGTGTCCGTCTGTCTGTCTGTCTGTCTGTCTGTCTGTCTGTCTGTCTGTCTGTCTGTCTGTCTGTCTGTCTCTCACAAAGTGAAATATCTCACGAACTACTTAAGCTATCAATTTGAAATTTGGAATGGTTTTAAATGAGAGTTATCCACGTGCATGGAAAATGAGAAATTTAAATATACATTTTTATTTTTGTATGAAAAGTTACTAATATGAGGGGGCAAAACAAAAATTCAACCATTAGGTCAAGTTGGGTATCATATGGAAGGGCTTGAGTTGCACTTTTTTAAACAGTTTTTGTTTTTTTTCTACTTTGGTAAAATTTCGATCTATGAAGGAAAATGTAAAAAAAAATACCATTCCCCCCCTTATCTCCGAAGTTATCCAAGCGAAACATTTGATGGAAAACTATAACTTTTTCTGTATCTAGATACAGAAAATTTGCACTAGTTAAGTTTGCAATTTAATCAACTTTATAAGTATTTTTTTGTTTTGAAATTCCTATAAGACTATAATAGAAGAACTCTCTTTCAAATAAAAAAAAAAGATCGGGTTGCACTCCGGGAGTGCCGGCAGAAGTGAAAACTCAATAACATTGTAACAGTTTTTCGATCAGGTCACGTGACATCTTACGGTGTCACCCTAAAAATGAATTTGACGCAAATTTATAAACAATTATCAATTACTTAGGCGGACGGGCGGCGGCAAAGCTCAATACCAATTTGTTTTTGCCATTGCCAAATAATTTTAAAAGCTTTATCTCTTTAGGAATAACGTCTAAATTCGAACTATTCGAATTTGCATGAACAGCACAACAGCAGACGGCGGTGGCGACCAAAATATCAGTTTGTTTTTGCCGTTGGTAAATATTTTTCTAAGCTCTTTAGGAATAACGCCCAAATTCGAACTATTCGAATTTTCTCAATAGCAAAACGGTGACGGACGCTTGGTATTATTAAAAATTTATTTGCAGAATATGCTATTGCAAAAAGTGTTTAACGGCTTTATACTCTTACGAATAGCGTTCAGTTTTGAATTAAGTCGAATCGGCTAGCAGCAAAAAGTGACCTTTTTCACATCTGACGTCACAAAACTGTCGCGTATTTAACAATTTTTCCCCATCCCAAAAAGTGCTCAGCGCCGCTAAAGAAGTTTTCACTTCAAAAAAAACGAGATCTATTCACGTGATAAGCAATAATCGCAAAAACACCGACAATATACTAAGCTGGTTGCCCTTGCACGTTAGTAGTTAGTACCAAATGGGGCCGATAGATGGCGCTGACCCCATTCCTACTTCGCGCTGTTAAGATTTTTCTAGAATTAATGGGGTTGGGACAATATAGGGAAATATACCCGCGTTTCAATTGTCTTATTGAATTCTGTTGTGTTGGGTTAAAATAAATAATTTAACAAGCGACAATGACTCCGGTCTATTTGTCGTCGTATTCGATAGGCTTTGTTCAGTGAAGGTGTCAAATATTGGGACATTTACTTTACCTTGAGTTAATTGATAGTTTGTACGGAACCCTCGGTGCGCGAGTCAGACCCGGTTTTTTTTTATCTGTCCCCACTTTTTATCGATTCCGAAGTTGCAGTTTTTTTTGCAAGCATAATTAATTGTAACAATGCCTGACTTGGCTCTCCGTAATCTCACAACTTTGTACGATGGAAGAGTTTCGAGACTTGGCCTATTTTTACATGAAATGTTTTTATGGGGTTTCTTTTGAGTTTTTTAAGACACCCGTCACACTCGCACTCGCGTACCTAAGTTCTTGTCAGAACGAGACTGATGTCTTATCCACAACTATAAGTAATAAAATGGCACCATGCTACGCCCGCTGATTCAAGCTTAGGTCGCGCTGTAAAAACGTTGTTTAAAAATCCTTAAAGGTGACTAGGCACTTTCGCACATGCAACCTCAATTAAATCAGTGTTAAGGTGCCTTAGGAGGATTCCAAATTAACAACTTGTTGCTAAGATGATGGCCCAAAGGAGTAAAAAACACATATTAAGAGGGAGTATACCTTTGGTATACTACGTACCTGCTCGTCCATACATAAAGAAAAAAAAAATTCCACTTCTCAGTATTTTCCAATCTCAATGATTTTTAGTACGTTACTGACACAATAAAGGACTAGGTTTATAGGTTTTCCTTTTTTCAAAATTTGCAATAAATTTAAATTTACAGGCAAGTAAACAACTTTTTTGTTTTTAAACCGAAACCTATAAACCTAGATCAAAATCAAAGTGATTTGTTAATAGTTAGTGGAAAACGTATTCTCCCGAAATGGAAATTTCATATAAAAAGCACCTATTGTCAGTCGCAAACTGCTAGGAGGGAAGTATAGCACTTCCCTCTTAAAGTAAGTTGAAATCGGCTCCCATTTTTAGGGTTCCGTACTCGTAGACAACAAGGAAACCCTTATAGTTTCGCCATGTCTGTCTGTCTGTCCGTCTTCGGCTTAGCTCAGTAACCATTACAACTAGAAAACTGTAATTCGGCATGGGTATATAAATCAATCACGCCGACAAAACAGTACAATAAAATCTAGAAAATTTTTTTTTTTTCGGGTACCTCCCCTACACCTAAAGCGAGGATGTACATTTTTTCTCTCGTTAAACCCATGGTGTGGGGTATCGTTGGATAGCTCGTTCAAAACTATTTATTATGGGTTTTCTAAAATCATTTTTGAAATCAGTGATTCGTTTGCGAGATATTGGGCTTTAAAGCCCTAATTTTTGTTCGAGACATGTGTCCCCCCCCCACCCCCCTGCCGGCTAAATGGCTACTACTGGGGATATGAAAAAAATCGTGGTAGTAGTACATATAATAAATTTAAAAGGAAAACTATCACTGACAAGAAGGCATAAGTAGTTACCGAATAATAGTCGACCAATTTAATGTGTACTTGGAAAGGCCGATTTTCGTACAATTTCGGCCGACGCAACTGCACCGCACGTCGATGTAACTAAGACAAGCAACTACGGAACCCTACACTGCGCGTGGCCCGACACGCACTTGGCCGGTTTTTTTCATACTTTAATAGTTAAGCAAAAATAAACTGTGCCGTATAGCCCTTGCAGCAGCAGAGAAACGTGGCGCTGCATAGAAGTTTGTTTGTATTAAAAGGTATTGCCAATAGGGTTAAATTGAAATGCGATATGTTAATGTCTAATGAACCCCCTGAAATTGGTGACGGCCCTAACGAGTAAGTGACTACCACGTGACTACATTACCCCGAACTGGCAGGCAATTAGCCCTTGAGAGCTTCTTGCAAGGAAGGCTTACGTAAAGTAGTAACAGCAGGGCGTTGCGAAATAAACCTGGTGAATCGAATAAGCTTACGTTGAAACACATTATATACTCGTACAAACTGGTGAGCGAATCGGGCGTTTGAAATTGACTATAGGAGAGAAGTGGCATGAAGGAGCCAGGTTTTAAAAAAGCCATTTGCATTCTTTCGGTAGTTTCGGAACGAACTGGGTATTCGTTTTTATTTTTACGTAGCAACACTTATTCTCCGTCACGCACTATCATTTGACAGTTTGCCGCAACCAATGGACGGCGTAGAATTGTAGATGGAGTCAAAGTTTTGCGCACCTAAAGTATTTTGCTATATTTATTTAAAAAAGAGCTAGCACATCACAGTAGTAAATTATAAAAAGAAAAAAAATGTTATAAATATACATGCTATTTAATATTAATACCTATCTAATGAAATTATTTGCTACATTTTTTTTATTATGCACAAGGGATAAAACCTAAAAAGGCCCAAGAAAGCAGTTATTGACAAAACAATCAGTGAAGTCTTTGATAAAGGGTAGTCAAGATTCGTTTCAGAGCATTTTTTTTAAATAAGTAATGCAAATAATTTGTTATTTTGTTAGTTTTTGATATTATTATTATTAACAATGATCCTCTACTAAAAGTAGCTCTCACACGGAGCAAAATAATAATTAAAGTCAGTTGTTACAAATAAAATAAAATTGCTATAAGAGTTAAAGAATTGGAATAATTTGAATTTGTTTAAAATTTACACTTAAGTGTCACATTGGAATACTAAACATTTTATTTCGCTTAAATTATTCACCAGAATCTTTTTCAAACGAAAGCACAAGTCATTTCCTCCATGACGTAATAGCCCATCAAACACACATCCACCATCCACGCGACTCGTAACAATACCGCGTTTATAACTGGCGGATGCGAAATCAAATAACGGCACCGCCTGTGTGCCCCAACATTTTATTAACAAAGTTGTGCAGATCGGCCATCGGGCCTTTTGCGTAAGGGTATTGTGAAACCTTTTTCTCAGGCCAGTAGCCCGTTTAACCTACACGTTATAATTTTGCAAAGAGAGGGGAGATTTTTAGAGGTAGGAATGGAATCTCGCTCATACCACCCTCAATAGGGAAAGCATTTCCTTACAGAAGGCAACCATTATTACTACTTACTCAATCTGTAGTTATGTGGTGTTGAGTTTGCTTTGCTATTCTGTAAGTTGTTTTAACGTCCACGCGTCCCACGTAATAAATCTTGACGTCTCGATTCGTAGTCATCATCGAGAGAATATGTCCAAGATCGTACGACTCCAGTTTATCGTTTCCTGCCGTTATGGTTGACTTCGAGGTCTTCGAGTTACCGGAAAAGTTCGCCATAACTTTAGTCTTGGACTTCATAGTAACTAAGCGTAATCAAAGGTCTAGTTTAGTTGGGCGTGACGGGTGAAGCGAATGAGCGCGTTCAGAATAACAGCCCTGGTAATAAGTAAGGTTGCCTGAGCTCCCGATGGGCTGTGTTGTGTGTTGAAGGGCCTGTATTTGTATCCTGTATCAATAAAGGCTCGGCAACGTGCTTCCGATTCTTATGCGGCGGGGGTATGTCCACTTATAAATGGCGACAATGTTAAACCCGCTTAACACTTTCATTGCCAGTAACTAGCGGGTGCCTAGGTCGTAGTCGCTTTTCGCTGGAGGAAAACCACGGGATCGGCTACGAGCGTAGCGCGATTCTTTGCAGTGAATTTGTGTCGTAAACGTCCATAGACGACGGTGTCTGCTTAACATCAGGCATGCTGCATACTTTGCAGCTGCAATAGAAACCCCTATATCAATGTAGCAAATGCAAAAAAGGCGAACACAGCACCTAGGAATTTGTTTCATTCAGATGCATTTTAACATAAATCTAAGCACGTGACCTGCTCTAAATTGAACGCGTTTTACCCTGTTCCAGAGATAAGAGTGCTTCGGATTTACGTTACAAAATGCAGATAAAGGTAGAATGAACGTCGCGCAGTTGTAAGCAGTGTGTTGTTGATCTAGGGAAAGCGTAAGCCCAGACAAATAACTTATAGAAGGATACCTCTGTCTAATATAACCTATGTTTGACAGCTACGAAACGTAACGAAGTATTTATAGATATGTATTAAATGTATCTTCGTCTAATACCCATGACACGAGCTTTCTTGAGCTTACTATGGGCTAGTTCGATTTGCGTAAGATTGTACCCTAATATTTATTTATTCAGATTTGAAACAACGGACCGTCTTTTATACCAACATTTATGCTTAAAGTTGCGCTGGAACATAAGTTTCATGTGCTCTAACTACCCCTTTTGGGAATAAAGACGTGGATGTATGTATGTATGTATGAAACAACGTACGACCTAAACCCTAATGTGGATATCAAAATTATAATAAACTACGGGTTCCCGCAATCGAGGTATTGCTATTATGATAGATAGACTGATAAAATCTCCCCCTTTTATCGGCATTAGCGGATCAATACCAATAGGCTACTAATAACCATTGGTATTCACTACACACACAACTTGGCAGTGGGACCCCTGATTACGGGTAGTTGTAAGTACTTGTAAGGTATATCGAGGCCAAGTTGTGTTGGACGAGCGGCGAGATTGCAAATCGCGCGTGAACGACAACATAAAGAGTGGCCAACAATGTTTATAAATACAATGTCGTGTTCCTTTAAAAAAATAAGCATGATGTGGCTAGTTTCTGTATAGAGAGGTATCTGTCATACATGTAATATGGCACCTGGAGCTCTCAATTGTGAAACTATTTATGTTGCATATGAATACCTACCTTTAGGTACATGAAATCCCAAACGAAGTGTCAGAGCGCATAAAATAATATTAGCGCCTCTTCTAGCAATTGTGGGTTTAAAGATGGAGAAAATATCATAATACAGTGATAGATTAGGTTAGTAGGCCATCGGCCACGACACACTTAAACCCTATTCCCATACTCAACTCTTCTACACCCGAGACGATGGGAATAATTAACATGTTCTGCTGAGTTGGTTCGATTTTTATCGAATAATTTACGACAGGATAATCCTCTTTTTAATCGGGTTAAATTTATTGGACCGTAGGTACATTACAGGGATCTGATTTTTTGTGTCGTAGGCGTAGCCCAAAGATTAATTTGTTGCATAAAATGATTCTATCGATTACCTTACATTATACTTGACGTCGTGATTGTGACGATAAAGTGTATTTCTGCGGCAGACGGGTAAAACCTTATATCTACTTGTATCAATTACTTACCGGTTTTTGGGTGGCCAAATTCAACGGGCAGGTCGATCTATCATCACTAGGACGAAAAATTCTTGGCTGAATATATTGCCTCATTGGCGATAATTTATATCATCTTCCTGATTACTTACGTTCTGCTTTGAGTGGACTGGTAGAGAATGCTTTATAGCATTAAGTTCTCACCTTTGAACTATATGTTCTTGCGCAATAAAGATTTAATAAATAAATAAATCCCTTGGTTAAAGACTATTTACCTCGAATCAACTAGATATCATTGTTCACTGTATGATATTACAGTGCGATAATACTTAATTTGTATATTCCAGCGTGGTGCAATGGCGGTGCGGTGATGGAGGGCGCGGAAGCGGGCGCGGGCGCGGGCGCGGAGTCAGCGGCGCGCGGCGCGGCGCTCGAGCGCGCTTACGTGCACGAGGTGTACGAGCAGGCGGGCGAAGATGGCGACGAGGCGCGCACGCCGGCGCCGCGCGTGCAGACGTTCCTGGAGGAGTTGGAGCCGGGGAGCCTGGTCGCGGATGTCGGTCAGTAACTGTGTTTACTCTATCTCTCTCTCTCTCTCTCTCGGAGAGCCTGGTCGCGGACGTGGGTCAGTAACTGTGTATACCCTGGTTATCTCTGTGTCTCTCTGAGCACAAGGTGTATGACCAGGCAGGGGAAGATGGCGACGAGGCGCGCACGCCGGCGCCGCGCGTGCAGACGTTCCTGGAGGAGTTGGAGCCGGGGAGCCTGGTCGCGGATGTCGGTCAGTAACTGTGTTTACTCTATCTCTCTCTCTCTCTCTCTCGGAGAGCCTGGTCGCGGACGTGGGTCAGTAACTGTGTATACCCTGGTTATCTCTGTGTCTCTCTTGAGCACAAGGTGTATGACCAGGCAGGGGAAGATGGCGACGAGGCGCGCACGCCGGCGCCGCGCGTACAGACGTTCCTGGAGGAGTTGGAGCCGGGGAGCCTGGTCGCGGATGTCGGTCAGTAACTGTGTTTACTCTATCTCTCTCTCTCTCTCTCTCTCGGAGAGCCTGGTCGCGGACGTGGGTCAGTAACTGTGTATACCCTGGTTATCTCTGTGTCTCTCTTGAGCACAAGGTATATGACCAGGCAGGGGAAGATGGCGACGAGGCGCGCACGCCGGCGCCGCGCGTGCAGACGTTCCTGGAGGAGTTGGAGCCGGGGAGCCTGGTCGCGGATGTCGGTCAGTAACTGTGTTTACTCTATCTCTCTCTCTCTCTCTCTCGGAGAGCCTGGTCGCGGACGTGGGTCAGTAACTGTGTATACCCTGGTTATCTCTGTGTCTCTCTTGAGCACAAGGTATATGACCAGGCAGGGGAAGATGGCGACGAGGCGCGCTCGCCGGCGCCGCGCGTGCAGACGTTCCTGGAGGAGTTGGAGCCGGGGAGCCTGATCGCGGATGTCGGTCAGTAACTGTGTTTACTCTATCTCTCTCTCTCTCTCTCTCTTTCTCTCTCCTGGTCGCGGACGTGGGTCAGTAACTGTGTATACCCTGGTTATCTCTGTGTGTCTCTTGAGCACAAAGTGTATGACCAGGCAGGGGAAGATGGCGACGAGGCGACAGCGCCGCGCGTACAGGCGCTTCTGGAGGATTTGGAGCCTGGGAGCCTGGTCGCGGATGTCGGTCAGTAACTATCTCTTTCTGTCTTTCGATTTTAGACACAGCCACTCCTTATCAACTACGAGAACTAAGCTAGTCAGCCCGTTCCGGCGCCATCATGAGTCTCTACGTTTGGGATGTGTCACAACATACTTGGTCGCAAGCCCTGCATACTCAAAAAATTACGTGTGAAAATCGTGAAAGTTATCAATCTTTTCCAAGAAATTCCATGCGGTATCATTTTCATGAAACATAAATAAATATACAATAGCTCGCGAGGGTACACCTAATCTTCCGTTCACAGATATCTCATAGTTAAATTAATTCTACTCCAACCAACGCACCCACGCTTAACCTTTCAGTCCAACAAGCTTTTTTATCTCAGTGGGAAGAAGAAAACAGGATATCTTAATTAGTAGGTACATTTCTATATCTAAGTAGGTATATTGCGTTCAAAAGTACTTCAGATGTTTTTAAATACGTTGTGAATGCAATAAGGACTGCTGCTTCGTTAGTCGAACTCTCGTAAGTCGATTTTTCTGTGCACTCAGGAGCGTGCTACTGCCTCGCTGTTAGATACAGTGCATGCACCCTAGGATTATTGAGATAGTTAGGTATTCCGTATTCTTTTGTTTCGCTAAATTGAGGCAATGGCCTTAATTATCTTAAGCAATATAGGTACAGGTATATATATATATATATATATATACCATGAAGACACTGCTCGAATTTGGAGAAAACATTTGAAATAGGACGGGACATTTGAGGTCGGAGATTCTTGCATTGTTGTTTGTGAGTTTTAGACGTCTTCTATGTAGCCGGTGGCCTAGGTCCGTAGCCTATGTGGACGCTTCAGAGTACAGAGGAGAAAAAAAAACATTAAATAGTAAATATGTATTGTCGACCCTTTACTGATTTGAGGATTCGTTGCGTAGACAGCATTAACAAACCAGTTCCCTACTTAAGAGGCTGACAAGACCTAATTTGGTGAAATCGATGTTATTTAAGCAGTTTTTTAAGAAAAACTATTTGTTCTAGCACATCAAATAAAATATATGTTAATATTCACCATATTTCAAAGACCGTGGACGGCCTCGATACATAATTGGACGAAATCGGCTCGATAGAAAATAATTGCAAAGATTGGTCTTAAAATCAAATTAAACAGTTCTATGTCTTTATTTTTTTGACGTATGGGTCTGCAATTAAAAACATGAAGTCAAAATATTCATACCTAAACCGCTAACGAGTCATATTTTACAAATAATCCACCCTTTTTTTATTTCAATTTTTATGTAATATTATCGTTAAAAACCGCCAGTAACACTCGCTCTCGTTTACTCCGATACAAATAGACAGTGTGCGCGCTATCCAAAATCCTCAAGGGCATTTTGGTGTTGACAGCGTCTTAACTCAGCACAGCGCATCCACGCGAGCTCTCGTAACCTTTCTTACCACCAGGAACACAAAACCAAAATAGAGGATTTATTATGGGTGCGGTCTTCTGTAAGTGTACGGCCCGTATGCCAAAACCGCTGTGAGCGGGGCGTGCAAACAAATGCAATTTATATGCACGGTCCACGCCCCGCTCATAGCGGAGGGTGCAGGCCGGACAATAAGGTGGAGATACTTGCCCAGATGGGCTGCTCTAACTATGAGTGAGATAAAATTCCGCCTCCTAGTAACTTCTGGAACAATCTCAAGGCATTTAAACAAATGTTAAGATTCTTAATATTATCAAAACGTCTACATTACATGACCTTTTCATGTTTCCCTACTCGCAACCTACCTACGCTTCAACAGCGAAAATTTGAAACAACAATCATATTATAATCATAAATGTGTAGGTTTAATGTAACCATTTAATATTTATATTATACAGTGCGAATCAAATGAACTGCCTACATGTAATGTAAATATTTAAAACAAGCTATTTTAAGTAACATTTCATTTTAAAGTGATGCATACCTACGGTTATGCAAATTGAATCTTAGTGAGGTAGGGCACACCGGAATGTCATCTCACTCATAATGCCTGGAGCAGCCCACATGAAAAAAAAAGATGAATTATTACGTCATTGCTGAACATGTGTATAATTACATAAATGTGGTTTTAGGTATAGTTATACAAGTGCAACATGTCCTGCTATGTATAAGTAGTTAACTTCTCCTTACAGAAGAGCGCAACCGTAATACAGCACTACTGAACAGAACTTAACTATATTTCTTTTACCCAGGAAAGTACCCACTAACACTTAAATTTCGTCAACACGCTTGTTCAACTGTTCCAGCCCTGTAAATCATAAATAATTACTGCGTAGGCGTTGTGTAGGAGGCGGAGACACTACTTGTTTATTACCCATGTCCATAATAAACCCGGCTTTTTTCCACAATTAGTTCACCCAAAAAAGAATACTGAAATTATAAAGTTTGTTTTTATAATTTCAGGATGATATTTACACCCACTTGCGTTGAAATGTTACTATTATTTTGTGCTTGTCTGAAGTCAATATTCGGTTTAGCCTAGTGGAAAATGACCGTGCCTGCGAAGCTGATGATCTTGGGTTCAAGCCCCTGAATGCCAGAGTTTCTTAGAAAAGGACAATGACAAACAATCCTGTACCAACGTTTCATTTGTGCCACAACCAAACAGGCGTTATAAAAGTTGTTTTTTTTCCATCTTTATTATAGCTACATATGTACTCGTACAGGGAAATGTGAGATCAAGTAAAAAAGTTATCTAGGTACTATAACTAATTAACTACAATGACAACTTCTGGCGCCGCCATTGCAAACGTCGTCTCATGAACGATCGACAGTCATAATATTCACAACCTTTTCCAACCCACCTCACCATTCAACCAATATGTCTAACAATAACGAGACATAACAACTATGCGTGTTCGGAGGTCGGACTTGCACTGGTTTTGCATTGATGTGAATTGTCGGTAAACGTAGTCATATCATAGACCGGGAGATACTGACACGATTTTTCCGCTCTTTTGTACCAAGTATCCGGCCCAGTTGGGGACTTCACAATTTACATACACTTTTTGAGAACCTTAAAATGTTAAATTATTTTCAGGTTGTGGCAACGGCAAGTACCTGAGCGTGAATCCGTCCGTGTACGCGGTGGGCGGCGACCGCTGCACCCGGCTCACAGCGCATGCGCGGCACCACGAGAATGAGGTATGATTGAAATTACACTTTAACGTATGTAAGAAATTTGTATTTGGTTCGTTGCAATATAGGCGACGTTTAGAGCCATTGTTACGATTGTAACAAAACAAATCGAAATGCTTGAACCATTTTTGTATAAAAAAAGTTGATGAAGTATCGCTACAAAAACCCTTACAAAATCCAAAAATAAACTTTTCTCAAACATGCTCGGAAATGTACGCGTTAATATCACGAAATGAAGACGTGAAGTTTCTTGTTTATGGCTCCCTACATTACTTCTTGGCCTTACGCCAAGAAGTAATGTATGAAAACCCTAAGTAAAACCATTATTGTCCGCTACTCTAACTTTTTAAATTTGCTTACTAATATTAAACTGACAAAGGAAAATTTACATACTGCCAACCACCACTAGATACTGTAAGCATACTTGCTAAATAAAAATAAAAAAAAATCTATGGTACTATACTTTATGTGCGGTTAAACATGGTGCTCGAACGGCTTGTTCAAATGGCATGTTTAAAAAATAAAAAAGGCGCAAATTACCTATTATTTAATTGATTACCTAGTATTTATTTTAATTTTAATATTTCCTCACATCGTTTGAGAAAAGTACTATACAATCCTCGGCCGGAACAGGGATTGCTGGACTCGTTGTATTCGGCCTCGTCTACGACTCGGCCGTCTACCCCAATCTCGTCCTGCAATCCCTTACTTCACGGCCTCTGCAGTAATCTACTATTATTTGCACAATATAAAATCCGTAAATGTCAATACGCCTGCGTTAAGAATGATCATTATATGCTGCGCTATAGCGAGAAGGGAAACTTTGTAACATAAACAAGAGAGCAGCCTCAAAAACTAAAACCGGAGCTTGATTCTTGAAAGCATTATACTCAGCGATGTGATGTGTGGACTCAGATGGCAGGTCAGATGGCAGTCGCTTCCTATGCTAAATCTTGGGATTAGGTGTCAAGGCGGACCCCTGGGCTTCTTTAGAGCTCAACCGGGAATAACGCTAGGAAGAAGATGACGAAGACAAGTAGATGTAAATAATTTTCAGTTTACACCTGCTCCGAAGTTCGAACAAGACGAAAAAGTTCGTCTTCGAGACGTAAAATACACGTCGTTAAGCGTCGCCTTCTGGTACTTAGTCTGAAATTATCAACACGAGCATCATCATCAACATCTACATATAAATACCTTCCTTTCAGGTGGTGGTGTGTGACAACCTCTGCCTCCCATTCCGGGACGAGTCCTTCGACGCCGTGCTGTCCATCGCTGTGGTGCACCACTTTGCCACCGTGGAGCGGCGCGCCATGGCGCTGCGGGAGCTGGCGCGCGTCACCAGGATCGGGGGAAGACTGCTGCTCACCGTGTGGGCTATGGAGCATGAGGGCCGGAACTTTCATTCACAGGTACATCCTCACTCACTGAAACCCACGGTTTGTAGCAATGCCTGTCTGGCAAACCAACTATGGCTCTTTCTAGAGTCTTCCTATACAAGCAGATGGGTTCTCTTTGGACTATGGATTCCTCATGGACGGAACTTTCATTCTCAGGTACGAACAAAAACCCATAGGTTTTGTAGATATGGCTGTGTGGAAAGCCAACTGTCTCTTTCTGGAGTCGACCTATAGGTCCGCAAATAGGCTATGTTCCATTCGCAGATCAGATACACCGTCAGCATGATGCATTGCTCAATATTTGAGGCATGTGTAACACTAGGAGGCAACTTTCGCTCTCAGGTAGTTTCTACTACCTGGGACCCTACCATTCTACTTTGCTACTACATCATTGGCTGCTCTTGTTCTAACTTTGTATCGTTTCCGACATTGCTGTAATGGAATAGTTTTTCCACATCTTTATACTGGATCAGACCTATTGGTATTCAAATAAAGTATTTTATTTTCCAGGACGTCCTAATCCCTTGGCATCGGCCAGCCACTCTGTGCCCGCCTACACCGGCTCCTCGACGGTTCCTCTCTGTTGACCACGACCAGTAAGTCAATCGAACAGCCCTACAACGTAAATCACAGCACGATATAATAATGACATCAGTCTAACTAACTACTTACTATATTAATGGCTCACCGACCCAAAGCAAGTCTTCTTCTCCGATCCGAGTTGATGGAGGAAGAACAGGGTGCCATCCAAAAGTCGGTGTAATTTTGTGACTTTGTTCCAGTAATGCGGAACCGTGGAAGAGTCGCGACGGTTCACCAGGCTCTTCGTCGCTGTCGTCGCCCAACGAGACATGCTACTCGTTCGTGCGGCGCGCGCTGCAGCGCCTGGCCGGCCGGCGCTCGTTCCTGCCGTCGTGGGGCCTCCCCGCCGGCCGCGCCCCGCCCCGCCCCTGCCTCCGCCCCGAGCCCCCCGCGGCCGACCTGCCCATCGAACTCAGGAGACTCGATGAAGTTCTACCGCCCCGACTGATCACCCAACAATCCGACGCCTCCAACGCCACGAAGTCGCGCAGCCTAACCGACATCGCTGACATCGAACGCCGAGCTTTAGTCCGGTCTCGCTCCAGCCTCCCGAGTCTCGGAGTGGAGGAGAACGAACCCCCGCCTAAGGAACCACCGCTCCCCGACACCTCTGAGCCACGAAAGAAACCACGGCTCGTTAAACAGAAGAAATCTATTAACGAGGATGATGCCGAAGAAGATTTAGATAAACCGACGGACATGAAGAGCATGGTGGAGGAGATGCCTAATTTTAAAATACACACGCACAGGCTATCGTCGAAAAAGCCGGGCGTTTTTAAGCAGACCTCTCTCAATGAGGAGCTTATGTCAGTAGAAAGGTTACGTGAGAAGGAGCATCTGAGAAAGAATATTCAAAAGCAAGCGTCCCTCAATGAGGAGTACTTGTATCGTCGTCCTGGAGCTCTTGACTCAATACGTGACTCGATATTTTCCACGTCAGCGAATACGGCCAAGAAGTTCCAATCGCTGAAAAACGGCCTCACAAGTAAGTTCAAAACGTCTACAACGAATATAGATAAAGTAACCGTGTTTGTGCGAATGTTACAAGGTTGGAAGAATCATGGACCGGTGCCAGAAGTCCCTACTCCGAGCGACAATAATACGGGGAGTGAGAAGAGCTATCCGGAGAGACGGCATTCTAAGGAGGACGGCTCGGACTCCTCGAAGGACAGTAGTTTACAAAGTGACACTAGTGTTGATTCGGAGGACAGTTTTGCATCAGTGATATATGTGCCCAAAGCAGACGGCTCTAGTGATCCCCTGTCTCCTACGCCGCTGTCTCCCGGACCGACGTCACCTAGGTTGAAGGTATCATCTGTACCGACTTCCCCGAGAATGAAAAGCTCACCAGGCCTACCCTCTCCGAGAATAAAACAATCATTCCCGTTAATAAGACCACCAGCGTCCCCAAGCGCTGTCCAAGCGCCTATCAATAAGATCCTAGTAGCCCAATATAGCCTTAAAAATTATACTACTTCTAGTGCAGTGTGCACTGTTCCTCTGAAACCACAATCGAAGAGTCAGCCGAATTCACCACCGAAATCAGAGTCAGATGAAAAACTATGCAATGCCAAGCCTCTAGTAACAATTCCCGAACCACAGCTAATTATAAACAAAATACCCCCTCCAATAGAAATATTTGAAGAAATAGACCCAATCCCACCAATACAAGAAGAAGACGAAACGACACCTTCTGATGTAACTAAAGAATTACTAGCAGAAATCAGTAAAGATATAGAAGAGATTGATAAACTAACCGCTGAAACCAATCAGTTAAAACCACGTGTCCTTCAAGACGTAAAGCCGTATCCGAAAATAACATTACAGACGGTCGCAGATCTTCCAGAGATCCCACAATTCAAACCTAAGGAGCCACGAAAATCTCCTTCAAATGACAATTTAGATTCAAGAGCAGCAGATCGAAAACGAAAAGAAAGAATCAGGCAAGTTAAAGAGATGCTCAACAAAGGAATGCCAGTAGGGAACGTTAATAGAAGACCTTTTCCAATAGTAAAGTGCAACAGAAAGGCAGATTCTATAGCAAAAAGTCATCCTAAATTAATGTCTTTGGAGCTGTTTAACCCAGCCACTGACGACGTTGATAGCGACTCGAGTGGCGTGTCATCGCCAGACTCAGTCGACAGTGTCATAAGCGTCGTCCCGGAGGAACTACGAAAGACTGCAATAGAAAAAGGTAAGATTCAAAACCAGTGGATGGATTTAAAATAAGGTCTACATAATTTAATTTCATTGTGTAATAAACATTAGTCATCCAATTTATGTCAATGTATTTTTTTTTTAGATTATTCTTTACATGTTATTCTTTTTGCTGTTGCAGACCTTCCAAATCCATCAATAGTGGAGCCTATAAACGAAAAAGAAGAAAGTCAGCCAGAGAAATCAACGTCTCCAGCGCAAAACCTATTAGAAGCGGTCGCCGAAGTAGCGCATTTACTAGATGAGACCTGTGAAACTGTAATACAATCCAGCCCAAGATCAAAGCGGAAGCATTTAGAAAAACTTGAAAGCACTGAAGCAAGGGCCATCGTGCAAGGAGCTTCGAGTAGCAGCAGCAGTAGCAACTGGAGTCTCAACAAACTCTCTCCGGGTGACCTAAGAATTCTGGAATCTCGTTCACATACTAGTTCAAGCGGAAGTTCGTCCAGTCTGGAACGCCTGTCGCCGGGCCGGAGGTCAAAAGAGCGCTCTCCAAAACTTGGAAGCACCAGCAACTCAACTTGGAGTCTAAACCGACTGTCTCCTAATAGACCTGAAGGACGCTCGCTAGATGAAAACCTCAGCAAAAGCCACAAGAGCCCAACGAGGATACCTTACGATTCGGTATCAATGTCAAGCACTGACTCCGAAAAATCTATTTCGAAATCAGAGAGCTTCAATAGGATACAGAACGAACCTCTCATTACATGCAAGTCAGATATAGTCTCTAAAGAAGAAGACTGGATGGCAGACCAGCACGAACGTGGCCATCATTTAACAGAGTTCGCTGAGAAGCTTAGTGAGAAGCTACTTCAGGAAATAGACCAATATTCTAAAAGGATCAATGAGGAAGATTTTGATTTGCCCAGTAGTAGTAGTAGCGAGAAGAGCATTTCCCTTCGCCTGAAACGTGAAGAGGAAGACCGACATACACAGAAAATTCTCGATGAGCTGTCTGACAGTTTGCAACACCTCGATGATCCTTACATTAGTAAATTAGGGACTGAAATCAAAGGGCTGAATAAACTGAGTGCCGAGATTCAGGAGCGGCAAAAATATATAGCATCACTTAGCGATTCGCATGAGACAGATATAAATAAACTCTTCCCGAAATGTGGCACTAAGCTAAAAAGCAAGAAGAGGTCGAAAGACGTTGATCCCATAATTCATAAATATAGGGAACTAAAAAAGAACATGAAAGTAACCAGCGACGAGGATATTTATCTCAACAACTGTGCCAACATCCAATATAATGTGACAAAAATTACGGAGGATAAATTACTGGACACGGAAACGAAAAACCCTGACGATGACAGCGCCATTTGCTCGAGCAACGGTAATCCGGAGATCACGATCGATTCCGGAGCATACGACACTAGCCAGTCACTCGAGACCGGGTACTCCCTCGAGTCTGAAATAAGCGTCGACTCACTTTGCACCAGCACCGACAAGAGATCCTCCCTCAAAGTCGGTCAATCCACAGACTCGAGTGACCTGGACAAGATGGAGATTAGTCCAGAATCGATCACATCTCGATCCAGCGCGAGCACGGCCCCATTGAAGTCTGGATTTTCGATCGAATCGAGTGATACTTACGCGGGCAGCGACTGGAGTCGACGGGATAAGACCGGCAGCACCGCTTCGCTCGGTTGCGCGAGTTTGGCGTCGCTGCCGTCTTGCAGCGAGTGTTCGAAGGACAGGAAGCTTCTGGAGACGCGGTCCTCGTCTGAGGAGACGGCGCCGGCGGCGGCGCGCGCGCGGGCCGCGCCGCACGCGCCGCTGCTGCCGTCCCTCAGCGACGGCTCCGACAGCCTGCCGTCCGAGGGCGGCGCCGTCACCTACCACCGGTACTACCACGTCTTCAAGCGAGGCGAGCTCGACCAACTCATCGAGCAGTACGTCGAGAGTCTGCACGTCGTGTCGTCCTTCTACGACCAGGCCAGCTGGTGCGTGATCGCGGAGAAGGTTCAAGTGTGGACTATTTAATGCATCAGTGTACCGGGAACTAGTAATATAGTGACAGAACGAAGCGTTCTCGCATTGCTAGGTACAAAAGAACGTGTGTTAATTATACACACACCAACTGACCTGAGTGCTAAACAAAGCAAAATTGACAAAAGCGAAGCTTTTGTTTTTAATATACTTATTCTTAGTCGCTCTATACTGGTTTACTAGTTGTTACCTATACTGTATCTCGCCGACGGCGAGCCTCGGCTCTAAGGGCGGTAGTGTGCGGCGCGAGACAACTCGCATAAAATGAAAACTAAGAGCTTTAAATAGTGAAAAATTAATATATAATATTATATACTTCAGTGGCTCAATATTGTAAGCTATTCCATAGCTTATCCATCACGTATCACAGAGTCCGCGGGTTTATGGCGTCGTCCGGATTGTAATTAATTATCGAAATAGTCACAGTTTATAGTCATTATAATTACGACAATAACATAAATAGCAACGAGCAGCAGCCATTATAGTACTCGGACGACTACATAAACCCTATAATCTTAATCATATGAATACTTCGATTTATTTGTAACAATTGAACTGAGCTGGCCTCGTAGGTAGGGTTGACTGTATGGGTCCACCCGTCACCCGTATCGCTGATTCTATATGTAATTCTTATACTAAATTCGGACCATTTAGTGAGGCTATAGAGTTTAGTAATCGTAGTGGCATACGAATCCTTGTATATCGTAAATCCACTCGAGAGTACAAATACACGCATTAACATTTGATACTCACAGTCGAGTTTTTTCACCAAATTCATACTATTCATAGGGATTGGGTGAAAAAATGTATAAGTACATATCTTTAACTTCGACTGTACTACATAACTATTAAGTATATTTGTGTACCTACTTCGATCACATTTTATACACCCGTTTCTACAGACTAATGATAGAACTATAAAACGCTTTGCGTAAATTAAATACTCAATAGCTAAAGAGTACACAATCGCAATATTGATCATAAATTTTACCGATTTCTTTAAAATATATGTTTATTCAATCAATCAATCAATCAATTATTTATTCTGCAAATAGGCCACAAGGGCACTTTTACATGTCAAACGGTAATTTACAATGTAATAATACTAATCTTACACAATAATCATTTAAAACTTGCAGATCAAGGACCGATTTAAACGGTTAACAAAGTAAATGTCACTAAGTTAATGGAAACAAAACAAAATTGGAAAATATGACCATTACATTCGATATAAGGTCTGTATCAGCATTAACAAGAAGTTAATGATATTAATTCAGTATTCCAGAGATGTATAAGGTCTCTGAGCGTATTCTTCAAGCGTCGTGTATGATAATGTCCAGCCTCTTTCGATGATAAAGAGACGGCTAATTTTAGTAAAACATGCACTACTGCCCGTTCTCTCCCATCCATGAGAGGAGACATGTGCCCAGCAGTGGGCCGTATATAGGCTGATTTATAATACACGCTATTCATACTATTTCGATTAAACTATGTTATTTCACCCCTAACCCCGTATCATGGTCGGCCTTATCACACGATAAGTGACAGGATAGAGCGTCCGTCACTGGCTGACACGAACGAGACGACGCCCCTATCTTGTCACTTATCGCGTGATAAGTCCGACAACGATACGGGGTCTGAGCTTGAAATGTTGAAATGATCTTATTTTTGAATTTGAGATGCTGATATCTAGGAGATTGTATATTAACTTGGATACCTTCTTTATTGTTAGTTTGTAAAAACGGGATAAATAATAGTTGGTTAATTTTCAGACTATAAAGAATTCGCACAAGGTCTGTGGTGTATGACATCACACCAGCCTAGCTAGCGTGACAGCTTTTATGCTGCAGAGAAAACATTCGTCCCTCTCGCACTAACATACTTGCTAGAAGGAGACAAATTAATTTCAAACAGTTGCTACTATTTTTTCTTACAGATGCTTATCCGTAATAAATAAGTGGAAAACGAATTTTTATGTTAATTTTTTTATAGCATACTTAATAGTTGATAAACTATAAATAATTTTAATTAGTGTGTAAAATTGAAATGCCGCGAAATTCAAAATAAATAGCATTCATCGTCATTAATGTAAATGGCAACACTTATCTCCCAAAGTTAAGATTAAGATGGAAAAACAGGCGCGTTTAAATGGGAATTTGGCATGGGTGTAAATAATCGCTATAAGTATAAAAGCTAATAGAAAATAATTATCAAAAAGAATCAGTGAGATTAAAGTTTAATATTAGATTAGTCACCAATGCATTTTACATATTTTTCTAAATTAAGAATCTCATTGTTTTCAGAAAAATATGAAAGGTGCAGTGATCGCTTAGATCTCATACTTCGTTACTAGGAATGTATGCAACTAGTCAGTACTACTGAACCGTAGGAATAGTCAGGTATTATATAAAGTGCACAACAGTAAATAAGTAAATTTAATCTATGTACATGCATAAGTCTTCATTGTTAGTCAGTGCCATGCTAACAGGATATTGGCAAATACAATCAGGGAGTAAAATAAATTATCAACATTTGTGTGGTTCCAGGGAAAAAGTACTTCTTCTTCCTCAAAAAGGAACATGGGGACTACTGAAAGGACCGATTCTCTAAAAAACATCATCTTTGGGACAGAGATGTATTTGTTTTGTTTCGGTCGCTTTTTGAAACAAAAGTTATTCAACTCTATTCCGGCGTGATTCAAATTTCGATGTAATTTTGTGTTGTATGGCCTTAGAATTGTCGTTAGCGCTTAATATAGATAAAAAACTAGCTGTGACCTGTGATTTAATAATGTATATTAAAAATGTGTGACTCAAATAAAACGGTCACACCAATATACAAGAAGGGATTTACTTAAGTTTTTTACCTATAGCATTCCCAAGTAACACAGAAAGCATTTTATCACACGAATAGTAAACTTATGTAGAACTTAGGGTCCGTATAAACTCTTATATAAGTTCACCGAACATCTTGACGCTTTATATTGGCATTTCAAAACCATTATGATGCTTTACACTGTATAACGGTAAGATAATGGCATATCAAAATGCTTTTATAAAGCCTTTAGTTTTACTGCAGCAAACCACAACGCAATTGTACAGCTTTCAGCTGTTTTTAGTGCCATTGGATCTATAATAGAATTTTTAAGTAGTAAATAAATGCTTAATGCTATTTAATAGCATAAACGTGAACCATTATAATGCCATTAGTCCAGGCAATGAACTGACAACTTGTATGGAAAAAAAATCAATTTTGGAAATAATTTATAATAGCTTATTTTTTATGTATAACGGATATATTATCAATTAAATAGTTACCCAGCGACAAAATCCGGCAAAATTTCAGACATCGAAAAAATGATAAGTTAACTGGCTTCTAAAAAGTCAGTAAAAATATTAATAAATGTTTTTGTCTTTATTTTGGTTCATTTACATTTGCTTTATAATATTCAAGATAAATCGTACAAAAAAAGATAATGCATGCTTCATTTAAATCTACATAACTACTTCCGGGTGGAAAGTTTGTCGGATTCTTAACTAAATCATCTTAGAATAACATTTTCAAATGAAATCAACAAAAAAAACGCTATTATAAATTAATGTTTTTCAAAACCGTATTTTGCCTGGAGTACATGTAAATCCGTTAAACAGCTTTCAGCTGTTTTTTAGGCCTTAGGGCCTACTATAGCATTTTTAAGTAGTAAGATAATGCCTAATGCTGCTGAACAGCAGAAACGTGAATCAATGTAATGCTTGCATTATTAAAGGTCACCCGAGTTCTGTTTTACAGCTAACAGCTCTTTAATCTAATACACGTGAGTGCGTGTAATGCGTAAAGCTGTATATAAACATTTATTTTACAGTATTCGTAAAACGATGTGTCCGTTAGTTATGTAGATAATGCGTTCAGAATCAGAAAGCCTTTTTATTCATAGGCAAACGGATTCCAACTGTACAAAAATTCTGAAATGGGTTTTATTGTTTTGCTCAAGGATCCCCAAAATTGCAATCAAGTAATGGCACTATTTTAGTCCACATCAAGTCTAGTGGCATACCGGTGAACCCATATATAACTACTTTATAGACAACGGCACCACAGTGGTTCACCAAAAGTCTTCTCTCTGGCCTCTGGCTTAATAATCGTTCACATGTGAGTATTTCTACTGCTTGCGGCATTAATTGGACTTTTTAAAGGCTCACCGGGCTGCTATAGCCCGACACCATTTTGTTTAATATTATAACCAAAAAATATTACCATGAGGACCTATTTATAAAAGTAATATACCTGAATAATAATGATATAACTTAATTTAATACTGCCCAATGAAAACTATTATGTCAATAATGCAAAATTCGTTGTATACTAGCAACAAAAAAAATGTTTTGGTTATTTCACAAATATCTTTATATAACACTTTATATAAAAACCACAAAATATCGAAGGCGCGTGAAAATATTGAATGAAACATATATAGACATTTACAGTAAACTACATTGCGCAGTAATATTTGAAGGGATAAAATAACTAAAGAGTTAAACACTTTACCATCTATCATAAATTTTGCAAACACTCGTCACTGCTGTCAGTTTTGAACACTCACGCATCCATATATTATATATATTATTGCGAGACAATTAACATTTGTACTAGCGATGTATTCGATCGATGAAATTTTTATACTGATGTAGGCCTACATGTGAACATTTATAATTCTTTTAGTACATTCTAATTCTAGTCTAATGCTTTTGTAATGCAATTAACATGTTCATTATCAATAATATTGCCGGCTTAATGCTTCTGTAATGTCATTGGCAACTTCATTGACCATAATAATGCTGCTTTAATGCGATTGACACTTTCTTTGACCACAATAATGCTTGTATAATGCGCCTGTCATGCAATTAAACAACTATTGTGAACCTTTTTAGGATCTAAAGCAGTAAAATTTGTGCCCAAATAAGCACTACAATAGCCGTATAAACGTTTATAATGCTACTTTAGAACTAACTCAAAATGCCAAAACGATACACAAATGCTGTAACTCGGCTGTTATACTGCTTTGATGTGTTACTTGGGTTATTACACCGCGGAGCGTTGCATTTGTTTTATAAGTGTACAAACTGACATATAGAACGTGAGCCGCGGGAGCTCCTTTTATGTGCGTTGACTTATAACGACAATAACGTCCTAAGGCTCACCAAATTTGAATCCACTAAAGAGAGAGGAAGTAGAATTGAATTTCTTGTATTTCATAAAACGATCGACCCAAAACAAATGCAACTCTGTTCCCGTTGAAAATTATTAAATTCTTTTAATCGAACACGTCTTTTCAGTAGGCCTTAAGAGGATAAAGTCTCTTTTTCCTGAGACCGACACACTTATCGTGCTTGTATGTCGTGTCTTCAACAACATGCCATTTATATCAATTGTAAATACAATCCGGACCGAAGGACCAAAACTAAATCACATACTTGGTTGTATTTGGCAATTCGTTCCCCAGTATTCTCTAAATAAACATTTCATATCGGATAATCAATTAAAACTTGACAAAAATATCTATTACTGTGTAAGTAAATAAGTTTACTTTTTAAGTTAACAAGCCTTGACGGCGTAAGATTTGTTTTATTGGAAGTTGTGACGTTTTTAAACCATATCAATGCTTTTTGTGTATAGAAAAACATATAATTTTCTTGTTTATGTAATTTGTATTTTTACGTATCATTTAATTTTTGTGTTGGTTTGGTTGGTGTCACTGGCACGGAGGTGGGTGTCTAAATATTCAAGTTACCTAATGAGCTCTTTCACAAAAAGCGTAGGTACTTTTCACTTTATCAAAGTTTTGAAATGTTGTTTTCTTGCTCAGGTTATGAGTAGGTAGGTGGGTGGGTGGGTTGACTCCGAGCGTCGTCAATTGAGAATACATTTTTCAAAAAGAGTCTCGAAAAAGTGTTTCTCTGTACGAAACATTTGACAAAGTTTTTATTTCCGAATACTATTTTGAGTATTGTTATAAAACAAACCTAGCCCAACAGGTTCCACCTATATGATTATATCCAAATATTTGGAATAATCTATGGTTTCAGAAAAAAAAACATTAAACGAATGAAACTTTGGCAAATTAAGTACTTTTCAGGGAACCAAAAATTCGAAGTTTTGATATGTTCCTGTTTTTTATAGTTCAGCTATATAAAAAATTCGGGGTCCTGCCGTTTCGGCAAAATATTTTTCGCCAAATTTCACTTCCCACAAAACTTATGGCAGTAGTTTCATTTCCCAAACGAACAAATAGCACATTTTTGTTTCGCAAATTGTTCATTTGGTCAAAATATCATCTGGCATCATTTTGCTTTGTCAAATGGTATTAAGACAAAAGTTTATTTAGCAAACACTTTGTTTGGGCTAATATTGTTTTCCAAACAAAACATTTGCTCAATTTTTCATTTCGCACACTTCACATAACATAACTGGCAAATATTCTATTTTTACTACAAACTAAAATGAAAAGACAAACAAATGCAAAAAATAACATACTTTAATTTATATTTTATCAATACACATTTTGATATAAGAAAAGTTTAACAAACCGTGTTTTTTTTTAACTTAATAACGGCCATCTTTCATCAACGGCAAAAATAGACACAATAATTTGAGAAATAAAATTATAAGTACCTAGGTTAGGTTAGGGTTCACTTGTGTCCCTTAGAGCGGAAATAGGCACCCCGCGAAGCGGGGTGACGTCGACACGCTGGCGGTTAGGTTAGGTTATAATAATTGCCAATATATTTGGTATGCACTACACAATTAGGATATAAATCGTATGCCATGCAATAATTTGGAAAACGAATGTAATCCAAATAATATGTTTGACTAAATGAAACTTGACTATATAAAACATTGCCAAACAATTATTTGCGAAGTAATATTTTGCCATAGGAGATAATGCCAAGTGATAAAATGCGAAACAATAATTTGACTAGTGATTTTTTGCCAAATGAATATTTGGGAAAAATTTTTTGGGAAGTGACACTTTGGGAAATGATTTTTGCCCATACAATAGAGAACCAAAAAATTCACACAGTGGAATATAAAAGGAACACTTCTTTCTTCTTCGAAACGATGAATTGATGAATTACCTATGCTTCTGAATAAAAAAACACGAAAATTCTAAAAATTACGGACGGAAATAGGTACGTTTTATTGCACTAATTCTCCATGTCTGTGACCAAAAGACAGCTTCATTGCAAACCTTTATCTAATATAAATATCTTAACCGAATTGGCCTGAAGCCGATTTCAATATGGACGGCTTTCCACGAGTATGTACATATTTATATGCATTTTGTATTGCTGAAACAGTTCATGTCGGCTTAATCTGTGATATATAACTGATAGAAGAGACACAGGACCTGGTCTGTTAACAATTTCACAAATTAGCTAATCAAAATTACATATCTCAATTAAAGGCACCCTCTTCATTCTTCCCTCTTAAGACAATATCGCCTTATCGACATCGACAAACTTTTACTTAGGAACTCATTTTGAAGACGAACATTTAACTATAGGTATAGTGAGCATAAATCTACGTATCAAGGATTTGTTCTTGCCAAGGCTCGAAAATATACGAGTAAGAACGCATTATTTTTTCGTTTTTATTGCGATAAGAATGGTTAATTGTGAAATTGTAACACTGATTGCATTAAAGGACTGTGTGATATTATTTTTTACGACCGCTTGATATTCCGTAGGAGGTTATATTGCATTTTTTTTAATTGGCAACATAGTTTAATTATAATTACAACAACGCATGTGTTAGATAAGTGACTTCGTATAGAATAATGGACATTGTGTTGTTTCTTTGTTACTTCGCACCCGAAAACAAATGAAGGGTCCACGGAAAAAACATGTCAAGTTTTTTTTTTCGATAAATGAGATTTTAATCTCAAAATGTAGAGCTCTCAACGAACTATTACCTACACCTTCTGCTATGATTGTAAACGTTAATATAAAACCACTTTTTTGCACTTGAAAAACATCTAATCGCAAAGATAGTATGGTTACTTAATTGAATCATTCTAAACTTAAAAACCGCAATATCTCGAAATGTTGTCAAAGTGACTAGACATGTTCTTTCCGTGGACCCTTCAAATGATAATGAGTACTTATAGTGTTTCCTTCATATCACTTCGTTGTGGTTTGGCTAGGGCACGTTTGTGTAGATGGGCATTTATTTCTTTTTAAACTTGGACCAATAACTCGATCTTAGAACAACTCTGCATCACCAGACGACTCTCGGGCATCTACCGGAAAAGGATTATTTGCTTCTTTGGACATAATCATGCGTTAATCTAGGCATGAACTAGAGAAACAAATAATTCTTGGTTCTGTGGAAGGCAAACGCGCTAGAGGAAGGATTCCAGTGCGCTGGGCTGATGCAGTTAAGAGGGCTGCAAAATGCATGCGGTCACGATCCTCAGTCATGAGGGATCGACTAAGGAGAAGAAACTTGGTTCCCCAACTTTTGTGTCAGATTTTGTCAATTCTATGTTATTTAAACTCGGAAACGAAAGCTCGGGGATCTTTCGACTCTTATAGTAAAAAATGGTGTCCCCATTTTTGAAATTAAATATGAAATTAAAGACAAATTATCGTAATTATGTCTCCCTTCGTGTCAGAGCGTTTTAAAATTCATGTCATCGATTTACTCATTATATTTAAAAATCTTGAGTATTTCCATTGTAATTGATTGAATCAGGCGTTATTTTGCGGAAGTCTACATATGTATGTTACGAGAACAATTTGCTATTCCGTTATTAAACGTGCTGGTCTATCAGCAAAGATGAGATGCAACTATTTGCGTATTTTTGCATGCGGTTAATGCGCCCACCCTCCCTGCGCACGTGCAAACATGGAAATAATAGGGGTGTAGACACTAAATAAAATAATCAATAATGTCATATTTTCTGGAATAAGGATTTAAAATGTAGTCAAATGGAGAAAAAATCAACGCAAAAGGTTAAATAATCACGACGTTATAAGTGCCCTAAGTTTTAAGAAGGGATATGTTCTGTCCCTTTTTCGCAAAACGCAACTTCATATGAAACGATGACGCTGGAAGAATGTGAAGTCACAGAAGACGGCAACGTGCCGCGCCGCATCGTGTTCGGCGCCGGCGTCGACGCGGCCCCCGGCAGCATCCTGTAATGTGACGTCACACACCGTTTGCGTTTTCTCTCTCTAACAAGCAATATTAAAACGGTTGTAGCTTCGTAATTCTTTGAGATATCTGAATGGGATTTTCGTCACTAGGCATATTTTTTTGCCTTCTTTGGTTTGGAGTAACAATAATTTTCGAGTCTACACCCCTATTACAGCAAACCACCACCATAATGGCTAAACCTCGACACGTGGCGATGCCGACAGGAGATGTTGTTTGCGCCACGTCCACTGAGCAAATGAGAGGTCCCGAACCGTCAGCCATATTTATATTCTGACCCCCCATACTACCATGCATGCGTGAAAGAGATGGAAGATCACGTAACAACGGTGATGACGCGACATTCAATTGTTCGTTAATAAAAACGCCATTCCTAATTGTTTCTAAATGTTCTCGAACACTTAGACGCAATTCTTTTTCGCAAACATGCAAGATGTTGAAAGAATGATTGTCAGACAACGCATGACTGTTCTCCAATAAATGTTTTGCGAAATTAGACTTGTCCGGGTGTTTATAGGTACGTCGCAATATGTTTTTATACCTCGTGTTAAACCTACGGCATTCGTTCTCAAATATTCTCGTAACATATTTCCATTATTCAACTGTGTGACGTTTTTCATAAACATGGCTAGTCCCACAGTGGAATATATAAGAATGTTTTTTAAACGCTTGTGACATTAAACCTAAAAGTCGTAGCCAAACCTCAACGATAACAGCAGCTACCGCGAAACGAAATCAAAGTTCGTTCGTGTATATCCCTCTCTGTCGACGCTCGAATTACCAAGTGCGATAGAGATACCTACACAAATTAATTTCGTTTGCGTGTCGCGGTAGCCGCTGATTTAGTCAAGTCGAATTTTTACTATACAGCATACTGTTAGCTCGCGTGAGCCAGTTAATATAACTAATGTAACAAGAAATACAGTAATACAATGTAAGCTGATGTCGTACTGTATACATTATACTAGGTGAGAACCTTCACAATAAAATGAAGACTTCAATAAGAGATTTGTTTTATTTTTAGATGTACTCTACACTCATCGTTCTCCTAGCGTGTTGTGCCCTAAAGGTGCCCGGGTCCGCTTTGACACCTAATCCCAATTAAAAAAAATAACCTAAGAATGATTTTGAAATACTTACCTATTTAGCGACACCCAACTTGACATAGTTCATCAGCTTATTTTTTTCTTTCTTTTTTATAATATGGCGTCTGGTGGCCGCCATTTTGATTACTGTTTTAGATTTTTATAAAAAAAACTGCATAGTTCAGGATTTATACAATACCAAAAAAAATGCGAAAATGTCGTCGTTTTTCGAGTGCTGCAAAGTTAGCACAGCCCAGGTCTCTCGAAGCTGAAAACTGGGGTATACGGTACTGGTCCTAATAACATAAAAAAAACAGAACTAGCCGTTAGCTTTCGAATTTAATGTTCGATATGACTGACGTAATATTTGACTTTGATTTGAAACTCTTTTTTTTAATACTACGACGGTGGCAATCCATACTCCATACTTAATATTATAAATGCGAAAGTGTGTCTGTCTATCTGTCTGTCTGTCTGTCTGTCTGTTACCTCTTCACGCTTAAACCTCTGAACCGATTTGGATGAAATTTGGTATAAAGATAGTTTGAGTCCTGGGGAAGGACATGGGATAGTTTTTATCCCGGAAATCATCCCTCAAGGGGATGAAGTGGGGGTGAAAGTTTGTATGGAGCTATACGATATAAACGAGTTCCACGCGGACGGAGTCGCGGGCAGAAGCTATCACAAGCGCGTTCCCGACGCTTCATTGATTTGAGGATTCGTTGTCGACAGCGCATCTCGTAATAAAAAAGAGGTTGTAAATGAAATAATGAATAAGTTAGAAATCATTTATTTAACTTATTCTAAAATAAATACAAAATGTATATAAGTAAATAACAGTCAATTCTTTGACTTGATTGAACACTTTATATTACAGTTAACGTAAAATTAGTCGAGTGCAAAACACGAACCTTAAACTAAAGTTATACATTATACATATAAGCTGCGTTACAACAACGAATTTAAACCTTTTGTTACTAATACTAAGATTCGATTTAGTAAGTTAATAAAACTCAGCTTTCTGTTAGATCGACTCAAGGAATAATGTGATGGTGATCCATGGAGATTTCACAATATTTAATCATAATCTTTTACCTTTTAAAGGGTAATTTTTTGGCTTTCTCGTAGTCGGTTAAAACAAACAAATAAAGAACGGTGCAACGCCAATTTATGCCTGCACGCTTTCTTTTTATGGCAATTCCCAATAATCAATCCACAGATAGTTTTCCTTACCAGCAGTTACATTTTGACACGTTTTCTATGGGTAATCTGTCAAAATGTAACTGCTGGTAAGGATAACTATCCGTGGATTGATTATTGGGAATGGCCGTTAGTGTCTAGTACAGTCAGCATCGTATAGTTAGTAGCAGCCCGAGGAACCAACATATCTTAACGCACCCTTATTCTTACAGTAATAAAGACGTGTACCGAATTATTTGGCTACTTTGGCTGCTACTAATTATATGATACTGACTGTCCCAAAAGTGTTGCAACGGAGCATAGTCCAGTAACCTTGTCGCCTGAAAGTACGGGGTACTTTGCGTCAAATCCGATAGTTTTCATTTTTGCAGACTTGTTTATGTTGTTGGCCCAATGAATAATCCAAGTATGTGACCTCGAGCGCCGAACGCAACTTTGTCAAAACCCGAAAAACCGCGTAAAAACCCTAAAGGACTAGTTTTTGATTACCTTCTCAGGACGTTTTTAATAAGGACTAAATTTTAGACTAGAATTGACTCTGTAGACTCAATAGTTTCCGCGATAAAGCCTATCAATTCTACTCTCATATTGTAGCAAATTTAGTCTACTTTAAAAACGTCCTGAGAAGTTTCTATAAAAAAGTAGTCCTTTGGGGTTTGTCGCGGTTTTTGACAACTTTATCAAGAACCGCGAAAACTTGGAATATTTATTAGGCCAACATAATAAACAAGTCTGCAAAAATCAGAACTACCGGATTTGCCGCAAGCTCAGAGGCTCTAGTATAAGTTTTACCGAAACAAAACGTTACGACCGCGTTCGCGTTTAGCTGTCAAATCCCATACAAATTGAGGGTAAAACGCAAACGCGACGTAAAGTTTTATTTCGATAATACTTGTACTAGAGCCTCTGATGTATAAAGTTACTGGACTAACACGTATTTTTAGTTAATTTTCAAGCGCTGACCGCTATTGGATAATACAGTCATAACCAAAGCTGTTTCAGCCGTCACAATACCGTATAATTGCAAAAGTTGCATTGCCATTGAGATGACTTCATTTTAGATCTATAGGCTTAACAGTTAAAGTAGACTTTTCAATGAACATTAGAATTTAGAAACTTTTCATTCTCTGCTAAAATAATACAGAGCCTCCCGAGACGATCTACATTTCTGTGGAAATATGTCGCCGGCAACTGTCTCGTTTTTATGGCCCTCGTTTTAATCGGCACGATCATCGTGCAAGTATCGACACGATAGTCTGTAGAAGATTCCCTTTGATGCGTGCCCGAAAAACTGACAAATCACGGGTCGCCGGCGATCGTAGACGATGATCGGCGAGTGCCCTCTACACGCTCGTGCTCGCCCATAATCGTCTCTAATCGCCGATAGTGTAGAGGACCCATCAGGTTAGAGAAGGACGCTCGTAGATGCCCATCAGAGCATTGCATCAAAAAATATGATCTAACAACCATTTTTGTTTGACTAAAAGACAGGCTCAATTCACAAATAGTATTAACAGACCGTCGTGGTATGTTTTGCGGTTTCGGCTGTAATATATAAACAATACTATTTTATGAAGCCTTTGTTGGACTATACACGTTCACTTCAAAAACCAGCAACTACGCCTTCACAGAAGAGTTAACAGGATCATCGACTAACTACGTAAGTGGACCGCCAAAGAACCCGATGAAAGAGATCTTACAGTCCGCACTGTTTTGCACTGCACGCGCCCGCGGGTCGCGGAGCTGGTGCTGGAGCTAGACGAAGTAGGCGGCGAGCTGCGCCATCTTGTCCTTGGGCTGCTTGTTGCGGTGCTTGCCGCCGCGCGCGCGCCCGCCGCGCCCGCGGGTCGCGGAGCTGGTGCTGGAGCTAGACGAAGTAGGCGGCGAGCTGCGCCATCTTGTCCTTGGGCTGCTTGTTGCGGTGCTTGCCGCCGCGCGCGCGCCCGCCGCGCCCGCGGGTCGCGGAGCTGGTGCTGGAGCTAGACGAAGTAGGCGGCGAGCTGCGCCATCTTGTCCTTGGGCTGCTTGTTGCGGTGCTTGCCGCCGCGCGCGCGCCCGCCGCGCCCGCGGGTCGCGGAGCTGGTGCTGGAGCTAGACGAAGTAGGCGGCGAGCTGCGCCATCTTGTCCTTGGGCTGCTTGTTGCGGTGCTTGCCGCCGCGCGCGCGCCCGCCGCGCCCGCGGGTCGCGGAGCTGGTGCTGGAGCTAGACGAAGTAGGCGGCGAGCTGCGCCATCTTGTCCTTGGGCTGCTTGTTGCGGTGCTTGCCGCCGCGCGCGCGCCCGCCGCGCCCGCGGGTCGCGGAGCTGGTGCTGGAGCTAGACGAAGTAGGCAGCGAGCTGCGCCATCTTGTCCTTGGGCTGCTTGTTGCGGTGCTTGCCGCCGCGCGCGCGCCCGCCGCGCCCGCGGGTCGCGGGGGCGCGGCTGCCCACCGCGCGGTGCTTCTCCAGCTGGGAAACGTATACTTATTTATACACACCAAAATAATAAAATAATTGTACATTTCGATGCTGCTGTGGTGTCATTACGTCACGAGTACCGAGATATAGATCGCTTACGCCTCTGGCAAGACTCGGGAAGAGTGAAGAATGACATTTCCGCACGTGTATCGAACGACGTTTTTTAATACAGTTGCGAAAAAGTAAGAAAAACAACAAGTAAGGAATTCAGTTGAAAGCAATGCAGTTGAAAAATAATGAAGTGGTTCAAAAAATTCACAAATATAATAATTAATTAATATTTCAATAAAAAATAAATAAGTTAAATAATTTGTGTACAGTAACAAATTCATTATTTTTGCTTCTCGCACACGGACACGCGGATCGCGTTTTCGAACACGTTTATACTGTGCTACCTGCGAGCTGAAGGCGGGCTCGCAGTACAGGCAGCCGGTCATCTCGGTGAGCGCGGCGGGCAGCGGGCTGCGCTCGGCGCGGTACTCGGCCGTGACGAGCTGCGCGCCGCACGCAGCGCACTGCTGCTCGCACACGGACACGCGGATTGCGTCCTCGAACACGTTTATTATTACGTCGCATCTGAAAAAACAATATGGAACATGGACCAAACGAAACTGCGAAAGTGGCCGCCGTATTGAACTTTTTTGTATTGCTGTCCGTCCGTCCGTCTGTCTGCCTGTCACAGCCACCAGGCTGTATCTCATGAACCGTGATAGTTAGACAGTTTAAATTTTCACAGATGATGTATTTCTGTTGCCGCTATAACAACACATAGTAAAAAACAGAACAAACTAAATATTTAAGGGTGCTGCTATACAACAAACGTGTTTTTTTCCGTTTTTATAGATATCACGGAACCCTTCGTGCGCGAGTCCGACTCGCACTTGGTCGGTTTTTTGTATTAACTACCTGTTGCATGCTAGTTTCCACTTGGGCGCGGCGGGGTCCAGCACGAGGACTCCCGCCTCGCACTCCACGCAGCCCGACACGCCGGTCGAGTTGACGCCGTAAGCGCAGGTCGGGTGCGTGCACGAGTTGCAGCCGAAGCCCTTCTTCATGTCCCTGCAAATATACAGTTTTTTCACGCCACTGCTCGGAAATGTGGCAAAAGATGGTCAGAATTCAGGCTTCAAAACTGCGGTTAGGTGGACATGGCGCGAACGGGTCAACTATGAGTTCAAACTGTCCAACAATGTTATTGTTAGACAGTTTGAACAGCGATTCGCTCCATCTCAGGGCACGTGCCGGGCCGCCCCGCGCGGTGCCCCCCCGACACGAGCCACGCTTATTGTGATCTCTAATTAGCTACTTTAATTAATTTTGACTTATAATTATAATTATTTGCAAATTCCTCGCAGTAGGCGTGAAAAGCACTATGTAATGTCTTGGCCAAAAGTGCAATAGATGGACTCGTCTCCTTCGAGGTCCTCACCTTTGGCTCGAACCTCGAACCCACTCGTCCATCTATTGCCTACATTCTAGCCTTTACAACAATGTACTATACCCCGGTTCCCTGTTGCATATCAGCAAAGCCCGGAGTTAGAACGCTATAAAAACAATTATCTAATAAATAAGTATTTAAATACAAATACAAATAACTTTATTTACCAAGGCTGCATTACAAACATGAGCTTTACAAATTAGTGTGGCAAATTATGATTGGTCTTAGTGGTCCTCACACTAGGTCGAGCCTGTGTCGTGAGAACCGAAAAGTCGAATTTCTCCTAAAATCAGTTGATGTCATTACTTTAATATTATCAGGTAAACTATTATATAAATATATGCACATATTATAACAATTTTTCCTATAAATTGCTGATCGACATCGCGGCTGATATTGCGCTCTTTGTTTCAATGTATGAAATTCCGATCTCATTTTGAATAAGCCTGGGCGGTCTTTTACAAGTAAGCAGACTTTTCTTATATACATGCATGCCAGCGGCAGAATTCGTAACTTTTTAAAGAGTGGTCGACATCTATCCATTACCCACGCCTTAGTTATGGCTCGTATACACTTTTTTTGCAATAAACATGCCCTATCTATGTCCGTAGAATTTCCCCACAGTAACTATCCATAAATTAGAACCGACGACACATAACCGTGATAGGCCGTGACCGCCGCTTCCAAGTTAATGGTGTTTCTCAGTCTCCTCAACGCAAATACAAACCTATCAAGCCTAGCGCAAACGTAATTTATATGTGCCTTCCAATTTAGATGCTGATCAATATTACTCCTAAAAACTTAATTTTTTCACATTTCAGTACAGGCAAATTATTATAATTGATATTTAATGGAATTGTATTATTATATGAATTAAATTGAATGTAAAATGTCTTTGTCATATTGATATTTAAATTGTTATTATATGTCCAATTATTAATGTCCATTAATGCATCATTTGTGACTGTGTCTAGTAAAAGGGACCGCTTTAGCGGTATAGTTATGAATATCTCCTTAAACTAGGTAAAATTAGCTATTCAGTGAAAAAAGAATAATTTTCGTAGGTGAAATCATTATTTTTTTATAAATATTTAAACATGCAGTAGGCAAAATGTACGAGTTGAGAAAATTGATTTCAAAGTTTATGCTCGTGAAAAATACTCTTCTGCTAGGAAGTTATGGAATGAGTGGTACCAAGTTAATCTACTATCATCAAAGATTAAATACAGACATCAATGGTCTCAATAACTATAATGATTTGAAAGGTAGTCAAAGAAGAACTTGCAAGAGTGGGAAAAAAAACAAGTATCTTAATTACTCATAATCTTAAGAATATACCTTTTAAACAACGTATTATTAATTATGGTAATATGTTTTAAACAATAACAGAAGGAAAATAATTAAAAAAAAAACTGTTTTTTCTATGTTTTAACTCGAAAATACTAACATTCTTTTAAATCAGTTCTAATCATTCTCATAAAGAAAAATCAACTATATAATATATTTTTTTAATGTTATGTCACAAAATCAGCCAAAATATACTTGAGCACAGAGATCCAAACATAATTAACGATACTTAATGCTATGTTTAAAGTAATTATCGTGTTTTTAGTTTAGTGGCTTGACAATCATTTTATTAGGGTACCTGCACTTGGGGGGCTTGGTAAAGTTTAGTAAAATATCTACTATTTAACATGTTAAATAATAAAAAATAACGTGTTGTTACTATGTTAAATAGTACAGTAAATATATTTCAATATAAAAAGTAAGTTTTTTCTGCATTATATTCATTTCTAAGGAAAAAATAATTAATATTCTAAGTCAGGTACCACTTTGCCACTAACCTTTACACTTGTTTACAAAAATAAAACTTGTCACATTAAAGTAATTCAAATACAAAGAGATCACATTTTTAGGGTTCCGTAGCCAAATGGCAAAGAACGAAACCCTTATGGATTCGTCATGTCTGTCTGTCTGCCCGTCCGTATGTCACCGGCATTTTACTCGAAAACTATAATGTGTATTTGAATAAGATTTTGAGGATAGCTGCATTTTGTCAGCCGCTACATAGTTTTGTAATTGAATTATTAAAAAAAAATTTTTTAGGGGTGCACTCCATACATAAAATGACAGTCAATTTTTTTTTCATTGCAAGTCCACGTGTGGCACACCCATCGATAGGCCTTTCAAAATGGTAATAAGGTTTCTCAGCATTTTTTTTGATTAAGTGAATAGAGTCGGAGATATTCGCCCCAAAAGTCACTAAAATTGTCCGCTCGCCCTCTAGTTTATGAACCTAATTTTAAAAATATGAAAAAATCATGGACTATTAAATTCTTTCAGCGAAAATTGTTCTGAACAAGATCGGTTCAAGGTTTTCCAGACATTTCTAAAAAAACTGCCTTCCTTAAAGAAAAGGATGTAAGTGCCATACGAGTTCAGTAACGATACGACCTTTTTAACCCTTGGCATGCCTGGTAGGGTCTGACAGACCCGGGCTGTTAAGGGGCTACCCGAGGTTTTCATCGATTTTTGACAAGTTTTGAATCGTATCTACTACTTTTGCACTACAGATAAAATCATAAATCAAACGGCTATCGGTTCTTCAATCTTTTATCTCCATTTTGACAGACCGGATTTTGAAACAAATTAATACTTAATTTTGTATGATTTTTTTAAACATTATCTAAAAAAACACTTATTTCGCATCTCTATTGACGTGAAAGATCTAACATATACGAAATCTACAAATTTGGGTTCGTCTATGACGTCTCTAAAAACTGGCAGAGGGTTTTAATTTTAAACCAATTAACACAAAAGTTATGGCCAGAAAACCAGTTTTTTGGCCTAAAATTGTTCAACTTTGATGCCAAATATCTCGAAAACAATGAAGTTTGAAGTAAATATGGGATACTATATTGCTTAAAGCCGTTGTTGTTAATATAATAAGCTACAAAAAACATTAGAAAACTAAGGGATTCAGATCGAAGGTCATTGGCGTATGGGAGCCTCTTAAAAATCCGTCGTTATTTTTTGAAATTTTAAATTTACCGCGTCGCGTTTCTGAGTAGCTTCGCGTCATGAACTACCCGACGTTTTGACGCTGCTCCCGCAGTCGGCCGCGAGCACCCTTTCGATTTGGACGTGCGTAAAGTGCACGCAAGCCTAAGAAACCCGACCAGGCATACGGCGTAACATTTTATCGCTAAGTACATTTACGTTATTTTTCGTATATATTTTATATACATACGAGTATATATTTTATAGATAGTCACAATGATATATCAGTGCCTTAAATAAACCTAAGACTGACGTTGATCTTAGGTATAAGTTTAATTTTTATGTTTTTTGACATGAGAGTCTATTTTTGTTGATGGAAATATCAAATGTTTTTATTTATGTAATAAGTTCTTATGGAGTTTCTTGGATTAAGACTTGTATTTATTTCTAGTAAAAATAATGTACAAAATAACCAAAAACACACAAACCAACAAGTTAAAAAAACAATTCATATGTAATTTTTTTTTTACATTTACGAGTTTGTCAGACCCACCAGGCATACAGTGTGACTTTCGTTCACCAGGCATGCCAAGGGTTAATAGGCACGGAACCCTTCGTTGTGCGTGGTCCGACACGCACTTGGCCGCTTTTTATTATTATTTATTTCTGTGGCCACCCTCACCCCTCCGCCAACCCTTATCCTCCTACCTCACGCTAGGACCTTCCCTGCATGACAGCGATCCGGGTAAATGAAAATACTTCGCCTGTAAAATATTACCTCAAAGTGGTACCCTTGGTACTAAACTTCGTGACCTATTAGGATACTGAAATACGAGTATACAGGTATTATTTTACACAAAATGATATTTAAAGTATTAATAACCGATTAGTAACAAAAACCCATTCTACGTAATTTTCGACTAATTTTAAAAAATGCATATAACTCGGAAACTAGAATCCTCAAAGTGGTCCCTTTTACTAGACACAGTCACATTTATATTATGTATGAATCATTACCGCCCTTTACTAACAATGTTGTGCCATCCGCAAAAAGTATACATTTGTGAGAGGTTGCTAGAGGGAGATCATTGATGTACACCAAAAATAGTAGAGGGCCAAGGGTACTGCCTTGGGGAACTCCAGACTTAATCACGCGGAAATCAGATCGATATTTCCTTTTTACGAAACTTGTACCCACTTTTTCTATTTTCACTATTTCAGTACACTGTTTCCTATCTGTCAAATAACTCTTAATCCAATCTATTGCTGGACCCCTAATCCCATAACATTCAAGCTTTGCGACTAGTTTTATATGATCAACACTATCAAATGCTTTCCTTAAATCTAAGAATATTGATGATATAGGTACTTTGTCATTTAAACATTCTGAAACATACTTAACAAGGTTAAAACAAGCTAATTCAGTTGAGTGCCCTTTTCTAAATCCATATTGTTCCGATCGCAGTAAGCCGTTTTTTTCCAAAAATCCCGTTAGTCTGTTACACATTGTTTTCTCCATTATTTTTGAAATAACAGGAACAAGTGTGGATAGTAGTATAGTTGTGGGGATCTCTGCGGTCTCCTTTCTTAAACAGGGGCTTTATTAGTGATAACTTTAACTGGTCTGGGAAAGACCCTTGCGTAAATGACAAATTAATAATATGAGCTAAAGCCGGACATAGCCAAATGGCACATACTTTAAGAATACCTGATTGTATATTATCGTAACCGCAAGCCTTACTGTTGGTAAGGGACATTATAATTTTATAAACTTCGTCAGCGTCAACAGGTTTCAGAAAAACGAATTATTTCGGTAAACGAATTATTGAAAAGGCCCAGCTATAGCACAGTATAGCACTGTAAAGTAGTGCCACAAATATGAGTTACAACGATGTACCTGCGCAGAAAGCATTTTAACCAATCATAAGGCAGCGCGTTTGCGGCTGCTCCGGCGCCCGCCATTTTGTCTCGACGCCATGAGCGGGAAAGCACGAGTTCACCTGTCATTGCATATTGTACCTTAAATATAGTGCAACAAGGTCTTTATTGAAATGGCCATACGTTCGATTTCATTCGGTACTTGTCAGCACGAGTGGCGTGGACGAAGATTGCCGATGTAACTTATATTTGCGGTACTACTGTACTTCAGAATAACGCGATTACAATGAGTTTGCGCTAAATTTGGTTCGCCTTTGCAGACTGTATATAGTAAGATTGTGACATTTTTAAGGTCGCCTGAACCCTGAGGAGTTGTTTTCATACCCTAGTTTTTCTGGACCATGCACAGTTCGGTAGCGTTCAGTGGGCCCTTTACGTCACTTAGATAAACACGTTGTCTTAACACAATCCAATGGCGAGAGGTACTACAGATCTGCAAGGTGCGGATAGTGTCCTAAAATATAAGAAACAACTCAGAAATTTCGAGAAACACACAGGTGTTTAAGAAAAAATCAATTTTATGGAATTCTCCATGGGATATTTTGAGAAATTACCAACATCTTTCCATTTGGAAAGCGTCGTAATTTTGGAAACTTTCAGTCGGCACGTCAGTACTCATAAATCTTTTCTTCACTGGAACAAGTCGATGCTCAGCAGTGGGCAATCAGGCTGAAAATGATTTTGATGATTCTTGTTTTCACTAACCTGAACGGCGGATGGTTGTAACAGTATGGACAGAGCGGGAAGCTCTTCCCCTTAGTCCCTGTGGACCAGGACAGCAGTTCAAAGTCGTCAAGTGGACACTTGAGCTCTCTGTAGATGCGGACGGTGCCGTTCTGTGGCAGGCCGTAGGTATCGTCGCAGTGGGAGCAGTGGAGACGCGTCGGCTTCGCCTGGGGACAGGGATGTTGACATCAAATCTACACTAATCAACACTAATATCTACACTATAATATTATAAAGAGGAAAGATTTGATTGTTTGTTTGTATTGAATAGGCTCCGAAACTACTGGACCGATTTGAAACATTCTTTTACCATTAGTAGCCGACATTATCCCTGATGAACATAGGCTACTTTTTACCGCGGGAAAATGCTTCACTCCTACAGCACAACACGTAGATGGGTACACTAACCGTGCGAAGCCGGGCCGGGCAGCTAGTAATATATATAAAACATAATTGCCAAAAAGCGAATCAACGCACCCCACTTCCACGTGGTCTTATCTGTCCTATCCAATCCTGTCCTGTCCTATCCGAGAGATAGAGTGTATATAAAACCCCGCGGAGAGAGCTCGCGAAAGAGGTCCTGAGTGGAAATAAACTGGGAAATACGAAATTTGGATTAGTTCAAAGTAGTTTCTGAGAGATTCTAAGGCAGGTCGGTGTAGGTATGACAACGAGCGAAGCGAGTGTTAGGAAGAACCGCGACAATACAGCGCGCGAGCCGAGCGAGCGAAGCGAGCGTGCTGCGGCAGCGGCCGGCGAAGCGCCAGAACCGAACACTTTTATACTACCTACTTACATATACGTACTATCAAGTAAGTACAATTTGCAAATCGTGATGTTTCGGGCATTTCTTTAAGTAGTCGGATTAATTATTGGTCGGATGATATTCTAAATTTAGAAAATCTGTATTTTAGTAATCGACATTCGAATTTTTGATATATCGGATTATTATTCAGTCGAACTTCTTATTGTTCGGTGTATTGAAATTCGGAATTTGGATACATTATGATATGAGCATGAAATTATACAGTGGCCAAAATATGCAAATAGTGTTCATTCATTTTGTTTATATGCAATTTGCCCACTTATACATGATGAAATCATGCTATTCGTTGTTATGCACAATTAAAATATGCAATTTGTTTTTATATGAAACATTACACACCCGTCTCTAATGCATCGACAATAAAGACTTGTTCAGATAATTGTGAGCACTATGGCCGCTTTGATATATCAGGCGAGTGTACCTATCTTACAGAAGCCGGTGGGAGTCAGCTTCTATGTCTCACCACCTAGTAATTACATGTAGCCTTTTCAGAATTAACAGCATTTAGACCTCAATTTGAGCATGAATTAATCTAACTATCATCCTAAAACCCTAGGAAATACGTATACGTACACCCACACCTGCCCTTTGTACACTCGGGTTATCGAAAATCATGACGCTGACGTCAGAGTGCTTCGAAAAGGGGCGGGGGCGGCATCAAGAACTCCCCCGTCCCGGAGTTGGTATAAAGGGATTCGTCGCGCAAGGACTCGCCACAGGCCACAGAAGCCGCCAAGCGCCAAAAAAAAGTCTAACAAAATGACTGATATCGAAACCACAATTAGCCTGGTCTGAAAATTCAGGCAGCGACAGCGACAGCCAAAAAGAGCATCGCTCTGTAATGGCCTTACCTCATACTCGTGAAAAAGAAGCAGTGGACTCGCCACCCTCTGTCGTTACTCGGCGCTCACTGATTAGCGGCCGCACGGTCCGGCGCTACACACCTAGGCACACCCTCACGGACCCGGACGACGAAATCACAGCATCCATCGAAAGGTGAGACGCTGCGCTTTCAGCGTCCAACTCATCGCGGACACTTCGGCGGGGACGTCCACCGGGAGATCGGGACAACACAAACACCTAGACCCTAGTTCTATTGAACTACTGGGAGTTTTACCGCTGGTTTGTACCGTGGTTCCTGGCCACAGTAGACAGGACGGTGAAGAGACCGTACATAGGACGGCCTAGCGGTCGGAGACCTCAGTCGGCCTAGATATCGCTGGAAGGACGAGGCAGAGAAAGACCTTCGCGCCCAGGCAGAAAACTGGGAGATCGCACAGAATAAGGCGCGTTGACGCTAACTCGTATCTGAGGCCAAGATCCACTTCGGGTCGCTGAGCCAGCTGAGTAAGTATAAAAATAAGACGCACCTGAATATACCTCATGTACCGCCTACACTTGCCACACCTGGACAGTGCTTTCCCGCTCGCCTTCAGCGACGAGAAGTTAACCTCGAACAGTTGATCCATTCCCTCTATAGATCTGACGAAGTACTGGAACTTTCTGCGGAATATCTCGGTGGTGTGGGAGAGGACTGCTTGGAAATCGGCGCGGCCGATAGCGATGAGGTTGAGCTGTTCCTCGACGGCGGATCGCATGGTTGGTAAGACGAGTTCAGGATCGATCTGGGGAGAGAAATAGCAAAATATGAGATTTATTGTTTGATGGTGAATCTGTTCCTTTTATTCATCTATTTATAATATCAATAATAAATGGAATATCTTCGCACGTGCTTTTCATATGATAATATTCCAAATATAGTCTAAAAGTGCATGAACTTCATTGTAGGCTGTCGCCATACATGAGGTAAGACATTTCTAGTGAATGAGTCTGCAGCAGCTCTCTCTTATCCGCAGAAGCTACGTCGGCGAAGTCCTCAAAATGATCTGGACAGGCTTTTAAAGCTTTATAGATGTTTAATAACTAGAACATTCCAATAATGGCGTCCCGCTTGCACGCGCTCACCGCATAGTACGGTCACGGGCTTTAATTGTTGAGCCATATAGCTCACTTTATGCTTGACCTTTCAAAGTTTATTGAAAAAACAAAATTAGTTGACACCAAAATGGTTTAACAATTGAAATCCTTGACTGTAGGTACTCTTTTCTCATACCCGTTCCTAGCGCGACCACCTACTAGTCGACACCTCACTGGTGTGAGATCCTTAAATTAAGCCGAAGCGACAAGAACTTGCCTGCTTTTGCTGACTATTAGTTTTTATGCTTACTATTAGGGCTGCCGCACATTGAGTCACTAGTAGCCCCCACAACGAGGCGGCGGCCGCTGCCCACGGCCACGTAGTTCCGCTGGCAGATGTTGTTGCCGTGCACCGGGATGCCTATAGTCAGCCTCTCACCTTCTGGTAGCCGTGCACGAGCACGATGCCCAGGTTGGTGGGCACGAGGCGGCGGCCGCTGCCCACGGCCACGTAGTTCCGCTGGCAGATGTTGTTGCCGTGCACCGGGATGCCTATAGTCAGCCTCTCACCTTCTGGTAGCCGTGCACGAGCACGATGCCCAGGTTGGTGGGCACGAGGCGGCGGCCGCTGCCCACGGCCACGTAGTTCCGCTGGCAGATTTTGTTGCCGTGCACCGGGATGCCTATAGTCAGCCTCTCACCTTCTGGTAGCCGTGCACGAGCACGATGCCCAGGTTGGTGGGCACGAGGCGGCGGCCGCTGCCCACGGCCACGTAGTTCCGCTGGCAGATTTTGTTGCCGTGCACCGGGATGCCTATAGTCAGCCTCTCACCTTCTGGTAGCCGTGCACGAGCACGATGCCCAGGTTGGTGGGCACGAGGCGGCGGCCGCTGCCCACGGCCACGTAGTTCCGCTGGCAGATTTTGTTGCCGTGCACCGGGATGCCTATAGTCAGCCTCTCACCTTCTGGTAGCCGTGCACGAGCACGATGCCCAGGTTGGTGGGCACGAGGCGGCGGCCGCTGCCCACGGCCACGTAGTTCCGCTGGCAGATGTTGTTGATGTGCACCGGGATGCCTATAGTCAGCCTCTCACCTTCTGGTAGCCGTGCACGAGCACGATGCCCAGGTTGGTGGGCACGAGGCGGCGGCCGCTGCCCACGGCCACGTAGTTCCGCTGGCAGATGTTGTTGCCGTGCACCGGGATGCCTATAGTCAGCCTCTCACCTTCTGGTAGCCGTGCACGAGCACGATGCCCAGGTTGGTGGGCACGAGGCGGCGGCCGCTGCACACGGCCACGTAGTTCCGCTGGCAGATGTTGTTGCCGTGCACCGAGATGCCTATAGTCAGCCTCTCACCTTCTGGTAGCCGTGCACGAGCACGATGCCCAGGTTGGTGGGCACGAGGCGGCGGCCGCTGCCCACGGCCACGTAGTTCCGCTGGCAGATGTTGTTGCCGTGCACAGGGATGCCTATAGTCAGCCTCTCACCTTCTGGTAGCCGTGCACGAGCACGATGCCCAGGTTGGTGGGCACGAGGCGGCGGCCGCTGCCCACGGCCACGTAGTTCCGCTGGCAGATATTGTTGCTGTGCACCGGGATGCCTATAGTCAGCCTCTCACCTTCTGGTAGCCGTGCACGAGCACGATGCCTAGGTTGGTGGGCACGAGGCGGCGGCCGCTGCCCACGGCCACGTAGTTCCGCTGGCAGATGTTGTTGATGTGCACCGGGATGGACGCGTCGGTGCCGATACCGTGCTTTTCCATTAGTGTGATCACCTGGCAGAAGCATTATGCATATTTTTTACTTTTTAAGTCCCGTGGAAGTATTATTAATTGCGTATAATTAAGTTTTTTCATTTTGTGTGATAATGTGGGAGACTCGTGTATGTTTCAAGCAATATACTAGAATGTTTATGGTTAATTAGTTATCAAAAACGTTCATTCACTTTTTTTTTAAGTAACTGTATTCACCAAAAACAATTAAACCGTCGTAAAGTGACGGCCAAAATTACCATCATTTATGCAAATTAACATCAAAGACCAAAAAATTGCTAGTGATTTTCTTGCCCGGGCGTATCTGGGGCATCCACCGTCTCTTGTCTTGTCAACGGGTGCGCGATCTTCAAGCGCTTTGGGCTTAAAACCGCTAAACTTCATAATACCTTATTCACTAATACTTACCCCTAATTTTCAAATTACCATGGGCTCATAAAACCTAAAATTTCAAATTGCCTCATTCTTAAAATGGACGAAATTCATTATGACTTTGACCTAAAACGTCATATTCTCTGAATACCTAAAAATTGAAATGCACAATTCCTGCAAATACCGAATAATAGAAATGACAAAATATTAAAATAACTCAAACTGAAAACACCTAAATGGCAAAATGCCTAATTTTTTTTCACGAGTGGTTATTTGAGAGAATGATTTGATATTGATATTATGACTTTAGTATAGTTCCTTCAACGTGCCAACTATAGAGTTTGTGCCAAAAGATTACCGTCGCGGCAGAAAAAGGAAAATTCATCTGGGTGGGTTAAGCTCGTAAAACACACTTTCCCGAAATGTAGGTATTTTGAGCTTTGGTTGTTTTAAGCATATGTTGTTTTGCCATGAAAGTGTTTTGAGACTGAGAGACTAAGCTGTTTTGAAATTCGGCCATATTAAGGTTCCGGTGTTTTAAGAAAAAAAATTAGGCATTCTGCAATTTAGGTGTTTTGAGATCAGGAAGTTTTGAGATCTGGGAATATTGATAAAGAGGTACAATGCAATTTAATGGTTATAAGCCCAAAGCCTTCAAGCCATGAACTAGCGAGAAACAGCGCAAATTCGGGACAAGTGGCGTGGGAGGCCAAGCGCCATAGTTACGCTTTAGGTCGATGAGCCACTGAAGTTAGTTTTTTGGTTTTGGGATCAGGAAGGCTTAATAACGCCTCAGATTACGTTGAGAAAACCCAAAACAGAGTTGAATATACCTCAGATTCGGTAAGGTAGTCCGGTGGCGAGGTCTGGCACTCGACGAGGCGGTGGTCGTGCGCGCGCAGCATCTCGTCCACAGACAATAGCGGCACGAACTCATCTTTACCGAACGCCTGAAGCATACAAAAATACAAAAAGTTATTCGTGACAGCAATTAACTAATACAAACAAACACCAGTGGCGGCGCGTGAAAATTTTCGTCGAGTAACAAGGAGCAAAATAATTATGCAAACTTAAAAAGTTTTAAAATACGGTCGCGACTCGCGAGCCCCTAAATCTTATCCAAATAAACGTACGTTATTTTAATAATAATATAAGAAGGTGCCTCATTGAAAATTCAGATTTTCGGTTTTTAAGGACCACCCTAATATTAAATTACAATCAACTGACCTGCCAATGCATGATTTCCGTGTATCCAGCGTCTACCAAAGTATTCCCAGCGTAACTGAAGGTCTCCGTTCCGATGTTGAAGGTGATGGTGGTACACAAGTACTTGCAGTCGCGCGACAGAGTCGCGATGAAGTGTCGCGTCACGTAATCGTAGATGCGCCACATGTCGCCTTCTAGTTCAGACTCGGCTGTAAAAAAGGTTAAAATAATATATAATGGAGACATTGGGTCCCTGTACGTCTAGCACAACTTGCTGCTCTGTCGCTTCCCGCGCGACTGAGCGTCGCTTATCTCACCCGCACCGTGCAAATTAGAAAGAGTCAAGAAAGAGAAGAGAAGAGAAGAGGGTTAGGCGGCGTCAGTTGTGCTAGCCCCGCTGGTCAGCTGACATGAAGTCGTTTATAACACCTCCACCTCCATCGCCCTCGCGATACTCATTCTTATACTCATGAGAATGAGTATCGCTATAAAATATTACATGTCAAAAATAATATGAATTACAATAGTTATCTACAGAGAGGTAACGCAGTTAGTGTCATAGGAACCATCGGAATAAATTGACATATTTTAGGAGCATATTATAAGATAAACGATTACTGACTGAACTGTTCTCAGTCAGTTTGGCGAGTAAATTTGAAATTGAATGTGTTACCTTCTTGGAAAAAAAAAACTTTGGCGACCGTGACAGGACACAAATGGGTTGTTTTTTTTTTAACACGGTGATAACTCACAAGCAGGCCTCATAGGAGTGATGGGCGGGTGGTCGCCCGCGTCGTGGCCTTTCTTGGGCTTGTTTATGCCTGCCGCCACTATAGCACGCACCTCCGCGCCCCACTTGTTCGAGTTCTGCTGCTGTCGTAGAGTGCCCCTGTGGATTAAGCATTGCTTCTTCATCATCATCATATCAGCCGAAAGATCCTGCTGGACATAGGCGTCCCCCAAACAGTGCCAAATTGACCGGTCCTGCGGCACTCGCATCCAGCGGACTCCCGCGACGTTTACCAAGTCATCAGTTTACCTTGTAGAGGGTTTACAGCGCTGTGCCTTTCAAGTAGCTGCGAACACCCTCAAGACTACGGGTCCGTATAATATCCGAGCAAATAATTCCTGTCCACATATTTTCATCTCTCTCTCTCTCTCTCTTTATAAATACATGAGTTAAATACAGGGTGTTATTTAATTGGTGATACAAAATAGCAAAATGTGAATCTATCCATGATTCTGAACAACTTTTTCTGAAGGGAATACCTACAATTATTGTAGTTCACAAATATTTTTAAGCAAAACTTACATCAAATCGTAGTTTTCAGAATAGCTCGTAGTTTCAGTACGTGGATACGAGATGTAACCTTGTGTATACAAGCGCTCGGCTATCTGGTGAAAAAAAATGCATCACTTTTAGACTACATAATTCAAACACTTTAAACTCTCGTACTTTATGCACATATATAAAACATTACTTTACACGCGTCTAACGCGATTATTTATTGACCTTTATTTCTGACAATTCGACCTCTCTTTTTCGTCTCACAAACTGACCTCAGACCTTTTTCGAGATTAATATTGTATACCCATATCTCCATTGACAACTTGCTGAGACGTGAGAGCACGGCCGGTGCCACACATGGGACGTCAGCAACGAGGGGTAAATAAATATTGCGTTAGACCCGTGTAGTTAAAGCACAATACAACCCGAACTGAGCCAACTTTGCCTTTTGGGCATTAGTACCTGCATAGCCTGGTGCGGCGACATGCCGAGTCCAGCACTGGCCACCCGCATGAGTTCCACTGTATTCAGAGCCGTGGGCCGCGCTTTCACCTTTTCCTTGGCTTGCACTGCTACTACTCTGTAAAAAGGAATAAATAGAACAACATACTTACTCCTTACTTAAAACTTTATAAATCCTTTTCGTTACTTTCTTACGAAAACAAATGTCAAAGTGACAGAAAAAGACAAAATAATATTAACGGCGTTCTGTTCTGGCTAAAATAGGTTTGTCGAACGTTTATGAATACGGCCATTAGTGATATCTCAGTCTTTTCTATTTAAGGTCAACTGTAAGTTTACAAGCACATGACATAATAGCCCGCGAGCTAGCAACAGATTTTCGTGACCAATCGCCCCCCGTGCGATAACTTGTGAGAGGTTCAGAACGTGGAATCATGAAGCCCCGTGGACGTCAGATGCGGCTTCGTCGGTGGGTTGACCAGCAGCAGCCTCCCAACTCCCAAATACGTAAAAAAAACAAAAGCCATGTAGCCCCCCGATTCATTTTATCATCCAATGATATGACGAAAAAAAATCGTCAGCTGACTGTACAGAGGTAAAAAGGGAAAACCTGATAGCTGGTCACACGAACATTTTAAACTATATAGCATATATTCCTATAGCATCTGCTTTAAAGTGCATGGCCAAGTATCGCGCCGTCGCTTTAACCGCGCGTTTATAGTAGGAGAGCAGATGAACAGCTATGGCCAATGTAGTCGCGTGTTCGCGAAACGCGCGTTTGTATCACTGCAAGTTGTTGACCGCTTTTAAGTAGTGTGGATTAAATAATTTATTGAATCAGGCGTTACTTTGCGGAAGTCCATGATATATTACGAGAACAATATTTCTTTGCTATTCCGCTAAAAAAAAACGTGCTGGTCTATCAGTGAAGATAAGATGCAACTATTTGCGTATAAACATGCAAAAAATTACAGCAAACCACCACCAATATTGACAAAAACCTCGACACGTGTTTCGCCTCTCTACGAGGCATCATCAGGAGTTGCTGGCAGGAGATGTTGCTTGCGCCACGTCCACTGAGCAAATGAGCCGCCCGGAGCCGTCCGCCATATTTATATTCTGTCCCCCCATACTACCATTCATGCGTGAAAGAGATGGAAGAACACGTAGTAACGGTGATGACGCAACATTCAATTGTTCGTTAATAATAACGCCTCTATTGTTGTACCTAATTATTTCTAGTTGTTCTAGAACACTTAAACGCAATCCTTTTTCGCAAACATGCAAGATGTTGTAAGAATGATTGTCAGACAACGCATGGTTATTCTCCAATAAATGTTTTGCAAAATTAGACTTGTCCGGGTGATTATGCCGGTACGACGCAACATGTTCTTTATACCTAGTGCTAAAACTAAGCTAGTGCTAGTGGAAAGCGCAAAAAAGTCGGGAGTCTATAAGCTTGGCTGTGACAATTGCAATAAAGTTTATGTGGGACAAACAGGCCGTAGTTTTAGCACTAGGTATAAAGAACATGTTGCGTCGTACCGGCATAATCACCCGGACAAGTCTAATTTTGCAAAACATTTATTGGAGAATAACCATGCGTTGTCTGACAATCATTCTTACAACATCTTGCATGTTTGCGAAAAAGGATTGCGTTTAAGTGTTCTAGAACAACTAGAAATAATTAGGTACAACAATAGAGGCGTTATTATTAACGAACAATTGAATGTTGCGTCATCACCGTTACTACGTGTTCTTCCATCTCTTTCACGCATGAATGGTAGTATGGGGGGACAGAATATAAATATGGCGGACGGCTCCGGGCGGCTCATTTGCTCAGTGGACGTGGCGCAAGCAACATCTCCTGCCAGCAACTCCTGATGATGCCTCGTAGAGAGGCGAAACACGTGTCGAGGTTTTTGTCAATATTGGTGGTGGTTTGCTGTAATTTTTTGCATGTTTATACGCAAATAGTTGCATCTTATCTTCACTGATAGACCAGCACGTTTTTTTAGCGGAATAGCAAAGAAATATTGTTCTCGTAATATATAGTGTGGATTGTCATTGCTGTATGAAAACTTACTGAGCTTCCTTAATCTCCTTGATTCCCGATAAGAACATATTGGCAATATCCTTATCAAAGCTCCTCACTCTCTTCCACTCTAAAGGAAGTTCCCTGCCCTCAGACGTCGAGGCAGTCACTCGTAACACCCAGTAAGTTTCCGGTTTAAATGTTTGAATTTCATCGTGACGCTGAACGCAGAAGCCAAGAGTAGGTGTCTGGCATGGACCATAGGATATCAGGGTGGCGTCTAAATCGCCATATCGACCTGCAATTTAGACCAATTCTGCAATATTCAGTAAATACTTATAATTAGAGCAGCCTTGAGTTGAGGCACGCACGGCTCTCCTATTTCGCTCAAATTCGTACGCGTTCACGCGCTGTGTGCGAGCGGCGCGCGGCGAGCCGCCTAGAGGCGGTCTTTTGACCGTGCTCTAAGGCGCCTCAGTGTGCGTGCCGCGCGTAATTTGGACGTGTATCCGAGCTTGCCGCGGGCAGAGCGACACGTTCTGACTTGTTTGTGGGCGAGGCGCGTATGAATTTGAGCAAGTGGATGAGCCGTGCATGTGTAATCGAGTTGGTTCGTAAATTAATAATATAATTCGGTGAAATATGACAACCGCAGCCGCGGCTGTCATCGAGTCCGACGCCATTTTGAACGACGCACAATGTCGGCTCGCCGCGAGCACGCTGCCTCACCCGCGCATGTTCATGTGCAACAATTTGGCTCGCGAGCAGCGCGCCGCGCGGGGCGAGCATGCTTCAGGCTGAGAATCCCTTTTAATAGCCATTTGGGTGGGTGTTTAGAAGATGAAGCATAGTATGGGATACCATGTATAAGTAATTAATTAACGATTAGACATGAATTTGACATTCTCAGGCAAATAAATACTTTGACTTTCATTAATAGACACTCCCATTAAACGAATACCTTACCTTGAAAATATTTAGTCTGAAATCGGGTAAACGCACAACCAATACGCAGATCTAGCTCCTGCCGGGCATCCACACTGCGGGACTCATTCTCGTTGGGACGGACCAGGTTCAACATGGCCGCCTTGATGTCCTTGTCCGTGATGGCGGAGAACCGAGCCCTGTATGTCACTTCTGGGGAACAGATGTCACCATTCATGTATGGTTGTACGCAGCTCATAACCTAGGGCAAAAAATATTGGTTATCCATATTAATATTATAAATGCAAAAGTGGGTCTGTATGTCTGTCTATCTGTCAGTTACCTCTTCACGCTTGAACCGCTGAACCGATTTAGATGAAATTTGGTATAGAGATAGTTTGAGTCCTGGGAACGGACATAGGATAGTGTTTAGCCCGGACATCATCCCCTAAGGGAGTGAAATGGGGGGTGGAAGTTTGTATGGAGCTACTATATAAACGAGTTGCACGCCGACGGAGATCTACCCGTAACTTCATATAGGGACTACAGCTTGTGTTGCGAGTTAGACCTTGGCAGAAGCTGTACGTCACAAGTAAAAAATACATAATATATGACACTCTTTTTCCATTTTTCTGAAGTTTTTATCTACAAGTCACAAAGAAGGCTCCAACTCTAGTTTTTGTCTAAATCCTATCATACTAATATTATGCAAAATGCATGTTTCCAACAGTGCATATTTTGTATAAGAATTTAATTTAATTTTTATACAAAATCTGAATGTATCTTCTTCATATGTTCTTCGCCTAATAATGAAAACATTTATTTCAAGTACTTAGTAGTGTTTTCATTCATTCATTCATTATAAATGCGAAAGTTTGCTACTCAATCAATTTTGGACAAAGATAGTTTATAGCCTGGATTCAAATATATGATAGTTTTTATCCCAGTTTTTATCATCAGACGAAGCCGCGTACAAAAGCTTGTTATGAGACAAATGGTTAAATACTCCAGCTGTCATAGTAAGTAATACTATTAGCTTAACGGCTTGAGTCAACAAGATTCACCCATTCAGATATAACAACAGAGATTTTTGTGAGTCTTTTCAGTAGTTTTGATGTTTAACGCTTTGGTTGCTGTTGATGCAATAATGCATCCTAACTATATGGAATATTTGCGCCTCAGCAACATATGGGTTAAGAGTAACCTCACAAACTTTTGTAGTAGGTGTCAGTAGGGTTCTAACTGGAAATTCAGTATTTAATACAACATCATTTCAGTATCTATACTAATATTATAAATGCGAAAGTGTATGTGTGTGTTTGTTTGTTTATTTGTCCGTCTTTCACGGCAAAACGGAGCGACGAATTGACGTGATTTTTTAAGTGGAGATAGTTGAAGGGATGGAGAGTAACATAGGATAGTTTTTATCCCCGTAATCATCCCCTGAGGGGATGAAATGGGGGGGTAAAAGTTTGTATGGAGCTGCAATATAAACTAGTTCCACGCGGATGGAGTCGCGGGCAGAAGCTAGTAAGAAATAAACAACAACAAAAGAAATCTTGGATTACAGAGGGGCTACTGCGAAATGAAAACAAAGTTTGTTTGTGTAACCCCTTCTTTGTCGCCCGAACTAGCAAGTGCGACAGAGAAGGAGATACACAAACAAAGTTCTTATTCGTTTCACGGTAGGCCCTCAGTTTCCACTACTAGTTTCTTAGCAGCTACTTTTAATTTAATCGTATGGCATACATTATTTTGGCCTATTAAAGTTTGTCACTCTTTAGTACCACCCAGGGGACACGTGCAGGGTTGTGGTAGGTAGCTCCTGCGGACGCGAGTAACAATTGTCCCCCCTTTGTCAAGTGAGTGGGCAACTCGACTGTTAGAAGTTTTTAAGCCGCCCGAAAGCCTCTAACTCGGCTTAACGACTACTGTCATAGACAGCAGCCAGGATCAACTGCTTTGCGTGCCTTCCAAAGCACGGAAGCGCTCATTTATATTAACCACTCAAACATCAGGCGGTCACCCATCCAAACACTGACCGCTGCCGTCTTTGCTTAACCTGCGTTATCGTTTCCGACTCGCAGGAGCCGCTAGAATACGAGCGCTTCAGCAGCTACTAGCTACCTTGTATACAACTCATGCATGTTCCATTCAAGGTTAAGAGTAATACTGATTGTGACTGATATAGAAGTCAACAGAACATTGTCATAAGTAAATACATTAGTTTTCTCAAAGACATATCTACAGGATTGAATAATCAAGTATACAAAAACAAACCTCAAAACATATATTTTCCCCCTCTTTATCACAATCCAGCCACAGCACAAGATAGTCACAGCCTCTGGACTCCTGTGCCAAAAACGCTGGAATCCGCAGCCGAGGCATCGCTTCTTTCTTTTCCGTGGTACAGCTGAACAACTCAACCGGGTCCACTTTATCCCAGTTGTTGTACTTGCCAGTAAAATCTAAACTCATAACGTGACCGCATACTGAGGTCATTTTATAATGAGCCGGCTCATTTTTGAAGGTGCCATTCCATTCGTGAACGGCACATGCAGAGTTTGATCCTGGAAATCGAGAGTTAATTGGAATATTGTTTGGTATACCAAGTAAACGTAAAGGAGAGTAGAAATTGAGTCAAACCTTTGTTAGTATTACATTTCCCATTACTCAATATATTGGCTAAGTTCTGAGCCAACGAGGGCTTCTCAGCCACCATTAATACTGATTTCATATTGTATTCAATTCAATTACTCATATGAGTTCCCACATGGATATTATATTTCAGAAAGAAAAAGGTGTTTCGCCGACCGATCAAATTAGATTATTAGAGATCCGCCGTCAACAATCCGTCAATAACGTCAATTATTTTTGACAGTACAGGGGTATTTTACCGTTGAATTTAACTCATGAATTAAAAGTACAAGAATAATTAAAAAAAAAAAACTAGGAAAAGTAAATATTTGAATCCTTATGCCGCGTTCACATGCTCGCGTTCAAAGCGACCTTCAACGAGCACAAGCACGCGCACGAGCTTGTGAACAGCCTGTTTGTGCACGCGCGTACATCTCTCTACATGTCTCTATATAGTTTGTGGGCCCGCAGGCCACGCCCCCGCCAAGCCCCAACCGCCCGCCATAGCAGCGGTGGCCGACAATAGTAAATTTAACAGCTAATGACACGTTACTATTGACAGCCGCGGCCGGCTGCGCCAGTCTGTGAGAGGCTGTATACTGCGGGTCTGTATTAGTCTGTAAATACGCCTCTGGTTTTGATGCAAGCGTCAAAAAAACATGATTGTTTATTTATTTTGTCATAGCAATACCAGCTCGATATTGACGTTTTAGACGATGCGTTCTGAAACTAATTTCATGTGTACCTTCGGTTTAGTATTCCTTATTGTAGTATAAACTATCTAATTTTGTTTTAATAATTAACAACAATTTGTAATACTTAACTATAATTTAATTTAATTTATTTCGTAACATTTGTATTTAATTTAATCCAATTATTTTGATGTAATTGCTAATATGGACTTGTTCTGGAGTAAATTATTTTCATTTCATTTCATTTCATTTCATAAATCTTAACAAATAATAAATTTTATGGAATATCTAATTTTAATAACTATCTATCTTTTCAGGTAAAATTTTAAGTGATATTCAATGTATATTTGAAAACATTAAGCATACATCTGCGCAAACCTTTGGAATGACTGCTATAGGAACGACATTCGACATTTCTCTAAGTACTCTAAGTACCCCAAGTACACGGAGGTGTTTGGCCGATTATTGTACGTCGTTTTGTGATGAATTAAAATATTAAAGTCCTGAAACATCTGTTAGTCCGTACTAAAGTACTCGTGAGCTTATAAGCTCAAAGTGTTCAAGTAAATTGTAATAAACGATTTGCCGCATGTTTGACGATAACAAAATGGTATGTTTGTGATAGCGAGAATTGTGATTGTGCACTCATTTATTTATGTAACTTATTTGCGTTCATTATGTGACGTGAAATGGTTAATATTTGACAGAGCCATCCTCAAGGGGATCTATGCCCGCCGGCGCACCTAAGAGTGATACTGCCAGCGTCAATAGATTCCAATATGCAACCGCACTTCATTGATATGAGTAAGTTTTTACGAGTTTATTTTCTATTCCCTTATCAATGTCTAGTTCAGTTGATAACGATTGTTATAGATTTTCTAGCAATTCATACTTAAATATGTATGAGATATGAGTCACAGTTTGGTAAACATTGTCTTGTTGTTGGATAACAATTAGATAGAATAAGCTCTGTAGTGAGAAATAAAATAATGTTTAACTCTACGTGCAAAATACGATTCGACGTCCTTTTATCGGAGTAAAAAAATGAATGACAAATAGTGAATGGGCAGTTGAACACCACAAGTAATGAATTAGGTGATTTATCCACAGTATATTAACTCTTTAGACTTTAACAGTTTAATGATTATAGGATAGCTGTGTCAAGGTCTTAGGGCTTGGTCATTATCAGTAGTTCAATAACTTGAAGGTCTTTCCTCATGTACTTGAAGAAAACTTCATAATATACTTAAATAAAATACTTCCAATCAGTTTAGAAGTGTTAAAGTTCTTCTTTACTCAATAATTTATGAAAAAACTATTTAGAAATGGTACATTTAGGTCTAGTTTCATTAACATCTGTTTCACCATATTATATTAAATTTTGCCACCAACTTCTGGGATAAAACTACCCTACATCCTTCCCCTGGATTCAAACTATCTGTGTGCCACATCTCAATTGATTCAGCGGTTTAAGTATGAAAAGGAGACAGACAGACAGAGTTACTTTCGCATTTATAATATTAGTATGGATGAATGTCAAAAGAGTATGAATTTAGTATTTAACTTGACATAATAAAGTCTAATGCACTACACTACTCCACTATCTAACAGGGCTCTGATGGATAATGACCCTAATTCTGAGACTCATTCATGTATTGTCCCGGTACATAATAACTAATAATCCTCCGCCACATGATCTTAACTGTCTTAATGTTGAATTATTTGATAGAGCCATGAACTAGCCTTGGACTAATCAACTGTTTCTCGTACCTCGTCGCCACTTTTTAATCCCCAACATAAAGAAGAGTGAATGTGTGTATTTGTGTGGCTGTCTGTGCTCTTAATTGTAGCTCACTAACGCATGAAGTGATCCAGTAATGCAGGATTTTTTATTGTCTATTCGAAGAAGCAAGCCAAATGGATGAAGTTCTATGCTTCTTCTTGGGACAAAAATCATTTGTCCGGTGTCTGTCCCGCTGTCCTCCTCTACAGGTCGCATTTCTCAACTGATTCTCATGAAATTTTGTGAGCAGGTTTGTTAATTATACAGGGTGGAAAAATAAGTCGGGCCCTGGAGGGAAACTACCTTAAATCCTTAAGTTGGCTCATTTTACTTAAAGGAGACATTCCTTTATTTTTAAAAAGAAACAAAACTGCATTCAAAGATTTTCGAAAACTCACTTGCCTCGCCCGGGACTCAAACCAACTAAAATTTAAAAAAAAACAACGGTTTATTATTCAGGATAAATTTTCTCTAACAAACTTTTGGTCTTAAGATTAAAAATGATCGTAAAATCTAACACTAACTTTATTTTATTATCAATTTGTTACACTTAAATTATTTAACTAATAAATTGTTAGAAATGAGCCCCCTCGTACCGGATACACAAATTTAGTGTCCGTTGAAATTCATTTTGTGTAGCCTTCAGCAAAGTGTTGTGGTGTATGCCCCTAATAACATTTTATACCGCAACCCTTAGCTCTTGCCCGACTTCATAAAAGGTTTCATAAATATCATTTTTTACATGACCCTATAAAAAGAAGTCCATGGGCGTCAGGTCACATTTGTACTAAATAGGTATTCTTCATGGATATCTTGATACGACAGACGAGAGTAAGACCAAATGTTTGTTAGATAAATTTTATCCTGAATAATAATTCTATCGATTAGTGTAATAAAATAGCGAATGTTTGTTTTTTTTTAATTTTAGTTGGTTCGAGTCCCGGGCGAGGCAAGCGAGTTTTCAAAAATCTTTGAATGCAGTTTTGTTTCTTTAAAAAAATAAAGGAATGTCTCCTTTAAGTAAAATGAGCCAACTTAAGGATTTAAGGTAGTTTCCCTCCAGGGCCCGACTTAATTTTCCACCCTGTATATATTTTTTTGTAAAGGCTCGCGACTTCTACAGGTCTCAGAGCCCTTAGTATATTTTGTTGTCTGATCATTGTGGATAACTAAGTTTTGAGGTTTTCCTTAATATGGATATAATGTCATAACATGGTGATTCAGGGAGTGGAGTTAAGGATTGATTTCAATCTAGACAATGCAGTATTATGGTACAAGCAAACTGATCTGATGATAAAGATAGAATTAGAAAAGTTGAAAAACCCCTGACATTTTCATTTCAAAGTCCAATCACTCAAAAACGGATGAACAGATTTTCATGAAACATGGCTAAGAACACTCGGGATCACATCAGCTTTCGAATAAAAAAAACCGCATTCAAATCGGTCCATCCGTTTGGGAGCTACGATACCACAGACAGATACACAGATACGCAGACACGTTAAGGGGCTACCGGAGGTTTTCATCGATATTTGACAAGTTTTGAATCGTATCTCCTACTTTTGCACTACATATAGAATTATAAATCAAACAGGTATCGGTTCTTCAATCTTTTATCTCCATATTGGTCCACCAGATTTTGAAACAAATGAATACTTAATTTTGTATCATTTTTTTAAACATTGTCTAAATAAACACTTATTTCGTATCTCTATTGACGTGAAAGATCTAACTGTGACGTCTCTAAAAATTGGTCCAGGGTTTTCATTTTAAACCAATTAACACAAAAGTTATGGCCAGAAAACCAGTTTTTTGTCCTAAAATTGTTCAACTTTGATGCCAAATATCTCGAAAACAATGAACTTTGAAGTAAATATGGGATACTATATTGCTTAAAGTCGTTGTTGTTAATATAATAAGCTACAAACAACATTAGAAAACTAAGGGATTCAGATCGAAGGTCATTGGCGTTTGGGAGCCCCTTAAACTTATAACACCTCTCTCTTTGCGTCGGGTGTTAATAAAAGCTTTTTGGTGAGGGAAAAACATAATCCCCAACAGGACTACTGCCCGTTCCCTGTCTCATGAGAGGAGGCCTGTGCCCAGCAGTGGGACGTATATAGGATGATATACACATAAGAAATATTTTATTATATTTCATTTATTCTTCTGGAGTTGGAGGCGTCCGTCAGTGGAGGTGTCTGCTTGCCATCGGGCGGCCCGTAGGCTTGTTCGCCACCATAGTAGTATTCATAAGATATATGACCACTACTGCCAAGAATGCACAACTAAGAAGACTAACCTAAGATCGACTCGACCGACTAAGATCACGACCTCGAAACCCTAGTTGGTAGTGGTTGGTAGTGACTCTGCCTACAAAGCCGGAGGTCCCGGGTTCGAATCCCGGTAAGGGCATTTATTTCTGTTATGAACACAATTATTTGTTCCTGAGTCATGGATGTATTTTATGTATTTCCGCATGTTTCTATATAAGTATGTATGTCGTCGTCTAGTACCCATAGAACAAGCGTTTCTTAGTTTGTGACTAGGTCGATGTGTGTAAGATTGTCCCCAAAATGTTTATTTAATTATTTAACGCAGTGGTGTCAATTCCAGACAACACGCAAGACATACCGCCGCCTCAGGCCGATTTCTCGGCCCCGCCCCCTTACGATGTGGCGGCCAACTCGAAACTGCCCACTTACGAGGAGGTGCAGCGGGAGAAGCAGATGGAAGGGGAGGGAATGCCACAGGTAAAGGTACAGACAGACGTGCTCATTACTAGCACGAAAGCATGCCACTATTGAGCAATTGCTCATTAGTAGCACGTGTGTAACAACATTGCTAGTAATGAGCATGCTTATTTAGAGCATGCTCAAAAATCAACCGACGTTTGAGGCGCGGATGGAAGGGGGCGTGCTCCGAGCGCGTCTGAACCGTACGTTTGCTTTGAGCATGCTTATTTAAGAGTATGCTTAAAACAAGCATGCTTATTGCTGGCAAATGTGAACACTTGCAGAGTGTCTGTAGCTTCAGGAAATGGCACTGTCAGAAAAACAATCGGCCATGCCAGGTTCACTGTTACAGGGAAGGCAGCTTCTCACGTAGTCTACTTTTTCGTGGTCAACTTCTACGACCGGCCCAGCTAGCACGATATGTTGTATATCAGTTTTACGCCCCAATTGTATAAAAACCTTTCGTAAAACCTGCTCATGCTCTGCTCAAACACATGCTCTTTAGTAGCACGAAAGCATGCTAGTTTCGAGCAAATACCATGTGTAAAATGTAAAGTTGCTAGTAAGTAGCATGCTATTTGCGTATATAATAATTAAGCATGCTCAAACAAGCATGCTACTAAACAGCATCAGCATCAGCAGCTGTGCAGCATGTGTACCTTTAAACTAGTCATGCTAGCTGCCCTGGAATGGATCTATGTGCTTTATTGCTCTGGCCATGCCATGTCACACGGTGAGGTTTAGAGTCGCACTAGACTGACTAGAGCATCTGTGCTTCCGAGTGGCGAACGCTGCAAAAAGCTCGCTCTGAATTGATCATCATCATCAGCCATAGTCCGTCCACTGCTGAACGCAGGCCTCCATCATATTCCGCCATAGCATTCGGATTTGGGCGTTCCCCATCCAGCCACTGCCAGCAATCCTCATAAGGTCATCAGTCCTTAGTGAATTGGTTCAATCTAACGGGAAGTATCAAGCAATATGGAAGTAACATTTTGTTATTGTCACAGTTGCAAGGCCCTCCGCCCCTCCACCCGACGTTCGCCGCGTTCGTGACGGTGGAGCCGACCGAGGGCTCCGGCGAGCCGCTCGACCCCGAGAACAGCCTGCTTGGGACCGATATCATGTTCCTCACTTCTTTCTTCGGTGAGTTGACCTCTCTCTTAGGAAGCTTTAGTAGTATTGTTCCCAGAAAACAGATGCAAGGAGCTGTTCCTGAATTCGTTCTTCGGTGAGTCATCTTTCTCTTAGAGTCGCCGCATATAGACTCACTAGTAGACGCCACAAGCAGAAGACGAGTTCTTTCATACTTTTTGTATAGCATCGGCGCACACCCGGCGTTTAGTGGCCGCGTTCGAGGCCCAAGCTGCGGTAGTGGCGGCCGCTAGTGGCTCAACGTGCGGCGGCTCTTAGGAAGCTATCTCTCTCTTTCTAGTCGGTCCTTCACGTCTGAAGATCGTCATGGTGGTATGCAAGTCTGTAACGGACTGTCTCCGAGTCAGTTGCGATGTCAATAATTTTGCGGTTCCGGTTAATTTTTACGTTCCATAATTGGTCCGTTATATGAAATCTTCGAGAACCGGTAGGCCAATTTATCAATTCGAATTAAATGACGAAAGTATGTTGTAATTATAAGAGTGCGAATCCATTTAAAACCACTTGTTCCAACACTGCACAGATATTGTTATTGCCACAACTTCGTAAACATTAAAAAGGTACTAACCATGTAGGCTTAACAGTAACATCAACTACTCGAAACACTACACACACAAGTACTAGAAACTCATAGGTTTCTATTTAAGATTCAAATTGCAACTTTCAGAACATGTTAGATGGAACCTGTTTTCGGGTTACAAATCCAGTCGTAACCCCGTCTCGCGACTTGTTACTAGCCAAAGTTAATTAATACTGAACTCTGAACTGAAGTAAATTTAAAATAATAATACTTGTGGATTGGCAATTCTAATGTGCGAATATGTAAAGATGGCCCATTAAAACTATTAATGGGCCATCTTTACATATTCGCACATTAAAAGCTTTTAACAAGGGGTTAAAAACGTCAAGAAATCCCTACTTTAGTGGACCGATAAAATCACGATTTTAAAAAGTAACCTAGACTTGCTACCGTGAAATGAACTGCGTTGGTCTTCCTCCCTGTCGCTCGAATTATCAAGTGCGACAGCCACATAGATACACGAACGAAGTTTCGATTCGCGGTACCTAGCAGATGTGCCCTTGCTCTTTTGTATTGTGGACTCTACCTTCGGCTAACTTCATCCTTTAAGGTACTGGTACACATGCTGTTTAGTAGCATGCTTGTTTGAGCATGCTGAAATATTATATATGCAAGTAGCCATGCTACTTACTAGCAACCTTACATTTACACATGCTATTTGCTCGAAACTAGCATGCTTTCGTGCTACTGAAGAGTATGTGTAACAGTAGCTTCACCTTCCAGTGGCATTCCTCTTCAACTGGATTGGATTCCTCCTCCTAATGTGCTTCTGCCACACGGTGGCGTCCCGCTACGGCGCGCTGGCCGGCTTCGGGCTCTCGCTGGCCAAGTGGACGCTCATCGTGAAGCACTCCACGGAGCTCGCCTCGCATGAGAACTCGTGGCTGTGGTGGCTCATCATGGCATTCGGTGAGTGTGATGCACAGATGGTTTCTTATTCTTGGTTGCTCATGGTCAGCCTTGCCCTGATGTTTGGGACAGGGATGTTGCAGACATTCGCATCCGTATCCGCCAAAATCGATGCGGAGTTTTTGCGGATGCGTATGTAGTGCAATTCACGACAAGAGACACACGGCGCTTACTGTGCGCGTTTTAGATATTTTCGCCATTAGTCAAAACGACTTCTTTTCGTTTCTATGACCAAGAGCACAGATTAAAGAATACAAGTACAGATACCCAATCTCATAGAGCAAAAGCGTACCGTCCTAATGTAGGCAATTCTGTATACAATTTTAGTCCCGTAGCTACACCGGTAGATGCAGTATCCGAGCTACCATGGCTATGACGCTGTCAGCCTTTAGTAATACATTGAGATATCACCAGATGGCGTTGACTTCCCGGGCAACAAATAGAGTATTTTAGATTTTTTCGATATAAAAGTAGTATTTTAGAGACAATATTATACATCACACAAAAATATACATAACCAAATGCTTAGAGCCTGTGGTTCCATAGAACTTTCGCGACCCGTGATGGCGCCATCTAGTGACAGTACCCAATAATACGTAGCAAGCTTGAAAGCTGACTCGTATAGTACGAGTTACATGGATTTAGTATCAATTTTATTGCATTTACTAAACTTATTAAATATACCATTATTGTATGTGCGGAAGTATGTTTGTGATATAATTAAGGTACGTTGAATTTATTAAGGTGTAAAAATCATTCTATCTTCACGATTACTGGTTCAAATGTTTCGCTCGGTACCTGTGTCGCCATCTATGAGTTCTTTTTAGTATCAATTATACGTTGTTCTAGTTGAGAGGCCATGCCAAGAGCAAACGAGTTTTTGATTTGTTCGCTACGATTGTAATTTAGTCTCAACATGTTTTATGATCGCGTGATATCATAAAATGGACGTTGTTTATTTACGTTTTTTAGTGTTTGCCCCCAAAATCCGCATCCGTAAAACGTCTAGTGCTGGACATAGACTTTCCTATAGAGTGACACAATGACCGGTGCCGCCCGCAACCAGCGGACTCCTGCTACCTTTACCATGTCATCAATCTTGTCATACAGTGCCAGAAATGCGCCATTAAAGTGTAGAAATGTGTGTGTGCGTGTACCAATGTTATGGTACTGTACAGATGGGCGGTCGAAGAGTTTCGAGACTTGGCGTCTATTTTACATGGAATGTTTTTTATGGGATTCTATTTTATTTGGTGTCCGATTGTATGGCAAAGGCCATTATTATTCTTGATCAATTTAGTTTATTCTGAAACGTAACACGTGATGTACTCATGTTCAGAGGCTCTAGTATAAGTTTTACCGAAACAAAACGTTACGATCGCGTTTGCGTTTTACCCTCAATTTGTATGGGATTTGACGGCTAAACGCGAACGCGGTCGTAACGTTTTGTTTCGGTAAAACTTATACTAGAGCCTCAGATCAACATGCGCCAAATAGTATTGTTATTGTTTATACAGATGGTACCTTCTACTAAATTATACGAATTACGTCGTGTTATCACATTCTGTCGTTAGATTTTAATTGTATTTAAATTTTCTTCTTTTTTTTGAGAAGCCTTCTTCGCAGTAAAAGGAATACCCATTAGACAATCCCTAGGAAACTAGGGCTATGTAATAAATAAATAAATCCCTAGGCCTATGTAATAAAATAAAATAAAAATTGTTTTCAGGCATCCTAATCTGCGTCCGCGCCATCATCCAATACCTGAACATCAAACGCGGCTGGCGGCTGCTCTCAGGGACAGCGCAAGAGCGCCTGCTCTTCTTCTACTAGCGGTCTCCCTCGCACCCACCCACGCCCTTAATATGCGGGAGGGAGCCGGCTATACGTCGCGCGCCTGCTCTTTTACTAGCGCCTTCTCTCGCACCCATCGTCACCCTTCATGTGTGAGAGGGAATCGACTATACATCTGGTAGCCCGTGAGCTAGGAGCATTTTTTATTAGTCACTTACCCCCGGGCGATAACTTGTGAGAAGGTTAATAATGTTATATTATGAAGCCCCGTAGATGTCAGCTGCAGCTCCGTCGGTGGGTTGTAACCAGCAGCCATCCAAACACGTAAAACCAAAAAAAACAAAGCGCGATACTTTGCCATTTGCTATAGCAGGCGTTAATCTGCTTTAAAGTTCGCGCTTTAACCACGCGTTTATAGTAGGAATATGTTTTAAGATGGTCGTGTGACCAGCTTGACGGGTTTTCCACCACTGTACAGTCAGCTGACGGTCTTCATTTTCTTCGTCATTTTGTTGGATTAACTATCATTTTGATAATAAAATGAATGGGGGATAAATGGTTATATATATTTTTTTGTTTTACGTGTTTGTCTGGCTGCTGTTGGTCAACCCAACGACGGAGCCGCAGCTGACGTCCACAGGGCTTCATGATACAACAATACAATACAATACAAATATTCTATATTGTTCAACAGACATAGTTGATAATAGAGAAATAGAGGTAAATTAAACATAAACAATAGTAGACAACAGGCCGGCCGGCGGCTGGCGGTCTTATCGCTAAAAAGCGATCTCTTCCAGACAACATTCTTAACCTTCTCACAAATTATCGCACGGGGGTTGTTCACGAAAATCTGTTGCTAGCTCGCGGGCTATTGCGCCTCTACTAGCGATCACCTTCTTACCTGCCCGCGCACTCATTAGTTCGAGGAAGTCGGCTATACGTCTCTTACGTACTCTCGTTCTCACTCGCACCCACTCTCGCACTTGATATGTGGGAGTGAGGAGGCTATATGTTTTGCGTTCGTGCGCTTAGATTCCTTCGATCTTGATGTTGAATTTATACAGGAACGTTGATTGGTTTTCGGCCATTTCGTCATTTTATTGTGCAATACAATTGGAAGTTTAGTGTGAACAGGTGGCAGGGGTGTAGACATTAATGAAGTGTTTTGTAAATGTTGTCTTTGAGTTTCTACTAAGGAAAATATTTACAAAAGTTACAATGACTTTTCTTCCTGAATAATACCAACTGTCCATCCTAAATAACTTGACGTGAGAAATGTAACGTCATTGTCATTATTGATTGTCAATCATGATTGACAGTAATAATTGAATGTGTAATAATTCGTGTTATAATTTATTGTATCGTAGGCCAGTATTGTGAATGAACCAAGGTAATGTACAAATTGCATTCAATTTTGAACTCTATTATGCAAGGCTAAGGGTTGGTTTTCTTTTGAAAAATACATGTGATATAGTGCAAAATTACGAAAAACAATTATGCGTTGCCGGAGCACAATATGCATATCTTTTTACGGTACGTTAGAAAAGGAGAGCATTACGGAAAACGCGTTTCGGTCTCTATATGTATATATGTTTTTTTTTTTATTATTTAGAGCTCTATCGGTTTCTTATGAATTACATCAAGTGATGAAATACATATTTATGTATATTAAAATATGTCTTACAATTTAATTTGCAAAAGATAAAACTATACACATATTTGGAACTTTTGCGATTTTTAACACATTCAGTGCCAAGAATCGCTACGTGCTGCGCTCGTAGCCGATCCCGTGATTTTCCTCGTATGTAGCGGAAAGCGCCTACGGCGTAGGCGCCCGCTAGTCGGGTTCGCGGCACTGAATGTTTTAACCTGTTACAATTACACAATCAAGTTTCTATTGAATTTAAACTATTGAAATACGTATACAATACTATTTTTACCCGACTGCCGCAAGAGAGGAGGGTTATTCATTCCATTTAGATTATATAAATAACGATTAGTTGAACATATCTATTCAAAAAGAAATAATTTAGTTACCTTAATAATATTTTCAGATTGCTAAACAATTAGATTCAAATGAATCGTTCAACTTCTCGTACGAGCAGAATGTTCATGACAAAATAATCCATTATAATATCGACTTTTCGTACTCGTTAATAAGATTGCAATTGCAATAACAATTTCAGTAAATTTGGCTTTATATTCAACTACGCAACATAGGTACTTATCGAAGTTCTTGCTATTCGTGAGTAGGTTATTTTTGCTAATCATATTCATGTCAAAATCCGTCAATAATATGTATGTATTTTACGCCTTATCACAACGTAATAAGGTGCATGTGTGTAATAGTACATTACGTACCTAGGGCGGTGAATTCGTGAATGCCCCAGATCGCAGGTGTTTGGCTTAACGAATTACCGCCCGTGGTGCGTACACAATTTTACGTCTTCTCCTGGGTGTGAAGTGAGATTTGCCGCTGCAACCGTGGGCGGTAAATCTCACTTACCGCCCAGAGTGACGTAAACATCTGTACGTCACATCTGGCCATAATGTGTGTTTTACCGCACGCTACGCGTACGGTAAAACTCGCATTATGGCCAGGTGAAGACGTAAAATTGTGTACTCACCACGGGCAGTAACAAAGAAAGCCCTCTATCGCATATTACCTGCGATTTCGGGCTTTCTTTCTTTTACAGCCCTTGGTAAGTAATGTACTATTAAAGGCTACTGTACCATAAAGTACATTGTTTAACGAGGGGCGAAAGTGGAATATTGCCAACAAGAGTCTATCAGAAGTCCGACGCTGAAGGCGGAGGGCTTTTGATAACTCGAGTTTGCAATATTCTTACGCCCGTGTTATACACAATGTTTTTCATCACATTTGCGAGGAAACAAATACATTTTAGATGAAATTAATACAAATCGTAATAAAAACTGCAACATGTCAGTTGTCCATTTTGTTGAAATTGACGTGAAGCAAAGACCCTAAACTTACATAGACACTTATTATTATGTCGTATGGCTTTTATTCCTGAAAAAATATTTTAATTTACAATTTATAACGAAAATATTTACAATTTAATATCTAAATTGAGTAGCCAATCCCTTGCTTCCGGTGTGAGTGCTAATAAGTCCTGCATGCTTCCGGCAAACCGCCTTTTAGGACATTTTCCTATGATGTGGGGGATTGTTTGAGTTGGCTCCCCACAGTCACAGGCTGGTGTCGGCGAGATTCCCCATCTGTGAAGGTTCTGGTTACATCGTCCTACTCCTGTTCTGATGCGGTTTATAGTGACCCAGATCTTACGGATGTCTGCGAAGCCAGTCTGCAGTTTAGTGGGGTCTATGTGGGGGTCACCGTCCTGCGCTTGCCACTGCTTTCTCCATTCCGCGGAGACATTGAATGGCTCTTGACCCTGGAGGTGGTGGTCAGACCAAATAGGTTTGCGAGATGGTAGGCGCGCCTGTGGTAGATGGTTCAGCGTCTCTCCAATCGGTAAAGCATGGGTAGATGCTTTGTCCCATTCCCGCGCAGCAGCATGAGTTCTCCTGATATCCGGAGGGGCAATGTGCGATAGCACGGGGAGCCAACTGGCGGGGGTAGGTAGCAGGCTGCCAGATATCGTTCGCATCACTCGGTTCAGTTGAACGTCTACCTTGCTGGTGTGCGCGCTCTTATACCACGCTGGTGCGCAGTATTCCGCTGGAGAGTATACAAGAGCCATAGAAGATGTTCGCAGTACGTCAGCTCGAGCACCCCACGAAGTTCCGGCCAGCTTATTTATAAGGTTTACCCGGGTACCTTTTGGGCTAGGTTTTCCAAGTGTGCCTTATATGTTAGTGACCGATCCAACGTGACCCCTAGGTATTTCGGATTGGGATTGTGGCGGATTTTTTGACCGCAGAAAGTAACATCCACCTCCCTATTTGCCAGGCTATTCGTTAGATGGAAAGCGGTAACCTCTGTTTTTGAAGGATTCGGGTGGAGTCTCCATTTGGTGTAGTACTGATGTAAGGCATCAAGGTCCCGCGTAAGCACAGCTTCGCCAGCCTCAAAACTCCTTGTCTGGGTTGTGAGCGCAATATCATCGGCGTACAGGAACTTGTGACTTTGAGTGGGAGGCATGTCGCTGGTGTATATATTAAATAGGAGGGGAGCCAGTACTGAGCCTTGCGGAAGTCCGTTCTTTAGTTGCTTGTATTTGCTGGCTGTGTCGCCCAACAGCACGGTAATCTTTCGGGGCCCCATCATGTTCCCCAGAAGACGGAGGATTTTTGCAGACGGGATTATCTTGCCTACCTTGTGGATCAATCCGCTGACCCAGACAGTGTCATACGCAGCACTTAGATCCACGAAAGCGGCCAAAGTTTTCTGTCCTCGTTGGAACCCGGCTTCAATATGGCTGCTTAGCGCTAGAACCTGATCGCAGCAGCTTCTACCGGCGCGAAAGCCTGCCTGCTCAGCGGGAATGTGTTTGTCCACGACATCTTTCATTCTGTTGTACAGTAAGCGCTCCAATAATTTAAACGTGACACTTAGCAGTGATATAGGCCTGAAATTTGCGGGATCATCTGGGGTTTTTCCAGGCTTGAGTATGGCTATGACCTTGGACTTCATAAAAACGGCGGGTAGTATGCCAGTTTCAAAAATGTTGTTGAAGAAGTCTGTCAACCATCGCACTGCTCGCTTGCCTAGATGGGTAAGGAACTCTGGGTACACGTTATCCAGCCCAGCAGCTTTCCCGCATTTAACATACTTTAAAGACTGGCAGACCTCGTCCGCGCTAAAAGGTGAATCAAAAGCCACACATCGATTTTGGGAACCTAGTAGGGCTTTGTTTTCGCGTCTAATGTTTTTCGCGAAGGCTTTGTCGATATGCGCGCTCTTTGTGATATTTTTGAGGCGTTCCGCGATATTATCAGGATGTACAGTAGCCGGTTTAGTTTCAGTTGGTGCTCCACCACCCAGTTTTCGCAAGAGAGCCCAACTTTTTCTGCTCGAGTGCGTAAAGTTCATACCTTCGACGCTATTCATCCACTTCTGTCGACGGGCCTCCCCCAAGGCGGATAGGAGTTTATTGGCAGTGGAGGCTTCGTTTTTTTCGAGGTACTCTTGGTATGTTTCTTCGACTTCCGGGGACCAACCAGGGATATATTCTTTTCTGAAGCCTCTAGGAATGCATCTTTATGCCGCACCTATAACTATGCCACAGAATCTATCATAGTTTGATGCTTCTGGTTTGAGCCATCTTATATTTGCATCCATTTGTTGTTTGTATGTTTCCCAGTCAGCTTTCATCATATTCCAGCGTGGTTTCGGTAAGGAGTTGACAATCGGGACTTCCAGTCCTATCCTTACATAGACACTAAAAGCTACATATTAAATCTGTAAATAATTCTGTTAAACATGTTTAGTAATGTTTTTAAGTTTAAATTTATTTAAAATACGTTTTCAGACATTGTATTTGATATAAAACTTCTTTGCTTTGTAAACTGCCGCATGAGTGACAGATACAATTTAAGAAAAAATCCATTACGCCCGTGGGCGTAACATTGGCTATTATGGCACTGTATGTCTGCGTATTATGAAGCCCTTTTCGAGCAAGTGTGATGAAATATATTTTTAGCCTCTAAGGAGTAAAAATACAACACATGCTTAGAGTATAGATTTGTACAGAGGAGCTATGCTAATAATACCACGACCGAGCGAGATGGTAGTATACAAATCCCAATAAGTGTGTTAGAAAGGGATATATCATTCGTTTTCCTTGTCATAACCACTTTTAAATATTTGCCGCAACTGAGTTAGTATGGGGTTGCGGCAAATAAACCATTACCTGCCCAAAGTAAGTTGTTTATGGTAGCTGTCAGTCATTTGAAGACCAGTTCTTAATTTAGCAGCCTTTTCGTCCCTTATGCTGGGGGCACACTAACGAGAAATGCCATTAATTATCGCGATAATCGTAGTGTGGACGTACCTTTAACGTCCATTATCGCGATAATTAATGGCATTTCTCGTTATTATTTATTTTACATACCTCTGTAGATGTCTACTCTGAGCAATCATGTATTGCTAGAAAATAAACATAATTACTGATAAATAGATTACTGTAGTTTTTCTGGTCGTGTAAAATTCCGCGCGCGATTTTTTCCAATACAACGTAGTTATAATTATAAGAGAGTTATTTTTATATTGCTAAACAAGTTTTTGCTAATACCAACTTTTTACTATAATAAAATAGCTTACGTCATATCGGTAATTCGTATATCTTCACATAGCGTCATAGATGATGTTCGGAGTCCGGAATTATGGCGGCATTTTTGATTCGCGTAGTAAACTCTTAAAATGCTTTCGAATATTGATGCAACCGTATTTTTTTAAGGAACATGATGAATGATTCCTCAATTATTTGTAATGGAAGGTAAATGCAATTAATTGCCTGCAATTACATAGCACAATAAGTTGCTCAATATATATTTTACGTCACACCTGGCCATAATGTGGGTTTTACTACACGCTACGCGTACGGTAAAACTCGCATTATGGCCAGATGAAAACGTAAAATTGTGTACTCACCACGGGCGGTAAAAAAGAAAGCCCTCTATCGCATATTTACAATCCTCGCCTGCGGCTCGGGTCACAAATACCTGCGATTTCGGGCTTTCTTTCTTTCACAGCCCTTGGTAAGTAATGTACTATTACAACCTTTTAATTAGCTTGCAATGTATGTTTGTCCGGGTGGAATCTTGCAACTGAATTTTGAAGCAGATATCTTCAACCGATTGACCTGAAATTTTGGGTAAAGGTATAGTTTGGGTGATAATTCAATATTATGTTCAATATTATGGTACCATCGAGCTGATCTGATGATGGAGACAGAAGGTGGCCATGAGAATTCAGTACTTCACCGACGTAACCCCGTTGAGTTTGGGCTCGTTAGAATCGTCTCAATGTGTAGTTGACGACGGTATACAGAAAAGTACAGTCGGCAATAAAAGCTTGTATCAAAAATTAAATTTTTGACAGAAACTTGAATGTATGTGTATCGCAATCGAAGTCACTATGACGGGTCAAAAATGCCACGATAATTCCGGTCTCTGATGATAAATAAGATAAGTTTGGTGCAATTGAACCAATAGCTGAGAATTCTATCTAACTTCACAAGCACGTATATCTGTGCTTTAGCAATATAGATATTGCGCCTTGAAAGATAAAGTTCAATTTCGAACGGTCTTATGGTTGAAGCATCAAGTTTCAAATGTTTTAACGCGTTCGCAACCAAGAACCCGCCTAGCGGGCACTCGTAATGTTTGCTCAGATGCCGGCTGAGCCCGCTAGGCGGGCAGTAGTATGAACTTACACGCCTAGCGAATTCTGTCGGTTTCTGGTGAATTGTTCCATTTTTAGTTCGGTTGCGAAAGTGTTAACAAGTCGTTCATGAGGGCAATAGCCGGCTGTTACCACTGCAAGTAGTTACTACCAACACACATTCTCGGCCAAGAATCGCTACACGCAACGCTCGTAGCCGATCCCGTGGTTATCCCGCTATGTAGCGGACAGCGCCTACAGCGTTCCTGCTAGTGAAAGTATTACGGCTCGGCCACGACCTTACGCGGAGGCGGCAGCGGCAGCGGTTTTTCTAATTCATTGCGTGTGATCCAAACTAAACACAGTGCGTTGCGCGTCTCGACCGCGCAATGAACAGATAAACGCTCGCCGCGCCGAAATTCGCCACTGTTCGAAGTAGCGAGGAAAAACTCCACAAATAGCATTGCTGGCTTCGCTCACGCAGCACTTGTCGTGGATTTTTTCCTCAGCACTGGTGGATATTCACCCTAATAGTGGTAACATCAGCGTAGAAAATGTATTGTCAAAAATATAGTAAGATTGAGATGCAGATCTGCCAGCCTAGGCTATCATGACCGCGAGCTCTCTCGATTTTTCTCGCACTATACGTGTCTCTCTTATTAGAACACTTAGGACGAGAGGTAAAGTGCGAGAAAAATCAAGAGTATGTCGCGGCCGTCTCATGATAGACGTGCTGTGCTAAAGTTTAAATGAAGCAAAACCTTTTAGAAAACGCACCTCAGCTTGACGCACTTTTCAATTAGTTAGTGGTATTTTAATGGGCGAAAATTAACGTGCTGAGGCCATAAGATGACCTCGCATAGCTTGGTGTCAATATAATAATTTACTTTAAAAACTAAGTTTTAACCGACTTCAATTTAGTACTCCGCCAAGGCACGAGACTATTTCCACATTTATTTTCCAATTTACCACATGAACTGATTTCCGAGAGCAAATGCGTTGATTATTAGAGAAAAAAACCGAATCGCTGTATGTGGGCCGATAATATTTGAGGAATTCCGTCGAATCCACAAGGATCACCTTTGGCACTTCATTATTTGCTATTTCAACGGAATCTTATCAGAATCTGTGATATACTTTTGTACTTTTAAGTACATAATTGAGGAATTCCATAAGTCATCTGTGGTCTTCATCATCAATTCCACTCCACCAAATTTATGATTTCCGGGTGTAAATACACTAGTTATAATAGAAAATACCAATTCCTCATGGATCCCATCATCCAACTGAATTTTGAAAAAAATGGGACCCACCTGGAAGCATATACTTACAAACAAAAAAAAATAACATAAAATACAACCGAATTGAGAACCTCCTCCTTTTTTTTGAAGTCGGTTAAAAATACAGTTTCGCACATATGTGCTGGATATTTACCGTTATGGCACGTTCATGTTGGCCCCTTACATAGAATATAGAATCAATAGGTGAGCGTTCTTAGTGTTTTCTTTTCTATTAGTTACCTATCTGAATATTTGGTAATACTTTCATGCAAATAAAATGCTGCAAAACTTTGCTTAAATACATAGTAATATGCTGGGCCGTTTTGATATTAAACGTAATATTAATTTAGGACATATGTAAATGTGTTTTATTTGTTATTATCAGTGTGGAAATATCATTTTCAATGAAGTTTTGTATACTACTCAAATAAAATAGGGGCCACAAGTATGGTGATCGTTTAGTGAAATTATATTAACACTTTTTTTTTCCAGCTATTAGATTAAAACACCAGCATGAAAGAGGTTGGACTCTGACGGATGCGGGACATCATTAATTAGCCACTTACCAATTAGTTTACGTCCATTCATTAACAATAAAATTGAAATATGTACAGTCAGCATCAAATAGTTAGTAGCAGCAAATATATCGGAACACGTCTTTATTACGATAGGGGTAAGGAGGTGTTACGATATATTTGGCTACTTTGGCTGCTACTAACTATTTGATGCTGACTGTATGTGGCCCTTATTCTGTTTTGAGCAGTATGTATACAGGAGTTTTCGCAAAATATTAGACCAGTTTTTATTTTTTATTTTTTTCATAAAATGTTTTTTTATTAAATGGGTGTCCTGTATTAAGAAAATTAGTTCCATTTTAGAATGATGGGTAGACGCTTATTGAAAAGCTGCGGTTTTACAAATAAGCACCAAAACTAGCTGTAAATTGTGAACACATGAGTTTTTAATATTTTAGAGTCTGGCTATCGCAAGTTTTTTTTTTTTTTTTAATTTATTTCCAAACAAAAAGTAGGTACAATGGTTTTTACATTTGTTTCGCCAAACATAACTGTTTATTGGCGAGTAGTACACTCATTTTCAGTTTATTTATTGTACCTAAACATCTGTTACAAAAGCATGCATTATACTAAATATTCATTTCAATATGATAATATTAAAACTACTAGATTCAATTACGTGGCTACACTCAACGTCATACACAATAATACATATACATAAGTTTGCCTATCTCGTTTTACCTACCTTCCTCTCAATTGCTCAAAGGTTAGCTGGAAGAGTTCCTTATAGGGATAAGTTCGCCTTTGTACTTTGATCTATTGTGTGACATGTATATTCTTTAACCTGTTATTGTGTACAATAAAGTGCTTACATACGTACATATACCCTTTCTCTATGCATTTTGACAAGCAGAGTTACCGCGTCATTAAATCTATCGGGTTCAACTTGCGTTCGCCAAACACTAGTGCAATAATGTCTAGTTCAATATAAAATGTAAACAAATTGCTTAAAATGCTTAAGCATAAGTTATGAGTTTTAATTTTGTTTTAGGGTACATGTGTAATAAAGGGCAAATACAGTTTATTTTTAATGAATTATTGCAGTTACCAGTGACCTGTTTCACGCAGTTACAAGTTACGATTTGACACGTGTACGTACCGGTAACACGGGTCAAATGGCCATCGAGGCTATCGCTGGACGGCCCGCGAGCTGTGTCGCGGCGAGATAGACTGTCCGTCTCTTTCTAATGAGAACGGTTAGAAAGAGACGTGATAGCCGTGCAGTGGTTATTGATCACGCGCCAGTGTTACCAGTTTGGACTAGTCAAATTGAAACTTCGTGAAAAGTTTTTCAGCGTGGGAGTATTATTTACTAGAAGAGAAATAGTTCACTGTATCTCTTCCTGCACAGTTAGCACAAGACGGCGCGCGAGCTCTGTCTCGCTCTCTCGCACTATCCGTCTCTTTCTAAGTTTTTTAATAAGAGAGAAACGGATAGTTCTGAGCTCGCGCGCAGTCTTGTGGTAACTGTGCTGATCACTCGTAGATCCTGGCCTCCTTTAAATAGGATGCTACTGGGATAACGATAAGATGAGTTGGCTTTCTCACTCTAGCCAATAATGTTCTTTTTCTGAACCAGACTTGTTTCATTGCAGTATTCAAAAATCAATGTCAATTCATTTGTGTGAAAGTGTAGTTTAAAATGCTCTTGTAAATATTCTTCTCTGTGACACCGCTTCTTTTGTGTTGTTACAGTGTTATTCTTATCCACTTTGGAAATAATAAAAAGATTTATTTGACCATACGCGTGTTTGTTTCATTCCACCCAACCATGTCTTTAAATATTGACCCACTAGGTTGGACTAAAGCAAAGGGGGCGCAGGACTTAGAAAATTTTTGATGGAGTTGGTGTCATTATACGAGGGCGACACTGAAAGTCTTTAGAACTGGCCACTTGTAATAAATATAATAAAAAGATAAGTTCAAAATTTGAAAATGGAACTCTTTCTTAATATTTTTGTGTACGAATTCCACTCGATTGTCATTTGTTTTACGATTTGGCGGCAAATTGAAAATTGTGTGTACTACGTGAGCATGAATTTAACGCGAGAAAATTTTCGAGCAATGATTTTTTACGACTTTTGATGTAATTTAAGTCAACAAGAAAGTTATGATAGACTTCGATTGGCCTTTCACGATGAAGCCCCATCTCGTGCTACTATTTACAACTGGTTTAATGAATTTAAACGTGGCCGCACTAATCTCACTGATGATCTGCGTGAGGGCCGGCCTTCTACGGCGACTACTGAAGATAACATCAGTGTTGTGCGGCGTATGATAGACAAAAGAGTAACCTATCAGCAGATTCGTACAAGCTTAGCCATTGGTATGAGTCAAGTCCACAAAATCCTCCATGAACATTTAGCGGTGAGGAAGCTTTGTGCCCGGTGGATACCTCATAATTTGACAGAAGCCCAAAAAGTCCGTCGTGTTGATTGGTGCCGTGAAATGGGTCAAAGATTCAACGGAGGTGACTCAAATGCTGTGTTCGACGTAGTTACGGGTGACGAAAGCTGGATTTACTGTTATGATCCTGAAACTAAAAGACAGTCTGCTGAGTGGGTGTTTCCTTCCGAGGAGTTGCCTACTAAAGTGAAGAGAGGTCGAAGTGTGGGAAAAAAGATGGTGGCCTCGTTCTTCGGAAGGACTGGTCATTACGCAACAATTATTTTAGAGGATCAAAAAACAGTTACTGCGAAGTGGTATACTAACAATTGTTTACCACTTGTCTTGGAAAAAGTTCGACAAAAACGGCCTCGCAGTAGGATCCTGCTTCACCACGACAACGCCTCATCGCACACCGCCAAGCAAACGATCGACTATTTGGCGACGGCAAACGTGGAATTACTGGGTCACCCACCTTATAGCCCCGACCTTGCACCTTGTGATTTTTATTTATTCCCAAAAATTAAAGAAAAACTTCGAGGAAAACGTTTTATGGATGCCGACGAAGCAGTGGCTGCGTTTCAAAAGGCCGTCGAAGAGACCCCTAAGGACGAGTGGGCAAAGTACTTTTCTCAGTGGTTCTATCGAATGCAGCGATGTATTGATGTGTGCTATTTTGAAAAGATATAATAAAAGTAATAAGTTGCTTGATTGCTCAGTTTTTGATTTTCTAAGAACTTTCAGTTTGACCCTCGTAACACCTATTTATTATTGTTTTATCGTAAAGATTACGCTAATATAAGCATGTTTTATAGGAACAATTTTTCTCTAAAATCAAAAATGGCCGAGATATTCGCCCTCAAAGATTGATGGTTTTCAAGGGAGCTGGGACATAGAAAAATTTCGATGGATGTTGGTGTTATTATAACACCTATTTATTATTGCTTTATCGTAAATATTACGCTAAAATAAGCATGTTTTATAGGAACAATTTTTCTCTAAAATCAAAAATGGCCGAGATATTCGCCCTCAAAGATTGATGGTTTTCAAGGGAGCTGGGATATTTTATGTATTCAATATTAGGCTGCGAAAGTCCGAATCTAGCTAAAAAACGCTACGCTAAAATAAGCATTGCATTATCATAAGACTTGCCACAGAACCGAAGCTGCGAAGCGGAGTACGGGCGACCGTGCTTTGTCACGCAAGGGCGGAAGGGCTGCACTTCCCGCAGCGCCGGAGCTAAGGCAGTGTCTGACACAATATAAAAAAGACATGAGGAGATAGGGAAAGTCACTATTGACATTAGGTTAGATTAGGTTTTATACATTTTGTTGGCATTTGCGACAACGGCAATCAATGAGCTTAATAGGGCGAATATCTCGGCCATTTTTGATTTTAGAGAAAAAGTTTGTCTATAAAACATGCTTATTTTAGCGTTTTGAATAAAATTTTCCTAAGTATTTTATGATTCCTATACAATTTTCACTTTGGATCAAAAAATTTCTAAGTCCTTACTTTGCGCCCCCTTTGCTTTAGGCGGACCACCTAATGCATTAGTTTCATAGTAAAATCTGTTCATTTATTCAACGGAGTAAAATGACAGGTAGTAATGGCAAACACAACAAATACCAGCTTATTACAAACAGTGGGGCGCTATTATCACGGTTTCTGGTTTAATTCTCAATAATCGGTAATAAAATGCATATATTTTGTATTTTTTCTCTTCTCGTGCTAGTAATCAAAACACTAACGTATTAAATCCACGAATCACATCTACAACCAATCAGGAAACAGATTAAATTTCAAATATTATTAGGCGTTTTTTATTCCCGAATTCACAATCATTAAAAAAAAAACACCTTCGGCCGTTTATAGCCGCGTCCAAACGTTCAAGCGTGGTTGGCTGCATACATGGCATAAGCTATGAGATTGAGCGGAATAGACGCTGTCTATCTTACTTTATCATATGCGATGCGCCGTATGCTGTCCGCCGCGCTCGGCCGTTTAGGACGCGGCTATTAGACGGTCAGACGCGTTTATTCGTGGTGTCAATATTTTGAATCTGTGTTAAAGCAGTTTATAAAAAAAAATGGCGCCAAATTGAACAATCTTTTCCGTTTGTTTGTCCTTTACCTCATAAGCATAAATTACTTGTAGTTATTCACCGGATCGCATTTCACCTCGATCCTATATTTAACTATGGCGTTGTGTTTCAATCGTATTTTTTTTGTCGCTATTAGTTCTAGTCGCATTTCACCTCGCTCGTGCATTTAGGTATCGCCTTGTCTTAATCCTGTTTTCTTTTGTCGCTATTAGTTTTAGTCGCATTTTTTTAATTTTCGTTTTGTATCCTAATCGTTTATTTTTGTATTAGACAATATCTTTAGTCGCTATGTACCTTTTTCGCTTATTTTTTTATAGCTTGTAGACAACAGTCAGATTATGAATAGATCAAAGACTACAATATACATACGAATAGATGACATCAAGATGACATGACATGCCACTTGAGGTTGACAGGTTGTGTTTGATATGGTTAACCGCGTATTTTCAAAAATTAATACGGTAAGTTTATTTTATTACTTGAATCATAAAATAAACAGCACGCCTAGCTTTATTTACCTGTCGGGTAACTCGCCGCTGGTTAGCCACCGATAAATAGACTCAGTATGTCCACAGTCTTTATTTCAACTCAATCCGATCAAACATTCTCGAATTCGTTCAGATATACAAGAATTGCTCGTTTAATAATAATAAAAGCGATCCAGGAGATAAACTACAACTGCGAAATGCGTTTAAAAAACAAAACTACATAGATATCTATCGCGTTAAGTAATAACGCTCTACAAACAAATATTTATCGCGGTGAAAAGCGACTCAAGTAAAAAACTACGCGAAAAGTAAATAGCCTATGAATTTTATACACCGTTGTGACTGGCGACAAGAAATTTTACTACAATAAAAAAATCAAAATATTCAATTAAATAATTTGTTTCGTGAAAAGGGTATAATGTACACCAGCGCCATCTCTCTCGCTAAGTCCGAAACTACCTGATGTGGTTCGATTAGAATGGAGCGAGCGCACAGCTCGCCCATTAGAGTGGTGCCAAGACTGTGAAACAAGTCTATAACTCGATACAGAGAGGGCGCTAGTCTTAGCGGGAATATAGTGGAAAAATTTACAACTTGCGTCACTGTCCTCGTAGCTCAGTTGGTAGAGCAGTCTAGCGTTAATAGAAAGGTCGCAGGTTCGAATCCTGTCGGGGGCTACAGACGAAGATGGTTTATTTTTCCATTATATTCTTTCTCTGTATCATATCGTTTATAAAATGATCGGGGTAACTTCCTCGTTAAAAAATAACACGAAACAAAAATATTCAATTAAATAATTTGTTTCGTGAAAAGGGAATAAAAAAATCTGTTCAGAAGGGCTAACAAACGATCTTTTCGCCGTGGTATTTATTATTGATTGTGGATATTCTTTGTGTTTACTATTTTCTCGCTGTCGAAGTGAAAAGTAGAGTGTATAATTAAGTGTGGTCTAAAAGCCATATTACCCCTCGAACTATTTCCCCTCACTTCGTTCGGGAAAATAACCATCTCGTGGTAATATGGCTTATTTTAGACCCTTGTCATAGAATCTACTATTCTACTATTATTGTATTCGATGCTTTTTTTATATATAAAAGTGTATTTTAGGTCTACCGCACACGGGCGATATTCCATAACTAAATTACGACGAGTCGGCCACACGCGATAGAATTTCACTCGCGACGGAAAAAATGAGGCGCAATATGGTTTCAAAGAAACTTTCTTTTTTCTATTTTATCATCTGTGTTTATGTTGTTTTCGGAAGTGCGGGGCAGCAATTCACTAGTAGTATTCGCGAGCAGTATCGCAGCTACATAGACTATCTATCCGTCTCTTTCTCATCATCTTCCTAGGGTTTTTCCTGGTAGTGCTCAAACGAGCCCGGGGTCCGCTTTAGCACCTAATCCCAAAATTCAGCGCAGGCACTAGTTTTACGATGCGACTACCATCCCAGAGGAGAAACTAGACCTTATTGGGATTAGACTGGTTGCCTCACGTTTTCCTTCGCCGAAAAACTTGAATTTCCTAAGCTCATCTCCGATTTCAGTTATTCTCCGATAACAGAAAATAACTTAAGATATTAATAATAATTGGTATTTTTAGATTCAAACCAACACTACATCAGCTGACTCCTATCAAAACCTTTATTTAGCCAACATGGTTAAAAACGCACAATAACTGCATACTGCAGTGCTAGGCTGTGCCAAAATTGCCCCAGTCGGTTGCCAACAGCGGTCGGAGATCGTCGCGCCCGCCATCTTTGTTTCCCGCGCTTTTTCAGCTGGCGCGTTCGGATACACGTCCTTATGACGGGAGTTGACATAAACGAGTGTGTACCTGCGAGTTATAAGTGTTGTCGTGATAATAACTTCTACAGAATACTAGGTAAGTGGAATTGTTTTAATTTATTTTAGTTGCCTCAAAATTGTTAGGCAGCTTTTGAATTATTTGGTAGCATCGATAGTTTGCTCGTCTTGTGACACATTATTAAAATCGTTCATGAACCTAATCAAACACCAAAATGCTTTTTAATCGAAATCTATCAATACCTACTGAAGGCACGAGAACTGCTAAAAGCTGCTTTCTGAGTCATTAGCAGACTGAAAAAAAAACAACCATCTTGTGTATGAACTGAAAGACTGCAGCCTATTTTTTATATTTAAATGCAGTCCCGATATAATCTTAATCAATTCTTAAATTCTTTATTTAAATATTATTGAGCACTGTATAAAGTACAAAAAACGAAATTAATGCCTTAAGGCATTATCTGCCAGTCAACCGCGGGGGTAAACAGTAAAACTTGTAGGTACCTAAGCTTGAATTATAGATATTCAATACACCCAAGTTATACACAAAAGTGCAACTCAAAGTCTGTCTATACGAATCATACTTTGACCTCATACACCTTTCATAAGGCCATTAGTTGCACGACTACGTAATAAAATGCAGGAGTTCTCAACCTGTCGATCAAGCTCTCTTGACGGCCTGGAGAGATGAGAAAATAGAGGCAACAATAGCGTTTGTAACGTCAATAAACTAGTGACTCTGTGAACCGTAGATCTCGCGAGCCTGCCTTTTCGTCAAAAAAACACATTTTTGTCGAAAACTGACATCAAAAATTATATAATTATAAATAATAATTACTCAGCCTATATACGTCCCACTGCTGGGCACAGGCCTCCTCTCAAAGATGAGAGGGAACGGGCAATAGTCCCCACGCTGGCCCAGTGCGGGTTGGCGACTTCGCATACACCTTTGAGAGATTCGCAGATGTATGCAGGTTTCCTCACAATGTTTTTCCTTCACCGAAGAGCTAACAGTAAATATCAAATGACTTTCCGAAGTTCCGTACATAAGTTCCAAAAAACTTCCCACCCACGATCGCCCGTTGACAGTTGACAGGCTCGCAACGTAAGGCTTGTGACACAAACATACGCGATAAAACGAAGATCTACGTTTCGGCTTGGGCCAACATTCTTTGATGTTCGGATGTCCGGCTGTCCTCCTGTACAGGTCGAATTTCTCAACCGATTCTCGTGAATTTTTGTGAGCACGTTCAATAATTACCGTAAAATGGGGTGAGTAGGGGCAATCTGACATTCAAACCTCGATAACATTTTATTTTTACATATGCAAACTGAATGGTGTACCTATATAATAAGTGTTCCGGACGTTTGTATTTTAGTTTTTATTTTATTTTGGGTAGTTCCATTTCCAAACAAGAAATCCCACCTCACCCCGTAGTCCCTCGTAATTGGGTTGAGATGGGATTTCATACAAATGTGATTTTGGAAGATTGTTGGATCGATTTTTTTTTATTATGAGCTCCATTTAAAATTAGAATACATTATTTTTGTAGTAGTAGCCTTAAAATCCCATCTCACCCCCCTTTCATCCCTTCTCTCCCCATTCATAACCCAACTCTCCCCGCCCTACTCACGGTATATGGACTTTCTATTCAATTCAGATTTTCAAAAATAAAATAGAAATAAGGGTAGGCTGGTGAGTTCTAGCTCACAGACACTACCTTAATAAGTTTGGGAAACGTTAGAGGCATCTGGCCGGGTGCCAACCATCCTCCACAGTCATGACGTGGAACACTCCCCTTTTACGTTTTCCCAGTTTGGCAACAAAATGGTTCGCAACAAAAACTTGGCTAAGATTTACATAACAGCGCTGGTTTGAACTGGAAAGAGCTGGTTTTGCTATAACCATTTTTTACCGAATGAATATACAATGATGTATGTAGTGTATACAATTTAACGTCATGAGCTAATATGGTAAACCGTCAGCTACGTAAAATGTAACCATTCATACGTCTTGCACATAAAACGAAAATTTAAACATATAAAATTAGTCATATAAAATTGTCGTATAAACCGATGACGGGCGTAAATTTGTGTAGATCGCTCAAGACCCCCGGTAAATTTTAACACTATGGAAAAATTGCAGTCGCCGGATTTAGAGTTCAAATTAATGTCGAAACAAATATTCGGTTATATACGTCGGAACGTAAATATATGGCAGATTAGTTGTACATGTACTAGCCGGGCAGATATTGACATTGCCTGCTAGCATAATAATAATAAAATTCTTTATTGCACCACAACATAAGAAAAACATGTTACAATGTTATATTAAATAAATAAAGGTAACAACGGAACACATTTTTTTCCCTGGTAACTTGTTAAATTTGTCATAAGTGTATGCCTGACACATATGACAAATTTAACAAGTTACCAGGGAAAAAAATGTGTTCCGTTTCTAGACTTTTTGCCAAGCTCTATGTAGCAGCATTAGCAGCAAGCCGTAGCGTGCTCTACGGCGTAGGCGCCGCGTAGCGTTAGAAATCTCGTAGACTTAATTCCGCGTTGAGTTGCCAGACATCGCATGATGCATCTTGTGTATGTGTCATATTTATAGGTTGCTGAGCTAGGAAACTATTTTTATTCGTCACAAAATTCAAACATCAAGTTTCTGAATGTTTCCAAAAACGTGCGTCCTCATTTGCCGTTTAGTTTTGTCGAACGCTCATATTTGCGACAATCTGAATTCCTAAAAGTTTTGACTTAGGTGTGAACTCTCTGATCATCAATTAAATCCTCATTCGCATACTCGTACTTCGCCCAAAGGCTGAGGCTGGCCTACAAGGAACCGCGAAGAGCGTCTCGGGAACGATGCCCCGGGCAACATGAGGCTGTGTTGAGGGCGGGCAATTTTGTTTGTTTTGAGTACAGTACCAAGAATGGGGTGTGAACCGATCAAGGGCATAACAGGTATCGTGTTCTGATAAGAAAAAAAATAAAGAATTTTTTTTTTACGCAATTTTTTTACATTTGTATGAAGCAGGTCACCCCAGTCAGCCAACGCTCCAAACAAAAGTAAATAAAAATCGCGTCCAAAAAAAAATTCTTTTAGTTTTTTCTCATCACAACACGGTTCACACCCCATTTTTGGTACACTCTGTATGTATCATCATCATATCAGCCGAAAGACGTCCACTGCTGGACATAGCCCTCCCCCAAAGAGTATATGTATATTTCAATAAAATTAAAGCCTACCGTATCTAAGTATACTAATCTATATTAATATTATAAAGAGGTAAAGTTTGTTGGTTCATAGCTTTCTTTGTAAGGGCAACTTACATGTTTACATGAGAACATTGCAGGTTAAATAACAGCTTGTAAAAATTGATCTTCATTCGAATGCATCAACGATTTTTTACGTACAAGTTTGGATGTTTAGATGTTTGGTTAGGTACACAATCACGTTTGAACGGCTCACCCGATTTGGACGAAATTTTGCATGTTTATAGCCTGGATTAAAACAAAGGTTGTTTATCGGGTCCATGCAGACGAAGTCGCGGTCGGAAGCTAGTCCATAATAATAAGCAATCTCGACGTTTTCTCCAGAGGTTTCCATCTTGATTACCTATGCGTAGGCGTCCAGACGCCATACTTGGCAAACATTGGACACTTGAGTAGGCATACCTACCTACTGCTTTAATTATCACCAGACTTAAGAGGCTCCCATACGCCAATGACCTTCGATCTGAATCCCTTAGTTTTCTAATGTTTTTTGTAGCTTATTATATTAACAACAACGGCTTTAAGCAATATAGTATCCCATATTTACTTCAAACTTCATTGTTTTCGAGATATTTGGCATCAAAGTTGAACAATTTTAGGCCAAAAAACTGGTTTTCTGGCCATAACTTTTGTGTTAATTGGTTTAAAATTAAAACCCTCTACCAGTTTTTAGAGACGTCATAGACGAACCCAAATTTGTAGATTTCGTATATGTTAGATCTTTCACGTCAATAGAGATGCGAAATAAGTGTTTTTTTAGACAATGTTTAAAAAAATCATACAAAATTAAGTATTAATTTGTTTCAAAATCCGGTCAGTCAAAATGGAGATAAAAGATTGAAGAACCGATAGCCGTTTGATTTATGATTCTATCTGTAGTGCAAAAGTAGTAGATACGATTCAAAACTTGTCAAAAATCGATGAAAACCTCGGGTAGCCCCTTAAGATTCTGACCTACTAGTCTTCAGTCTAGTAGGCAGTGTTCCTGCCTGTAAAACTGAGCAAAGAATGTAAAGTAAACCCAAAGTTGCGAGACTTGCGAGGTTAAAACTCCCGTAAGAGTCAATATTTTGTGTTTTGAGCATGAGTATTTATTTTTGAGTATTAGATATTTTCTATATTCATTAAATATTCGCCGGTTCGCCGTTTGACCGACTACGGCAGAGCCGAAAGGAAGGGAAAGGAAGGTTTTTAGCAGTCTTACTTATGTTTGTATTTACGTGTGTCCCGTAACGTTTAAGATACTGAACCGATTTTGATAAATGAGGTGTCTGTCGATTCGTAATTATGGTCCGGGTAGCATGGCCGCATGGGCTACATGTTGAATGTCATTTTTTTTTCTTCAATTTATACCATATTTTTTCTAGGTTGATTGATTAGAATGATAGATGCCACTTCATGATAGCATGTAACTTTGTAAGGCGTTAAACAAAATTCATATTTTTTCCAAGGGACAAATATTGCTAGTAAAAATTAAATCACGTCTAATATGCGGATTATATATAGACTTGATCTCAAAACAGTTTATAAAAGGTCTAGATACCGTGAAAACACTACGTAATATTTACTTATATTCTTAAGTGAACGTCATTACAATGTTGTTTCAATACGCTTGGATTGCTAGAGGTGAGGGTTATCGATTAAGAAAAAAAACGGCCAAGTGCGTGTCGGACTACGCACAACGAGGGTTCCGTGCCTATTAAAAAGGTCGCATCGTTACTGAAATTTTATGGCACTTACGTCCTTTTCTTTAAGGAAGACAGTTTTTTAGAAATATTTATCTCAAAAACCTTTGAACCGATCTTGTTCAAAACAATTTTCGCTGAGAGAATTTAATAAGCCCTATCTATGAGCATGATTTTTTTCATATTTTTAAAATACACGGTTCAAAAATTAGAGGGGGGGGGGACACAATTTTAGTGACTTTCGAGGAGATTATCTCTGACTCTATTCACTTAATCAAAAAAATTGGTGAGAAACCTTATATTTATTTTGAAAGGCCTATCGATTGATGTGCCACACGTGAGCTTGCAATGAAAAAAAAAATGTTGACTATTAGTTTTATGTATGGAGTGCACCCCTAAAAAAATTTTTTTTAGCAATTTAGTTACAAAACTATGTAGCGGTTAACAAAATACACCTATCCTGAAGATTTTATTCAAATACACCTTATAGTTTTCGAGTAAAATGCCTGTGACATACGGACGGACAGACAGACAGACAGACATGACGAATCTATAAGGGTTCCGTTTTTTGCCATTTGGCTACGGAACCCTAAAAACAATGAAATATTGTGTTACAAAATAAGGATTTGCATTATAAATTGGCAACACACATAGGACCTCCGTGCCGTGCCGCCATTTTGTATTTCGATGTCACCGCTTGTCAAATAACAATAATCAGCTCGGCTAGCACGCGACGGCGCGGGAGCTCTCTCGAATTTTTCTCGCACTATCCGTCTCTCTCTTATTAGAACACTTAGAACAAGAGGTATAGTGCGAGAAAAATCGAGAGTATGCCGCGGCTGTCCCATGATAGACGTGCAGAGACACTTACCGCGAAACGAAAACGAACTTTGTTCGTGTGTCTCCCTCTCTGTCGCACTTGCTAGTTCGTGCGACAGAGAGGGAGATACATTTCGTTTCGCGGTAGCAGTACGCAGTCAGACAGTACGAGTGGAAAGATCGGACATAGCGCTTGCTCGCTTTGACTTCACAATTGACGACTGGGACAAAGTTGTTTTCCTATGAAACATGGTTAAATGCGAATCGTAGTGTTGGAAAAATATGGACAGACTATACACCTCAGTTGTTAACGAAAGTTCCTGAAGGAAAGGGCCAAAGGCTTATTATATACCACGCAGGGAAGGCCAGAGGTTTTGTACCTAACTGCTTCCTTGCTAGTAAGAGCAGTTCGGTGGAAATTCGTACTGACTTTTATTTCAATACCGTTACAACTTTACGTTCCCAACAATATTAAATATTACCATCGATACTTTTAGCACTAGGTATACACTGCATACGAATAGTATCGATAGTTTTCATAACAGTGGTAGCACCTCTAGTTAGGTTAGTTTGGCATCTGTCATTCTAATCAAGATAGAAAAAATTACATATAGTACCTAGACTTCCGTTCTCGGGTTACAGTTTTTTGAACTTTATATGTCTTTTTAAAGTTGCTTGTCGTTGGTCGTTGACTTTAACAAAAAAATAAACATTCAAATAAAATACTCGTAATGAGTACAGTTGAGCCCAGTAAAAGTAGGTACCTACAGCAGTTGCTGAACACCTAGCTACCTTGTCACTTTGATCCGTTTGGCAACTTCGTATGCTCCTTAATTGTGAAAGCGGACTGAATTTCGACTGCCATCTGGGTAGAAATATGCAGTTTGAATGCATTTGTAACTGCATCGAACCTGCAAACCGACTGCGCAGTCCGCTTGCAGCTGAGTCCGACGAGTGCAATAGAACTGCATTAAAACTGCCATATATCTATACGTCAGAACGTCTAGTGCATGTTGTTCCAGATTCCATCAAACAAATACTTCACTTCCAGTTACCAGCGCCATCTTTTAGTATGTTGCTGTCTGCATGCCTGTCAGAGTACAAAGCTATCGCATTAAACGCTTTTTTTTTCGAGACATGTGCTCGACTGATTGGCTTCCCCGTCAACGGTCGCTGTGACGGCGACGTCTCGACGCCATACGACGATTTACGACTAAATTAAGTGTTCAGACTTAACTAAGACGCATATAAACTAGGGGGTTAATCGGACACCCGCGTTTCGAATACCAATTTAATAACTATCAGTCTAACAATAATGGCCATCATGACTGTTTCATCATCATCATCATATCAGCCGAAAGACGTCCACTGCTGGACATAGGCCTCCCCCAAAAAGTGCCAAAGTGACCGGTCCTGCGCTGCCCGCAACCTTTACCAGGTCAATCAGTCCACCTTGTGAGGGGCCTACCCACGGCCACGCTGCGCCTTCCGGTACGTGGTCGCCATTCGAGAACCTTTCCGCCCCCACGGCCATCGGTTCTACGTGCTATATGTGCCCTGCCCACTGCCACTTAAGTTTAGCGATTCGGAGGGCTATATCGGTTGGTTCTGCTGCGTATAGCCTCATTGGATGACTGTTTGCCGTTTTGCAATTTTAGCGTAGCGCGTAGCGATTCTTAGCTGAGAATGTGTTAATATAGTTCTACTTTGCGTGCCATAGACATCCGCTGAAAGCAAATTGAATTGCGTAAAAATAAACGTAAGTGCCATATTGACCTTCTTAGCCTAAGCGGTCACTAGAAGGTTCTCGACAGTGGAAAGTTACAGGGTGCTTAAGTAAAAAGGTGTAAAATTCACATTGTCATTTTAGCAAAGGGTAATCTTAAGTTAGAAATAAAATATTGGCATAAAAGAACACTTCTCAGACGTTTCTAGGTTCTCTTTCGTTTGGAGACCATATTAATACAGACGAAATAATTTTACAGAGACTTTAATTAATACAGACGTTTTTAAAATCTCTCTGAAATACACAGCCATTAATTCACACACAAACTTTACTTAGAAAATATTTCGTAGATAATACAACATCTGGAGACCTTTGTCGGATATTTTATACTGAAACGTCACATATCCTATATACAACACACATCTAAATTGGTTAGCGTTTAGTACATACTTCAGTGACCCGTTTCACGAAGCTGCATATGTTACAAGTTACATTAAACTAGCTACATTGGTTGAATAATTTACTTTAAAACAAAGTTTTAACCGACTTCAATTTAGTACCCCGCCAAGCCACGAGAACATTTCTTTTCCAATTTACCGCATGAACTGATTTACGAAAGCAAATGCGTTGATTATTACTATTATTAGAGAAAAAAACCCAATCGCTGTATGTGGGCCGATAATATTTGAGGACTTTCGTCGATTCCACAAGGATCACCTTTGGGACTTCATTAGTTGCCATTTCAACGGAATCTTATCAGAATCTGTGACGTACTTTTGTACTTTTAAATACATAATTGAGGAATTCCATAAGTCATCTGTGGTCTTCATCATCAATTTCACTCCACCAAATTTATGATTTCCGGGTGTAAATACACGAGATATAATAGAAAATACCAAAATCACTATACACGCGTGCCTAATATAATTGAGGAGTTCCCTCACTTCCTCATGGATCCCATCATCAAACTGAATTAAAAAAAAAATGGGACCCACCTGGAAGCATATACTTACAAACAAAAAAAAAAATTTTCTAATCGGCTAATCAATGACGGAGTTCTGAGGTAACAAACATTGAAAAAAAAAAAAAAAAAAAACAACCGAATTGGAGAACCTTCTCCTTTTTTTTGAAGTCGGTTAAAAAGTCCCTACAAGCGCTTCTCGAAACTACTTTTCTACAAATTGTATCACTCAAGTTACAATTGTATTGTTGGCAGTTAATAAAAACCCTTACATAGTTAAGTACTATTACTTCTTGTATTTCTCGAAGGGGATTGTATTTGACGAAGTTAGACTTTAACAAAAAGTTTGTTAAAGGTTGATGTGTGTGTTTGTATTTATTCGTTTTTATATGTATTGTATGTATTTTTTGTACATGTATTATTAACCTAATAATAATAGGAATGCTCTCTCGCCTTCGTGGAATGCAACCACTATATCTGTGCACCCAGCGCGATATGACGACACGTGGCTGGTACGTGTCGTCATATCCCGCTGGGTAAGGTGTGAAGTTTAATTATGAGCATAATTTATTTAGTTTACTGTATTCTACTCTTCTTTCCGCCCACCATACAAGATTTTTTTACACCAGAAACGAAGACAAATTTTACAGGTAGAAGATAACATAGCTGTGACCTTCCATATTGTTGTTTCTGTCTTCTGCATGTCTATCATGAGACGGCCGCGACATACTCTCGATTTTTCTCGCCCTATACCTCTTGTTCTAAGTGTTCTAATAACTGAGAGGCGGATAGTGCGAGAAAAATCGAGAGAGCTCGCGCGCCGTCCCGTGATAGCCGTGCTGAATCTTTTGAATTTGAAGCGCGCATTGCGGTAAAAGGGTAAGAAGAAGGGGCGTCGAATTCCGGTGCACTGCACAGATATGTATACATAATAATAAACCATTTATTTAGAAATACCTTAAAGACTAACATACATACAATCCTTACTAATCTATATACTGTCTGTCTGTCTGTTACGTCTTCACGCTTAAACCGCTGGACCGATTGTGATTAAATTTGGTATAGAGATAGTTTGAGTCCCGGGAAGGACATAGGATAGTTTTTATTCCCGAATCATCCCCTAAGAGGGTGAAATGGGGGGTCAAAGTCGCGGGCAGATGCTAGTACAATATAAAAATTCTTAACTAATTATTTAGCCGACGAAACAGCGAGGCTCCGTTGCTTCGTCAAGATACTTTGGCCGGTCGGTAGGTAAGGTACCTCGTACTTAGTTGATAAGCTGTTTTCTATCAAAAGCTGAGCTATGACAAGTATTATGTCACTTATGTAGCTCGGGTTACCAAGTCGGGTAAGTAAACGCTATTACTTAATTATACGTACCGTGGTGAATCTTGGTCCCTATGACAGCTGTAAGTACCTAATCTCAGTACAATCTTACGTTTTAAGGTTAAGTATAAATTGTACGTAGATGACAGCTGTCATAGGGGTCAAGATTCGCAGCGATAATATAAATAAGCCCCGTTCAGTTGTTAATAAAACTTATTTTAATAGACTGGCAGAGATTACTCAAGAGTTCCTCGGCATTACGTAACAAACAGTACCGCCCCAGACCCGTGCAACGTCAACCAACGTTGCATAATAATGCACCTGACACACAACATCCATCAATGAATACCTCCCACTGCACCCCGATTCAGGGAAACTAGACTTTACTGTCCAGCAATAAGACCGTGACAACCGAATGTGAAATATAAAGAAATTTGCACGCTCAAATCCAAACCGTTTAATGTCACACGGCGGCGTAAAACAAATGCAAACTCTATGGTTATTGATTCAAGACTCAAATCGCAAGAACGCCGAAGTGATGATAGTTGTGTTTTGTTATAAGGCCGGGTTATAATATAAGGTTGATTGTCCAATGTTTAATTACAAGAATAGACGTCTGGCAGTTGCACTTGGCTGATGGCAATGTCCCGTTATAGCTGCAGTCTAGCCCTTGAGCTAGATCAGATGATGGTGCTGTCTGGATTCATTAATAAAATAACTGATTAATTATAGTATTTGTAAAAAAAATATTAAAACGCGTTTTTTGCCGGCGGTACTTTAATAATTAACTACTGATCAAAACTGTTCTATTGGTGAACAAAAATACGTTTCTGTATTAAATATATTTTTTGTGATACCCGTTTTTAATACCGACTTTACTTTTTTGCTCAGTTATCATATCATTCCCCCATACCATACAAGGAAAATACCCCATAAGGTGGACTGATGACCTGGTAAAGGTAACGGGAGTCACACGGGTGGGACAGGACCGCGGGCCTTGTGACACTCTTTGGGGGAGGCCAATGTCCAACGGTCGAAATCTTTCGGCTGATACGATGATTATGATGAATTGATGACAAGAAAAGTTGGAAATAAAATTCGAATCAAATACATATAATAAATAGTGTAGATACAATACAAACGACAACACTGTTAACTGACCATCCTGTATTTATATAGAACCACTACCTGTTGCCCGCGACTTCGTCCGCGTAGAACTTGATACTTGTTACCGTCTTAGAAAAATGATTGCTATGCAATTATTGTAGGTGGAATCTTAATTATCGCCGACCCAAACAAAGTTCTACCATTTTAAGGGAAGATTTCCGAGATAAACTATCCTATATCCTTCCAAGGGTCTCAAATTATCAGTACGAAAAATTTCATCTAAATCCGTTCAGGGATTAAGCGTAAAAGGCAACATTGCGATGAGTTGATTAGTTTAAATTAAGAACTCCGTTTTTACAATTATAAATATCTCCACAGACCTTTCTGCTTAAATTGTATATTTTTTCATAATGTACCTATTAAAGAAAGTGGAAGTTTTTGCCTACATCCGTCCAGTAGTTTTACTCACGTTAGTCCGGGCTACCTGTATACAGGGTGTCCCAAACTTATGGGACATGAAGGGGAAGTACCTTAAATATCGGAGATAGTGAATTTTACTAAAAGAAGACTTTATGTTATTTTTAAAAGTTAGTAATTCTGCATTCATAGATTTTCTAAAAATTACTTGCTTCGTCTGGGAATCGAACCGCCAACTTAAATGTCAAAAAAAATCACCCTACTTTTATGACGCCAATCGAAAGAATAGCTAAAAAATAATAACTCTGCTTAAGTAACATAGTATTTTAAAAGAAAGGACAAAAAGAAAAAAAAAAAAAAAAAAAAGGACAAATGGACCGATTAGATAGCCGGCCCGATCCCCGGACCTTACACCATTAGATTTCTTCTTTTGGGGATACGTGAAAGATATGCTATACAAAAAGCGATACGAGAACGTGGGCGAGTTGCAAACAGAATTGTGCCATATCACATCGAGTGTTCACCATAAAATGATAAGAAAATCAACAGGCAGCGGGCTCATTAAAAGATTGGAGATTTGCGTAAGACAAGAGGGATCACATTTTGAGCATTTAATTAATAAATTTACAAAAAAATACCTTTTAAATTGACTACGGCAGTTTCATGTATGTTTTTAATTTGATTAAAATATTAATTTCACGTTGTTCCTTTCTTTTAAAATACCATGTTACTCAAGCAGAGTTATTATTTTTTAGCTATTCTTTCGATTGGCATCATAAAAGTAGGATGATTTTTTTTGACATTTAAGTCGGTTCGATTCCCAGACGAAGCAAGTAATTTTTAGAAAATCTATGAATGCAGAATTACTAACTTTTAAAAATAACATAAAGTCTTCTTTGAGCAAAATTCACTATCTACGATATTTAAGGTACTTCCCCTTCATGTCCCATAAGTTTGGGACGCCCTGTATATAGATTACAATGCACTTAAGGGGAACCGATGGTCAGTTAGCTGTGTTGTCGAGAGTACCTATTGTTTTGCTTTGAAATGGAACGAAACAAAACAAATGGAACTCAGTTCCAATTTAGAACGGTATACTATATGTCTCTCGTAAATGTCGAAATCTCGCGAGATCCCGCCTACGTCTGATATCTCGCGTGATTGTATTCCTCCCTAGTATGTACCTATGTTATGTGGACAAGAAAATTATATTTCACGGGCTAAATAATACAGTCTAACGGCTTGATGAATTTTGACCTGTATAATATACTTATAATAATATACTAGCTTCTGCCCGCGACTGCGTCCGCCTGGAACTCGTTTATATCGTAGCACCATACAAACTTCCATCCCCAATTTCACCCCCTCCGGGGATAGTTGCCGAGATGAAAACTATCCTATGTCCTTCCCCGGGCTCTAAACTATTTTCATACCTTTCATCTCAATCGATTCAGCGGTTTAAGCGTGAAGAGGTAACAGACAGACAGACAGACAGACAGACAGACATACAGACACACTTTCACATTTATAATCTTAGTATGGCTAAGCAGTTGGGTTCTTTGAAAAATCTTTTGATTTCACTATTTTGTAGGCACGTTTATACTCATACATAAGTACCAGAATATTCGCACCTCGCATGCCGGAAGAGTTATTGACCGATCCATAAATTCCTACCGGCCTAGCTAGCTTACACTTGTAGGTTGGTCTTGACCTCTGAGTTCAGCGGTCAACGTCACCAACGCCATACTAAACCTAGGAATTGCGATTTCGAAGCGAGGTGATAACCATTCGTATGCACGTAAACGTTTTGGAACAGTCGAGTAGCCAAAACTTTGAGAGCGACGCATTTATAAACATACCTATTTCTTACTTGAATCACTAAATACATTTCAGCGCTACATTGTGAGATCGAGACTTAAGCATAAAATAAAGTTTATCTTAGTTTGTGTGGTAATTTGTTATTGACAAGCACCTTTCCTGGAATGGACAGCTTTCCGAGGTGAGTCAGAAGGACACTGGTATACTTTGCGCGCAATATGTATATATGTTATAAAAACTTCCTACCAGTGAGCCCTTATTACTAAAACCTTACTTGTGCAGTCCTACCTCTTATCGTATATGCTGGTGTGTGCACTACGAGTATATACTCGTAGGTGAGGGCCCGTTCGGATACGCTTCGACCCAGTGGAATATTTTATACAGTTGCCCTCTCCTTTATGCCTACTTAAAAGCTCGTTCCATCATTTCCACAAACCAGATGCCGCAGCTCAACGGGAGTACCTTGAATTCCTTTGCTTGTGGATAGCTGTTACCAAAGTATAATTAATTCTTTGTCAGACAAGGGCATGACATTCACATAGTAAGTGTTCCATAGTCTCATCCTCCTCGCCACACATTCTACAGTCTAAGCTGTCCGATAGTCCCGTCGTGGCCAAAAGATCCTTGACCACGAAGTGACCTGTGGACACCCCCGATATGATTCTGAGTGGCTTTCTGCTGGATTTCCAAAGCTTTTTGGTCCAACCCGTATCCACTCCTTCTATGAACTCTATGTAGAGCCTCATTCCTCCGCTCGTGCTGAAACCCTCCCTTACCTTATCACGCGATAAGTGACAAGATTGGAGCGTCGTCTCGGTCGTCGGTGTCAGCCAGTGACGGACATCTTGTCACTTATCGTGTTAAGGCCGACTATGATACGGGGTGTGTTGTAAGACCATCTAGTCTAAGTAGAATTTTCAAATTACTTTAGCGCTGTGTATATTCATTCTTCTGAAGGTATCGGAAAGGATGTTTATCGCAGTGGCCATTAAGCGTTAGTCTCCTACTCAATTAGAGCTACCATACGCATGCCACTAGTAAACTGTTTGACTCTCCGGTATAGCTTGACCTTTCGATTCGTAATTAATGTGGGTAATTGTAGATCAGACTATTGCTTCTCCAGAGAATGTCCCTTACCGGTACGCGACATGAATGTTTAGTTAAACGTCATTAAATTAACACGCTTAACTGTGACTGATGTGATTACATCGATTTCCTTCAACTTTGGCTCATTAAGAGATTTTTTACAAATAAAAACCGTTTCTTACATTAGGTACATCAATTCACGCCCAACACGGGCCCAAAAGAGATTGGCAGAGCAGAGCACATGAAATGAAATCTTCAGCGATACATTAAATTAATAAACGCTCTGTAGTGTGAAGTTTGTAGAAAAATAGGAACAAGTGACTTCAGAAATTCAGTCTGTGGTCAAACCCATCAAACAGCGTACGGTGCATGCGTACGCTTTAGACGGATAGCCATAAGTATGATAAGTGTTGCAGTGACAGGCAAAGAGAATATGTGACTGGCTCTTCAACCATACTAAACTTATCCGTAATCACTTCCTTCGACAGCCATGGCAAGGAATGTGGCGATGTTCTAACCCGACACACCACGGACACACCGGAAAGATCACTAGCGAAGACAAAAGAAAGAAATATTCTTCAACTAGCTTTAGAAGTAGCCTTCGTTCGCGTTGAATTCGTTTTGTAAGAGTTTTACTGGCAAATTCATCTTACTTAATTAGTGCGATGTGTTCGATTTCTTCCCATCATCGTCAGTTCTACATTCCTCTCACTTTTTTAATGAGCGCAACAGTTCAGCACATTTCGTAATAAAATGCCGTGGTTTTAAAGAATGTGTTTAAACGATTAACTTAACTTTAATGCATGGTGCATTTACCACCCATGACGACAGCTGTAGTCCAGTCAACAGCGCACTTAATGAGGGTTTCCAGAATGCATTATGTTATCAGCTGGTAGATAGATCGAGGGATCAATATCCACCAATGTTTAATCATCGTCACTGATTGGTGGATGTCAAAAGCTACTATTAAAACATCAAAAGGACAGAGGTCCTCACCAGCACTAACCAACCCCCTAGATACCCTCATAGCAATAATTCTTCAAACGTTCTGGCAAGTACTCAATTATTGTTAAAGGTATAGGAAGAGTAAAACCCTTCTCTACTTGCCAGAAATCATCATAAAAGGAGAGTTGCTCACTCACCTGACAACGCGGGGAGAACTGTTACTCGCGTCCGCAGGAACTACCTACCACAACCCTGCACGTGTCCCCTGGGTGGTACTAAAGAGTGACAAACTTTAAAAAGGCCAAAATATTGTTTGCCATACGATTAAATAAATCATAAAAGGAGAGGTTAAGAGCCCTATTGATTGGGGTACCAGTGACTCATGCGCATAAATAATACAGTAATTAAGCCAGTCAATCTTGTCCCTTACAATTCACTTTATTACATAATTCTTCACACCCGCCGTCGTTGCTAAAGTACCAAGTAGTAAGTTGTTTGACGAGTATGGCTTTCAAAAGGTGAAGGAAAGGGCAACAGTGGGCGTATGGATGTCATGGGTCCAGTTGTCCTTGAATGGCAAGGTGATTTTTTATAGGTTAATTCACGAAAGGTGTGAATGGAGTGAAAGAGTGGTTGACCCGCAATAATATGTGATTGAAGAAGGCTCCACGCAGACGAAGTCGCGGGCGGAAGCTAGTCTCAAATAAGCTGTGTCAAAAATAAAGCTGTGGCTACTATTCTTTTGAATTACAGGTATTTAGATTTCAAGTCACTTTCGGGGAAGAACTCTGAATTACAGGTATTTAGATTTCAAGTCACTTTCGGGGAAGAACTCTGAATTACAGGTATTTAGATTTCAAGTCACTTTCGGGGAAGAACTCTGAATTACAGGTATTTAGATTTCAAGTCACTTTCGGGGAAGAACTCTGAATTACAGGTATTTAGATTTCAAGTCACTTTCGGGGAAGAACTCTGAATTACAGGTATTTAGATTTCAAGTCACTTTCGGGGAAGAACTCTGAATTACAGGTATTTAGATTTCAAGTCACTTTCGGGGAAGAACTCTGAATTACAGGTATTTAGATTTCAAGTCACTTTCGGGGAAGAAATCTGAATTACAGGTATTTAGATTTCAAGTCACTTTCGGGGAAGAACTCTGAATTGCCTCCTTGCCATTGCCAATAAAACATGCAATTAGTAATCTTTGTTTATTTTCCCTATTAAATTGAATAATAGCAAATTACAGATAACGATTGACAAATATTGACCTAAACGTGATAAACCTTAAGAGCCACTCTACAATACGAATCAACAACTTTTTGTAATATTGTTACAGAAGATTAATAACGTACCTAGTTAAAAATACTATAACTACCATTATTGTATTTTAGCTACGCTAATCTAACGTTATTACGAAAAGTTGTTGACTCGTTATCATCAAGAAATTAGAGTTGGCCTCCAATTTACAGAAGACCGCATAGCCCTAATAACACAACTACTTGCTCTGTGGGTAGGTCAAAATTCAAAAATACCTGGTCTATAGTTAAGGGCAAGATTCAAGCCATAAAATGTTTTAATACAGTACGTGCTACTTTCCCGCACTAGTGCAGAAAAGAGCACTTTTCGTGCAAATGTCGAAACTTTAAAGAGCCATATGTACAGAAATCGTGTCGATTTAAAACACTACCTACGGTCGTGTTTTAATTTATCACCACTCGTTGCGAATTTCCTATTTTCGGCACTTGTATCGTAAATAACTATTAGTCGTATACAATACAATTATAATTACTGAAGTGAAGGCGCCGGTTATGCCGATTAAAGAGTCCAACTAAAAGTTACGAGTAGATATAATAAAGACAATAGAAATGACAATAGACCTATCTTAGGCGTCTCATCATCATCATCATATCAGCCGAAAGACGTCCACTGCTGGACATAGGCCTCGCCCAGAGTGCCACAAAGACCGGTCCTGCGCCACCCGCATCCAGCGGTCTCCCGCGACCTTTACCAGGTCATCGGTCCACCTTGGGGGGGGGCCTGCCCACGCTGCGCCTTCCGGTACGTGGTCGCCACTCGAAAACCTTTTCACCCCAACGGCCATCGATTCTACGTGCAATGTGCCCCGCCCACTGCCACTTAAGTTTAGCGATTCGGAGGGCTATGTCGGCGTCTTAGGCGTCTACTGTCCATAAACTTTGGCAATATCCACACTATCCACAGGGAAGGCGCGAGAAGAATAAATGCTAAGTACTCTTATGATACGATACCGGTTAACGCAGTCGCACCGCTTCGGGGATGATTCCGAGTGGGACAGTGGGCGAAAGGTGACCTAGTCCAAGGCTGGTGAGGGCTAGCCAAAACCACCGCCTCGAGGACTAGGGTATCGGGAACGTCTAAGGTTGACGAGGACTGGCCACAACCAACGCCTGAAAGACGCAGTGGGAAAGGGAGGGGGGCAGCGCTATACGAAGCGGACTCCGGAGAACACTCGTTACATTTCTGTATGACCCAGCCCAGGAAGGCCCAGCGATGTATTCAAAACAATTTTTTTGACCAATATTTTATTTTTATTCGTATAGTAAGAACAAAAACCGGACAAGTGCGAGTCGGACTCCCCCACCGACGGTTTCGCACTTAATTAACGTTTTTTGCGGCTGTATCTTTTTTTTTATACGTTATCTTAGAAGTTTGTTTTTCACAGCTTCAAGGGACTGAGACCTGAGTATATGGTTTTTTCATTTCGAATTTCAATTTGATAGCTCCACGTGTTCCCGAGATAAAGGGTCTGACAGGCAGACAGACGGACAACAAAGTGATCCTACAATAGTTCCGTTTTTACCTTTTGAGGTACGGAACCCTAAAACAGCGTCAGAGTAGGTCATTACTTCTCGTGTTCTAGTAGTTTTCAGCTTTCGAATTGGTATGTGCGCATTTCCCATTGAATTTTTTCTTTTGTGCATATAGCAGTGCTTTCAGAGAACTGTCTGACCTTTAACCTTTGTTGACAATGCAAAAACGGCTGGCATTAAAGCCAACGAGTCGTGAGATCGAAATGGAGGCTTGAAATGAAAAGTTCATCCGGCTAGAATGGCCATCTTTTTTAGGATTCAGTCAAGAAGGAACCCATATACTTTAGCCATGACCGACTATCCGTCTGCTTCTTAGGTCAGTGACTCTTACTACTAGAACGCTGTAATTCGGCTAAGCTAAACATATTAAGTACATGAGTTTTTGGAAACCATTTTCCAGCATAGTGATCCGTGATATTCGGATTTAAAGTGGCCTACCTCAATGGGATGCAGGCGTGATTGTATGTAGATAGACCTCATTCCTCCTCCGCTTCGCGTTTTTCCTGGTTGTATCCTAAAGGAGCCTGGGGTCCGCTTTCGCCATCTTACTTTCCACCCAGAGGGAAAGCCTTGTTGAGATTAGAACGGCTCCCTCGTGACGTTTATCGTTCACCGAAAAACTACTGTTAAATATCAAATGTTATTCCGCTCGAGCCCACGGGGTTCGAACCCACGCCCTGTATTTTGAAAGTCGCAAACCTTACTGATCGGCTACAGTGGCTGGAAACACATTTTCAGAAACAGTACACTTTTCAGGATTTTTATAGAACAAACCAAATGTATTCTACACAATTACCTTCTACCTTACCCAAAAAGTAAAGGGTTTCTGAGAAAAAAAAAGACCAGGTTGCACTCCGGGAGTGCCGGCAGAAGTGAAAACTCAATAACATTGTAACAGTTTTTCGATCAGGTCACGTGACATCTTACGGTGTCACCCTAAAAATGAATTTGGCGCTAATTTATAAACAATTATCAATTATTTAGGCGGACGGGCCGCGGGCGCGTTGGGTGCGACGGGCCGGCTCATCCGCCGCCGGCGGCGAACAAAATACCAATTTGATTTTGCCATTGCCAAATATTTTTCAAAGCTTTATCTCTTTAGGAATAACGTCCAAATTCAAACTATTCGAATTTGCAAGAACAGCGGACGGCGGCGGTAAACAAAATATCAATATTTTTTTGTCGTTGGTAAATATTTTTCAAAGCTTTGTCTCTTTAGGAATAGCGTCCGAATTCGAACTATTCGAATTTGCTCAATAGCAAAACGGTGAAGGACGCGTAAACATAATTACAAATTTATTTGCAGAATATGCTATTGCAAAAAGTGTTTAACGGCTTTATACTCTTACGAATAGCGTTCAGTTTTGAATGAAGTCGAATCGGCTAGCAGCAAAATATAAAAGTTTGTGACCTCCTTCACATCTGACGTCACAAAAATCTGTCGCGTATTTAACAATTTTTCCCCATCCCAAAAAGTGCTCAGCGCCGCTAAAGAAGTTTTCACTTCAAAAAGTTCGATGAAAAGAAAATTCGGCGAAACATTCATTCGATGAAACGTTTGTCGGTAAAACAAGGGTAAACCATTTATTTCACAAGAACGGATAGATACCAATTACTAAGTCAATAGCCACTGTAGCCGACATGGGTAAGATATGCGACTTTCAAAATGGATTCGATGAAACGTTTGTCGGTAAAATAGGGGACTCCCGAAATAAATAAATAAATAGTCCTCGTTGACTGGGGTACATATTGGCGAGGGCTGGAAACGGCGGCCGCATGTCTGAATAACTGCCGTGTCATCGAACTGATAGTGACTAGGTCGATAACCCTTAATGCATTGTGTAGCCTACAATGCAATGGACGATTTTTTGGAATTGTATTCCCAACTTTGGTACCACTGTTCGGTATAAAAAATAAAAGTCATGGGTTTTAAAGGATACGTGTTAATCAACTGCCTGTTTTAAATAAATCGTAAAATCTATGCTAGAAATTATAAACAGGAAATAACTTCTATTCTTCTTCTTGGTCGTATCCTCATGTCTGAAGGGACGTGACGTCTATGGGTGACTTTCAACCACTGCTCTCCAGACCCCGTATCATGGTCGGCCTTATCACACGATAAGTAACAAGATAGAGCCTCCGTAACTGGCTGCACCGTTCAATTGAACGAGACGACGCTCCTATCTTGTCACTTATCGCGAGCTAAGGCCGACCATGATACGGGGTCTGGCCATTCTATCTTGAGCCTTTTCTATTATTTAACTTCTATTTGACCCAATACGCACTATCGACTAGTTGCCGGCGACTCAATCGACGGCGACCGTGACTTTCTAAAGTGGCCGTCAATAGAACTTGCTAAATATGTAAACAAACAATGTATTGAAATTGACGTTTTAAATGTCAATTTCAATACATTGTTTGTTTACATAGTTAGCAAGTTCTATTGACGGCCACTTTACAGTTTATATGGGCGTTTACGCACTCAGTCGCCGGTCGCCCGCCTATGTTTTGGTCGCCGAGAGACTAAGTCGCCGGCGACTAGTCGACAGTGCGTATTGGGTCTTATTTACACTGATTTTACATCATTCTTTGGCCATCCAGCGTGGCAACGCCGTCAGTGACATGGGAACTTTCGGGCCACCAACTATCCGGGCGGACCTCTTTGTTAGTTTAGGTTAGTAAGTAGTACGTATTGTTGACGAAGTCTGTTGCGAATTATATCATTGTTAGATACGTGCCTAGGGAGATGTGTTTTTGTACACACTTGACGAAGCCTGCGTTGCGGATATGTTACTGAACTTATGAATACATATTTATTATTTTACATCTAGGTATTTGGATATTTTATAATCGACAAAATAGTCGTTAGCTAGACGCATGCTCATCGGTGGTGGGACAGGTGCCTAATCTCTAGCCTACCTACAAGCCACTTAAAGTGGCCGTCAATAGAAATTGCTAACTATGTAAACAAACCGCCATATTGAAATTGTCTTTCACTATGGCGGTTTGTTTACATAGTTAGCAAATTCTATTGACGGCGACTTTACAAGGAAACATTGGTAATGAATTTTCAATCAGCTGTAATAGAAAATAGAGTGTTTCGTTTGGTTTTAATCGAAAGAAACAAATGAAATGCAAATGTGGTCCAATCTTAAGCTGCGTCTGCTGCGCCAATGTTTTCGATGTTTTTAAACATCTTAACTGTTAAGAACTGTTTTCTCCTAAAACCATCTTTATATTTTTTGATAACCTTTAACGTACATGTCATTATTTTATCTTAACTACTGTTGTGTTGATACATAATATAGCTTGTCACTAATCCATGAGTTTTTTTTCTTTAACTGATAAATTAGTTTTATCATGGTAGCAGATCGTAAGGAATCGAGTGAAAGTTATGAATAAATCGAGTGTGTTATAAACCTAGTTTTTAAAACAATCCAGAAAGACAAAGATTCAAGATTCAATCACTTAGTTGCAAAACAGACATCGGTCACCTGGAAGGTGGAATAAACTGGTCTACTTAGAAATTCAAGGCAACACTTACTACGAGGTATGCCCGGTGGATTGGATGCGGAAACGGTACTCTCTCCCATGAAACCTACTAGTACTAGCACAGCCGAAGAAATGTCTAAGTATAATAAAGCTCTTGATCACTACAGCGAAATTGATAGTTCCGCATTACTACTGCTTACTGCAAATATGTAAGACGAAACTCTTAAGAAAATCATGCGTTTTAACTCATCTAAAGAAGTTTGGGACGAATTACATCGTTTATTCGATGGCAAGTCTGAAGACAAGAGTTACACATTATGCATGGAGTTTTTCGGCTATTGTAAAGATCCGTCACATGACATCACCACTCATATCTCCAAAATCAAAACCATTGGTCAGATTTGAAAACCGAACTGATGAAGATAGTCGAATCAGAATGACCAGATATCTTGGTAATCTGCAAAATTCTCGATACTCTACCTGAAGCCTATTTTCCTTTCAAATCGAGCTGGATGCTGATGGCGAAGACAGACAAGACTATAGAAAATCTGACTACGCAGCTTTGTGCCTATGAGCGTTCCGCCTCATTTAAGAACGAAGGTCCTGCAGAAGCTCTAGCTCTACAGAATAGCCAGCCAAGCCAGAAAATAAACAGGGACCAAGCAACTTGAACCTTATGCTCTTGCCAGTCACTACGGATGTGAACTCAATGCTTACGAATTATGATACAGAGGCCTGGTTTGTTGACAATGGAGCAACTAGTCACGTCACTTGCCGGAACGATTTCTTCTCTACTTTCGAGCACTTTAAGGATACCCGTACAGTGACGACTGCGAATGGAGCTACTGTCAAAGCAGCAAAGGTATTGTTGATTTGAAAACTACTATTAATGGCAAGGAATCCAGATTAAGACTCTGTGATGTATGGTACGTACCTGACGTTATGCGAAACCTATTCTCTGTACTGGCCACTCAAGATAGACTAAATTTAAGAGTGTTTTCATGTCTGAAAGGGAACACTGCTCCTTGAAAGTTGATGGAAATGCAATATTGACTGGCAAAAGAATCAAGAACGGCGGCCTATACTAAGCTGAATGTAGAGACTATTACAAAGTCAACTCCTGATCTGAATGCTTTGTTAGCAGATAACTTACTACAACTTTACCACGAACGGTTAGCCCATCAAAATAAAAAACACGTCAAAGGAGTTATTGAACGGGAACTTGGAATTAAAGTTCGTCTAGATTCTGAGTTATGTACCGGATGTATTTATGGTAAGACTCATAGTCCAGGCAATGAACTGACAACTTGTATGAAGAAATTGTCAATTTTGGAAATAATTTATAATAGCTTATTTTTTATGTGTAACGGATATATTATCAATTAAATAGTTACCCAGCGACAAAATCCGGCAAAATTTCAGACATCGAAAAAATGATAAGTTAACTGGCTTCTGAAAAGTCAGTAAAAATATTAATAAATGTTTTTGTCTTTATTTTGGTTCATTTACATTTGCTCTATAATATTCAAGATAAATCGTACAAAAAAAGATAATGCATGCTTCATTTAAATCTACATAATTACTTCCGGGTGGAAAGTTTGTCGGATTATTGACTAAATCATCTTAGTCTTATAACATTTTCAAATGAAATCAACAAAAAAAACGCTATTATAAATTAATGTTTTTCAAAACCGTATTTTGCCTGGAGTATCAGCGGAAATCGTTTGGAACAAGAGAACGAACAAAGTAGCCTGCAGAAATTATACTTACACGCTGATGTGTGCGGCCCATTCCCTCCTTCCTTCAACAAATTCCGTTACTTTGTTCTGTTTAAAGACGACTTCAGCAAGTACCGTCACGTTTATTTCATGCGACAGAAATCGGAAGTCACCTAAGATAAGATAAGATAAGATAAGATTTCTTTATTGTCAGAACTGTGTACATTTAGTTGTTGTGGGTAAAATAAAGTCCAACAGCTTGCCCATTTCGGACGTACAATAATAAACTTAAAGCTAGTCAAATATACTAAAACAATAACAACAATAGTATTTCAACATAATTTTAACCGTGTGTACGTGTGTGTAAAATATTCATATAAATTGTAGAAACTTTTTATTACTAGCCATTTGTTGAGCTTATTTTTAAATGTGATACCATTTAACAACTTAATATGTTCAGGTAGGTGATTAAAAATCTTAATTCCCGAGACATAAGAGCTCTTGCTAAGTATAAAACTAAAAGATCTAACTGTACATACATTATATTTATATTGTGTTCTTATATACTTTTTTATGTCACTTTTTTTGGTAAAAATGTCATTTCGTTCCTTAACTAATATGCAAATTTCTAATATATAAATACACGTCACAGTCAATATTTCATTGTCTTTAAAACATCTCTTAGGGATTCCATATTTCTCAACTTAAATATATTTCGTAGACCTAAAGCTCCGACAGTTTTTACAGGAATGTAAAGTAGCTGGATATACTGTAAAAGAATTCCTGAGTGATAATAAAGGTGCATTCTACGAGAAGCTGGAATAAGACAAAGGCTCACGATGCCGTATACGCCGCAACAAAATGGCCTGAGCGAACGTGAAAATAGAACCTTCGTCGAAGCTGCTCGCACAATGATGCATGCGCATGAAGAATTACCTCTCGCTACAAGCCAGCAATCAGTCACCTAAAAATAATTGGGAGCGAATGTTACGCTCATATTCCTCAAGCAAAGAGAGTGAAGCTGTCCAAAAAGGCTGAGAAATGCATCCTAATTGGATATGACGGTGATGAAGTCTACCGCCTATTAAGTTAGATTGGAAAGCTAATAAGGTCAAGGGACGTTATATTTAATGAGACAGTACTTACACCATGTGGCCCAGGTGATTTGGAAGAACCGCAATCTGTTGAAATCTATTTTCCACTTTCAGAACCACCGATGTGTGATGCAAGGGGGGATGATTGCACAGAAAATGGCTCAGATCGCACTACAAGTAGCACTACTTCGACTGTGCCTCCCACATTGCCATTCATGTCGACAGTCAGAAAGTTGGAAGCCAAGATACAGAATCATTTCAACCATCTGCAGAACCATCACTGCTAGGGTCACCTCTTTATGAAGATGCTTTAGATGATGATGATGATGATGATAATTTTGAGGCACCAAGAAGAAGAAGAAGAAGAATACCAATGCAGACGGCACTCTCGATAAATTCAAGGCAAGACTAGTTGCTCGAGGATATACACAGAGAAAGGACATCGACTATGATGAGACTTTCAGCCCAGTTGCCAAATGACAACAATTAGATCTATCTTAAGCGTTGCTGCAAATGAAGGTTTGAAACTCACACAGTTTGATGTGTCAACCGCATTCCTGTATGGTTCACTAAACAAAGAAATTTACATGCATCAACCTGAAGGCTACTCCGATGGATCAAAGAAGGTGTGTAGACTTCAGAGAAGCCTATATGGGCTAAAGCAAGCTCCTCGGTGCTGGAATAAATGCATGGTGGATTATTTGAAGACTATTGGATTTAAACAAAGTGATACTGACCCCTGCTTATTTATCCGAAACCGTGGGAATAACAAAATCATTCTTGCTCTCTGTGTGGACGACGGCCTGGTTGCTGCAACAAATCAGGAAGATTCTGAAAAGTTTCTAAGAGTTGAAAAGAAGATTCAAAATTACTATAAAACATGCATCCTATTTTCTAGGATTAGAAATAAAGGACCAGAACGGTGATATCAAAGTATCACAGAAGCACTACGCACAGAAAGTGTTAGATAGATCGCTTTGGAGTGAGTGATTGCAAGCCTGTAACAACTCCTATACAAAAAGATGGATTGCCAAATCTGGATAAAGCGGTGGTAGAGCCTACTTCGTTTCCGTATAGAGAAGTTGTGGGAGCTCTTGCATACTTGACCGTAGGAACCAGACCAGATTTAGCATACGCTGTGAGCGTTGTATCCCAATCTCTAGAAAATCCTTCTAGAGAAGACATCCAGAAGCTACAACGTATCCTAAGATATATCAAAGGAACTTCAGACTATGGAATAATTTTTAAAAGGAGATACAATACTGGAATTCTGGAATGTTACAGTAATTCCGATCATGGTGGAGACCGAAACACTGGACGGTCAACATCGGGCATATTATGCTTATACTCTGGAGGAGCAATATCTTGGGCGAGTCGACGACAAACACGTGTTGCCATCCAGTACTGAAGCCGAACTGGTTGCTGCCAGTGAAGCAGCGAGAGAAATTGTCTGGATCAAAAGACTCTTTGGTGAAATATCTGAGTTGAAGGGGATTCCCAATTTGAAGGTCGATAATGATGCAGCCATAAAGATCTCACATAACCCAGAACTCCACAGAAGAACCAAGCATATTGCTATAAGGGTCGTTCCGCGTAACTCGGACATGACAACTAAAAAATTAACTATTGAATTTAGAATGTGTTTGAATGTAGAATAAACAAATGAGGGTAGCAGAACAAATTTTATAACCTTAAGTCAATAATAAGTCAACGGTTGTCATAATTCCCGACATTGTAAGTGCTGCTTGCGGAATCAACTACGAACGTAAAATGAGTGATTATCTGGGGGCACGGGAGTGCCCCCGCCAAGACGAGCCAAGCGAAGCGCAAGGGCACTACCTACCTTTTCTCGAAGCGCTTCGTCGTATTTTTGAACCTTCGTAACTTGGGTTCGGATTATACCATTTAAACAACATTTTCGGGATATGATGTCAGTGGTTGACTTATTAAAACTATAAAGTTTCAATTGCATAGCTCTTATACTTTAGATTTTATTGATATCTAAAATACCCCGATTTCGTCACTGACTCACTGATGATCATCAATATTCTTAAGGTTCTTCCTGAAGTCCTAGAAAGCTGAAATTTGGTATGTAAGCTAGTAATAGTATACAAACAACGAAAAAATCTTAAAACTTGAAACTTTTACCCCCCCAACCCCTTAAACTAGGGGGTGAAAGTTTGTATGAGACTTCCGCAAATTTTGATGCTAGAAGGTCCTTGTTATCCTTGTTATAAATAATAAGATATGTATTTCAGGATTTTTAGTAAATCACCCCCCACTCTTTAAATGAGGGGATGGAAGTTTGTATGGGTTTTCCCATTCACTTCTTTAGAAATTACCTTACAAAAAGGAATGAGATCCCACCAAAAACATTACATGTAAAGTGATGCCAAGACTCCATAGCTCATAAAGCTTTCAGCGTGAAAAAGATATCAGATCGCAATTAGCGCCAAGCTTCCACGCTCTACAAATTCTATATCTTGGCTAAAAAGTATAGACCCGTCACTTATTAATATCATCATAAATTCATTCGGCGTGAAAGTCTATGCGGCGACCGGGATGTGCCCAACAAAGCTATACTTTTTAGCCAAGATATAGAATTTGTAGAGCGTGGAAGCTTGGCGCTAATTGCGATCTGATATCTTTTTCACGCTGAAAGCTTTATGAGCTATGGAGTCTTGGCATCACTTTACATGTAATGTTTTTGGTGGGTAAATATTACGACTTTAATTGATTTTACACAAATATCTCAAGCATTCGACAAAGGTGTAAAAGAAAAACCAGGTTATTGTCCCCAAATTATACATGACACCGAAATGGAAAAACAAGATGACATAAACCCACTAGCTGAATAAAAAAATATAATTTATACCCTTTATTACAATTTATTATATCTAATTCTAATAATAATAAGTAAAAAATATGCTATTTGATTGCTAGAAATGATAAAAAAATATCAAAATATTCTAGGTAGTCGCAAGTAACGTGACTCACGAAATCGCCGTAACGTGAGTTCGTATGGTTTTATATTTAATTTCATTTGGTTAACTATTATAGAAGAGCTTGATTATTTATGTATTTTTGTTAAAACTAATTCATTCAATAATCAAAGGGAAATCAATAAACGCAAAAGACGTAAAACTCCGTGTCCATTTCTTGTAACGTGAGTCACGGAGTTATTTTCCACTTTTCTCCAATTTTTATAATTTGTTGGAGAAAAAGTACTTCGATAAATGATTCGCAGTAATGTACTCTGTGATATTATTATCAAGTTTTCGATGTAGAAAGCACTAGATCTCAAATTTAAAGATTGTTAGGAATAGTGACTGCAAAGTAACGCGAGTCACCGTGGATTTACCCATAATAAATTTTTATGTAAGAGAACTCGTTGCTGATGGCGAAATATGTGTGGAATATGTTCCCAGCGAGTTCCAATTGGCGGATTTTCTGACCAGGGTGTTGCATAAGCCTCAGATTGAATCAATAGCAATGAAAATTGGTATGGTCCGTTAAGGGTTGCTAAAGAAAGGAGGATGTTAAGAACTGTTTTCTCCTAAAACCTTCTTTAAATTTTTTGATAACCTACGTAGCACATACGTAGATTTCCCCAATCTAGGCGGCCAAAAACATTTTATCGTATAATCGAGTTTAATATGGGATATTTAATAAAAAAACCTTGTATTCTTTTATAATTAAATATTATTTCAATAAATAAGTTAAAAAAAAGTAATATTTTTTTTTATATAAAAAAATTATATCAAAAATTAATTTAAGCTATAAAAATACACTTTTGCATCTTAGTCATTTTCATATACAGTATAAAATAAATAAAAGTATACAAAAAACATAAAATTTACAGAATATGAGAATACTTTTATTATCTATTCGGCTCAGCAGCCATTAGCCTCTCTCGTGTTGGAGAATTCGTTATTTCCTTGAGGACTTTTGAAGCATCTCTTTTTCCACCTGTTTGTAAACACACTTGTGCAGCATGGACTATGATATCATCATCTACAGTAGCTCGGATTTCTTCTGTTTTCCTCCTTTTGGTCCGTTCACTCGATTCCGCAAATAATTTGTTGGGACGACCCTGCCGATGAATCGTTTCACAAGGGATTTCGAAGGTTCCTTCCAACCAAGCCTGATTTTGAGTTAAAAACAGATCTTCTCTCCTCTTTGCAGTTATCCACCTTTGCTTTATTTGTGCCTTTAAGTTCGAAAACTTACGTTTGAGGTTCTTTTTACTTTCTTCGGTGTGGCCATAACACTCCAAGAGATTATTTTCCAATTTCTCCAAATTTTCACTGAAACTTGGTAAATTCTGTTCTTTTATCTGTTCATACAAATATTTACGAGTCACTTCTTTAATACCAGAAGCACTGGATAACTCTGAAATAAAAAAAAAACGAATAATGTTAAAGTAGAAAAATGTGAAGACGTTTTAGAGTTTTTGCCCTGTTAACTTAGATTGGTTTAGAAATTGCGAGTAGCACGTAGTAGCAGCCGTTTTCACCGGTTTTGTTATGTTTAATATGTAACCAAAATTTTAAAATATTAATGGTCGCTAAGACGGACTAAAATGCATTTCAAAACAACCTTTAAACTTTGATAACTAAGAAAAAGTATCATTAAAAAAGGTCTCAACTTTAACTTATCATTTAGTATGAAAATAAGGTGAAAAGAATAAATTTTATGAAGCAAATACATAGATTCTTACCTGAATTATTAGAATCCATCACGTTAACGTCACTTTAGATCGTAAAAAAATAATTATGAACTTTGTAAGTAAGAGTAAATTTAACGCGCTTAAAACTGATATGCACACTGCTAGCGATGATCTAGTTTTGAATACCTGTTGATAAGCACATGCTTTATCAAATAAGTTAAATAGGGTGGGGGTGGGTCCCCAGGAATGTCAACTATATAAGGTAATTAGTAAATTATACCGATAATGAATTTCACTAATTGGACTTTTGGCCGCCTAGATTGGGGAAATCTACGTATGTGCGTAGGTACATGTCATTATTTTATCTTAACAACTGTTGTGTTGATACATAATATAGCTTGTCACTAATCCATGAGTTTATTTTCTCTAACTGATAAATTAGTTTTATCACTAACATGTTATCCGTCCGTTTCGGCAAACAAATAAGGTATTGTTTTGATTGGCAAAACATTTTTGACGTTTAAAAAATACCACGAAAACATGGCGCAGCGGACGCGACTTTAGAATGGTATAAATTCCACTGAAAAGGTCGATGCTTTTTAATACGTGGTAGGGTGGCCACAGGTTCAGAGTCAGCTGCCACTTTAGGCGCTCCGAAGCGCGTAACAGTGTCAAGATCCGATCTAGGAACCTGACGTGATTTAACCTAAACAACCAAGCCATCCAACCTCTCAGCTGTCGAGTATTTTAAAAAGAAGATATGTCTCCTGCGACGATCAGTTGTCAATAGCTTCAGATACGAGCGAAACATAACAAAGAATGCTCTCTATATGTCAATACTGAACTTAAATGTTTTTGTTGAGAGATTGTTACCATGGGTAGCATTTTAACAAATGTTTAAACAGCATTTGTCATATATGTACTTATATTACCACAGAAACTTCCGTTAAGGTAAGCTCTGATACTCGGTTTTGCACATACCTACATAAACTCAAGCCTTTATTTCTAAAAAGTAGGTCTCTGTGATACTCGAAGCACACAATGTCAATATTTTATTGCATGTTTAAGATTAGCACATACTTCGGCGTGAAAAGGAATTGCCAGCCTCGTATCGCTGCGCTGTCCTGTCCGGCAGTCCGGGAATCGCTATTTTTCCGGCCTCTGTAGTAATGTACTACCTTTTCCTGTGCCACTTCTAGCCATTGTAGGTTTATAGATGGAGATGCAGTGTAATGTGTCTATAACTTATCGCCCAAAACATATTTCAACCCCATTCTCACAGCCAACGCTTATGATAGCCACGGAATGAGAGCGTGTTGTTATTATATAACTCGAAACCACTCGGAGAATTCTGTAAGCTTTAAGGAAAATTGCTCGTAACAATTGCTCGTGTTTTTTCAGGGCTTCATTCAGGGCTGATACTAACTTTGTTACTCAAGTCAACAATCAAATTCTTGCGAATACCTATACCTACGATTCCTACAATTTGAAGCAGTACAACTTCATGTTTACGTCCAAAAGTTTCAAAAGATGTTGGCTGCTAATATTCAAAAGTATTTGTGCATAGGTTTGGCAACGAAATCAGATTTCGGCGCTGCGGGCGTCATAAAGCTGACCGACCTTATGATCCTTTCTGGAAAACGACGACACATCGTAGAAAGCTTCTAACTCTCCCAAAAAGTATATGAATAGTCATAAATAACCAATATACTAAAATAATAATATTGCAACCAAGACTAGATACTAATATCCTACTTAATATTATAAATTTGGATGTTTGGAGGTTTAGATGTTTGTGACTCAATCACGCTTAACGGCACCACCGATTTGGATGAAATTTTGCACGAAGATAGTTTATAGCCTGTATTAAAATAATGGAAAGTTTTTTATCCCGGGTCCACGCAGCAAGCAAAAATGTATTTGTTACATAATTTTCTTTTATTACAGAGCGGTTGACCCGAGAATGAAACGCGATGAGTCCATAAGGAACATCCGCAGATATTCGTCGTCGCGTCGACTCAGCACACAAGGCCCCGCGCTTAGCCTCGGCTGGCGGCAGAATTCGCTGACTATCAGCACACTTGCCCAGCAGTCGGCTTATCTTACCGATAAACTACAGTAAGTATTCAATTCTGTACTAAGCAGACACTTAAAGAACATTCGAAGACACTCGTCTCGTCCACTTAGCACACAGGGCCCCGCGCTCAGCCTCGGCTGGCGGGCGGCAGAACTCGCTGACTATCAGCACACTTGCCCAGCAGTCGGCTTATCTTATCGATAAACTACAGTAAGTATTCTGTACTAAGCAGACACATAAAGGACATTCGAAGACACTTGGCTCGTCGACTCGGCACACAGAAACTTCTTTAGCGGCGCTGAGCACTTTTTGGGATGGGGAAAAATTGTTAAATACGCGACAGAGTTTTGTGACGTCAGATGTGAAGGAGGTCACTTTTTGCTGCTAGCCGATTCGAGTTCATTCAAAACTGAACGCTATTGGTAACAGTATAAAACCGTTAAACACTTTTTGCAATAGCATATTCTGCAAATAAATTTGTAATAATACCAAGCGTCCTTCACCGTTATGCTATTGTGAAAATTCGGATAGTTCGAATTTGGGCGTTATTCCTAAAGAGATTAAGCTTAGAAAAATATTTACCAACGGCAAAAACAAATTGATATTTTGGTCGCCACCGCCGTCTGCCGTTCTTGCAAATTCGAATAGTTCGAATTTAGAGGTTGTTCCTAAAGAGATAAATCTTTGAAAAATATTTGGCAATGGCAAAAACAAATTGGTATGGGTGGAAAAAAAAAAAAAAAAAAAAAAAAAAAGTATACAGTAATCGAATTTCATACATTTTCCTGGCCGCTAAAAGTTAATACAGTAATGACTTTTAACTTTTTAAATTTGCGCTTGTCAGTAACGAGGAACTTCACTTACTATTTTTGCTTCAGTAAGGCGCACATTGCCGAGCATATTGGAGAAAATGTACTTACTTATTTTTTTAACCCCGACAAAACCAATTTTATTCAGTTCCGTACCAAGCAAAGCAAAGATGCAAAGCTAGACGTTATGTATACATAATTCTAAGCACATAAAACAAGTAAGTTACACAACTTTCTTAGGATTTGTAATTGATGAGCACTGTGACTGGAAAAAGTACGTCGAGACAGTTTGTAGCAAAATCAATAGATTCGTCTAAGATGCTCTTAAGAAAATAAAACATATTGCTTCGCAACTAACTTCCTTAGTGGTTTACCATAGTTACGTCGGATCTGCCTTACGATATGGAATTATACTATGGGGCAACTCAACCAATTCCCATAAAGCTTTCTTAGTGCAAAAAAGATGCATACGAGCTATAGTTATGGGGCCTTCGATCGAGAGATTCATGCAAGCCAATATTTCAATTAAATAAAATCTTCACGCTGGCTTGCATGTACATACTGGAGGCATTTCAATTTGTGAGAAAAAATATGGAGCTCTTTATAGTAAAATATAATCACAACAAGCGTACTATAACTCATGAACCTTTATGTTTACCAGTAACAAAACTGTCTATTTTTAAGAATAATGCGTTCTAAGCGCTAAGCAAAATCTATAACCATATTCCTAAATCAATTGAGAAGTTGCCAACTAATGTTTTTATTAAGGAACTGAGCAAGTGGTTAATACGAGTAGAAGAATGCTTTTATTCAGTCCAAGAATTCTTAGAACACAATTGTGCGAATCCTTATGCCAAGTGACGATATACATATTACAACTTCAATTATAGACCACATCTCAAGATACCACTTAGTGAATTTAATATTGACATTCCATATGATATAAAATCCTCTGCCTTCTCGGCTATGCGTGAAAAGCGAAAGTACAAAATTCCCGTTCCAGAAACAAAAACTGCTTTTGCTAAGAGGTTCCTAGGTTTTCTTCAGCCTTTTGTCTACAATAAAATAAGTGCAGCAATCTCACCACTAAAAGAGTGCTCTGTAAGAGAGATGAAACAAGCGGTAATTAAATGGCTAAAAACGCTTAACTATCAGGACATTGAAGAACTCATAAAAGTAAACAACTGGACTAAAGTTTATACCTACACGTAAACGTAAATACACACACTTACACACACTCACACACACATACGCACATTCACTAACACACGCGCAAAATCAAACTCTCAATCACACCCGTTTAGTACTCACTTAAATTGTACCTAATTAATAATTCGTGTTAATTTTTTGTGTATTGTTAACTCAGTGTATCATTATTTGTAATATTATTGTAATATCTCGCTTATTTGTTTTGTTTTGCGCCATATGTCTTCGGTCTTATCTCTTTTGGTTGACTACCTGCGAGACAGGCTTTGCCTAGGAATACTTTAATTCGAAAATGTTAGTTATAAGTACAGAACCCAGTAGTTTTAAGTTATTTTTGCCTAATATAACTATGCCTATGTATTTAACTGTACTTTTTGCAATAAAAATTTACTTTACTTTTACTTTACTAAATATTATTATTATTTCTTGTTCTATTGGATATTTTATTGTTGTGACATGAAATGATAAACGCTGACATAATGATTATTGTGTTATGTACTTAATTTGCTTGCTATGTTTTCTTTTATCACCATGTTCGGATATTGTTAATATTGTAATATTTTCTATGACCACTCTATAGACTCGTGTTTAAACTTAGATATAAGTACTTATTTATACTTAAATTTTGCATGTCACCGCGTGACGAGATAGATAGTCCTATATATTGTAACTAAGAACATCCACTGTACTCTTTCTTATGCGAATAAAGATTACTTACTTACTTACTTACTTACTTTCTTTCAGAGCAGAAGAACCCGAATACGGAAAAGCAACAACTTTCGCCAAACTAGTAAGTAAAGTCCTAGTACGAATCAGATTTGGCACGTTGAGTCTTGGAGGTTGAGGAACCCTCTGTTTCCCGCACAAGCATTTTAAAAGAGGTCACATGCTGGCTAGTCCCCATCGATTGGTGTAGGCACCAGTTTTCCAGAAGACTGCCATCTGACCTTTTAATGTAAATTTGCACATGGTATAAAAAACGTTAGTGTTATTTGGACGGACAGCACTAACTCCAAGTTCAAAATAAATAAAAACTAAAAGAAACAACTTAGTAACTAGAGAAGAAGAATATTTAAGAGTTGCATAATGGGTACCAATCTTAGCTAATATTAGGTATGAAACCAACCGCTGATTTTCAGGTTAGTCAGGAACTTAAGACGGGTACCTCCTTCACAGTTCAGATTCGCGACACCATGGGAGCTGTTCGTGCTGTTCATCGGCGTCATCATGGCGACCCTGAACGGGCTGTCCGTGCCCATCGGCGTGATCGTGTACGGCGAGTTCACGTCGCTGCTCATCGACCGGACCATCATGAACGGGACGTCAACGCAAACCTGGACGATTGCGCTTTTCGGCGGGGGCAAGTCACTGTACGTAACACTGCTAAGATTTTTATTTCTTCTGGCATCCGTCATCATCATCATATCAACCGAAAAACGTTCACTGGACACAGCCGCGGAGGCCAAGAGCCTTTGGGGGCCAAAGAGTGCCACAATTACTGGTACTGCGCCGCCCACATCCAGCGGACTCTGGCACAGTTACACTGATGATCTAGTACCTAAAGGCCGTCATCTGTATTCCCTGTCAACTATGACTTGGTTGCCTTCAAACCAAAGTGGCCATTCTGAACCAGGGAGCAGGGAGCGGCGTGATCGTATACGGAGAGTTCCACAATGACCGGTTTTGCGCACCCGCATCGGCCGCATCCAGCGGAGTCCCGCACAAGTTGGACTGATGACCTATGTAGTAAAGACGCATACAAAGAGTAAATATTTCTGATCATCACATTTGCTTCTCCAATTACACTGCACTCAACCAGCTCTTATCAGCCACCTTGCGTAAAACGTCACTCCACATAGTCTGTGCAATGTGTCTGGCCTACACTTAACACTGCTGCTACTTTGTGTCGTACGGCACTATATATGTACGGGAAACTCGAAAACCATAATAATAACTACTTATGTTCAATGATTGAACAATGATTTATCACAATAATGATCGTGATATCCTTTCGAACTCCGATTCTGTCTAGGTACTGTAACACTAAGTGTTGTGTTTGCGTAGTACGAACGCGAGTCGTGAAGAGAACCGCCTGGCGCTGATCGAGGACTCGAAGGCGTTCGGCATCGGCTGCGCCACGTTCGCGCTGATGCAGTTCGTCGTGGCGGCCATTAGCGTCGACCTCTTCAACTATGTGGCGCTCAAACAGGTTTGGGAATGTATAAGGCCCCATACGCACTTGCGGCCAACCGCTTGTGCGGCTGAACGAGACGGATACTGCGAGAGAGCTCGCGCGCCGTCTTGTGCTAACCGTGCAGATAATTTACCTATACCAGACCCCCTAGCACACTAAGTTTTATGTCGGACATAAAGCATTCGTCCCTCTCGCACTCGCATATTATCCAGAAAGGGACGAATGCTTTATGTCCGACATATTTTTTTCAAATTACTTAATGTTATTTCCCAAACGATGAAACCGTTAAACTTTTCAGGATTTTTTAAAACGTGACGTTCTTATAATCTAGTAAAAGGTGAGTCGCCGTCTGCCGGAGATGCTATGTATGTGAAGCAGTTTTATTAGACAGACGTCACTCTATAGCCCAGGAGTGCGATTTTTGAATCTCACTGGTGATATCAAAGTCACCGGTGACTAAAATTATCACCGATGACTTTTATGTCACCATTTTCCAAGAGCCGTATTTTTGAAAGTCACACGCTGTTTACCAACATGCAGAAATTTTACAATGTCAATCAGAGACAATCTTCCCGTTACGTTCCTTTTTACGCAGATGTTATAGTGTTGTCGTTGTCCTTGATACCGGTTTTTAGGGTTCCGTAGCCAAATGACAAAATACGGAACCCTTATGGATTCGTCATGTCTGTCTGTCTGTCCGTCCGTAAGTCACAGGCATTTTACTCGAAAACTATACCTAGTGTATTTGAATACAATTTTGAGGATAGGTGTATTTTGTTTGCCGTTACATAGTTTTGTAATTAAATTACAAAAAAAAAATTTTAGGTGTGCACTCCTTACATAAAACTGAATATTTTTTTTTTTTCATTGCAATCCCACGTGTGGCACATCAATCGATAGGCCTTTCTACATAAATATGTATAAGGTTTCTCAGCATTTTTTTTGATTAAGTGAATAGAGTCGGAGATAATCGCCCCGAAAGTCACTAAAATTGTGTCCGCCCCTCTAATTTTGAACCGTGTATTTTAAAAATATGAAAAAAAAACATGGACATAGGGCTTATTAAATTTTTTCAGCGAAAATTGTTTTGAACAAGATCGGTTCAAAGGTTTTTGAGGTATTTCTAAAAATAATATAGCGGCCAAGTGCGTGTCAGACTACGCACAACGAGGGTTCCGTGCCTATTAAAAAGGTCGTATCGTTACTGAAATCTTATGGCACTTACGTCCTTTTCTTTAAGGAAGGCAGTTTTTTAGGAATATCACGAAAACCTTTGAACCGATCTTGTTCAAAAGAATTTATTTTGAAAGGCCTATCGATTGATGTGCCACACGTGGGCTTGCAATGAAAAAAAATTTTTTGACTTTCAGTTTTATGTATGGAGTGCACCCCTAAAAAAAATTATTTTTAGTAATTGAATTACAAAACTATGTAGCAGTTAATAAAATACACCTATCCTCAAAATTTTATTCAAATACACCTTATAGTTTTCGAGTAAAATGCCTGTGACATACGGACGGACAGACAGACATGACGAATCTATAAGGGTTCCGTTTTTTGCCATTTGGCTACGGAACCCTAAAAACTGCCTTCCTTAAAGAAAAGGATGTAAGTGCCATAAGATTTCAGTAACGATACGACCTTTTTAATAGGCACGGAACCCTTCGTTGTGCGTGGTCCGACACGCACTTGGCCTCCAATTTATATTCTCAATAAATCGTCGCAATCACAAATATCACAATCGAGCCCCGCTGCTAATTCTTCCGAAAAACATACTTTGGTACTTTTGGCAGATGTCACAAACGTCAACTGTCAAAAACAATCGCATGGTGATTTCAATTACGAGTGGGTAGGGGCACTCGTAAATCGATATCATAGGTATGACAAATGTAAGTCACCGGTGAGTTTCAAAAATACGAACTTTCGGAAATCACTCACATCGGTGAGAATTAGTCACTTGGTGAGATTCAAAAATCGATCCCCAGTTCATTTAGATTCCATCAACCAGCCCAGCGGGTGCTGTCTCTATATTCCGAAATAGTAAAATACATTATTTAGGCGCTAAAATAGCTTAAAAAGTTATTAACCGGTTTGAAATAATAATAATAAATAAATAAATATTAGGGGACAATCTTACACAAATCGACCTAGTCCCATAGTAAGCTCATTAAGGCTTGTGTTATGGTTACGACGACGATATATATGATAGATATAAATACTTAAATACATAGAAAACTTCCATGACTCAGAAACAAATATTCATGCTCATCACAAATATTTGCCCTTACCGGGATTCGAACCCAGGACCTTCAGCTTCGTAGGCAGCGTCACTACCCACTAGGCTATCCGGTCGTGAAATGAACATATATTTTGCAGATTGGCAGAGTAAAGGAGAGATTTCTGCGAGCTGTTCTCCGCCAAGACATCACTTGGTATGACTTGAACACGACCATGAACTTCGCCACTAAAGTCTCGGAGTAAGTTAACGTGTAGTTGTTGTTTTGGCATTTTTATTTAAGTCTTCTTCTTATTTAAAAGCTAATCTCTTGTCGGTGTAGCTCAAAGTAGGCCCTCCGTCTACTCCGATCCCAGTCTACCTCTTTAACATTTCGATACGACCTAACATCAACTCTCCTTTTGAGTTGCTCTATGTAGTTTATTGTAGGTCTTCCTGTTCCTCGCTTCATCATTATCAACATATCAGCCGAAATACGTCCACTGCTGGACATAGCTCTGCCCCAAAGAGTGCCACAATGACCGGTCCTCCGCCATCCGTATCCAGCGTACTCCCACGATTTTTTGTTTTTTTATAATTTGAATAATATTGTTTCTTGATGAATCTTCATGGCCACTAGAGCCAGAGTGAAGTGATTAAAAAGTTCGTCACCACGAGTGAAATCCACGATAGCTCAGTTGCTTTAGAGCACAACGCAAAGGTCGCAAGTCGATCTTTTACTTTAACTGTTATGTTGACCAAAGTCATCATTCTGCTTGCGTGATCCCGGTTGTACAACCGGCACTTGCCGGTGCCTGAAGTCCTCTTTGCCATCTACCTAAATCGCAACATTTGGCGTAGGCCCTCGTTTAATAAAAGCGACTGCCATCTGACCTAACCTAGAGGGAAAACTAGACTTTGTTGTGATTAAGTAGACCGGTTTTCTCACGATGTAAATAATATTTGAAAAATACAGTAAAAATAAGAGTTTTGCTAAAGGGCAAATAACCCGCAAACGGTCAGCAGTGACGTTAGTTAAAATTGCACGATTTCGCCATATCCTCCGAAGTCGCTTTAAGTATTTGTTTGTTTTGTAGTGACGTGGAAAAGTACCGTGACGGCATCGGCGAGAAGATCCCCATGCTGGTGTACCTGGTGATGTCGTTCGTGACCGCTATCGTCATCTCGTTCTGCTACGGCTGGGAGCTGACGCTGGTCGTGCTGTCGTGCACGCCCATCATCATCGCCACCACGGCTGTCGTCGCCAAGGTATTCCTTGACCTACACGGTTACTACGGATCTCACATACGCGTACCGCTTAGTATAAGCTGCTTCTTTACGACGCTACTAACAAGAGTAACACTGGCTGGAGCGAGAGGTTCTCATTTGACCTCATCCACTGCTTATTTTTGCCGTTAAGCAGATGGTAGACGTCGAGCCGGCAGTCTGACCAACTGGCAGTTACAATATGAGAGGTTATTTATTTATCGTATGGCATTTTTTTGGTCACTGGATTACATATAAAATAATAAGAAAATTGGCTAAAGATTTAGATTTGCCCTCTTCAAGTACTCTGTGGCGAGTGGAGTAAGACACTTGAGGTCCTCCATCCGTCCTGAAAATTTTGTTATTGGGCATTCCAGGACCATGTGGTTCACCGTCTGATCGGGGTTTCCACACACACACCGAGAGGAGTCGCACCAACCCCATTTATGCCAGTGGTGGGCGCAGTTTCCAATGCCTGTTCTTATGCGGTTTAATTGGCACCACACCCTGCGCGGATGGTCAAAACCAGGTGGACGCGATCTTGGGTTCAACGAAAACAGGTGTTCATCTGGCTGGTGTTGCCCGTTCCAATCAGACATCCACGCTTCGTGTAGGTCCCACTGGCTGTCCGGGTCCATCACAGCGAGAGCTGGTGGGTTACGGGACTTGAGTCTTTTTTCTCCGTAGGTAGTGAGATCTTGGTGGATAGGCAGCTCTGGATGGCGTTTGGATTTAATTGCCTCTCGGAGTAAGCACTTTTTTCGACGCAGGTGTGCAGGTTCTATTGCGCTTAGAGCAGGAAGCCAGCTTGTGGGGGTAGGTATAAGGCAACCAGTAATAAGCCGCATGGTTTCGTTCAGCTGCACATCCACAGAAGAAACACTGGCGCTATTCATCCATACCGGAGCGCAGTATTCAGCCGTCGAATAGACCAGGGCCAATGCCGTGGTTCGTAGGCAAGACGCAGAAGCCCCCCAAGTAGTTCCAGTGAGTTTTTGGACTAAATTGTTTCTGGTCTTAAGTTTATGTTTTAGCTTATGGATATGGTGGCTGTAAGTTAAGCTTCTGTCCAATGTAACGCCAAGGTACTTGGGGAAGTTGTTGTGTTGCAGGGTTGTGCCTCGAAACCTGACACTCAGTGTCCTACGTGCGAGCTTGTTGCATAGATGGAAGCAGCATACCTCGGTCTTAGAGGGGTTTGGGCACAGTCGCCAACGGGAAAAAAAGTCGTCCAAACTAGCCAGGTCTTTCTCCAGTATGGGCTCGGTAGCTTCCATATTCCGGTGTTGGGTGACAATTGCGAGGTCATCAGCGTAGCCAAATTGCCGTGACATGGTATCGGGAATGTCATGCACATATAAATTAAACAGTATAGGGGCCAGAACTGAGCCCTGTGGGAGTCCGTTATTGAGCACCCTAATATTACTGGCAAATTCACCGAGGAATACCTGAAAGGTTCTGTTTGTTAGCATGTCCTCTATTAACCTGTATAGATAGCTTCAGACATGGTATGATTTTGAGTAGCTTATGGTATGATTATATAGCAAGCCTTGCTTCCAGACTGTGTCGTAAGCTGCCGTGAGGTCGATGAATGCTGTGGATGACTTTAAGTTTTTATTATACCCGTTCTCAATGTGAGTAGTCAGTGCCAGGACCTGGTCGCAGCAGTTGCGGTTTGGTCTAAAACCTGCTTGTTCTGGCGGTATTACAGCATTAAGTGTATCCTGAATGCGGTTATAGACAAGCCGTTCCAGAAGTTTGTACACAACGCTGAGCAAAGCGATCGGTCTGTAACTGTCTGCTTTATCCTCTGGTTTATCTGGTTTAAGCATTGCAACCACTTTGGACCGCTTAAGAGCCGACGGTATCCTGCCAGTGTCTATTATTGCGGAGTAAAACTTCGTCAGCCATACTCGGGTTTTTGGGCCGCTATGTTTCAGGAATTCAGGGTAGATGTCGTCGTCACCACTTGCCTTATCTGTCGCGATGTCATCAATAGCCTTAGCCAGTTCATCTAGAGAGAAGGGGCCGCAGTATCTAATATTTGTGCTATAGAGTATATGAGAGGTAAAGAGTAAGATTTGCTAAGTACCTTATAATGATCCTTATCTGTGCAAACTCCAATTCTGCAATTGGCAAGAGTTAGTGCACAACCGACAAACACGGCTCACCCTCATATCGGAGGCCAAGATTAATTTTGGGTCGCTGAGCCAACGCAGTAAGTAAGCTTCTACTATCAAGTTCAAAATCATTATTTCTCCTTTTTTTCTCAGGTACAATCATCGCTTACAACGCAAGAGTTGAAAGCCTACAGTGTTGCCGGTGTCATTGCTGAGGAGGTGCTGTCTTCAATCAGGACAGTCGTCGCTTTTGGAGGAGAAAAAAAAGAAATACAGAGGCATGTTGTTTTCTTATGTTTATTTAATACTGATAGCCCGTTTCACGAAGCTACAACTGACAATTTTAGAAGTATATAAATAAACTGGCAAAACGGGTAAAATGGCCTGTCGTTATTGGTCATGCGCCTCAGCGTGACCAATTTAGATAGGTACAATTGTTAATTAGCTTTGCTAAATCAGCAGATGGTAATTGGTCATCGTGGCTTTGGACATTTGTAAGCCCAGTGGAGTCCCATTTAAGACCCAGTAAAGAAGCTCGTGCCAAAGCTGGAGTGTGCGATGGAGGAAATTCCTGTATTATTATATAAATCTTTGTATAAAAAAAAGCTCGGCGAATTTTTGCGTATTTAAGTGTAGGTAAAAATAATGAAGCGGCAAAAACTTTCTATTTACCTATAGTTTTTAAGACATAGAAAACATTAATGACTCGGAAACAAATATTCGTGCTCATCATCATCACACAAATAAATTCGCTTACCGCGATTCGAACCCAGGACCTCTTGCTTCGTAGGCAGGGTCACTACCAACTAGGGTAAAGCGGTGGTCAACTATGGAGCTTGAATTCTCGATCAATTTTCACAAAATATTTGTTTTCCCAAAAACTATACATAGAAAGTGTTTGCCCCTTCACTATTTTTGAATATACTTAGGTTCACTTAAATACGCACTATAGTTTTTTTTTGTAGGAAAATTCACCTAGCTTTTTTCCCCCACACTTGGTGTGCGGTGTCCTTTGCCGATGGCCAGCGTTGCGCTAATAGGAACCTGCAGTGATCATCAAGCCACTAAAATAATTGATGCAGGCGGTAGAAAACACGTCAAGATCTCGCACTTTCACGTAAAGGTGATCGAAAATATCCAGCACAAAAACATCTTGTACAAATTGATGTGTTAGTGTCTGGTCATTCTGAAGACAAAGCTGAAATATTTGAGGAATGTTTCTTTTTTTGCAGATATGAGGTCCTTCTGGATCCAGCCAAAAAGACGGGCATCAAAAAAGGCATGTACTCCGGTATAGGCAGCGGGGTGATGTGGCTGATCATATACGCCACGTACGCTCTGTCGTTCTGGTACGGCGTGTGGCTTATCTTGGACAGCAGGCACTACCCGACGCCACAGTACACGCCTGCTGTGCTGATGATTGTGAGTAAGGGTTATTCCGGAGAAAGTGTAAAAGATTGGAAATAGTTTATCAGATAAAAGTACACACTACAGAACAAAAAAAGTTGAGGTTTAAATAAAACATATGGAAACGGAGAGATGTGTGTTCAGCAAAGAAAGAATAAAACATAATTTACTTTAAAAACAAAGTTTTAACCGACTTCAATTTAGTACTCCGCCAAGGCACGAGAATATTTCCACATTTCTTTTCCAATTTACCACATGATCTGATTTCCGAGATCCTGATCCACAAGGATCACCTTTGGCACTTCATTAGTTGCTATTTCAATGGAATCTTATCAGAATCTGTGATATACTTTTGTACTTTTATTTACATAATTGAGGAATTCCATAAGTCATCTGTGGTCTTCATCATCAATTCCACTCCACCAAATTTATCATTTCCGGGTGTAAATACACTAGTTATAATAGAAAATACAAAAATCACTACACGCGTGCCTAATATAATTGAGGAGTTCCCTCAATTCCTAATGGATCCCATCATCCAACTGAATTTTGAAAAAAATGGAAGCATATACTTACAAACAAAAAAAAAATCGAATCGGTTCATCAATGACGGCGTTCTGAGGTAACAAACATTTGAAAAAAAAAATACAACCGAATTGAGTACCTCCTCTTTTTTTTAAGTCGGTTAAAAAGTTACTAACGCTTGTTGTTTCCTTAAATAAACCTCTTTCCAATTAACCAACCTAAAGTATTGAATATTACGATTAGTAGTATTTCGGTGTATTTCTAAGTAGGTAGACTGTCAACAAAGTGGTCTGGCACGTGGCAGCTCATATGGCCCTTAACTACGCCGTATGGAATGACATCGTAAGTGGTCACGATCCGCAGTCATGAGGATCCAAATGCATTCCTTACTTATAGACTTTTTAAGTCGTCTTACGTCCCGGTACTGGCCCGGCACCGAAAGTGAATTCAACAGTCTGAATAAGCATGTTTTTATTTCCAGATATTCTTCAGTATACTCCAAGGCGCACAAAACGTAGGCCTCACATCGCCTCATCTTGAATCCATATCGAGCGCTAGAGCGTCGGCTGGATCCATCTTCGAAGTCTTGGATAGAAAACCGGTCATAGACAGCCTTTCAACAGAAGGCTCTAAACCGGAACTCGAAGGAGATTTAGAACTTAGAGACGTATACTTTAGGTACCCAGCAAGACCTGATGTCAGTGTAAGTATAGACGTATACATGTGTTTGATTTTTTCAACACAGCCCCTAATTATAGAGTTATCTGTGTCAGAAGATTACTATTACGACTAGGTTACTAGATGGCTAATGCACTTCTGAAGTTTGTCTTCAAGCATCAGCGAAAAAAAAATTAAAAATGCCATGTTTTGTTTCCTACAGTCGATGAATTTAGTCCGGTCGATAATGGGTACCTAGTTCATCCTCTGCTAGATTGAAATAATTAATCTAATATGCAGGTTAAGGGAGGTTTCTATTCAATCAAACAAGAACCCTTGGGCATTCAGTCGCGATTATTCGCTTGCTAGTAACAAGAACGCCAATTTGTTGTCGCCATTATGTCAAATCCGCCGCTGGATGCGGGTGGCGCAGGACCGGTCACTTTGGCACTCTTTGGGGAAGGCCTATGTCCAGCAGTGGACGTCTTTCGGCTGATATGATGATGATGATGATGATGATGATGATGATGATTATGTCAAATGTTTATGTTAATTAAACTACAATGTATACATAGCATAGACAAACGATCGATGTGATGCACTTTCACTGACACGCGTCGCTACGATACACCTAAGCGCATCTCGAGGTAGTTTCAGTCGGCAGTAAATGTGCCGCATAGGCGTAGATCTGGTTTTCAATGGAGCGCGGCTGAAAACCGTCTTAAAAGAAGAGACTACTGTATTAGCTAATACACTCGCGGTCAAAGAAACCGGGTCAGTACGAAAATTTGTAATATCTCCTAAAATAATAAAGCTAGGGACATGAATTAAACTGCATATTGTAGATAATTTTATACTGAATTAAATAACATCAAATGGTGGAATCGTAATTCTTTTGTTAAATAAAATTACATAGGAAACAAAAAATCAACCAATTTTACGTACAAAAATAAGCAGTAGGTACTTCACATACAACACAAAAAATAAAAAATAATACTTCGTATTGCCTCCTCGGGCTCTTCTTACAGCTTCTAGACGATTCGGCATCCTGTTTATTAAGTTCTTTATGCGTTCTTGCGGGATATTGTCCCATTCTTCCACTAACGCCTGTTTCAGGTCTCTAAGTGTAGCTGGGGCGGGGTTTCGAGCTCTTACACGCCTCCCAAGCTCGTCCCATACATGCTCAATCGGACTTAAGTCCGGACTCCTCGAGGGCCAGTTCATACAGTTGATACCAACCTCCAAAAAATAATCTCTGACAATTTGAGCTGTGTGTGGCCTGGCGTTGTCATGCATAAACATAGAATTTCCACCCATATTAATTAAGTATGGGCCGACATGCTCATTAAGAATCTCTTCTACATATCTTGCACTCGTTAATGATCCATTTTCTATTAAAACTAACTCCGAGCGACTCTCTGAAGAGATTCCAGCCCAAACCATGACTGACCCACCGCCGAACGCCACTTTTTCCTCAAAACATGCTGGAATAAAACGTTCACCAGGCCGTCTGTAAACTCTTTGCCGCCCGTCATTTGCATAGAGCATAAATCTGGATTCATCGGAAAACAAAATTCGTGCCCAATCTTCGTCACCCCAGTATCTGTGATCGCGGGCATAAAGTCGTCTTGCTGTTCGATGTATTCTTTCAAGTTTTGGGCCATTGGCCGGCCTATGTGGGGTCAAATTTGCTTCTTTGAGCCGCCGCCTGACAGTCCGCTCGCTGATGCCGTCCCTTCGGGTCTCTAAAAGCTGATTTTTCACTTCAACTGCTGTGAGGTGCCGATTTCGGAGCATGGTTGTAACAATAAATCGATGTTCTCTAGCTGTAGTACATCTTGTTTTGCCGGTTCCTGGTCTTCTAAGGTTCTGCCCAGTTTGTAGGTAACGTTGGAGGACTCGCTGCACTGTAGAAAGTGACACACCTGTTCTTCTCGCTGTATACCTCTGACTTCTTCCTTCTTCTAACATAGTGATGATACGAGTACATTCATCTCGTGTTAGCGGCATGATAGACATTCAAGAATGACCACAAAATAAAACAATGACAGCCTTTTATCATAGTTCTTTGACAGATTGAAAATAATTGCTTAAAAACAAGCAAAAGTAAAACGAACGCAATTTCAAATAAGTACCCAATTGGTCTTTTTTTTTCAATTAAACCTTTTTCCAGTTACTACGTAGAACATTGAAGGTTGGATTTAGAAGGATATTAAATTCTCTATAAAACAGAGTTAGTTTCATGCAGATACGACCAACGATTTACAAAATATTGAGGTTTTCGTCACTGACCCGGTTTCTTTGACCGCGAGTGTATATTCTTTTACTGAAATTAAACTGTCCAGGTCCTAAACGGGATAAACCTAACGATCCCCCGCAACGAGACCGTAGCCCTGGTCGGCTCCAGCGGCTGCGGCAAGTCCACCGTCCTCCAGCTGCTTCAACGCATGTATGACCCTGAATCCGGCGCCGTCTCCGCTTCGGGCAATGACCTGAGGAACATCAATGTCAGGCATCTGAGGAACCATATAGCCGTGGTGGGACAGGAGCCAGTGCTGTTTGCTGGCACTATTATGGACAATATTAGGTGAGCAACGAAGCGCCTCCTAGCGGTTTTCCCGGTTGGGCCCTTTAGGAGCTCGGGGTCCGCTTTGGCACCTAATCTCAAGATTTGCCGTAGGTGAGCAACCAAGCAAGGCGGACATAATACGCTAGGAAGGAAAAAGTATTCTGTTTTCCAATATCTTTATTGCACATTTTCCTTCCAGGATGAGTAACCCATCGTGTACAGACCAGGAAATATACGTAGCTACAAAGCAAGCATACTGCCACACGTTTATCAAGAAATTGCCTGATGTAAGTATCACTATATTTTCCGTTCGTGAAACGCGTGTTTGTTCGGTCACCGTGTGTAAGCGCTTTAAGCGTAGAGAGACAGTGAGAGAGAGGATATAAACGGAATGCCGGATGACGGAATGAAATACCTACTGCGCCGTCTGTCAACATGGGCAATCAGAAACATATGATGTGATAGGAATAATTACTGCACTGTCATTTTCTAGGGGTACAACACACTAATAGGCGAACGTGGAGCGCAGCTCTCCGGAGGTCAGAAGCAGAGGATAGCCATAGCTCGGGCGTTGGTGAGGAGACCCAAGATCCTGTTGCTAGACGAGGCAACTTCAGCTCTGGACTCGCATAGCGAAGCCAAGGTGCAGCGGGCGCTGGACGCGGCCGCCCATGGCCGGACCACCATCATGGTGAGCCACAGGTATACAGTATTATAAGGGAAATAATTTAGTTATAAACATGTGATTGCACGGTGGTTACCCTAACGACACGTCATGTGAGGTCGGATCCTAAGGCTCCAGAGCGTTCTAAAGATAATTCCCCTCTCCCTTGACGCCTAACTTTCGTCCCGCTCGCACTTGAATACTTGTTTAGTGAGCGACATTTTATCACGTCTTGTCGCTGTAGCTAAGGTATCTGTCACTCTCGCACTCGCATAGTTGTCAGAACTTGGATGTTTTATCCACAGCGATAAGTGATAAAATTGAAACCATCAGTGTAAGCACAGAGAGGGGAGTGGAGCGTCCATATAAATTGGATTTGCTTTATTGGACGCTGCACGCTCCGTTCTGAGCGGGGCGTCCACTCAGGCCTTGTACTAATACTTACTTTCACTGGTAGATTAATGTGGAGTATTTTTCCACTTAGCCCCTTTTGCACCTAACTATAGTTAGAGTTGTAGTTAGAGTAAAATTAAATTTCTTCGACATGCCCCTATGAGGTAGCTTGTCTCCACGAGGTATATGTGGAACTTATTCCATTCATCCCTATAAGAATGAGTATTTGCTAGAGTTGTGCGAGGTAACGGAGTGGTGTGCGAGGTAAACACCCACCAACATGAAGAGATGCTTGAGATGTGGAAGCACATTGCGAGCACTAACCTTAGGCAGTACTTTCACCCTTCAGTAGGCAGCCATTAGCTAGTACTGGAAATGCACCCGCCATCCTGATGTCAGGATGGCGAGTGTCATTAATTTCTTAAATATCTCTGGAGTTTAAAGAGCACATTGCTCGTATTTTGGCGCACATTTGGCACATTGCTAGCACTAACTCCTGACGTATACCGCAACTACATTTGTTGATGTACACCCGCCATCCTGACGCTCATGAGATGTTTTGTAAGAAACTTACCTAAACATTTGTCACACAGATTGGCAACAGTCCTGAACGCGCACCGCATCATATTCATCGACAAGGGCGAGGTGGTGGAGGAGGGCACTCATGAGGAGTTGCTGAAGCTGAAGGGTCGGTACTACCAGCTTGTGCTGGAGAATGAGCCCAGCATAGCGCCCGGCAGCGAATCGGAGAAGGAGTTAGGTAAACGTAAGTCTCAGTGTTGCATGTCAACCATCGATTCTTAAGCCAGATACCTCTGCTGGGCAAACCACAAGGAAATACATTTTTTGATGGCCTGCATCGCAGGAATGCCGTCCTTTTGTGTCGGTTAGGCAGGATCATTAATTACCCCCAACATTGAAACGTAAATTAACGATATTCTAATAACTGCGATCATTAAATTAAAGCATTTACAAAGTGACATTTACAGATGCCAGAGTCCGACGGCCGAAACTCGAGAAGCTAGCATCAATCGAATCCATCCAAAGCACTGCGTCAGACGACTCAGGGTCCGAAGACAGCCTGCCCCTAGACGACCAGGGTGCCAAGGAGTACAAGCCGTCGACCTGGCAGATCCTGAAGCTGTGTGCGCCGGAGAAGTGGCTGATGGTCGCGGGCATAGTCGCGGCTGTCGCTGTGGGGTCCTCGTTTCCTATGTTTGCTATACTGTTTGGTGAAACTTATGGTGTAAGTGTCAGCTGACCAAAAATTAAGGCTGCTTTTCTCTTGCCTCGTGAAGAGGTCTAGGTTATTTTAAGATAAATCTCGTGTCATGTCTAATGCTGGTACTTATTGCTTGAGCATTGGCCCCTCTGTCATTGTCATTGATCCCCTCCCGAGAATGCGCTGTGTTGAGAGTGAGGGACCTGAATTTGTATCTAGCTGTCGACGCAACGAATCCACAAATTAATAAAGAGTCGTCAGCGCGCTTGTGATTCTTCAGGAGTCGCAATGTGCCGATGACTGCCTACCATCAGGCAGGCTGTATATTTTATTGCCATCGTTGGAGCGTTAAAAGAAGAAACATGGTATACTTGAACATACTTCAACCCTAGGCTTAAAGCAGAAACCTACGGCCTTATTATTATTATTATCTTAGTATTACATCCTCTGGGAGTCCGCTGGATGTGAGTGGCGCAGGACCTGCCATTGTAGTACTCTTTGGGGGAAGTCTATGTCCTGCCGTGGACGTCTTTCGGCTGATGTGATGATGACTCAGACTTCTCATTACAGCTACTGGAGAGCGAAAACGAAGGCTACGTGATGGGCGAGACCAACAAGATAGCCATATTGTTCCTGGCTGTAGGCATCCTCACAGGCCTGGGCATCTTCTTCCAGATCTACATATTCAACATCACCGGCGTGCGGCTCACGGCCAGGCTCAGGTGAGTCATCATCATCATCATGCGCCAATAGGCTACTAACAGCTTACCATCAGGCGGGATCTATTTGATATGTCCACCCTTTTAGAGCCCATCGATTACAAATTCTGAATTAAAATTACCTTCGAAATACTCGTATCATTTGACACTCGTATTTAATAGGAGCTTTTCGTGAGGAAACTGGTCTGATCCCAACAAGGTCCAGTGGCAGTCGCTTTCGTAAAACTAGTACTGTCTACGCCAAATCTATTTTTTTATTTTATTTATTAAACTAGTACAACCACATCATATATTACGTTTAACTTAAAGCTAGTATAATAGGAGGTATTTATTTCTGATATATACAACAATTACGGAAGTACATAACATTGGCTACGCATGTTGCAGTGATATCAATAAAAGTTATATTATTATAGCTTATACAAAATATGAACTAAACAGCTAAACTAATAATAACAGAATTTATATCTAAATATCTATAGAATTAACAACAGTGACAGAATTATTTTCCTTTTGGCAATAATGTCGATTTAAACTTAGGTAGGGATATGGTGCCGACCCCTTCGGAGCCCACGCTCCTTTATGGTGTGTATCACCCAGCAGAGCGTTGCTAGCCTCGATCACACCGCTCGCCACCTCGCACAAGCCTGGTACTTAGGGTGCAACCGGGAAACCCCTAGAAGGATGATGAGGTCGATCATTTCTTGTTATTCAGAGTGGCAGCGTTCGCCGCTATGCTGAGACAGGAGATCGGGTGGTTCGACGACGCGCTGAACGGAGTGGGTGCGCTGTGTGGCAGGCTGGCCGCTGACGCCGCCGCCGTGCAAGGAGTAAGCCAAGATCTCTGTATTAGAATAGGTCGTAGGTCTGGGACACTGAGGAATTCAAGTGTGATGTAATATAATCAGAATCGCTTAACTTTCTTAACTTCTTAAGCTAAGCGATTCGGATTCGGCAGTGCGCGGAGCACATTGTATGTAGAACAGCTGCTAGGGGGAAAGGTACTTTACGGCCACGTAACGGAAGGCGCAGCGTGGGTAGACCCCTTACAAGGTGGATTGATGACCTGGTAAAGATCCTGGCAGTTCGCTGGAAGCGAGTGGCGCAGGACCAGTCATTTTGGCACTTTTTAGTTAAGCTTATTCCAGCTTTGGATGTTTTTTGGTTGATGCGATGATGATACATTAAACTGTGTAGTCACTCTGAATCCAGACCCCATGATAAACAGACTAAGGCATTATTTCTGTTGTGATTTTATTTGGATATCCATCGTGTGTGCGAGCGATTGCATTTGCCTTTGTGTGTAGGTATAATTGCAACATTAGGTTAGTATACCTACCGTTTCTGAAATTATACCTATATAAGGTCGAATCCTCCATATTCATACATATTTAAATGGCAACTCAAACAAAACTAATGCCTATTTGAAGATGTTACAACTACCTATAGGTACATACATGACGGACTTTACCTTTTCTTTACCTATACCTGTCGGGGTCGTGTCAGTGTCATAATGTACCTAGTGGAGGAAATATAAAGTTCGCCACTTTTCGATGTTATTTCAATAAAGTTAAGGTCTAAAAGTGACGAACCTTTTTATTAGTCGTTTAGCTAATAATTTCGATCTTTTTTCTGACCAGGCAACTGGCACCCGCATCGGCGCTCTAATGCAAGCCGGCGCGACCATAGTCATCGGTATCGCCCTCTCGCTCTACTTCACGTGGAAGATGACGCTTGTCTCGCTCGTCTCTGTGCCAATGGTCATAGGGGCTGTGGTGCTGGAAGGAAGGGTATTGGCTGAGGGCTTCAATGTCATGTTGAGGGCCTCGCAAAATGCAACCACTATAGCGACGGAGGCGATTTCTAATATAAGGACCGTATCGGCTTTCTGTAAGTGAATTTTAACCATATTTCTTAGATAGTTTCTTCTCAAGGGTGACTGTAGACAGCAATTTCACCTCCGATTTGTCGTTCAAATTAGTTGACCTACCGACCAGCGGTAGCTGCTGTAGAGCTTAATCTTTATCAGTTATACCTAGTTGTATGTTTTTATATTTAGTGCCTTGTGCAGTGGATTATTTCTCATTACAATGGTCAAGTATAGGCCTTCATTTAAATAAGTATCTTTTCTCAAGGCGGCGAAGAGGGTGTGATCGACCGCTACGTCGGAGCGGGTCGTGAAGCAGCAAAGACCGCGATCAAGAGTGTGCGGTGGCGAGGATGTGTGTTCGCGTTCGGCCAGACCGCACCCGTGGCGGGCTACGCCTTGTCCCTGTGGTATGGCGGCGTGCTGGTCGCCAACGGGGAAGTGCCTTACAAGGAGGTTATCAAGTAAGCAAGGACACTCTGTTAAACATCGATTCAAGTATGTATGTACACTGCTGGACATTCATAACCAGTATACTGCTCGCTCATTGGACTCCCACAAGCACTAGGACATGATTGTATTGATTGTGTTTTGGAACGTTTCCTTTTATAACAGCTCCTTACGGACTGACCCTGATGCTCGCATTCAGCACCAGCAGTCCAAGTCTTGCTTAGCCGTTAAATGCATGATTTTTTATTACATTTATTATTTTCTTACGTTCAAGAATGTAAGCCTTTTTTTAAATATGTGATCTGTGTAATGCTTTGTAGACATTTGGCAACACTATGCATTTAAAGGTTAACCTACTACTCACGTCGGGACTCCCAATACGACATTGCCCGTCAATAACTCCCTGTGTGCCAATATCCGATAGAAAAATGATATTAATTATTAGGGGCACATGTGGGATGAACCTTTATTAGGGATTATGGCAGAATGTTGCGGTGTCCGCCATAAAGAACTCGCATCTTGAAAAGTCGGACAAGTGCGAGTCGGACTCGCCCACCGAGTGTTCCGTACAAAATCACAAATGTATTGTTTTCAGATTTTTCTGTAGTATAACTCGATAATGGACCCGATTCTACGTGCACATGGCTTAACTAGCCTAAAACTAAATTGTCTAATTTTTAGACATAATTTAGCCGGCAGATTAACACTTTGATGGACACTACTCCAGACACAATAGAAATAACAATAGAATTACGCCTATAGGCGTCTACTGTCCATCAATGTATTAAAAACAACATATTTAGAATTGCATTTAGGCAGCAAGTAAGTTGTATAGACCGCCTAAAATAAGGAACGTCGGATTCAAATTAGCGCTGTCATTTGATTATGACAGCTGCTCATAGAATAGCAAAGTGTTTTAGCGACACCTAAATAAAATTAGGAAGTTTAGAGGCCACAGTAGAATCGGGTCCATTACTTCCAAATTTCATAGTTCTAGATCAAAGGATAGTACCCTATAAATTTTGATTCCCTTGACAGTGTCGAAATATACGCTTTTTTCGGCATAAACAGCTGTATCTTTTTTTTTACGTTAACTAATAAGTTTGTTTTTTTGCAGCTTTAAGGGACTGTAGACTTGAGTATCATGGTTTTAATTTCCACTCAATACCCCCACGCGTTCACGAGATAAAGGTTCTTGACGTCTGTCTAGACATACAGACGGCCAACAAAGTGATCCTATAAGGGTTCCGTGTTTCCTTTTGAGGTACGAAACCCTGAAAAGGCTTGAAGTGTTTAAATTCAAACGTTTATTCGGTACTTCACAAATTGATTTAAACTGTATACTCCTCACTAACGACGCATTATGTACCAGGGTATCAGAAGCGCTGGTATTTGGCTCGTGGATGATGGGCCAAGCGCTGGCGTTCGCGCCCAACTTCGGAGCCGCCGTGCTGGCCGCTGGGCGTGTCTTCCAGCTTCTAGAGCGCAAACCGCTCATCGACAGCACCCATGCGCCGTCAGTGGCTGAGGATTACGTGAGTTGAACTTGAGTGCCTTCTTAATCATGGACTGGCTTAAGAAAGGCAGTACAACGGAAGGTCCATTTGAATTTGATTGCCATAAAACCGTACTTAATTAAGATCTGATCACGCACAACACAACGTATGTTCCACAAATTAACATCATACTTTGTCTAACCCTTACTGCATTACAAAAAGTTCTCAATCATCTGTGAATTTATCATATTTCAAGCTTTTATTTAACTTGCTGTGTTAGTTAGTATGTTAGTTTGTGTCAAGTCTGCTGCTTCCCGAAGAGCATCTTCGGTGACATATGCAATAATATGGTACCGTAGAGCTGGTTTTATGATGGAAGAAGGTGGCTAAAAGAACTCCTAAACTTCACGAGTAAACCCGTGTTCGGGTTCATTTGAACCCTCTCAATGAGTAGTAGTTAATGGCTGTGCTTAAAAGCTTGTAGGTACCTTTAATGATTTTTTGACAGAAACGTATTTATTTAACTTTCCAGGTCGCCGTAGGCAAGATCCAATACAAGAACGTCAGATTCCGCTACCCAACTCGCTTGGAGGTGGAAGTACTTCGCGGTCTATCACTGGAGATACCTCACGGCAAGCGGATCGCGTTGGTGGGCCCGAGCGGCTGCGGCAAATCTACGCTTATACAGCTGCTGCAGAGGCTGTACGATCCCGAGGACGGAATGGTGGTGAGTAGACACTTGGGTTGAATAAGTAGAAGAATATCAGGTTTACATATGACCCGTTTACAAAGGCCCTAACGCGAACGCGCGTAGACACTGCTTATTCAAGCGACAGGGGTGATTCACGAACGAATTTGGTTTTCGTGATGCTGGGGCCACACTAACGAGAAATGCCATTAATTATCGCGATAATCGTAGTGTGGCCGGTACTTTTAACGTTTATTATCGCGATAATTAATGGCATTTCTCGTTAGTGTGGCCCCAGCATTAGAGCTTCAGGTGGTAGATATGTAACGCTATAAGTCTAATGCTCTTTAAGCTTAATGTTAAGTTTTATTGCACGATGTAGTAAAATGATGACGGGGGGAAGGGCTTTCGATCTAAAAGACCGGAGGTCGGGATAAGGGTAAACGAAGACTGGCTTCAAAGTTGAAGTGCTTAGAGGTTTATCCCTTAGGATGACACCCTTTCCTATCGGTCTTAAAAGACGTAATATAATCTCAACATGTACACGAGTTTAATTTAGTACCTATACTTATCTCCATGGTTTCTATCTACCATAAAACTCACCAGTGAATCTCTTCCAGTACTTAGACGACCACAGCATCACCGCCGACATGCGCCTGACTACACTCCGCCGCAACCTGGGCATCGTGTCGCAGGAGCCAGTGCTCTTCGACCGCACTATAGCGGAGAACATCGCGTACGGCGACAACACGCGCATTGTGCCGATCGAGCAGATCGTCCAGGCGGCTAAGGAGGCTAACGTGCATTCATTCATCGCTGCGCTACCTAAAGTGAGTCGTAAACTGCCAAGCAACTCTCTGACACAACCCGGGTATTGCAGTAGCCAGTACTGTTAGACCGCGGAGAACACAACGTACGGCGAACAAAATCCGGTATTACAATCTTAACGTCCCTTTCGAAACTAGAAAGCGCTCAGTTAGATTAACTTCTCAAAGCTAATGCCACCGATGTGAGCACTGAACTACACCGTGATTCGTTTACTTGCACATTCGATGCCATATGCGGGCGCAGCGAGATTATGAGGGCCTCCTTGAGTATATATTATCATAATTGCAGGGTTACGATACGCGCATAGGCGCGCGCGCGTCCCACCTGTCCGGCGGACAGAAGCAGAGGATAGCGATCGCGCGCGCGCTGGTCAGGAACCCGCGAGTGCTACTGCTGGATGAGGCAACATCGGCTCTGGATACACATAGCGAAAAGGTATTTGCATCATCAGTGGCGGGTCCACCATTTAGGGAGACTTGACCCTGCTGGGATAAGATTTTTTTAAGGACTTAGATGCTTTCGGGGCGAGTTTAAGCCCCCTTATCATGGCTACTTAGCTAGTTCCAAAAGCTCGCTGCTTACCTGCCAACGCTCACTTCACGAGAACGATAATTATCAGACTCCTCCCTCTTAAAATGGAGAAGCGAACTAACTCACTCAGGTGGTTTCGTTTTGTAGTTTTAGTCCGATTTGCTCATATTTGGAGCTACCTAGCTGAACCTCCGCCTTTCAGAAGACCGCAAAAGGACCTAATAATTATGTGGCGATTAATTTTGACATTTGGTACACACATCCACTGGTTGTGACTAGCCAAATCTCCCTTGTCGTCAGTTTAACCACTTCATGGTCATCACTTTCAGCCTGTAATCGCCCACTGCTGAGCATAGGCCTCTCTTCGAGTACGCCACCCGTCCCTTACCCGAGCTAATCTTATCCAGAAGGGACCCGCAATCTTCCTAATATCGTCCACCCATCGAGCTGGTGGACGGCCGACGCTCCTTCTACCTAGAAGTGGCCACCAATCTGACACCTTTTTGGTCCACCTCTCATCATTCTGCCTGGCAAGGTGTCCTGCCCAATTCCACTTGAGTTTGGTAATGGTATCTCCAACGTTAACCACTTGATTTTTTCATCAGGTGGTGCAAGAAGCGCTAGACAAGGCCAGCGAGAACCGCACCTGTCTCATCATTGCCCACCGCCTCGCGACCATCCAAAACGCGGATGTAATTGTCGTGATCGACCAGGGCGTGGTCGCCGAGAAGGGGACCCATAAAGAGCTCATCGCGCTAAAGGGCATATATGCACGCTTGTACGAGCTGCAGTGCGGGTTTGTGGAGGAGAGCGAGGATAATTTACCAGAAAGGGAATAGATTTGTAGGGTCCGCTACGGGACCGTGTTTTATGACCCGTGAAGATCCAAGGCCCTGAGAGTAAAATAACACGTCTGCAAAAAACAGAGCACCACAAAATGGTATCTTATACCTTGCCAAGAAATGGGTCCTAAGATCCATGCTATACAGAGATCCATAACAGACTTAGATTATATTGTTATGATTGGCTAAGTAGTAGTAGTAATTTATGAATCGTACTTCTATTATTAGATGTACTATCGACATTACAGCTAACTGACCATCCGTGCACTTTATGTGTATTGTAATAAGGTTCAATATAAGTACAGGATGGCCAGTTAACTGTGTCGGCGTTTGTACTTGCTTAATCAGTGGATAAGTTTTCGCGAAGAAGTCAAATTGCAAGGTGAGACCAAGCTACAGCTCGTGACTAATTAGAATCGCTGAAATAAAATCATTTATTTAACTAAAATACACTTATATCATAAACTTTATATCCGTCAAAACTAAACTAAACTAGGCTGAGCCTGTACAGCCTGCGAGTGCGATTAGCACAAACTACTTAAAATATTACCATTTTGCAGTGCATAACACTAACTTCTGTTTCGTTAAAAGTAAAATTAAGATGAGATGTTGTTTAAGATGATATTAAGCGATCATTCTAGTGAGCGACAGTCAGCGAGCACTGTGGCGAAACGACAGTATATTTGCTTCGAGTTTTTTGCCGAACCAGAGAATTATTGTTCCGCCACCGATCCTCTCCGCCCGTACAGCATTTAGGTACAGTCGCCAGGGCCTGATTTACCCACAGGCTAATAAGGCCTAAGAGCCTAGGGCGCAAGGACTCAGGTCAGAACTCTAAATCAGGCTCTGACAGTCGCCATCAGATAGGTATATCGGAGCGGCCAGTGCTCACATATATCTGAACACGTCTCTAATGCCTCGACAATAGAGACTTGTTCAGATATTTGTGAGCACTTTGGCCGCTCCGATATATCTGATGGCGACTGTACTCTAGCGTTTGCTAGAATGATTGTGAAAATGTTCGAAGCGATGTTTGGCTCTATGCTTGGTTCTGTTCGATGTTCGGTTCAACAAACTTAAAAACGTTGAATGCTTGAGTCTATCAGCTCTTTAAGAGCTCATGGACAGTAGCTACATCCACCAGCACCAATGTATGGCATAACAGAGTGAGCAAAAATATCTGCCACGTCAACTGCCATAGAAAGAGTCGTGTCTGATATTTATGCGTGACGGAAACTTATTTGGTCTAAACCCACCTATTCTTTTATTCATTTTTTTTAGGGTTCCGTAGTCAACAAGGAACCCTTATAATTTTGCCATGTCCGTCCGTCTGTCTGTCTGTCTGTCCGTCTTCGGCTTAGCCCAGTAACCTACTAGAAAACTGTTATTCGGCATGGGTATATAAATGAATTACGCCGACAAAACGGTAAAATAAAATCTTGTTTTTTATTTTATTTTAGGGTACCCCCCCTACACTTAAAGCGGGGATGTAATTTTTTTCTCGTTAAACCCATGGTGTGGGGTATCGTTAGATAGCTCGTTTAAAAATATTATGGGTTTCCTAGAACCATTTTTCAAATCAGTAATTCGTTTGCGAGATATTGGGCTTTAAAGCCCTAATATTTGTTCGAGTCATGTGTCCCCGCCCACCCTGCCGGCTAAATGGCTACTACTGGGGATGTGAAAAAATTCGTGGTAGTAGTACACATAATGAATTTAAAAGGAAAACTATCACGGACAAGTAGGCATAAGTAGTTACCGAGTAATAGTCGACAGACTTAATGTGTACTTGGACAGGCCAATTTTTGTACAAATTCGGGTGCCAATTTCGTAAAAAACGAAGATAGACAGGCAACCGCGTGGCCCGACACGCACTTGTTTCTTCTTAGGTATTATGTTTTTTTCCAATACTCCTATCTATCGCTAAGTTCCTACCTATCCTACATTCCCTATAGTCATTCCCTCGATCCTAGTTTAAGCTTAGTCTTCGTAAAACATCATAGTATCCTAATACTTACGTACAGTCGAATTCTCCAATATCTACACAGACAACCTTTCAAAAACATCTATCATCACATCATCATCAGCCGAAAGACGTCAAGGGTGACTGATGACCTGGTTAAGGTCGCGGGAGTCCGCTGGAAGCGGGTGGCGCAGGACCGGTTATTGTGGCACTCTTTGGGGGAGGCCTATGTCCAGCAGTGGACGTCTTTCGGCCGATATGAAAATATCTATACAGACTTTATTTTTACTGACATAAGACACATGTGTAGATATTTTTGAAAGTTTGTCTGTATAGATATTGGAGAACTCGACTGTACAACGCCTTGGTGGTTAGTGTAGGTCATATAAATTTAGCTGGACAGAGGTGCAATGTATGACCCAATCGCCGTAAGATATATCGGAGCGGCCAAAGTGCTCACAAACATCTGTACAAGTCCTAACTGCCACAGAAACAGTCGTGTCTATTGTCGAGGCATTAGAGGCGTGTTCAGATATTTGTGAGCACTTTGGCCGCTCCGATATATCTGATGGTGACTGTACCATGCGGAATTGACATACAAAGTGAGGTACTTGTATACAACTCACATCGCAGCGGCAAATATTGTTGACCGCCATTTTTCACGTACAAAATTAAAACCTATATGCCAAGTATTTTTACATTAGATAGTGTGAATATGAACCTTAGTTGAAAGCTTGCATGTGACTTTGTAAGCATTTAGGTGTTACGACACCTAAATGTGTTCTTGGCGCCGTGGTCACGACAACACAACGCTTTTAGATGTGCTCGGCGTCCAAAGGGTTAAAATTGCGTATTATAGTTGACATAAATAAATGTTTGTATGCATTTTCCTAGATTAGGTGTGTTAAGAGAACAAGCTCTATAGTGTAATAACATAGTACGTCGCTCAAATGTCGGCTCAGGTCGATGTATTTTTATAACTGTTCGTTTTGTAGTATTGTATCCAGTTGTTTACTTGTTTAGGTAAACTAATAAATATCTTATATATTTCTGCGTTGTTTAATTATTGAAACAATCATCTTTTTTATATTAACCTTTTCATAAAGACGTCCATAAGAGACAGTGTCAGTAACGAGAGAGCAGATACAAACCAGATAGACTAAACTAAAGGTTGCTTTTACAGCGGACGTAATAACACCTATAGACCACGACAACACACGACACTTTTAGGTGTTCTTGGCGTTCAAAGGGTTAAATAATAATATAATTTTATGAGACGAGAGTTTTTCTCGTAACTTATCATGGACTTCCGCAATTTCTCCTTGTTCGAAGAACCCCATACTGTACTTAATTTGAGGTATTTAGTCGTTAGAATCTCGACGACCGATTCAATCAATAATATAATGGCGAATACCTCAAATTAAGTACAGTATGGGGTTCTTCGAAAAAGGAGTGTAAAAAATATATAAAGGGTCGGCAACGCGCATGAAACACCTCTATAGTTGCAAGCGTCCATAGGCTACAGTAACCACTTACCATCGGGTAGGCCGTAAGCTTGTTTGCCACCAACGTGGCATAAAAAAAGACCGGCGGCGCTACCATGAACTTCGAAAGTCGAAGTTCGTAATACATGCATCCCTGTCACTCGATTAAGGGAGTGCGATAGAGATGGAAATACCCGAACTTCGACTTTCGAAGTTCGTGGTAGCGCCGCGGGTTGCACTCCGGGCGTGCCGGCAGAAGTGAAAACTCAGTGACATTGTAACAGTTTTTCGATCAGGTCACGTGTCCGTCTTACGAATCTTACGGTCACGTGACCAGGCCGCTATTTCACCAACTTCTCCGTACATTGCTGGTTCCACAAGAAACCTAGCGACCACCTTTTAACTTTTAGAACAAGCAATGGATCGTGAATTATCATTGTTAGGTGACAATTGTCAAGTTCGTGAAATAAGGGCCTATTGTATTTCGAATCTCACGGTCACGTGACATCTTACGGTCACGTGACCTGTGGCGAGTTTAACAATTTCTCCCCATCACAAAAAGTGCACAGCGCCGCTAAAAATTAAGATGATCAAGGTATTCGTGTAAGTAAACGACAATTTGACACGGTGTATAATTTATTATCAAGACAACACCAACACAAAAAAATACATCACAGTATAAATAATAAAGATCTCCTTTCCTTACACCTTCTATACTCAATGATTTACAGAACTTCACTTCACAAAACTGGGTATATAAATCAAACGTACGAAAAATAAAACTTATAGTAAAAACGTAATACGAAAAAATATAATTGTTTGAAAACTTTGTTAGAGAAAAAGTTTTGGCAGTTGAGCACAAGGATAAATAATATTTTCACAATAAGTTTTCAATAGAAAGACTGATTCGATTTCCAAAATCTGCCGAATCCGTTGCTTGCACGTCTTTTCGGAAAACGTCTTGGCTTTGATTTACCCTACACACGTTCTTTTCCTTGGTTGCTCGAGGTATTTCACGTAGAGATGCGTATAAATTTCCTTCACATCCGGCACGGGGGCCGCATCGGCGGCCTTCTTTGCATCTGCACACACTTTCTTTGCTTTCTTGTTCATTTCCTGAAAGCACAACACGCAACACGAATAGAAAGAATTAAAAAGTTTTTTTTGATGCAGAAAACGAAAAAACCATAGAGCTTACAAATTTCTACCCAAAGAGGCGTCTCTAGCCCATGTAGTGCCCGTGTGCAAACATTACTCTAGCGGACATTACTAGTGGAGTAAGCGCGCGCGCCGAGGCTCCGTAGCGGGCGGCGCCCGGCGCCCCCCTAGGACCGCTGCGCCCGTGTGCAAACATTACTCTAGCGGACATTACTAGTGGAGTAAGCGCGCGCGCCGAGGCTCCGTAGCGGGCGGCGCCCGGCACCCCCTAGGACCGCTGCGCCCGTGTGCAAACATTACTCTAGCGGACATTACTAGTGGAGTAGGCGCGCGCGCCGAGGCTCCGTAGCGGGCGGCGCCCGGCGCCCCCCTAGGACCGCTGCGCCCGTGTGCAAACATTACTCTAGCGGACATTACTAGTGGAGTAAGCGCGCGCGCCGAGGCTCCGTAGCGGGCGGCGCCCGGCGCCCCCCTAGGACCGCTGCGCCCGTGTGCAACGCACACCCTGCACCATAGGTAAAGACGCCTCTGAGTCAAACACATGCCTAAAACCCGGTATGCGCAAGTTCGATCTGAACGGCTGCCTGGCATAATTTTGACACCCCGCACCCAATCCCGCAAAATGTCATAATGGCACCCATTTTGCGGCGCTACCAAGACTTCTATGGTTTTTTCGTTTGCTGTCTATATGTGAACCGTTTCCACAAACCAGCGGAAACACCATGTAGGTTCCTTTGTTTCTGGGTACCCGTAGCCAATATTGATAATTCATTCTTTATCAGGCAAAGGCATGACATTTATACAATACTAGCGACCCGCCCCGGCTTCGCACGGGTACTATATTATACATATAAACCTTCCTCTTGAATCACACTATCTATTAAAAAAAACCGCATCAAAATCCGTTGCGTAGTTTTAAAGATCTAAGCATAGATAGGGACAGACAGCGGGAAGCGACTTTGTTTTATATTATGTAGTGATGTAGTGAAGTCTAATGCATATTGAAACATTTGTAACGCGTGAAATATATAATATAATTATTGCGTGATTTGCGTGTCACATTACGGGTTACAGAAGAATAGACTCCGTGCTGTGTTTCAATTAACCCCCCGTTCCCACTTGTCGGCTGTCGGCCCGATTTTTTATCGGATGTCGGTGTCTCATACAAATTGGTGTCCGACAAGTGTTAATAGCTTCATATAAAATAATCCGGACCGACATCCGACATAGTGGGACTCTAAAGACCATCGAAAACAATAACTGACCCCGTATCATGGTCGGCCTTATCACGCGATGAGTGACAAGATAGGAGCGTCGTCTCGTTCTATCGAACGGTGTCAGCCAGTGACGGACGCTCTATTCTGTCACTTATCGTGTGATAAGGCCGACCATGATACGGGGTCAGATGTAACAACACGCCCGTTTCAATATGAAAATACTTAACCCACCTCGATCTCATCTTCCGTCATAAACTGCGCGTCCAAGAGCGTCGCCTTCAGTTTGTTGATGGGGTCCCTCGTCTGCCGGACCTGCTGCACCTCCTCCCGCGAGCGGTAGCTCGTGCCGGGGTCCGACATGGAGTGCCCGTAGTAGCGGTAGCACTCGAACTCGAGAACCACGGGGCCGTTACCCGCGCGGCTGTAGTCGCTGGCTACCTTGGCGATTTCCTGCGATAATTTACAAATGTCATCGTCAGAACTCTGACATGTAACAGAGCCCCTTGGCCAGTTACATATTAGTAGTTTTTTTTTAATTATTTAATTGTTTATAGGCACGCGCCGCCGGGCCCCCGGCCGGTATCGCCGCAACCGCTGTATCCCTGCATTTTAAATCTGTATATCTTTATAATTACATGCTGTAAAGGGCCGTATTGATCTATATTAAATGCACGATGTATTTAAGGTACCTACTTAATTGGATAAGGATTAATGCGGTATTGCTTAAAATCGCTTCGTAAATAAGCTATTATTGCTCGTAAAAAGTAAAGGATAAAAAATGGTTCTTGTTGGTTATCCCTAAGAGATAGACATATCCATCACCATCGCGTAGTTTTTTGTAGACATTATTTTGATCTATCTCGTAGGGTTCAGCCATGCAGCGTTTGCAATGTACGCGCAAAAAAATGTGTTTATTTACGACATCACATTAGAAAAGAAACCTCTAAAATGATCAGTGTTTCTCTGCTATATGACCTATGCATGTATTATGCATACAAATCTTCCTCTTGAATCACTCTATCTGTTAAAAAAAACAGCATCAAAATCCGTTGCGTAGTTTTCAAGATGTGAGCATACATAGGGACAGACAGACAGCAGGAAGCGACTTTGTTTTATATTATGTAGTGATGATTATTGATTTTATTATTAGGTACTATGGGAATGAATGTCGCATAAAAACCTCAAAAGGTTCAAACAGATTGGCGTATAGTAGCAATCTCCCAACAGACAAGACTGTTCTTATAATGAAAATGACGAAGTGACCTCACCCTAGCAGTGAACACGTCCATGCCATCCGCTTTGATCCCGGGTATGACTCTGCCCGCCTTATAGTACTCTAAGCTGGACGAAGATCTCTTTGCCGAGGTGCCCATTCCGTACTGGTTGTTCTCGCACACGAATACCACCGGTATCTTGAGGAGGGCAGCCATGTTGAAGGATTCAAATACCTGGACATGGCGTATAATTACTTTTTAAAAAGTGCCAACCAAATACAATAGAATAAAATAAGAACAATAAACTTAAGCCTAGCTTAAGCCCAGTCTTAAATTCCCCTTCGTACGTCCCTGGCGCAAAGGTATATATGTACCTATTACCCGGTAAGGTATGCCGCGTTACTACGTTGAATCGCAACGGACAACCTTTGCACGGGCTAGCACGACTGAAGGAAGTTCTACCCTCCTCTTTCTAATTTGCACGGTGCTAGTGGGACAGGAGGCGCTCAGTCGCGCGCGAAGCGACTTGTCAGCAAGTTGTGCTAGTCGCGGGCGTCAGATCCCCTCTCCCTAATTCACCGTCCCACTTCCCTAATGAAGGTCTAGTTTTCGCTCTGGGTTGGAAAGTCAGATAGCAGGCACTTCTGTGTTACTCGTCCCTGCGCTGAATCTTGGGATTAGACAAAGCGGAACCCTGGCTCCTTTAGGATACAATCGGGAAAGAAAGTTTAGCGAGGGTTTGCAATGATTTTTACGAGCTACCTGCCTGGCTGTTGGTGGTATCACGTTTGTGTTTAAAGCATTTTATTAATACAAAGTTCTTAAGATAGCTTAGATACATAAGTATTATTTGGTGTAAATTGGAACTAAGATAATAGGGGCATAGGTGGCAGTGCAGTCTATTCTATAATACATCAACGGGAGCATGGTATAACAACACAGGTACTCTCTTCCGAGACTCGCGAACCACTTGACTGACACAAGCCTAATACGTCATCAAACGGCATTTAACAGCATGATGTTGATGACGTAGGCTTGTGTCAGTCACGTGGTTCGCGAGTCTCGGAAGAGACTACCTGTGGTGTTATACCATGAATGGGAGCAAACAGTATTTACCTGTCCTTGGTTGGAAGCACCATCGCCGTACAACGCGTAAGCCACTCCTCCGTCGTCGTTATACATGTGTCCGAAACCTAACCCGAGGCCGAGCGGGACCTATTTGCGATCAAACGTTACATTAAAACGAACTGTGTACACATATATTTGTTCCGAGTCTCCATTATAAATGCGAAAATTTGGATGTTTGGATGATTGGATTGTTTGTTACTCAATCACGCTTAAACGGCTTAACCGACTTGGATGAAATTTTGCACGAAGATAGCTTAGCCTGGATTAAAATATAGGATTGTTTTTATCCCGAGTCCACGCAGACGAAATCGCGGGCGGAAGCTAGTTTCTTAATAAATTATGGGTCCATCGACGCTGAGCTTTGTGTAGTTCTAGCCAATCTTATCTATATTTATTTATTAAACCTTGATACTATCACGTTGATAGGTATATATTACCTGTCCACCCACCATCCCCTGGCCTCCGTAGAAATACGGAGGTATGTAGATATGCATGGACCCTCCTTTGCCCGCTGATATCCCGTCCCGCTTCCCCGCAACCTCAGCCATTACTGTATACGGCCCGTCCTTCTTTTGTCTGTTTTGGAACATCATGGCGAATGCTGGAACAAAATAATAGAGAGAGAGATACTAAACATCCAATTAGGGCCTGTTTACACATTACTGACTAGTGCGAGTCAGATAAATGCAGCAAAGTATGCACGCGCGTTGATCACTAATCAATGTGTAAACAGGCCCTTATACTGGCTGCAGGTGGGACCTGCCTTCGAAGTTGGCGGTCCTGGAGTCAAATTTAGGCAATTTTGAGAGCAGTAGGCCACAGCACGGCGGAATCTCATCTCATATTTGATGAAGTCCAACCAACTAGGGAAGTATCTTCACCTTACCGACCGCAGCCATAATACTCACCTGGTTAACAGAGTTCGCAAAGGTGCGTTGTGTTGTGAATAAGGAACACGCATTTGTCTTGTGTATTTTGTAGATATAACTATAGCCATCTTTGTTTCCAACATCAGACCAGCATTATGGCAAAGCTTAATTAGGTAGGTACCCAAGTGTAAGAAATGTATACTCGATTGGACTTCAGAAAGTTGGTAAAATTGGACTTGCATGATTTGTTACCTTCATACATTGCAAGTTAAGTAAAACCTTGTAAAAAATAAAAATGCTATAGCAGACTATACCAGCGAGTCGTGTCACAAAACAAATGCGGCAAATTTGGTAAAGACCCATTCTGGTAACACGAAATGTATAGCGGCTCAATAGGTAGGTCATCATCCTCCTAGCGTTATGCCCGGTTGTGCCCTAAAAGGAGCCCGGGGTCCGCTTTGACAGCTAATCCCAAGATTTGGCATAGGCACTATAGTGGGGACTGTGTTTGACTTGACCTACATCTAACTAACATGATGGAAAGACTTATAACTGATAGCTTAGGTAAAATAGCAACACAACAAACAACAAACCATATACCAACCATACCACCACCAACCACCATTAACCATATATTTTTTCATGCTTGGGATTCGCTCCCAGGGAATCTTCCATGAGCATTTGTTATTTTGAGTTTCGTAATAGTGATTAGGAGTGTAGTATGATAATTAATGAGAACAACTTTGGGTACACAAGGGGGTTGGGTATTCTCGGGTAGGAATTATTTCTGAATCGATTTCTTAATTTATTTTCATTTAAGGATGTCAATTGGGGTATCTTAGGTTATCATTTAATTAATTCATTTAAGTAGATGGAGACGTAGCTATCGAGCGACTCGTGATCCAGGGAAAGGTCGAGGGCACCAGACCACGGGGCAGGTCACCAATGAGGTGGACAGACCAGATAAAAGCTGCAGTAGATGCCACTACACGCAAGCATAAGGAAGGCGACTGTCAGAGAGGAATGGCGGCGAGTTGTGAAGCTTGCTACCAACACCTGAAATGATGACCACGACCACTCTGTCAAGAGTGAAACGACGAAGAAGAAGAAGTAGATGGAGCCCACGAAGCACCGTCATATGACGAATACTATCTATTTCGCTTTCCCACCGACGGTGCCTGCAAGATTACATCCGTCCAGAATTTGTCAGCGCTTCAGTTATGCGATTAACAACCAGTCTGGACTCAGTTCACGACGAGTGGTGGTAGACTTGGCCCCGAGTTTCTTAACAACTGAAATCAGCTTGATAATGGTTCGAATGAAGTGTTGTCAGCAAGCGTTGTGAATAGGGTTGCCAGATGTCCGGTATTTAAGCGTACAGTCCGGTATTTTAGAGGCCTGTCCGGTAAAGAATAAATGGTCATACCGGACAGAATAATGTCCAGTATTTTGAGGAAAGTCGGTACTACTGGTCACAATCACAACTGTCACAAGCAAGCGCCTACAAAAGGAATATGAAATCCCTCAAACGCAAAACTCTGATGAAAATAAATATATTAGTATAAAAGAAACAAGGTTTTTTTTTTGCGACCTAGTCTTACTAGCCTAGCATACGCTATTTAAGCCGCAAAAAAGCATTTTACCATTTTATTGTCTGTCGCCAGATTGTATCTCAAGAACCGCGATAGCTAGACAGTTGAAATTTTCACAGATTATGTATTTCTGTTGCCGCTATAACAACAAATACTAAAAACAAAACAAAATAAATATTTAAGGGAGGCTCCCATACAACAAACGTTTTTTTTTTTCAGGCTGTATCTCAAGAGCGGCGATAGCTAGTCAGTTGAATTTTACGCAAATTATGTATTTCTGTTGCCGCTATAACAACAAATACTAAAAACAAACTAAACTAAATATTTAAAAAAGTTTGTTGTATGGGAATACAACAAACTTTTTTTTTTTACTGTCTTTATAGATAATGGTACGGAACCCTTCGTGCGCGAGTCCGACTCGCACTTGGCCGGTTTTTTACTCACCATGGCACCTATACGAGGTGATCAAATTATCCACAGGCTTCATATTCGCAACGATACCAGTCCCTACGGCCTCCGTGCCTGTGTAGAGGTGACAGAACCCGAATATTTTCTTCTCTTTATACAAATTATTGATCTCCGCCTCCATGCGACGGATGAGCACCATGTTCTCATACAGTTCTATGGCTTCGGTCTTCTTCACTTTTACTTCAGTCGGAATTATTCTTGGGTCGAAATTGTGGACTACTGCGGGCTGCCAGAATGTTTATTTATTGATTTAAAAGTTCACCAACAGTTATTACCTAGGTACTTATTTTATTACATTGATACAGATAGTTTAAAGTTAATGTACTATATTTACAGGTAAACACAGCGCTCGTTGCTAATATACCGCATTCCCGAAATACCAGATTTTGCAAAATACCACATTTTTGATTTATCACATTACCAATATACCAAATTTTCAGTGTAGGGACATACTTAAAACGATTTAGTTCCATGAGTAGGTACCTTACGATTTAGTTCCATGAGTAGGTACCTTACGATTTAGTTCCATGAGTAGGTACCTTACGATTTAGTTCCATGAGTAGGTACCTTACGATTTAGTTCCATGAGTAGGTACCTTACGATTTAGTTCCATGAGTAGGTACCTTACGATTTAGTTCCATGAGTAGGTACCTTACGATTTAGTTCCATGAGTAGGTACCTTACGATTTAGTTCCATGAGTAGGTACCTTACGATTTAGTTCCATGAGTAGGTACCTTACGATTTAGTTCCATGAGTAGGTACCTTACGATTTAGTTCCATGAGTAGGTACCTTACGATTTAGTTCCATGAGTAGGTACCTTACGATTTAGTTCCATGAGTAGGTACCTTACGATTTAGTTCCATGAGTAGGTACCTTACGATTTAGTTCCATGAGTAGGTACCTTACGATTTAGTTCCATGAGTAGGTACCTTACGATTTAGTTCCATGAGTAGGTACCTTACGATTTAGTTCCATGAGTAGGTACCTTACGATTTAGTTCCATGAGTAGGTACCTTACGATTTAGTTCCATGAGTAGGTACCTTACGATTTAGTTCCATGAGTAGGTACCTTACGATTTAGTTCCATGAGTAGGTACCTTACGATTTAGTTCCATGAGTAGGTACCTTACGATTTAGTTCCATGAGTAGGTACCTTACGATTTTTTAACCTGGTGTAAAGGGAATGTGGTTAGCTCAAAGTGTGATATATTGATAATCCGATATTTAGCGAAACACAGCATGCCAATATAAAGAACGTTTTCATTAAAAAAGAAAAAAGCAATTGGCGTTAGTTAACTAAATGAATAAGTAATCTTGATTCAGATTCAGATTCAGATTTATTTATTATCATAATTTTACAATTAAAATCATTGGTACAGTAAATGTACAAGATAAAAATGTATAAAATTATGACTTGTCAGTTACATAGATGTGTACAGATGTGTACAGAATAGTTATTATTTGTAAATAATTGAAATTAATAATTTTAATGTCAGCTTAATAATATATTTTGCTATTGAATAATGAAGCGAAAGCAAATATAAAATAAATATGAATACAAATGTCAAGCTTTTAAGATTTTTAAGAGTCATTTTCTTGTTTTCATAGTCATTTGAAAGAAACTCTTGCAAACTATACAGTGTTTTTTCAAGCAATAGTTGTTTTACATGGTAGCGAAATGAGTTGTCGTTTGTTATGGTTTTAAGGTTTGAGGGTAGTCGGTTAAAAAGTCTTTGTCCTATTAACTTCGGAAGTTTTGTGCCTATTTTAAGTCTGGACGAGGTTGTTTTTAAGTCATTAACATTTCTCATAGGCCTGGCCTTGGATATTGAGTCAAAGTTTATGTCGATTATACTTCCCACTGCTGGGCACAGACCTCTCATGGAAGGGAGGGAATGTGCAGTGGTCCCCACGTTGACCCAGTGCGGGTTGGTGGCAAAATTAAATTATATCAGAAAATCGGAATTTATTTTTATAAACGAGAATATACACTCGCGGTCAAAGAAACCGGGTCAGTACGAAAATCTGTAATATCTCCTAAAATAATAAAGCTAGGGACATGAATTAAACTGCATATTGTAGATAATTTTATACTGAATTAAATAACATCAAATGGTGGAATCGTAATTATTTTGTTTAATAAAATTACATAGGAAACAAAAAATCAACCAATTTTACGTACAAAAATAAGCAGTAGGTACTTCACATACAACACAAAAAATATAAATTAATACTGCGTATTGCCTCCTCGGGCTCTTCTTACAGCTTCTAGACGATTCGGCATGCTGTTTATTAAGTTCTTTATGGGCATTTCTCCGGAGTGGCAGTTTTTAGTGTCCAGGGCCAAAAATTCTTCAAATAGGTACGTGATATTTTTGAATAAAATCTCACATATACTTCAGGCTTTTTGATACCTGGACAGCTATTTAGATATTCTGTAGATATACATATGTTTGAAGAAAAAAAAAAATAGCGCCCAAATTGACGTTCAGTGGGAGCGTCCACTACCCAAGCTGGTTTAAACAAAAAATCATAACCCAAGATTGGAATTATAGTCCATGTTATACATCGGTTCACGTAATCATCATTAGTTTCCCCCATATATAATCCATATTACGATAATTTATCTATTAAACTTACTCAATAAAAGCATTTTTTCGAAGCGTCCGGGGGTAACACGTAAACTCAGTGACATTTAGAAAACGCGTCGGCATCATTCCAAAGAAATGGCGTAGGAATCTCGCGACGCACACGCCGGTAGCTTTAGTCGCACCACGTTTGCCGACGACAGCGGACGCCGGCTGATGTCATATAGGCAGCTACTACAAAGGTTTGTTCGTCGTTCGGTGAGTTTGGTTACGTGTTTTTTTGAATTCGGTGAAGCTATTAAATTGTGTAGTGTTTGTGTTTTAATTATTATAAAAGTGGATAAGCAATCCTCAGAGGTATGTGATTTCGTATTGAATAACTCATTCCCTGTACTATCTATACTTTTTGTGTAATTTGCAAATATCGATCAATATTGAATTCGGTGACATTGATTTCCGCGGATTCGGTGTACTTTTTGGTCACCGAATTCAATAAAATGAGGACCGAAATCAATCTTTATGTATAAATGATTGCTTTTTAGGGTTCCGTCAACGTCAACACCCTTATATTTTCAGCATATCCGTATGTCTGTCCGCCCGAGGCTTAGCTCAGTGACCATTACTACTGGAAAAGTGTAAATTGGTTTGGGTATGTAAATCAATCACGCCAACAAAACGGTTAAAATAAAATAATTAACAAAAACTGGGTACCTACTTGTCTTACACGTAAGGTGGGAATGTATTTTTTTTTGTTAAAAAGTAGTGTAGGATATTGGTAAATATGTAGTTCTAAAAAAAATTGTTTAGTAAAACCATTTGTCAATTCAGGGATCTGTTAACTATGTGGTTTTAAAACTCTAATTCTCATTAAAGTTTAGTGCTGGCTAAATTATTAGTTCAGTCAAGGGTACAGTAACATACGTACATAAATGAGAACATAAATCTGTACACGCTTTTATGACATTGTCAATAGAGTCCTGTACAGATATTTATGTCCTTATTAATGTACGTATGTTAATAACGTTGACTGTACCAGGCTATAAACTATCTTGAGCCGTTTAAGCGTGATCGAGTAACAAACATCCAAACTTTCGCATATATAATATAACTAGGATATGTCGCACGGCTTACTACACTCGCGGTCAAAGAAACCGGGTCAGTGACGAAAACCTCAATATTTTGTAAATCGTTGGTCGTATCTGCATGAAACTAACTCTGTTTTATAGGGAATTTAATATCCTTCTAAATCCAACCTTCAATGTTCTACGTAGTAACTGGAAAAAGGTTTAATTGAAAAAAAAAGACCAATTGGGTACTTATTTGAAATTGCGTTCGTTTTACTTTTGCTTGTTTTTAAGCAATTATTTTCAATCTGTCAAAGAACTATGATAAAAGGCTGTCATTGTTTTATTTTGTGGTCATTCTTGAATGTCTATCATGCCGCTAACACGAGATGAATGTACTCGTATCATCACTATGTTAGAAGAAGGAAGAAGTCAGAGGTATACAGCGAGAAGAACAGGTGTGTCACTTTCTACAGTGCAGCGAGTCCTCCAACGTTACCTACAAACTGGGCAGAACCTTAGAAGACCAGGAACCGGCAAAACAAGATGTACTACAGCTAGAGAAGATCGATTTATTGTTACAACCATGCTCCGAAATCGGCACCTCACAGCAGTTGAAGTGAAAAATCAGCTTTTAGAGACCCGAAGGGACGGCATCAGCGAGCGGACTGTCAGGCGGCGGCTCAAAGAAGCAAATTTGACCCCACATAGGCCGGCCAATGGCCCAAAACTTGAAAGAATACATCGAACAGCAAGACGACTTTATGCCCGCGATCACAGATAGTGGGGTGACGAAGATTGGGCAAGAATTTTGTTTTCCGATGAATCCAGATTTATGCTCTATGCAAATGACGGGCGGCAAAGAGTTTACAGACGGCCTGGTGAACGTTTTATTCCAGCATGTTTTGAGGAAAAAGTGGCGTTCGGCGGTGGGTCAGTCATGGTTTGGGCTGGAATCTCTTCAGAGAGTCGCTCGGAGTTAGTTTTAATAGAAAATGGATCATTAACGAGTGCAAGATATGTAGAAGAGATTCTTAATGAGCATGTCGGCCCATACTTTATTAATATGGGTGGAAATTCTATGTTTATGCATGACAACGCCAGGCCACACACAGCTCAAATTGTCAGAGATTATTTTTTGGAGGTTGGTATCAACTATATGAACTGGCCCTCGAGGAGTCCGGACTTAAATCCGATTGAGCATGTATGGGACGAGCTTGGGAGGCGTGTCAGAGCTCGAAACCCCGCCCCAGCTACACTTAGAGACCTGAAACAGGCGTTAGTGGAAGAATGGGACAATATCCCGCAAGAACGCATAAAGAACTTAATAAACAGCATGCCGAATCGTCTAGAAGCTGTAAGAAGAGCCCGAGGAGGCAATACGAAGTATTAATTTTTATTTTTTGTGTTGTATGTGAAGTACCTACTGCTTATTTTTGTACGTAAAATTGGTTGATTTTTTGTTTCCTATGTAATTTTATTAAACAAAAGAATTACGATTCCACCATTTGATGTTATTTAATTCAGTATAAAATTATCTACAATATGCAGTTTAATTCATGTCCCTAGCTTTATTATTTTAGGAGATATTACAAATTTTCGTACTGACCCGGTTTCTTTGACCGCGAGTGTATGTATGTAGGTTTGATTATGATCCTGGTGATGAGTGTAAGGTCACTTGAACTTCCTATGGTAAGCTGTTTTGAGAATAAGGGTATTTAATTTGTTTGTAGGTGTCGACACAACGAATCCTCCTATTACTAAAGGGTCGGCAATGAGCTCTTGGTTATTCTGGAGTCGTTAGGCTAACACCATAATATACTCCTTACGTCGGCATAAACCGACCTGTCTTCTTTATTCTCGCCTAATCCCATTGCAGTTGGGGTCGGCTCTCCTAATCATTCTTCGCCGGGACAGTCTAAGTTTTAATTTATTAATAATTAATTTATAAGTAATAAAGCGTGCAGTATTTAAGTTAAACATATAAAGCTTCTGTAAAAATTGTGCTTAAAAAAAACGGATGGTCAAATGGACAGTTTTTACAAGTTCATACCAGGGACCCGCCCACCCTTTCCCAGAAAAAAGCCTTTGAACGGGTTAGTCGTTCGTTCAATAGCCCAAATCACTTGCTGCCCGATATTGATTGAATATCTATTCATTTTACTTAGCCGTATGAAGGGGTTTCCCTTACGCGGCGCTACCGCTCCTGATTGGGAAACCCTTTCAAAAGGCTTTTTTTAAGCGCTTGGAAAAGGTATCTGATATTCGTTAGGGGAACCGCTTACCCGTATTTAAAGCGCTATACAAGTCAAATGGTAACCTTCTGGCACTGCTAGTATGGGTAGGTATTTGCGATTCGCGTAAAGCGGCATAGATTAATAGTTTCATTCACTTCAGTTCTACGGAAGTCGACGCCGACCGAAGTTGTGTTTAGTTTTTAGTACTCCTGTGTTTATTTTTCAACATGAATGGATTGCCAGAAATGGGTAAGTACAGTATCTATTAGTAGGTACCAAACCAAACTACTTTACTTGAACGGAATGTGTTTGTGTTGACAACCTTTGTTGAACGATTTACATTTATTTGCAGATCGGAAAGAAGATATTGAAGGAACTCAATCACAAATACTTCCACTAAAAGATGTAATACATAGAAAATTGTGTAACGGTACTTATGCATTTTTATTGTTTATTTATATTAAACTAGCTTCCGCCCGCGACTTCGTCTGCGTGGACCCTGGAGATAAAAACAATTCTTTATTTTAAGTCAGGCTATAAACTATCTTTGTGCAAAATTTCATCCAAATCGGTTAAGCCGTTGAAGCGTAATTGAGTAACAAACATCTAAACATCCAAACTTTCGCATTTATAATATTAGTGGGATGGGATAAGAATAGGTAGGTACGTACTAGCTAGCGCTCGTCTATTGCAGCCACATAATAAATAATACTTAGTAGGTACTACGTAGAGAAGGTTCTCTGTTAACAAATCTCCTGTTTAGGTATGCCGAACGAGCCTAAACGTGGCCATCCCTTTCTATCGCATGCAACGCGCTGCGATAGAAGCGTGCGTGCCGTAACAGCGCGAACAGCGCTAACAGCGGACAGCCGGCCGGCCGTGGCACCTACTTACAGCGGGCGCGATGAGTCACCCTGTGAGTTGCGCCTGGTATCGTTTTGTGTCTCAATCATCTAACCAAAAAATATGAGACACAAAACGAAAATAAAAATTATGATCGTGGTGAAATGCGATTAGGTGAAACTTTGGAAGTAAAACTCTAACAAACGCGCGTTTGGCTTTACCCTTACGAGGCCTTTCTCCTACAGACAAGTGTATTTTGCAAAATGCTTCCTTTTTCATTCAAGATACCATAACCATTAGTATTTATTCAAAAACTGATAACGTAGATAAATGCGGCGTCGGTGCAGCGTGATTTATATTCAGTGATGAGCAAAAGGTAATCGATTAACGATTAAGATTAACCTACTTAATCGCAACTAACGATTAAAAATGACGATTGATCTATCTAATTCGTAAGAGTTTCGACTAATTTAGTCACGATTATAATTAATCGTCGATTAAATACCAGTGACTAAATCTTTAATCGATTGATTAGTTAGATTAATTTTCTCTCGATTGATTCAGGAATGAATAAATTTATTTGTACTTACAAACAAACTTATTTATTACACAGTTGTATGTTTCGAGTTAAGTTGACAGAATGATATATACCTACATATTAAGGAATGTGTAACAATACCTTTGCGAATAGAAACAAACTAGTAACCAACTGATTTTTTTATATCACACAGCATACCTACTAGAATGATTTCCAAGTGTACAATATGACAAGACATATTTAGTTTATGTAACGTGCTGTTCCAATTTTTGATCATGAAATTTAGTCCATTAAAATGACGATTGATCAATCGTCAATCGAACTCTGCGACGATTAATTTACTCTTGACTAAATTAATCGCGATTAATTTTGTGACGATTGATTGTTTAATCGATTAACCTGGCAAAAGTACTGTCTTTACGAAGATCTCACGGTTCTAAACACAATTTACCATACGATTAATAAATAAATATCGAATAATTATTTTACTCAAAAATTTATCGATTAATGCCCATCTCGTCTTAAAAAAATATATAAATTTATGGCAACGTAGGTCCTATAGTTATGATAATTTTTTTATGGGTTAACATAAAATTACAGTTTGCTATAATAATATTTTTAGGGCAAAATATAAAATAAATTTTGCACTAAGATAGTTTATAGCCTGACTTAAAATAAAGAATTGTTTTTATCTCCAGGGTCCACGCAGACGAAGTCGCGGGCGGAAGCTAGTTTAATATAAATAAAGCATCACTAAGACAAAAATCGCGCCCCAACCAGCTACGCTCATTAGATTACCTACCAACATACCTACTACCATGCAACAAAAAAAATACGTACGGTAAAAGAATGAACGACTACCTGATTCCATGTACCCTGAATAACTTACCTAAAGAATTACTGCATGACTTGTTAAGTATTACAGCCGATAGAATCAAGTTCAAAAAACTGTTAAAAAAACACTACTTGCAACTTACATAGCCAAACAAACACATTGTCAGTATTAACCGATTACCAATTATGTACCTAGCTAAACTTAGCTCAATGTTAAGTAGTTAGTAATTAGTAATATTAGCATGATACCTTTATATATTTAGTACCTACACGCGGACCGAACCGCGCGATCTCGCCAACTATTAAATACCCACGGGGGTTTCCAATAGTGGCACATAATTATGTAAACATTATAATGTAAACCCTATCTAAATAAGGTCAGTGTGGGCAAGTCCGTCAATAAGGAAAGCCCGTCTATACGCCATAACTCTTGTATTTGTATACGCGCGCCACTTATAACTCTGTCGGTAAAGCGGTTTTTCGTCCTAGTTTTTTTTCTCTAACATAGACGTCGCTATGACGAAAACTATGGTACGAGTAGCAACTCAATTGTCAACTTCATTCGTGTTTCGAACTACATAAGTGAGTTCAACGTGGTCCAGAAAATAAATCGTAGAAAATTGAAAAAATCGCAGTATTTGTTAAAGAGGTGAGACTTAGCAGTTTAATAACCGCTTTTCCTGTCTAACGCTTTTAATATAGCCAAAATGCTTTAATTTTGTAGTTTTAGGTTTCGAAATGTCTAACCTTAAATTTTATCTAGTTGGAAAGTCCGTCTGAAATGATGAAGGGAAGCCCGTCATGTGCCGCTCTTGCCTTAAACCAGATCTTGCCAACCTTTTGCGTTGAAATATTCTCATTTCAAATATTGTCACGATAAATGAGATACTTACACGTAAAACTTTTTTTAAATTACTTAAAACGTATACACTGTTATATTGATTTAAATTTTCACGATTCTCACACATTATTTATACTAAACATCCAACTCACACAACTGTCCCGTGACCATGGATGTTGCAACACATCCGAAACGTCGGGAGACCTCAGTGAGGTAAATAAAATAAGTTAGTTATACGCGATTAAGTCCCGTTTAGTATCAATAATGGATACACTATTGCTTTTTGTGTACTACGCTATTTACGTACAGTACCGGCTAATAATATCGCCTTAATGTTTTCGGATGGTTTCCGGTCAGAGTATCGGAAAGGGGGCGCGGTTTTTGGACTTATTTTTTTTTTTGATATATTTTTATTTAAAAAAAAGTATTTTTGCGATCTAATAGTTTACATTTAATTAATAAGTATGTAAGATGAATACTTTAATAGTATTTTTGGGATCTTATACGATTTTAAACAACCAATTGTAATTTTTATTAAATTTTTGTGTTTATCATGTTTTTTTATTTTAGACTTGAAAAGGTTTACAATCTCTTCTTCCACGGATATGCCGATCTTGCCTTTATAACATAAAAATATGTATATTTTGAAATTGCAACTCTATCTCCCTGATCTCAAAACATAATTTGGAATGGCATAAAATTACGATACCAACAATGTAATCTACATGCCTATTGACTTTCAAATAGCGCGGCAATGAGTACTAGACGGCCTTACCTTATACATCACGGGAAGATCGTCTACTCGTCGAGTTTTAAAAAAACCTCTTTTTTTGCAAAAGTTTTGCTTATTTTGTTAATTTGTTAAAGCGACATTGTAAAATATAATATTTGTCATCCTATAAGTCTAGGCCGTTTATCCTGGAATAAATAATAACCTTGTAAAATCCGATCAAACTTACTTACTGACTTACCCACACTGACCTTAAATAAATTAAAAAAAAAAAAAAGTACTATTTGCGGTAAAAAAACATAATGTAATCCGGTTTTCACCAAAAAAATTAAGAAAACGCGGAAGGTATTTTATCATTTTTTTAAAATGAATCTTTGATTTTCAATCATGTCAGCCTCTCGTACAAGATTTGGTTTGGTGAATTGAATTCTAATCATTCATGTACCAAATTATTCTTGTTTACTGCGAAACTGAGAAATGAAACGACACTTCTCACTGCAAAATTTGAAAAAGGCTCCCTAGAAAACTCATTTATTTTAGGTTTAGAAAGAGAAAATTTAAATTAGAACTGTGTTAGCCCCTAGTTTAAAAATGATTATTTAAGTACCTACTAATAGTTACGTCGTAATCTTGAAAAAGCAAGCATTTTGCAAAATATGCTAGTCTGTAAGAGTAAAGACCTCACAGAAACACACACACACATACACGCACACACAGATAACAAGAAACATAACCTATATTATACTCGCACCGCACCAACTTCTTCCGACCCCTCGCCATACAAAAAGAAAGCGTATTATAATGCAATAAGGTACTTCTTAACCGCAAGCGGCGGCAACTTGGCGGATTTGTCAAAGGCACCGCCGCTTTGACACCTGTGCCGACACTGCTAGACTTCCCGTCGGCTAAAATAAAATTTCAAATTTTGCTCTTATTATCATTAGCAAAAGGATAAAAATTGCATGAGCGTTAAAAGGGAAACCCCTTCAGGAGCGTTGGTAGATATATACCCTTTCGAAAGGCTTTTTTTAAGCGCTTGAGAAGGTATCTGATATTCGTTAAGGGAACTGCTTACCCATATTTAAAGCGCTTAAATAGCTAAATGAATGGGTTTTTCCTTTCGAGGGTTTTTGAAAGGGTTTGGTAACCCAAGTCTTTCAAAAACCCTCGAACGGGATACCGTAGCGCTTTAATAGCCAAATGAATGGGCTTTGAGGAGCATCGGCTTTGGTAAGCAAAGCCTTACGAAAAACCCTTTCAAAAACCCTTGAAGGGGATACCGGGCGGGTCCCTGGTTCATACTGTAATTAGGAACAATGTATGAACTTATAAAAAGTGTTAATTTGATCGCCTGTATTTTTTTAAGTCTAAATTTTACAGAAGCCGTATGTGCACTATATTAAATACTATTTAAACACGGTTACATCCGTATAATCAGAAACAAAAGTAATCAAACACATTATAAATTATCATCAAATGTGAACAGTCATATTTGTATGCAACTGTATGGGAAAAAAAAACGTGTTCTTAATTATCTGGCCACGACTGTATACATATATATTTTTTAAGTGTACCAATTGGAAATAAAGGTTATTTTGTAGCAAAAAACATTGTTTAATTTCAAATTTGATTTCGGTGTAAGCATTTTTTGAATTCGGTGATACTATTTTATGAATATTGATTTCGGTGTGTGTGTTTGATTTCGGTGTACGCAAAAACCCGAATATCCCATGAACTACAAGGTTCCTATGAAGGCCTTTACCACCAATATTTTTTAAATTTAGGCCTTTTCTTAAATACCGAGGTCACCAATCGAAAAAGTGAAAAAAAAATACGTTCACCGAAGTCAAGCAAATCGAGCCGGCTCGGAGAATCGCCCTTATGCGTTCTTGCGGGATATTGTCCCATTCTTCCACTAACGCCTGTTTCAGGTCTCTAAGTGTAGCTGGGGCGGGGTTTCGAGCTCTTACACGCCTCCCAAGCTCGTCCCATACATGCTCAATCGGATTTAAGTCCGGACTCCTCGAGGGCCAGTTCATACAGTTGATACCAACCTCCAAAAAATAATCTCTGACAATTTGAGCTGTGTGTGGCCTGGCGTTGTCATTCATAAACATAGAATTTCCACCCATATTAATTAAGTATGGGCCGACATGCTCATTAAGAATCTCTTCTACATATCTTGCACTCGTTAATGATCCATTTTCTATTAAAACTAACTCCGAGCGACTCTCTGAAGAGATTCCAGCCCAAACCATGACTGACCCACCGCCGAACGCCACTTTTTCCTCAAAACATGCTGGAATAAAACGTTCACCAGGCCGTCTGTAAACTCTTTGCCGCCCGTCATTTGCATAGAGCATAAATCTGGATTCATCGGAAAACAAAATTCTTGCCCAATCTTCGTCACCCCAGTATCTGTGATCGCGGGCATAAAGTCGTCTTGCTGTTCGATGTATTCTTTCAAGTTTTGGGCCATTGGCCGGCCTATGTGGGGTCAAATTTGCTTCTTTGAGCCGCCGCCTGACAGTCCGCTCGCTGATGCCGTCCCTTCGGGTCTCTAAAAGCTGATTTTTCACTTCAACTGCTGTGAGGTGCCGATTTCGGAGCATGGTTGTAACAATAAATCGATCTTCTCTAGCTGTAGTACATCTTGTTTTGCCAGTTCCTGGTCTTCTAAGGTTCTGCCCAGTTTGTAGGTAACGTTGGAGGACTCGCTGCACTGTAGAAAGTGACACACCTGTTCTTCTCGCTGTATACCTCTGACTTCTTCCTTCTTCTAACATAGTGATGATACGAGTACATTCATCTCGTGTTAGCGGCATGATAGACATTCAAGAATGACCACAAAATAAAACTATGACAGCCTTTTATCATAGTTCTTTGACAGATTGAAAACAATTGCTTAAAAACAAGCAAAAGTAAAACGAACGCAATTTCAAATGAGTACCTAATTGGTTTTTTTTTTCAATTAAACCTTTTTCCAGTTACTACGTAGAACATTGAAGGTTGGATTTAGAAGGATATTAAATTCTCTATAAAACAGAGTTAGTTTCATGCAGATACGACCAACGATTTACAAAATATTGAGGTTTTCGTCACTGACCCGGTTTCTTTGACCGCGAGTGTAGAAAACACTCTCTTTTGTTAATTAATTTGAGCGAATATAAACCCCCTTCTATGGATATAGTAATTAATAAATAGCTACTAAATAATTGATTACAAAATATTAGGGGACAAAATCCAACACGAATCGAACTAGTCGCATAGTAAGCTGTTATGGATAAGACAATATGTATATTGAATAGATTTAAATACTTAAAAAAAAACACTTAGAATACATCCAAGACTGAGAGACTAATAGATATCCCTGTAGTTCCGTCAGCTTCACTACCTAGGGAAGCTGAACCTACCCACTACCTGGGGCCCATTTCTCAAAAACTTGTAACTTGTAATACAAGCGGACGCCTCTTTTCCACTCCTTCTGTTAGAGCCTTATCACACTTGCGATTTGCAAGCGTATTTTGTATGAAGGCGTTGACGCAGCGTGTACGCCGCGACTGATAATTGTATAGAAAATACGCTCGCAAATCGCAAGTGTGATAAGGCTCTTAGAAAGTGACTTCCGCTTGTATTACAAGTTACAAGCTTTTGAGAAATGGGCCCCTGATCGTCATTTGTGAAAAAAGTTATGACTGCTATGCCTACGAAGTTAGTGATCCTGGATTAGAATTGTTAACCCTGCCTACAAGAGGTCCTGGGTTCGAATCCCGGTAAGAGCATTTATTTGTGTGATGAGCACGAACATTTGTTCCTGATTCATGGATGTTTTCTATGTATTTAAGTACCTATTTATGTATCTATATAAGTATGTTTATCGTCGTCTAGTACCCATTACAAGCTTTGCTTTATTTGTGGGTTGAGCATGGTGACAATTTTGTTTCCGAGTCGAAAAGGTTTTGTACCTACGTTTTATATAGGAGTACCTGTATCGCAATCTACTTAAGATGGACACTTACGTCCGAATATTCCATAAAGCAAGCGGTTTAATTCGGAGTTCGGACTCTATTTGAGTGGGAATAGCCGCCTACAGACGTCCGAGCGCGGTGGACTGCATGATTTCGGCCTGTGGGTAGGCGCCGGATGCACGTCGTCTAGCAAAATCCTATCCCTATCTCGCTCTATCTTATAACTACGTATCGCTCATGCCGTCCGCCGCGCTCGGACGTCTGGTGTAGGCTCTGGAAATATTGTTGAACTAACGACTTAAAGCCTGCAACACACTGGCGCGGCCTGCGCTCGCGGTCAATAGTAAAATTGACATTTGCATGCCGCGACAGTCTGTGACAGGCTTAGTACGATGCATAGGTAGTTACTTTACTCACAGAAATTTGTACTATAGCTTCATCGGCATAACGTCGGATCGGATTCTGAAACAAGAAACAAGTATTTTACTGAAAGAATTTATAACTCGTGTGGTCAATGGTCTTAGTGCGCACAAGGGCTAACGCTTCGCTACCTGATACGGTTCCGTTAGATACTCACCCGAAATAAGCTGCCGACCAATTACGCAAACAACAACTCACTTAACCCACCCACCACGGCCAATAACTCACATATGAGCCATGCCACTACGGGCGTTTTCCGCTACAGAGCGGAAAAACGCTGCTACGCGCTATGGCCCACATAGCGTTGCGTAGCCTCAAATAGATTACTTAAGGGGCTCTTATGCCCCAATGACCTTCGATCTGAATCCCTTAGTTTTTTAATGTTTTTTGTAGCTTATTATATTAAGAACAACGACTTTAAGCAATATAGTATCCCATATTTACTTCAAAGTTCATTGTTTTCGAGATATTTGGCATCAAAGTTGAACAATTTTAGGCCGAAAAACTGGTTTTCTGGCCATAACTTTTGTGTTAATTGGTTTAAAGTGAAAACCCTGGACCAGTTTTTAGAGACGTCACAGACGAACCCAAATATGTAGATTTCGTACATGTTAGATCTTTCACGTCAATAGAGATACGATACGAAATAAGTGTTTTTTTAGACAATGTTTTAAAAAAACATACAAAATTAAGTATTTATTTGTTTCAAATCCGTGGACCGAAATAGAGATAAAAGATTGAAGAACCGATAGCCGTTTGATTTATAATTCTATCTGTAGTGCAAAAGTAGGAGATACGATTCAAAACTTGTCAAAAATTGATGAAAACCTCGGGTAGCCCCTTAAGTGTCTTAATAAATAATTATTTATCAGCCTATATACGTCCCACTGCTGGGCATGTGGGCACAGGCCTCCTCTTATGGATGAGAGGGACCGGGCAGTAGTGCCCACGCTGGCCAAGTGCAGGTTGGGGACTTCATGTACACCTTTAAGAATTTCTTCGCAGTGTCTTAAGGAATACAAATCCTTCTTACGGCTTGTGTTGCGTAGCCAGCACACAAGACACGTGAAACAGATTTTTATAAAAATAAAAAAAAAAAACATTTACCTATTATTTCTTCTATTGTCTTCTGGCCTCGCAACACAGGCGGCTGAGAGGAGAGACGATGTTAGCGTTTTCGATGGCCTTATAAGGCGTTTTATCGTGGGGGTTCGCGTGGCCTAGATACACCGAAATCAGTTCGAAGAAGCGTTGTAAGCGGGGAGAGCGGTGTGGGATGACTCTCTGGTTGTAAAAAAAAGAAAAAAAGTGAGTCCTTCCGTCGGCAGGCATTCATAATTAGAACCTACATGGTGGCGTCGGGTACGGTTTCACAAAAGTTCCCTCCCTCGAACGCCAGTTGTGTAATGCTGGCTGTACACATTGGGCCAACGTTGGCGCGTGAGCAGGATGCAGCTATGTAAACGAATGAGATCGAATTATAGCCCTCTCCCTCTAACGCATAGATGCATCTTGCTCACGCGCCAACGTTGGCCCAATGTGTACAGCCGCCATAATAGGTAAGGTATAATACCGAGCACTTTTAAAGGTCAAAGCGCATGTAACACAACTGCAGTTGCAAGCGCCCATGGGCTGCGGTGACCGCATACTCATACTCATATTCACCATCAGGGAGGCAGTAGGTAGGTATATATATATACTTACTAGCTTCTGCCCGCGACTCCATCCGCGTGGAACTCGCATAGCAGCTCCATACAAACTTTTACCCCCCCATTTCACCCCCTTATGGGATGATTACGGGGATAAAAACCATCTTATGTTACTCTCTCTCCTCTCCATCTCTTCAACTATCTCCACTTAAAAAATCACGTCAATTCGTCGCTCCGTTTTGTCGTGAAAGACGGACAAACAAACAAACACACACATACACTTTCGCATTTATAACATTAATATGGATTTGCCACAGTCTTAGTATTCCAAAATTGTATCGACATTTGACATAAAGCTTTTACGTACAATAGGTACAGCTGAAGATATGTCATAAATTAGTTAAAGCAATTCTGACGCATAGTTTCAGTGTCCGAGAGGCGACCGGATGGCTCGCAGTATTTGAGTTGGCTCAGTTCGGGTTGCACAGGACGGGAACAACACTTCGGGAGCTCAAATACCGCGAGCCATCCGGTTGCCGGACACTGCAACTATTACGCGTCTGCTCTGAATAATGGCCATGGCCAACGAAATCTACCCAACTCACTTTTCATGATATGCCCAAATTACAAAAAAATTAACATGGTACTCACCAAAACATATTTCAATAAATGTTTGATCTTAATATTGAAGTGTTTGCTGCATTTACTTAACATTTTGATGAAATTTTGATTTTAATTATTTCGTAATAAAACCGTTGAAGTACACTTGAAATATTATGAAAACGTCAATGTAATGTCTTGGTAATGTCACATGACTCACATGTTAGAAAAACAACCAAAAAACGACTATGGGAAAGAGTTGCATGGTTGCATTGTATTGAAACCTTTTCACAAAGGCAAAAAAAGGCTCAGTGGACCGATTGATCGGTCGAACAGTTAACACCCCCAAAATTTCACGAGAATCGGTTGAGAAAATGCTTCATAGAGAAGAACAGCCGGACTCCCGCCGGACGTCGGACAGACATACAACATTTTTGCCCAAGCTGCAACAGCGACCTTCGTTCGCTTCGCTCGCTTGATTAATAGGTGCCGGTTAATGTACAGCCATGATAATGCACGGCCAAAATAATGTACAGCCCGTATTATCGGGCCGTGCATTATTCGGCTGTGCATTATCACTCTAAACAAACTTGATCCAGGCCAATAATTGGAAGCCAATTTTGTACGAGCTGATAATGCACGGCCCAATAATCCGAGTCCCTGTGGCTTCGGATTATCGGGCTGTACATTATCTATGCGGACTGATAATCCAGAAAAAGTGGACGCGTATTATCGGGCAGTACATTATTGGGCGGTGCATTATTGGCTCCCGATTAATAAATTAACGATTACAAAGAAAAGTTTTATTTCTGGCACGAGAGATTCACGTATTAGACGAACCTTATATATATATATATATATATATATATATGTGTTACATCTAATTGTATGGTAAATCACAGTGAAATAAAAAAACGCAAATGACTTATATGTTTTATTAATAATTTAATTACCCTTACTGATATATCAACATGTGCAACCTATGAAATAAACCTGTGCGCTTTTCGGATACTACATATTGATGTTTTGGCAGTTCAGTATCATAAGTTTATAATCCCCGGCAATAAAGTAGGACCAAGGCGGCGTTCGTGCAGGGTCACTAGCGCGCATGCTCATATAGCATGCGCGGGGCCCCTCTGGGCTCATCTCAGATTACTCTGGAAAATTGTCTACTGTACAATTTCTACTCAAGTGCCGTGTACTTGATTTGTAAAAATGCTATTCTCAATATAAACACCATATAGATTACACAGGAAAAATATATAAACTTATTATTTTAATAGGCTATGTTTTAAAATTCGTTAATTATTTAACTAATTTGCTAAATACAGTACAGGTTACCCAGTAATCTATATGATGATATATACTGATATAGAAGTGTACCACAGTTTAAAAGATCTAATCCCAACCAAATATACATATGGATTTGTTTATACACACATTTATATATATATATATATATATTTATACAATAACATAACAACTATAATGCGGTAAAAATCATCACATTCGCTATAAAATTCTTCTATACTATTTGTACATTGATAAAAAGCGCCATTGAATAGCTAAACTGCATAGGTTTAAAAAGGTATTTCCAGATTTTTACTAACAAGGAATATACACTCAAGGTCACTAATATGTATATACCCAAAGTTGCAAAAATATGTATACAACAACCTTATATAGTATTAAGCCGTATACACATTTCTGTAAGTTTGTGGTGTATACATATTGGTGACCTTGACTGTACAAAACAAGTTTGACTCTTACATACAATTCGACTTACATATAAAAGTATATAGAGTAAACTTTGCAGCAAAAATAACTAAACAAAAATATAATGAAATCCAAAAGAGTAACAAAATCTGTAAAAAAACTTGTAGGTAACTCTTGTAAATATAAAGAATGTCAGTATTTATTTTTTTATACAAGGAAGAGAAAGTTGGGCTGATTAGCTTTAGTCTGAGACCGAGCCGGAGGTTGTATTAAAAAAAACGAATTAAAATTGGCGCTGGCAGCAGTCATATCAAAGAGCAGTCAATCTCATAGAATCAGATTTTATGAAACAAAGTTCTTGAAGTGACCTTTTTTAGCCTTTATATTGACATAGTACAATAATGGTTATATGTATGTTAAATACTTTTAATCCAATTCCCTTGACTAAGCATTCGTGTCTCAACGGCGCGCTTTGAAATAATCAGCCCTTAGTGTTATAAAAGTTTGTCTATACTATATCGTTGCATACTTATGACGGCAAATAATAAAGTCTCAGACTACACGAGCCGAAGGCAAGGGCAACAACTGATACTTTCTTTATCACCGCTCGTGGTGTACAAAATTCCCTTGGCCTAATTTGGTATGAGTTGGTAATAGGTGCTTATAGGTCGGTAATTTAACATTTATCTAGTTACGCGTCCTAGGCATAACCTCGACGTGTTTCAACGGCGCGTCAGGGTGCAGCCCTCGGATAAGGGGATCCACATTGTTGTAATAGATATCGCCGGCCAACTCTTCGATTCCGATCTCAGGTTCGGATTTGGCTTGCTTCGTAGCCGCGTCCACCTCCTTGCGGACTTTGGTGTCGATATCCTGTGGACAATTTGGTCGGGTGTAGTCACCATACAGGACGCGGCTATGCGGTAGAACGAGACATAAATATGTCTTACTCCCTTTAACGCATAGTTGCGCATGTATGATGGGTAAGGATGGCCCATCGTGTGGAGCGGCCATTAGGGAAGATGCAATATTTACATTTTTACTTTCATTTGAAAGAATCGCATGTAGAAGACCACTAAAGCATTAAAAAATTCAAATACTATTATTTATAGTCAAAAATTCCTGTTAAAAACTGACCATTTAAACTATCGCGCCTAAACGGATCTACAGTTCCTGTGACGTCACTCATGTGTGTCACTCGCCATATTTGTTTGTCCGTGGTTCATGCCTAAGCCGTGTTCCGAATCACGACAACAACGATCACAGCGTTTACAGTGCTTACGGCTGGTCCGAATCAGTAAGCGCGCTCAAGGCCGCGTAAGTGGTGTACTGATTCGGTCCGGTCATAAGCGCGTTTACTGTCATGTGTCAAACTGTCAATGTCAACGGCACATTCATTTGAATTCTGTCTGAGGTTCTGAGCAAAGATAATAAATATAACTACTACGTTTTGAGTTCTGAGTAGAAAAGTTAAATCGCATATGAATATATAATGACATATAACACTTAAAAAAAATTAAGTGTCATATGTCAAACCAAACCAAACGTCAACTTGACGTTTGGCTCAAGGTGCTTACGCCTGGGAGTGTGAGCACCGTAAGCGCCAACATGGCGTCGTCCATGACATCATCAATGACGTCACGATATTTATGTGAGCGTTGTAAGCGTGAATCGGTCCGATCGTAAGCGCGCTTAAATCGTTTATGTCGTGATTCGGAACACGGCTCTAGATGTCAGTTGCCTGAGTATTGACTTTTGACAGGAGTGACGTCACCAGACGCTGATTGTTGGATTAAAAAACGTTCCGTTTCGCATTACTTCAAATCGTAATTATTGTTTGAAATTAGTATAAAGTAAAAACGTTTCAATAGCTATTATTTTATATTTTTTCAACATTTTGATCACTAAATAATCGTAAATATTATAGCTGCATCTTCCCTATTAGATTAAGTACGAGTATAATCAAATGTAAAAAATACTGGCACTATCAAATTCTTTTCATTAGGCTGCGGTTCTACTGAGCCAGAGAGCGATACAAATTATCATCATCATCATATCAGCCGAAAGAAGTCCACTGTTGGACATAGGCCTCCCCCAAAGAGTGCTAAAGTGACCAGTCCAATGCACGTTGAGCTTGGAGTAGCGGTATATCCCTCCCTCGCATCATTGAAAGTCATGGGGCCTCTCAGGCCCCCTGAAACGAGTCCAACGTACCTTAAGCTTTTTTTTTTAATCATATGGCATACATTATTTTGGCCTTTAAAGCTTGTCACTTCTTAGTACCACCCAGGGGACACGTGCAGGGTTGTGGTAGGTAGCTCCTGCGGACGCGAGTGACAGTTGTCCCCCCTTTGTCAAGTGAGTGGGCAACTCGGCTGTTAGAAGTTCTTAAGCCGCCCGAAGGCCTCTAACTCGGCTTAACGACTACTGTCATAGACAGCAGCCGGGATCAACTGCTTAGCGTGCCTTCCAAAGCACGGAAGCGCTCATTTATATTAACCACTCAAACATTAGGCGGTCACCCATCCAAAGACTGACCGCTGTCATCTTTGCTTAACCTGCGTTATCGTTTCCGACTCGCAGGCGCCGCTAGGCTATGAGCGCTTCGTACCTTAAGCTGGTCAGGGGTGACGAGCTCGCTGCTGATGATCTTCTCCTTGAAGGAGGTGATGGGGTCGCGGGTCTGCCGCACCTCCTGCACCTCATCCCGGGTGCGGTACGAGGTGCCGGGGTCGGACATCGAGTGGCCTGAGTACCGGTATGTCTCCATTTCCATGACTAGGGGTCCTGGAATGGAAGAAAAGCATTGATAACGTGAGTACACAAAAAATAAGTGAAAATCATAATAGTTATTTACGATACAAGTGCCGAAAATAGGAAATTCGCAACGAGTGGAGAAACACGACCGAAGGGAGTGTTTTAAATCGACCCGAGTTGCGAATTACCTATTGGCACGTGTATCGTACAACGTTTTACTGTACATATGGCTCTTTAAAGTTTCGACATATGCGCGAAAAGTGCTATTTTCCGCACTAGTGCGGGAAAGTAGCACCATATGTACTGTAAATTAATAAATGAGTGTTTACGGGGTTAATCATCATCATCATGAATGTGTGCGTCTGTGCGTGTGTGTCTGTGTCCGTGTGTGTATGTGTGTGTGTGTGTATGTTCGAGTGTGTTGTGTTTCCCTGCCCGAGGTCTCCAAGGCAACACTCGCAAGCACCATCGGTCATCGTCCCTGCGACAGATATGGCCGGCCCATTGCCACTTTAATTGCGCTACCCTTTTGCCGATGTCAGTGACTCGGTGCGTTGGCGAATGTCCTCGTTTGACACTTTGTCGCGCAGGGACATTCCGAGCATTGAGCGCTGATCCACTTTTAGCCGGTGCATCCGTCCAGCGGCCATCACACAAATATTTGCCCTTACTAAGACTTAGTTAGTTATACTGGGCGTTTTCCGCAAGTGTGCCTATTTTGCGAGAAATTGGTGGGGTAACGCTACTCTAACCACCCCAGCTCCTTAAGAAAGTTTGTGAGCGCCTTGGTGTTGCTGACTGCGTCCCATAGTGTGTCCGGAGACCTTAGGTGCTTTTTCCTGTATACTTCTACCTGCTTGCAGTCCAGTAGAATGTGTTTGGTTGTTTCTTCTGCTTCCATGCACGCTCTGCACATGGGGCTGTCTGTGATACCCAAGTTGTATAGGTGTCTGTTCAAAGTGTTGTGTCCTGTTATTATTCCAACTATCTTGCGTAATTGGTTTCTATGTGTCCTCAGTAGTGCGGTTGTGAGTTTGTTGTCGCGTTTCGACAAAATCTCTTTAGTCTGTCTGCATGTGTCTATCTCCTCCCAGTATCTTTGGCGTATAGGTCCAGTTGATTACATATGTAGCTTTGTGGCAGGGGTAGAATTGGATCGCTTACCAAGACTTTCGCCCAAAGCCTGCTGTACACACTGGGCCAACGTTGGCGCGTGAGCAGGATGCAGCTATGCAAACGCATGAGGACGATATAAAGCCCTCTCCCTCTAACGCGTAGCTACATCTGCTCATGCGCCAACGTTGGCCCAATGTGTACAGCGGCCACAAGACTGTAAGCTTCACAGGCTGCCACTGCGCTACACCTGTCATCAAGAAGTAAATAAGTGGGTTACCTTTCCCGCTGGTGCAGTAGTCGATGCAGTACCGCGCGGCCTCCCGGGTGGCCAGCACGTCCATGCCGTCCACCCAGATGCCGGGCACGTAGTCGCCGCGCGTGTAGTACTCGGAGCTGGCCGACGACCGGTCCACGCTTGTGCCCATGCCTGTGGAATAAAACTATTTTTCACCTCAGCAGCTCGAACAAGCATATTTTGCTGCGTGAAAACAGTGTGTAAAATGCGATTTTGCTCACTCCGTGGGACAAAGTAGCTTTTTAATTTCGATGCGGAGCACTGACATTTCATCGTATGGTGTCTATTACAAGTTCAGAATATTTGAACTTTATTAGCGCTGTCCCTTTCATTCCATTACGAAAAAGGAAAATGGCAGACATAGGTCGATCCATAGTTCGACCATAGAATTTCAAAGTAGACCCCCAAAAAACCTTTAGAATCTTTCGCTTCCTCAGGACTCAAAATCAGCACTTGCAGCAAAAACAAACTTTCCTCTCTTGTTGCACAAATAACTATTCTCAAAAATGCAATGAAATATTGACCTTGTGTTCTTCATAATGGGCTTCGAAGTGTCACGTTTCGGGCGCAGCGAGGCGAGAGATCCTAATAGCATTAAATACAAAATTGGAGGACTAGGCCTGCAAGATGGTCTTTTTTAATTTTCTACAATTTGTGGCACAGGATCACGGCGCGTTCAGCCATCAAAATTTAAGCTTGATTTCTTGGAGTTTTTTTTAATTTATTTCATTGCATGTTTGAGAAAAACACTAATAACTCGGCGTGAAAAGGGGTTGCCAGCCTCATAACTATCCGACCTAGCTACGGTCCACAGTGGACGGGTCTCATACTAGCGGTTGGACATTTGAGTTCTAACTAAAGTTACTTGTTTTGAGTAAAATTCGGATAATATTGTAGTACAATAATTGGTTTATCCGAATACGGCAGTATTTTTTAAATTACTTCGTTCGATATGATACAGCAGACCTTTTAAGTGGTATGATTCACCATTTGGAAAAAAACGTATTTTTATAATTGCGTAATCTGTGGTCTATGGCCGGTAACAAACAATTGTAATAAGAATAAATTAAAGAAGATATAGTGGAATATTCGTTCTCATAATTTAGAATTTCATGAATTCGTTCATTTGTCTTACACGGATTTTATAAATAGACATATACCGAAATGACAAAACTTTGAGTTTTGAATACGTTTTCCAGCGAACTTCAAGTCGATACTAAAGCCATCATGAAGTTCGTAGATTGGGCAACATGTTTTGTAAAAATTTGGCTTAGCCTAATCGAGCTCTTTCGAAATAAATGAATTTATCAACAAAAAAAGCCCCTTGTCATGAATCATACCAACAAATCACAAGTAAGTGGTAAGTGTTAATTGTCTTTTTTTTGAAACTTAGTGTCGGATATTCGTTTCGATTTAGATGATACTACAGAATAATTAAGGTGGTTCACCGACCATACAAAATGTTTTTTGACATTCGCAAATTAACTTTATTCGTGTAGGCGTTTTATTGAGTGTAGATAAATATAAATATATATCACACTTTCTTTCACCTTATTTAGTTTATATTATTTAACATCGCGTATATATCACGCAACTTTAATTTCTTTGTAGTAGAAAAAAAAAATATTTTATATATTTCTTTTACTAAAGAAGATTCATTTTCATAAATATTTTAATCAATGAATTACAAAGAAAATAGTTGTCTAAACATCTGGTAAAAAAATTAAAGTTAAATAGTGTGTTACTAAAATACATACAAAATACTAAGCGTGATAACGCATGTCCAAGCGTTAGTATGGGCGGCACCCACTGTGCGCTCGGCCTATACTCGGTCGGCAACCCTCCTTACTTCCGCCGCCGGCCTCTGTAGTAATGTACTATTATTGCAGTTGTAAGTGTAGCTAATAATCTTTAAAAGTTAAGATTGTGCTAAGTCATACAACAAATATTGTGTAAAACTATTGAAAAAAACAGTTAATTTTTTTTTATTTTTTTCCATCAATCCTGGTGAAGTGAAGAGCAACCCACAAACATTTGATCAATAGTCGGACACTCGGTTAAGGCAGAAATTAAAGAATTAATTAAACACGTGCAGAAATTGCTATGTACGAACTTTCGGAACTCTCAAACGCAAAAAACTCCGAAAATGTATATGTATACCTACTCCGAAAACGAATATACTATCTAGAACTCACCACATCCAGATCAGTGTAGAACATTTTAGGAATTTGCGCCTCAGGATTTAAAGAACAACGAGTAATAAAGCCCGTTTTTACCCGGCTACGCGAAGCAAAGAAGGGTAATGTGTTTACCAATTTATGTATGTGTATGTCTGTTCTTTTGTGGCACTCTAGATAGAGATCAAACGCGTAGGCCGATTTTAGTGAAACATACGTCAATCGATTCGGTTTAATCTTGCGGGTGTCACTGAAGACAAGCCAGTAATCAAAATTCTAAATGGCGGCCACCAGGCGCTATATTGTAAAATATAAAAAATATAAGTCGACGAACTATGTCATGTCACCACATTATCAGAATTTTGTAATCATTTTGTATTTAAAATATCGTTTGGGATTTATAAAGATTTAAAGTTACATCCAAAACCTTACTCCAAACAGCTTGGTGGATTTTGGCTTATGAGGTGTCATTGGATTCCTCATAATCGAAGGAATGACATACGCTTGTATTTGAAAAAGACAAAGGGGAGTTTTAAAAATCTTTTGTGATCACTTCTCTCACTCATTCCGAGTTAATTAAGTACGACAAAATCAAATAGGTATTAATAATTTTTACGTCACACCTGGCCATAATGCGAGTTATACCGCACGCTGCGCGTACGGTACAACTCGCATTTTGGCCAGGTGAAGACGTAAAATTGTGTACTTCACCACGGGCGGTAATTCGTAAAGCCTCCTTCACCTTCGGTTCGGGCCACAAACACCTGCGATCTGGGCCATTCACGAATTCACCGCCCTAGGAACGTAATGTACTATTTCAAGGTGGTGGTATAAAAAACGTGTTTTGCAGTAAGATTTTTCTAGACTTTTAGTATGTCAAAAAGATACAAAGAACTAAACAAATCCAACCCCGACTGTGCGGGAATTAGTATGACCTATCACCCACAAATTTTCCAATAACTCCTGTACTATCCATATATTTAACGTGAAAATTAAACCCATCAAATGCGTTTGCGTGTCTTGATTGTAAACTCCTGAGGCTCTAGTATAAGTTTTACCGAAACAAAACGTTACGACCGCGTTCGCGTTTAGCTGTCAAATCCCATACAAATTGAGAGTAAAACGCAAACGCGATCGTAAAGTTTTGTTTCGGTCAAACTTATGCTAGAGCCTCTGAACTCACCGTAACCGTTGTTCTCGCAGACGAACACGCACGGCAGGTCCCACAGCTTGGCGATGTTGTACACCTCGAACAGCTGGCCCTGGTTGGCGGCGCCGTCGCCGTACAGCGCGAAACAGACGCCGCCGTCGCCCTTGTACTTGTGCCCGAACGCCACGCCCGCGCCTAGTGGGCCCTGGAAGATCGTTTAAGCTGATTTGAGACTTATTAGCCTGGCATATGGTTTTGTTAAGCTTTTAGAAAATTTATGATAAAATAGATTAAGGTGGTTCGAAGACCGTACAAAACGTTTTTTGACATTCGCAAGCTAACAGCGTGATATTTTAAGAAACTTGCCGAAATTCACCATTTCCTAGAATAAACTTGTATAAACTAGAATAATTTTAGAATAATCGTTTTCCCAAAGTATCACATTTAAACAATTTATGAAAGATTGTTACATGTTTCTTAAAATATCACGCCGTTAGACTGCAAATGTCAAAAAACGTTTAGTATGGTCGTCGAACCACCGTTACCTTCTATTGATACAATTTGTAAAAAGGTATCAAGCCGTGAGGTCAGCAAACGTATCAATAACGTGGGAAATGTCCTTTAAAAAAAAAGATCCCACTCGCTTATCTGGTCCAGCGGCCTGTCAGGTCAGATAACACACCAAGCAGGCCCAAGCCTAAATACGCTTGATAAATATCAAGTGCATATGTATACTGACCAGGGCTCCCACGCTCCCGTGTTCCGTCCGTACATATTCATAGAGCCTCCCTTTGCTTCGCGAGCACCCGGTCCGCAGAGCAGTCAGCTCGAACACTACACCCATCAGATGCGTCCACTACTGACTGGGGTTCCCACAATCACGTTGCCAAGGCAAGTCAAATTATTGAATGCCTCCATAGCAGCTCCAACCATACAGATGATTACACCCGCCTTTTACGCCCTGCCAGCTCTGACAGCTCACTCACGCGCTGACGCCCATCAGGTGCGTCGCGTCACCTAGTACAATACTAACCTGGGCTCCTACAATCCCGTTGCCTCCATAGAAGTTCCGGCCGTACAGATGCATGGAGCCTCCCTTGCCTCGCGAGCACCCTGTCCTACGGCCCGTCAGCTCGGATAACACGCCCAGCAAGTCGACACCCATGAGGTAGGTCCATCCGTGGCAGCGGTACGCTGTGATGACGGAGTCCACGTCTCGCATGGCCTGATGCATGCCTACGGCCACGGCTTCTTGGCCTGGCAAATATAACACAGTTATAATTAATGCTGACAAAACTATAATGGTGGTAACTCTTGGTGTAATGGGTGCCAAAATTTACAATAAAATACCACCAATCAGAACTTTAGACACCGAAAGCAGCTTTCACACAAATTACTCTGCGAAGGAGTTCCTAGATTAATAAATATGTCGAGCTAAACACTTAATTAGAAATGTAATGAAATTAATTTTAATTGTATTTTTTTTTATTTTATTCTTAGGACATTTTAACCCAGTATTTTAGTTACTTATATAAATTAATTGTTTAATGGATTTGACGATTGGTTTGTAAAATGAAACTTCTGCGAAAAGTTGGTTGCAAAGTAAAATTTGGCGAAACATATGTCGCCGAAAAGTCAGTATACCAGTCTTTGCACCTAGCCGGGACCATTCATGTTGTGCGCTCGGAGGTGATATCCGCCATGTATATCCCTCGTTTTAGGACATATTGGTTTTAAAGGGCCTCTGCGCTGTTGGCTTCGGCCCCACGCATGCCTTCCAAAGGTCCGGGACCCCATGGTCCCGAGATATGGAAAAAACATACAAATAATATTAAACTTAAACTCACCTGAGTATAAGTGGCAGAAACCACGGATAATCCTCTCCTTGTACAGGTTCCCGGCCGCCATCTCGATTCTTCGCAAGACAGCGAGCTGTTCATAGATCTTGAGTGCATCTGCCGAGGTTAGAGTGGCTGATTGCGCTGGCCCTTTGTCCAACTTGTGGAGTTTGAAGGGCTGGTAAAATGGAAGGAATCAATTAACTCGTCATCATCAGTTGTTCCCGCAATGCTGAGGGTCATGGCATCATGTCCTATTCACTATGAGCAGACTACTCCATAGGCGGCCTTATCACCCGCTCTATGTATGGCCTCGTCCAGTTGACTTGTGACAATGAGATTAATTAAATACAGCATTAAAAAAAGATTTTTAAAAAATCATATGGCATACATTATTTTGGCCTTTAAAGTTTCACACTCTTTAGTACCACCCAGGGGACACGTGCAGGGTTGTGGTAGGTAGCTCCTGCGGACGCGAGTGACAGTTGTCCCCCCTTTGTCAAGTGAGTGGGGAACTCGACTGTTAGAAGTTCTTAAGCCGCCCGAAGGCCTCTAACTCGGCTTAACGACTACTGTCATAGACAGCAGCCGGGATCAACTGCATAGCGTGCCTTCCAAAGCACGGAAGCGCTCATTTTTATTAACCACTCAAACACCAGACGGTCACCCATCCAAAGACTGACCGCTGCCATCTTTGCTTAACCTGCGTTATCGTTTCCGACTCGCAGGCGCCGCTAGGCTATGAGCGCTTAAAAAAAACGATGACAGAAGCAAGCATTTTTACAAATCGCTAGTTCAGATTTATAATCTAGACTACTGGCATGTTTTATAATCTAGACTGGCATGTTTTATCAAAATGTGTTTAGATGTTTTTTTTTTGTACAGGTGTACTACATATTCACTTACAGACCTACGGTAGCCTAGTGGTTCAGGCATGCGGCTGTCAAGCGGCGGTCGTGGGTTCGAATCCCGGCTCGTACCAATGAGTTTAACGGAACTTGTGTACGAAATGTTTGCTGTTAGCTTTTCGGTGAAGGAAAACATCGTGAGGAAACCGGTCTAATCCCAATTAGGTTTAGTTTTCCCTCTGGATTGGAAGGTCAGATGGTAGTCGTTTTCGTAAAACTAGTGCCTATGCCAAATCTTGGGATTAGGTGTCAAAGTGGGCCCCGGGCCCCTTTAGGGTCACTATCGGGAATAACGCTAGGAGGGTGATGTAGTAAGTATTCACTTATACTTTTACAAAATTGATAAGACAATATACTATATTATATAGGGTGTTCCAAATATCACATCTATTTGACAACACAGTTATTTCCAGATTTTTTTATATATTATTATTATTATAAATGCGAAAGTTTAATTTATGGATGTTTGTAACTCTTGTGCTCAACCAATTTGGATGAAATTTTGCATGAAGATAGTTTTCAGCCTGGATTAAATATAGGACAGTTTTTAAGTCGCGGGCGGAAGCTAGTTGAATCATAAAGTACACATTATAATAATAATAATAATAACTCTTTATTGTAACCACAAATTATAGAGTTACTAGCTTCTGCCCGCGACTCCGTCCGCGTGGAACTCGTTTATATCGTAGCTCCATACAGACTTTCACCCCCCACTTCATCCCCTTGGGGAATGATTTCCGGGATAAAAACTATCCCATGTGCTTCCCCAGGACTCAAACTATCGCTATACCAAATTTCATCCAAATCGGTTCAGCGGTTTAAGCGTGAAGAGGTAACAGACAGACAAACAGACACACTTTCGCATTTATAATATTATAGTATGGATGTATACAGTAGCACATGCTACAAATGGCTGCCACATACATATATTATGTCAAAAATGTACAAATCTATTTTCTTTAAGTAATTCTACCTTGTGTGAGATTTGGGACAGCCTATATATTTTTGCTCTGCCAGTGCCAGGTAGGCAGGTACAGATATAGCTCAGACCAAGAAAAATAGATAGACGGAGCATGACAAACAACCAAGTGGTGCTGGTTTGTGACATGTGCTGAAGAGTTTTGTGAAATTTTGGTTGTATATGTGTGTGTGAGCCGAAAACCGGCTTCACTAGGTTGTTCGTAATGCTCTGTCTAACTATATAGTTGCTTTTGACAAAGTAGAAATGAAATATTAGACTTTTGTCTTTTAAAAGAGTGTCATTGAACCCGAATAATATTGTGGAAAATGAAAATAAAGCATTCATGAAAATGTTATTTTTTGTAATAATTGACAATGACCATGATCATTGTGTTATTTGAAATGTGATAGGTAGGTGTTTTCAAATAAATTTCAATAAACCGCTTACAGCATCTCTCTTTAATTTGGTTTAGATAAAAATAAATGAAAAACGTAACAAAATTAACTCAAAAAAAAAGAAATAATTTTAAAATATCTAAATTCTTCAGATTGAATGATGATCACGACAATCTCATGTGAGTCTTCAGAATGACGTCATATCTGGTGCATAGTATGCAAGACGGAAAGATAGTGTCAAGTTCAAAATAAATAAAATTGAAGGTTAGGTTACATAAGTAGAGAGTTCTTAAGGAAAGTAACTTCAGCTAAGACTAGGAATTATTGAAAAATATATACATTTCGAAGGTAAAATATTCTGCATATTTGTCTAAATCTTAACATAGAAAGTGTTTTTCGTTTACCTTAAACTCGAACGTAGCTTCACTTTTCGTGCTGTATTTTGCCTTCGTAGTCGTCGCAACCGGGCCGGCCGCTTTCTATAAAATAACATGACGATGAGATTTTTTCTATTTAGTTTTTGGTCTAATAGAAAGACCATGTTTTCAGAAAAAGAAGCCGAAAATACGCTACGTACACTGTGCTTACCGTGATTGTGTTCCCAGAGAAAAGTTTAACGGCGGAGGGAATAAGTTTACTCATTTTGGCTACTATATTTTTTATAAAGCCCAGTATAAATCAGTGATCCACAATCGGGATCACTTTTATTTAATTGATATTAACTCTTGAAACACGGGCCGACCACCGAAGTACTGGATCGCGAAGAGTTGACAGATGTCACAGATGTCATTCAGGACAAAAAGGTCACACACTAATGATACGTTTATAACCGCTGTTTTGAAATCTAAAAACGTGTCAAAGATGTGAGAAGTTGGAAAAATGGCGTTATTACATTGATCTTGAATAGTTTAGTCCGTCAGATGTGAACGTCACTGTCAAATGGGCATAATTTTGTGAAGCTAGCTATTGCTTTTTATTCCATTGAGCATTGAGCTATTACAAATGCAAGTATTGAATTATCCTTAACATGGTACATTGGTATTTATACCAGTAAAAGCTTATACAATAAGGTAAAAATCATCTAGATTCTATAAATATAATTACTCTGGAAGAAAACAATTCATAGCTGTCTACTGTAGGTAGAAGCCTTTGTAAACGGAAATTGTTTGACAATGACGTTGAATTTTAATGAAATAAAATTGTTGTTTTATGGTTTCATTTCATTTCATTGGGAAATGAACGGATGACTACGGATGACGTGATGACGCATTAGTTGTCATATTGAAAGTATATATATTGGACTGCAACGAACAAACCTGTTTATTTCTTGCCGAGTCGCGTTGTGGTTTTGGACAGTGGATTTAACATACCGGGATTTTACTTGCCTGATTTAGACTTCCTTAGTCCACAATGGAGTTTCCACACCTAGGTCGGAATTGTGCTTTCCAGACTTGCAATAGACTAGGTATGTATATATTTACGTTTTTTTCTTTGTTTTGTATTTTTTGCTTCTACCATATAATCCGGAATTCTGTTCGGCTTGATTTGTCATGTGTCATTCCATCACTCAGTTACACTTGTACTTACATTAATATCTGTATTTTCAGATTTTCTGCCTTATAAATGTGGAGCCTGCTTAGAATCGTTCTGGTAAGTTCTTTACTAATGTACAACAGGCATGTCATCATCCCTATTCTTTTTTCTTCTTTATACACCATATGTCCAAGTCTTAAATGGTAGTCTCAAGGTCATATTTAAAACCAAGTGCCCCGAATATAACCTTATAATGTTTTTCCACAAATTATCTCACTTCCTGTTAGTTACATCTATTCATTGATAGTGCAAATTAGTAGCTGCTACTGTAATATTATTGTCATATTATAGTAGGTGTATTTTGGGCTTGCAATTTGTGCAATGTTTTGCCATTGAAGCGAAGTAATTATATGAATAATATAGTATGTGTTTTTTTGAGTTCAAAATTTGCGCAATGTTTTTGCCATTGAAGCAAAGTAAATACTTCAGTTTAGCCACTTTTTTTTCTAATTGGTATGGCAACATACCCAGAGTAATTTTAATGGACAATCCAAAAAGAATATTTGCTTAGGTTTAGACTTTCTCCTTTAAACATGATACATCATCATCAACAAAGGCAGGACAAGACATCTCTTTGAGTTAGTCTACCTACAAAAATAAATAATCTAGCTTGTCCTAGAAAATTATATAAAAAAAAAACTTAAATTTATTCATTGCGATCATGTTCAACTAGAAAGATGCAGAAGCATCAAAATAAGTTTGTGTAAATATTTTTGTGTCCATAAAACTAAATTGAAGTTTATCATACTGATAAAAATGCGTTACTGTTTTGCTACAACTAAATATCATAATACCCTGTACCAAATACATTGTAATCTCAAAACAGATGTTTCTAAATGCCTAATACTTGAAATGAATTACTTACATCTTCTTCTTGAAACATTTATTTAGATATATTTACACAGCATTTACATTATTAGCTACACAACATCAAACTTGTGATATGACTGTGTTTCAAATTGATTACATTTTGCTGTGACTTAATTACATTTCAACTTTGTCCCAAGTGTCTAAAACTCAAATAAACTTTCAATCAATATGTCTAAAGTTTCAATTGTTGGATTCTCAAAACACCTAAAAATCACCATAAAATTAAGTAAGCGAAATGAAACTATTATTTCTCAATTGGCTAAGCACATCATTCATTAATAGAAGTACAAGTTTTTTTATTTAATACATAAGTCACATAACACAAAATATATGTAGTGTGGTATATTTGTGCATGAATATAATATGTATTGTGAGGTAGCACGGAATTCTCGGTGTGCAGGTTGAATTCAAAAGTGTTATGACAGGAACCAACTGCTCACACATTTTGTGCTTACTCATTCAACATTTTAGGCATATTGAGAAAGTGTCATTTTGGTCTTTCGGATTTTGGGTAATTATGAAACTAATTCATTTTCATCACACTTGCTCGAAAAGGGCTTCCTAATGCGCAGACATACAGAGCTGTAATAGCCTGTGTTACGCCCACGGGCGTAATGGTTTTTTTCTTAAATTGTATCTGTCACTCATGCGGCAGTTACAAAGCAAAGAGGTTTTATATGAAATACGATGTCTGAAAACGTATTTATAAATAAATTTAAACTTAAAAAACTACTTAAACATGTTTAACTGAATTATTTACAGATTTAATATGTAGTTATTTAGTGTCTATGTAAAATGTTTTCAAATCGTGGCTGTATACCGAAGGGTCTTTGCCATACGCGCCTCACGTCAAATTCAACAAAATGGACGACTGACATGTTGCAGTTTTTATTACGATTTGTATTCATTTCATCTAAAATGTATTTGTTTCCTCGCAAATGTGATGAAAAACATTGTGTATAACACGAGCGTAAGAATATTGCAAACTCGAGTCATCAAAAGCCCTCCGCCTTCGGCGTCGGGCTTCTGATAGACTCTTGTTCGCAATATTCCACTTACGCCCCTCGTTAAACAATGTACTATTTTATAATAGTAGTAGTAGTAGTATTTTAGTATAAAATAATGTATGAGAATTGTGAAAGTTTAAATCAATATAATTCATTTTCACCTTCAGTCTTAATAGCAATTCGGTATTTGAAGGAATAGTTAAATGGCGGGTTACACATAGCACTCACTGCGTCACATGCTACAGTCTCGTCCACACTTGACACAGCCATAGTAGTCGAAACTGTTTTCCAGGGCGGCGGCGCATACCATCCACAATCACGATTAAAATTCGGATGACGAATGTTTTCGATAGCCTCCCGTAGAAGAACTTCTCCCTCGCAAGAACGGTTACCTTGTTGCATAGAATATAATGCGTTGAATCCGAATACAATGAATGCCTTGTCACTGCTGAGCCTCGGATATCACGTTTCTTCATACTACGTATGTGCTCAGACACCCTTGTGGAAATGTTCCGGCCAGTTTAGAATAGTTCTTATTACAAATTAGCCATTTTGGATATCACATGTACAGTCAGCATCATATAATTAGTAGCAGCCAAAGTAGCCAAATACTTCGGTACACGTCTTTATTACTGTAAGAATAAGGGTGTGTGACGATATATTTGGCTACTTTGGCTGCCACTAACTATAGGTATGAAGCTGACTGTACTGAGTGAATGTCATTAATTTAATTTAATTATCTTGAAAATAAGATAGTTTGAGAGTTTCGTCGTTTTGGAACTAAGACAATTTCACATTGAGTCGAAATATGTAATAGGATATTATGACCATACAGTATTGTAGCAAACCGCTAACGAAAATGCACACATTGTTATTTACTAGTCAACAAATGATAATAAATATATAATATTTCTTGTTTCTGGGTGTTCATTTTCCAAACAGATTATATGCATTTGTTTTTACAAGTTTTATATTAACTTGCCCTGTTAGTATGTACCTATGGGACAAATCTTGCAAGTTAAATTTGACCTACTTCCCGGTGACCGATTGAGCTGAAATTTTGGGTATAAGTATAGTTTGGATGACAATTCAATATTATGGTACCATCGAGCTGATCTGATGATGGAGACCGAAGGTTGCCATGGGAATCCAGTACTTAACGGACGTAACCCCGTTGAGTTTCGGTTCGTTAGAATCGTCTCAATGAGTAGTTGATGATGGTATACAAAAAAGTACAGTCGGCAATAGAAGCTTGAAAAAAAATTGAATTTTTGACAGAAACTAAATTTATCTTATCTGTTGTTGTTTTCAAACAGATTTTAGATTCATTGGTTTAACCTGTTTTTGTTATTTATTTATTTATGCTTAAGGAGTACCAACAGCTGCAAAAACATAATATAAGTCTTACATAGTAATACAAAGCCAATTAAAGGAACTCACAGATAGAAATATTGTTACAATCAGATGTTATTATGTGCACTTGCCTTGTTTATGTATCTTCGTGGCTTTCCCCCCCCCGTGCAAACGGCAAACGTGCTATTTTTAACCCCTGACGCAAAGAGAGGGGTGTTATGGCCAGTTAGGTTTAGTGCATATACAGGGTGCAATCTTTTACGTGATACAAAATAGCAAAATGTGAATCTATCCATGATTCTGAGCAACTTTTATTATGGGACCAACTTTGTGTTATGCCATAAAAAACACACCTGTTCATACATTCTTGTCAGTCTAAAATGAGCAGAGTTAATGAAATAGTTGGATTTTTTTGGCATAACACAAAGTTGGTCCCATAATAAAAGTTGCTCAGAATCATGGATAGATTCACATTTTGCTATTTTGTATCACGTAAAAGATTGCACCCTGTATATTTGGTGACCTTGTGTGACGCGTATTGGTTATTCCAGTGCAATCATATTGTTATTGTTTACAAACTGGTTTTTTTACCGGTTGTGTTTACAAATAGTCAATTTCTGTTGGCTTGTTCCTTATCTGTTTTTAACCGACTTGAAAAAAAAGGAGGAAATTCTCAATTTGGTTGTATTTTTTTTTGTGTGATCCTTGTGGAATCGACGGAAGTCCTCAAATATTATCGGGCCACATACAGCGATTGAGTTTTTTTCTCTAATAATCAACGCATTTGCTCTCGGAAATCAGTTCATGTGGTAATTTGGAAAATGAATGTGGAAATGTTCTCGTGGCTTGGCGGAGTACTAAATTGAAGTCGGTTAAAACTTTGTTTTTAAAGTAAATTATTTTTTACAAACATGACTTGTCGCTATGTTTAGCTATGCTTCTGATTCTATCTTGACTCTAGTGTAAGACAATTCTGCATAAACCTTGATTTCTGCCCGAGTACTAGCATATACATAACGACCAGACCTTCTACCACAAACGTATGTCGTTGACATGCATTTGTTCTAGTTAGAACAAATGGTATAGCGTATTTCTAAGTTATCACTATACCTACATAAGTTACTCAACTCACATTCTCCTGTTCTCTTTCTTTGTTTATAGGGCTTTTGCCCTGTACGAGCCTCCAACCAAATCCCCTTATAGCTCGTCCATTCTACACCTATGCTGTCTTACATTCCAGGCCTGTAATTTCTACACTTGTCTAAAGCATCGTAAGTATTTGAGACTCACCAGCTCGTCCTGCCACATTTCGATGAACACATCAAAACTATATACTTTTTCATCACACTTGCTCGAAAAGGGCTTCATAATGCGCAGACATACAGAGCTGTAATAGCCTGTGTTACGCCCACGGGCGTAATGGTTCTTTTCTTAAATTGAATCGGTCACTCATGCGGCAGTTACAAAGCAAAGAGGTTTTATATCAAATACGATGTCTCAAAACGTATTTATAAATAAATTTAAACTTAAAAAACTACTTAAACATGTTTAACTGAATTATTTACAGATTTCATATGTAGTTATTTAATGTCTATGTAAAATGTTTTTAAGTGTTTTCAAATCGTGGCTGTATACCGAAGGCTCTTTGCCATACGCGCCTCACGTCAAATTCAACAAAATGGACGACTGACATGATGCAGTGTTTATTACGATTTGTATTCATTTCATCTAAAATGTATTTGTTTCCTCGCAAATGTGATGAAAAACATTGTGTATAACACGGGCGTAAGAATATTGCAAACTCGAGTCATCAAAAGCCCTCCGCCTCCGGCGTCGGGCTTCTGATAGACTCTTGTTCGCAATATTCCACTTCCGCCCCTCGTTAAACAATGTACTATTATAGGGACATCATTGACGTCCTATCTACATTCGTCGTTCTATAAAACTATATCCTTTTCTCTCCCGTGTCTCCTCACTTCCTTTTGTTCTTGTTAGGACCAAGCAGGCAACAACAAAAACCCATTCTTTTTTTATAACAGTTCTTTATTAGTGTTGTCAGAGCAATCATTTAAGTAAAACTATTTAAGTTACACTCTTACCCGTTCACTTAAAGATCTTGGTCACCTTAGTTTTTATTTTACCATCACCTGATAAAGTTGGTACACATTCCCATGCTGTTTAAAACTCTAATACTTCGCGGGTTTTTAGGGTTCCGTAGGCCGTTCCAAGGAACCCTTATAGTTTCGCCATGTCCATCCGTCCGTCCGTCTGTCTGTTCATCTTCGGCATAGCTCAGTAATCCTTATTACTAGAAAACTGTAATTCGGCATGGGTATATACAGAGTGTACCAAAAATGGGGTGTGAACCGATCAAGAGTATAACAGGTATCGTGTTCTGATAAGAAAATACTAAAAGATTTATTTTTGACGCGATATTTTTTTACATTTGTGTGGAGCAGGTCGCCCCTGTCGGCCAACGCTCCATACAAATGTAAAAAAAAATCGCGTAAAAATATTCTCTTACTTTTTTCTTATCAGAACACGATACCTGTTATACCCTTGATCGGTCCACACCCCATTTTTGGTACACTCTATAAATCAATCACGCCTACAAAACAGTAGAATAAAATCTTTAAAAAAACATTGTTTTAGCGTACCTCCCCTACACGTAAAGTGGGGATGTAATTTTTTTTTGTCGTTAAACCGAGTGTGGGTGTGGGGTGTATCGTCGGTTAGCTTGTTCAAAAATACTGTGTTTTTTTTTTACATTCCAACTTTTTTGTTTACATAATGTTTTGGTCAACTTGGTATTTGCTGTCCCAAGAGTATAACTTTGTGTTCGGAGCAAATTTAAAATGTTTTTATACTAACTCTTTAGCGATGGTTTACCTCTACTTTTGTGTTTAAATATCCTCTATTAGTTCCCTTTATTAACACTTTAATGGGCAAAGTTAAAATTTATTCATAACTCAAGTCTCTTAATATTGTGTAGACCTAATAATTCTGGCCCATAAAAAATACAAAAAGATGACCTTAACAGGTGGTCATTTTGGCTATGAAATTTAGATTGTGCCCTATAAAGGGTATTTCTATTGTATTGTGAATACCGCAAAAAAACCGGCGGTCGTGGGTTCAAACCCCGGCTCGTACCGATGACTTTTTCGGAACTTATGTACAGAATATTTACCGTTAGCTTTTCTGTGAAGGAAAACATCGTGAGGAAACCGGTCCAACCCCAATAAGGTCTAGTTATCCCACTGCGTTAGAAGGTCTGATGGCAGTCGCTTCCGTAAAACTAGTGCCTATGCCAAATCTTGGGATTAGATGTCATAGCGGACCCCGGGCTCCTTTAGAGCACAACCGGGAATAACGCTAGGAGGATGTGAATACCGGTAAACTCCTGTTCTATATCAAGCTCTGTTCCCTTTTCAGTTCGGACCATTTCGCCTACGCGAACCACGAGTGTTCCGCACCGAACACCAAGGACGTGCAAGTCCCGGAGTGCCCGCTGTGCGGGGTTCCGGTCCCGGGCCGGCGCGGGGAGCGCCCTGACGTGGCCGTGGGCGAGCATATTGACAACCAATGCCAGTCCGACCCCGCCAAGGAGAGAAGGCAGAAGGTAATGAGTTCAGTTCGAACAATTTGCCGGCAAACCATGAGTGCATGTTGGAGTATATCGCTGGCCATCTTTATCTACACTATACAATGCTAGTCCAACTCTTGCCGACTTATGCCAGACAGAAGGTAATGTGTTCTTTTCGGACCATTTGCCTGCGACAAGGGACTGTTGGAGAATAACGCTAGCCATTTTTATGAAGACTATACTATTTTAATGCCTGTCCGACCCCGCTATAAAGAGCAGACAGAAGGTAATGTCTTCAGTTTGTTATGTTTGCCCATACGCAATGAAAATTGATACTCGCTTGGGCGAACATTGGTTAATCGGAATGTATTTTTGACATAGTTTTATTGTTTTTAGATTTAATTATCACTTTATGTCTTACATATTGTTGAATGAGATGGTTAATTTAGTAATGATATTCGTCTGATAACATAGAGGTCCCAAAATGTGACCTTTTCACCGCTGTTAACCGTAGCCGACCACGGAATATGATCAAAATGCGTATGAGCAAAAAGTGTGTTACTGTGAAGTTATAAATCCTTCTTCTCCTACATAGGTCATGTCATGCGCGCTATTCGTAATCTAATCAGTATCACACTGTTTCGCGAAACGACCTTGAAAACGAAACAAATTCACTAACGATGAAAACCACAGATATAGATATACTTACATAGATCATGCAAATGCATGTACTTCGCGTGTAAGAATTCGGACTCCGAGTTGGCACTCCGACTTACATTCCGCGCGCGTCTGTTGTGGTAGCCGGTTGTCCGTGAATATTAAGAAAATACCTTCTTGCAGAATCGATTTTCCGCGGACAACGGGGAATTCAGATCACTAATTCGCCCGTGTGACGTCAAAGTACGTAGAAAAAAGTGACACGGTCGCTTTTCATACAGATTGAGGTGTTTAAGTTATCTAGTGTATATCTGTAATGTAAACACTGATGATAAGAGAGAAAGAAATAAATACAAATACAAAATTCTTTATTTCATAAAATACAAATAGGAGCCGCCCTGTAAGCAAAGAAATCCCTGTATTGGAAGGCGCCACTCTTTTCTTAGAAAATATTTTTTTTTAGCATATAAGAAATAAAAGACAAAAAAAATTGTGACATAATCATAACATGCTAAAATGGTCGCCACTCAGCTTTGTGCCACGAAATAAACCCTTAGAGGTTATATTTCGCAGCGCTGATTTTTAGTGGTGCCTGGCTATGTGGGGGGGAAATTGTCACTTTCTGGTTGATGTTGATTTCATCTAAAAATGCAATTAAGTATATATAATTTAACTAAGACATGCAGTAAATCTAAGTGCGTATGTGTATGTGTGTGTGTGTGTCTGTGTGTGCGTGTGTGCGTGTGCGTGCGTTTGAAACGTGGTGCGTAAATATAAATTAAAACATAAATAAATACAATTATACACTTGATATACGTCATGGCTGCTATTCTTTTTGTTTTTTAATTAAATATTGCTTGAGGGAATGTTTAAACGATGCTATGCTATTTTTTTTTTTTAATAGAGGTGGTAAATCGTTCCAACACTTTGTTGCAGCGAAACGAAAGCTGCCACGAAAGGCAGACGTATGGTGTAAAAAGGGCATATAAGACGAGGTGCTTGTCTAACGTGGCGTTGAGAAAATGCTAAGTTGGAGGGTTTTTTAGTTATTATTATTCTGAATAGTAATGAAGCAAAGTGCAATTTTCGGCGCGTCCATGTTCATCATGTGATGTTGATTTAGGTAAGGCCTAATGTGGGCGTAGAGAGGTGCGGTGTGACTAAAGATGTAGTGGGGAAAATTGAGAACGGCATGTTAAGATGATTTGGGCAGGTAGAGAGGATGGATGAAAAAAGATTAACAAAGAGTGTATGAGGGAAAAGTGGACAGTACAGTTGGAAGGAGACGACCTCGTCGAACTTTCTCTGACCAAATCGGAGAAATCCTAAAGAAAGGTCAGGTCAAGAGGAACCTTAACCGACGAGCATGTAGGAAGAATGTCATGAAAGTGAATGAAGCAAGAAAGGTTTGTCAAGACCGTAGCAAGTGGAAATCCGTGATCTCTGACTACCCCTCCGGGAAATAGGCGTGATTATATGATGTAAACACTAGCTTACCGATTCGAAAAATGGTCCTTCTTAAAAACGCCGGTAGATGTAGTAACCCCTTTTGGACCATATTATTACAATGCAATAAGGTGAAAAAGTGGATATATACTCGTAGATAGATAAATTATTTATTTGGCATTTTGCAACAAATATAATAAAAAATACAGAAAAAACTACGATAAATAACAAGTATAACAACTGTGGTACGGAAATTGAATTATAAATTAAATTAAAGACATACTTGTGCGTTGCAATAATGCCAAAAAGGTACTAGCTCAGTTTTGCTTTGCTCGTGTGAGCAAGCACTGATATACTGCCAGTACCTCGGGTCCGATGCAGGTGAAATATTACAAGAAAAATAATCCTACTAATATTATAAATGCGGAAGTTTGTATGTTTGGATGTTTGTTACTCAATCGCGCTTAAACGGCTCAACCGATTTGGATGAAATTTTGCACGAAGATAGTTTATAGCCTGGATTAAAATATAGGATAGTTTTTATCTCGGGTCCGCGCAGACGAAGTCGCGGGCGGAAGCTAGTAATAAATAAATAAAGCTTGCAAATAAAATCGAATAAATAAAATAGATCTGTGTGATAGGTGCGTAATAAAAATGACAAAATAGAAGGTGTAACCATGTGTCGACATGGAGTGTATATATTATGAAAAACGTGTGGTGAGATGTGTGATGTGATGTCCCTTAGAAGCTTTAAATTTAAATTTAAAAGATTTCTTGGATGGTAATAGGGAATATGCATGTGATTTAGAAATGGACAAAAAAAATCACGTGTAATCTATATTGCTTAATAAATATACACACATGATTATTTTTTCAAATTATCATGTTTCTATTGATAAAATAAATTGTTTAAAAGTACTATTTTACAAATTCCCTCGCAAATTTCCAAAACGCAACGCTATTGGCGGAGCGAAACGTGACGTCACCGTGCAGGTCGTTAGTATGATTATTGAAAGTTATTCGCATTGTTTGGCCGCTGTTTATGATAAATAATCAGTGTTTTTTGGTAAATGTTAACTGAAAGCAGTGACTCCTTTTGAAAAAAGACTCGCCACAATGACTGAAAGCGGTTTTGTCAAGGCACAGTCGGATAATCTGCCTAAAATTCATGTGTTCATGATGACTAAATACGTACTTCGCAAATATTTGTGACTTTACGTCCGCTGAACTAAGAGGAGTAAAAGCTGCACAAGGTAAATAAGTTACAGATCCATACTAATATTATAAATGCGAAAGTGTGTCTGTCTGTTACCTCTTCACGCTTAAACCGCTGAACCGATTGCGATGAAATTTGGTATGGAGATAGTTTGAATCCCGGGGAAAGACATAGGATAGTTTTCATCCTGGAAATCACCCCCTAAGGGGATGAAGTGGGGGGTTGAAGTTTGTATGGAGCTGCGATATAAACGATTTCCACGCGGACGGAGTCGCGGGCAGAAGCTAGTATTCAATAAATTTTCATATTCCTTGTTTTTTTATACTCGTGAGATTGGTCAATTAAGTAATTACTAATTAGAACCTATTTTGGCGATTCAAATAGCTAGAATTTTAAACTACTTCAAATAGGTGTCTTTGTTAAATAAGTGGAATGATAAAATAATGAAAAAAACTAGTACATATTTATCCAGACTACTATATTATACTATACTATATACTATAACTATATCCCTACTTCCATCCATACTATCCATACTATATACTATCCATACTAATCCATACTTCCATACTAATATTATAAATGCGAAAGTGTGTCTGTCTGTCTGTCTGTTACCTCTTCACGCTTAAACCGATGAACCGATTTGGATGAAATTTGGTATAGAGATAGTTTGAGTCCCGGGGAAGGACATAGGATAGTTTTTATCCCGGAAATCATCCCCCAAGGGGATAACGTGGGGGGTTGAAAGTTTGTATGGAGCTACGATACAAACGAGTTCCACGCGGACGGAGTCGCGGGCAGAAGCTAGTATTATATAATCAAAGATATGTAGGTAAGTACCTATTAGGAATGTTAAATTTTAATAGAATAATAAAAGATTTTAAGTACTTACATATTTAATACTCACGTCGAAATGATCTTACACAACAATATAAACTACTCAAGCTCGTTACATTATCTCTCCTCATCGCCTTACACCACTTTATCCTTATATTTGCACCTTTGGGCATGGGTATGAAAATATTTGCAGTTTTAACTTGTAATGTTATTTTCACACATAGGGACAATACAATATTTATAATAAGCTTTTGTGTGCTCTTCCATTACAATAAGTTGATCTTATAAGCTTTAATCACTCACATTTATTAAAAGTGTCAATCAAACACTTTGTTGTTAATTTGTTCTTAGTGCACACTGCACGGTGACGTCACAAATGAGCGCGCCAAAATGGCGGCGTTTTGATCGTCCGAAAATTATAGTAGTTTTAATTATTTATTTTTAGCTTATTTAATAATATTGTGATAGTGTTATATTTTTTTCCGTTTATATAATTACTTATAGAATAGATAAAAAAAATGAAAAAAAATCATGAATATTCCCTATTGTCGAAGTGGCGGAGGAATGTTATAATGTATGTATGGATGTGTAAGTTGTCAATGCAATATTGTGTGAATGAGATGCTAACCCTCACATCATCTAGTCTGGAATTGATTGCTGTGCATTTCATAACGTTTGTGAAACAATTAAACCTTACTTGAAAATGTTTTTTTATCATCATCATATCAGCCGAAAGACGTCCACTGCTGGACATAGGCCTCCCCAAAAGAGTGCCGCAATGACCGATCCTGCGCCACCCGCATCCAGCGGACTCCCGCGACCTTTACCAGGTCATCAGTCCACCTTGTCTACCCACGCTGCGGCTTCCGGTACGTGGTTGCCACTCGAGAACCTTTCCACCCCATCGGTTCTACGTGCAATGTACCCCGCCCACTGCTACTTAAGTTTATAAAAAAAATATCATATTTATTATTCCAGGTATACACAAACCGATGCTCCTATAAAGGCTGCAAGACGAAAGAAATGATGCCCCTGGTCTGCAACGAGTGCGAACTGAACTACTGCCTAAAGCATAGACATTCCGCCGACCATGCTTGCGAGGGAGCATTCGCAGCCAAGCGGCGCAAGGCAGCGTGAGTACCTTTGTATAGGCTTTGCTAGCAATTATCATTGTCACCAGCCTCTGCTTTAACTATGTTCCACCTGTTCTTACGTATGGCGTTATATTGTGGGGTAATGAGAATTATTTGCGAAGGTGGATAATGGACAAAATTATAGTTTTTTTGCGGCTCGCTTTGGATTGTAATTCCACTTATTTCTACATAGCATAGCTGCTGATATATAAACGATCCAAACAGTTTATAAAACCTTTAAGAACACATGCTATCACATTACATGTTACTTTTTTGCTTGGGGCTTTGCTGGCTTGCGAGGTCATTTTATAATATTATATGAAGAACACATATTTAATGTTGTGTTACAAATATTTGAAACATCATTAAACTGGGCACAGGCCTCCCGTGAGACCGACTAAGGTTGACCTCGACAGCGCGAATACCGACAGCGACCGCGCGAACGAGAGCCCGGCTGAAGCCATGCGGCGCAAGGCAGCGTGAGTACTCACTCTTAGGGCCTGTATTCACTTTGATTAGTGATTAGTGCGAGTTCATACATTTGCTGCGAGTGCGAGTAGCTTTTGTATGGACTCGCACTAATCACTAATCATTGTGAAGTGAAACCAGGCCTATATTCAGCTTAGGCCAGTGCTGTCCCTGTCTCCGCTTCGCCTAAACGCGGCTCTCACATAACGCGGAAGACAGTGATACTGAGGTGACTCAAGTGACTTAAGGGGATCCCATGCCTCAATGCCCTTCTATCTGAATCCCTTAGTTTTCTAATGTTTTTGTAGCTTATTATATTAACAACAACGGCTTTAAGCAATATAGTATCCCATATTTACTTCAAAGTTCATTGTTTTGGAGATATTTGGCATAAAAGTTGAACAATTTTAGGCCAAAAAACTGGTTTTCTGGCCATAACTTTTGTGTTAATTGGTTTAAAATGGAAATCCTAGACACGTTTTTAGAGACGTCAAAGACGAACCCAAATATGTAGATTTCGTATGTGTTAGATCTTTCACGTCAATAGAGATACGAAATAAGTGTTTTTTAGACAATGTTTAAAAAAATCATACAAAATTAAGTATTCATTTCTATCAAAATCCGGTAGACAAGAATGGAGATAAAAGATTGAAGAACCGATAGCCGTTTGACTTATAATTCTATCTGTAGTGTAAAAGTAGGAGATACGATTCAAAACTTGACAAAAATCGATGAAAACCTCGGGTAGCCCCTTAACGTATCGCGGCCGGAGTTATATTACGACAATGACACACAAACGTGACGACCCCTAGACGAATTAGAGTTTTTTAGATAAAGGTTTTGTTAGACAGAGAAACGACGACGCTCTTGGGTGAGGTTAATTGGGTTACTTTTCATATATCGGTATAATGAGAAAATATCCTAGACTTGTGACTGGGGCTAACATTTTGCTGTCGCGTTTCTCCTGGGTCGCTTTTTAAAACCCTGATGTTATGTTTTTAAATCTACCGAATGTGTAAATTTTGTCATATGGTCCTCTGTCTAATTCTGTACATTTCTCCGGCTTCGATTGCTACCGATTTAAAAATAAACTGCAAATAACATTATTTCCGAATTTACTATACAACTTGTTTGCTCATTGTCGACAGTGAGGCGGCGATGGCGAGACTACAGAACGGTAAATCGAAGAAGATCGACTTCAAGACTCGCATCGAGAGCAACCCCGGACGGGCGCGCGTCGCCACTCTACACGACGTACAGGGCAATATGGTGAGTATCTTGTAGGTAGCTTTATTCCTTTCATCACCATCAGCCTATATACGTCCCACTGCTGGGCACAGATCTCTCTTGGGTGAGAGGCAATAAATAATCTGCTTTTTCATAGAATTGAACCCTATCTCATACCGCTCGCTTCGTGTGTTTCGCTCGGCAGCAAAGTTGTTTGGCGTCTCGTGCCTTGAAAGCCTCGCTATGCTCAGGATTGTACTTTTGAATCTTACAATCCTTCGCTAGCTCGGCTTTCAATACAAGCACTTGCGCCAAACAACAACTTTGCAGCCTTGCATAACAAATAACTATTGTATAAGTCATTATGAGGTGACGCCCACTAGACCGTTCCGGCACCGGCACTTTTTAGTACAATAGTTATTTGTTATGCAAGGCTGCAAAGTTGTTGTTTGGCGCAAGTGCTTGTATTGAAAGCCGAGTTAGCGAAGGACTGTAAGTTTGAACCATGAGCGAAGCGAATGGTTCAAAAGTACAATCCTGAGCATAGCGAGGCTTTCAAGGCACGAGACGCCAAACAACTTTGCTGCCGAGCGAAACACACAACTTTTCATCTCACCACCGCGAGGAAATTTATAAATGTAATAAATGTCATTTGGACCTTTTAAGTACTCATTTTCAATAAAGGTACACACATCTCATCAAGATCAAAGCATTTTATAATTATTAAATGTAAAATAAAAAAAATGGATCTTTAAATAACTCCACGCTTACCTACACCAAAAAAGTCAAAGTATTGTTGGGTACTCACGGGTAAATTAAGGCTCAAATAGGTACGCATATTTTACTTTTTCCGCTAACTTTAGCAGGCATTATAAAATTCATATTATATCTTCTGCACTAAAATCTATATATAACTATTATTATTTTGATTTTACTGTGGCTTTAGAACAAAACATGAAAACAGAGCAAAATTAAATGTAAGTATATGAGTTTTTTCTTAAATTAACTTTTTAAACGGTGCGTTCCAAATTTGCACAAAGTGAAATTTTTTGAAAAATAAAATTACATTTTTAAATTATGTATTTGTATTTTATCTTTATAAGTCAGTCTAATAATTAATATTCCATATTTAATTAGAAATACTCAGTAGTATTCATTTAATTGTATCAAATAATAATAATAAATTATTATTAGCATAACATCATACGTTTCTGAACGCAGGATAATGGAATTTTTGGGCGCAGATTTTGAGCGATAAAGGTAGCCTTTACGAGCTGGTGAAGTGAAATAGTATTTTATGCAACCGTTGTATAAGTACGGTCTTAAAACGCGAGTGGCGTGAGTTGCGATGCGAGCCTTGGCGAGCATCGCAATTAAAGACGCCACGAGCGTTTTAAGACCAAGTTATACACCGTAGCTCCTAAACGAATGGAACGATTTTAATCCGGTTTTTTTGTCCGTAAGCTGACATGTTCGAGGTGGTTCTTAGCTACGCTTCAACAAAATCGGTTCAGCCGGTTTTGAGAAAATGAACTTTGAAATGAAAGTATAAGTAGTAAGTCGGGAGTATTTCAACCTTTCTAAGTTATTACGATTCAAACAAAATAAACTATCTCAATCTGTGCATCCTTTTCAGGTTGTATAAGTACTATACAGTTTCATGTTGCTTCATTAGTGTTTAATTTAGATCATATTAAAATCAAATTACCTACTTCATTCTGAACAAGAGAAAACACGAAATATTTTTTTTTCTCCAATATGCTCGGAAATGTGCGCTTTACTGTAGCAAAAATAGTACGGGAAGTTTCTCGTTACTAACGAGTGCAAATTTAAAAAGTTAAGTCATTACTGTACCGTTTTAGCGGCCAGAGGCTCTAGTATAAGTTTTACCGAAACAAAACGTTACGACCGCGTTTGCGTTTAGCTGTCAAATCCCATACAAATTGAGGGTAAAACGCAAACGCGATCGTAAAGTTTTGTTTCGGTAAAACTTATCCCATAAAAAACATTCCATGTAAAAAAGAGGCCACGTTGCAGAATTTTATTTAGCAAGCAAATAAAGAATAATAAGAATGCCTGAGACTTGGCTCTACGAAATATCTCACAACTTTTTACGGTGGAAGAGGTTCGAGACTTGGCCTCTTTTTTTACATGGAATATTTTTTAAGGGATCTCACTTCTTTTTGTAGGTTAATGTGTTAGCCATACATACAAACTATGAATGCAGGCCCATTCTTGCTTTTGAATTTTCCCATTCACTGCAAATGTAACTTTGTAATCCTATATATTTGTATAGGATTACAAAGTAATGTATACAGTTGGTGTATCTAGAAAACTGAGTTGAAATTGCAATTTTTTATAGTTTTCCCTTTATGTGGCCATTAAACCCTAACTCAAATTTCAGCTCTCTGAGTTTATGGGAAGTACTAGTTCTATTTTGATGATCGTGAGTGAGTGAGTGAGTGTCATAAATGCGAAACTTTGCTTTCGCTTTACTTCGGAACTAAATGACCTACAGACTTGAAATTTTGGATTTTAAGTATGTAGTATGTGATTATAGCTTACTGGATGACGAAAATTTCTGCGTTCTGGTCTTATCTTATCCAGAGGTTCTCAAATAGGGGCCTGAAAATGCGGCGAAATGGTTCCAGTAAAGGATGGTACGGCAGTGTTTGCTTCGCGCTCGACTGGGCGGCAGATACTAGTACTCCAGGCAAAATACGGTTTTGCAAAACATTAATTTATAATAGCGTTTTTTTTGTTATTTCATTTTAAAATGTTATTATAAGATGCTGTATTCAAGAATCCAACAAAGTTTCCACCCGGAAGTAATTATGTAGATTTAAATGAAGCATGCATTGTCTTTTTTTGTATGATTTAACTTGAATATTATAAAGCAAATGTAAATGAACCAAAATAAAGACACAAATATTTATATTATACGAGTATAAGCTAGTTAATTTATAATTTTTTTGATGTCTGAAATTTTGTCGGATTCTGTCGCTGGGTAACTATTTGATTGATAATATATCCGTTACACAGAAAAGATAAGCTATTATAAATTATTTCCAAAATTGTTTTTTTTTTTCATACAAGTTGTCAGCTCATTGACTGGACTATAGAGCGTCAGGAAAATGTATGACAAAACCAACTCATCCACGAATTGCTATTTCCCGGCTTTTGCAGTAATGTACTATTAAGGCATACACTATATTGTGAAAAAATGGTCGGCAGTAAAAAATACTTTAGGTATTTATTTATCGTCTTATTTCCTTTCCAGACTGAAGACGAGGCCCTAGCGACTGCGCTCACGATGTCTCTGCAAGGCGCATCTCTAGGCGGCGACGACGTGGCTATCACGCGCGCGCTCGCGCGGCGCATAGGAGGTGAGAACTCAAATTCTCGCTGTAGCGTCTCCTAGGGGCATAAACAGGTCATAAACTTGACTATTGGATGTGCGGGTTCATGCTATAGAACTATGGATAGATTTTGTTGTGAGGGAAATGGGATAGGCTTTAGTGTTGACCGCTGTCATAGATATACTGCTATAATACCGATTCAGACAAACCTCTCATATTATGTTTGGTTGAAACACATCACATGAACAAGCATTAGACCGACCCAGTCTACTTTCTGTTAGAAACAGTAGTTAAAAACATTACTGTTAAAAATTCAACATCACATACCTTTTCTTAGTACCTCAGATCGTGCGCTTTCTTCCTTACAAGAACTTTAGATAAATACTAAATCGGCCAACTGTGTGTCGGGCCACGCGCAGTGTAGGGTTCCGTAGTTGCCTGTCTCTCTTTGTTACATCGAATGCCGTTTCGAGTAGGAAGGGTTACTGAGCTAAGCCGCAGACGGACAGACGGACGGACGGATATGGCGAAACTATAAGGGTTCTTTGTTGACTACGGAACCCTAAAAACCAACTATTTTAAATGGCTTTTTAAAAGTTGTTTGACAGAAGTTCATAAGGCCGACAATATATCTTATTACTAAATACATTTTAGTAAAAAAAAAAACAATAGTCGAAGCTTATAATATCTCAGTGGTGTGTTCATTGCGTCATGCATGTCTAATATTAACAGTATTAACATGCAGTCTACTCCATCACAGTGCATGAACCAAACATGTTCATAAAAAGCGCAAACATCGATTTTGACAAGACATGGTTATTCATTGCATTGGCAGCTGTCAGCACTACTTTAATATACGTATTTCCTTAAAATGTTCAATTCTGCAATTAGCGTACAGTCAACGTCAATAATAGATAACAATTTTAACATTAGCTCGGTAGTGTGTAAGGTCGCCAGCTGCAGCGGATGCTATGTGTAAAGGGACATGTGTGTCCTTAGCTGCCACACGACGAATCCTCGAACTAATAAAGAGTCGGTAACGCCCTACGGTGTCCGCTTTTCATCAGACACCGCCATGTTATAAAAAAACGTTTACCCTCCAATACTTAAACGGTTATCCACTTTTGACGTTCACTGTACCACCACGCAATTGTGATTGTTGTTAATATTAAATTTATTGCGACTGAAAGTATCATAGACAGTAAGCCGCTTGCGAGAAACGAACGTTATTAAGTATTTGTCAACAACACTGTACTTGAGCTAACATGCTACAAATTATTAAATTTAACCATCACTCATGATCATGATCAGAGTTATTCTATAAAATAGAGTAGAACTCTTGGAGTTCGAAACATGTCGCTCGTAGTGACAAGTTATACGCTGTGTTGTTGGCGAGGAATTTTGTTTAACATAGGGAATCCTCACATACCTCATAAAGTCGACAGCGCGCATGTGATTGTTAATTTAAGCATCTCCTATAATGCACTAATTAAATATTTGCTTGCCATGCTGAGTGGGGTACCTCTAACTTCTATGTCATTTATGTACAGTCAGCAGCAGAAGTTGCTGCGCTAAATAATACGCTCAAAATGATCTACACAATCCTTATACTCTTGTAATCAAAAATCCTTATTGTTAAATGACCTCATTTTGAAGACTTCGCCCGCGTAACTACTTTTGCTGCTGACTGTACTATATCTATTTATTTGTATGTATTGTGTAATTTGCCTCGTAAAATAACAATGTACCTATACCTATCTCTTTTAATTGTACTCGATAACGTCCGTTTTTCCCTTTCGTACAATTTAAGCTAATATTTTCCCTTTACATAAGTTACCCGAACGACAGAACGACAATAGGATCTTGGACTATGTTCGCATTTTGTCAGTGACTGTACAATCAGAGATATATTTAAGCGAGCTTTGTGAGAATAAGAATACTGCCGATTGTAATAGGATATTATCCATTTATATGCTAGTTGCAAAGTGGTCGTGGTTTGCCAATATAAGTTTAAAGTCTGTCAATAAGTTTTAAGTAAATATTTCTGTTAGCGCTCAATCGAGTGATTGCATAAAAATGCCACAATATTTTAGATTGGCAGCACTTTTTTTTGGTTAAAATAAACCAGAACTGGACTTAGAATGTCATCCTATGAAAATCAGTAAGTATTTTTGATTCTAAAATCAATATATAATACAAGATTTATATAATATATATTATGGCTTTTATAACCCTAGAATGATATGCAGCCCATTTCACAAAGTCTAAACGGATTATTCCCGACTGTTACCACCAATTTGTTACCACTGGTAACAGCTGGGATTTCCCCCCATTTGTTACCAATAAAGTACTCTGTGTTCTGGGAATATTTTTCCTATCTTTTACAACTAAAGTAGTCGCTGGTAACTATTGGAAAAAATAACCCAGTAGTTACCATCAATTACTATTTACTTTAGTTCCCACTGGTAATTGATAGGGAAAAAAACCCAGCTGTTACCACTGTTACAAATTGGTGGTAACAGGTGGGAATAACCCGTCTAACTGGCAACACTGAGGCGCTTGACCAATAATGACTGGCCATTTGACCTGTGTTGGTCACTTGATCAGGTTAGGTCACTTTTACAATTTGTGACTTGTAGCTTCGTAAAATGGGCCACTGGCTACGTATCGTCCAGCACGGTTAGTACGAGACGGCGCGCGAGCTGTCTCGCGGCGAGATAGACTATCCGTCTCTTTCTAATTGGAACGCTTAGAGACGGTAGTCTATCTCGCCGCGACACAGCTCGCGTGCCGTTCGTGGTAACCGTGCTGGAAATGTATTTGTCGTAAACAATTCATGTATAAAAAAATGTATGCAGTGTGTCAAAAGTCGCCACACATGGAACGATTTAAGAGTCCCGACTTGAGTCGACTCTTCATACCAAGGTAGTTCTCATTTTAAAACGGTACTCGCTCTATTTTACTAATCTACTATACATAGTATATTATTATCTACACTAATATTATAAAGAGGAAAGATTTGATTGTTTGTGTGTTTGTATTGAATAGGCTCCGAAACTACTGGACCGATTTGAAAAATTCTTTTACCATTAGAAGCCGACATTATCCCTGATGAGCATAAGCTACTTTTTACCGCGGGAAAATGCTTCATTCCTACGGGAAAACGGGAAATCCGTGCGAAGCCGGGCCGGGCACCTAGTATAGTATAATTATAATGTCTGTCTGTCTGTTACCTCTTCATGCTTAAACCGCTGAACCGATTGATATTAAATTTTGTATGGAGACAGTTTGAATCTCAAGGAAGGACATAGGATAGTTTATATCCCGAAAATCATTCCTTAAGGAGGTGAAATTTGGGGTGAAAGTTTGTATGGGGCTACGATATAAACGAGTTCCACCCGGACGGAGTTGCGGGCAGAAGCTAATCACTACATCACTACATAGTATTAAACAAAGTCGCTTCCCGCTGTCTGTCCCTATGTATGCTTACATCTTTAAAACTACGCAACGGATTTTGATGCGGTTTTTTTAATAGATAGAGTGATTCAAGAGGAAGGTTTATATGTATAATATATGTATAATATAGTACCCGTGCGAAGCCGGGGCGGGTCGCTAGTATATTATAATTTCTAACAAAAGAATCAAGTTTCCGACCTAGATATAGCGGATCCTATTGCGTATACAAAGTTCCATGTTATTCTCGCATGTCGTTTTAAAATGAGAACCTCTACGTTTGTATAGAGAGTCTAGCGGTCTGGCGACTCTTAAGAATGTCAGATTTGTACTGTTTGTACGATGTTGCGTAGCATTGGTGGTCGGGATTCCTAACGCTTATAGCTTTACTCGCTTCGCACAGTATTGACCTCCTTGAATCCAGAGGGAACCAACGTGCTTAATTAACCGAGTATTTGTGCTTACCGAATTAACACCGATCTGTTACAAGCTTTATTATGTAAAGTCAAGTAATTCTTACGTGCCCTATCATGTAAACAAACATCGACGTCAAATATGATCATAGATAATGACTTAGTGACTGGAAATGACGATAAAATATACATGAAGTGTGATTCATAGAAAATCACATCGTTATGGTTGATATTGATTTGAAGTCATTCGTTCGTTACTTCGATTATTGAAGAAAATTTTATTATGAATTGTATTTTGCAATGGTTACTTGATTGATTCAATAATTTGCGACTTTCTTTAAGTATCATGATCATCATCATATCAGCTGAAAGACGTCCACTGCTGGACATAGGCCTCCCCCAAAGAGTGCCACAATAACATTTTAAGAGATGATTATTGACTGTGTAATCTCAGAGAAAAGTGTGATAATGTCTTCGAGAAGTGTTTGTTTACAAGATAAGACATATGAAAGGATGATTAGACTTTATATAGGATTAGTGCAAATCTTAAACGACTTTAGATGCGTGTATCGGTTATAGATACAGCTTTAGTGACAGTTTAAATAGACAATTCAGACCACTTTCCAGTAATACAATCTTGTTTGATCCTTCTTGACGACTATAATATTACGATATCGCCAATTTGGTCTAAAGGCGAACAGCTAACTGTGAATAACAGCGCAATTCCAACGTTGATTCGATATAATCATATCGATGAGTGAAAAAAGCAGTCTGCAATAGTAGGGAAACTACTAAACACAAAAGGCACACTTATCAGGCAGCTTATTTCTAAAATGGAACACTTGACAGAGACTCGTGTCTATTATACACTCGCCTGCAATGCATGAGAGGAGGCCTGTGCCCAGCAGTGGGACATCTATGGTCGGATGATGATCAGTCAGATGTTTTTGTGTGATGGTCCGCTTACACGGCAAACCCTTTATAGGGCACAATCTAAATTTCATAGGCAAAATGACCATCCATAAGGTCATCTTTTTGTATTTTTGTATGGGTCAGAATTTTTAGGTCTATACAATATCAGAGACTTGAATTATGAATAAATTTTAACATTGCCCGTTAAAGGGTTAAGGGGCTCCCATACGCCAATGACCTTCGATCTGAATCCCTTAGTTTTCTAATGTTTTTTGTAGGTTATCTTATTATATTAAGAACAATATTTACTTCAAAGTTCACTGTTTTGGAGAGATTTGGCATAAAAGTTGAACAATTTTAGGCCAAAAAACTGGTTTTCCGGCCATAACTTTTGTGTTAATTAGTTTAAAATGAAAACCCTAGACACGTTTTTAGAGACGTCACAGACGAACCCAAATGTGTAGATTTCGTACATGTTAGATCTTTCACGTCAATAAGGATACGAAATAAGTGTTTTTTTGACAATGTTTAAAAAAAACATACAAAATTAAGTAATCCGGTAGACAAAAATGGAGATAAAAAATTGAAGAACCGATAGCCGTTTGACTTATAATTCTGTAGTGCAAAAGTAGGAGATACGATTCAAAACTCGCCAATAATCGATGAATACCTCGGGTAGCCCCTTAATTAAGACGTGTCAGAAATAAGCCCATCTTTTCCCGACAGTTCTCTGGTTGAGTGTATGCACATATGTATGGTTGCTCCGCTGTCTATTAACCGATTGTATTGCTAACAGCTCAGGCAAATAGCCCCAGGCGGTCACAGTCCCGGCCTTATCGACGTCGCTACAGCAGCGACACCAGTGGATCTGATGTACAACTGAATATATTCGATGTGTTGAAGGTTGTCGGCGGAATAGTCCTGACACTGTATGTCCTTGCTGGTATAAAGTATATGTTTAATGGGTCGGCGACAATGAACGAATATGAATATAATGATATTGATATGTATGACTAGGGCCTTGAAATTAACACGTTCGCAACCAAGAACCCGCCTAGCGGGCACTCGTAATGTTTGCTCAGATGCCGGCTGAGCCCGCTAGGCGGGCAGTAGTATGAAATTACACGCCTAGCGAATTCTGTCGGTTTCTGGTGAATTGTTCCATTTTTAATCCGGTTGCGAAAGTGTTAAGGTTTTATTCGCACTGTCAACGACGTCTGTTACGTGGAGACTGTCTTATTCATCTTTGACGTTTTGATACTATTTGGGTGAATCAACTTTTTTCTGTCACTAGACACACTTTTTAAAACTGCGATTTTATGGGTTTCAATTTACCAAATGTGGGATTTTCTTGTCATGTTCAATGCCTTTTTGTATGGGCCATCTTCTAAGCATGTTAGGACTGCATATTGTAACAATTTTTCTAAGAAACTGTCATTATTGTCTCCTGGCTAACAGGGCACTTATAAATACAAGAAATAGTTGATTGACCCACTATTATTATATATTTTTAAGTATATACAGTGCTGTGTATAGAAACTTTTTGGGTTCAAGTATGGTGACAAATATGCATTTAGTTAAGCACTAAACAAGATAAATAAAGTAAAAAACAACAACAACAACAACAAACAAACAACACAACATACATTAAGGCTTGTTTTAGTAAACGGCGTACACTTTAATAATTTAATCGTAGACGAAAGGGACGCAGCAATACTTTGGAAAGGGATGTCAAACATCTCACTCCAACGTATAGCTGTGTTCCTGTCAGTGACTAAATTATGACAGCTATAGTTAAACTATGCGCAATAGCGTTTATCGCCGCAAATAAGGCATCTATCTCTCTCACTCTTATGAAGATACGCAGCATTATGGGTCATACAAGATAAGTAGTTTTTCCTGTGGTCAATAGTAAAAAAAAGATTTTCCCCCATAAAATCTACCCTAATATTATAAAGAGGAAAGATTTGATTGTTTGGTTGTGTGTTTGTATTGAACAGGCTCCGAAACTACTGGACCGGTTTGAAAAAAAAAAATCCCATTAGAAGCCGACATTATCCGTGATGAACATAGGCTACTTTTTACCGCGGGAAAATGCTTCATTCCTACGGGAAAACGGGTAATTCGTGCGAAGCCGGGCCGGGCAGCTAGTTATATAATAAACCAGCTGCCCGCGCGGCTTAGCCCGCGTATTGCAAAGACCGCAGGAAAACCCGCGGCATAAAATATAGCCTATAACCATCCCGAAATTCCATTCTACAAGCAGGTGAAAGAATTTTTGAAAGCGGATAAGCGGTTCCGGAGATTACCCAAAACATACAAAGTTATAAATTTTAAAAGCTGACAATGTTATACTTTTCCTCTTTATAATATTAAGTAGAATACGCTGTTTTATGCGGATTAATCAAAGCCGACCAATAATTTGGCTTTTTTCCACACAAAAAAACAAGAACCGAAATCTCTGTAATGACCCTTATTTTATTTTATATATTTATTTTATACTAGCCTCTGCCCCCGACTCCGTCCGCGTGGAACTCGTTTATATCGCAGCTCCATACAAACTTTCACCCCCTTAGGGGATGATTTCGGGGATAAAAACTATCCTATGTCCTTCCCCGGGACTCAAACTATATTATACCAAATTTCACCTAAATCGGTTCAGCGGTTTAAGCGTGAAGAGGTAACGGACAGATAGACAGACGGACACACTTTCGCATTTATAATATTAGTATGGATTTAGAATTTAACAGCATTACATCATATGCCAAGGCGATGGTAAACTTAAACTATTTAACAAGCATAATACACAATAAGAAACAATTTTTAGTAACATATCATATTTAAAAATGAATCTCACAGAATCTTTTAAAAAATAGGGAGAAGTTTACTCCACTTGTAGGCAAACAAATCGCAATCCGGTGCATACAGAATTACTTTGTTAAGTAGCGACTGCACGGCTATCACAAGACCGCGCGTGAGCTGTCTCGATTGTTCTCGCACTATCCGTCTCTTTCTTATTAGAAAACTTGGAAAGAGAGGTATAGTGCGAGACAAATCGAGAGAGCTCGCGCGCCGTTTTGTAATAGCCGTGCTGGTGATGGTGAGTGCTCGTGCGCCTATATAGGTGCTATAAGCGCTAGGCTAGGTATACCTAAGTTGGATACGTACTTAATAATACTTGCTTTTAAATATATCTCTGATTGTACATTATGCTATTATACTGACTAATATTGTTGACACATAATAGTAAAGCCGGGTAGCCATTTTGTTTGTGCTGCTGGGTCTTTCTAATAATTAAAACATTGTATTTACGGAGAACTGTATTTTTATTCTAATATTTTGGTAAATATTACACGTTTTTTTTATGAAGAAATGATGGTAAAAATTATGATGATAAGAATAATATGTATATGAATGGAATGAATACTTATATAAAGATGTCATGATACATAATGTATAACATGTAATAATGACACATAATCAAAATGAAGTTAGTTGGGAAATAATGAATAAAGGTAAAGTAAAGCATAAACAAAACACATAACACTAATGGCAATATCAATTACATATTTACTAAATCTAAAGCCTCTTACTATAATTCATAATATGATTCACATACTAACAATGAATCATCAACTAAATTGGCATGTGACTCATGAATCTACAATGATCTAATGATCCTGGTCAGTCATGTCTCCAGGTAGGATACTAGCACACACTTGGTGCCTTGCCACAGAAGGATATTCATTGTGAATGCTTTTTAGAGTCAATCTGAACAGCCCTTGGAAGTTCATGATGGAATAGGGTGAGGGCTACTGCTTCTGGAAAGCAGGCCAAGACTCTCGATAGAGTGATGACATCATAATCTTGTTGGACAGAGTCCTTTAACTTCAAAGCAATCTTCGCTTTGTTTAGTCTTGCCTTTGCTGAAGCACTCTTTATAGAGGTTAGGATTCTAGTTACATTGTTGCCTCTTACTAGTCCTACTAGGACGCAAATCATAATATGATCCGCTGATGCCTTTCTAATGATTTTTGACCTCATGGCAATTGCATCGAAACCCTGAAACTTCACTGATTCATTAACCCAGTCTGCTAGGTTAAGTTTTTGTGAAGTTATAAATTATTTTAAGATCTCAGAGATGTTAGTCTCCGAGATGGTCTTTGATACCAAACGTTCTAAGGCAGCATCAAATTTTTTGCTGTTTGCAATAGCTATAGTGGAGTCAACACTCCCAATCTTTCCTTCGTCAGGCATCTTTCTAGATGTTCCAGACAAAAATCTACTCAACTGATAAGATCTACTTGGTCTCTCAGGACTACTATCAGCGCTGGAAAATTGTTTTTCAAATTTTTCTAATAAGATTTTGGACAGATCTGGATGAGTTTCTGGAACCTTGACAGTTGTCTCTTGATTTGGATGTTGATCTTAAGGAAGTTCTGCTAGTTCTTTCAGAACTCTCTGACATTTATTTTGTGGAAAGTACAAGGATTCTATACTTTATGGCATAGAATTAAACTAGTTCAAAATATAAGGATCGAGAGGAGTAGGAAAGCAGACCCTGGCAAAGGCCGGGATAACTCTAGGTCGAAGAAGAACAATAGTAAAGGGTCCGCTGCGCCATGTTTTCTATGTTTTTAAACATCTATAGGGTATTACCCTTATCACGAAACAAATTACATATTTAATTAAATATTTTTGTTTTCGTGTTATTTTTAACGAGATGAAGATGGTTTATTTTTCCATTATATTCTTTCTCTGTATCATATCGTTTAAATAGGGTATTGTGTTGATTGGCAAAACATGTTCGAAAACACGGCGCAGCGGACCGGGCTTAATACGAAAGGAAATTCCATTTATTATATCTCCTTTAAAAAATGTGAGCTCGTCTCGTTCTCACATAAGACATTAGAACGAGATATCTGCAAAAAAATACCCTTATTCATAATCGTCCGTCAAACCTATTATTGCAGGTGTATGCGTTTTCTTTCACTTTGATTCTTTGTTTGTTAAAAAGAGAGAATACATTTGAATAGACTTGTTAGAAATAAGGGTTGCATTCATCGGTATGCTTGAGATGATTTCAATATGGCCGGCTTTTTATACAACTTGTCATTGGAATTGGAATCTTCCAAGTTGGACGGTAGAGATGCTTTTTGAATGGACCACTTTGAAGCAATTCGGCCAACTCAAATAATCTCAAGTATAGTTTATTGTAAATTCTGATTCACTGCCAATATTTTCGCAGTGGTAGTCTGATAAAATGTGAAAAACTGTTAGTAGAGGAATGCGACTACGTTCTTGGCACTCAAGTGTTTTAAGTTTTGATGTTATGAATGTTCAAATTAAAAATTCTATCAATGTTTAACACATATCTGTATCTGTTCATTTTATAATGTTAGTATAATTTACTCGTATTTTAATGTTTAGTACAACGGTGGATTTTATTATTTCACCGTTGTTTTATTGTAATAGCAAACTATTGAATTAGGTTTACTGTGTTGTTACAAAACATATATTTTATTAATTACTATTACTCTATTATACTTACTAAATAAAATAATTGCATAGACACACATCAATAAATTGCTATTATTTACTTACACATCTCGCAATTTGTCGCAAGGTAACTTGCAACTAATGGAATGATAGTTGTCTTGTCGGTGGTTATGACAAATTGCAGGGTGTGTAAAACTACATTCATACTCTACCAGTGTTTGATAACTATCTTTTATATTCAGAATATTTTGATTCGTTTTTGGCTTCTTAATGTGACATAACGTGTTAATAAAGATTTAAACCAACATGCATTACAAATTGTGCAGGCGGTCCTACTCTCGATTCTGAACTTTGTTCGGGTTTTAAATTAATTAATTTACACACTGTAAATTACTGAGAGAACAACAATTTGTAATGATTTTGAAAAAAAAACAATTCCTTTCTAACAAAACTGTTGTACACACAATCTTTACACGCTTGATATGTCGATTGTTAATATCACATGTAACTGAACGTGAATAGGTTGCTAAAAGAGTTAGTGACATTACAATGTGAACCTAATATCACTCGCAATAAAGTTTAAATTTCGTTGACATAGCAACCTATTCACGGTCTATTTTAGCGGGACACCTATGCTTGCTGTGTTCACTTTAGTTAAGAATTATCGTACTATATATTTTTGAGATACATACATCAATGTTTACTGAATTATCTAGTTTTATTTCATACCTACCGCGGTTTGTTTATTTATTTATTTCGTCAGTCAACAAGGCCCATATTTACAAATACCGTACAAACTAACATACATAAAAATATACAAAACTTATAACATAACACAAAAACACGTTAAGACGGCGACGCGCGGCGCAAGTTCTGGGTGTCAAATAACCGGCCTCGAAATCGCCGGAAAGCTACACCCTTCGGCCAGATCTCCTCCTTCATGAAGGTCGACAGCTTGTTAGTTGGTACTCTTACCACAATAGTGTTGGGTAGGACATGAAACTAAAATGAGTTTGTATGAGCACCTCATTTCCAAAAATGAGGTGGTACAATGTCCTACTTCAAATGGGGTGAGGTACCATCTAATAATTAACATCTATAGGGTGTCCAGTAAATAATGGATAACCTTCTAACCACCAATAGGCCACCTTAGGCTGGTCCAGAAAATCCACTTTAGTAAAAGTTCCCTGGTTTTCGAGATTTTCACACTTTTCATAATTTTAAGTTTTCGGTTCCTTATTTGACTGTTATCATCGTGGTAACGAGAAATGTAATGATTTGTTGTTGATTTGTTGTTGTCTTTTTTTTTTTTTTTTTTCTGGACCAGCCTAAGGTGGCCTATTCGTGGTTAGAAGGTTATCCATTATTTACTGGACACCCTGTATAGGAAGTAAAAACAAGGTTTTTTTTCAAGTGTAGTGTACAATAGACCACCGATTACTTTCATGTTCAATATTCTTGCTTACATTCCTCCACTACATACAATATTGTATTGTTAGGCGCGAGTGGCAAGTCTGGAGCTCGAGAGGCGAGGCTTTGAGGTTTGAGGGATAAATGAAGCGCGAGGTGATGACCGAGCGAGTGAGGAACGACGCGGTGCCTCGTGAGGAATGAAGTAGTACATTTTTCAAGCGTGAAGTGATGCGACAATTTAATGAAATGAGTATGACAAATGAGGTGCCTCATGAGTGAGTAACCCAACACTACACCACAAATAAATTGAAACTCGCTTTGTGGCGGGACTCCAACCTATCAACCCTCAGTATGAGTTTGGTCTTCAAACGCAAGTACTCGGTGATCTGTTCGGCTTTCGTCAGTTCGACATAGTTGCTTTTTATGCTCTAGTGCATAAAGTAAAATCTTCGTCGAAGACCAAGGCAATCGGTCCAACAGCGACACGAGCAACTTTAACTTCATAGAATAAACTCTTTATTTTTACTTTATTATGTTTAGTATTCTAAGACCAAGGCAAGGATACCAACAGCCAAAGTACTCAATAAAACTTCATGAAATGAACTTCGTCGTGTGTACAATTCGTCCGTAAAACCTATTTTATTTTCACTCGATTTTATATCCATCCAGGATAAACGTTTCGCGTAAAATAAAATAATCTGTAGGTACCTATAATTCTATGAACATCAACCAAGAATGTTACCTAATTTACCTAGTGTAGGCGATAGAGTTGAATTTTGTTTGTTTTAAAAACGACTGAAATAAAACAAATGCAACTCTGTTCCAATGGAAAAGGATTCCAATTCCTTCAAGAGTTATAGGTAATTGTTAAAAGTCCTTTCGGCAGGGCCATGGATCTCGGTGGGTAAAATAAACAAAGTTATAACAAAATATATAACTTTATTAAAAACATTTTTGGCATTTAATTATTGCTCATATTTGATTATCACAGTAGCATAGAAGCACCAATAAATCTTGCTAAGATTCCTTAACCAACACCGGTGATTACATTTAGTATCTATTCATAATTATAATTATTTCTACTAGTTACTAGGGTCATTACGCTGGTTACGCGTCCACCTTCGGTTAGCGACCACCTGAAGGAGAAGGTTTTTTCTATTGAAGATAACATCAATTCTACAGACCCTATTGAGACAATTATTTGTACATGCATTTTTTTGTTGTTTTATAATAGAAATCTACTAAAAAACCGAGAAAATAACCTTTCAATTTCATGTGCCGGTTGGCGACCACTTAGCTGAGTTGGTGCTAAGTGGTCGCCAACCGGTACATGAAATTAGGTGGTCGCTAACCGGCGAAATGACCCTATCCCCATTTTTACAAGCTTTTAATTAGTTTCACCTGTCCCGTTGTCTGTCTGTCTGTGTCTGTAATCAAATCTTGCAAGTTAGATTTGACCCACTTCCCGGTGACCGATTGACCTGAGATTTTGGGTATAGGTAAGTATAGTATGGATGACAATTCAATATTATGGTACCATCGAGCTGATCTGATGATGGAGACAGAAGGTGCCCATGGGAATTCAGTACTTCACCGACGTAACCCCGTTGAGTTTGGGCTCGTTAGAATCGTCTCAATCAGTAGTTCTCTACACTTCAGAGTTATACAGACTGCTAAGCGCCTTGTGCAGCGTACGGAACATTCACTGCCAAAAATCGCTACGCTAATAGCCGATCCCGTGGTTTTGCCGCTAAGTAGCGGAAAATGACTTCGGCATAGGCGCCTGTTAAGCGGGTTCCTAGTAGTGAATGTGTTAAGGAAGCTAGTCACAGACTCCGGTGGACTCCGGTGAACAGTTAGCGTCATATACCGAACCTACGAGGATGATCTAGACCACAGTTAACACTTTCGCAACCGGACTAAAAATGGTACAATACACCCGAAACCGACAGAACTCGCCAGGCGTGTAGGTTCATACAACTGCCCGTGAGCGGGAATCTGAGCAAACATTACGAGTGCCTACCTACCAGGCGGGTTCTTGGTAGCGAACGTGTTAATATATAAGCTAAATCAAACTCAGCAAGTCTCTTAAGACCTTTTTAGAACTGAACTCCACTGAAAACCAGTTCTACGCGGCACATGACTGATACACTGCGGAGTCCGTTTAAGTTGATTAGTAGCGACCTAGCGACGAGTGTCTCTGTGAATGCGTCAAATCGGACGTTTATACGGATTTGTTTTACTGCTTTAACACGTTCGCAACCAAGAACCCGCCTAGCGGGCACTCGTAATGTTTGCTCAGATGCCGGCTGAGGCCGCTAGGCGGGCAGTAGTATGAACTTACACGTTTAGCGAATTCTGTCGGTTTCTGGTGAATTGTTCCATTTTTAGTCCGGTTGCGAAAGTGTTAAGCTATATCTACTGTGTCTATAAAACAGAATTAGGGAGGGTTGCACCGAAGCGTCTGTAGTAAGCGGTGTTCGTTAAAATCTGAATGTATGTAAACTCTCAATCAGTTTCTTCCTACAACGCCTTAAGGGAGGCGTGTAGCGACATCTACCAGAAGACTAAGGCTTCTTAACGGCACCAACGTCTCAAATTATATTGAGAAATCGTCAGTAACGATGCGCCACCCCATACTAAATTAATTTTGTATTAAGCATTACGCTGCTAACGAAATTATACATTTTTAAATAAAGGAAAAATTTAATGCTCCGAGCCGGATTCGAACCCGGCGCGGCGACCACAGGCATTCATGGCCCGTCGCTACTAACCAACTGAGCTATCGGAACAATCCGCTTCGGCCACCAAATCTCTCAATCAGTTCCTTATCCTACAACGCCTTAAGGGAGGCGCCCCATACTAAATTAATTTTGTATTAAGCATTACGCTGCTAACGAAATTATACATTTTTAAATAAAGGAAAAATTTAATGCTCCGAGCCGGATTCGAACCCGGCGCGGCGACCACAGGCATTCATGGCCCGTCGCTACTAACCAACTGAGCTATCGGAACAATCCGCTTCGGCCACCAAATCTCTCAATCAGTTCCTTATCCTACAACGCCTTAAGGGAGGCGTGTAGCGACATCTACCAGAAGACTAAGGCTTCTTAACGGCACCAACGTCTCAAATTATATTGAGAAATCGTCAGTAACGATGCGCCACCCCATACTAAATTAATTTTGTATGAAGCAGTTACGCTGCTAACGAAATTATAAATTTTTGGGTGTTTTTTCCTTTATTTAAAAACATTGTAACAGTTTTTCGATCAGGTCACGTGACATCTTACGGTGTCACCCTAAAAATAAATTTTGAATGAATGTTCGGCGTCAAGAACAGCGGACGGCGGCGGCGAACAAAATACCAATTTGTTTTTGCCATTGCCAAATATTATAGTATGAACTTACACGCCTAGCGAATTCTGTCGGTTTCTGGTGAATTGTTCCATTTTTAGTCCGGTTGCGAAAGTGTTAAGCTATATCTATTGTGTCTATAATACAGAATTAGGGAGGGTTGCACCGAAGCGTTTGTAGTAAGCGGTGTTCGTTAAGATCTGAATGTACGTAAACTATGTCAAGTTCCCATGGCATGACAGCTACCGGCGCCACATTTAATGGTGCGTTTACACGCTTGCCAAGCCACCGCGAGCCTCCACAAGCGCAAGCGTGTAAACGGGGGTGTTTGCTTTGGCTTGCGTGGGCTTGGCCCGATCCGGACTAGTGTCGGTTTATGAACACAGATCAAAGGAAGCTTGGGGCAAGCGCTTGCGACGTATTTACACGTTGGCGTGTTTAGTGTCACTCGCGAGCTCACGACGGTCGGTCGCCTTTTATTCAGATTCATATTTATTTATTGGTAAAAATGTTTTTACTCGTACAGGTCAATAGGTACACAATTTCAAATATACATTTGATACATACAATCTATGTTACTAAGGTTGAAATAAAATTAGTCAGCAAATTATGGATAAAATAACAATTAAAATTTAAATAACAATTACAATTATTCATTAGAAAAATTAGGGACAATATTTATAATTATGGCCTTTATGTAACCGCGTATCGACCATGAGTGCTGTATGGTCAAACGACCAAACCTTGGCCTTTCTCGAGGCATACCAAAGCGAATCCTGCATATGGGATCCAAATTAGCCGACACAACTTCCACGTCTGCCATGCTTGCCTTTCGGACCACACTAACGCACTCGCAAGCGTGTAAATGCCATCCAAGCGTTTGTGAAGGCTTGGAGCTTGCGGACGCTTGCCAAGCCACCGCAAGCGTGTAAATGTAGCATAACGTTGTTTGGTCTGTAATCGTAAGTCATTGCTATAGTAAGATGGTTTTATCTACGCACATATCATTAGTACTCTAAAATGCGTTCAGAAACCGTAGGAAATGATCAGCATTATTACAACCAATTTTACTATGAGAACTTTCTTGTCTGTGGTAGTAGGTAAAATCTGTACTGTAATGTCATTACAGTACAGATTTTTGTAAGGTTATGAGTTTAAATTTGGAACAGCTGTCAAAACTCAAGTGGGTCTCTATTCTAGTATCCATAGATATTAAAACAGTTATCGATGCGAAACGTCAATTCAGTATATTTTTTTAATATAAACCGCACGACATTTGATCAAGAGTGACATGAGAATAGGGACTTCATTCGTTTGTCTATGATTAAAAAAACATTCGTCTTGACGTAGGATTGAATTGCCGCCATTACTGTTGTCATTTCTTTGTTGGTTTTTGCTGTGACGAAAGTAGAATTGTGAAAAGTTATTTGTAATTCACATTTTAGTTGAAAATATGAGTAGTAGTGACTCCGAGAACGATATGAACACTCCGCCGGATATCGTAAATGCAGCAATGATTGCAACAAAGACATTTTACAGGTAGCACTATAGTAGCAATGCAGGTCATTTTCCTACGGCTTCTGAACCCATCTTAGAGTACTTATGATATGTGTTTAGATAAAGTAGTGTATGCAACTGTACATAATTTAGCCTTAAAACACTCGTGTGATCCTATTATGAAACTCGCTCACGCTCGTTTCATAAAACCACACTCGTATTTTAAGGCCTCTGATTATGTATCAGTTGCATAAACTACTATTAAGATGTCCAAATGGCCATAAACAGCTTATTTTTAGAACAATGCTTTTATGCCCATTGTTAACTGGCTACTTATCAGTTCAAAACACCCGACCTTACAGACTGCTAAGCGCCTTGCTGTGCAGCGTGCGGAACTTATGGTTGTCATTAAGGAAGCTGGTCACGAACTCCGGCGGGTTCCTCGCTAAGAACAGTTCCAAGCTCATGTACCGAGCTGCCGTTAACCGTTTCTTCTCCGCGTTGGACCGGCAAAGGTTCTTGTGCGCGTGGGCGGCGAAGCTAGCGGCGGTTTTCTCGACTAGCTTCGCTGTGACTTGGTTCTTTGGGTCGTCTTCTAGGTAAGGCTGAAACGTGAAGAACTGTATGGAGTTGAGGAAAATAAATGTCACTTTTTTAAATACCGCTAAAACACCCAAGACGGGATTCCTCATAACTCATGTCGCTTTCAGTTTTAAGAGTTTAAGAACACAAGTATCTAAGCCCGCATCTCCACGGCGAAACTACCCGCTTCACAAAATCTACCAACCTTGGCTATAAAGTACTTATGACTTGGCACTGAATCTCTAGTAGAGTAAAATGACCTCTGCGAGATCTTGCAAAATACATTTCCTCATTTTAACAATGCAAAAAAAAGACTAGCTTGCACTCCGGGAGTGCCGGCAGAAGTGAAAACTCAATAACATTGTAACAAAATTAATTTTGTATTAAGCAGTTACGCTGCTAACGAAATTATACATTTTTAAATAAAGGAAAAATTTAAAAATTTAATGCTCCGAGCCGGATTCAAACTAGGGCTCCCGCTACACGTGTTAACCCGCCCGCCCGAATACCCGTGTTCTTAAGCCCGCGGTGCTAAGCGCCCGTTCTACACGGACACGCCCGAACCCGCCCGGTCCGCGGGCGGGTACCCGGGTACCCGTGTACCCGTACACACGTACCCGCGGGTTCTAATTACACGCGGGTTCAACAGTTGAGGCAAATAGAATATAATTATTTCATTTTACTCTATTGGCATTAGCAACTCTATGGGTTTGGTGTGTATGATGTTGTTTTATATTAGGTATGTGACAAAAGAAAACATCGCAGGAAGCCCATGTTTACTCTATTGCGTCATAATCCTACTAATATTATAAATGCGAAAGTTTGGATGTTTAGATGTTTGTTACTCAATCACGCTTAAACGGCTCAACCGATTTGGATGAAATTTTGCACGAAGTTTTTAGCCTGGATTAAAATATAGGATAGTTTTTCGAGAGAAGTCGCGGGCGGGAGCTAGTATTGTATAAACCTAGTATTTTATTTAATGATTGCCCAACAAAGGGCACGCAAACTGTTTAACTTTTATTAATAGCCGCTTAAAGATATGATAGCTTAACAAAAAGAGTAGGTAAGTAGAGTCAGCCAAAAAAGTGTTCTACCGCTTTTCGACTTTATTGCATGCAAAATAAGGTCCAAAAGTGGTAGACCACTGTCTTGGCTGGCTGACTACATGAGAACTATTTAATTTTAACGGAGCGCTTATTGTATTGTACAGTCGAGGTAATGTTTAGCACTTTTGATCCTTAACGTCATTCAAATAGAGTTGACATTTGCCAATCCTTCATTTACTTCGACCGTACATGCCATTATGATTCTAAATAAGGGACTGAATGTGGTATCGAAATTAAGGTTTTTAATTAACGGTACTTAATAAAGGTATTGCAAGGTATACGGTTTTAAACCGTACCTTTACTCACGAGGTTGAATATGAGCACCGAATAAAGGCACTGAATCAAAACGATACTTGCAACATTACTCTGCGTACGATACCTATATAAAGGATACAGTAATCATTTTAAAAGAAAGGTAGGAAAACGATATTGCGACTATTTTGCTACTGCTTCAAAGTATACCGTTATCATTTTAAAATAGAGGTACCTACTCAAACAAAACGCTACGTTAACTTTTACGTTACCGATTCAAAGTATGCCGTAATTATTTCGATATCGGATAACGGTAACGTAATTTAAGGGTATAGTATATCCGAAACTAGAGTAAATTCTATCAAATGAATGCAAGCAAAAAACGATTTTGTGCTCTCATGATAAAGTAGTTATCTGCTTGCGTTTTTGACAGGATTTTATCTTACAATTTCGGGCGTACATCGTTGATATAGTTTAAAGAGGTAAAAATAATTTGCAGTAATTGCAGCAACGAGATTATAATTTGGATAGGCATTGTCAGTGTCTTGCAACTTTTTTTGGATAAACCTAAAATTCTTAGTGGGTAAACTATTGATAAACAAGTCGTTGAATTCCGGAGCAATATTAAGTTTTATGCGTTTGCGATAAAGTCCAAATTTCAATAAAAAAATGGTAGCTAATTACTTACGTCTTAAGACTCCTGAGTTTCCTTTGTTTGTTTTGTTCGACGCCTGTCGGCGAAAAGGGTTTTATGGCATTACTTTCAAATAGGCACGAACTTCATCGTTCTAAAGCAGGTAATAATTCTTTATCTGCTATCTTCGCCGACCTGAGCTGTGGTGTTTTACCGCTGAACGGATATATTAGGGAGGTGGAAGGGGTCACACAATACTACATAGTTTTAGGTATGCAAAATTTAATAAATGCAGTAAAGTTGTGTGATTTGCAAGTTGCAGAATATTATTTAGCAAGCAAATAAAGATTAATAAGAATGCCTGAGACTTGGCTCTACGAAATATCTAACAATTTTTTAAGGTAGAAGAGTTTTGAGACTTGGCCTCTTTTTTCCATGAAATGTTTTTTATGGGATATTACTATCATTTAGTACATTTGGTTTAGCTATTTACTATGCTCGCCTCATTACAATGATCTGCAATAAATATTTATACCTATGTTATTGTTCAACAGTTGTGATTAAAAAAAATGACATCATTTTGTTGCGATTTTCTTAGTTTTTTTTCTGTCAGATACTGTAGTGTTATATTTTATTTGTGATATTGAGAGTTCGTAAAGGCCCACACAATCTGAAATAAATGTGACCAATTCTTAATAGATACATGCTTTTTAATAACTGATTCCTTCCCTTTGTGAGGTTATAAATAAAAGGTCGTGCTAATCTCGTCATTATTTCTAACATCTAGAATAAGAGCTGGTAACTATTCTGGTTCAAAACCAAAACTAGATTAATGCTACTACATTATTTTTCATATTTTAAGCTCAAATAAAAATCTTAATTTTCAGTTACCAAGCAGGCATTGTATAAACACGGTATATTTCAAATTTCATTCAATTTGAATCAGTGGTTAAAGAATTACAACCAGTCAAAGTTTCTAAATTTTGTCACTCACATACACACTGACTGATCAACAAAAGCGCTAATTTAGAACAAAATTAGTGTTGTGTTTGAATCAAGGTAAAACTAAAATATTTTGCAAATTTCGGTCCAGATTTCTAGATACGCATAAATAACTTTGCCAGCCCATATAAATATATAGGATTACTAAGTTACATTTGCAGTGAGTGGGAGAAAAAATTAAAAAGCAAGAATGAGACTGCAATCATATAACACAATAACCTACACAAACAAGTGAGATGCCATAAAAAAACATTCAATGTAAAAAAGAGGCCACGTCTCGAAATTCTTCCACCGTGTGACTTGGCAATCACACAATGCTGCATAGTTTTAGGTGTGCAAAAATCCATAAATGTAGTAAAGTTGTGTGATTACCAAGTGGCAGAATTTTATTTAGCTAGCAAATAAAGAAAAATAAGAATGCCTGAGACTTGGTACTACGAAATATCAAAGTCGACGACCGCTTTAGCCTAGTTGGTAGTGACGCTGCCTACGAGGCAAGAGGTCACGGGTTCGAATCCCGGTAAGGGCATTTATTTGTGTGATAAGCACGAATATTTGTTGCCGAGTCATGGATGTTTTCTAGGTATTTTAGTATTTATTTATCTATATAAGTATGTTTATCGTCGTCTCGTACCCATAGTACAAGCTTTGCTTAGTTTGGGACTAGGTCAATTTGTGTAAGATTGTCTCCTAATATATTTATATTATATTTATATTTATCTCACACAACTTTTTAGGGTGGAAGAGTTTCGAGACTTGGCCTTTTTTTTACATGGAATGTTTTTTTATGGGATAAAACTTACTAGCTTCTGCCCGCGACTCCATCCGCGTGGAACTCGTTTATATCCTATGTCCCTCCCCCAGACTCAAATCTCTATACCAAATTTTATCTAAATCGGTTCAGCGGTTTAAGCGTGAAGGGGTAACAGAAAGACACAGGCTTTCACATTTATAACAGTATGGATTCGTACTTTTTTTTAAATCTAAATTTGTGAAGGCGAACTTTACGTACTTTGTTATAATTTGTTACATTTATTAATCTGCTATTTTTATTCACAAAAAAAGATGTTATAATTGCAAAGCTACGAACACTCATTTAGTACTTGTATGTACATTCTTAGAACTACGGGATAGTTCCTAGCTTCACACCTCAAGGGCGGGTAGTACTACCCGCGTGTAATTAGCGCACGGGTACCCGTGTACACTTGTACACGTGTACACGGGTACCCGTGCGCTAATTACACGGATCCGTTCGGACCGGTCGCTTAAACCCGCGGGCGTGTTACACGGGCACGGGTACCCGACACGAATACACGAAACCCGGACACGACCGCGAGCCCTAATTCAAACCGGCGACCACAGACATTCATGACCCGTCGCTACTAACCAACTGCTGAGCTATCGGAACAATCCGGTTCCGCCACCAAATCTCTCAATCAGTTCCTTCCTACAACGCCTTAAGGGAGGCGCGTAGCGACATCTACCAGAAGACTAAGGCACTAACTAACTAACGGCACCAACGTCTCAAATTATATTGAGAATTCGTCAGTAACGATGCGCTACCCCATACTAAATTAATTTTGTATTAAGCAGTTACGCTGCTAACGAAATTATACATTTTTTGGTGTTTTTTCGTTTATTTCAAAACATTGTAACAGTCAGTCAGTCAGTTTTCGATCAGGTCACGTGACATCTTACGGTGTCACCCTAAAAATGAATTTTGAATGAATGTTCGGCGTCAAGAACAGCAGACGGCGGCGGCGAACAAAATACCAATTTGTTTTTGGCATTTTCCAAAACTTTATCTCTTTAGGAATAACGTCCAAATTCGAACTATTCGAATTTGCAAGAACAGCGGACGGCGGCGGCGAACAAATTATCAATTTGTTTTTGCCGTTGCCAAATACTTTTCAGCTTTATCTCTTTAGGAAGAACGTCCAAATTCGAACTATTCGAATTTGCTCAATAGCAAAACGGTGAAGGATGCGTGGACAAAATTACAAATTCATTTGGAGAATATGCTATTGCAAAAAGTGTTTAACGGCTTTATACTCTTACGAATAGCGTTCAGTTTTGAATGAAGTCGAATCGGCTAGCAGCAAAAAGTGACCTCCTTCACATCTGACGTCACAAAAATCTGTCGCGAGTTTAACAATTTTTCCCCATCCCAAAAAGTGCTCGGCGCCGCTAAAGAAGTTTTCACTTCAAAAACCCGGATGTAGAGGAAAGCGCCTATGAGCAGAGCGTTTCCCTAGCGGGTTCCTGGCACTAAATATGTTATATAACATTTATATATATAACTTACCGCGAACCGAATCCACTGCCAAATCTGCATTCTAGAAATTTCCGCAGTAGCCGAGTCCTCGACGTTGCCACTGTAGAAGAAATGCCCAATACCAGCCAACCAGTGGTAAATAAACAGTATTGAAACCGCCACATTATGTTTCAAGCCTTGCAAGGTCACCCCTCCACTTGGAATGGTCAGTAGATCTTCTGCAGTTATGTCAAGGGATATCTGCTTCGATATCTGGTTGGGTGTTGAGCCGTATTTGTTCCACAGCTAAAAAACAATTGAATACGACTAATTTGAAATTGGAACTTAAATAATTTCTTTGTAGCTTGGATGTAAAAAGTGCTCAAAGAAAATACACAATAAGCAATTTAAAGCTGAATTAACTTTTTGCTGTAAGGAAAAAAATGATTTATTATCTGGCCAGTCAACCGTGTAAGTAGCAATGTAAAGTAAATCAGATCATGGCAATTTCCATAGCTGTACTAAACGTAAAAAAATATTTTCATAGATTTTTCGCTCCGCTCGCTGTTGGACGTACCTAGTTCAGGAAAAAAGACCCAACCCACAAAGACTGCGACCAGATTTTAAACTTTAGTTTTGGCCCTTACATTATATATACATATATACATAAATGCACGCCCGTATTCCCAAAAGGGGTAGACAGAGCACATGAGATATTTTTTATAGACACTTAGCAAATGCAGGTTTAAAGATAGAGATAATTGATGTTGCAGTGCCTATCGCCCACAACACAGTTCAACCCCATCCCCAAGTCACAGACTACCTACATAGAACATGCTACGTCCCGTGTCCCTAGAACGTTCTCTACCGTTTGCACTCAGCATAAGGAAAGGGGATGGATGGATGCGGGTGGCGCAGGACCGGTCACTTTGGCACTCTTTGGGGGAGGCCTATGTCCAGCAGTGGACGTCTTTCGGCTGATATGATGATGATGATAAGGAAAGGGATGACAACCAAGGAATATGTATTTATTCGACTACAGCTACTAAGACAATTGTCTAGCCAGGTTAGAATTTAAACTGTAAATGAATGGATTAATTAATAAGGAATTTATTCGAAACAGTGACGCTGCCAGGGGCCCCACAAGGTTAATAAACTTGTGGGACCCCTGGCAGCGTCAACTTTACTTCAAGATCAGCAGTAATCTTGAAGTAAAATTGACGTGAACATTCAAAATTTTGTAAAGCTACAAATATAAGTAGGTAATAAGTCAAGAACAACGCGGAGGGCGGAAGGTCGAAGGGTGATTTTTCCCCATAGTAAGGGGGGGTCGCGCCTTGAAAAGGGTTAAAAAACAATGATTTTAAACCTCAGTGACGTACCTCATTGACGAACGGCACAATTCTAGAGTCGTACACCATGAATCCGTCGACACCGGCCTCAATTTCCTTCATCTTTGACTCCAGTATCTTGTGTATTACTTCTTTGGATCTGAAACAACAAAACGTGATCCTATTAAGTTATGAAGGACCAAGAGACTATGATTCAATAAGAGTCATTTGTTTTGCTGTTCCAGCCAAATAGTAGGTTGCCTCAAGGGAGCAAATTATATATTTACGGCGAGGGCGAGGGGATTTGGGGGCAGCAATGACCCTTTTATGCAGGTGTGAAAATTATACTTAAATGACCTAGACGAACAACTTTGGTCCCATATCTCCCATCTCGTTCTACTTTATAGCTTTATCTTATGCAGTCCGCCACGCAGGGCCGTCTGGCTGCAGATATAAAGTCTACTATACAGGGTAACTCTCTTTTCAATTCGGCCTGCGGTGGCGGTCAATAGTAGTCTTGTAGGTTGCACCAAACCGGTGTTCGTTAGAATCTGAATGTATGGAAAGTTTGACAAGTTTAGAAGTTTGTGGTGGCATGACAGCTGCCGGCGCCATATTTAACGTTGATCGTCCTGTCGTTAGTCGGCGTAACCCGCCTTAATGTCAAGTATTGACCGCCACCGCAGGTCGCGCCTGACTGAGGTTTAATCGCCTCCTAGACGGTCGCCAGCAAGCCTCCGACGGCGCGAACTTCGTCGGTGGCTCGTCTTGAGTTTTCTGGCTAGGCAATCCACGCTACACTCCTCGCGGTCGCTAGCGCGCGCTTGTCGGCCACGGGCGTCGGAAGTCCAAACGAAATTTTGCTGGAAACAACTGTCCACACGATCCGTCCGCACCGCTCTGTCGGAGGGCTTGTTGGCGACCGCCTAGCAGGCGCTAAGAGGCTCCTAGCTCCTAATGACCTGTAACTGTCGGTTTTTTCGTGTTTTTTATGGCTTATCGTATTAAAACAAAGAGGTTTACCTAAATAGCATCCCATATTTACTTCAAACCTCACAGTTTTCGGGATATATGGCACCAAACTTTGACAATTTCAGGCCATAAAAACAGTTTTTTGGGCGTGACTTTTGTAAAATAAAAATCTCTCGTGGGTTGTTAGAGACGACAAAGGAACAGTATATGAAGATTTCATATAAGTATAAAAGTGCAATGAACAACATACTAATACGAAAACAGAGCTTTTTTGGACCATGTTTGAATAAATCATAAAAAAATATATATTAATTATTTAAAAAAAACTCTCGTGCAAATGTAGATAAAGGATTAAAGAACCGATAGGTGTTTGTGCCATAAATATATCTATAGTTTTGACGGAGGAATATCAACTCGAAACTCATCAAATCTAGCCAAAAAGCGCGTGGAGCCCCTTGCAGATAGAAATACTCACTCCCTGTCCCGGCTGTGGGCCGCGGGCAGCAGCACGCCGGCCGCCATGCCGCCCGTGGCGGGCGCGCCGCGCGCGTGGCACGTGCCCGCCACCAGCCGCAAGTAGCTGTTCAGGAAGTGGCGAGACATGTTCACGTACTTGTTCCGGTCTGGTAGGAGGAACTCTTTGCGGCTGCCTATAAAAAAGTGCACATTCATTGCATATTCTTGCACGAAGGCTGATTTATTTCAGACTTCGCTCTCTATACTAATTTTCCCGCCGCGGGCGCACGCGGGGTGTTGAAAACGTTTATTTAAAATGGGAGACGAGGTCGAGTGCCCATTTGCCTAAGCGAGGTTGAGCGGACAACACACGTGGTTACACAATCTTAAAATTTAATTTTGTACCGTCTTCATCATCATCATCATATCAGCCGAAAGACGTCCACTGCTGGACATAGACCTCCCCCAAAGAGTGCCAATGTGACCGGTCCTGGGCCACCCGCATCCAGTGGCCTCCCGCGACCTTTACCAGGTCATCAGCCCAGCTACCGTGTAGGTACCATCTTATTGCCTATATAATATAGCATTCAAGGGGTTTATGTTTTGACTTGAAATTCTAATATTGAACCGACATTTCAATGAACGTAAAACATTAACAATTTCCCTTGATTGTATATCGTAAAATATAATAAAAAAAGATTTCTAAAAACTAATAATAATAAATAATGTTTAAACATGGAATATATGATTGAAAGTGAAAACAGAGGTGAGATGGTAATCAAGGTAATTTTCTAAAAAACTAGCTGCCCGGCCTACCCGTTTCGCACGGATTACCCGTTTTCCCGTAGGAATTAAGCATTTTCCCGCGGTAAAAAGTAGCCTACGTTCATCAGGGACAATGTCGGCTTCTAATGGTAAAATAAATTTTCAAATCGGTCCAGTAGTTTCGGAGCCTACTCAATACAAACACACAAACAAACAATCATATCTTTCCTCTTTATAATATTAGTGTAGAAGTGTAGATAAAGCTCTTATCTTATCTAAATAAAACAGAATACTTACCAAATTTACTAATAATAGACGCACAATAATCCCAAATACCACAGTTCAACCCCAACGAATGTTCCCTTAGAGCATAAATAATCTCCTCCAACTCAAATGTGGAAATAATATTTTCTATCAAAACACAGGCTTTGATAGTTCCCTGGGGTATATCCAGTTGTTCCTGGGCCCAGACGAAGATGCTGTTCCACAGTTTAGCTTCCCCTGCGCCCTCCAACTTGGATAAATAGAAGTATGGTCCACTGTTCGCCTCATGAAGCTTCTTTGCATTGTGATACATTAAGATCGCAAAGTCCACAAGTGGACCTATTGCTTCTTTACCATCAATCTGAAAGGAATTATTTATTACGTACTGGCCATAAAGTGGAAATTGCCGTCCACTACATAATATGCTGAAGGTAGTCTGGAAGAGATCGCTTTTAAGCGATAAGACCGCCTGTTGTCTACCATTGTTTATGTTGAATTTACCTCTATTTTATTTTTACTATGTCTGGTGAGCAATAAAGAATATTTGTATTGTATTGTATTGTAATATGCGAAAATCCCTACTTCCTGGCCGGCAGGAGGAAAGAGCACTTTTTTCCAAGAAATGAATGCAATAAACGACTCTGATCTCACTATGAGGTAGTTTCTTACTAACGTCAGGTGTTCAGAATTTAGTCTTCCAATTTTGGTCTCACTATACATATATATACTGAGAGCTTACTTAAATAAATAAATAAATGTGACTAAGTAAAGCCGTAAAAATTACTGCAAAAAAAATTACTTTTGTGTTATATTTTGTATTGCATGTAACACAAATTTTGTGTTAAGGCAAAGTGTTTGTGTTATGGGAATGTTGTGACAAATTGATAGGTGTATATAACGCTTTATGGTTAAGGGTGGTATTCCACTTGTACAATCTTTGTCCAATGTGCATTGCGTCTAAGTCACACAACACTTTGCCTTAACACAAAATTTGTGTTACATGCAACACAAAAGCTAAAAATATTAAAATTGCTTCTAAAAATCGGCAATATCATGTTTGAGAGAACTCAGTGATTACCTTTTTTTTATTTATATAAACGGCCAAAAAATTTAAATTAAAAAACATGATATCCGCGCTTCCGAGCACGCACTTCCATCTCGCTCAAGCTTATGCTCAGTGGGAGGGAGAGAAGACCATGAACCTACGGCGCCTTAAAATAGACATAATCAACTTACCAGAATATTATGCTCAATCATATTCCAAGCCCTAGGCCTCAACATGAGCACCGGGCACATGCTAATACTCATCGGAGCCCCCTGCAGCTTCCCATTCACCGCCAGGTAGATGTTCTGGTACCCAACCAGCTGGTTGCGCCACGTTGGGCAGTGGCCATCGTCGAAGTCCACCTGGATGCCTTGGACGTTGGTGGTGAGTGCCGATACGAAATGTGCTGTGTTGGTGGGAGACACATCTCCCAGGTCTAAGTGGCGATTTCTGGAGGAACAAATTTTATTGCATAAATCGTAAGTAATTTATAAGCAAAACTTGTGCAGTGTTTTCTGTTTAATTTCGTTTTTAATACGTGTGCACGGACTAGCTACGGTAGCCTAGTGGTTCAGGCATGCGGCTGTCAAGCAGCGGTCGTTGGTTCGAATCCCGGGTTGTACCAATGAGGTTTTCGGGACTTATGTGCGGAATATTTACCGTTAGCTTCTCGACCAGTCTAACCCCAATAAGGTCTAATTTTAACTCTGGGTTGGAAGGTCAGATGGCAGTCGCTTTCATAATACTAGTAATAATAATAATAATAAAGCCTTTTATTTCCAATCACCTTGTATTATGTGTGTTACTGTGTTAGTAGTGTTTTTATATACTGTATGTGGATAGGATGGATATGACCCCCTATTTGGGTATAGGCCTTCTCCAGTTTGATCAAATTTTCCCTGCCCTTAGCTAGTTTCATCAAAAATCAGAAAAGGGTATAGCCGTGTTTGTATGGCGAAACTGCCTTTGACGAGAAAATGGTTTTCCTTTTGCTCGGATAATTATCTTTATATACGTTAAAGTATCTGAATAATCACGACGATTTTGGGGCTGATATTTGGTGAAATTACAACGTATATAAAGATAATTATCCGAGCAAAAGGAAAACCATTTTCTCGTCAAAGGCAGTTTCGCCATACAAACACGGCTATACCCTTTCTTTGCTTCAGATTCAGTCAGACGGCTCTTACAAAAATGGTGCGCACAGTGTATCCAGCCTGCGAGCAGGCGAGCAAATCATTAATCAGATATGTAATGTCTCAACTACCTACACACATTATAAAAAATCAAATGACATATGTTATGAATAATTCGGAACAATATAATAATAATCGAATAATTTAAATATAGTCACAATTACAATAATAAATGTAATTAGGAGGCTCATACTATTAACATAGATTTATTTAATTATGCTCGTGGTAAGTCAAAGCTTACTATAAAAACAACGGTCTATTAAAGCTGCGTACGAATTTGAGCGGGCTGCTCGCGAGCCAAATTGTGCACATAAACATGCGCGGGTGAGGTAGCATGCTCGCGGCGAGCCGACATTGTGCGTCGTTCAAAATGGCGTCGGACTCGATGAAAGCCGCGGCTGCGTTTATCATATTTCACCGAATTATATTAATAAATTTACGAACAAACTCCATTACACATGCACTGCTCATCCACTTGCCAAATTCATACGCGCCTCCCCACAAAGAAGTCAGAACGTGTCGCTCTGCCCGCGGCAAGCTCGGATACACGTCCAAATTATGCGAGGCACGCACACTGAGGCGCCTTTGAGCACGGTCAAAAGACCGCCTCTAGGCGGCTCGCCGCGCGCCGCTCGCGGGCTGCTCGCACACAGTGCGTGAACGCGTACGAATTTGAGCGAAATAGGTGAGCCGTGGCGTGCCTCAACCCGACGCTGCTCTAATTCGTAGACTATATTTACTATATTTACTATTCGTAGACTTTAGAAGCGATAGATTAAATAATATATTCTCACTGGACGTTCAAGTGCCTGTTGCCAGAACGGCGGGGTTTAGGAAATGCACTAGGTTTGTTGCAGCAAAAGTATATAATGCCCTGCCAAGCAAAATAAAGTCCCTGCCATACTCTAAATTTGTAGCTGCATTGAAAAAACACCTGATTGAATTATGTCCTTATATTATAACCTAAATGAATTTTATAATTTTAATGTATGAATATGAATGAATGAATTTTATAATTATTATAATGATTATTAGTATTGGTAGAATGAATAATGATTATTAATGTAATTTTTAAATTAATGTATTATGTCCTTATAACCTGAATGAATTTTATAATTATAATATATGAATGAATTGATTTTATAATCATTATAATGATTATTAATTAATTAATTAATTAATTATTGTAGAATGTAAAATGACTATTAATGTAACTTGTTAATTAATGTATTAATCTTTAGTTTGTAATTAATATTAAGCGACACCCTACGGGTAAAATTGTATCCTGCAATTTGAAGCTATTAAATAAATAAATAAATAAATAAATATTCGCAGCTAGATTTTTTTTTTTTTTACTAAAAACCCTACTCCATCCATCTAGCACGGGTGTTTCTCCTTTAGAGCAAAATATAAATTCATCATGCTTGTTAGAGGCCTTCGGGCGGCTTAAGAACTTCTAACAGTCGAGTTGCCCACTCACTTGACAAAGGGGGGACAACTGTCTCTCGCGTCCGCAGGAGCTACCTACCACAACCATGCACGTGTCTCCTGGTTGGTACTAAAGAGTGACAAACTTTAAAGGCCAAAATAATGTATGCCATACGATTCAATAAATAAATCATGCTCTTCGATGCCACTGCCTAAGTTAACTTCGGCTAAGCCTGTAAAGGGCCCTTACCCTTACAGACAAGCGACAGCACGCCAGCGACCGCCCGCGACAGCAATCGCCGCGGCGATCGTTGGCGTGTCGCAGCGCGCACTCGTCGATGTGTGTGTGAGAAAATAAGTGCTCTCTCACACACATATCGAGTGCGCGCTGCGACACGATAGCGATCGCCGCGGCGTATCGGCGACCGTCGGCGTCGGCGACCATCGACGACCGTCGCGGGCGTTCGCCAGCCGCAGCTGGCGACGGTCGCCGACTGTCGCCGATTGCTGTGGCGTGCTGTCGCTCGTCTGTAAGGGCCCTAATGTGTACATTTTTATTGTTTCTAGTGAGTACAAGAGTTCTAAGTGTGTAGCGGTTTTTGAGTGTGTTCAATATTGCCTACTTTGGGTAAATTTAAATTATTATTATAGCAACACAAGTTGTCACTCTATTTTCGAGTTTAGTATGGCAACACAGATAGTATTAAGATTCGAAAAAAGATAGTTCGTTGCTCGTCCGTTTCTTACGAGATTATTTTCGATATCGCCCCCAATATGTGGTAGTTGGGCTTCTCGGGTCAAGGCAGTAACTCATTTCACCTTCCGCGAAGAACAAGGATTGTTATTGGCGACAGTTTACCTGTGTGTGCATTTGAAAGTGGTAGGACCGAGGGTACCGCTTAACTGGATCCAGCACTTAGCTTAGCCTGAGGGAGTGCCTTTCCTGTATGCTGAGCCTCGCCTAGAAGATCGCCAGGTAAGCCGATACGCAATCCATTCAGACGCTAACAGTTATCCTGTGAAATCACGGCAATTGCGCGAGGACTCATTTTGATACAGTCCACTTAGATTTCTCGCCTTTCGCTATAGTATTACACTTCAGAGTGGGTAATCTATTTTTTTCTGGAGGGTTTTGGTCGTTTTTTTCCATACTAGTGGCTATGCCAAATCTTGGGATTAGGTGTCACAGCGGACCCCGGACTCCTTTAGAGCACAACCGGGAATAACGCTAGGAGGATGATGTGTGTCCTGTGTGTGTGTGTGTGTGTATAAATGTATGGTTGTGATTATTTAATTCGGCCAACTTAATGTCAAGTATTTCATTCTAAAAAATTTTATTGACTAAAACGTGTGTTTGGCAATGGGCTTGTTTGGCAATATTTTCGGATCCACCTCAGAGGGGCTTTTTTAGCAGTAATATGTATTTTTTACAAGTTAGTATATAGTTTGATGAATCCAGGAATTACTCCACTATTCATTTTGTGTCGAACTTTGTGTTCTGCCCATACAATTGGCAGAAACGGGGTGCTTTAACCATTACCATGAGAGCAACCACTGAATCGGAAATAAATACCGTAAAATGGGGTGAGTGGGGGCAAAACTGACATTCAAACCTCGATAACATTTTATTTTTACATGTGCAAACTGAATGGTGTATATAATAAGATTTCATACAAAGGTGATTTTGAAAGATTGTTGGATCAATTTTTTTTTTATTATGAGTTACTATAGCTCCATTTTAAATTGGCATACTATGTTTTTGTAGCAGTAGCCTTAAAATCCCATCTCACCCCCCTTTCATCCCTTCTCTCCCCATTCATAACCCACCTCTCCCCGCGAACCCTACTCACTCCATTTTACGATATCTGCTATTCCATACATTACATAATAACTATCAAAACTGATTAGTAAATAAATAACTGAAAGTATTATCTGATTAATTGTCTTACTGAAGTCTCAGCGGCAAAGATGCAATAGTCCACGATCTGTCCAACCTCTCTGGTGATTTCTTGAATTCCAATTTTGAACATGATTGTAACTCCACGGCCCTCCTCTGTCTATTCTCATACAACTGCTCTATTTCTGCATCGAATTTCTTGTGCAAATTAGCCAAAAACTCCAAAGCACCGGGACTAAACACTTTCTTTTGCACATCTTCCAGTTTTGGTGGAGGCGATTGCAGCAAGATAATATTCGCCATTGTATATTTTATTGCTGTCAATGAACCGGCTCTCTTACTATGTGCATGCAATGGTAATACAGTCTTCCACAGTTTGACAATACCTTATATTGAAGTAAATACATTACGAAGGTCAAAGTTTCGTTTCCTTATCACTTTTTATTATTGCTTTGATACGATATTATCTAAATTATCTTATGTCAAGTTGACACTGACAAACGGAAGAACGGCACAGATAATTAATGATAAAATTTAAAATGGCCCTATAGCCAACCAGACAAATGAAGCGTCCGGTAGGGACGGTCAGACAACATCATGGACATAGGAAAACCATTAATTTGCTCTTCATGCAGTAGACCTGGCCATCATAATTTATCGATATCGATAACGTTGCGTACTAATATTATCGACATCGATAATGTTAAGTACTACATCCCTAATCCCTTTCGTGCCATTATGTTGGTACGACTTACTTCCGTATTGGACTTTTTAATGTGGTATGGCAAAGTAGCTAAACTCAATTGTCAAAATCAAATGACAATGTCACTGTCATCCAAAACTTAGTTCGAAGTCCCGTCTCTTAGAACGTAGTGGTTATATTCTCTTTGGGAAAACCTATGAACCGGAGGGGCTACCGCGAAACGAAAACGAACTTCGTTCGAGTATATCCGTCTCTGGCGCTCGAACTGGCAAGTGCGACAGAGAGGGAGATACACGCACGAAGTTCGTTTTCGTTTCGCGGTAGCCCCTCGGGTGTATTTTTCGAATGACGTTTGTGTCGAGGTAGAATACATAAAGAAATGCACTGTCTAATTTTAACCAAGCACTATTTAGCTGCCAAAAAAGAGATGGCGGTGTAACACTCCGAACCGAAATAAGAATCTTCAAATGTCAAGTGCCCGAAATCACCATATTATTATTTGATTATGTTAGGCCTGCAACTATTGTCCGCCGCGGCCAGGCCGCACCTTTAGGGCATAGTGTGATTCTGGTCATAGAAAAATAATACATTTTGATACGACTCACCACGCGTTGCGTTTCCTCGGATCGCATCGCGTTTTAATAATGTTTCCACCTTTAAAGTTGCCCTTTGTTCTTAAAAATATCGGTAATTAATTGCTATAACGTCATTCGCAATATCCAATTTTTTAATTTTATTGCTTGCGGAGATTTAATTCGCAATCCCATTAGTTTAATTTAGGTATTTATTTAAATTTTCAATTTATTTATTGATAAAACCAATGTCTTTCACGTCAACAAAATGTACCATTTCGCAGTAGCCCCTCAGAGTTGACTGTTTCGATACAACTATGAGGAAACGCTGCACATCCCTGGCGCGCAGGATGCGGGCTATCTCCAATTGTACCCTGCCGGGCTAGTACACTAGCACTTTGACAGCTTCTATCGTCATGTTTTACGTCCAAGACAGACGTAAAAAATTTTAACGTCATGGGCTAATATGGTAGACCGTCAGCTACGTAAAATGTATCCATTCATACGTCTTGCACATAAAACGAAAATTTAAACGTCAAGTGCTAATATGCTCTTGATTTAGACACATAAAATTGCCGGTATAAACCGATGACGGGCATAAATTTATGTAGGTCGCTCGAGACCCCCGGTAAAATTTAACACTATGAAAACAACAAAACTTCTGTCACAAGTTCACAATACATACGGTTCAGTTTCAAAACTAAATTCGTTTGCTGTTTTGTCTATCTACATGCTCGGATTGATTTAGTTTTTTACGACATTACGCTAGATCATTGGACTTCGATATTACCGCATATCACGACGACCCTCGCTTACGTATATTGGACAATGTTTCGCAACGGGACTTACAAGGTGATTTACTATTATTTATTATCATCGTCATAGGCCTTTACGTCTATAACAGACGATTTAAGCATTACTGTGTATACATCGTTTTTGGTGACTGTGAAGACGAGACAGGCATTACAAATATTATGATAAATGGACTCATCAAAAACTTACATTGGCTCTGCATTCATCAGTATTCAGTCAAAACTCGCGCAAGGAGAAAAGTAAATAGATACACTAGCTTTCACAATAATCTAGAGACACAGCTATAAGACGGAAAGAGACAGAAAACACAGGCTTTTATCCATAGACTATAATTGAACGAATGAAATGAATGTAATGGGGCATCCAGATTATGTGATTTTACCCCAATTTGTCAGCCCAACATGTCAAAGTCATAATTGGACGTAGCGTACAGACGTAACAACTGCAACTACAATTTCATTCAGTGTGGCCAGTTAATAGTAAGAAAGCGAAAATTGCCGCATTCAAACGGTCCTGCGAAGCGGGCTGCAAGATTGTTACTAACCGATGAGATAGGGCAAGACAGCACGTCTAATATAGGACGGCCGCGGGTTTACCATTGAATTGCCGACAAACATTTAATCGAATATTATTTCAAAGACAACGTTTCAAGTATTTTCATTTCATCGACAAGTCATTGCGTCGAAGACTCGATACTAGGTAATTTGAATCGAGGTCTTTTAATTGGTAGTTGACTTATTTCAATAACATTCATGTCATGGCTTTTCATTTCGGGTTTTCTTCAATTATAATTTTTTTACATGTAATAATATTTATTCCGCATAAAATTATTTTGGATCTGGATCTGAATCCCTAACGTTTTTTAACCTAATTTTGCCTTGCAGCGAGTCGACGCCGCCCCGCTGCGCGGGGCGTCTATTTCTGGTCTGAGGGACACAAGTGAACCCTAACCTAACCGACTTAAAACAGAGTTCGCTTATGACAAGCCATTTTTGTCCGCCCTGATATTTTTATGTAATAAACGATTTACACCAATGATTCTTAGTTTTATTATGCATAAATATTATACATACTTGTATGTCACACAATTAACTTTTTAAATGTGCAGTAGGATATATAAGATTGTATTAAAGTAATACGTCGAAGAAATGAATTGCAATGTTTTGTAGTTGTACCAATTAAGATAATTTGAAACAAATCAGCGATTAAGTAATATTCGTTGAATAGTATTTCTACGTAGTAAGATAAATTGAAATAAATAGTAGTTGAAATGAAATAACGCCAAACAATATTACTAGTACTGATGTTTCGATGAATCGTTGTCGATGAAATAATATTCGATGAAAAGGTTGTCGACAAAACAAGGGTACACCACGGCCGCGACATACTCTCGATTTTTCTCGCACTATACCTCTTGTTCTAATAAGAGAGAGACAGATAGTGCGAGAAAAATCGAGAGAGCTCGCGCGCCGTCGCGTGATAGCCGTGCAGCACACAAAAATCGAGAGTATGTAACGGCCGTCTCATGATAGACGTGCTGTCTCGCCCTATCTCATCGGTTAGTAACAATCTTGCAGTCCGCTTCGCAGGACCGTTTGAATGCAGCAATTTTCACTTTGTTACTATTAACTGGCCACACTGAATGAAATTGTAGTAACGAAACACCGGTTTAAAAAACTTGACAAAATGACAGTGTAAAATATTAAAACAATATTCTTTAGTATATATTTTTTAATTTTCGTTTAATTTTATTTGAATGAATATTGTGAGAAAAAAAACACTTGGCAGATCATGCCAATTCCATGGTCCAAATTGTGATTTTCATGCAATTAGTCAGGAAAACTCGTTTGACGGTTGGATTGCAGCGCAACATGCATCCACACGATAGCAATTAGTCAGATTCTGATGAATTGGGGCTGACTAATCATGTAATGTATATGCCCCATAATACTTGGTAGAATTACAGTTTTACACATTGGCAACACCATCGTTTTTTGGGTACATATATTTTATGCTAGGGCATAAATATACGTCACGTCATTAGTGTGGTAGCTAAGTAACGTAAAAATTGACACATACATAAGGTTATACGGCGGAACGTAAATATATGTCCGATTAGTGTGATGAAGTGGGGTGTATACATGTCATGATTTTTCAGCCCCAATTCATCAGAAGCTGACTAATTGCTATCGTCTGGATCATTTTGCGCTTAATCTTTGTTATTATCAATGTCCGGTGGCTTGAATATGTCATGCTCGCTTAAAGGGCTTTGCTTACGGTGGCGTCGTTGATCGGGTCGCCACCTTCCCTAACATATGGTTGAGGGAGGCGATGGCTGAGATATGCGTCATACTCGTGATCGGGTGCTGTTTGTGGAGTCCGGACTGTTCATGCTTGCAAGGGCATAGTACTTAAATACTAGTGTTGTTATTATTATTATCGTATTGACGAGAGACATCATTCTGATCTTGACACGTATTATTGTTATTGACCCTGTACATCACTGACAATATTACATTAATGTTCCTTTTTTTGTTTTGTTTTGACGCTTAGAGACCGTATACATCTCTACAAACACTAGAATGATTATTAATTGTATTTGGACGCTCAGAGACCTTATACATCTCTGGAATACTGAATTAATATTTTTAGCAATGAAAGTCACACGGTTGAAAGATAACGATTATAATCACATTTTCTACAAATATTCAATGAATTTACATAAAATCTAATATTAAACAATAATAATCTCAAGAGCGACGTTTATACAAACCAACCACTACAATAATCTGTCAAAAAGTGACAATCTAGCACTATTCCCGCGTAAAATGACAGCTAATGTCATCAGGGCCGTTTAAGGCATTTTTAAAACCGTTGAAGATCTAACACGGCCTCTCCTGACCGTGCATCGTCCTCGACTGCATCTTCCGCTCTTCATCACCAACACCAGCAGCAGCTGTTGCACGGAGTCAGCAACTGTTGCACGGACTCGGCAGCTGCTGTACGAAGCCAGCAACTGCTGCACGGAGTCGGCAACTCGTGGCTCCGCTCCCGATGTTTCTTGCTCGCTGGCTTCTGGAGAACCAGCATTAGGACCATCTGAAACATTATGACCTTAAGTCTCCATACTCATGCCTTATTCAACATTACTTTCTTTTCAATCTTCATTCAAACATTCTTATTCACCAGAGACATAGCAATTCATACATTGAAAGTAATGTTCATTACTATCGCATCACCACAACTAATTCATTCATCCTTACATGACCATCATATCATCATGGTTCATTCATCATACGAAACCAGAAATCATTCATCAGCTTTTTTTTTAAAAACCTTCACTGAGACGTCTCATTATCAGCCAAAGTAGGATTGCCTACTCGGCTGCACATGTGCACCATTGAGATTGGAAACGTTCCCCTTCATCACCCAGGAAGCTGAGAACACAAGTCCCCCTCCTCCAATGTTAACAAGGATCTCACCCACTTGTTAACCTGCTGGTAAACTACGTGAAACCCCGCACGCACGCCAGTTAGATCAAATGCCATTCCCGCGTACAGGATAATGAGAGTTGATCCGTCCCAACGCTCGCTCGAAAAGCCACGCAATTACCCTTCTACACACATGTGCAACAAGGCATCACAAGCGCTTGTTAACCAGCACCATGTATGACGTTAACAGAGGCTAGAGGCGTCCCACTAGCATGTCAACCTGCTCACGTTGACAGTAGCATGTCAACCTACAGATGACAAAAATGTCAACAACGACATGTCATCCTGCTCAAACTAAAATGTCGACAACAACATGTCAACCTGCAATTGACAAAAACATGTCAACAACCGTTAACAAAAGCACAGCAGGCGTGCTTGTTAACCTGCACACACGTCTACTATCATTAATGTCTTATTGTGATTCTTTTCATCTTGTACGAGTAAGTCAGTCAGTAACAGTAGGTAAGGGTACGTCGAGATATATTTGTTGGCCAAATAAAGACTATTAGAGGGTCTGCAAAATTAAAATGTTTTCTAACTCAAGAGAAAAGAGGGTATGGAGTGGGCTTATGATAAACCGAATCACAACTGTCACGAACAACAATGAAAGCAGCGCATGACTAACAACTCTCCTCTCCACATTCTCAGATATGAGAACTCGCTCATCAACCGCAGTCAAGAGCGTCCAAGAAAGTTGTGCATGCCTCCAGGCATCTCCATTCTTTCCACAGCACCAGATAGCAGGATCGGCTTATGAACCGCAGTTCATAGCCACCAGGAAAGCAGTCCTTGACTCCAGGCACCACTATCCTCTTCACAGCACTGCAGTAGCAGCATCAGCAGTACTCGATGGCTGATTTTCTGGCTTCCTCACGAGACCCGCATATCAACCGCAGTTAATAGCGTCCTCTTCTTACAGTAGACAGCCACTGCCAACAAAATGAATTACCAAGTACAATTGCTTCTACAAACACTTCCATTACAATGAGTCGCTGTCTATTGGACTATTGTCGCTTCTCATTGGAAAACAGTTTACATACAGCAAAATGTACCACCATCATCCACGTAAAAACTCTTTTCGTCAGACCCGTTCGGCTCTCACTGACTCATTACTTCAGTAATTTTTAGCACATACCGCTGGGCAAATGCTTCCTTCACTGTCATGCATACAAATAAATCCAAGTATGTACACAAGTATAAAACCTGGCTGGCATGATCTACATCTACAAATCAACAGAGTTGAGCCATCAAATCAAATAGATCAAGTTGCCAAGTCTCGCTACAAACAATAACCACATTCAATCATAGCTTCAATCAAGCAAAACAAAACTTGCTTGGATGTGGGGTCGCTCACTATGTGTAGACTTGCTTACTAGTAGAACCTATCTAGGCACTATCTAGCTACCAGCACTGATAGGTACGACCGACTTACAACGTCGATTGCATTCAAAGGGTTAAAAGTAGTGCACCTTCTTCATACTAGCTCTGGTAAACATTGCAGCTAACTATTTAACCAGCCTGTCATCCAAGTCTCACTAGGATGTACAGTTCACTAGATTATTCTTCATGTTATATTTCATAACTAATGAAATAAAAACCAACAGGGCTTTCATGTCTACTTGGTTCAATCATTAACTAACACCACAAATTATTTAAGCCCCATTCAGTAACCATTCAATGATTATGGACATAAGTTAATATTAGTCTGCACATCATGACAGACATATTCTATCTGTAAACTGAGAACAACAAGTTAGACCGGCAGCTTCTACAATCACTGTGTTTATGTAACAGCACAAATATAAAAACAATTTGTCAAAAACTTCATGCTTTGGTAGCCACTTCTATTTTGGCCGACTGTACCTGTCTTTGCACAGTCATCAACTAATCATTAAGACTATTCCAAAAACTCATTGCTCATACTAACATGATGGGTCTACCATGTCTAACTATGTGTAATCAAAGAGCCAAAATGACTAGCCTGTGTCAACCTCATCAGACCAGCCTGATGGCTTTGTCATCCGACAAACTCAAATGTTTGAACTTTCATAATTTCAACTTCAATCCAATTTGGACTTCAAGAAGTTGGCTAAACTTGATCTGCAAGACGAACTAAACAAGTCAACATACATAACTACATATGTCTACATGCATACAAGCAAACACACATTGCAAACTCAATAAAAGGTTGTATGTGTTTTCATGTATCTGTCAAATCCAATGCAATTACTGACCTGAAAATCTAGCAATCATACCCATTTGATTTCTCACTTTGTCCCATGAAATTCAAACATGATACCTAGGCTTGTTGTCATTTTGTCATATCACATTACACAAGTTTAGAATGAAGTCTCACTATATGTCATCAAAACATTACATGTGCTAATTAGAATCAAAACACATTATGTGCCACTGAACTACTGACAACTTTTTCAGGTACCTTCTAAGGCAATAATGTTACTAGATAAGTACAGCCATAGGCTACTAGGCACTCCATGCTTATCTAAATTGCTAGTGCCAAAAATTTGGTCACTCACACCGCTAACTTTGTTTTAATATTTCTACCACACTTTGAAAACCAAATTCTTTGACAGTGAAATCAATGACTCACATGATAATGTATATAACAGCATGTAAATACAAGAACTACTTAGTGTGTTGGCATTTTTTTTACTTAATGGCACTTGCAATTCTCATCCTACTTATCTCACTAAGGTATGATGGCAAGTTCATAGTTTGAGTCTAGTAATGCTAAATATGACACTAGTACTTTACTAGATCCACTAACACAGTAGGAAATTGCATCTCATAACATGAATATGCTACAAATCAACGCTCATATTGATTTAAAAGTTTTCTCATACCTGGTCTGGTCCATAGGCATTAGATGAGTAATTACCCGTCTACCACTTGCCATGTGTATCACCACCCGTCTCACTGTGCCAAGTCCGGAGCGTCCGCAGCACAGGAAATGAGGTTGTATGTACACTGGAACTGTTGACTCAACTGCTTCATGAGTACCTACTTGACAACTCAAGGACACCCATGGAGTCTAGAACTGACCGCTGTTGCAGTTCCTAGGCAGCTCCTGTTGCAGCTTGTAACATTACCCTCCTGACAACTGACGGCTGACCTGTGGACACTTAATGCAGATCGCCTCGGAACCAAATATTAATAACACGCTTAATGCTCTGTAGTTACCGACCGAAACATAACCACATCGATTGTGAGGTATTTGTCATGTTCGTTAACGCCGATACGAACAAAGAATTTTAGCGAAACGGCGGCCATTTTTCGCGCCACCAGCGTGTGCGCATCGATCGATTGGAACACTTTTTGATCCGTTGCGAGTCAATGGGATCCAATTAGATTGTCTGAACGTTGCTCTTAGACATATTGCAAACGAGAGTTACATATTTTTAGCGATAACTTCAGCTTAGAACACGATAGGTTAGCTAAGCGCGTCGTAGGTATTAACGCATTGTGGGCTAATGAAATACCGTGTCTCACTTCTGATTTTAGCAATGAAAGTCACACGGTTGAAAGATAACGATTATAATCACATTTTCTACAAATATTCAATGAATTTACATAAAATCTAATTCAAATTCAATTTTTAAAAAATGGCTTCCATCTAAGTTAAGATGATTTCGCCAATGTCAAGTTTGCTTATAAAGCGACGTTGTTCGGTAGTTTGGTCAGTCGTCAATAATGCAATCAGCGTCAGAAGCTCCGCTTGAGAAGCAAGGCGTCCACCGCTGACCGCACCGCATCCCCGACGAAAGACCCATAAAATCTAATATTAAACAATAATAATCTCAAGAGCGACGTTTATACAAACCAACCACTACAATAATCTGTCAAAAAGTGACAATGACAATCTAGCACTATTCCCGCGTAAAATGACAGCTAATGTCATCAGGGCCGTTTAAGGCATTTTTAAAACCGTTGAAGATCTAACAATATCATTAACTTCTTGTTAATGCTGATACAGACCTTATATCGAATGTAATGGTCATATTTTGCAATTTTGTTTTGTTTTCATTAACTTAGTGACATTTACTTTGGTAACCGTTTAAATCGGTCCTTAATCTGCAAGTTTCAAATGATTATTGTGTAAGATTATTATTATTACATTGTAAATTACCGTTTGACATGTAAAAGTGCCCTTGTGGCCTATTTGCAGAATAAATAATTGAATTGAATTGAATTGCTGCTGATCCAACTGTCAAACGAGTTGTCCTGCACGGCTAGCACGCGACGGCGCGCGAGCTCTTGATTTTTCTCGCACTATCCGTCTCTCACTTATAAGACCACTTAGAACAAGAGGTATAGTGCGATAAAAATCGAGAGTATCTCGCGGCCGTCGTGTGCTAGACGTGCTGACTAATTGCATGAAAATCACAATTTGGACCATGGAATTTGCATGATCTGCCAAGTGTTTTTTTCTCACAAATTTCATTCAAATAAATTTAAATAAAAATGAAAACATATATTAAAGAATATTGTTTTAATATTTTATACTGTAATTCTCATATTTCGACACAATTTTTAAAGCGGTTGTTGATGGAATAAGAATAACTACGGAGAGTCGTGCTAGTTGATATAATATTAATCATATAAAATCAGAATCACTATCATAATCCTCTAAGATCACATAGGAATACTTGCGCTAAAGCAAGCACTGTTTTCTGTATTTCAAAGACAAGTCAATTTTGACAGCCTGTAACGAGCACCAGACGGTACTGCGTTGCGGACTGCACGTGCTATATGAAGCTGTAAGATAAAACGGGATGGGGATACCTATGAAATACATTTCCAGCACGTCTATCACAAGACGGCTGCGACATACTCTCGATTTTTGTGTGCTCCTATCTCATCGGTTACTAACAATATTGCAGTCCGCTTCGCAGGGCCGTTTGAATGCGGCAATTTTCGCTGTTAACTGGCCACACTGAATGAAATTGTAGTTGCAGTTGTTACGTCTGTACGCTACACCCAATTATGACTTCGACATGTTGTACTGACAAATTGGGGTAAAATCACATAATCTGTATACCCTATGAGGGCATTTGCGGAGAGGTTTGATTGTGTGTAGTCATTGTTACATGATTCACGTACTGACAGTCAAGCCCTACTAAGTGCTGTCCTTATTTTATATGTGTTACCTAATACACATAAAATATTTGCTCTCTTTAGGCTAAAAAACTGTAACCAACAGTATCTTTGATCCCAGTTGGTCGAAATAAATGTTTTGAATTTAATTGAATTGAATACACACTGATATTGAGAGATTAAAAAAAAACCTAAATGAGGGTGGATTGATATTTTATATCAACCATCGCGCTCCACCTGTCATTTAGTTCAGAGATACATATACTTTATAGTATAATATGCACACGCCCACCTAGTAACCTAGATTAGAAAGTTTGTTTATACAAGATATTTAATACTCGGGGCCAGTGTAAATAAACGGGAGCGCGGGATTCTATTTTACTTTCCTTTTATTTTGGTTTTGTTAAGAAATTAATTAAAGTGGAAACACACTATTGAAACGCCACGCGACCCGACGAAACGCGACGCGTGTTGGGTCGAATCAAATCGTACTATTTTCTATGACTAGAATCACATTATGAACACCCGACGCGACGAAACGCGCCCACACGCCACCCGATCCCTACCTGCCAGATCGACGTGTTGCCGGTGGTGGGAGTAAACACGCCACCCGACGCACCACACGCAGTGTGTTTCTAGTCAACACCCGACGCAACGCATTATATAATCTGTGGCCGCGCGTCAGTTGTGACAGTTGTTGAAACACGACCATACACATTCACTGCTGTCAGCAAACTGTATTCAGAAATTGCAAGCGTGTCGTGGCGTCGCGTGTTGATAATGTACACGATGCACATGGGGTGTCGACAGGTTGCGTCGCGTGGCGTTTCAAAAGTGTGTTTCGACCTTTATACTAATCTCTTAATGATACTGATAATACTAACCACTTAGAACAAGAGGTATAGTGCGATAAAAATCAAGAGTATGTCGCGGACGTCGTGTGCTAGACGTGCTGGAAACCAATACGTTGGTATCGTCTATATTATCGATAATCATGTTGATACTATCGACATGATGGTTGACGATTATTTTTCGCGCGAATGTGGAGGGGCCTTTATGTTATTGGACAACATCGATATCGATATGCTGCATTGCTTCGCCCGTGGATCACATCACAGCTCATCGCGCAGAAAAAAACTAAACGCAACGCATGAACGCAAGCAAACCAAAGAATACTATATATCATAGAAGCAAACGCAAACGGAAATAATGTACAGAGGGGCTACCGCGAAGTGAAAACGAACTTCGTTTGTGTATCTCCGTCTCTGTCGCACTTGCTTGTTCGAGCGATAGAGAGAGAGATACACGAACGAAGTTCGTTTTCGTTTCGCGGTTGCCCCTCAGGTTGATAATCCATGTACAGTATCGACGCGGATTATTGGGCTGTACATTATTTTGGCCGTGCATTATCATGGCTGTACATTAACCGTCACTACATATATGGGCCATATACATTACATGATTTGTCAGCCCCAATTCATCAGAATCTGACTAATAGCTATCGTGTGGATGCATGTTGCGCTGCAATCCAACCGTCAAACGAGTTTTCCTGACTAATTGCATGAAAATAACAATTTGGACCATGGAATTTGCATGATCTGCCAAGTGATTTTTTCTCACAAATTTCATTCAAATAAATTTAAATGAAAATTAAAAAATATATACTAAAGAATATTGTTTTAATATTTTACACTGTAATATTGTATTTTTTTTTAAACCGGTGTTTTGCAACTACAATTTCATTCAGTGTGGCCAGTTAACAGTAAGAAAGCGAAAATTGCCGCATTCAAACGGTCTTGCGAAGCGGACTGCAAGATTGTTACTAACCGATGAGAGGATGAGAGGGCGAGACAGCACGTCTATCATGAGACGGCCGTGACATTCTCTCGATTTTTATGTTCTGCATGGCTATCACGCGACGGCGCGCGAGCTCGCTCGATTTTTCTCGCACTATCCGTCTCTCTCTTATTAGAACACGTAGAACATGAGGTATAGTGTGAGAAAAATCGAGAGTATGTCGCGGCCATCCCATAATAGACGTACTGTCTTGCTCTATCTCATCGGTTAGTAACCGTTTGAATGCGGCAATTTTGCTTTCTTACTGTTAACTGGCCACACTGAATGAAATTGTAGTTGCAATTGTTACGTCTGTACGCTACACGCAATTATGACTTCGACATGTTGGTCTGACAAATTGGGGTAAAATCACGTAATCTGTATACCCCATTTTATATTAGTAATCTGTGACGCCGTGGTCAGTGGTGGTTATATTCTCTTTCTCTTTGGTTATTTATATTCTCTTTGTCTTTGGTTGACATCGCGTCGCGTCGTGTGTGATATGCGTAGGTTCTCTGCTAGAAATAAAATTAACTGATTTAGTTCAATTATTGTTATTTCTAAGGTTTGCAAGTTGTAATGTATTATTTACATTAATTGAATACGTACGTTACGTAGCAATTCGTTACGTTCTTGATGTCGAATTGATATTGAACACGAGGTCCTGTAAATGGATTCTGAAACGAGTGAAACTCAGGAGATAAAATTCAAACCGATCAAGAAACGGAACCTCAGACAGCGGATTAAAGTTGAAGACGAAGACTCTGGAGATGAAGAACAGATTTTGGCGAAGCTGCAAGAGGCAAAGGAGCTGCAGAAGCTTCGAGAGCGGCCCAATGGCGTCAGCGTCATTGCTCTTGCTGCGGGGCATAAAGTGACGATTGAGGATGAAGTAACATGCAAGGATCCGTATAAGGTATATTTATTTACTTATTATGGCCTGGTAACGAGTAGAGAGTTAGATGCGGGATGCGGTAGCCAAATGATTCAGGCGTGCGACTTTCGAAATTTTAAGGGGTTGTTATTTATTTACACCACTTAAAGTGAAGGAAAAAAAATCATAAGGTGGATGTTAAGTGCCCTGCACTCACTAAGCCTACTACCTACTACAGCTCTCTTATTCATGAGAGGAACATCTTCACATCTCTGCCTGTATCTGCTGTATCTAACAGTGGGATGGGTCGGTATTGGTATCAAAGCAACTGAATCTACGAATCCTGTTCTGCACATGCGAAAAGCCTAATGTCTTTATTAATTAACTTCTTCTGTAAAGGACTGACTATAGCGGTCAAAGCCTCCTGCAAAGCTTTCCAGGTGTCCCTCTCTGTAGCTTTCTTCCCCCAATAGCAGCCCGCTGTCATTTTGATATCATCACTTCATCTTGAGAGTGGTGTTCCTTTTCTTTAAGTGCTGTCCATGGGGTACCTACTATTCTGTTGCGATCTTTGTCCACCTTTTGTCTTTGACTCTTTGTGTATGCCCTGCCCTTTTCCATTTGAGTCGCCTGAAGGGTAATTCAGTAGATTATATATTAGTAATTCTGTTTCAGGTGAAAGCAGGAGGCATGGTGAATATGCAAGCGCTGAAGAGCGGCAAGGTGAAGCAGGTGGATGATGCATATGACACTGGCATCGGCACCCAGTTCTCCGCCGAAACCAACAAGAGAGACGAGGATGAGGAAATGATGAAGTATATCGATGAACAACTAGCAAAGCGAAAAGGTTACTTTGTTAAACATGTTTTACACTAGCTACACACCTGGCACTGCCCGCATGCAACTTGCACTACAGGGCTAGCACAAATGATGCTGCGGCACTACAAACTCTACCCTCTTCTTTCTAGCTTACATAGTGTGAGCCAGACATGAGGCGGTGCATTATTCCCACCTGTTACCACCAATCTTTTACCAGTGGTAACAGCTGGGACTGTGTCCCATCTGTGGCAACAAGTAGGAGTACCCCGAGACGGTGAGTCTCAACTTGGCAGCAAGTTGTGCTTGACCTCCTGTTCTGATGTTTGTGAGCACCTTGCAGTTAAATAGTGTGATGGGAACAATACTATATAATATACATACTCTTTATTGGTTTCATCGATTGGTACGATAGTGCACTCTCATATATAAAAGTCAGGTACAAAATAATACACAAAGATACTGGGAGACAAAAGTAAACCAAAAGGCAGTTTTATTGCCAAAGAGAATCTTCTACTACTAGATTTAAACTGAAAGAGAATAGTAGGTATGTGTGACAAAATCTGAAACAGCAATCAATCAATTTATAGGTCATAATACATAACAAATCAATATTGTGTTGTGAAACTGTCATTCACCATAAAATTACCATATCAATTTATTAAAAATGCCAGCAGCTTATATCATCAATTGATCAACATTATAATTCTGTTTCCAGAGGGCCGCGACAATGATAACAAAGATGCAGACCAGAATGACTCACTTAAGTATTTGTCTCCGGAAGAAGCTGCCCTACTGTCTCTGCCTGAACACTTGCGAGTGAACTCCACACACAGATCCGAAGAGATGCTCTCAAATCAAATGCTAAGCGGCATTCCCGAGGTTGACTTGGGCATAGATGCTAAAATTAAAAACATTGAAGCCACAGAAGAAGCAAAAATGAAACTCTTATGGGAGAGGCGGAATAAAAAAGATGGACCTTCACAATTTGTTCCAACAAATATGGCTGTAAATTTTGTCCAGCATAATAGGTTTAATATAGATAGTAACGCAAAGAAACGTAAAGTTGAAAAGCCAGAGGCTCCAAAGACTGCTACTAGTGCTATTGATGAGAGTGTTGATAAAATTGTTAAGAAAGCTAAGGGTGAAAGAGCTACTGATGATTATCACTATGAAAGATTCAAGAAACAATTTAGGCGGTACTAAAACTGACTATTATTCTAGTCCTATTTTATACAGTTTAGGCGAGAAACGGCGCCGTTTTCCTCGCCTTATATAAAACCTATCTGTAATAATGATAAAGTTAATCCTTAATTTGACGGAATAAAAAACAAAAATACGACATTGCAAAAAAACATGTTTCCTGTGATGAACATTGAATTTACATCGATCTTTAAACCAATATCTTCGCAATAATATTCTTAAAAATTCTATTACTCTGCTGGCAGCTAGTCTGGTGACATTACATTGTGTTTTTTCTTTCTTATCCATATTCTTTAAAAAAAAAACCTTACAAGCATCTCTAAACCAACATCAAAATATTAAGTTTTGTTAGTGATTTTTGTCTGGTAAAAAGAGAGAATTGTTATTGGACTAATCTTGTTTTGGTCAAAGAGCTTCAGAGTTATAACTACATCTAACCTTGTTTGATCAAAAATAGCTACTACTGGTTTAATGTTAGGATTTATTTTGTCTTGTTCTGGGTCAAATATGGGTTAGAACTAAATCTAACCTTGTTTGATCTAAAATGGTCGTTTGTGGTCTATTGTTAGAATTTATTTTGTCTTGTTCTGGGTTAAATATGGGTTAGAACTAATCTAACCTTGTTTGATCAAAAATGGGCGCTACTGGTCGTTACTGGTTTATTGTTAAAATTTATTTTGTCTTATATGGGTTAGAACTAAATATCACCTTTAATGTGGCCCACACATGTATGAAAAAAATTTTTTTTTTGAAATTCGGGTGGGGCACCCCCCAGTTTTTTTACACTACCTTATAGGAAAACTTTGCTAAAGTTTCAATGTCCTGGTATACGAGGAAGACGGTGCTCATCGATGCTTTAGCCTCCAAGAAATTGAAATTTTTGCCGGTTAAGGACCTAAGTTTAGAATCGAAATAAAAGTCACACAATCATTTAAACAAGCAAAATATCATTTATTTAGGTCGTTCTGACCATCAAGATGACAACAACCCGAAAATCGGATACTGTATTCCTAGTAGGAGTGAGAGATTTGGATCCTCTTACGTCGTTAATAAAACTTCCAACTATCAGACAAGTATTTTTAAGATTTCACCATTATCTGAACGAGGTAAATTTAATCCGAAATGCATCCCAATTGACTGTCGACGAGCTTTTAATTGTTTGGAACAAAGCTGCTATTCCTACGCGTCTGAAAAAACACTGTCAAGATAAACTCGAGAAAATTCATTCTGATTGGTGTTTATTAAAAAAAAAAAAACATAGAAATTCACCAGCTCAGCGAAAACGGGAAATTGAGTTCACAAAAGAACTAGATAAACTTTTTGATGTATCTCATTCTGATGCGTTTACGCTTATAAAAATAAGCGAGGATTGGGAGTTTCTTCAGGACCAAAGAGGACCCAGAAAAATGGTTATGTCGACTGTAGATAAGGAGTTAGCCGAGAAGAATGAAAGAGCCTTACAACGTACGCTAGCAGAAGAAAACCGACGGAACCGACATGCTCTTTCTATCCAACCCTCGTGTTCAACCGCTACTGAAATAGAAGATCTTGCAAGTAATACTTCGTCTTCAGATAACGACGACGAATTCCAACCGAAGTCTTTGACGAAAAAGGCAAAAATGTCCCCTCAGGAGCAAGCTAGTTCAACTACTGTACTGGATGTATTGAGTCAGCATGTCACTAGTGCTTTGGACAGAAATAAAGTATCGGACCGAGAAGCCGTTAAGATAATTGTGCCCGTCGCAGCAGCTCTCGGATATGACCCAGCATGTCTTGCTATTTCGCGAAACACTATTAGTCGAAAACGAAAAGAAGCTAGGAGACAATATGCTGACTCAATTGTAGGCACATTCCAACCTCAATGCCCTCTAGTTGTTCACTGGGATGGCAAAATCCTGCCAAATATATTCGGCTCTGGAAAAGTCGATCGTTTACCAGTGTTAGTGTCCGGCGATGGCAACGAGAAACTTCTTGGAGTGCCAAAACTAACAGCTGGTACAGGTGAAAACGAAGCTGATGCTGTGCATAGTTTACTGGAGAAATGGAATATAACTGAATCTGTACAAGCCATGAGCTTTGATACTACATCAGTTAACACCGGCATAAATAAAGGAGCTTGTATACTTCTCGAGAGAATTATTGGCCGTGAGCTTTTGTGGTTAGCCTGCCGACATCATATGTTAGAAATAATTCTATCCAAAGTCTTTGCCTTATGCTTTGGCCCTTCTAGCTCTCCAGACATTCCTTTATTCAAAAGGTTCAAAGTTGTTTGGGACAATATAGATCGAGATAACTTTCAATCGCTGCCACCAGATTCCGCGATTGGAGATTTTTTGGACCCGATGTTAATATGGCTAAATCAGTATGCCAATGAAAAAAGCAGCCAGCTGAATATGCGAGATGAGATGAAAAAACACAAACTAAAATAAAAAAATAATCTTTTAATTAAAGAACTGAAACCATACAAAATCAACATTATACCAAAATAATACCACCAAACTCCATTGCATTACTTGGAAACTGCTTCCACTATAGCCCGCTTTGTTGCAGATGTTGGGATCATTTTCCTGTTGGCCTCTACGACTTGCAATAGAAATTGTTTATCTTCCTCATCGTGAGTTAGCAGCTTGTTATATTCATCAAACAATTTAACTCCTCGTTCAGCTGTATCGTTAACTACTCTTAACTGTGACACTCGTTCTTTTCCCTTCTTATAACTTTGCTCTTCTTTCCATTTTTGTGGTGGTAATGACAAAAATGAGTCGTCAATCATCAGAAGATTAAACAATCCTCCTGTTCGCGTAGAAGCAAAGTCACCAAGGGTGACTCCTTTTTTGAGAAGAGATGAATTTCCTCTTACCGATCGAGTACTTGGCGTTGACTTTGTCATTCCCTTGACAATTTTTTCCTTGTCTTGATCGCTAACTGTGTCGGAAAAGAGAGCGAGCCCGACTAATTCATCTGATAGATACCACAAATGCCGTTGCAGGACCTGTTTAGCACATTTAGAGACTTCAGGGTCCACGGAGCTGTACTTTTCAAGGTTCGACCATAAGTGAAGGTCCGACGTAGCAGCTTCTGTTGCCAGAGCGGCATGAGTCCATGCTCTTGTATAAAATAGGGCTCCAAACTTGACGAAACGCTCCAGCTGTGCCAATTCTCGCTTTGTAAGCTTGAATATGTCATTCTGACCACGGAACAAAAATATTTTCATCGTATATAGCAATTTTGCCATCCAGCGTGCGTGATGAATAGGCCCGGGTGCTCTCCAATGCATTTTACTCGGAGTTATTTGTAAAATAAGCATTGTCAACTCTATTAGCTCCATATAATCATCTCGCATATTCAGCTGGCTGCTTTTTTCATTGGCATACTGATTTAGCCATATTAACATCGGGTCCAAAAAATCTCCAATCGCGGAATCTGGTGGCAGCGATTGAAAGTTATCTCGATCTATATTGTCCCAAACAACTTTGAACCTTTTGAATAAAGGAATGTCTGGAGAGCTAGAAGGGCCAAAGCATAAGGCAAAGACTTTGGATAGAATTATTTCTAACATATGATGTCGGCAGGCTAACCACAAAAGCTCACGGCCAATAATTCTCTCGAGAAGTATACAAGCTCCTTTATTTATGCCGGTGTTAACTGATGTAGTATCAAAGCTCATGGCTTGTACAGATTCAGTTATATTCCATTTCTCCAGTAAACTATGCACAGCATCAGCTTCGTTTTCACCTGTACCAGCTGTTAGTTTTGGCACTCCAAGAAGTTTCTCGTTGCCATCGCCGGACACTAACACTGGTAAACGATCGACTTTTCCAGAGCCGAATATATTTGGCAGGATTTTGCCATCCCAGTGAACAACTAGAGGGCATTGAGGTTGGAATGTGCCTACAATTGAGTCAGCATATTGTCTCCTAGCTTCTTTTCGTTTTCGACTAATAGTGTTTCGCGAAATAGCAAGACATGCTGGGTCATATCCGAGAGCTGCTGCGACGGGCACAATTATCTTAACGGCTTCTCGGTCCGATACTTTATTTCTGTCCAAAGCACTAGTGACATGCTGACTCAATACATCCAGTACAGTAGTTGAACTAGCTTGCTCCTGAGGGGACATTTTTGCCTTTTTCGTCAAAGACTTCGGTTGGAATTCGTCGTCGTTATCTGAAGACGAAGTATTACTTGCAAGATCTTCTATTTCAGTAGCGGTTGAACACGACGGTTGGATAGAAAGAGCATGTCGGTTCCGTCGGTTTTCTTCTGCTAGCGTACGTTGTAAGGCTCTTTCATTCTTCTCGGCTAACTCCTTATCTACAGTCGACATAACCATTTTTCTGGGTCCTCTTTGGTCCTGAAGAAACTCCCAATCCTCGCTTATTTTTATAAGCGTAAACGCATCAGAATGAGATACATCAAAAAGTTTATCTAGTTCTTTTGTGAACTCAATTTCCCGTTTTCGCTGAGCTGGTGAATTTCTATGTTTTTTTTTTTTTAATAAACACCAATCAGAATGAATTTTCTCGAGTTTATCTTGACAGTGTTTTTTCAGACGCGTAGGAATAGCAGCTTTGTTCCAAACAATTAAAAGCTCGTCGACAGTCAATTGGGATGCATTTCGGATTAAATTTACCTCGTTCAGATAATGGTGAAATCTTAAAAATACTTGTCTGATAGTTGGAAGTTTTATTAACGACGTAAGAGGATCCAAATCTCTCACTCCTACTAGGAATACAGTATCCGATTTTCGGGTTGTTGTCATGATTTAAATATGAACTATTGACGTTTGAAAACACAACAGGGGCTTAATTAATGGTATTTACGTCTTAAATAATACTTTATAAACAAAAAGATTTCTTCGAAACACTTTAAAAAGTAAGCTTACAAGACAGTTAACCGAACTTCAGTATACAGCCAATACACTTGCTAATGTCAGTTATATAGAAAAGTTGAGGGTAGTTGAACACCGGGTCAGGCTTAACGTAGATTGTTGAAATTTGGCATGGATTATCTTATGGACTAATGAAATAAAATAAGAGGGTGCCCCGATAAAAAAATAAAAAATTTTTTTTTTGGGCCACTAATCACCTTGTGTGATCAAAAATGGTCGTTACTGGGCTATTGTTAGAATTAATTTAGTCTTGTACTGGGTCAAATATGGGTTAGAACTAAATATAACCTTGTTTGATCGAAAATGGTCGCTGCTGGTCTAATGTTACACTTAATTTGTATCTATTATGTCTTGTTCTGGGCCAAATATGGGTTAGAACTAAATCTAAACTTATTTGGTCAAAAATGGTCGCTACTAGTCTAAAGTTAGACTGAATTTGCATTTTTTCTGTATCAAATATGGGTTAGAACTAAACCTTGTCTGATCAATCAAAAATGGTTGCTGGTGATCTAATGTTCGACTAAATTGGCATTTATTATGTCTTGTTCTGATTCAAGTTATTTAGGGTCAGAATTGCATCTAAGTATGGTTAAAAATCGTCGCTACTGGTCAAATGATAGGCTTGATTTGTACTTATTTTGTCGTTTACTGGGTCCAATGTGGGTTAGAACTAAATCTAACCCTGTTTGGTCAAAAATGGTCGCTACTGGTCTATTGTTAGACTGAATTTATTTTTGTTTAATGTTAGAATTTATTTTGTCTTGTTCTGGGTCAAATATGCGTTAGAACTAAATATAACCTTGTTTGATCAAAAATGGGCGCTACTGGTCGTTACTGGTATATTGTTATAATTTATTTTGTCTTGTTCTGGGTCAAATATGGGTTAGAACTAAATCTAACCTTGTTTGATCAAAAATGGTCGTTACTGGTCTATTGTTAGAATTTATTTAGTCTTGTAGGTACTGGGTCAAATATGGGTTAGAACTAAATCTAACCTTGTTTGATCAAAAATGGTTGCTGCTGGTCTAATGTTAGACTTAATTTGTATCTATTATGTCCTGTTCTGGGCCAAATATGGGTTAGAACTAAATCTAACCTTGTCTGATCAATCAAAAATGGTTCCAGGTGATCTAATGTTCGACTAAATTTGCATTTATTATGTCTGGTTCTGATCCAAGTTATTTAGGGTCAGAATTGCATCTAAATATGGTTAAAAATCGTCACTACTGGTCAAATGATAGGCTTGATTTGTATTTATTTTGTCGTTTTCTGGGTCCAATATGGGTTAGAACTAAATCTAACCCTGTTTGGTCAAAAATGGTCGCTACTGGTCTATTGTTACATTTTATTTGATGGATTACGTCTTGTTCTGCGTCAAATACGGGTTAGAACGAAATCTAACCTTGTTTGATCAAAAATGGTCGCTACTGGTCTAATGTTAGACTTAATTTGTATCTATTATGTCTTGTTCTGGGCCAAATATGTTATAACTAAATCTAAACTTATTTGGTGATCTAATGTTCGACTAAATTTGCATTTATATATAAATTACGTCTTGTTCTGATTCAAGTTATTTAGGGTCAGAATTGCATCTAAGTTATCGTTTAAAAATCGTCGCTACTGGTCAAATGATAGGCTTGATTTGTACTTATTTTGTCGTTTACTGGGTCCAATGTGGGGTAGAACTAAATCTAACCCTGTTTGGTCAAAAATGGTCGCTACTGGTCTATTGTTAGATTTTATTTGATGTATTACGTCTTGTTCTGCGTCAAATACGGGTTTGAACGAAATCTAACCTTGTGTGATAAAAAATGGTCGTTACTGGTCTATTGTTAGAATTTATTTAGTCTTGTACTGGGTCAAATATTTAGTTAGAACTAAATCTAACCCTGTTTAGTCAAAAAGGCATATGTCTAATGGACCACCAGATATAGTAAAATATAACGCCAAAAAATACTTTTTAATGCTTAAAATAGTAAATGATCACCAAAATTTTATCTCCATTTTAATGTGAAATAGTAACCCAAATTATAACATTTTACTATCCTATTAAAGAAAATGCGATCCTAATAAATCATTGCTAATCCAAAAATAGTTAAATGAACACCAAAATGTTATCTTCTATTAATGTGAAATAATAACCCAAATTATAACATCTTACTATCCTATTAAAGAAAATGCTATCCTAATAAATCATTGCTAACCCAGAAATAGTAAATGATCACCAAAATTTGATCTCCTATTAATGTGAAATAATAACCCAAATTATAAAATCTTACTATCCTATTAAAGAAAATGCTTTCGTTTCTAGGACTCAGTCTCCCGCCCTCCGCCCGGGCTCCCGCCAGACACTCGCTTCGTTGGCCCTTCGCGAGCTTCTGTCTCCGCGGGTTTTTATATACACTCTAGGGGTAGGACAGACAAGACCACGTGGAAGTGGGGTGCGCTGATTTGGGTTTTGGTAGCTATTTTTACCTTTCGATCGCTATAAAGAAGGAATCATTTAAGTTACTAGAAAATGTTTACTAACCTGAAATTCAATTTCCCTAAATTAATTAACCACTACCAAAAAAACAGAAGCGTTTATTCAATCAAATGCCCATCAGTTTTAAAAAAGCACTTGTAACTTTGGTTCAGTTCTGTGGTTGTAGATTTTCATATCGTCCACATTGACTGGTCCGTCTGGGAACTTGACACTGCAATCCCCATTCCAAAGTATTTTCTCGCACTCGTCTTCAACGTGCACTATAGAGGATCCGGATCCCCATTTGCATCCCCATTCAAAAGATGAACATATAGGCTTAATTTTATACGGTGCACTTGACATGTACTTATAGTGGTTACCTCTCACAAGGTCCAGGATTTCCACGGTAGCATCTCCAGCATCTATACAGTCACCCTTCGTCATCCTGACTCTAACTACACCACTCAGGTCACCTGAATATCTTTTACTATGCACAGGCAGAGGTATCAAATCGTCCAGTTCGCAAGTATCATTATACTTTATTTGGTAACATGCATACACTTTATGGCAATTGTTAATAAGTGGACTGTAAGTTTAAACACGAAAAGTAGGCTAGCGCTAAAACATAAACTTATACAACGAAACAGAGCCTTGAAGCTGCTGAAAGGACACTCACCGTTGCCAGGAGCCGCTGCGACGCTCCTTCGTCAGGTGTAGGACCCGGAGACCTGGCTTGTACTGTACAGACTCACCTGATTCCAGATTACCTGGCACCTGACTATACACGGCTGACGGGATATCCTCCGGCTTCTTCAAGGCACTTATGAATAGAAATAGCTTAAAGTGGTAGATGCCTATAAAATAGCGCGACTATTCGCGCGGAGATCAAATTTTCTAACCGTATTTTTAAAACGACAAAAAGGCGAAAGAGGATCGACAGTTACTCCATCTGTCAAACGCAGGCACAGAATGTTGCCATACTAAAAATATTTAATGAAAACTTAACATTCCGCCCACCAAAATACAAGGTATTTTCGAAAATAATAAAAAATATACGATACTACAAACTAATCGTGTCACATAAGGTTGAACTTCGTTCCAAAACTACAAACAAAAGACTGAAGTCCAAGCTAAGTGACTTGTAGTCATAAGTTAACTATTGACGAGAAGGTAATGGGCACGGTTTCACAACCGGACGTTTATATTCGCCGGTGGCTGTGCGGATGGTAACGACACGACAAACACCATCCAAATCTGGGTGCAGTTTAACAATTCTGCCCAGGTTCCAGTTTAATGGGCTACACTGTTCGTTAATTAACAGAACCTTATGGTCTAGTACCAAACGCGAACAGCGGCTTCGACGAGCGATGAACCGCCTAGGTGCATCGATATACGCGTCAGACGTTAGTTCCGAAACTAAGTGTGCTACCATAGTGAGGGCACACACAAAAACACTAATATAAGACTTGTGTGGCGTGCTGCCTCTTGCTCGACCTAGCAACGCATTAACGGGATCAGTATAGTCGCCAGCAGCTGACGAAAATTGTTTCAATTGGTTTATACGAAAGTTGGGCAACACTTCTATGATGGGGGGTGGTGCTATCTGTGGGCGCACCCTAACGCATTTGACACACGGTGAAATGACGACATGGGTAGCGCGTTTCGATGATAAATTCCAGAAATTCTGTGATATTAGGTTCTGTAGTGTTTGCAATCCCGGATGGGCGAACCTAAGATGATATTCTTCGGTTACCAACGCCTTCAGTCTGTGCTCACGAGGCAACAGCATAGGGTGTTTCCTGTCGTAGTTGAAGGTGTCGCTACGAGACAGCCGACCGCCCACCCTCAACAAACCCTCTCCATCAACGAGCGGACAAAGTTTGCGAAGAGGTTTGTGAAGTGAGTTGGTTCCACCTTTGTTGATCATTCGAGTTTCAGTCGAGAAAACATGCTTCTGGACATGTTTAACGAGAAATCGAACGACAGAGTTGGTTTCCTCCAGCGATAGAGTCCTTTTATTTACTCTATGAGAGGGATTCGTCAGGTTATGAAGATAACGAGAACAATACGCCAACATATTGACGATATGACGAAACGACGAAAGACGAGACAAAATTTGTTCGAAGTCCGAATTCATAGCACTGAATAAAGTCTGAACCTTTTCCTCCATGAGTGCAGCTCCGTCTCCTTGAGTGAGATGTCTGGGCCAATCTTCTTCGGGACGCGACAGCCAAGCGGGTCCCGCCCACCATGATTCACACCGCACTAAATCAGCTGGTAGTAAGCCACGAAACGTTGCGCGACAAAGGCGAAATGAATCGATAATTCTGCGAGGGATAGAGAGTGAGCTCAGGCACGTTAGCTGAGAATTTAATTTAAGCCACTCTCCAGCGATAGGTTCTGGGACATGATCATCCCAGTGCAGTCCTGAGGTCCACAAAAGCTGCATTACATATTTCGCCATGAAAACGACAGGCGAAAGGCAACCCGAAGGATCGAAAATCCGCGCAGTATACGAAAGCATTGAGCACTTGGTACAACAACAATCTAAGCTTGTGGTTTTGAACGAGAGTGTGTTAGGTTTAGGTAGCCACCGTAGACCTAATATGTTCAGTGAGACGTACTGAACATCCTCAAAGATACGAAATTGTTCCGAGTGTAAGTCGGAATCCGACGAGTTGGAAAACCAGGGCTTATCCTGGGGGTTGTCGAAGGTTAATGGCATAGCCATCCTCCCTTCAGGATCACGAAAATATGCAGCACCCATAAGGCTGTCACACGACAAATCAGCTTCCGACGAGATAGCCGATTTAGGAGTCATGACATTTTCTACCTCCCTAAACCGCTGAATATTGCTGTCCAGAGACAACGACGAAATGAGATGACTATCCTTGCTAAAGAGGCAAGAACCATCACGAAAACGACACGACAAATTATTTGACGAAGCAGCTGTTTGAGGAGTTACGACAATATTTATCTCCGCAAACTGCTTACTTTTATTGCCCGGAGACAACGACGAAGCGAGAAGACACTCCTTGCTAACGAGACAAGAACCATCACGAAAACGACACGACAAATTATTCGACGAAGCAGCTGTTTGAGGAGTTACGACAATGTTTATCTCCGCAAACTGCTTACTTTTATTGCCCGGAGACAACGACGAAGCGAGAAGACAATCTTTGCTAACGAGGCAAGAACCGTCACAAAAATGACACGACAAATTATTCGACGAAGCAGCCGTTTGAGGAGTTACGACATTATTTATCTCCGCAAACAGCTTACTATTAATGTCCGGAGACAACGACGAAACGAAATGACAATCCGCGGTAGCGACCCTGGAATTGTCTCGAGAACGGCAACGAAAATAGTCAGTATGAATAGCACATTCACCCATTATAAGCCAACCGAAAACAGTATTGATGGCAATGGGTTGACCTGACTCGCCCTTTACAAGACCAGGTTGAAGCACTGACGACAAAAACCTGACATTGACTAACATGTCAATTGGTCCTGATTCATAGAAAAGTGGGTCAGCAAGAACCAAATTCCTAAGATGGTCCCAGGTCGAGGAATCAATTTGACCAGATGGCATGTCTGAGCAAATTTGTGGCAAAACAAATGCTTCAATTTCAAATCTATCTGAAGATCCTCCCCTAGAGGAAAAAATCTCACACGAAACAGTCCCAAGTGTGGCCGTGGATGTCCCTCCGATGCCATTGATGGTTTCGTGACACTCACTTAATGGTAATCCAAGCCGGTTTGCTGCAGCCAATGTAAGAAAATTGCAGGCACTGCCCGAGTCAATCAAAATCCGTATTGGTACCAACTGTCCATGATTATCCTTCACCCTAACAATGGCAGTAGAGAATAACACTTGGTTACTAAAAGACGAAACCGATAATGTTGTCATATGAGAATTGTCCTTTGACCCCTGAGCATCTTCACCAACTTTGTCAAAGTGGAGCAAGGTGTGATGACGACAATTGCATTTTTCACAATACACACTCGACTTACACATTTTCATACTGTGTGATGGCTTCAAACATAGGATACAGAGCCTACTCTCCTTGACCTTGGAAAATCTCTCAGATGGCTTCAAATTTAGAAAGTTAGGGCATTTCCCCAACTCATGCCCAACAACAGCACACATCGGACAACTCACTATAGGCATTGGTGCTGAAGGCACAATAAGCGAAGATTTATTTTTACTAACAATTTTATTAGTAGGGGTCGATACCCTTATCTTAGGATTTGAATTCTCTAGTGCTTGACTCCTTTTTTCAATGAATGATTGCAAATTTTCAAAGTCCGGGATGTCAATATTTGAGTCAAGTTGTAGTTCAAATGCTTCGCGGGTACAAACATCCAATTTGGACCACAATAAATAATAAAGCATGAAGTTCTTGTCAGGCAATTTAAATTTCGACAATATATTCAAATTTTCACTGAAAGTCCTGAATACTCGGTCCAAATCAGTTTTATTTTTAACTGGTTCACAATTTAGCAACTTCTCAACCCTTATCTTAGGATTTGAATTCTCTAGTGCTTGACTCCTTTTTTCAATGAATGATTGCAAATTTTCAAAGTCCGGGATGTCAATATTTGAGTCAAGTTGTAGTTCAAATGCTTCGCGGGTACAAACATCCAATTTGGACCACAATAAATAATAAAGCATGAAGTTCTTGTCAGGCAATTTAAATTTCGACAATATATTCAAATTTTCACTGAAAGTCCTGAATACTCGGTCCAAATCAGTTTTATTTTTAACTGGTTCACAATTTAGCAACTTCTCATAATAAACGATAGCAATCTGACGCTTCTTATCATAATGCTTACAAAGTGTTTCATAAGCACTCATATAGTTATCATCTGATAACGGAAAACCTTTGATTAAGTCATAAGCGGACCCTTCCACACTTGAAAACAAATAGTGCAATTTTTCGACATTAGATATGCTCCGCCTATGAATTAATGAGTCGAACAATTCCTTAAAACCGACCCAATCCTCCAGCTTCCCTGTAAACATTTTAATCGTTATTTTTGGTAAGTGAGCAGTACTTAACGAATTGTTCGCTTCTACCGGTTTAACGTCGACGTTCTGTGTACTTTTTCGTAACCTAGTTTGTACCGATTTTAATCTAAATTCAAATTCTTTCGAAACTACGTATTCACTCGAACGTTGTTGTGGACCTAAGGCTAACAACACTTTTAATTGTGCGTCATGGAATTCCCTTTCTAAGTCAAACAAATCTTGTTCAATGTAGCCGACTAAACTAGACTCGTATATGTGTTCAAGTCGCATCACCGCGTAATCCCTTGCAACACGGGCCATATCAACGTCCGCGGATACATTCCCATTCTCATTATCACTCATTGTAAAGAATTATCACGAAACACAAGCTGGAAATCAAGATATTTCATACATAAACACTCAACTTTGAGGTTAAATAGACTGAGTGAAGTGAACTAAAACGTCACTTGACAGTTAGTGAATTTATTTCTGTGGCAAAGGTGCGTTCCGATTAACACTACTATTGCCTACAACGAAACGTTAACAACGATTATAAAGTATAACGACACGACACATGAATAATTGTTAAACTATTAAAATACGTTAAATTTTTATCTAAAACAACTCAAATAATATGAGTTTTTAACAGTTATTCAAATTAATTACTTTTAAGTTCCAATTAATCTATCGAGAAAACTACGAAACTGTGGAATGCCAAATTTTATAAGCATACCCTCTATTTTGGTGGACGAAAAAATATTAATACGAAACGACAATTTAACACCAAAATGTGATGGATTTGCTTCGAAAACGATAAAAAACTAAATATCCACAGGCCCGCCTTCTCAAAATCCGGTTTGAAGAACCAAAAAATGTTAATAAGTGGACTGTAAGTTTAAACACGAAAAGTAGGCTAGCGCTAAAACATAAACTTATACAACGAAACAGAGCCTTGAAGCTGCTGAAAGGACACTCACCGTTGCCAGGAGCCGCTGCGACGCTCCTTCGTCAGGTGTAGGACCCGGAGACCTGGCTTGTACTGTACAGACTCACCTGATTCCAGATTACCTGGCACCTGACTATACACGGCTGACGGGATATCCTCCGGCTTCTTCAAGGCACTTATGAATAGAAATAGCTTAAAGTGGTAGATGCCTATAAAATAGCGCGACTATTCGCGCGGAGATCAAATTTTCGAACCGTATTTTTAAAACGACAAAAAGGCGAAAGAGGATCGACAGTTACTCCATCTGTCAAACGCAGGCACAGAATGTTGCCATACTAAAAATACTTAATGAAAACTTAACAGCAATCATTGTGGGTTATTTAGGTAGAAATATTGTATTAATTTGCTCGCTAAGATTTGGTGATCAGTTACTAAATTTGGTCTTCGATTACAATTTAATGTGCAGTCGTTACTAAAACAGCTAGTACTATTTTAATGGTAGAATTATTATTTTTGTTGTTCAGTATATTTTTTTGGTAAAAGAGCTTAGGGTATCAAAGCATTTTTTGGTGGTCATTATATTTGATGCCGGTCAAAAATGGTCGCTACTGGTCTATTGTTACATTTTATTTGATGGATTACGTCTTGTTCTGCGTCAAATACAGGTTAGAACGAAATCTAACCTTGTTTGATCAAAAATGGTCGCTACTGGTCTAATGTTAGACTTAATTTGTATCTATTATGTCTTGTTCTGGGCCAAATATGTTATAACTAAATCTTAACTTATTTGGTGATCTAATGTTCGACTAAATTTGCATTTATATATAAATTACGTCTTGTTCTGATTCAAGTTATTTAGGGTCAGAATTGCATCTAAGTTATCGTTTAAAAATCGTCGCTACTGGTCAAATGATAGGCTTGATTTGTACTTATTTTGTCGTTTACTGGGTCCAATGTGGGTTAGAACTAAATCTAACCCTGTTTGGTCAAAAATGGTCGCTACTGGTCTATTGTTAGATTTTATTTGATGTATTACGTCTTGTTCTGCGTCAAATACGGGTTTGAACGAAATCTAACCTTGTGTGATAAAAAATGGTCGTTACTGGTCTATTGTTAGAATTTATTTAGTCTTGTACTGGGTCAAATATTTAGTTAGAACTAAATCTAACCCTGTTTAGTCAAAAAGGCATATGTCTATTAACCACCAGATATAGTAAAATATAACGCCAAAAAATACTTTTTAATGCTTAAAATAGTAAATGATCACCAAAATTTTATCTCCATTTTAATGTGAAATAGTAACCCAAATTATAACATTTTACTATCCTATTAAAGAAAATGCAATCCTAATAAATCATTGCTAATCCAAAAATAGTTAAATGAACACCAAAATGTTATCTTCTATTAATGTGAAATAATAACCCAAATTATAACATCTTACTATCCTATTAAAGAAAATGCTATCCTAATAAATCATTGCTAACCCAGAAATAGTAAATGATCACCAAAATTTGATCTATTAATGTGAAATAATAACCCAAATTATAAAATCTTACTATCCTATTAAAGAAAATGCTTTCGTTTCTAGGACTCAGTCTCCCGCCCTCCGCCCGGGCTCCCGCCAGACACTCGCTTCGTTGGCCCTTCGCGAGCTTCTGTCTCCGCGGGCTTTTATATACACTCTAGGGGTAGGACAGTCAAGACCACGTGGAAGTGGGGTGCGCTGATTTGGGTTTTGGTAGCTATTTTTACCTTTCGATCGCTATAAAGAAGGAATCATTTAAGTTACTAGAAAATGTTTACTAACCTGAAATTCAATTTCCCTAAATTAATTAACCACTACCAAAAAAACAGAAGCGTTTATTCAATCAAATGCCCATCAGTTTAAAAAAGCACTTGTAACTTTGGTTCAGTTCTGTGGTTGTAGATTTTCATATCGTCCACATTGACTGGTCCGTCTGGGAAATTGACACTGCAATCCCCATTCCAAAGTATTTTCTCGCACTCGTCACTTCATAAGAATACCAATGCAATAACTGTACACACGTTCATAGTTATATCATAATTATTCATAAATGTAAAACTAATAACACTCAGACCCGGGTATAGTAATCCTGAAGTGACAACCCTAACCACAAGAAATCCGGATAAAACTTATATTACTTCTAACTTCTGAATAACACGGAATTAGCATGTAATTTTAATACTGTTGGTAAACGCCTTTATAAGCTACCGTTAACTATTGGAATTTCGTGCTAATACGGCTTTAATCAAGAATAAAAAAATAAAAATCGAAAATGAGAAATAAGTTGATTACTTCTTCTATTTACAGGAACTATACAAAAACTTGTGGAAAGGTAAGGCATTATACCCCTGTTAAATCGGTATCCACAAAACTTAAATAAGTCATTTAGTTTTTCAATAATTATTTATTTTGTGAAACTCGTGACCCGGGTATGAGCAAACTTTGAGATTTTTTTTATAAAAAAACTACAAGCCGTATCGACGTCGGAGTTTTAGTCTGCTGTTTGTAATCATGCGAATTACACGATTTTCAAAAAAAAACTAGGTGAGACAAAATAGGGGTTTTTAACACACTGTGCACCGGGCAGAGCATGAGCCAGTTGAGCATATCAAAGAGTCTGTGTGGAATAATGCCTTCTTGTCATTGTTTAACTGTACTTGAATATCTCCAATTATATTCTTCATTGGATGGTCCTGTGGTGACGCTTCAACATTGTAAAACTTCTTGTTGTATTCTATCATATACAGGGTGTCTGGCGGCAGATTTATGATTTCAAAATTTAATAAAAAAAAATATATTGAGTTTATGCTTTTATTAATTATACACAAAGGTAAAGTAATGACGCGGATTTCATTTTTTGAAAATTATCTCATCCAGGTGTCTTCCATTTAGTTACACACACTGTTCAAAACGACGTCTTGCGTTTCGTGCCACACTCTGCAGCAAGCTTGGTTGGATGTTGCGGATTTCCCGACGAATATTTTCTTTTAAGGCCACTACAGTACGCGGATTGTTATTGTAAACTCTCTCTTTGAGGTAACGCCATAAGAAAAAATCCATTGGGGTCAAATCAGGCGATCTCGGTGACCATGGGATGTCCCCAAAACGACTGATAAGTTTTTGAGGGAAAGCTTCTCGCAGCAAACTCATTGATGTTCTAGCCGTATGTGGGGTCGCCCCATCCTGTTGAAACCATGTGTGCGACGAGAACGATGGCTGAGCTCGCAGATTCGGCAAGAAGAAATTCGTAATCATTCTTCCATAATTTTCACTATTGACATTAACCGCTTGTTCCCGGGCATTTTCAAAGAAAAAAGGCCCGATTATCGCATTTGTGGACAAAGCACACCAAACGGTTACACGGGGGCAATGCAGCCGTTTCTGATGTTTGATTCGTGGATTACGGTTTCGTGGCGACCAGTAACGACAGTTTTGTTTATTAACATGGCCATTTAAGTGAAAATGAGCCTCATCACTCCAAAAGATTCAATTGACAGTGCGAAACCTCTCCAACATTGTTTCACTAAACTGTTCGCGTAACACGAAGTCATTTTCCTTCAATTCTTGGACGATTTGGATTTTAAATGGATGAAACTTCAAGTCTTTTTTCAAAATTTCATGAACAGCTGCTCTAGCAAGTCCCAATGAGGCTGCCCTTTTCCGTACCGAAAGTCGGGGATTTTCACTTAGGGACGCCGCGTCGACGCAACGCACAATTTTGTATGAAAAACGTTCGCAAGACGCCGTAATGTGGGGGGGCCCTTAAACTTTTTTCAACAAGTTCAATGTTTGCGGGTGACCTTGAAGTGCGGCTAGGCCCCGGGCGTGGACTGTTCATAGCGGAGGCAGTTGCACGGAATCTCTCTACCCAAGAACGAATTAAATTCACGCTTGGTCCATCACTTATTCGTCGAATATTGAAGTGTGAACAAAACTGCCGACGAGCGGTAACGTAAGAATCGCCGCCCTTGAAGAACGCCTCTATAGCGAACGCACGATGCTCTCCCGACCACTGCGGCATTGTGACTGACAAATCCGCACGATCCGTGGTGCGAATGACGCCCCTCACCCCCCCGCACCGTTTATTACTTTTCCGAAAATTTTCATTTTAAAACATAAATCTGCCGCCAGACACCCTGTACCTTCTAGTTGACATCATAACTCTTTCAAATTGACTTACATAAAAAGGCATGTTTTTAATCACGCCTTTAAGGATGATCTCCTTTAAGTTAGATGATGGGTTAGTGGTACTCATAACCAGATGTCTAGATATTCCTTTATATATATATATATCAACTCAATTTCCCATAGTCTATAATTCTCTTCATAAACTAGCCCACAGTCTAACAAGTAAGAGCTATTTCTTGTTGTTCTTGTTGAGATATTGAGGCGAAAGGTGCTTAATGTTAAGTATTTTCAAGGAAGTAGTAAAAGAGATGTTACTGTCACGAGTGTTTATAATGTAGTAACTAGGTAAACAAGAATCATAAAAATATTGAATAAAAGAATATGTCAAATAGAATATGCCTAATACAAAAGAAATATAACTTATAAAGAGTCTGCACAACAAGAGATTAGACTATCTACAACAGCCGCCCATAATCGATGTTGTGCCTGACAACAATAAAGTAAAGTTAAGTTTCTAGTCCTAAACTAATTGTGCACCTTTTGTATACCATAGGCCCAAGTGGCTTAGTGAGGACATCTGCAGGCATGTCACTACTTTTTACATATTCTAATGTAACAACATTATTGGATACTTTTTCCCTAATAAAGTGAAACCTAGTATCAATATGCTTCGTCCTGCTGTGGTGTATAGGATTCCGAACGAGATTGATGGCACTCTGGCTGTCTGACGCTAAGTTAACTGACGTAAGTTTACCTGTTATCTCATAAGTAAAGCGACGTAAATAACAAGCTTCCTTAGTAGCAGACGCTAACGCCATATATTCTGCTTCCGTAGATGACAAAGCAGTCGTAGGTTGCTTCCTTGACTCCCAGGATACTGGTCCTCCAGCTAACTTGAAGGTATAGCCAGTATACGACTTCCTGTCGATCGGACAGTTTGCCCAATCGGCGTCGCAAAAGCCTTTTAAAGGTTCTCCACTTCTCCTGTAAACCAAGGAATAGTTTAGAGTACCCTTCAGGTACTGTAGAACCCTCTTTGCAGCATTCCAATGTTCCTTAGTAAAACACGTATTAAACTGACTTAGATAGCTTGTCGTATAAGCAATGTCGGGGCGAGAATTCTGTGTCAGGTATCAGGTGTCAGGCTTCCAATCAAGTTTTGGTAGGGATATGACTCACAATCATCACCATCAGATATTGAGGCGAAAGGTGCATCAATCTTGCAAGACTTATGGTTAGTCATCTGTGTCAACTCATATGGTTCTATTCCACATGATAAGAAGTTAGGGTCCCATGTACAATTTGACTCAAATGCAAGGTTCGCAACATTTGTTGACATTAATATAACCCTTGCTGGTGTCAAGCAAGCTTCACAAGATAGTTGTGATAAGACTTCAATGCCACACTTTGCAGATTCGACAAATAGATGATCAACCTCAATATTTCCAAATCTTAAGGTTATAGAACCATGTGTCTTCATTTTCCTGTTTAACCAACTCTTGTTTTCGCCCTCAAATGTATATATGTTATCTGGAGTTGTTCTATATATGGAGTTGTTTCTTAATCTGCTTATTGCAGATTGATCACTTCTACACCGTGCAGAGCATGAACCAGTTGAGCATATCAAAGAGTCTGTGTGGAATAATGCCTTCTTGTCATTGTTTAACTGTACTTGAATATCTCCAATTATATTCTTCATTGGATGGTCCTGTGGTGACGCTTCAACATTGTAAAACTTCTTGTTGTATTCTATCATATTTATTTATTTATTCCAAACATATGCAAGTTTACAGTGCAAGACCAAAACACTTACATATTACATTTAATCATACATTCATTACATTACACAATAAAATAGAATATAAAGTCATTCATTAGGTACATTATAAATAATTTAACACTCATTCTAATTACACATTACAACACAGAAATTAAAAAAATACAATAAATAAAAACAAAACATTAATGTCAAATCTTAAATAACGTCAAATATTAACTTTAATACTTCAGTCTTAATTAGCGGGTGTTTTTTTTTAGAGGTATAGAACTTTGAAATGGAATAAAACAAAGATGTTCTTTTTAAATTGACATGAAATTAACTTTATTCGTTAGACAATTTTCTGGCATTATAATTTAAATATGACTTCTGGCATATGACCGCCACGGCTGGCTCGGACGTAGTCTAATCTGGAGGTCCAATTTTCGATTACTTTTTCCAACATTTGTGGCCGTATATCGGCAAGAACGCGGCGAATGTTGTCCTCCAAGTGGTCAATGGTTTCGGGCTTATCGGCGTAGACTAGCGATTTCACATATCCCCACAGAAAATAATCAAGTGGCGTTAAATCGCACGATCTTGGAGGCCAATTCACGGGTCCGAAACGTGAAACTATGCGATCACCAAACGTTTCCTTCAATAAATTAATTGTGGCACGAGCTGTGTGGCATGTTGCCCCGTCTTGTTGAAACCACAGCTCCTGCACAGCATGATTGTTCAATTGTTGAACAAAAAAGTCAGTAATCATGGCCCTTAGCGATCACCATTGACTGTAACGGTCTGGCCGGCATCGTTTTTAAAGAAGTACGGACCAATTATTCCACCAGCCCATAAAGCACACCAAACAGTCAGTTTTTCTGGATGTAATGGTGTCTCAACATACGCTTGAGGATTATCATCACTCCAAATACGGCAGTTTTGTTTATTGACGTATCCATTCAACCAAAAGTGAGCTTCGTCGCTAAACAAAATTCGCTTATGAAAATCGGGATCAACGGCAATCTTGTTTTGGGCCCATTCACCGAATCTACGCCTTGCTTGGTGATCTTGTGGCTTCAATTCTTGCACGAGTTGGATTTTGTAAGCACGCAAACCAAGATCTTTCCGCAAAATCTTCCATAAAGTGGATGGACACATATCCAATTCCTGTGCACGATGGCGGATAGACTGATTCGGATCTTCCTCTACGCTACGCTCTACAGCCTCAATGGCTTCTGCTGTACGCACTGTACGACATCTCTGTGGATGCGTATTATCATTTAGAGTAAACGTAGTGCGAAACCGTCCCACGGTTAATCGAATTAATTGCTCTGACGGACGATTATGTTGACCGTAAAATGGACGAAGTAAGCGATACGTCTTTCGAACAGATCCATGATTTTCAAAATAAATTTGCACAATTTGGAAGCGTTGTTCAGGCGTCAGTTTATTCATGTTGAAATGCCAAACCAAACTAAACATAAATCACTTGACAGCTGACAAAATGGCCGCCAGTTAAAAAAGTGTTGCCAACTTAAAGTTCTATACCTCGAAAAAAAACAACCGTTATAAGTCAAAAACAAATTTATTTATATTGCATTGCAACTGTCAAGACACAGCCTAGCACGCCTCACGAAAACACCTAAGCTATCGTGGAATACATCTGCATCAGGGACCCGCTCATATAAATGATTAAGGAGGAAAATTGCCCTACGCGTAGGAGCATTGTCCCCCCGTCTCGTGCGCGCCACGCTCCGTGCGAACGGGCGCGGGCGCCGTCGCGGTGCTGCCGCGCCGCCGCCTCCGCGCCCCGGCACGCACGTCCGCGGCGCCGGGACGTGCAGTCCCATCTGACCTAACACACTCGGATTGTCAACTTTATAGTTGAGAAGCTGATAATAGTGCACCATAAGTAGCAGCTTCCATCTCGACTCCAACGTATCCAATCCTACCATCCCTGACACAAATAGGGACGGATACATATAGGGATAGTACCCATACTTCCGTCGGTACAGGAACCTAGCAAATTTGCGCTGTATTTTCTCTAGATTCAGGGTATATTTTACCTCGTGGGGATCCCAAACCATAGCGCCATATTCGAGTTTGCTGCGAACGTATGCATTGTACAGCGTTAAGGCGACATTGGCACTTTGAAACTGGTATGACATCCTCATGATAAATCCCAGCGTTTTGCTCGACTTCCGACATATGGTTGTCACATGTTGGCGGAAGTTCAGTTCTCTGTCTAGTGTTAGTCCTAGGTCGCGAATCTCTGTGACGCGCTCCAACGGGACGCCGTGCAGAGTGTAAGATGCACTTATCGGCTTACGGATGCGATTGAAAGTGATCGTTTTGCATTTGGAGACATTGAAATGTAATTTATTGATCTTACTCCATTCAGCCACCGCATCTATATCCCGCTGCAGCGCCTCACAGTCGCTTATTTGGCCCACTCCCAGGAAAAGCTCAAGGTCGTCTGCGAACAGCAAACACCTGGCAGTGCCAACAACCCTCAGCAAGTCGTTTATCATTATGATGAATTGTGTCGGACCGAGGTTACTCCCTTGGCTCACCCCGGAACGTGTGTAAAACGGCTTTGATTCGCATCCCGAGATCCTGACGACCTTGCAACGATCCTTTAAATAACTTGCGAAGAATCTAAGCAGACTTGGTGAGAATCCCATAGAGGCACATTTTTTTTAAAGTATATACCTTCTAGTCGACATCATAACTCTTTCAAATTGACTTACATAAAAAGGCATGTTTTTAATCACGCCTTTAAGGATCTCCTTTAAGTTAGATGATGGGTTAGTGGTACTCATAACCAGATGTCTAGATATTCCTTTATTAACATATAATCAACTCAATTTCCCATAGTCTATAATTCTCTTCATAAACTAGCCCACAGTCTAACAAGTGAGAGCTATTTCTTGTTGTTCTTGTTGAGATATTGAGGCGAAAGGTGCTTAATGTTAAGTATTTTCAAGGAAATAGTAAAAGAGATGTTATTGTCACGAGTGTTTATAATGAAGTAACTAGGTAAACAAGAATCATAAAAATATTGAATAAAAGAATATGTCAAGTAGAATATGCTTAATACAAAAGAAATATAACTTATAAAGAGTCTGCACAACAATAGATTAGACTATCTACAACAGCCGCCCTTAATCGATGTTGTGCCTGACAACAATAAAGTTAAGTTAAGTTTCTATACCTCATCCACCGAGTCGAGTTAATATAGCGTCCTCTTTGTTGCACTTTTGTATGAAAATGAAAGGGACAAAGGAAGGCCGTTGGGCGTATACAATTGCATCTCGATGCCGGAACAGGCTTACATGCCGTCGTTCGGAATATTTATATTTTTGGTAGTGCATTCTGTTTCCAAATAAAAGAATAGGCTTAATTTGGACAATTTTTAAACGTATAAACCATGTTAAAGGTTATGTATTTAAACTATACAATAAATTAAATACATTACAAAAATCATAAAATGAAATTAAAATACTAAGTAATCCAATACTATTTCCTATTACTGGATGGTTTAAGTATTTATCTTTAAATGGATTGATATAAAAGGTTTGGATAAAGGCAGTGAATAAGACAATGTATGTTCGTAAAATATTTAATCATCATCTGATTCACACGATTCATTTTCCAAATGTATTATAAACTGATTATTGTTCACTTCTACAGCACTCATGTTCTTCTCTACTACTTCTACGACGTGTTTGATACAGTTCTTCCACGATTCAGCGGTTACTTTAGAGATCGCTTCTAGGAGTAATAGTTTCACCTCTGGTAACTTGAAAGTTTTATTTTTGTTGGCTACGTACCCCTTGATTTGTGACCAAATTAACTCTATTGGGTTAAGTTCATTACAGTACATTGTATCCTATAAGTTAGGTATACTTAACTCCTCCCTCCTTAAGAGGAAAAATACATTTTTATAAAAAATATTTTATCTAATTATAACATGATGAAAACTTATATTGTCCCTTAAATGTCTTTTATTGCCCTATTCCCAGCACTACACTGATTATCACTTCACTTTCTCTGATATTGTTCTTTTAGTGCGTCGTTGATGATGTTTGCCTCTTGGTAACATGACACAAATGCCAATGGTATGACACAAGTCATAGGCTTTTGTGATAAGTCACTGAGTTGCTACCATCTCTGTTTCATTTTCTTTATAACTTCTTTGTATTCTCTTATCTTCTTTGAATTGTTCACCCAAGTAACTCGTGGACTCACAGTTATGTTGTTTCACAGTAACCAACAATAGCAAATTCTTCTTTATTTTCTGTCACTAATTTTGGGAAAGGAATAGGAAGGGTTATCATATTCAAGTTTATCTCTAAATTTATACAAATGTTAAATTATGAGGTAGTACTGTATAATTGTTAATGTTAGATTAAGCATTTTAGTTTGAAAGTAATTGATTAAACTATCTTATTACCTAGGATCCTTTTAATCATGATATAATAATTAACTAGCGCGCTTGACATAATACACATTTAGTAAATGTCTTTCAATTAGAGTAGCGTATGCCGTGATTCCACGAGAATGCAATACTTCTCTTTTATTCTTTAATAGAATATAATAGATTAGAAGTACTTCTTTTATTTTAGTTACGTATACCGTCCTTAGACGAGAATGCATACGAACTTTTTATTAATGAGCCTATATTTGCACTTTTGGCAGGCCTCCTCTTTCATACGAGGGATAATTGTACAAGTTTGAGTTTAATACACATTTATGTAAAAACGTTAATTACGACACTGTAGGTATGTCTTATACAGGGTGGGCCAAAAGGATGTTGGTGGTTTGAAAATTAAATAAAAATAAAACTACTAATCTTGCAATATTTTTATTACTACTTTTTAAAAATAGAATATTTGGAAATTTTAAGACTTAAAAATAATGTTATCCAAATGACGTCCCTCCGTGACTTGGCACTCCTGAAGGCGAACTTGCAAATTCTGGTAAATTCTGCGAAAGGTTACCCTCGGGATATTGTTGATTTCCCGGATAATGTTCCTTTTGAGTTGCTCTAAATTTGTTGGATTATTCTCGTAGACTACTGATTTAAGGTAGCCCCACAAAAAATAATCACATGGGGAGAGATCAGGGCTGCGTGGTGGCCATTCAATATCACCCCGTTTGGAAATGAGTTTTCCGGGGAAAACAGTTTTCAGCAGCCCTATTGACACATTAGCCGTATGGCATGTGGCCCCATCTTGCTGGAACCACATCCTCGAGGTATCGCCTCGAAGTTCTTGCAATGCTGGTACTCGTATCAAAAACTCTCTAATCATGTCGCAATAATTATTGGCTCTAACAGTCACCGCACGCCCCCTTTCATCCTCAAAAAAGTATGGTCCCACCACACCCGTTGACGTTATTGCGGCCCACACGACGAGCTTAGGGCTATGAAGTGGACGTTGATGTAACCGCTGTGGATTATTTTCTGACCAGAACCGACAATTTTGCTTGTTCACGTGACCATTTAAATGAAAATTCGCCTCATCGCTGAATATCACATTGTTTAAATTGTCAAACTGGTCGAGCATCTGATTGGCAAAATTTAGTCGGTTATTCGCATCGTGTGGTTTTAATTCCTGGACAAGTTGAATCTTGTAGGCCTTCAAATGCAAATCACGTTTAAAAATTCTCCGCAAAGTTGATATTTTAATGTCCAAAGCCTGAGATCTCTTACGAGTTGATTGTTTCGGATTTTGCCGAACTGATCGACTAACACGCTGCACAATGTCGGGCGTTCTCGCAGACACCCGACGTCCGCTATGAATTATTGTGACGGTCGATCCAGTTGTTTCGAACATTTTAATCCATTTGCGTATCACATTGGCACTTGGAACTTGTCTTAAATCACGCAAACCGTGTTCTCGTCGATACAACCGCCGTGCAATAATTACTGATTTATTGTTTTCGTAAAATGTTCGCACACAAAATGCACGCTCCGCTCCCGTGTACCGCTCCATGGCGACTAAATTTCCAAGAAGCGACCCTCCGAACAGAATACCTCCCCGCCTCACCCCGCCAAGCGGTTCCGAGAAATTTCGAATTTAAACCGCCAACACTCTTATGGCCCACCCTGTACATGGAGAGGCTTTATATATACACCGTGTCCAATAAGTTCGAATACAGTTATGATCCTTAATGAAATAAATGTACGCGTAGTTTATGTTATGAAAATTATATTAAATGAAAGCCACATTTATATACAATATTTACAACAAATGTTTTGGAATTACTCCACCTTTAACTTTTTTTACAAGTTTCAAACGTTTCTCAAAAGAGTCACAAGCGGCACGCACCGCATCTATCGGCATATCGTCCCAAATTTGCACGATAACCTTTTTAAAATGGCTCAGGTTTGCGACTTTATAATTATTTAGCTTCGAGAGCATGTATGACCATACGAAATAATCTAGTACGTTTAAATCTGGAGAACTTGGTGGCCATTCATTTTAACGCCTTTATCAATAAAAACTAGAGGCAGTTTGCCCCTCTTACAAAGAGCACCCCAAACCATCACTGATGGTGAGCTCTGGAACCTAGGCACATTCTTTTCATACTCTGGAATGTCTTCTATCCGTGCTGCCCACAACCGGTCGTTCTGGGCGTTATGAGGCTGCTCTAACACAAAGAGTTTCTCGTCCGAGAAAACAAATTCGTCACCTGCGTGCCAAGAAAGTATGGTGCTACATCTTTCTACTCTCTTTTTCTTGGTTGCATCTGAAATGCCATGTACTTTTCGTTTTTTATAAGCATGACATCCAAGATCTTTTTTCAATATATTATGTACAGATCCCCTGGAAATTTTCAGATCAGCAGCTAATTTTCTAATAGAACGGTGTTTTTTCCGCCGAATTCGCTCTCTTATAGCCTTTACCACTTTTTCAGTTCTAGCTGAGCGGGGCCGACCGGATCTTTTCCTGTCCTCTGTAGAAGAGATCTCTTTATACCTTTTTATAGTAGTATAAACCAGATTCCGTTTAATTCCATGGGGTTGTAACGCCTTGAATATAGCACATGGCCTGTCGCCTTTAAGGAATTTTCTAATAATTTCTTCACGAACGTACTTCATCGTGTATTGAAGCCAAACTAAAAATACGTGACTTATGAAATTATAGTACTATGTTTATGTCAATATACTTTTTAAATTAAAATAAGAATTTTATAGCCAGCGATCCGTATGTCTATACAGCAAGTGCTAAAAGTTTGTATTCGAACTTATTGGACACGGTGTACATTTACTGTATATTAAAAATGTTAATTACAATTCAAAAATTTCCATGTTTTACCTCTTTTAAGAATGATTTTGTTCGTTTGTTGCGCAACTAAATTACATCTCAGTTTTTGTGAATAAATGAATTAATGACTTATTATATGTATACATTTTTATTACGTTTTGCCAGCGAGGGGAACTAAAAATTGATTTAAGGATCGTCGTCTTGCTTTTGGTGCATTATAAAATTTATTACTTTTTGAACCTTAGTAAGTCTTTTTATATTTCTTATTGGTACGGTGGTTTCTCGTCCTCGGATTAATATAGGTGCTACATTTCTTTCTGGGCTCTGTATTATAGTAGCCTTTTCATATTTCGGTTTGTCCTTAGCTAATCGTTTGTTAACCATTTTCGTATAGATTTCATCACCTTGATGAAAGTTTTGGGTAGTAGACGTTGATTGGTCAGCTTCTAAGCGTTTTCTAGTTAATTCTTTGGATTGGACCATTTTTTGAGAAATTTGGTCCAAGCACTTTGGTCCTTTTATAATGATCTTGAATTAGTTGTTGCATATACAACGTGTCAAAAAACTCAACGATAAGCCGGCACCAGAGGATGGAGCTGCTTATGATTAGTCGAGAAAAAATAAGGAAAAAAATATATCTCAATTATTTTAGAAATTACAGAAAAAAAATGAAATTCATCGAAAATATGACATCCTTAATGGTATTTTTAACGACCATGTCTACAAATATTCAAATATTACTGTTTTTTTTTTTGTTTTTGGAAACTTAAGTAGCCCTGCTATCTAACACAGTTCTTAAAAATACCAAAATACATGTAGTTTTTACACAAAAAATAATCAAAATTCATTTTGTCCCTACAATTTTGAAAGATTTTTTCTTACAGTCCACTTTCAATCATCATGGTGTAAAAAAATAGTATCGACACCACTATGGCAATTATTTTCAAAAGTTGACGCAACTAACCAAGATTCCAAAATGGTATAATACTTTGGGAAACCTGGTCACAACAAAAAACAACGAATTTTTAAACAAGAATCGACATTATTTAATGTTGGCGGTAATCACTTTTACTGTACCCAAAAAAGGATTTTTGTTGTTGAAAAATGTTGAATAAATGCAAAGAAATGGTACAATTTTTTTTCATTTTTTTAAATTCATTTACTACATTATTAAATTTATTAATACTACAGTAAATGTTCAAATTGCCTGCCACCGGCATTAATACAGACATGACATCGCCTTAGAAATGATCGTTTTATCCGTCGTGCATATCTTCTACCATTGATATGATCCGCAGCTTGTGTGATTTTTTGGCGAAGCTCGTCCAATGTTGCTATGGGTTTTGAGTAGACTTTGTCTTTAAGACAGCCCCAGTAGAAGAAGTCCACGGGGTTCAGGTCGGGCGAACGGGGTGGCCACAAGATAGGACCAAGTCGCCCGATCCAACGCCCTGGATACTCTTGGTTTAAGTATTCTCTCTCGCACTGCACGGGCATAGTGAGCTGGGCAACCATCATTTTGAAACCACATGTTTTGTAAATCACGTAAAGGCACGTCTTCTAATAATTCAGGCAAGTCGTTTTGTAAAAAGTTCAAATAGCCATCACCATTAAGGTTTCCTTGTAACTCAAAGGGTCCAATTACATTTCCATTTAAGATGCCCGTCCATAAGTTAACCTTGAATTGATACTGAGATTTGTCTTCTCTCATCAGGTGCGGATTTTCATTGCTCCAACTATGTAAGTTGTGTAGATTTGAATAGCCATCTTTCTTGCAGGTTGATTCATCCGACCATAGAACTTTGTCTAAGAATTGGGGATCTTCCCTGTGCTTTTGCAGCATCGCACGGCAAAATGCGACCCGATGTGGATAGTCCCGCGGTAGTAACGTCTGCACACGCCTGTAGTGATATGGGTGAAGTCTGTGACGTTTTAGAATTCGATGTGCAGAACTTTTTGGTATTCCCGTAGCTAGTTCTATGGCACGTACCGAGGTAGTTGAATCGTTTTCTATTTCATTGAGAACTTCTTCATCGCGTTCCAATCTAGGTCTTCCAGTGTGTCTCCTGTCAAATGGTAAACGACCTTCCGCAAAGGCTTGATTGCGCTTCTCGTTATCGGCACCACCGCGGCCACGCGTTCCGCCGTGCGCGCCACCACTTTAGCAAGCTCGACGTTCTCTCGTTTGTCGTTCGCCTGTTCCTCACGCACCTTCCGTTCGTCATCTTTCCTTTTGGCAACAGCGTCTTCAGTCGCGCGCTCAGATCTACTAACGTCCCGCGTACCGTCCAGCGACCTCGTAAGCGGCGAGCGTGGCTCCTCGCTGTCCATAAAGGACAGAGAGGTGCCCCGCGCCTCATACAAATTGATAAAGATTTTCTTGGAGGCCCGCTTGACATCAGCGTATACTCCCACGGGTGCGGTTATAGCACCTATCGCCATCGAGTCGACCGATATAAGTATCGGCCCACCCGAATCAGTTAACGCGACCAACAAACGCCCCGCCTCCAAGAAGTCGCCATCGCCGCGCACTCCCAGGAACAATAGGTGCTTACTCTTATAATGGCTAAGTCGCATCAAACCCAGGCCTGCAACCATGACTTCAGGTAACGCGGTGTACTGCGACCTCTCCATACTCGCGCGGTCCGTACTGCCGTTCACCAAAGCGCCGAAACCCTCAGACATATACACCTTACCGTCGCCCGAGTCATCAGCGAACACAATGCCCAACCTCTCCGCCTCACCCGACAAGAACAACGCCGTGGTACGCCGTTTCAGTCCAGCGGCACCCCATTTAGTGGCCAGATCGCCCACCGCTTGAGACTTCTTAAGAATTCTGATTTATCAAGCTGAACCTTAAGATTGGCTTTACGGAGAGTTTCAAATACTTTTTTCAAACGAACAAGATGTTCCGGGAAAGTCGAGGAGAAGATGATTATATCATCTAGATATATAAGACAATGGGTCCCTTGAATTCCTTTCAATATATTATCCATTGCTCTCTGAAAACTTGCTGGGGCGGTTTTTAAACCAAACGTTTAACCTTTCGTATGCCGGAGAGGCTCGAACAATTGTACCCGTCGTATGCCTTGTGCCGGATCCGTACCTCTACTAGGCGTATGCCGGGCGGGCGCGCGCGCTTGTACCCCCCGTCTGCCGGGAGTTTACGTGAATAGAGAGCGCAACCAGAGAGGTTCACGTTTTTGGATTGTAATGCATATAATTCTTAGATACACATAAAACATTTATGTTTTTCTGGAAGCTAGTTAAATAACGAACCGCAAATTCTACACTTTATAACGAATACATGTCTTATTTACTTTTTACAGGACCTCAAACCCAAAAATTTAGATGAAACCTCACCTTTGCCAGAAAATAATTATTTACATAAACATAATACTTTACGATTTGAGTTGTTTTTATTTTCCCTGACTAAGAAACGTCTAAGCTACCATTTGAGCTAAAATAATCAATCAGTTTTGTAGCAATATAGTTTATATTTTGAAGTAGAATATTGCATATCGGATTCACAATTCCGCCATTTTACGGTTGCACAAGTTGAACTTTTCGATACTCGTATCGAAGGAACGATCAGTCCTTAGTAGTTGTAACCATTTATTTGAGTAAACTGACTATTCTTGTTCATATTTAGCTCATAAAAATAAGCGATAACTAAATAAAATAAAGTCTACATCGAATAAACTGAGGACAAGGGCTCTTCACCAAGCTAGGAGTTTATAATAAATTTACTAAGATTCTGACTTCTAGATTGTCTCTGTCCCATAAGTGTGGTACCGTTGTAAAGAAGACAAAAGCGGCTTTCTATTGGTTCATCATAACACCTACGACCACATACAAAATATTTAAAATAACGGTACACAAAAATTGCGTTCTCAACTATTCAAAAACCGTAGATGGTATGCATGTGTGCGTGAACGAGTCATTCCGCTCATTTGCCTTGTGACGGATCCGGGCAAGTATAGAGAGTCGTTCTCTGCCTAGTGACGGATCCGTACCCACATAGAAAACCGTCATCTGCCTGGTGCCGGATCCGTCCAGACATACAGGATGCTCCCTTTTGTAAAATAAAACGAAGTAAGGCCAACGAGAAGAAGTAAATTGTGACAAAAAGAAAAAATGTGAGATAAGGAATTAAAGAAAGGTCATACATGGGTCAACATTTTTTTCGTTGTCCGATGCATAAAACTCGAAGAGTTACCTTTTTTTGGGGCAAAAAATAATACAACCTCATTTTTTTAGCATTACCTACAAAAAAATGTGACAAAAAAACGTGTCTTTTTCTCGTTATATTATGTCCTAAATACGTCGTAAATGGCTCGCATTGCGTAGGTGACATCTAGGGGGTTGCGGTGAGTGCACACTAACTGCTTAGTTATTCCTGTCACGGCGTCAGGCTTCTCGTACGACAATGGGAAGCAATTCTTTCGGTCAATATAAGGTATCTGGTTGACATCCCCTATCAAGACCAGCTTACGTGCCTGTGTCAACCGGCACGCCATCACTACAGCACCAAAGTGGTTCATAAGCGCCTCGTCGAACAGCAGACGTCTCACCTCCATCCCCTTGTCAAGTTGTACCCCGTTAACAAGTACAGACGCCAGAGTCCGTACCCTGCTTGCGCGCCCACCGTCACCAGGTCCGTGTATACTCTCCACACGGCGCGTTACGTCCTTTGCGGCCTCGCGGGTCGTAGTGATGATTAGGTCCTCAGCGGGGTGGAAGTGGTCCACTATCCAAGTGGTTTTCCCACATCCTGGCACACCATTGACCCACTCGATCTCAGGCAACCTCCAGTTGGCCCAAGGATCGTACTCCACACCGAGTATTGTTGGTTCGTCCAGGGTTTCAGCCATAGCCAGTACACGGTCATCTAACATTGTCTCCGTTGCACGCGTCATGACCACGACATCAGCACCACCTCCAACGTTTACGTACTTCAACTCGCCCGGCGCTCCACCTTCCGTCTCCACCCGAGGCACGAAACCGTTTCGACCGTATGCAACCATGTGCGGCACGGCGTATGCCTTTGGCGGGAACAAAACGACGCCGTGTACGTTGTCGTATATCAAACCGGCTTCAGCTTTAAGTTTCGCCTCTAAAAGAGGCAGGGCATTACGCTGGTACGCATCAAGAATATCCGCACATACGCCCCGGTTGATTTGCAGCGTTGCTTTCGTCAGTGCCAGAAACTCCTGGTACGCGTTATACATGTGCTCCTTAGGCGTAGTCGCAACGATATAGCGCGGTGGTTCTATTTGCCCTTTGTCAAGTCCGGTGAGTTTTGGGAAAGCGTTATAGCGGATGAATTCACGCGCCATTCCCGGGGTGTCACGCCCTCTAAACGCATCAAGTGCGTTAGTCACTACTCGGTCCCCGCGTGATGCGGCGACCTTTCGTGGCATTGCGCTTCTCGTTATCGGCACCACCGCGGCCACGCGTTCCGCCGTGCGCGCCACCACTTTAGCAAGCTCGACGTTCTCTCGTTTGTCGTTCGCCTGTTCCTCACGCACCTTCCGTTCGTCATCTTTCCTTTTGGCAACAGCGTCTTCAGTCGCGCGCTCAGATCTACTAACGTCCCGCGTACCGTCCAGCGACCTCGTAAGCGGCGAGCGTGGCTCCTCGCTGTCCATAAAGGACAGAGAGGTGCCCCGCGCCTCATACAAATTGATAAAGATTTTCTTGGAGGCCCGCTTGACATCAGCGTATACTCCCACGGGTGCGGTTGTAGCACCTATCGCCATCGAGTCGACCGATATAAGTATCGGCCCACCCGAATCAGTTAACGCGACCAACAAACGCCCCGCCTCCAAGAAGTCGCCATCGCCGCGCACTCCCAGGAACAATAGGTGCTTACTCTTATAATGGCTAAGTCGCATCAAACCCAGGCCTGCAACCATGACTTCAGGTAACGCGGTGTACTGCGACCTCTCCATACTCGCGCGGTCCGTACTGCCGTTCACCAAAGCGCCGAAACCCTCAGACATATACACCTTACCGTCGCCCGAGTCATCAGCGAACACAATGCCCAACCTCTCCGCCTCACCCGACATGAACAACGCCGTGGTACGCCGTTTCAGTCCAGCGGCACCCCATTTAGTGGCCAGATCGCGCACCGCTTGAGACTTCTTAAGAATTCTGATTTATCAAGCTGAACCTTAAGATTGGCTTTACGGAGAGTTTCAAATACTTTTTTCAAACGAACAAGATGTTCCGGGAAAGTCGAGGAGAAGATGATTATATCATCTAGATATATAAGACAATGGGTTCCTTGAATTCCTTTCAATATATTATCCATTGCTCTCTGAAAACTTGCTGGGGCGGTTTTTAAACCAAACGTTTAACCTTTCGTATGCCGGAGAGGCTCGAACAATTGTACCCGTCGTATGCCTTGTGCCGGATCCGTACCTCTACTAGGCGTATGCCGGGCGGGCGCGCGCGCTTGTACCCCCCGTCTGCCGGGAGTTTACGTGAATAGAGAGCGCAACCGGAGAGGTTCACGTTTTTGGATTGTAATGCATATAATTCTTAGATACACATAAAACATTTATGTTTTTCTGGAAGCTAGTTAAATAACGAACCGCAAATTCTACACTTTATAACGAATACATGTCTTATTTACTTTTTACAGGACCTCAAACCCAAAAATTTAGATGAAACCACACCTTTGCCAGAAAATAATTATTTACATAAACATAATACTTTACGATTTGAGTTGTTTTTATTTTCCCTGACTAAGAAACGTCTAAGCTACCATTTGAGCTAAAATAATCAATCAGTTTTGTAGCAATATAGTTTATATTTTGAAGTAGAATATTGCATATCGGATTCACAATTCCGCCATTTTACGGTTGCACAAGTTGAACTTTTCGATACTCGTATCGAAGAAACGATCAGTCCTTAGTAGTTGTAACCATTTATTTGAGTAAACTGACTATTCTTGTTCATATTTAGCTCATAAAAATAAGCGATAACTAAATAAAATAAAGTCTACATCGAATAAACTGAGGACAAGGGCTCTTCACCAAGCTAGGAGTTTATAATAAATTTACTAAGATTCTGACTTCTAGATTGTCTCTGTCCCATAAGTGTGGTACCGTTGTAAAGAAGACAAAAGCGGCTTTCTATTGGTTCATCATAACACCTACGACCACATACAAAATATTTAAAATAACGATACACAACAATTGCGTTCTCAACTATTCAAAAACCGTAGATGGTATGCATGTGTGCGTGAACGAGTCATTCCGCTCATTTGCCTTGTGACGGATCCGGGCAAGTATAGAGAGTCGTTCTCTGCCTAGTGACGGATCCGTACCCACATAGAAAACCGTCATCTGCCTGGTGCCGGATCCGTCCAGACATACAGGATGCTCCCTTTTGTAAAATAAAATGAAGTAAGGCCAACGAGAAGAAGTAAATTGTGACAAAAAGAAAAAATGTGAGATAAGGAATTAAAGAAAGGTCATACATGGGTCAACATTTTTTTCGTTGTCCGATGCATAAAACTCGAAGTTACCTTTTTTTGGGGCAAAAAATAATACAACCTCATTTTTTTAGCATTACCTACAAAAAAATGTGACAAAAAAACGTGTCTTTTTCTCGTTATATTATGTCCTAAATACGTCGTAAATGGCTCGCATTGCGTAGGTGACATCTAGGGGGTTGCGGTGAGTGCACACTAACTGCTTAGTTATTCCTGTCACGGCGTCAGGCTTCTCGTACGACAATGGGAAGCAATTCTTTCGGTCAATATAAGGTATCTGGTTGACATCCCCTATCAAGACCAGCTTACGTGCCTGTGTCAACCGGCACGCCATCACTACAGCACCAAAGTGGTTCATAAGCGCCTCGTCGAACAGCAGACGTCTCACCTCCATCCCCTTGTCAAGTTGTACCCCGTTAACAAGTACAGACGCCAGAGTCCGTACCCTGCTTGCGCGCCCACCGTCACCAGGTCCGTGTATACTCTCCACACGGCGCGTTACGTCCTTTGCGGCCTCGCGGGTCGTAGTGATGATTAGGTCCTCAGCGGGGTGGAAGTGGTCCACTATCCAAGTGGTTTTCCCACATCCTGGCACACCATTGACCCACTCGATCTCAGGCAACCTCCAGTTGGCCCAAGGATCGTACTCCACACCGAGTATTGTTGGTTCGTCCAGGGTTTCAGCCATAGCCAGTACACGGTCATCTAACATTGTCTCCGTTGCACGCGTCATGACCACGACATCAGCACCACCTCCAACGTTTACGTACTTCAACTCGCCCGGCGCTCCACCTTCCGTCTCCACCCGAGGCACGAAACCGTTTCGACCGTATGCAACCATGTGCGGCACGGCGTATGCCTTTGGCGGGAACAAAACGACGCCGTGTACGTTGTCGTATATCAAACCGGCTTCAGCTTTAAGTTTCGCCTCTAAAAGAGGCAGGGCATTACGCTGGTACGCATCAAGAATATCCGCACATACGCCCCGGTTGATTTGCAGCGTTGCTTTCGTCAGTGCCAGAAACTCCTGGTACGCGTTATACATGTGCTCCTTAGGCGTAGTCGCAACGATATAGCGCGGTGGTTCTATTTGCCCTTTGTCAAGTCCGGTGAGTTTTGGGAAAGCGTTATAGCGGATGAATTCACGCGCCATTCCCGGGGTGTCACGCCCTCTAAACGCATCAAGTGCGTTAGTCACTATTCGGTCCCCGCGTGATGCGGCGACCTTCCGTGCCATTGCGCTTCTCGTTATCGGCACCACCGCGGCCACGCGTTCCGCCGTGCGCGCCACCACTTTAGCAAGCTCGACGTTCTCTCGTTTGTCGTTCGCCTGTTCCTCACGCACCTTCCGTTCGTCATCTTTCCTTTTGGCAACAGCGTCTTCAGTCGCGCGCTCAGATCTACTAACGTCCCGCGTACCGTCCAGCGACCTCGTAAGCGGCGAGCGTGGCTCCTCGCTGTCCATAAAGGACAGAGAGGTGCCCCGCGCCTCATACAAATTGATAAAGATTTTCTTGGAGGCCCGCTTGACATCAGCGTATACTCCCACGGGTGCGGTTATAGCACCTATCGCCATCGAGTCGACCGATATAAGTATCGGCCCACCCGAATCAGTTAACGCGACCAACAAACGCCCCGCCTCCAAGAAGTCGCCAACGCCGCGCACTCCCAGGAACAATAGGTGCTTACTCTTATAATGGCTAAGTCGCATCAAACCCAGGCCTGCAACCATGACTTCAGGTAACGCGGTGTACTGCGACCTCTCCATACTCGCGCGGTCCGTACTGCCGTTCACCAAAGCGCCGAAACCCTCAGACATATACACCTTACCGTCGCCCGAGTCATCAGCGAACACAATGCCCAACCTCTCCGCCTCACCCGACATGAACAACGCCGTGGTACGCCGTTTCAGTCCAGCGGCACCCCATTTAGTGGCCAGATCGCGCACCGCTTGAGACTTCTTAAGAATTCTGATTTATCAAGCTGAACCTTAAGATTGGCTTTACGGAGAGTTTCAAATACTTTTTTCAAACGAACAAGATGTTCCGGGAAAGTCGAGGAGAAGATGATTATATCATCTAGATATATAAGACAATGGGTTCCTTGAATTCCTTTCAATATATTATCCATTGCTCTCTGAAAACTTGCTGGGGCGGTTTTTAAACCAAACGTTTAACCTTTCGTATGCCGGAGAGGCTCGAACAATTGTACCCGTCGTATGCCTTGTGCCGGATCCGTACCTCTACTAGGCGTATGCCGGGCGGGCGCGCGCGCTTGTACCCCCCGTCTGCCGGGAGTTTACGTGAATAGAGAGCGCAACCGGAGAGGTTCACGTTTTTGGATTGTAATGCATATAATTCTTAGATACACATAAAACATTTATGTTTTTCTGGAAGCTAGTTAAATAACGAACCGCAAATTCTACACTTTATAACGAATACATGTCTTATTTACTTTTTACAGGACCTCAAACCCAAAAATTTAGATGAAACCACACCTTTGCCAGAAAATAATTATTTACATAAACATAATACTTTACGATTTGAGTTGTTTTTATTTTCCCTGACTAAGAAACGTCTAAGCTACCATTTGAGCTAAAATAATCAATCAGTTTTGTAGCAATATAGTTTATATTTTGAAGTAGAATATTGCATATCGGATTCACAATTCCGCCATTTTACGGTTGCACAAGTTGAACTTTTCGATACTCGTATCGAAGAAACGATCAGTCCTTAGTAGTTGTAACCATTTATTTGAGTAAACTGACTATTCTTGTTCATATTTAGCTCATAAAAATAAGCGATAACTAAATAAAATAAAGTCTACATCGAATAAACTGAGGACAAGGGCTCTTCACCAAGCTAGGAGTTTATAATAAATTTACTAAGATTCTGACTTCTAGATTGTCTCTGTCCCATAAGTGTGGTACCGTTGTAAAGAAGACAAAAGCGGCTTTCTATTGGTTCATCATAACACCTACGACCACATACAAAATATTTAAAATAACGGTACACAACAATTGCGTTCTCAACTATTCAAAAACCGTAGATGGTATGCATGTGTGCGTGAACGAGTCATTCTGCTCATTTGCCTTGTGACGGATCCGGGCAAGTATAGAGAGTCGTTCTCTGCCTAGTGACGGATCCGTACCCACATAGAAAACCGTCATCTGCCTGGTGCCGGATCCGTCCAGACATACAGGATGCTCCCTTTTGTAAAATAAAATGAAGTAAGGCCAACGAGAAGAAGTAAATTGTGACAAAAAGAAAAAATGTGAGATAAGGAATTAAAGAAAGGTCATACATGGGTCAACATTTTTTTCGTTGTCCGATGCATAAAACTCGAAGTTACCTTTTTTTGGGGCAAAAAATAATACAACCTCATTTTTTTAGCATTACCTACAAAAAAATGTGACAAAAAAACGTGTCTTTTTCTCGTTATATTATGTCCTAAATACGTCGTAAATGGCTCGCATTGCGTAGGTGACATCTAGGGGGTTGCGGTGAGTGCACACTAACTGCTTAGTTATTCCTGTCACGGCGTCAGGCTTCTCGTACGACAATGGGAAGCAATTCTTTCGGTCAATATAAGGTATCTGGTTGACATCCCCTATCAAGACCAGCTTACGTGCCTGTGTCAACCGGCACGCCATCACTACAGCACCAAAGTGGTTCATAAGCGCCTCGTCGAACAGCAGACGTCTCACCTCCATCCCCTTGTCAAGTTGTACCCCGTTAACAAGTACAGACGCCAGAGTCCGTACCCTGCTTGCGCGCCCACCGTCACCAGGTCCGTGTATACTCTCCACACGGCGCGTTACGTCCTTTGCGGCCTCGCGGGTCGTAGTGATGATTAGGTCCTCAGCGGGGTGGAAGTGGTCCACTATCCAAGTGGTTTTCCCACATCCTGGCACACCATTGACCCACTCGATCTCAGGCAACCTCCAGTTGGCCCAAGGATCGTACTCCACACCGAGTATTGTTGGTTCGTCCAGGGTTTCAGCCATAGCCAGTACACGGTCATCTAACATTGTCTCCGTTGCACGCGTCATGACCACGACATCAGCACCACCTCCAACGTTTACGTACTTCAACTCGCCCGGCGCTCCACCTTCCGTCTCCACCCGAGGCACGAAACCGTTTCGACCGTATGCAACCATGTGCGGCACGGCGTATGCCTTTGGCGGGAACAAAACGACGCCGTGTACGTTGTCGTATATCAAACCGGCTTCAGCTTTAAGTTTCGCCTCTAAAAGAGGCAGGGCATTACGCTGGTACGCATCAAGAATATCCGCACATACGCCCCGGTTGATTTGCAGCGTTGCTTTCGTCAGTGCCAGAAACTCCTGGTACGCGTTATACATGTGCTCCTTAGGCGTAGTCGCAACGATATAGCGCGGTGGTTCTATTTGCCCTTTGTCAAGTCCGGTGAGTTTTGGGAAAGCGTTATAGCGGATGAATTCACGCGCCATTCCCGGGGTGTCACGCCCTCTAAACGCATCAAGTGCGTTAGTCACTACTCGGTCCCCGCGTGATGCGGCGACCTTCCGTGCCATTGCGCTTCTCGTTATCGGCACCACCGCGGCCACGCGTTCCGCCGTGCGCGCCACCACTTTAGCAAGCTCGACGTTCTCTCGTTTGTCGTTCGCCTGTTCCTCACGCACCTTCCGTTCGTCATCTTTCCTTTTGGCAACAGCGTCTTCAGTCGCGCGCTCAGATCTACTAACGTCCCGCGTACCGTCCAGCGACCTCGTAAGCGGCGAGCGTGGCTCCTCGCTGTCCATAAAGGACAGAGAGGTGCCCCGCGCCTCATACAAATTGATAAAGATTTTCTTGGAGGCCCGCTTGACATCAGCGTATACTCCCACGGGTGCGGTTATAGCACCTATCGCCATCGAGTCGACCGATATAAGTATCGGCCCACCCGAATCAGTTAACGCGACCAACAAACGCCCCGCCTCCAAGAAGTCGCCAACGCCGCGCACTCCCAGGAACAATAGGTGCTTACTCTTATAATGGCTAAGTCGCATCAAACCCAGGCCTGCAACCATGACTTCAGGTAACGCGGTGTACTGCGACCTCTCCATACTCGCGCGGTCCGTACTGCCGTTCACCAAAGCGCCGAAACCCTCAGACATATACACCTTACCGTCGCCCGAGTCATCAGCGAACACAATGCCCAACCTCTCCGCCTCACCCGACATGAACAACGCCGTGGTACGCCGTTTCAGTCCAGCGGCACCCCATTTAGTGGCCAGATCGCGCACCGCTTGAGACTTCTTAAGAATTCTGATTTATCAAGCTGAACCTTAAGATTGGCTTTACGGAGAGTTTCAAATACTTTTTTCAAACGAACAAGATGTTCCGGGAAAGTCGAGGAGAAGATGATTATATCATCTAGATATATAAGACAATGGGTTCCTTGAATTCCTTTCAATATATTATCCATTGCTCTCTGAAAACTTGCTGGGGCGGTTTTTAAACCAAACGTTTAACCTTTCGTATGCCGGAGAGGCTCGAACAATTGTACCCGTCGTATGCCTTGTGCCGGATCCGTACCTCTACTAGGCGTATACCGGGCGGGCGCGCGCGCTTGTACCCCCCGTCTGCCGGGAGTTTACGTGAATAGAGAGCGCAACCGGAGAGGTTCACGTTTTTGGATTGTAATGCATATAATTCTTAGATACACATAAAACATTTATGTTTTTCTGGAAGCTAGTTAAATAACGAACCGCAAATTCTACACTTTATAACGAATACATGTCTTATTTACTTTTTACAGGACCTCAAACCCAAAAATTTAGATGAAACCACACCTTTGCCAGAAAATAATTATTTACATAAACATAATACTTTACGATTTGAGTTGTTTTTATTTTCCCTGACTAAGAAACGTTTAAGCTACCATTTGAGCTAAAATAATCAATCAGTTTTGTAGCAATATAGTTTATATTTTGAAGTAGAATATTGCATATCGGATTCACAATTCCGCCATTTTACGGTTGCACAAGTTGAACTTTTCGATACTCGTATCGAAGAAACGATCAGTCCTTAGTAGTTGTAACCATTTATTTGAGTAAACTGACTATTCTTGTTCATATTTAGCTCATAAAAATAAGCGATAACTAAATAAAATAAAGTCTACATCGAATAAACTGAGGACAAGGGCTCTTCACCAAGCTAGGAGTTTATAATAAATTTACTAAGATTCTGACTTCTAGATTGTCTCTGTCCCATAAGTGTGGTACCGTTGTAAAGAAGACAAAAGCGGCTTTCTATTGGTTCATCATAACACCTACGACCACATACAAAATATTTAAAATAACGGTACACAAAAATTGCGTTCTCAACTATTCAAAAACCGTAGATGGTATGCATGTGTGCGTGAACGAGTCATTCCGCTCATTTGCCTTGTGACGGATCCGGGCAAGTATAGAGAGTCGTTCTCTGCCTAGTGACGGATCCGTACCCACATAGAAAACCGTCATCTGCCTGGTGCCGGATCCGTCCAGACATACAGGATGCTCCCTTTTGTAAAATAAAATGAAGTAAGGCCAACGAGAAGAAGTAAATTGTGACAAAAAGAAAAAATGTGAGATAAGGAATTAAAGAAAGGTCATACATGGGTCAACATTTTTTTCGTTGTCCGATGCATAAAACTCGAAGAGTTACCTTTTTTTGGGGCAAAAAATAATACAACCTCATTTTTTTAGCATTACCTACAAAAAAATGTGACAAAAAAACGTGTCTTTTTCTCGTTATATTATGTCCTAAATACGTCGTAAATGGCTCGCATTGCGTAGGTGACATCTAGGGGGTTGCGGTGAGTGCACACTAACTGCTTAGTTATTCCTGTCACGGCGTCAGGCTTCTCGTACGACAATGGGAAGCAATTCTTTCGGTCAATATAAGGTATCTGGTTGACATCCCCTATCAAGACCAGCTTACGTGCCTGTGTCAACCGGCACGCCATCACTACAGCACCAAAGTGGTTCATAAGCGCCTCGTCGAACAGCAGACGTCTCACCTCCATCCCCTTGTCAAGTTGTACCCCGTTAACAAGTACAGACGCCAGAGTCCGTACCCTGCTTGCGCGCCCACCGTCACCAGGTCCGTGTATACTCTCCACACGGCGCGTTACGTCCTTTGCGGCCTCGCGGGTCGTAGTGATGATTAGGTCCTCAGCGGGGTGGAAGTGGTCCACTATCCAAGTGGTTTTCCCACATCCTGGCACACCATTGACCCACTCGATCTCAGGCAACCTCCAGTTGGCCCAAGGATCGTACTCCACACCGAGTATTGTTGGTTCGTCCAGGGTTTCAGCCATAGCCAGTACACGGTCATCTAACATTGTCTCCGTTGCACGCGTCATGACCACGACATCAGCACCACCTCCAACGTTTACGTACTTCAACTCGCCCGGCGCTCCACCTTCCGTCTCCACCCGAGGCACGAAACCGTTTCGACCGTATGCAACCATGTGCGGCACGGCGTATGCCTTTGGCGGGAACAAAACGACGCCGTGTACGTTTTCGTATATCAAACCGGCTTCAGCTTTAAGTTTCGCCTCTAAAAGAGGCAGGGCATTACGCTGGTACGCATCAAGAATATCCGCACATACGCCCCGGTTGATTTGCAGCGTTGCTTTCGTCAGTGCCAGAAACTCCTGGTACGCGTTATACATGTGCTCCTTAGGCGTAGTCGCAACGATATAGCGCGGTGGTTCTATTTGCCCTTTGTCAAGTCCGGTGAGTTTTGGGAAAGCGTTATAGCGGATGAATTCACGCGCCATTCCCGGGGTGTCACGCCCTCTAAACGCATCAAGTGCGTTAGTCACTACTCGGTCCCCGCGTGATGCGGCGACCTTCCGTGCCATTGCGCTTCTCGTTATCGGCACCACCGCGGCCACGCGTTCCGCCGTGCGCGCCACCACTTTAGCAAGCTCGACGTTCTCTCGTTTGTCGTTCGCCTGTTCCTCACGCACCTTCCGTTCGTCATCTTTCCTTTTGGCAACAGCGTCTTCAGTCGCGCGCTCAGATCTACTAACGTCCCGCGTACCGTCCAGCGACCTCGTAAGCGGCGAGCGTGGCTCCTCGCTGTCCATAAAGGACAGAGAGGTGCCCCGCGCCTCATACAAATTGATAAAGATTTTCTTGGAGGCCCGCTTGACATCAGCGTATACTCCCACGGGTGCGGTTATAGCACCTATCGCCATCGAGTCGACCGATATAAGTATCGGCCCACCCGAATCAGTTAACGCGACCAACAAACGCCCCGCCTCCAAGAAGTCGCCAACGCCGCGCACTCCCAGGAACAATAGGTGCTTACTCTTATAATGGCTAAGTCGCATCAAACCCAGGCCTGCAACCATGACTTCAGGTAACGCGGTGTACTGCGACCTCTCCATACTCGCGCGGTCCGTACTGCCGTTCACCAAAGCGCCGAAACCCTCAGACATATACACCTTACCGTCGCCCGAGTCATCAGCGAACACAATGCCCAACCTCTCCGCCTCACCCGACATGAACAACGCCGTGGTACGCCGTTTCAGTCCAGCGGCACCCCATTTAGTGGCCAGATCGCGCACCGCTTGAGACTTCTTAAGAATTCTGATTTATCAAGCTGAACCTTAAGATTGGCTTTACGGAGAGTTTCAAATACTTTTTTCAAACGAACAAGATTGTGAGCGACGCAATTACAGTTTTATAAACTACCTTTTATTTATTTGTCAAAGCTAGGGGCGCGCGGAGAGAGCGAGATGCGCGGGAGGGGTGCGACCGTTACTTTACCTCACCGTAGCAAATTTAAACCAGTCGATATACGCTAATGCACTCGCCGCACGCTCCTCCAGCTAGTAATTTTGTCTATGTACCGACCATTTCCAAAAATATAAGTTTGTCGCGTAATTTGCCTATTTTTTCATCGTGAATCGAACCCTGAACGCTACAAAGTGGTCTTCGAACCGAATCTTGATGTATTTCACGCCGCCGTCGAAAAATATGGTTAAAACACGCAGCACCGTAAGGAAAGAACAAGAAGAAAATAAAGTTACTGCTACTGAGGTCGACCCAGGCAAGGCAAGTACAAGTGCAGCTCCAGATGTTGAAGAAAAAGTGCAACCTGACAAAACAATAGTGATAGATGCCGGAAGTGTTAAGTCCGAGATGCCAAAACCGAATGAGCCTACCTTCCAAAAGTCTTTGTCAAGAAAATCTTCATCATCCTCCGTCGCAGCACGCAAAAAGAAGCTGGAATTACAAGCGGCCGAGGCAAAAGCACGAATTGAAATGCAGCTTATCGATAAACGCTTAGAAGCGGACCTTGCTGAATTAGAAGAAGAATACAGTCCACAGTCTTCAGTTACCGATAAACAAAGTGATGTTGCTAGATGGGTAGAACGCAGCCAAATAGAATTGGAGTCACAGCATGCCACCAAGCAGGACGAAACTTCAGGTGTGCTGTGCCCGCCGGCGAACATGGACGCCGGCACTGATGGTCCAATTCAACAGTTAGCCTGTGTACTTAAGGATATGATAACTACCTCTGCATGCAACAGCAACAATAATAATAATTTACTTACCCGCATCAGCACACCCAAGGATCTGCCGCTGTTTGCTGGTGACTCAATGGAATGGCTCCAGTTTAAAATGGCCTACGAAGAATCCACCCGATTGTGTCAATTTAGTGATTCGGAGAACTTGTGGCGCCTACGAAAGTGCCTTCGTGGCGCAGCCAAGGATGCTGTCCAGGCGTTACTTATCACGGCTACTTCTCCTGAAATACTTATATCCACGCTGGAACTGCAGTTCGGGAACCCAGATGGAATCTTGTCTCGTATAAGGCAAGAAATCAAGAAGTTAAATCCAGTGTCTACAGAATATCACAAAGACATTATTGTGTTTTCAAACAAAATAAAAAATTACGTCGCCGCTGTGCGTGCCCTTGGCCGTGAAAATCACCTTGAAGATTCGAGTCTAATTACCGTTGTGTTATCAAAACTGCCTACAATCCTGTTGTCTAAATGGGCTGACTACAGTTACTCACACAACACTGAAAGTACCACGACTAGACTCGACCAACTATCGGATTTCCTAAACCAAGAAGCCGTTAAAATATCTAAGTGCAGTGTCGCGTTAATAAACACACCAAAGGACAATTATAGGCGTAAATATGCGGACAATAATGCTAACTCACAAACAATCTTACTGCAAAGTCAACAAAGTTATTCAAAGTGCCGTTATTGTCATGGACCTAATCACAATCTATCTGACTGTAAAAAATTCAAGAAGTCATTAAGAAAAGATCGCTGGAGTTATGTTAAACGGTTCGGACTATGTTATAAGTGCTTATTACGTCATCACGATCGACAGATGTGCCCGGCACCCGTGTGCGATATTGATAACTGCGGCCTGGCGCATCATCGCTTGTTACATTTCGTGCCTAGTGAAAGACAATACGAGAACAATAACAACAGTGCTGTCCAAGTGACAGAGATTGAGACTGAATCTGATCCCCAAGTAGTGGCCCACATGAAATCATCTTCGAAAGTTTTATTAAAAGTAGTGCCGGTAAATATCCACGGACCGCGCGGTGTAATTAGTACTAGTTGTCTCCTTGACGATGGATCTTCTGTGACTGTAATAAGTGCCAAACTCGCAGAGCGGGTGGGGTTGCGCGGCCGCCGCGAGTGTATGCGTGTGCGTGGCGCATGGGACAACACTGAACTAGTGTGCGACTCCTACCTGGTCGATTTATCTTTATCTAACCGAGATGGACAAATGTTTACGATTAATGCGCGAAGTGTTAATGAACTTAATTTACCTAGTCAAGGCCTGAACTTAGTGAACTGTGATAACTTTATGCACTTGCAAAGACTAAAAAATGACTTATGTTGTGAACAATTAAAACCCGAGATTTTGATAGGACAAGACAATTACCAACTACTGTTGCCGTTGGAAGTTGTCACTGGCAATCCTCACGAACCTTGTGCCACACGATCACCGCTTGGTTGGTGTTTGCACGGAAGGGCTCCTGTGCGTATGACGTCATCTGCGCACGCGCCTCAGCCTCACTCAACATTGTTTATCTGCGATAGTGACGTCAGCGATGACGTGGCTGAGAACAAACGATTGCTGCAAATTTTACATGAAGATGTTCGTCGGTCCTTCACATTCGACTCATTGGGCGTCAGTAGCAAGCCACGTGAGAACCACAACGACGTATGTGCCCTGGAAAAGTTAGACAAAACTTCTAAACCGGTTAATGGGCGATGGTACGTCGGATTACCCTGGAAGAATGAAGATTGCGTGATGCCAGACTCCTTTCCTCACGCACTGTCACGACTCAAATCAGTGGAGAGAAAGATGGAGAAATGCGAAGGGTACAAAGACAGATACAACGATCGCGTCCAGCATTTGTTCGACAACGATTACGCACAGGAATTGCACGATACTGAGGCAACTAGCAAATCATGGTACCTCCCTCATTTTGGAGTGGATAATAAAAACAAGAAGCGCCTGCGTCTCGTATTTGATTGTGCTGCCCAAACTAACGGATTGTCGCTGAACGATTACATTCTTAAGGGCCCGGACCTACTGAGGTCACTGTTTGGAATAATGCTACGGTTCCGAGAGCAAAGAATTGGTGTAACCGGCGACATAAAAGATATGTTCCTGAGGGTGAAAATAAGAGAAGAAGACCGAGATGCGCTACGATTTTTATATAGAAGCGAACCTAAGGGACCCGTGAAGACATATGTCATGACTTCTCTTATATTTGGAGCTACATGCAGTCCCTTTGTAGCCCAATACATTAAAAATAAAAACGCTGAGCGTTTTGAACCAACGATGATGCCTGCATGTCAAGCTATATACAACCAACACTACGTTGATGATTATATAGACAGCGTCCCGGACGAGAAAACTGCAATCGAGTTGATAAGAGATATAAAAACAATTCATCAGCAAGGTGGCTTCGAATTACGTAACTGGACTTCTAATAGTAAACAAGTTCTCGAGTCTATGCCAAAAGAAACTCTCGGCGAAGCGGCAGTAAAGTTCAAAATCGGAGAGCAATATGAAAGCGAACGAACACTTGGGTTGATCTGGTTTCCACATGAAGATGCACTGGGATTCGATGTTTCTTTTAAGAAGATCCCTGAAAGCATAATTAACGGAACACAACGGCCGACAAAGAGAGACATGTTACGTGTTGTTATGTCCATATTTGACGTCTACGGTTTTTTATCTCCGTTTACTATTAATGGGAAAATTATTTTACAACAATGTTGGCAACAAAATATCGATTGGAACGACCAAATACCAGATTCATTATACGAAAAATGGTGCAAGTGGATAAGTTGTCTGAAATCATTACACAACATAAGGCTACCCCGATATTACTACAATGCAGCGAACACGGGGGTGAACGAGCCCGATTCGAACCCGGCGGCCGCCACGACCAGTCAGCGAGATAACGCGCCCGCGCCGGTGCGCCCGCTTACGTCACAGCCTCAGAGGGTCCGAATCGATGCTGCTGCCGAAGTGTCACCTGAAACTAAAAGACCGATAATTCTAGACGGGCGAGATTACATAACCAGATTGATCGTTAAATCTTACCATGTCAGCGCTGCTCACGAGAACCAGGAGTCTGTAGTGAATAACCTAAAACAAAAATATTGGATTATTAAAATTCGTCCTACTGTTAAAAATGTTGCCTCTAAATGTATGATCTGCAGAATTAAGAAGAGTAGACCTGAAATCCCAAGAATGGGTAACTTACCTGAAGCACGGATGGCTCATCACCAGCGACCCTATACTTTCTGTGGAATTGACCTGTTTGGACCGTATGAAGTTACGATTGGGAGACGACGGGAGAAGAGGTACGGAGTGATATTCACGTGCCTCACCGTACGAGCCATTCATTTAGAGACGGTTGCTTCTCTCACGACCGATTCCTTGATTATGGCCCTACGACGTATGGCCGCGAGGAGGGGATGGCCGAAGCAAATTTTCTCTGACAACGGTACGAATCTCCGTGGCGCCGATGTTGAACTGAAAAAGGCAATTCAGGAACTGAAAAATGACGAAGAGCTTCATAACACAGCTATCAATCATGGGACTAAATGGACCTTCATTCCGGCCGCAAGCCCACACTGGGGTGGGGCATGGGAACGGCTCATTAAGAGCGTAAAGAGCTCGCTGAAAGTCGTCCTGAAAGAACGCGCACCTAGGGAGGAGACCTTTAACACTTTCCTCGCTGAGGTGGAAAATATTGTTAACAGCCGACCCCTAACCCACGTCTCTGTCGAAACTGGAAGCAGAGAAACACTGACCCCAAACCACTTTCTCTTGGGGTCATCGTCGAACTTACCTCAGATGGGCATTTTCGATGACTCTGAGTTTTATCTACGGAAACAATGGCGGATCGCGCAAAGGCTTGCCGATTCATATTGGAAACGATGGGTGCGAGAAGTGTTGCCCGATATGCTACCACGACAGAAATGGAACAAGGAGCAAAGGCCCTTACAAGTGGGAGACCTAGTTTTTGTCGTCGACCCTGATGGACTCCGAAATATTTGGCCGCGAGGCATTGTCGAGCAAACTTTACCCGGCAGAGACGGGCGAACCAGAATGGTTAAGATAAGGACGAAAACAGGTGTCCTTACCCGATCCGCCGCGCGCGTCGCTCGGATACCTATTGGAGAAGAGTGCTGCTAGAACAGCACTGGGGTGGGGCATGTGAGCGACGCAATTACAGTTTTATAAACTACCTTTTATTTATTTGTCAAAGCTAGGGGCGCGCGGAGAGAGCGAGATGCGCGGGAGGGGTGCGACCGTTACTTTACCTCACCGTAGCAAATTTAAACCAGTCGATATACGCTAATGCACTCGCCGCACGCTCCTCCAGCTAGTATTTTTTTTTTTTTTTTTTTTTTTTTTTTTTTTTTTTTTTTTTTTTTTTTTTTTAATATTACAAAAATACCTTAACATTACAAAACATAATTCAACGACGAACAAAATTGTAAACAGAGAGACCTAATGCAATGTAAGAAATCATGCCAGATAAAGTGGACAAAAATCCTAAACCTGAAGTGAGCTTACTCCAAACAGATGCTACAGGGCGTGATTCTTCATAGGCTTGATTTGATTCTTCTTTTTCAGCAATTGACTCCTCTACATGTACCTCTTTCCCTTGAAATTTGAATTTGGATCCAATGGTATAATCTATAGTCCCATTAACATCAAATGGCTTCAAAATTGTAGGGTTTAAATCTTGAGAGCAGAACTTCATTGTTGGGTGGTGGAACTCTTTTTCTTTGCAGTCTGCTGACTTTTTACAACTACATGCTTCATACACGTTGTTATCCAATGGTCTCACAAAAAGATTGGAAGAGAGAACCCCATCTAGAATTTTGGGGTTTGACATTGACAGTTTTGACACTACACTCAAAATGAAGTCTTGCATTTTCTTGAGCCTTTGAGAAAACAAGTAAGTATTATAGTTGTCTTTTTCTTCGTTTACTATAAAAGCATCACGAACGAAATAGGTGCTTACTCTTATAATGGCTAAGTCGCATCAAACCCAGGCCTGCAACCATGACTTCAGGTAACGCGGTGTACTGCGACCTCTCCATACTCGCGCGGTCCGTACTGCCGTTCACCAAAGCGCCGAAACCCTCAGACATATACACCTTACCGTCGCCCGAGTCATCAGCGAACACAATGCCCAACCTCTCCGCCTCACCCGACATGAACAACGCCGTGGTACGCCGTTTCAGTCCAGCGGCACCCCATTTAGTGGCCAGATCGCGCACCGCTTGAGACTTCTTAAGAATTCTGATTTATCAAGCTGAACCTTAAGATTGGCTTTACGGAGAGTTTCAAATACTTTTTTCAAACGAACAAGATGTTCCGGGAAAGTCGAGGAGAAGATGATTATATCATCTAGATATATAAGACAATGGGTTCCTTGAATTCCTTTCAATATATTATCCATTGCTCTCTGAAAACTTGCTGGGGCGGTTTTTAAACCAAACGTTTAACCTTTCGTATGCCGGAGAGGCTCGAACAATTGTACCCGTCGTATGCCTTGTGCCGGATCCGTACCTCTACTAGGCGTATACCGGGCGGGCGCGCGCGCTTGTACCCCCCGTCTGCCGGGAGTTTACGTGAATAGAGAGCGCAACCGGAGAGGTTCACGTTTTTGGATTGTAATGCATATAATTCTTAGATACACATAAAACATTTATGTTTTTCTGGAAGCTAGTTAAATAACGAACCGCAAATTCTACACTTTATAACGAATACATGTCTTATTTACTTTTTACAGGACCTCAAACCCAAAAATTTAGATGAAACCACACCTTTGCCAGAAAATAATTATTTACATAAACATAATACTTTACGATTTGAGTTGTTTTTATTTTCCCTGACTAAGAAACGTTTAAGCTACCATTTGAGCTAAAATAATCAATCAGTTTTGTAGCAATATAGTTTATATTTTGAAGTAGAATATTGCATATCGGATTCACAATTCCGCCATTTTACGGTTGCACAAGTTGAACTTTTCGATACTCGTATCGAAGAAACGATCAGTCCTTAGTAGTTGTAACCATTTATTTGAGTAAACTGACTATTCTTGTTCATATTTAGCTCATAAAAATAAGCGATAACTAAATAAAATAAAGTCTACATCGAATAAACTGAGGACAAGGGCTCTTCACCAAGCTAGGAGTTTATAATAAATTTACTAAGATTCTGACTTCTAGATTGTCTCTGTCCCATAAGTGTGGTACCGTTGTAAAGAAGACAAAAGCGGCTTTCTATTGGTTCATCATAACACCTACGACCACATACAAAATATTTAAAATAACGGTACACAAAAATTGCGTTCTCAACTATTCAAAAACCGTAGATGGTATGCATGTGTGCGTGAACGAGTCATTCCGCTCATTTGCCTTGTGACGGATCCGGGCAAGTATAGAGAGTCGTTCTCTGCCTAGTGACGGATCCGTACCCACATAGAAAACCGTCATCTGCCTGGTGCCGGATCCGTCCAGACATACAGGATGCTCCCTTTTGTAAAATAAAATGAAGTAAGGCCAACGAGAAGAAGTAAATTGTGACAAAAAGAAAAAATGTGAGATAAGGAATTAAAGAAAGGTCATACATGGGTCAACATTTTTTTCGTTGTCCGATGCATAAAACTCGAAGAGTTACCTTTTTTTGGGGCAAAAAATAATACAACCTCATTTTTTTAGCATTACCTACAAAAAAATGTGACAAAAAAACGTGTCTTTTTCTCGTTATATTATGTCCTAAATACGTCGTAAATGGCTCGCATTGCGTAGGTGACATCTAGGGGGTTGCGGTGAGTGCACACTAACTGCTTAGTTATTCCTGTCACGGCGTCAGGCTTCTCGTACGACAATGGGAAGCAATTCTTTCGGTCAATATAAGGTATCTGGTTGACATCCCCTATCAAGACCAGCTTACGTGCCTGTGTCAACCGGCACGCCATCACTACAGCACCAAAGTGGTTCATAAGCGCCTCGTCGAACAGCAGACGTCTCACCTCCATCCCCTTGTCAAGTTGTACCCCGTTAACAAGTACAGACGCCAGAGTCCGTACCCTGCTTGCGCGCCCACCGTCACCAGGTCCGTGTATACTCTCCACACGGCGCGTTACGTCCTTTGCGGCCTCGCGGGTCGTAGTGATGATTAGGTCCTCAGCGGGGTGGAAGTGGTCCACTATCCAAGTGGTTTTCCCACATCCTGGCACACCATTGACCCACTCGATCTCAGGCAACCTCCAGTTGGCCCAAGGATCGTACTCCACACCGAGTATTGTTGGTTCGTCCAGGGTTTCAGCCATAGCCAGTACACGGTCATCTAACATTGTCTCCGTTGCACGCGTCATGACCACGACATCAGCACCACCTCCAACGTTTACGTACTTCAACTCGCCCGGCGCTCCACCTTCCGTCTCCACCCGAGGCACGAAACCGTTTCGACCGTATGCAACCATGTGCGGCACGGCGTATGCCTTTGGCGGGAACAAAACGACGCCGTGTACGTTGTCGTATATCAAACCGGCTTCAGCTTTAAGTTTCGCCTCTAAAAGAGGCAGGGCATTACGCTGGTACGCATCAAGAATATCCGCACATACGCCCCGGTTGATTTGCAGCGTTGCTTTCGTCAGTGCCAGAAACTCCTGGTACGCGTTATACATGTGCTCCTTAGGCGTAGTCGCAACGATATAGCGCGGTGGTTCTATTTGCCCTTTGTCAAGTCCGGTGAGTTTTGGGAAAGCGTTATAGCGGATGAATTCACGCGCCATTCCCGGGGTGTCACGCCCTCTAAACGCATCAAGTGCGTTAGTCACTACTCGGTCCCCGCGTGATGCGGCGACCTTTCGTGGCATTGCGCTTCTCGTTATCGGCACCACCGCGGCCACGCGTTCCGCCGTGCGCGCCACCACTTTAGCAAGCTCGACGTTCTCTCGTTTGTCGTTCGCCTGTTCCTCACGCACCTTCCGTTCGTCATCTTTCCTTTTGGCAACAGCGTCTTCAGTCGCGCGCTCAGATCTACTAACGTCCCGCGTACCGTCCAGCGACCTCGTAAGCGGCGAGCGTGGCTCCTCGCTGTCCATAAAGGACAGAGAGGTGCCCCGCGCCTCATACAAATTGATAAAGATTTTCTTGGAGGCCCGCTTGACATCAGCGTATACTCCCACGGGTGCGGTTATAGCACCTATCGCCATCGAGTCGACCGATATAAGTATCGGCCCACCCGAATCAGTTAACGCGACCAACAAACGCCCCGCCTCCAAGAAGTCGCCAACGCCGCGCACTCCCAGGAACAATAGGTGCTTACTCTTATAATGGCTAAGTCGCATCAAACCCAGGCCTGCAACCATGACTTCAGGTAACGCGGTGTACTGCGACCTCTCCATACTCGCGCGGTCCGTACTGCCGTTCACCAAAGCGCCGAAACCCTCAGACATATACACCTTACCGTCGCCCGAGTCATCAGCGAACACAATGCCCAACCTCTCCGCCTCACCCGACATGAACAACGCCGTGGTACGCCGTTTCAGTCCAGCGGCACCCCATTTAGTGGCCAGATCGCGCACCGCTTGAGACTTCTTAAGAATTCTGATTTATCAAGCTGAACCTTAAGATTGGCTTTACGGAGAGTTTCAAATACTTTTTTCAAACGAACAAGATGTTCCGGGAAAGTCGAGGAGAAGATGATTATATCATCTAGATATATAAGACAATGGGTTCCTTGAATTCCTTTCAATATATTATCCATTGCTCTCTGAAAACTTGCTGGGGCGGTTTTTAAACCAAACGTTTAACCTTTCGTATGCCGGAGAGGCTCGAACAATTGTACCCGTCGTATGCCTTGTGCCGGATCCGTACCTCTACTAGGCGTATACCGGGCGGGCGCGCGCGCTTGTACCCCCCGTCTGCCGGGAGTTTACGTGAATAGAGAGCGCAACCGGAGAGGTTCACGTTTTTGGATTGTAATGCATATAATTCTTAGATACACATAAAACATTTATGTTTTTCTGGAAGCTAGTTAAATAACGAACCGCAAATTCTACACTTTATAACGAATACATGTCTTATTTACTTTTTACAGGACCTCAAACCCAAAAATTTAGATGAAACCACACCTTTGCCAGAAAATAATTATTTACATAAACATAATACTTTACGATTTGAGTTGTTTTTATTTTCCCTGACTAAGAAACGTTTAAGCTACCATTTGAGCTAAAATAATCAATCAGTTTTGTAGCAATATAGTTTATATTTTGAAGTAGAATATTGCATATCGGATTCACAATTCCGCCATTTTACGGTTGCACAAGTTGAACTTTTCGATACTCGTATCGAAGAAACGATCAGTCCTTAGTAGTTGTAACCATTTATTTGAGTAAACTGACTATTCTTGTTCATATTTAGCTCATAAAAATAAGCGATAACTAAATAAAATAAAGTCTACATCGAATAAACTGAGGACAAGGGCTCTTCACCAAGCTAGGAGTTTATAATAAATTTACTAAGATTCTGACTTCTAGATTGTCTCTGTCCCATAAGTGTGGTACCGTTGTAAAGAAGACAAAAGCGGCTTTCTATTGGTTCATCATAACACCTACGACCACATACAAAATATTTAAAATAACGCTACACAAAAATTGCGTTCTCAACTATTCAAAAACCGTAGATGGTATGCATGTGTGCGTGAACGAGTCATTCCGCTCATTTGCCTTGTGACGGATCCGGGCAAGTATAGAGAGTCGTTCTCTGCCTAGTGACGGATCCGTACCCACATAGAAAACCGTCATCTGCCTGGTGCCGGATCCGTCCAGACATACAGGATGCTCCCTTTTGTAAAATAAAATGAAGTAAGGCCAACGAGAAGAAGTAAATTGTGACAAAAAGAAAAAATGTGAGATAAGGAATTAAAGAAAGGTCATACATGGGTCAACATTTTTTTCGTTGTCCGATGCATAAAACTCGAAGAGTTACCTTTTTTTGGGGCAAAAAATAATACAACCTCATTTTTTTAGCATTACCTCCAAAAAAATGTGACAAAAAAACGTGTCTTTTTCTCGTTATATTATGTCCTAAATACGTCGTAAATGGCTCGCATTGCGTAGGTGACATCTAGGGGGTTGCGGTGAGTGCACACTAACTGCTTAGTTATTCCTGTCACGGCGTCAGGCTTCTCGTACGACAATGGGAAGCAATTCTTTCGGTCAATATAAGGTATCTGGTTGACATCCCCTATCAAGACCAGCTTACGTGCCTGTGTCAACCGGCACGCCATCACTACAGCACCAAAGTGGTTCATAAGCGCCTCGTCGAACAGCAGACGTCTCACCTCCATCCCCTTGTCAAGTTGTACCCCGTTAACAAGTACAGACGCCAGAGTCCGTACCCTGCTTGCGCGCCCACCGTCACCAGGTCCGTGTATACTCTCCACACGGCGCGTTACGTCCTTTGCGGCCTCGCGGGTCGTAGTGATGATTAGGTCCTCAGCGGGGTGGAAGTGGTCCACTATCCAAGTGGTTTTCCCACATCCTGGCACACCATTGACCCACTCGATCTCAGGCAACCTCCAGTTGGCCCAAGGATCGTACTCCACACCGAGTATTGTTGGTTCGTCCAGGGTTTCAGCCATAGCCAGTACACGGTCATCTAACATTGTCTCCGTTGCACGCGTCATGACCACGACATCAGCACCACCTCCAACGTTTACGTACTTCAACTCGCCCGGCGCTCCACCTTCCGTCTCCACCCGAGGCACGAAACCGTTTCGACCGTATGCAACCATGTGCGGCACGGCGTATGCCTTTGGCGGGAACAAAACGACGCCGTGTACGTTGTCGTATATCAAACCGGCTTCAGCTTTAAGTTTCGCCTCTAAAAGAGGCAGGGCATTACGCTGGTACGCATCAAGAATATCCGCACATACGCCCCGGTTGATTTGCAGCGTTGCTTTCGTCAGTGCCAGAAACTCCTGGTACGCGTTATACATGTGCTCCTTAGGCGTAGTCGCAACGATATAGCGCGGTGGTTCTATTTGCCCTTTGTCAAGTCCGGTGAGTTTTGGGAAAGCGTTATAGCGGATGAATTCACGCGCCATTCCCGGGGTGTCACGCCCTCTAAACGCATCAAGTGCGTTAGTCACTACTCGGTCCCCGCGTGATGCGGCGACCTTTCGTGGCATTGCGCTTCTCGTTATCGGCACCACCGCGGCCACGCGTTCCGCCGTGCGCGCCACCACTTTAGCAAGCTCGACGTTCTCTCGTTTGTCGTTCGCCTGTTCCTCACGCACCTTCCGTTCGTCATCTTTCCTTTTGGCAACAGCGTCTTCAGTCGCGCGCTCAGATCTACTAACGTCCCGCGTACCGTCCAGCGACCTCGTAAGCGGCGAGCGTGGCTCCTCGCTGTCCATAAAGGACAGAGAGGTGCCCCGCGCCTCATACAAATTGATAAAGATTTTCTTGGAGGCCCGCTTGACATCAGCGTATACTCCCACGGGTGCGGTTATAGCACCTATCGCCATCGAGTCGACCGATATAAGTATCGGCCCACCCGAATCAGTTAACGCGACCAACAAACGCCCCGCCTCCAAGAAGTCGCCAACGCCGCGCACTCCCAGGAACAATAGGTGCTTACTCTTATAATGGCTAAGTCGCATCAAACCCAGGCCTGCAACCATGACTTCAGGTAACGCGGTGTACTGCGACCTCTCCATACTCGCGCGGTCCGTACTGCCGTTCACCAAAGCGCCGAAACCCTCAGACATATACACCTTACCGTCGCCCGAGTCATCAGCGAACACAATGCCCAACCTCTCCGCCTCACCCGACATGAACAACGCCGTGGTACGCCGTTTCAGTCCAGCGGCACCCCATTTAGTGGCCAGATCGCGCACCGCTTGAGACTTCTTAAGAATTCTGATTTATCAAGCTGAACCTTAAGATTGGCTTTACGGAGAGTTTCAAATACTTTTTTCAAACGAACAAGATTGTGAGCGACGCAATTACAGTTTTATAAACTACCTTTTATTTATTTGTCAAAGCTAGGGGCGCGCGGAGAGAGCGAGATGCGCGGGAGGGGTGCGACCGTTACTTTACCTCACCGTAGCAAATTTAAACCAGTCGATATACGCTAATGCACTCGCCGCACGCTCCTCCAGCTAGTAATTTTGTCTATGTACCGACCATTTCCAAAAATATAAGTTTGTCGCGTAATTTGCCTATTTTTTCATCGTGAATCGAACCCTGAACGCTACAAAGTGGTCTTCGAACCGAATCTTGATGTATTTCACGCCGCCGTCGAAAAATATGGTTAAAACACGCAGCACCGTAAGGAAAGAACAAGAAGAAAATAAAGTTACTGCTACTGAGGTCGACCCAGGCAAGGCAAGTACAAGTGCAGCTCCAGATGTTGAAGAAAAAGTGCAACCTGACAAAACAATAGTGATAGATGCCGGAAGTGTTAAGTCCGAGATGCCAAAACCGAATGAGCCTACCTTCCAAAAGTCTTTGTCAAGAAAATCTTCATCATCCTCCGTCGCAGCACGCAAAAAGAAGCTGGAATTACAAGCGGCCGAGGCAAAAGCACGAATTGAAATGCAGCTTATCGATAAACGCTTAGAAGCGGACCTTGCTGAATTAGAAGAAGAATACAGTCCACAGTCTTCAGTTACCGATAAACAAAGTGATGTTGCTAGATGGGTAGAACGCAGCCAAATAGAATTGGAGTCACAGCATGCCACCAAGCAGGACGAAACTTCAGGTGTGCTGTGCCCGCCGGCGAACATGGACGCCGGCACTGATGGTCCAATTCAACAGTTAGCCTGTGTACTTAAGGATATGATAACTACCTCTGCATGCAACAGCAACAATAATAATAATTTACTTACCCGCATCAGCACACCCAAGGATCTGCCGCTGTTTGCTGGTGACTCAATGGAATGGCTCCAGTTTAAAATGGCCTACGAAGAATCCACCCGATTGTGTCAATTTAGTGATTCGGAGAACTTGTGGCGCCTACGAAAGTGCCTTCGTGGCGCAGCCAAGGATGCTGTCCAGGCGTTACTTATCACGGCTACTTCTCCTGAAATACTTATATCCACGCTGGAACTGCAGTTCGGGAACCCAGATGGAATCTTGTCTCGTATAAGGCAAGAAATCAAGAAGTTAAATCCAGTGTCTACAGAATATCACAAAGACATTATTGTGTTTTCAAACAAAATAAAAAATTACGTCGCCGCTGTGCGTGCCCTTGGCCGTGAAAATCACCTTGAAGATTCGAGTCTAATTACCGTTGTGTTATCAAAACTGCCTACAATCCTGTTGTCTAAATGGGCTGACTACAGTTACTCACACAACACTGAAAGTACCACGACTAGACTCGACCAACTATCGGATTTCCTAAACCAAGAAGCCGTTAAAATATCTAAGTGCAGTGTCGCGTTAATAAACACACCAAAGGACAATTATAGGCGTAAATATGCGGACAATAATGCTAACTCACAAACAATCTTACTGCAAAGTCAACAAAGTTATTCAAAGTGCCGTTATTGTCATGGACCTAATCACAATCTATCTGACTGTAAAAAATTCAAGAAGTCATTAAGAAAAGATCGCTGGAGTTATGTTAAACGGTTCGGACTATGTTATAAGTGCTTATTACGTCATCACGATCGACAGATGTGCCCGGCACCCGTGTGCGATATTGATAACTGCGGCCTGGCGCATCATCGCTTGTTACATTTCGTGCCTAGTGAAAGACAATACGAGAACAATAACAACAGTGCTGTCCAAGTGACAGAGATTGAGACTGAATCTGATCCCCAAGTAGTGGCCCACATGAAATCATCTTCGAAAGTTTTATTAAAAGTAGTGCCGGTAAATATCCACGGACCGCGCGGTGTAATTAGTACTAGTTGTCTCCTTGACGATGGATCTTCTGTGACTGTAATAAGTGCCAAACTCGCAGAGCGGGTGGGGTTGCGCGGCCGCCGCGAGTGTATGCGTGTGCGTGGCGCATGGGACAACACTGAACTAGTGTGCGACTCCTACCTGGTCGATTTATCTTTATCTAACCGAGATGGACAAATGTTTACGATTAATGCGCGAAGTGTTAATGAACTTAATTTACCTAGTCAAGGCCTGAACTTAGTGAACTGTGATAACTTTATGCACTTGCAAAGACTAAAAAATGACTTATGTTGTGAACAATTAAAACCCGAGATTTTGATAGGACAAGACAATTACCAACTACTGTTGCCGTTGGAAGTTGTCACTGGCAATCCTCACGAACCTTGTGCCACACGATCACCGCTTGGTTGGTGTTTGCACGGAAGGGCTCCTGTGCGTATGACGTCATCTGCGCACGCGCCTCAGCCTCACTCAACATTGTTTATCTGCGATAGTGACGTCAGCGATGACGTGGCTGAGAACAAACGATTGCTGCAAATTTTACATGAAGATGTTCGTCGGTCCTTCACATTCGACTCATTGGGCGTCAGTAGCAAGCCACGTGAGAACCACAACGACGTATGTGCCCTGGAAAAGTTAGACAAAACTTCTAAACTGGTTAATGGGCGATGGTACGTCGGATTACCCTGGAAGAATGAAGATTGCGTGATGCCAGACTCCTTTCCTCACGCACTGTCACGACTCAAATCAGTGGAGAGAAAGATGGAGAAATGCGAAGGGTACAAAGACAGATACAACGATCGCGTCCAGCATTTGTTCGACAACGATTACGCACAGGAATTGCACGATACTGAGGCAACTAGCAAATCATGGTACCTCCCTCATTTTGGAGTGGATAATAAAAACAAGAAGCGCCTGCGTCTCGTATTTGATTGTGCTGCCCAAACTAACGGATTGTCGCTGAACGATTACATTCTTAAGGGCCCGGACCTACTGAGGTCACTGTTTGGAATAATGCTACGGTTCCGAGAGCAAAGAATTGGTGTAACCGGCGACATAAAAGATATGTTCCTGAGGGTGAAAATAAGAGAAGAAGACCGAGATGCGCTACGATTTTTATATAGAAGCGAACCTAAGGGACCCGTGAAGACATATGTCATGACTTCTCTTATATTTGGAGCTACATGCAGTCCCTTTGTAGCCCAATACATTAAAAATAAAAACGCTGAGCGTTTTGAACCAACGATGATGCCTGCATGTCAAGCTATATACAACCAACACTACGTTGATGATTATATAGACAGCGTCCCGGACGAGAAAACTGCAATCGAGTTGATAAGAGATATAAAAACAATTCATCAGCAAGGTGGCTTCGAATTACGTAACTGGACTTCTAATAGTAAACAAGTTCTCGAGTCTATGCCAAAAGAAACTCTCGGCGAAGCGGCAGTAAAGTTCAAAATCGGAGAGCAATATGAAAGCGAACGAACACTTGGGTTGATCTGGTTTCCACATGAAGATGCACTGGGATTCGATGTTTCTTTTAAGAAGATCCCTGAAAGCATAATTAACGGAACACAACGGCCGACAAAGAGAGACATGTTACGTGTTGTTATGTCCATATTTGACGTCTACGGTTTTTTATCTCCGTTTACTATTAATGGGAAAATTATTTTACAACAATGTTGGCAACAAAATATCGATTGGAACGACCAAATACCAGATTCATTATACGAAAAATGGTGCAAGTGGATAAGTTGTCTGAAATCATTACACAACATAAGGCTACCCCGATATTACTACAATGCAGCGAACACGGGGGTGAACGAGCCCGATTCGAACCCGGCGGCCGCCACGACCAGTCAGCGAGATAACGCGCCCGCGCCGGTGCGCCCGCTTACGTCACAGCCTCAGAGGGTCCGAATCGATGCTGCTGCCGAAGTGTCACCTGAAACTAAAAGACCGATAATTCTAGACGGGCGAGATTACATAACCAGATTGATCGTTAAATCTTACCATGTCAGCGCTGCTCACGAGAACCAGGAGTCTGTAGTGAATAACCTAAAACAAAAATATTGGATTATTAAAATTCGTCCTACTGTTAAAAATGTTGCCTCTAAATGTATGATCTGCAGAATTAAGAAGAGTAGACCTGAAATCCCAAGAATGGGTAACTTACCTGAAGCACGGATGGCTCATCACCAGCGACCCTATACTTTCTGTGGAATTGACCTGTTTGGACCGTATGAAGTTACGATTGGGAGACGACGGGAGAAGAGGTACGGAGTGATATTCACGTGCCTCACCGTACGAGCCATTCATTTAGAGACGGTTGCTTCTCTCACGACCGATTCCTTGATTATGGCCCTACGACGTATGGCCGCGAGGAGGGGATGGCCGAAGCAAATTTTCTCTGACAACGGTACGAATCTCCGTGGCGCCGATGTTGAACTGAAAAAGGCAATTCAGGAACTGAAAAATGACGAAGAGCTTCATAACACAGCTATCAATCATGGGACTAAATGGACCTTCATTCCGGCCGCAAGCCCACACTGGGGTGGGGCATGGGAACGGCTCATTAAGAGCGTAAAGAGCTCGCTGAAAGTCGTCCTGAAAGAACGCGCACCTAGGGAGGAGACCTTTAACACTTTCCTCGCTGAGGTGGAAAATATTGTTAACAGCCGACCCCTAACCCACGTCTCTGTCGAAACTGGAAGCAGAGAAACACTGACCCCAAACCACTTTCTCTTGGGGTCATCGTCGAACTTACCTCAGATGGGCATTTTCGATGACTCTGAGTTTTATCTACGGAAACAATGGCGGATCGCGCAAAGGCTTGCCGATTCATATTGGAAACGATGGGTGCGAGAAGTGTTGCCCGATATGCTACCACGACAGAAATGGAACAAGGAGCAAAGGCCCTTACAAGTGGGAGACCTAGTTTTTGTCGTCGACCCTGATGGACTCCGAAATATTTGGCCGCGAGGCATTGTCGAGCAAACTTTACCCGGCAGAGACGGGCGAACCAGAATGGTTAAGATAAGGACGAAAACAGGTGTCCTTACCCGATCCGCCGCGCGCGTCGCTCGGATACCTATTGGAGAAGAGTGCTGCTAGAACAGCACTGGGGTGGGGCATGTGAGCGACGCAATTACAGTTTTATAAACTACCTTTTATTTATTTGTCAAAGCTAGGGGCGCGCGGAGAGAGCGAGATGCGCGGGAGGGGTGCGACCGTTACTTTACCTCACCGTAGCAAATTTAAACCAGTCGATATACGCTAATGCACTCGCCGCACGCTCCTCCAGCTAGTATTTTTTTTTTTTTTTTTTTTTTTTTTTTTTTTTTTTTTTTTTTTTTTTAATATTACAAAAATACCTTAACATTACAAAACATAATTCAACGACGAACAAAATTGTAAACAGAGAGACCTAATGCAATGTAAGAAATCATGCCAGATAAAGTGGACAAAAATCCTAAACCTGAAGTGAGCTTACTCCAAACAGATGCTACAGGGCGTGATTCTTCATAGGCTTGATTTGATTCTTCTTTTTCAGCAATTGACTCCTCTACATGTACCTCTTTCCCTTGAAATTTGGATCCAATGGTATAATCTATAGTCCCATTAACATCAAATGGCTTCAAAATTGTAGGGTTTAAATCTTGAGAGCAGAACTTCATTGTTGGGTGGTGGAACTCTTTTTCTTTGCAGTCTGCTGACTTTTTACAACTACATGCTTCATACACGTTGTTATCCAATGGTCTCACAAAAAGATTGGAAGAGAGAACCCCATCTAGAATTTTGGGGTTTGACATTGACAGTTTTGACACTACACTCAAAATGAAGTCTTGCATTTTCTTGAGCCTTTGAGAAAACAAGTAAGTATTATAGTTGTCTTTTTCTTCGTTTACTATAAAAGCATCACGAACGAAATAGGTGCTTACTCTTATAATGGCTAAGTCGCATCAAACCCAGGCCTGCAACCATGACTTCAGGTAACGCGGTGTACTGCGACCTCTCCATACTCGCGCGGTCCGTACTGCCGTTCACCAAAGCGCCGAAACCCTCAGACATATACACCTTACCGTCGCCCGAGTCATCAGCGAACACAATGCCCAACCTCTCCGCCTCACCCGACATGAACAACGCCGTGGTACGCCGTTTCAGTCCAGCGGCACCCCATTTAGTGGCCAGATCGCGCACCGCTTGAGACTTCTTAAGAATTCTGATTTATCAAGCTGAACCTTAAGATTGGCTTTACGGAGAGTTTCAAATACTTTTTTCAAACGAACAAGATGTTCCGGGAAAGTCGAGGAGAAGATGATTATATCATCTAGATATATAAGACAATGGGTTCCTTGAATTCCTTTCAATATATTATCCATTGCTCTCTGAAAACTTGCTGGGGCGGTTTTTAAACCAAACGTTTAACCTTTCGTATGCCGGAGAGGCTCGAACAATTGTACCCGTCGTATGCCTTGTGCCGGATCCGTACCTCTACTAGGCGTATACCGGGCGGGCGCGCGCGCTTGTACCCCCCGTCTGCCGGGAGTTTACGTGAATAGAGAGCGCAACCGGAGAGGTTCACGTTTTTGGATTGTAATGCATATAATTCTTAGATACACATAAAACATTTATGTTTTTCTGGAAGCTAGTTAAATAACGAACCGCAAATTCTACACTTTATAACGAATACATGTCTTATTTACTTTTTACAGGACCTCAAACCCAAAAATTTAGATGAAACCACACCTTTGCCAGAAAATAATTATTTACATAAACATAATACTTTACGATTTGAGTTGTTTTTATTTTCCCTGACTAAGAAACGTTTAAGCTACCATTTGAGCTAAAATAATCAATCAGTTTTGTAGCAATATAGTTTATATTTTGAAGTAGAATATTGCATATCGGATTCACAATTCCGCCATTTTACGGTTGCACAAGTTGAACTTTTCGATACTCGTATCGAAGAAACGATCAGTCCTTAGTAGTTGTAACCATTTATTTGAGTAAACTGACTATTCTTGTTCATATTTAGCTCATAAAAATAAGCGATAACTAAATAAAATAAAGTCTACATCGAATAAACTGAGGACAAGGGCTCTTCACCAAGCTAGGAGTTTATAATAAATTTACTAAGATTCTGACTTCTAGATTGTCTCTGTCCCATAAGTGTGGTACCGTTGTAAAGAAGACAAAAGCGGCTTTCTATTGGTTCATCATAACACCTACGACCACATACAAAATATTTAAAATAACGGTACACAAAAATTGCGTTCTCAACTATTCAAAAACCGTAGATGGTATGCATGTGTGCGTGAACGAGTCATTCCGCTCATTTGCCTTGTGACGGATCCGGGCAAGTATAGAGAGTCGTTCTCTGCCTAGTGACGGATCCGTACCCACATAGAAAACCGTCATCTGCCTGGTGCCGGATCCGTCCAGACATACAGGATGCTCCCTTTTGTAAAATAAAATGAAGTAAGGCCAACGAGAAGAAGTAAATTGTGACAAAAAGAAAAAATGTGAGATAAGGAATTAAAGAAAGGTCATACATGGGTCAACATTTTTTTCGTTGTCCGATGCATAAAACTCGAAGAGTTACCTTTTTTTGGGGCAAAAAATAATACAACCTCATTTTTTTAGCATTACCTACAAAAAAATGTGACAAAAAAACGTGTCTTTTTCTCGTTATATTATGTCCTAAATACGTCGTAAATGGCTCGCATTGCGTAGGTGACATCTAGGGGGTTGCGGTGAGTGCACACTAACTGCTTAGTTATTCCTGTCACGGCGTCAGGCTTCTCGTACGACAATGGGAAGCAATTCTTTCGGTCAATATAAGGTATCTGGTTGACATCCCCTATCAAGACCAGCTTACGTGCCTGTGTCAACCGGCACGCCATCACTACAGCACCAAAGTGGTTCATAAGCGCCTCGTCGAACAGCAGACGTCTCACCTCCATCCCCTTGTCAAGTTGTACCCCGTTAACAAGTACAGACGCCAGAGTCCGTACCCTGCTTGCGCGCCCACCGTCACCAGGTCCGTGTATACTCTCCACACGGCGCGTTACGTCCTTTGCGGCCTCGCGGGTCGTAGTGATGATTAGGTCCTCAGCGGGGTGGAAGTGGTCCACTATCCAAGTGGTTTTCCCACATCCTGGCACACCATTGACCCACTCGATCTCAGGCAACCTCCAGTTGGCCCAAGGATCGTACTCCACACCGAGTATTGTTGGTTCGTCCAGGGTTTCAGCCATAGCCAGTACACGGTCATCTAACATTGTCTCCGTTGCACGCGTCATGACCACGACATCAGCACCACCTCCAACGTTTACGTACTTCAACTCGCCCGGCGCTCCACCTTCCGTCTCCACCCGAGGCACGAAACCGTTTCGACCGTATGCAACCATGTGCGGCACGGCGTATGCCTTTGGCGGGAACAAAACGACGCCGTGTACGTTGTCGTATATCAAACCGGCTTCAGCTTTAAGTTTCGCCTCTAAAAGAGGCAGGGCATTACGCTGGTACGCATCAAGAATATCCGCACATACGCCCCGGTTGATTTGCAGCGTTGCTTTCGTCAGTGCCAGAAACTCCTGGTACGCGTTATACATGTGCTCCTTAGGCGTAGTCGCAACGATATAGCGCGGTGGTTCTATTTGCCCTTTGTCAAGTCCGGTGAGTTTTGGGAAAGCGTTATAGCGGATGAATTCACGCGCCATTCCCGGGGTGTCACGCCCTCTAAACGCATCAAGTGCGTTAGTCACTACTCGGTCCCCGCGTGATGCGGCGACCTTTCGTGGCATTGCGCTTCTCGTTATCGGCACCACCGCGGCCACGCGTTCCGCCGTGCGCGCCACCACTTTAGCAAGCTCGACGTTCTCTCGTTTGTCGTTCGCCTGTTCCTCACGCACCTTCCGTTCGTCATCTTTCCTTTTGGCAACAGCGTCTTCAGTCGCGCGCTCAGATCTACTAACGTCCCGCGTACCGTCCAGCGACCTCGTAAGCGGCGAGCGTGGCTCCTCGCTGTCCATAAAGGACAGAGAGGTGCCCCGCGCCTCATACAAATTGATAAAGATTTTCTTGGAGGCCCGCTTGACATCAGCGTATACTCCCACGGGTGCGGTTATAGCACCTATCGCCATCGAGTCGACCGATATAAGTATCGGCCCACCCGAATCAGTTAACGCGACCAACAAACGCCCCGCCTCCAAGAAGTCGCCAACGCCGCGCACTCCCAGGAACAATAGGTGCTTACTCTTATAATGGCTAAGTCGCATCAAACCCAGGCCTGCAACCATGACTTCAGGTAACGCGGTGTACTGCGACCTCTCCATACTCGCGCGGTCCGTACTGCCGTTCACCAAAGCGCCGAAACCCTCAGACATATACACCTTACCGTCGCCCGAGTCATCAGCGAACACAATGCCCAACCTCTCCGCCTCACCCGACATGAACAACGCCGTGGTACGCCGTTTCAGTCCAGCGGCACCCCATTTAGTGGCCAGATCGCGCACCGCTTGAGACTTCTTAAGAATTCTGATTTATCAAGCTGAACCTTAAGATTGGCTTTACGGAGAGTTTCAAATACTTTTTTCAAACGAACAAGATGTCCCGGGAAAGTCGAGGAGAAGATGATTATATCATCTAGATATATAAGACAATGGGTTCCTTGAATTCCTTTCAATATATTATCCATTGCTCTCTGAAAACTTGCTGGGGCGGTTTTTAAACCAAACGTTTAACCTTTCGTATGCCGGAGAGGCTCGAACAATTGTACCCGTCGTATGCCTTGTGCCGGATCCGTACCTCTACTAGGCGTATACCGGGCGGGCGCGCGCGCTTGTACCCCCCGTCTGCCGGGAGTTTACGTGAATAGAGAGCGCAACCGGAGAGGTTCACGTTTTTGGATTGTAATGCATATAATTCTTAGATACACATAAAACATTTATGTTTTTCTGGAAGCTAGTTAAATAACGAACCGCAAATTCTACACTTTATAACGAATACATGTCTTATTTACTTTTTACAGGACCTCAAACCCAAAAATTTAGATGAAACCACACCTTTGCCAGAAAATAATTATTTACATAAACATAATACTTTACGATTTGAGTTGTTTTTATTTTCCCTGACTAAGAAACGTTTAAGCTACCATTTGAGCTAAAATAATCAATCAGTTTTGTAGCAATATAGTTTATATTTTGAAGTAGAATATTGCATATCGGATTCACAATTCCGCCATTTTACGGTTGCACAAGTTGAACTTTTCGATACTCGTATCGAAGAAACGATCAGTCCTTAGTAGTTGTAACCATTTATTTGAGTAAACTGACTATTCTTGTTCATATTTAGCTCATAAAAATAAGCGATAACTAAATAAAATAAAGTCTACATCGAATAAACTGAGGACAAGGGCTCTTCACCAAGCTAGGAGTTTATAATAAATTTACTAAGATTCTGACTTCTAGATTGTCTCTGTCCCATAAGTGTGGTACCGTTGTAAAGAAGACAAAAGCGGCTTTCTATTGGTTCATCATAACACCTACGACCACATACAAAATATTTAAAATAACGGTACACAAAAATTGCGTTCTCAACTATTCAAAAACCGTAGATGGTATGCATGTGTGCGTGAACGAGTCATTCCGCTCATTTGCCTTGTGACGGATCCGGGCAAGTATAGAGAGTCGTTCTCTGCCTAGTGACGGATCCGTACCCACATAGAAAACCGTCATCTGCCTGGTGCCGGATCCGTCCAGACATACAGGATGCTCCCTTTTGTAAAATAAAATGAAGTAAGGCCAACGAGAAGAAGTAAATTGTGACAAAAAGAAAAAATGTGAGATAAGGAATTAAAGAAAGGTCATACATGGGTCAACATTTTTTTCGTTGTCCGATGCATAAAACTCGAAGAGTTACCTTTTTTTGGGGCAAAAAATAATACAACCTCATTTTTTTAGCATTACCTACAAAAAAATGTGACAAAAAAACGTGTCTTTTTCTCGTTATATTATGTCCTAAATACGTCGTAAATGGCTCGCATTGCGTAGGTGACATCTAGGGGGTTGCGGTGAGTGCACACTAACTGCTTAGTTATTCCTGTCACGGCGTCAGGCTTCTCGTACGACAATGGGAAGCAATTCTTTCGGTCAATATAAGGTATCTGGTTGACATCCCCTATCAAGACCAGCTTACGTGCCTGTGTCAACCGGCACGCCATCACTACAGCACCAAAGTGGTTCATAAGCGCCTCGTCGAACAGCAGACGTCTCACCTCCATCCCCTTGTCAAGTTGTACCCCGTTAACAAGTACAGACGCCAGAGTCCGTACCCTGCTTGCGCGCCCACCGTCACCAGGTCCGTGTATACTCTCCACACGGCGCGTTACGTCCTTTGCGGCCTCGCGGGTCGTAGTGATGATTAGGTCCTCAGCGGGGTGGAAGTGGTCCACTATCCAAGTGGTTTTCCCACATCCTGGCACACCATTGACCCACTCGATCTCAGGCAACCTCCAGTTGGCCCAAGGATCGTACTCCACACCGAGTATTGTTGGTTCGTCCAGGGTTTCAGCCATAGCCAGTACACGGTCATCTAACATTGTCTCCGTTGCACGCGTCATGACCACGACATCAGCACCACCTCCAACGTTTACGTACTTCAACTCGCCCGGCGCTCCACCTTCCGTCTCCACCCGAGGCACGAAACCGTTTCGACCGTATGCAACCATGTGCGGCACGGCGTATGCCTTTGGCGGGAACAAAACGACGCCGTGTACGTTGTCGTATATCAAACCGGCTTCAGCTTTAAGTTTCGCCTCTAAAAGAGGCAGGGCATTACGCTGGTACGCATCAAGAATATCCGCACATACGCCCCGGTTGATTTGCAGCGTTGCTTTCGTCAGTGCCAGAAACTCCTGGTACGCGTTATACATGTGCTCCTTAGGCGTAGTCGCAACGATATAGCGCGGTGGTTCTATTTGCCCTTTGTCAAGTCCGGTGAGTTTTGGGAAAGCGTTATAGCGGATGAATTCACGCGCCATTCCCGGGGTGTCACGCCCTCTAAACGCATCAAGTGCGTTAGTCACTACTCGGTCCCCGCGTGATGCGGCGACCTTTCGTGCCATTGCGCTTCTCGTTATCGGCACCACCGCGGCCACGCGTTCCGCCGTGCGCGCCACCACTTTAGCAAGCTCGACGTTCTCTCGTTTGTCGTTCGCCTGTTCCTCACGCACCTTCCGTTCGTCATCTTTCCTTTTGGCAACAGCGTCTTCAGTCGCGCGCTCAGATCTACTAACGTCCCGCGTACCGTCCAGCGACCTCGTAAGCGGCGAGCGTGGCTCCTCGCTGTCCATAAAGGACAGAGAGGTGCCCCGCGCCTCATACAAATTGATAAAGATTTTCTTGGAGGCCCGCTTGACATCAGCGTATACTCCCACGGGTGCGGTTATAGCACCTATCGCCATCGAGTCGACCGATATAAGTATCGGCCCACCCGAATCAGTTAACGCGACCAACAAACGCCCCGCCTCCAAGAAGTCGCCAACGCCGCGCACTCCCAGGAACAATAGGTGCTTACTCTTATAATGGCTAAGTCGCATCAAACCCAGGCCTGCAACCATGACTTCAGGTAACGCGGTGTACTGCGACCTCTCCATACTCGCGCGGTCCGTACTGCCGTTCACCAAAGCGCCGAAACCCTCAGACATATACACCTTACCGTCGCCCGAGTCATCAGCGAACACAATGCCCAACCTCTCCGCCTCACCCGACATGAACAACGCCGTGGTACGCCGTTTCAGTCCAGCGGCACCCCATTTAGTGGCCAGATCGCGCACCGCTTGAGACTTCTTAAGAATTCTGATTTATCAAGCTGAACCTTAAGATTGGCTTTACGGAGAGTTTCAAATACTTTTTTCAAACGAACAAGATGTTCCGGGAAAGTCGAGGAGAAGATGATTATATCATCTAGATATATAAGACAATGGGTTCCTTGAATTCCTTTCAATATATTATCCATTGCTCTCTGAAACCTTGCTGGGGCGGTTTTTAAACCAAACGTTTAACCTTTCGTATGCCGGAGAGGCTCGAACAATTGTACCCGTCGTATGCCTTGTGCCGGATCCGTACCTCTACTAGGCGTATACCGGGCGGGCGCGCGCGCTTGTACCCCCCGTCTGCCGGGAGTTTACGTGAATAGAGAGCGCAACCGGAGAGGTTCACGTTTTTGGATTGTAATGCATATAATTCTTAGATACACATAAAACATTTATGTTTTTCTGGAAGCTAGTTAAATAACGAACCGCAAATTCTACACTTTATAACGAATACATGTCTTATTTACTTTTTACAGGACCTCAAACCCAAAAATTTAGATGAAACCACACCTTTGCCAGAAAATAATTATTTACATAAACATAATACTTTACGATTTGAGTTGTTTTTATTTTCCCTGACTAAGAAACGTTTAAGCTACCATTTGAGCTAAAATAATCAATCAGTTTTGTAGCAATATAGTTTATATTTTGAAGTAGAATATTGCATATCGGATTCACAATTCCGCCATTTTACGGTTGCACAAGTTGAACTTTTCGATACTCGTATCGAAGAAACGATCAGTCCTTAGTAGTTGTAACCATTTATTTGAGTAAACTGACTATTCTTGTTCATATTTAGCTCATAAAAATAAGCGATAACTAAATAAAATAAAGTCTACATCGAATAAACTGAGGACAAGGGCTCTTCACCAAGCTAGGAGTTTATAATAAATTTACTAAGATTCTGACTTCTAGATTGTCTCTGTCCCATAAGTGTGGTACCGTTGTAAAGAAGACAAAAGCGGCTTTCTATTGGTTCATCATAACACCTACGACCACATACAAAATATTTAAAATAACGGTACACAAAAATTGCGTTCTCAACTATTCAAAAACCGTAGATGGTATGCATGTGTGCGTGAACGAGTCATTCCGCTCATTTGCCTTGTGACGGATCCGGGCAAGTATAGAGAGTCGTTCTCTGCCTAGTGACGGATCCGTACCCACATAGAAAACCGTCATCTGCCTGGTGCCGGATCCGTCCAGACATACAGGATGCTCCCTTTTGTAAAATAAAATGAAGTAAGGCCAACGAGAAGAAGTAAATTGTGACAAAAAGAAAAAATGTGAGATAAGGAATTAAAGAAAGGTCATACATGGGTCAACATTTTTTTCGTTGTCCGATGCATAAAACTCGAAGAGTTACCTTTTTTTGGGGCAAAAAATAATACAACCTCATTTTTTTAGCATTACCTACAAAAAAATGTGACAAAAAAACGTGTCTTTTTCTCGTTATATTATGTCCTAAATACGTCGTAAATGGCTCGCATTGCGTAGGTGACATCTAGGGGGTTGCGGTGAGTGCACACTAACTGCTTAGTTATTCCTGTCACGGCGTCAGGCTTCTCGTACGACAATGGGAAGCAATTCTTTCGGTCAATATAAGGTATCTGGTTGACATCCCCTATCAAGACCAGCTTACGTGCCTGTGTCAACCGGCACGCCATCACTACAGCACCAAAGTGGTTCATAAGCGCCTCGTCGAACAGCAGACGTCTCACCTCCATCCCCTTGTCAAGTTGTACCCCGTTAACAAGTACAGACGCCAGAGTCCGTACCCTGCTTGCGCGCCCACCGTCACCAGGTCCGTGTATACTCTCCACACGGCGCGTTACGTCCTTTGCGGCCTCGCGGGTCGTAGTGATGATTAGGTCCTCAGCGGGGTGGAAGTGGTCCACTATCCAAGTGGTTTTCCCACATCCTGGCACACCATTGACCCACTCGATCTCAGGCAACCTCCAGTTGGCCCAAGGATCGTACTCCACACCGAGTATTGTTGGTTCGTCCAGGGTTTCAGCCATAGCCAGTACACGGTCATCTAACATTGTCTCCGTTGCACGCGTCATGACCACGACATCAGCACCACCTCCAACGTTTACGTACTTCAACTCGCCCGGCGCTCCACCTTCCGTCTCCACCCGAGGCACGAAACCGTTTCGACCGTATGCAACCATGTGCGGCACGGCGTATGCCTTTGGCGGGAACAAAACGACGCCGTGTACGTTGTCGTATATCAAACCGGCTTCAGCTTTAAGTTTCGCCTCTAAAAGAGGCAGGGCATTACGCTGGTACGCATCAAGAATATCCGCACATACGCCCCGGTTGATTTGCAGCGTTGCTTTAGTCAGTGCCAGAAACTCCTGGTACGCGTTATACATGTGCTCCTTAGGCGTAGTCGCAACGATATAGCGCGGTGGTTCTATTTGCCCTTTGTCAAGTCCGGTGAGTTTTGGGAAAGCGTTATAGCGGATGAATTCACGCGCCATTCCCGGGGTGTCACGCCCTCTAAACGCATCAAGTGCGTTAGTCACTACTCGGTCCCCGCGTGATGCGGCGACCTTCCGTGCCATTGCGCTTCTCGTTATCGGCACCACCGCGGCCACGCGTTCCGCCGTGCGCGCCACCACTTTAGCAAGCTCGACGTTCTCTCGTTTGTCGTTCGCCTGTTCCTCACGCACCTTCCGTTCGTCATCTTTCCTTTTGGCAACAGCGTCTTCAGTCGCGCGCTCAGATCTACTAACGTCCCGCGTACCGTCCAGCGACCTCGTAAGCGGCGAGCGTGGCTCCTCGCTGTCCATAAAGGACAGAGAGGTGCCCCGCGCCTCATACAAATTGATAAAGATTTTCTTGGAGGCCCGCTTGACATCAGCGTATACTCCCACGGGTGCGGTTATAGCACCTATCGCCATCGAGTCGACCGATATAAGTATCGGCCCACCCGAATCAGTTAACGCGACCAACAAACGCCCCGCCTCCAAGAAGTCGCCAACGCCGCGCACTCCCAGGAACAATAGGTGCTTACTCTTATAATGGCTAAGTCGCATCAAACCCAGGCCTGCAACCATGACTTCAGGTAACGCGGTGTACTGCGACCTCTCCATACTCGCGCGGTCCGTACTGCCGTTCACCAAAGCGCCGAAACCCTCAGACATATACACCTTACCGTCGCCCGAGTCATCAGCGAACACAATGCCCAACCTCTCCGCCTCACCCGACATGAACAACGCCGTGGTACGCCGTTTCAGTCCAGCGGCACCCCATTTAGTGGCCAGATCGCGCACCGCTTGAGACTTCTTAAGAATTCTGATTTATCAAGCTGAACCTTAAGATTGGCTTTACGGAGAGTTTCAAATACTTTTTTCAAACGAACAAGATGTTCCGGGAAAGTCGAGGAGAAGATGATTATATCATCTAGATATATAAGACAATGGGTTCCTTGAATTCCTTTCAATATATTATCCATTGCTCTCTGAAACCTTGCTGGGGCGGTTTTTAAACCAAACGTTTAACCTTTCGTATGCCGGAGAGGCTCGAACAATTGTACCCGTCGTATGCCTTGTGCCGGATCCGTACCTCTACTAGGCGTATACCGGGCGGGCGCGCGCGCTTGTACCCCCCGTCTGCCGGGAGTTTACGTGAATAGAGAGCGCAACCGGAGAGGTTCACGTTTTTGGATTGTAATGCATATAATTCTTAGATACACATAAAACATTTATGTTTTTCTGGAAGCTAGTTAAATAACGAACCGCAAATTCTACACTTTATAACGAATACATGTCTTATTTACTTTTTACAGGACCTCAAACCCAAAAATTTAGATGAAACCACACCTTTGCCAGAAAATAATTATTTACATAAACATAATACTTTACGATTTGAGTTGTTTTTATTTTCCCTGACTAAGAAACGTTTAAGCTACCATTTGAGCTAAAATAATCAATCAGTTTTGTAGCAATATAGTTTATATTTTGAAGTAGAATATTGCATATCGGATTCACAATTCCGCCATTTTACGGTTGCACAAGTTGAACTTTTCGATACTCGTATCGAAGAAACGATCAGTCCTTAGTAGTTGTAACCATTTATTTGAGTAAACTGACTATTCTTGTTCATATTTAGCTCATAAAAATAAGCGATAACTAAATAAAATAAAGTCTACATCGAATAAACTGAGGACAAGGGCTCTTCACCAAGCTAGGAGTTTATAATAAATTTACTAAGATTCTGACTTCTAGATTGTCTCTGTCCCATAAGTGTGGTACCGTTGTAAAGAAGACAAAAGCGGCTTTCTATTGGTTCATCATAACACCTACGACCACATACAAAATATTTAAAATAACGGTACACAAAAATTGCGTTCTCAACTATTCAAAAACCGTAGATGGTATGCATGTGTGCGTGAACGAGTCATTCCGCTCATTTGCCTTGTGACGGATCCGGGCAAGTATAGAGAGTCGTTCTCTGCCTAGTGACGGATCCGTACCCACATAGAAAACCGTCATCTGCCTGGTGCCGGATCCGTCCAGACATACAGGATGCTCCCTTTTGTAAAATAAAATGAAGTAAGGCCAACGAGAAGAAGTAAATTGTGACAAAAAGAAAAAATGTGAGATAAGGAATTAAAGAAAGGTCATACATGGGTCAACATTTTTTTCGTTGTCCGATGCATAAAACTCGAAGAGTTACCTTTTTTTGGGGCAAAAAATAATACAACCTCATTTTTTTAGCATTACCTACAAAAAAATGTGACAAAAAAACGTGTCTTTTTCTCGTTATATTATGTCCTAAATACGTCGTAAATGGCTCGCATTGCGTAGGTGACATCTAGGGGGTTGCGGTGAGTGCACACTAACTGCTTAGTTATTCCTGTCACGGCGTCAGGCTTCTCGTACGACAATGGGAAGCAATTCTTTCGGTCAATATAAGGTATCTGGTTGACATCCCCTATCAAGACCAGCTTACGTGCCTGTGTCAACCGGCACGCCATCACTACAGCACCAAAGTGGTTCATAAGCGCCTCGTCGAACAGCAGACGTCTCACCTCCATCCCCTTGTCAAGTTGTACCCCGTTAACAAGTACAGACGCCAGAGTCCGTACCCTGCTTGCGCGCCCACCGTCACCAGGTCCGTGTATACTCTCCACACGGCGCGTTACGTCCTTTGCGGCCTCGCGGGTCGTAGTGATGATTAGGTCCTCAGCGGGGTGGAAGTGGTCCACTATCCAAGTGGTTTTCCCACATCCTGGCACACCATTGACCCACTCGATCTCAGGCAACCTCCAGTTGGCCCAAGGATCGTACTCCACACCGAGTATTGTTGGTTCGTCCAGGGTTTCAGCCATAGCCAGTACACGGTCATCTAACATTGTCTCCGTTGCACGCGTCATGACCACGACATCAGCACCACCTCCAACGTTTACGTACTTCAACTCGCCCGGCGCTCCACCTTCCGTCTCCACCCGAGGCACGAAACCGTTTCGACCGTATGCAACCATGTGCGGCACGGCGTATGCCTTTGGCGGGAACAAAACGACGCCGTGTACGTTGTCGTATATCAAACCGGCTTCAGCTTTAAGTTTCGCCTCTAAAAGAGGCAGGGCATTACGCTGGTACGCATCAAGAATATCCGCACATACGCCCCGGTTGATTTGCAGCGTTGCTTTAGTCAGTGCCAGAAACTCCTGGTACGCGTTATACATGTGCTCCTTAGGCGTAGTCGCAACGATATAGCGCGGTGGTTCTATTTGCCCTTTGTCAAGTCCGGTGAGTTTTGGGAAAGCGTTATAGCGGATGAATTCACGCGCCATTCCCGGGGTGTCACGCCCTCTAAACGCATCAAGTGCGTTAGTCACTACTCGGTCCCCGCGTGATGCGGCGACCTTCCGTGCCATTGCGCTTCTCGTTATCGGCACCACCGCGGCCACGCGTTCCGCCGTGCGCGCCACCACTTTAGCAAGCTCGACGTTCTCTCGTTTGTCGTTCGCCTGTTCCTCACGCACCTTCCGTTCGTCATCTTTCCTTTTGGCAACAGCGTCTTCAGTCGCGCGCTCAGATCTACTAACGTCCCGCGTACCGTCCAGCGACCTCGTAAGCGGCGAGCGTGGCTCCTCGCTGTCCATAAAGGACAGAGAGGTGCCCCGCGCCTCATACAAATTGATAAAGATTTTCTTGGAGGCCCGCTTGACATCAGCGTATACTCCCACGGGTGCGGTTATAGCACCTATCGCCATCGAGTCGACCGATATAAGTATCGGCCCACCCGAATCAGTTAACGCGACCAACAAACGCCCCGCCTCCAAGAAGTCGCCAACGCCGCGCACTCCCAGGAACAATAGGTGCTTACTCTTATAATGGCTAAGTCGCATCAAACCCAGGCCTGCAACCATGACTTCAGGTAACGCGGTGTACTGCGACCTCTCCATACTCGCGCGGTCCGTACTGCCGTTCACCAAAGCGCCGAAACCCTCAGACATATACACCTTACCGTCGCCCGAGTCATCAGCGAACACAATGCCCAACCTCTCCGCCTCACCCGACATGAACAACGCCGTGGTACGCCGTTTCAGTCCAGCGGCACCCCATTTAGTGGCCAGATCGCGCACCGCTTGAGACTTCTTAAGAATTCTGATTTATCAAGCTGAACCTTAAGATTGGCTTTACGGAGAGTTTCAAATACTTTTTTCAAACGAACAAGATGTTCCGGGAAAGTCGAGGAGAAGATGATTATATCATCTAGATATATAAGACAATGGGTTCCTTGAATTCCTTTCAATATATTATCCATTGCTCTCTGAAACCTTGCTGGGGCGGTTTTTAAACCAAACGTTTAACCTTTCGTATGCCGGAGAGGCTCGAACAATTGTACCCGTCGTATGCCTTGTGCCGGATCCGTACCTCTACTAGGCGTATACCGGGCGGGCGCGCGCGCTTGTACCCCCCGTCTGCCGGGAGTTTACGTGAATAGAGAGCGCAACCGGAGAGGTTCACGTTTTTGGATTGTAATGCATATAATTCTTAGATACACATAAAACATTTATGTTTTTCTGGAAGCTAGTTAAATAACGAACCGCAAATTCTACACTTTATAACGAATACATGTCTTATTTACTTTTTACAGGACCTCAAACCCAAAAATTTAGATGAAACCACACCTTTGCCAGAAAATAATTATTTACATAAACATAATACTTTACGATTTGAGTTGTTTTTATTTTCCCTGACTAAGAAACGTCTAAGCTACCATTTGAGCTAAAATAATCAATCAGTTTTGTAGCAATATAGTTTATATTTTGAAGTAGAATATTGCATATCGGATTCACAATTCCGCCATTTTACGGTTGCACAAGTTGAACTTTTCGATACTCGTATCGAAGAAACGATCAGTCCTTAGTAGTTGTAACCATTTATTTGAGTAAACTGACTATTCTTGTTCATATTTAGCTCATAAAAATAAGCGATAACTAAATAAAATAAAGTCTACATCGAATAAACTGAGGACAAGGGCTCTTCACCAAGCTAGGAGTTTATAATAAATTTACTAAGATTCTGACTTCTAGATTGTCTCTGTCCCATAAGTGTGGTACCGTTGTAAAGAAGACAAAAGCGGCTTTCTATTGGTTCATCATAACACCTACGACCACATACAAAATATTTAAAATAACGGTACACAAAAATTGCGTTCTCAACTATTCAAAAACCGTAGATGGTATGCATGTGTGCGTGAACGAGTCATTCCGCTCATTTGCCTTGTGACGGATCCGGGCAAGTATAGAGAGTCGTTCTCTGCCTAGTGACGGATCCGTACCCACATAGAAAACCGTCATCTGCCTGGTGCCGGATCCGTCCAGACATACAGGATGCTCCCTTTTGTAAAATAAAATGAAGTAAGGCCAACGAGAAGAAGTAAATTGTGACAAAAAGAAAAAATGTGAGATAAGGAATTAAAGAAAGGTCATACATGGGTCAACATTTTTTTCGTTGTCCGATGCATAAAACTCGAAGAGTTACCTTTTTTTGGGGCAAAAAATAATACAACCTCATTTTTTTAGCATTACCTACAAAAAAATGTGACAAAAAAACGTGTCTTTTTCTCGTTATATTATGTCCTAAATACGTCGTAAATGGCTCGCATTGCGTAGGTGACATCTAGGGGGTTGCGGTGAGTGCACACTAACTGCTTAGTTATTCCTGTCACGGCGTCAGGCTTCTCGTACGACAATGGGAAGCAATTCTTTCGGTCAATATAAGGTATCTGGTTGACATCCCCTATCAAGACCAGCTTACGTGCCTGTGTCAACCGGCACGCCATCACTACAGCACCAAAGTGGTTCATAAGCGCCTCGTCGAACAGCAGACGTCTCACCTCCATCCCCTTGTCAAGTTGTACCCCGTTAACAAGTACAGACGCCAGAGTCCGTACCCTGCTTGCGCGCCCACCGTCACCAGGTCCGTGTATACTCTCCACACGGCGCGTTACGTCCTTTGCGGCCTCGCGGGTCGTAGTGATGATTAGGTCCTCAGCGGGGTGGAAGTGGTCCACTATCCAAGTGGTTTTCCCACATCCTGGCACACCATTGACCCACTCGATCTCAGGCAACCTCCAGTTGGCCCAAGGATCGTACTCCACACCGAGTATTGTTGGTTCGTCCAGGGTTTCAGCCATAGCCAGTACACGGTCATCTAACATTGTCTCCGTTGCACGCGTCATGACCACGACATCAGCACCACCTCCAACGTTTACGTACTTCAACTCGCCCGGCGCTCCACCTTCCGTCTCCACCCGAGGCACGAAACCGTTTCGACCGTATGCAACCATGTGCGGCACGGCGTATGCCTTTGGCGGGAACAAAACGACGCCGTGTACGTTGTCGTATATCAAACCGGCTTCAGCTTTAAGTTTCGCCTCTAAAAGAGGCAGGGCATTACGCTGGTACGCATCAAGAATATCCGCACATACGCCCCGGTTGATTTGCAGCGTTGCTTTAGTCAGTGCCAGAAACTCCTGGTACGCGTTATACATGTGCTCCTTAGGCGTAGTCGCAACGATATAGCGCGGTGGTTCTATTTGCCCTTTGTCAAGTCCGGTGAGTTTTGGGAAAGCGTTATAGCGGATGAATTCACGCGCCATTCCCGGGGTGTCACGCCCTCTAAACGCATCAAGTGCGTTAGTCACTACTCGGTCCCCGCGTGATGCGGCGACCTTCCGTGCCATTGCGCTTCTCGTTATCGGCACCACCGCGGCCACGCGTTCCGCCGTGCGCGCCACCACTTTAGCAAGCTCGACGTTCTCTCGTTTGTCGTTCGCCTGTTCCTCACGCACCTTCCGTTCGTCATCTTTCCTTTTGGCAACAGCGTCTTCAGTCGCGCGCTCAGATCTACTAACGTCCCGCGTACCGTCCAGCGACCTCGTAAGCGGCGAGCGTGGCTCCTCGCTGTCCATAAAGGACAGAGAGGTGCCCCGCGCCTCATACAAATTGATAAAGATTTTCTTGGAGGCCCGCTTGACATCAGCGTATACTCCCACGGGTGCGGTTATAGCACCTATCGCCATCGAGTCGACCGATATAAGTATCGGCCCACCCGAATCAGTTAACGCGACCAACAAACGCCCCGCCTCCAAGAAGTCGCCAACGCCGCGCACTCCCAGGAACAATAGGTGCTTACTCTTATAATGGCTAAGTCGCATCAAACCCAGGCCTGCAACCATGACTTCAGGTAACGCGGTGTACTGCGACCTCTCCATACTCGCGCGGTCCGTACTGCCGTTCACCAAAGCGCCGAAACCCTCAGACATATACACCTTACCGTCGCCCGAGTCATCAGCGAACACAATGCCCAACCTCTCCGCCTCACCCGACATGAACAACGCCGTGGTACGCCGTTTCAGTCCAGCGGCACCCCATTTAGTGGCCAGATCGCGCACCGCTTGAGACTTCTTAAGAATTCTGATTTATCAAGCTGAACCTTAAGATTGGCTTTACGGAGAGTTTCAAATACTTTTTTCAAACGAACAAGATGTTCCGGGAAAGTCGAGGAGAAGATGATTATATCATCTAGATATATAAGACAATGGGTTCCTTGAATTCCTTTCAATATATTATCCATTGCTCTCTGAAAACTTGCTGGGGCGGTTTTTAAACCAAACGTTTAACCTTTCGTATGCCGGAGAGGCTCGAACAATTGTACCCGTCGTATGCCTTGTGCCGGATCCGTACCTCTACTAGGCGTATACCGGGCGGGCGCGCGCGCTTGTACCCCCCGTCTGCCGGGAGTTTACGTGAATAGAGAGCGCAACCGGAGAGGTTCACGTTTTTGGATTGTAATGCATATAATTCTTAGATACACATAAAACATTTATGTTTTTCTGGAAGCTAGTTAAATAACGAACCGCAAATTCTACACTTTATAACGAATACATGTCTTATTTACTTTTTACAGGACCTCAAACCCAAAAATTTAGATGAAACCACACCTTTGCCAGAAAATAATTATTTACATAAACATAATACTTTACGATTTGAGTTGTTTTTATTTTCCCTGACTAAGAAACGTTTAAGCTACCATTTGAGCTAAAATAATCAATCAGTTTTGTAGCAATATAGTTTATATTTTGAAGTAGAATATTGCATATCGGATTCACAATTCCGCCATTTTACGGTTGCACAAGTTGAACTTTTCGATACTCGTATCGAAGAAACGATCAGTCCTTAGTAGTTGTAACCATTTATTTGAGTAAACTGACTATTCTTGTTCATATTTAGCTCATAAAAATAAGCGATAACTAAATAAAATAAAGTCTACATCGAATAAACTGAGGACAAGGGCTCTTCACCAAGCTAGGAGTTTATAATAAATTTACTAAGATTCTGACTTCTAGATTGTCTCTGTCCCATAAGTGTGGTACCGTTGTAAAGAAGACAAAAGCGGCTTTCTATTGGTTCATCATAACACCTACGACCACATACAAAATATTTAAAATAACGGTACACAAAAATTGCGTTCTCAACTATTCAAAAACCGTAGATGGTATGCATGTGTGCGTGAACGAGTCATTCCGCTCATTTGCCTTGTGACGGATCCGGGCAAGTATAGAGAGTCGTTCTCTGCCTAGTGACGGATCCGTACCCACATAGAAAACCGTCATCTGCCTGGTGCCGGATCCGTCCAGACATACAGGATGCTCCCTTTTGTAAAATAAAATGAAGTAAGGCCAACGAGAAGAAGTAAATTGTGACAAAAAGAAAAAATGTGAGATAAGGAATTAAAGAAAGGTCATACATGGGTCAACATTTTTTTCGTTGTCCGATGCATAAAACTCGAAGAGTTACCTTTTTTTGGGGCAAAAAATAATACAACCTCATTTTTTTAGCATTACCTACAAAAAAATGTGACAAAAAAACGTGTCTTTTTCTCGTTATATTATGTCCTAAATACGTCGTAAATGGCTCGCATTGCGTAGGTGACATCTAGGGGGTTGCGGTGAGTGCACACTAACTGCTTAGTTATTCCTGTCACGGCGTCAGGCTTCTCGTACGACAATGGGAAGCAATTCTTTCGGTCAATATATGGTATCTGGTTGACATCCCCTATCAAGACCAGCTTACGTGCCTGTGTCAACCGGCACGCCATCACTACAGCACCAAAGTGGTTCATAAGCGCCTCGTCGAACAGCAGACGTCTCACCTCCATCCCCTTGTCAAGTTGTACCCCGTTAACAAGTACAGACGCCAGAGTCCGTACCCTGCTTGCGCGCCCACCGTCACCAGGTCCGTGTATACTCTCCACACGGCGCGTTACGTCCTTTGCGGCCTCGCGGGTCGTAGTGATGATTAGGTCCTCAGCGGGGTGGAAGTGGTCCACTATCCAAGTGGTTTTCCCACATCCTGGCACACCATTGACCCACTCGATCTCAGGCAACCTCCAGTTGGCCCAAGGATCGTACTCCACACCGAGTATTGTTGGTTCGTCCAGGGTTTCAGCCATAGCCAGTACACGGTCATCTAACATTGTCTCCGTTGCACGCGTCATGACCACGACATCAGCACCACCTCCAACGTTTACGTACTTCAACTCGCCCGGCGCTCCACCTTCCGTCTCCACCCGAGGCACGAAACCGTTTCGACCGTATGCAACCATGTGCGGCACGGCGTATGCCTTTGGCGGGAACAAAACGACGCCGTGTACGTTGTCGTATATCAAACCGGCTTCAGCTTTAAGTTTCGCCTCTAAAAGAGGCAGGGCATTACGCTGGTACGCATCAAGAATATCCGCACATACGCCCCGGTTGATTTGCAGCGTTGCTTTCGTCAGTGCCAGAAACTCCTGGTACGCGTTATACATGTGCTCCTTAGGCGTAGTCGCAACGATATAGCGCGGTGGTTCTATTTGCCCTTTGTCAAGTCCGGTGAGTTTTGGGAAAGCGTTATAGCGGATGAATTCACGCGCCATTCCCGGGGTGTCACGCCCTCTAAACGCATCAAGTGCGTTAGTCACTACTCGGTCCCCGCGTGATGCGGCGACCTTTCGTGGCATTGCGCTTCTCGTTATCGGCACCACCGCGGCCACGCGTTCCGCCGTGCGCGCCACCACTTTAGCAAGCTCGACGTTCTCTCGTTTGTCGTTCGCCTGTTCCTCACGCACCTTCCGTTCGTCATCTTTCCTTTTGGCAACAGCGTCTTCAGTCGCGCGCTCAGATCTACTAACGTCCCGCGTACCGTCCAGCGACCTCGTAAGCGGCGAGCGTGGCTCCTCGCTGTCCATAAAGGACAGAGAGGTGCCCCGCGCCTCATACAAATTGATAAAGATTTTCTTGGAGGCCCGCTTGACATCAGCGTATACTCCCACGGGTGCGGTTATAGCACCTATCGCCATCGAGTCGACCGATATAAGTATCGGCCCACCCGAATCAGTTAACGCGACCAACAAACGCCCCGCCTCCAAGAAGTCGCCATCGCCGCGCACTCCCAGGAACAATAGGTGCTTACTCTTATAATGGCTAAGTCGCATCAAACCCAGGCCTGCAACCATGACTTCAGGTAACGCGGTGTACTGCGACCTCTCCATACTCGCGCGGTCCGTACTGCCGTTCACCAAAGCGCCGAAACCCTCAGACATATACACCTTACCGTCGCCCGAGTCATCAGCGAACACAATGCCCAACCTCTCCGCCTCACCCGACATGAACAACGCCGTGGTACGCCGTTTCAGTCCAGCGGCACCCCATTTAGTGGCCAGATCGCGCACCGCTTGAGACTTCTTAAGAATTCTGATTTATCAAGCTGAACCTTAAGATTGGCTTTACGGAGAGTTTCAAATACTTTTTTCAAACGAACAAGATGTTCCGGGAAAGTCGAGGAGAAGATGATTATATCATCTAGATATATAAGACAATGGGTTCCTTGAATTCCTTTCAATATATTATCCATTGCTCTCTGAAAACTTGCTGGGGCGGTTTTTAAACCAAACGTTTAACCTTTCGTATGCCGGAGAGGCTCGAACAATTGTACCCGTCGTATGCCTTGTGCCGGATCCGTACCTCTACTAGGCGTATACCGGGCGGGCGCGCGCGCTTGTACCCCCCGTCTGCCGGGAGTTTACGTGAATAGAGAGCGCAACCGGAGAGGTTCACGTTTTTGGATTGTAATGCATATAATTCTTAGATACACATAAAACATTTATGTTTTTCTGGAAGCTAGTTAAATAACGAACCGCAAATTCTACACTTTATAACGAATACATGTCTTATTTACTTTTTACAGGACCTCAAACCCAAAAATTTAGATGAAACCACACCTTTGCCAGAAAATAATTATTTACATAAACATAATACTTTACGATTTGAGTTGTTTTTATTTTCCCTGACTAAGAAACGTCTAAGCTACCATTTGAGCTAAAATAATCAATCAGTTTTGTAGCAATATAGTTTATATTTTGAAGTAGAATATTGCATATCGGATTCACAATTCCGCCATTTTACGGTTGCACAAGTTGAACTTTTCGATACTCGTATCGAAGAAACGATCAGTCCTTAGTAGTTGTAACCATTTATTTGAGTAAACTGTCTATTCTTGTTCATATTTAGCTCATAAAAATAAGCGATAACTAAATAAAATAAAGTCTACATCGAATAAACTGAGGACAAGGGCTCTTCACCAAGCTAGGAGTTTATAATAAATTTACTAAGATTCTGACTTCTAGATTGTCTCTGTCCCATAAGTGTGGTACCGTTGTAAAGAAGACAAAAGCGGCTTTCTATTGGTTCATCATAACACCTACGACCACATACAAAATATTTAAAATAACGGTACACAAAAATTGCGTTCTCAACTATTCAAAAACCGTAGATGGTATGCATGTGTGCGTGAACGAGTCATTCCGCTCATTTGCCTTGTGACGGATCCGGGCAAGTATAGAGAGTCGTTCTCTGCCTAGTGACGGATCCGTACCCACATAGAAAACCGTCATCTGCCTGGTGCCGGATCCGTCCAGACATATAGGATGCTCCCTTTTGTAAAATAAAACGAAGTAAGGCCAACGAGAAGAAGTAAATTGTGACAAAAAGAAAAAATGTGAGATAAGGAATTAAAGAAAGGTCATACATGGGTCAACATTTTTTTCGTTGTCCGATGCATAAAACTCGAAGAGTTACCTTTTTTTGGGGCAAAAAATAATACAACCTCATTTTTTTAGCATTACCTACAAAAAAATGTGACAAAAAAACGTGTCTTTTTCTCGTTATATTATGTCCTAAATACGTCGTAAATGGCTCGCATTGCGTAGGTGACATCTAGGGGGTTGCGGTGAGTGCACACTAACTGCTTAGTTATTCCTGTCACGGCGTCAGGCTTCTCGTACGACAATGGGAAGCAATTCTTTCGGTCAATATAAGGTATCTGGTTGACATCCCCTATCAAGACCAGCTTACGTGCCTGTGTCAACCGGCACGCCATCACTACAGCACCAAAGTGGTTCATAAGCGCCTCGTCGAACAGCAGACGTCTCACCTCCATCCCCTTGTCAAGTTGTACCCCGTTAACAAGTACAGACGCCAGAGTCCGTACCCTGCTTGCGCGCCCACCGTCACCAGGTCCGTGTATACTCTCCACACGGCGCGTTACGTCCTTTGCGGCCTCGCGGGTCGTAGTGATGATTAGGTCCTCAGCGGGGTGGAAGTGGTCCACTATCCAAGTGGTTTTCCCACATCCTGGCACACCATTGACCCACTCGATCTCAGGCAACCTCCAGTTGGCCCAAGGATCGTACTCCACACCGAGTATTGTTGGTTCGTCCAGGGTTTCAGCCATAGCCAGTACACGGTCATCTAACATTGTCTCCGTTGCACGCGTCATGACCACGACATCAGCACCACCTCCAACGTTTACGTACTTCAACTCGCCCGGCGCTCCACCTTCCGTCTCCACCCGAGGCACGAAACCGTTTCGACCGTATGCAACCATGTGCGGCACGGCGTATGCCTTTGGCGGGAACAAAACGACGCCGTGTACGTTGTCGTATATCAAACCGGCTTCAGCTTTAAGTTTCGCCTCTAAAAGAGGCAGGGCATTACGCTGGTACGCATCAAGAATATCCGCACATACGCCCCGGTTGATTTGCAGCGTTGCTTTCGTCAGTGCCAGAAACTCCTGGTACGCGTTATACATGTGCTCCTTAGGCGTAGTCGCAACGATATAGCGCGGTGGTTCTATTTGCCCTTTGTCAAGTCCGGTGAGTTTTGGGAAAGCGTTATAGCGGATGAATTCACGCGCCATTCCCGGGGTGTCACGCCCTCTAAACGCATCAAGTGCGTTAGTCACTACTCGGTCCCCGCGTGATGCGGCGACCTTTCGTGCCATTGCGCTTCTCGTTATCGGCACCACCGCGGCCACGCGTTCCGCCGTGCGCGCCACCACTTTAGCAAGCTCGACGTTCTCTCGTTTGTCGTTCGCCTGTTCCTCACGCACCTTCCGTTCGTCATCTTTCCTTTTGGCAACAGCGTCTTCAGTCGCGCGCTCAGATCTACTAACGTCCCGCGTACCGTCCAGCGACCTCGTAAGCGGCGAGCGTGGCTCCTCGCTGTCCATAAAGGACAGAGAGGTGCCCCGCGCCTCATACAAATTGATAAAGATTTTCTTGGAGGCCCGCTTGACATCAGCGTATACTCCCACGGGTGCGGTTATAGCACCTATCGCCATCGAGTCGACCGATATAAGTATCGGCCCACCCGAATCAGTTAACGCGACCAACAAACGCCCCGCCTCCAAGAAGTCGCCATCGCCGCGCACTCCCAGGAACAATAGGTGCTTACTCTTATAATGGCTAAGTCGCATCAAACCCAGGCCTGCAACCATGACTTCAGGTAACGCGGTGTACTGCGACCTCTCCATACTCGCGCGGTCCGTACTGCCGTTCACCAAAGCGCCGAAACCCTCAGACATATACACCTTACCGTCGCCCGAGTCATCAGCGAACACAATGCCCAACCTCTCCGCCTCACCCGACATGAACAACGCCGTGGTACGCCGTTTCAGTCCAGCGGCACCCCATTTAGTGGCCAGATCGCGCACCGCTTGAGACTTCTTAAGAATTCTGATTTATCAAGCTGAACCTTAAGATTGGCTTTACGGAGAGTTTCAAATACTTTTTTCAAACGAACAAGATGTTCCGGGAAAGTCGAGGAGAAGATGATTATATCATCTAGATATATAAGACAATGGGTTCCTTGAATTCCTTTCAATATATTATCCATTGCTCTCTGAAAACTTGCTGGGGCGGTTTTTAAACCAAACGTTTAACCTTTCGTATGCCGGAGAGGCTCGAACAATTGTACCCGTCGTATGCCTTGTGCCGGATCCGTACCTCTACTAGGCGTATGCCGGGCGGGCGCGCGCGCTTGTACCCCCCGTCTGCCGGGAGTTTACGTGAATAGAGAGCGCAACCGGAGAGGTTCACGTTTTTGGATTGTAATGCATATAATTCTTAGATACACATAAAACATTTATGTTTTTCTGGAAGCTAGTTAAATAACGAACCGCAAATTCTACACTTTATAACGAATACATGTCTTATTTACTTTTTACAGGACCTCAAACCCAAAAATTTAGATGAAACCACACCTTTGCCAGAAAATAATTATTTACATAAACATAATACTTTACGATTTGAGTTGTTTTTATTTTCCCTGACTAAGAAACGTCTAAGCTACCATTTGAGCTAAAATAATCAATCAGTTTTGTAGCAATATAGTTTATATTTTGAAGTAGAATATTGCATATCGGATTCACAATTCCGCCATTTTACGGTTGCACAAGTTGAACTTTTCGATACTCGTATCGAAGAAACGATCAGTCCTTAGTAGTTGTAACCATTTATTTGAGTAAACTGACTATTCTTGTTCATATTTAGCTCATAAAAATAAGCGATAACTAAATAAAATAAAGTCTACATCGAATAAACTGAGGACAAGGGCTCTTCACCAAGCTAGGAGTTTATAATAAATTTACTAAGATTCTGACTTCTAGATTGTCTCTGTCCCATAAGTGTGGTACCGTTGTAAAGAAGACAAAAGCGGCTTTCTATTGGTTCATCATAACACCTACGACCACATACAAAATATTTAAAATAACGGTACACAAAAATTGCGTTCTCAACTATTCAAAAACCGTAGATGGTATGCATGTGTGCGTGAACGAGTCATTCCGCTCATTTGCCTTGTGACGGATCCGGGCAAGTATAGAGAGTCGTTCTCTGCCTAGTGACGGATCCGTACCCACATAGAAAACCGTCATCTGCCTGGTGCCGGATCCGTCCAGACATACAGGATGCTCCCTTTTGTAAAATAAAATGAAGTAAGGCCAACGAGAAGAAGTAAATTGTGACAAAAAGAAAAAATGTGAGATAAGGAATTAAAGAAAGGTCATACATGGGTCAACATTTTTTTCGTTGTCCGATGCATAAAACTCGAAGAGTTACCTTTTTTTGGGGCAAAAAATAATACAACCTCATTTTTTTAGCATTACCTACAAAAAAATGTGACAAAAAAACGTGTCTTTTTGTTGAAATATGTTTTATTTTATTTTATTTAGGAACACTAAACAGACATCATACAATCTTATAAACTTGTAACAATATCCATATTTCTTAAACCAGCATGACATCCAAAAGAAGTGCTCACAGCATGATTAACAAATAAGCGCATTAAGTTCTCGTTACAGGAGTACTGCCTGACCAAAGTGGTTATTTAGTATACTAACATTAGAATCAGTTTGAGCGTTGACTAGGTTTACCTATATACCGTTACTTTAGTCAGACAGGGCCCATGCAAGAAACAAGCTTTATGGAAATAACATAGGAATCCAGGAATAAGAGCCCGAGTCAATTATCAAACCAACTTAGAAAAATTTAAGACGGTAAACCAACTTAAAACAACAGAAAAAAGTAGCATTTGAGAGCAAGCGGTAAGGGTGAACAGTAAAGTTTCAGTTACGGTGTGAGAAGTAAGTCATAGCATAATAACAAATATAAAGCAAGAAAATATTTATTTTTGCTTAAGTTACTAGAAATGTTACTTTAATATTCCGCAAGATGTCGTGTAGATAATTAATGACAACCAAACGTATCTATTTGCACATTCACTACACGCAGTCGTTGCCGACAAGCAGTAAATCTGCAAACAAACAATCAACCACCACAACTAACCAAATAAGTGCAACTAAAGAAGAATGTATACTGGAAGTTGATCCAAAGGATTAAATTAGGACTGAAATGGTATATTAAATTAACAATATGAGAATAGTATACTAATATATATTTCAATTTAGTACTAATACTAAACATATAATTATAAAATCGACGTATATAACACAAATATATTCTAATAAATAATAACCTACGACATAAACATACTTATATATTTTCTAATGTATGAAAATCTTTCCAGCATTGGCCAACGCAGAGATAGACTTTGCACTGGCTGCACCGAATACTGGTCTTCGTCTGTTTCCTTACAGCAGCGCACCTGACGCACCGCATCCGTTTGTATCGGTCCTGTCGTTTGACCGTCCTTTCCCCGTCAACTAAACATTGCTCGGGAAAATGGTCAAGATTTTTATTCAACCGAGAACAGGGGACAGGAACGGTCATTCTGATAGAAACGTCAGCACCAAATAGCTGGGCCAATTCTTCGGCCAGCTGGTACCGGAATTGGCGGTGCGTCAGTTTTGTGCGTTGGCCAATGTTGCATTTATAAATAATATAAGCATTTAAAATAGATACATTGAGTAACCGCCGGAAAACTTTAATATACCATTTGAGGCCTCGTTTCCTCTCCATGAGGTACATGGAGAGTTGCTGATCCTTTGAATCAACTCCTCCCATATGTTTGTTATAATCCTGGATTACCACCGGTTTTGTGACCGCTTGCCCTGCTCGCCGGCCCTGGACGACGTCAGCATTGTGGTATGTCGACACTGTGGTGACGAGCTTTACGTCCTTCCAAGCGGTGACCGAGACGTCACCACAGTGCCGACTTACTATTGTACCGCGAGGAGTTCTTTTGTCGTTCAGAGCTTTGATATCGGCCGGTGTGTCGCGACGTCGGCGATTTAGGGTCCCTATGACGTCGGTCTTTAACTGCTTTAAAAATCGGGTTGGACGAACACTATTATAAAAGTTGTCCATTAACAATGTATACCCTTTGTTGAAGAAAGATTCGCAAAGGCGAAGCACTATTTTTGATGTGGAATTGGTGAAGCCAAATAAAGATGCACTGTTGTTATTATCCTTACCGGTATAAAAAGACATATTTAATACGTAGCCGCTCGCCGCCTCGCAGAGCTCGTAACTCTTTATGCCGAATCGCGCGGCTTTGGTTCGGATACATTGGACCCAGCTAAGATGTCCCTTCCAAAGCAGCAGCGATTCGTCTAAAGAGAGCTCTTGGCGAGGCGAGAAAACGGCTTGAAACTTTTTGTTGAGATAATCGATAATAGGCTTCACCTTTGCCAATTTTCGATCCGGTCCATGGCTGTGAATTAGGTTATTGTCCGAAAAATGAAGAAACCGCATCAGTAACAAAAATCTATTTTTAGTCATAAGGACCCTGAATGCCGGCATGCCTAGGATCCCGGTACTCCAGTATTCGTCTAACCGGCCGCGTAAACACATAGCCATCAAAATCATGATGGCTATTAGACGATAGAGCTCAGACACTGTGGTGTCTGCCCAATCGTTTACCCGTGAGCCTTCGGGGATGGGTTGTTGCTCATTGGCCGACGCAAGGAATTCCCAGGCATACTGATTTGTTTCGTGGTGTGACGGAATGGGCATACTCGTCGGTGTGTATCTATAAAATTATTGATACAGGGAAGGAAATGACAAATTTTTATTTTATAGTAAAAGTTGAGAGATTGGACAAATAAGTAAGGGGGAAAGGGAAATCAGCAATTAGGCTAACGTTTAATAATGCAGATAGACAGTATCGAAACATTATTTTATTTAAGAAGGTTGCATGAGTTCATTCAGCCATTATTTTACAAGTTCAGAAGCGTATAATATAATCTAGAAGTACATTAATCCTTTCAAATGTAGATACAAAAATGGTAGGGTTCTCCGCTAAACTAATAATATCTAGGAGCATAGGCCTACGAATTTCAACCTTAAAATCTAGGGCATTAGAGACTAAATGAGAAGGGACGATACGACTTTTGTCACATCAAGACTATTACCACGTATTTACGTCAGTACATCAATACTACAATCAAATCTCAACCTTGTTGCAAAAGAGTTAAGGTGGGTAGAAGACATGGATTCAAGTTACCTACGCGGGCTCGTGGTTGCGCTCGGTGCGCTGGCTGCGCCCGCTGCGCTAGGTGCGCTGGCTGCGCTAGGTGCGCGGGTTGCGCCCGCTGCGCTGGCTACGCTGGCTGCACTGTGTGACTCACGGCCGCGGGTAATGGGTATAAAAGGAGGAACGGGGATGGCTGCGGCATTGAATTCTCGGCACCCGGACTGGCATAGCGTCCCTGACTGTTAGGCTGTGAAATTATTGGTGTGTTATCTTGATTATGGTGGATGGCTTGTCGTTATGGGGAAACTCTCCTCGTAATTATGAGTCATTTACTATTTGACGATTTTATAGTCATTTGTGAATTTAAAGTGGGAATTAGGGCCAAGTTATATTTAACTTATCGAATATATTCTATAAGGTTTATATGGCTAAATCAAACATGCCTTATTTGCCAGAGCTACCCTCTGGAATGCGGTATGTTTGGTTAGTGTTTCAAAATACAGTCTAGACCATATTAGTCACTACGAATATTCGGAGACTTTTATGGTTAATCAAACATAGCTGATTATCTAGGCAACTCCGGGAGATCGGTTATGTTTGAGTGATTGTTTTTGGGACTATGTTTGGTTAGTGTTTCAAAATACAGTCTAGACCATATTAGTCACTACGAATATTCGGAGACTTTTATGGTTAATCAAACATAGCTGATTATCTAGGCAACTCCGGGAGATCGGTTATGTTTGAGTGATTGTTTTTGGGACTATGTTTGGTTAGTGTTTCAAAATACAGTCTAGACCATATTAGTCACTACGAATATCCGGAGACTTTTATGGTTAATCAAGCATAGCTGATTATCTAGGCAACTCCGGGAGATCGGTTATGTTTGAGTGATTGTTTTGGGACTAAGTCGGGGTTTAATGATTTCGGAAAACAGTCGGGATTATATTAGTCACTACGGACATCCGGGGGCTTTTATGGTTAATCAAATATAGCTAATAAGCCTGGGCTACTCCTAGGTATTAGTTATGTTTGAGCGATTGCTTCCGAAATGTAGTTGGGTTTCATTCTAATCGCCTAAATCAGTCAGATCGCGGCCAAGATCAGTATATCTGCGGAGTCATCGCCACCTACCGGTGCCAACCCGGGTTGACTCCGTGTCCGTAGTTACCAGATTTGAGGTGTGGTCTGGCGTCTACCTTTTTACCAACACAGGAGACGAAACCCCTTAATTGGGGCCCTCACGTCTCTCAGCACATCTGACGACGTAGACGTGGCTTGGTCATTCATGTGATAAGCACAGGAGGATACTCCGCTCGTTGAAATCGATCGGATGCCTGAGGGGTCGTTCAGCATTATATATATGTAAATATACCAGACTTATTTCCAGACAGGTCGCCCTACTCGCTGTAACCCTCTAGCTCGACAAGAGCCAGCGGGGGGGGGCAAATACACAGGCCGCTAGTTTTGATACCTCAGTTTTGCCGACTGAACTACTTACAGTTTACCTAGGGATACATTCTTGCCTCTAAACTAAGGTATGGTTCTAGAGGTGAGCAGAATAGGGACTGGGGTAGATGTAGGGCTAAATTCACGCGTTATGGGGTGATAGGCTTATAACTATGTCTTCTGTGATTAAAAATATTTCAAGAACTTGTTTGACTTAAGGTTACTATTCCAATAGGATTTAAAAAAAGGTATATTTTATAAATGAAACTGAGATTAAGTTAAGTGCATTAAGTGGTCAAAGGAGTGTCAAGTTGCCGTGGGATACATGTGAAATATCATACGGTGTGACAATTAATAGACATCAAAGAAAGGTAACTATTCTATTTATGACGATGAGATATCAGAATTGTTCCAGAAAGATGGAATAAGTCTGGGAATTGATGACAGGCGGAGCAGTTCATCAAATCCACCTAAAGTATCTTATTGTTATGAATGGATATCCTTCATTCTAGGCATTATTCTATCAGGACTAGTTATTCTCCATTTAAGGCAAATTACTGTCTTGAGTGGACATTATTCATTCAAAGTACGATTTAGGTAGAATATTTCACATGTAAGGTACGGTTTACATTGACACTACACCAATGACATCGGTGTAGAATGGTCTTAGGTATATATTGGCCATATAATATTGTAAATACAATATTTATTAACGTTAAAAGATGTCTGTTGAGATAGTTTCGGTGTTTCTCCCTAGACAGACCGTTAAGTTGGAAACGCTGGTAGATTCGTTCTTTGGGTCTTAAACTCTTAGGTAACCAGGCAGGTAAATAGTTAGGCCGTCCATACCTCATCCAAACGAGTGAGTAGCTATGTGTGAGTAAAAGAATTACCACACAAACCGTCGTTTAGAACTTTGGTTTAAAATACAATTACTTAGGGTAGACAACTAGCTCATAATAGGTTTAAATAAATAATCTACTTGCTATGAATTCTAAAAAGCTGCTCTCTCGTTCAACCGGACGGATAATAGGAGGTAGGGGATTTTCCACCCAAAAATAAAAATATTTATACTAATAATATAATGAGTGACATATAATTATCATCCATAATATAATTACCAATAATGAACGACAAACAGAATTATTTTACAATAATTCTTCATCGAATGAACTTATACTTTCATACTCAGGACTTTATTATAATTAGAACTAGGAGATTAGTAGTTGAAGCTAGGGTATAGTTAAGTCAATTTATGTACTGATAGGCTAGCTTTAATTATGTTAATGAAGAGTCCAAAACCTGCCTAGCTTTCATAAAAGGACCTGGATTATTACGGTACACAACATTTTATGGGGTCCTACCACTATTCGATCACGTACTGGCCAAACTACAGGTATTAGTAATAAAACACGCATTAAAAGTAGGTTTAATAAATAAGTCAATAGAATGCAAATTACAGTAGTCGTGTTAGAGCTTATTACAATTTATCCCGCGTTCTCGAGCGTGGGTGAGTAGCTGTTTAGTTCTAGGTAGTTTTATTTATGGGGGAGAAGTGTTCGTGGGGGGGGAATCGTTACAGTGGACAATGGTCTCCATCAACTCCTGGCCCCACAATTGGGTGAACAAGCCCGAAGGACTTGTTCCCTCAATTCTAGGACCAGGAATTTCACGTAACTCCTCTCGTATACCTGAGAACTCACTGTAGTCGGCCGACCAAGAGTAAGTTTGTGGCTCGTCTTCCGCTACAATTTCTTCCTCCTCCGCGTCCTCTTCGAGGAGTTCGCGAAGTTGCCCCTCCGTTAGTTCCTCATCGTCGTCCACCTCGCTCCCCGAATCCACAGCGAGGCTTTCGGCGAGAGGTGCATCAAGGAGATCATCATCCTACAATTATAATAAGCTAAACACCACACCATTACCAAAGTAAAACCCAATTGATCGTGTCAGTCACACCACGTGCTTAGATGCCCCCGTGAGACTGCATACCTAGTTAGTGGCGTGACGTCAAATATATAAATATATAAATAGGGAAGTCGGGGTTGATTTGATATTTACTTTCCTTGAGAATTATTTAGACAATAAACTCATAATTCTATGGATGGGACGCCTCGCCACTGTAGAAAAGATGTTAAGAGTATTGGGCAAAGCGCAATGCAAGTGTTATTTTCACCTTTGTCAACCTTCGAGTATAAGTAAATATATATAAATAACTTTCATTAAGTATTTGTTATTGTTAAATGCAAATAATTTTTAGACAACACAACATCCACACATGTGCAATATGTTTAAAGCTTAACCCAAATACTTTTTTATTTATTTTATATTGTTAAAAACAACAACTTATTACAGTCACCATCACATAATACCTACTCGTGTAACAAGGAAAAACATTCCAGCATGCCATGACAATACGGTATTTGACAACAATAAAAATAAATATTTATTTCATTACTAATTAAATGAATAAAATATATGTACGAAAAAACAAAAAGTTACCTAACTTAAATTTTTTGTTGCGATTTCAATTAGTCTTATATTTACAAAGACCGAAAAAAGACTTTGTTTGACCATACTAGTAGAAATATTGGAACCACTACTAGAAAGCGTCACAGATCATATTTGACTGATTACCAAACAAATACCGTATTACCTTGATTATTACGATGATGCCACCTATTCGTCGATGATTATGCGTACGACATGTGCAGCGTTAGATTTCACACCAAAAAATTAAATGAATTAGAATATTATGAAGCATTAAAAACGTTTAAAGCATTCCATGAGGATGAAATTATCACTCTAGAAACAATCATATGCACTCACAAACATTAAAAACGTTTAAAGCATTCCATGAGGATGAAATTATCACTCTAGAAACAATCATATGCACTCACAAACTCACATAACCTTGCGTGCACTGATGCAATAGTTCTTTGACACTTACAAATCCGGCTTAACTCTGTTATCCTTCAGTTGGTTCGATATAAACTGAAAAAAATCTACACTTTATTAACGGTTCAATCATCTGTGCGGCGTATTTTTCGTGACTGAATAAATTTAAATTCTCGTAAGTTTTAGGTAGGTATACTCGTACTTACTTGGTCCTCTTCATCAATTGTTAAAAGTCGTCTTGGCCTACGCTCCTCTATCACTTCGATGCCATCTCCAATATTTAATTGTTCAGGACGCCAATGCTGTGACAGTTGAATATCTAATTAAACTCGTAATGTCCATTGACTGTGCTGAAGGCACTTTTGGGCTGGTCTTCTGGATTTATCTCTATCTGATGATAACCAGAAGCTAAGTCCAAGGTTGAAAAATAGGAACTTTTACCTAATTTGTCGAAAATATCGTTAATGTTGGGTAACGGGTATTTATCATCCGTGGTTATTTCGTTAAGTTTTCTATAATCTATAACCATTCGATATTTTTGTTCATTGGAGGCATCCATCTTCTTTGGTATTATGTGAACCGGTGCGCTCCATGGAGAAAAAGACTACTTGTTTTTTAATTTCTGGGAGCGCGTGACGTCTGGGTCGTAGAATCCCTCTTGATTGTTACCGTTTTACTTTTTGCGGGTGCATGGTCTTCAGAACAAGTTAAGTATGTTATTATAGGCTTGAGTGTCCTACACCACATCAATACTATGTCCGTAATCGTAGAGAATGTAGATTTGATAGCTTTTCCTAGATCTCGAAAGTTCCTCCTGCGAAGTGTTGGTGATAAATGTACTGTGGACAAAGAGAAAAAGCTTGTTAGTTAATTATAAAAACGTAAGGTTATTAAGTTCTAATCATTATTATGTAAGTACTAGCTTCTGCCCGCGACTTCGTCCGCGTGGAACTCTTTTATATCGTAGCTCCTTAAATACAAACTTGTGCCCCCTATTTCGCCCCCTTAGGCGATGATTCCCGGAATAACAATTATTCGCCTACAATTATTGTAAGCGACGAATCTGATGAAGGACTAGTTTGTAAAATAAGGAAAATTCTCTCTATACTGGAAAACTGGTTTAAAATCAACGGACTAAAATTAAATTCTGATAAGACGCACATAATGAAATTCAATACTCAACACAGAGAATCAGAGAAAATGGAAATAATTTTGACAATTGGCACATTGATTCAAAGTTCGCAGAATGTTATACTACTTGGTTTCCATCTAGATCCTACCTTTTCATGGAAAAAACATATACAGGGTGAGCAATCCAAATGGGTCAGTATGGCGGTTTTGGAAACCATAACAGATAGCGAAATCTTGGCTTAGGAACCATGACGTTGATTTTAGTAAAAAGAAAAACTGCATTCATATACTTACAAAAATACGTGTACTCGGCCCAGGAATCGAACCTGGACCTTTTGAAAAATTAAATTTCGTTATTTTCCTTTGAATATCGGTTATGTAGCTCTTAAATAGTAAATGTTACTAAGAAACATGATATCTTAAACTAATAAAATGCATTGTTTTTAAACAACGAAGTTTTATTTTTCAATACTTCAGGGCCGCCGCCGGCCCTTTGACTTTGTATGGGGAAGTTTTAATATTGTTTAAGTAATTGAACAAAAACACAACACAAAGATAATTATTTTATTTCAGTAAATGTTCGAAATGGTAACCATTTTCCTGGATGCAAAGATAATTCTATTGGGTAACGATTTCATTATTGCATTTCGTATTTTTGTGGGGTGTATCTGTGTTAAGATATTTTCTAAGGCTATTGTTAAATCTTCTACAGTATCGTAATTTGATTTGTAAAGTTCATCTTTGACATAACCCCATAATAAATAATCCAGTGGTGTGATGTCAGGCGATCTTGCGGGCCATTTAATGGGGCCATTTGTACCAATCCAGTTATTTAGAAAATGATCATTGAGGAAGTTTTTCGCAATTTGACTGTTATGTGCCGGGGCTCCATCTTGTTGAAAATAAATATTTGAAATGAATTCCTCTGGCATTTCCAGTATAATTTCAACAAGGTCTTCTAAAATTTCGATGTATTTAAATCTATCCAATCGCCCGTCATAGATTTTAAACATCAAAACTCTATTATGTAAAAGTCCAACCCAACAGTTAAATGAAAATCTTACTTGGTGTCGCCCTTCGTGGATCCGCAGGGGATTTTGTCGTGACCAAAAATGGTGATTTTTGCGATTGTACATACCATTATTTGAAAACTGAGTTTCATCAGAAAATATTATAAACTCCAAGAAGTGTCGATTTGTGTTTATTTTTTCCTTTAACCAGTTACAAAATTCGAGCCGTCTGATGTCATCGCCTAGATGCAAGGCCTGAACCAAATGTGCATTGCGGTAACACTTGTACTTGTATTTTTTCAAAATATTACGTACGGTACCGTACGAAATGTCTGGGATATCGCGTACAGCATCTCGAATTGAAGCATCAGGAGCTGCTCCGAAGTAAGTCAAAATGGCTATCTCAACATTAATATCACATGTTCGTGGTTTCTTCTGCTTTTTCCTTGTGAAGCTACCGTAAGAACTCAAATTGTTTATAAGTTTTGAAAATATCTTTCGTGTAGGTATAATACGTAACGGATGTTTATTTCGGTACCAATCTAAAGCTCGTGTGCAATTCTTATCACATTTAAAATAGGCTTCCAATAGACCTAAATGTTCTTCATTAGTAAAACGCATTTTCCAAACACGCACATAACACAACAGTAATGTGAAAGTTATTTAAAATTGACACAAGGCAGTTTTAAAAAGGCTCGATGATTTAAAACACAACATTCATTCCAAGAAAAGAAAAGTTATTAAGCGTTCCATTTTCAAATTATTAAATAAGTTGGCACGCCCGCTGAACGAATGCGTTCTAATTTCAAATAATTTGTAATTGTTAGAACCTGTGAAACAGGCCCTTAATATGATGGTTGTAGATAAGATATGCATAAGTGGTCTATTCAGATAAACGATTTATAATGATAACCGGAATCATATTAATGACGATATTTTGCAAAATATTTAAATTGTGGGCATTTCAGTCTAATGTTTACATAAGATTTCGTTCGATTACTTAAACAATATTAAAACTTCCCCATACAAAGTCAAAGGGCCGGCGGCGGCCCTGAAGTATTGAAAAATAAAACTTCGTTGTTTAAAAACAATGCATTTTATTAGTTTTAGATATCATGTTTCTTAGTAACATTTACTATTTAAGAGCTACATAACCGATATTCAAAGGAAAATAACGAAATTTAATTTTTCAAAAAGTCCACGTTCGATTCCTGGGCCGAGTACACGTATTTTTGTAAGTATATGAATGCAGTTTTTCTTTTTACTAAAATCAACGTCATGGTTCCTAAGCCAAGATTTCGCTATCTGTTATGGTTTCCAAAACCGCCATACTGACCCATTTGGATTGCTCACCCTGTAGATTCGATCTGCAAAAAACTAGCAAAAGGGGCCTATGTGCTTAAACAATTAAGACCTTTCATCTCTAGTGATCATCTAAAGGAAGCTTATTACTCATATGTTCACTCAATCATATCTTATGGAATTGTGCTATGGGGAAACTCAACTGACTTCGAACGCGTACTTAAAATGCAAAAACGAGCCATACGAATATTGGCTGTCACAAATTATAGAGAAAGTTGCAGAGAACATTTTAAAAATCTTGGTATCATCAGTGTCGACATACATTTTGGAAGCCGTAATGTCTGTACGAAAAAATCCTAGCGATACTAGCGTCTGACTAGAAGACTGGCGGTAAGGTTTCACATAAATGGGTGCTTCATTTTTATTAGTCCTAATGTGGTGTTTTATTTCGTGGGTGAAAGTTAGAGGAATTTCTTCATGAATAAATATATCTCTATACTCATAACATAATTGTGTTATAGCATCTCTTTCTTCCGAATTCATGTGATCTTTCCGTAATTTTTCTAAATTACTTGTAAGAAGTCTGTTATAATTTGATCCACTTATGTGGTTACATAATATTTTATTATCAAATTCTTTTACCTCAAAAGGTGTGAAAATATCAATGCTTAATTCTTTATCGCTCGAGTTTAATATGGATGTTTGCGCGTAACCATTGCTACATTGTAATATCGCACAAGGCATTGAAAGTCCTTCCGAGAATTTTACTTGGTCGGTTATTCCTTCACCATTTAATAGTTTTGTTGGAATAACGACTCTTTGTTCCGTACGCGGTTGTACCGTTAGGCCGCTTGTAGACGTCCGTTATTTTCACCGGACGACGGTCCGTCTATAAACGGATACCCTTGTAGACAAGTAATTTTGTTACCGGATTGGCGATTGCCGTTTCTATGCGTCAGTTTTGAACGACAACAAGAAGCAGCAAAAAGTGTCAAAAAAACGTAAAAGGCCATTGTGGGTGCATCCCATATTATTGGAAAGAGACATATGGTACATTTCATACTCTTTTTGAGGAGTTGGAAGAAGATGAAATAAAATTTGTAATTTTTTTTCGTATGAAGAAAGAAACTATTCAACTTTTATTGACAGCGATACATGATAAAATAAAACACGAGGATACAAACATGCGAAAATCAATTCCTCCGGCAGCGAGATTGGCCGTTACGCTAAGGTATGAATTAAATTTAAAGTGATATAACGTTTACTGGCACCATTCGTGCGTTTTACGAAGGAGAGTCGCTAAAGTCTTGTTAGAATAACTATAAAGTCAAATTCCGTCCAATTGACTCGTCATCGTAAAATGCACGAGCTATACTTATAGTAATATAGTATTTTTCAGTCACAAGAAGTAACTTACTAAGGAGACTGAAAAATCATAATCATAGTCAGACATATTCATTAATGAACTCATCTCAGTATAAATGGAGGATTGAGAATCATTGTCTTCTAGTTGTGTAGATTGTTCGCGATTCCTGGATCTAGATGGCACGTACAGGGTGTCTGGCGGCAGATTTATGATTTCAAAATTTAATAAAAAAAAAAATATTGAGTTTATGCTTTTATTAATTATACACAAAGTTAAAGTAATGACGCGGATTTCATTTTTTGAAAATTATCTCATCCAGGTGTCTTCCATTTAGTTGCACACACTGTTCAAAACGACGTCTTGCGTTTCGTGCCACACTCTGCAGCAAGCTTGGTTGGATGTTGCGGATTTCCCGACGAATATTTTCTTTTAAGGCCACTACAGTACGCGGATTGTTATTGTAAACTCTCTCTTTGAGGTAACCCCATAAGAAAAAATCCATTGGGGTCAAATCAGGCGATCTCGGTGGCCATGGGATGTCCCCAAAACGACTGATAAGTTTTTGAGGGAAAGCTTCTCGCAGCAAACTCATTGATGTTCTAGCCGTATGTGGGGTCGCCCCATCCTGTTGAAACCATGTGTGCGACGAGAACGATGGCTGAGCTCGCAGATTCGGCAAGAAGAAATTCGTAATCATTCTTCCATAATTTTCACTATTGACATTAACCGCTTGTTCCCGGGCATTTTCAAAGAAAAAAGGCCCGATTATCGCATTTGTGGACAAAGCACACCAAACGGTAACACGGGGGCAATGCAGCGGTTTCTGATGTTTGATTCGTGGATTACGGTTTCGTGGCGACCAGTAACGACAGTTTTGTTTATTAACATGGCCATTTAAGTGAAAATGAGCCTCATCACTCCAAAAGATTGAATTGACAGTGCGAAACCTCTCCAACATTGTTTCACTAAACTGTTCGCGTAACACGAAGTCATTTTCCTTCAATTCTTGGACGATTTGGATTTTAAATGGATGAAGCTTCAAGTCTTTTTTCAAAATTTCATGAACAGCTGCTCTAGCAAGTCCCAATGAGGCTGCCCTTTTCGGTACCGAAAGTCGGGTATTTTCACTTAAACTTTTTTCAACAAGTTCAATGTTTGCGGGTGACCTTGAAGTGCGGCTAAGCCCCGGGCGTGGACTGTTCATAGCGGAGGCAGTTGCACGGAATCTCTCTACCCAAGAACGAATTAAATTCACGCTTGGTCCATCACTTATTCGTCGAATATTGAAGTGTGAACAAAACTGCCGACGAGCGGTAACGTAAGAATCGCCGCCCTTGAAGAACGCCTCTATAGCGAACGCACGATGCTCTCCCGACCACTGCGGCATTGTGACTGACAAATCCGCACGATCCGTGGTGCGAATGACGCCCCTCACCCCCCCGCACCGTTTATTACTTTTCCGAAAATTTTCATTTTAAAACAAATCTGCCGCCAGACACCCTGTATGTTGACGCCGCAGCCGTAGTGTAGCCTCGATGTGTATTGTAATTTTGCTGTTGCAATGACGCTTCTTTTCTGAGTGTCAAATTTCTCATAAGTTTCATGACTTCAAATTGATATTCTACATAATCGTCGTCATTATATTTGTCTACGATAGGAGCAATACCTTTGAAAAAGCAAATACTCTTACTACTGTCTTCATTCTCAACAGAATTAATGAAGTTAAGCATTTTTCGGTCAACTTCACTACTATCAGTCTTCCTCTTCTTGATTATTTTTGTGTTAGCGGCACTGGTGGTAATACTGTTCGGTGCACTAAACACATTGGTTTGTGAATCGGTTTGTTCATTTATTTATTTATTTATTTATTTATTTATTTAGCTTACTTGAACTACACATTTTTACATAATATAGGTAAATATGTTAGGTAACTAACCACATGTAGTTTTATTTTAAGATCTAAGTATAGGTAAGCATTAAGTTAAAGTAAGCCACCTTCCGTACTAGTTAATAAACTGTATTACGGCAAGGTACCCTCCTTCTCCTCATGATTAACCGCGTAGATATGAGTTAGAATTGTTTACATTATGTGTTTATGTAATTACCTACAATGATCATTAATACAATTTATTTTAAGGCACATAGGTTTAAATGTAATTGGTAACATCATTAGCATAATTATTGCATGAGTTTCTAGAGGGAGAATGTATGTATTAAATAGTGAGTATAGTAGTATAGTGTGTGTGTGGGTGTGTATGTTTGTGATGGGAATAGACTTAGCAGTAGGTTCAGTGCGGAAACCAACAATAAAACATTTATAGGCAATTCATGAGTGGCACGGACGGGTCATACAACCATGTACGAAAAGTGGAGGAAAATGAAAGTTTGGCACATGTCAACTCTATTTGAATGACGTTAAGGTCCAAAAGTGCCAAACATTCAATCTCCTCGACTGTACCTACAGTTGGGCTTTGAGAGTAGATGCTAGTTAGATACTAGTGTTAATGTTACATACTGCGCCAAGTCGTAGGCACTTATACACGAGGATTATCAGGGTTAGGCTAGTAACTGTACTATTAATCACTACATAGTTTGAAACAAAGTCGCTTCACGCTGTCTGTCCCTATGTATGCTTAGATCTTTAAAACTACGCAACTGATTTTTTTTTTTTTTTTTTAATAGTTAGAGTGAATCAAGAGAAAGGTTTATATGCATAATATAGTACCCGTGCGAAGACGGGGCAGGTCGCTAGTAGGTAATAAAATAAGTACATGTAATTGTTAGTTAGAGCTGTGGGCTGCTAGTGAGCGTTCATTATTGGTTTGTGAGACAGTTTGTTCGTTGAGAGATTTTGCGATGTTTTCTCCAGGTGTAATATTCGATTCCGTTTCTCGTCGATTAATAATTTTAATTAAAAAAAGCATTTGATCGTAGAACTTGTATTTTCGTATTTTTTTCATACCGGAGCCGGATTTACATTCCTTCATTTTTTTATGACATTTCATCCAATTATCTCTTGCATTGTTCCATTTCTTTATAATATCTTTACCTAAAAATTAAAATAAAATTGTTACAGGTATTTAGCTTCGGGGAATACATTTAGCGATCTCCAATATAGTTTTAGAATGGGTGTAAAAACTATCAGCTGTATTGTACAAGAGGTATGTGAAGCGTTATGGGAAACCCTTTCTCCAATTTATATGAAAATGCCAACGGAAGAGGAATGGCTAACAATCGCAAAACATTTCGAGATGAATGCAAACTTTCCATTTTGCTTGGAAGCCGTCGATGGCAAACACATACGAATCATAAAGCCACAGGAAAGTGGTTCAATGTTTTATAACTACAAGCACTATTTTTCAATAGTGTTGATGGCTGTAGTGGATGCAAACTATAACTTCATATTCATTGACGTGGGTGCATACGGCAAAGAATGCGATTCAGCAGTATTCAAAGAAACAGATTTTTGGAAAAATTTAGTAGACGATAAACTAAATATTCCTCGGCCTAACCATTTGCCAGGTGTTGACGGTGAGCTACCTTATGTTTTTGTTGCCGATGAAGCTTTCGCTTTACATCAAAATTTGCTTCGTCCTTATGGTGGGCATCAACTTGAGGCAATAAAAAGAATTTTCAATTATCGTCTCTCGAGAGCACGACGCTACGTTGAATGTGCATTTGGTATTTTATCAAACAAATGGAGGATTTTGCATAGATCATTGAATGTTTCAACAGATACTGCTGTCAAAATTGTAAAAACGTGTTGCTTACTACAAAACATCATTAATAAAGTTGAGGGTAGTTTTAATAATACTACTGACAATGATAGTGAACAGGTGATGTCTACTAACAGCGGTTTAAGAAATTTGCCTCGTTCCCATTCAACACGAGGTAATGTTACAGCCAATGTAATTCGTAACAAATATGCCGAATATTTCATGTCACCAACAGGGAGTGTCCACTGGCAAGATCAATATGCATAGTAATATGTATAGGATAATATGTAACTATTACATGTATTATATAAATATTAATGTAACTACTATATTACTAAAAATAAATAAACTTACTTGATTTATTGTGTCAGTGGTTTTTCTTACTTCCAACCCTTCACCGAGGAAAGAATCCATATATGCGTAAGCAAACCAGACGGGCTTATATATTTCTCCTGCTCCAGCCCCTGAGCGACTTGAATCTCGAACCTTCAATCAATAAATTTTCTTTATTGCACCACAAGAAAAACAGATACATTACAAAAGGATACATTTTGTAACACGTGGCCTTACTGCCAAGTAACAATTTTTATTTTATTTTATAATTTAATATATATATATATATATGTATATATATGCTTCAGTTAAACTTGCTTACATGGACAAAAACATGTTACATGTTGAAATCCTTTTTTGGTTATAACGCGTTTTCCCTAGTTTGTACTCGTAACTAAGGAATATGGTGAAAACTAGTTTTGACTACCTACTGAAAACGCGTTTTAATGTAGTGAAAACGTGTTTTAAATAAAAATGGCTTTTAACTGTAACATATACTATGATCAAATATACAAAATAACAAACCTTTTTTCGATATAAACGATAACTGGACAGCAAAGAGTCTTTTTTCTTTTTTAATTCTTTGATTTCAATATCCATTTCATTGCTAATCCGCGTCCACGCATCATGATGCTTCTTTTTGTCCTTATGATTCAAATGTTTTGCATCCCACAGTATATTTTCAGAATGGTAATGCTCTAAAAAGAGCATTTCAATTTCGTTACTCCAAACTTTTACGCGCGACTCCATTGCGCGCGGACAGCAACTGCACACGTCCGTACGCCTTTGTAGTCCGTAGTAAACTGGTACGGCGCCGTGAATGTGGAGGTATACACGTGAACGCCGCGTGAAGGGGACGCGAACCCTTTGTCACGGGACAAAATACCGACTCTGATCGGGGAACAGGCGTGAACGCGCGTAAACCCCGCGAAAACCATCCACATTCACGTTCACGCCTGTTCACGGAGCTTCACGGCACTAATGTGGAGCCGCCATGAAAAGAGAGGCGTGAATCAAAAGTGACTCCTAAGTCCTTGACAGTATCCGTGCGAGTCAAGGGTACTGACCCAAGTGTGTATTCAACCTGCAGGGGATTATGACTACGCCCAAACGTCATAAATGAGCATTTTTCTATATTAAATAGAAGCTTATTGTCAGTGCTCCACCTATAAAGACGATCACTATCCTCCTGAAGTGATACGCAATCCGAAAGCTGATGCACTCCATACACCAGCTTCAAGTCATCGGCATAGAGCAGGCATCTGGCATTGTTCGGGACCAAAGCCAGGTCATTAATCATTATACCAAACAGCATTGGTCCCAGAATTGAACACTGGCTGACTCCTGAACGGGTGTGGTAGGATTCGAAGATGAAGCATCCGTGTTGCATTGCACGTACTGCCGTCTGTCGCGTAGATAATCGCTGAAGAATTTCACTAACTTGGGAGAAAATCCTATACGAGTCAGTTTCCTCAGGAGAACGTCATTATCCACACGATCAAACGCTTTTTTAAAGTCGAAATACAACACATCAACTTGCATTCCCTCATCTAAGTGTTCAGATATCGAGTCAACCAGAGTCAGGAGATTCGTTTCGACCGACCGATTAGGCCTGAACCCATGCTGCGCGTCGGTAAGGTAGGGTTTTATTTGGGGAGATATGTGACTCATCAAGATGGACTCAAAAAGCTTCGCAATAGCCGACAAAATTGCAATTGTTCTGTAATTTTCAACCTTGCCCGTGTCTTTGATTTGGGAATGGGGCGCACGCGAGTGATTCTCCACTGATCAGGGTAATTACCTGACTGCAAGGCCAAATTAAAAATGTGTAGCAAGGGCAATGTTAATTCGCCTCAAAAGTTGTCCCATTATACGAAACCTGCGATTCAAAACCACCCTTAGACTTCAGACTACTTATGTGCTGCCAGAATGCTCTAGGGTCGCTACTAAGTCTAGACTGAATATGGTTCACGTGGCAATTGTAGGCGCTTGATATTCGCTGCTTAATGTCGGCCCTAAGTCTAGAGAAATGAGCATACGCCTCGGTACTTCCAGAGCGCTTCCACTCACGATGAAAAAAAGCTTTGCGTTTTATATCCGCAATCAGATCAACAGTAAACCAGACAGGGTAACGTCTGGAAGGTTTTAAGGGTCGAATCTTTTTAGGTATGCACATATTGAAGATTGAGTATATCTGTCGATAAAAGAGGTCTACAGCAACGTTGACATCGCGGCAGTCAAGGACTTCCTTCCAGGACAAATCAGAGATCAACTGATAAAGGAGTTCGTAATCACCCTTAGCGAAATTCCAGTCACGACTGGTGTCAATATTGCTAGGCTCAATATTTACTAGATTATCATTGACACCAGAGAAAGAAATGGAAATTTCTAGTGGAGGATGATACGCGTCAGAATGCGGTACCAGTCCATCTTCCTCGGCCACCTCAGCACAAGTTGCGCAAGTACCCTCTCGTACCAGCACCGTATCAAGTACTCCTCCGTGCATATTCACAATTTCATTCATCTCTTGCAGGTTACAAACAGTAGTGAAATAACAAAAGTAACTTAAAATACTAAGAGACGTATACTTAGGATTTAGATTCAGATCACCCACAATCACAACGCGCCCATTTAGGGAGTCGATGATAGCTTCAACACTTTGGAAAAAACACATATAAACGTCTTCTACAGATTTTGGTGGAATATATACAGTACAGAGATGGAACGTCCCGTGTTCCGTCACTATGGTTGACCACAGGTCTTCCCCGAAGGCGGTCTCCAACTCACGCCTACGTCTTAAAGTGATACCAGGCCGTACGGCCACAAGTACGCCACCCCCCTGGCGACCGTCTTCACGATCGCGACGCAGCATACTCCAGTCCGCTTCAACAAGCTCGGCAGTTTCGACAGAATCAGACAACCATGTTTCAGTAACGGTAACAACATCACACTCAGGAGTTAATAACCGTTGTCTAAAGTGCGCCAGCTTAGTATTCAGGCCCCTGACATTTTGGTATATCATAGATATTGACTTAAGATTACTTTGTTTGAGTTGTACCTTTGGTTTGGACCGTTTGTCTTCGAAAAAACCAGGTTTTTACTCGCGCGTTTTCGGGCCATACTTCTGCAGACATACATTTCTCATAACAGGCAACCGGTACGCCCAACTTATAGGACCTGTAGTCTCCTTTCGGCTTAAGTTCATCCACGGAGCATGCTTTCCCCAAACATAGGTTTCGCAGGTACTCCTCAACTTCATCAGGACCAGATGCCATATTCCATAAATGAATATATCTGCGTTCTTCGACTGCTTTAAGGGACGTGATGTTAGACCCTGCAGTACAATCATCTTTTCTTTTTAAGTTTGAACTTGCTTCTTTAAAACGAGATCTAATAGAACTCTCCATAGGACGTGAATTTACCATATCAGATATCAATCCCATTCCTGCATCTAAAGTTTCTCTTCCCACAGTTCTCAAACCACTGGATAATAAAGGAAGAACAGATCTAAACAACCCTCCTAAAAAACTACCGATTCCATGTCCACGTTGAAAAGGGACCCCTTTATAGACAATTCCTACACCAGACCCTGCTTGATGAGAATAATAATGTTCATATGGACAAGAGTTAGACGATTGCTTATGATTCATTTTATTCGTTGAAAGTGTAGCTTCACGCAAGAGGATCCAAACTGAAATGGTATTTTTGCTCCAGTGGTTGATCTTACGAGTATATCAATTTCAAGAGTGTCGAACTCTCTACGTAAAACAGGAGCAGGTGAAAAAACATGCATTTTATAGGCTCCATAAATGAATTTTGTGGGGTCTAAGGGTATTATTCTTAGTAATGATGTTATAACATCCCCCACCACTTGTGGTTGAATGATATTAGTATACACAAATATTTGTGATGGTAAATGTATGTTAATTTTGGTAGCGTGTTCACTGGTGTTTGATTGAATTAAAAGCCAAATTGTAAAGGAAACGTTGGTGAATTTATTCCATGTTTTAATCTTGTTTTTCATCTGACATAATAATTTTTGACACACATGTTATTCGTCTAGTTGTCATCTAAGGAGTTTGGACATGCCGCCCGCCAAGAACCACTGTTCTTAACTCTGATAAATTACTTACAATAGTGATTACTAAAACTAAGATAACATAATATGCAATTGTAATCAAAACTAATTAGTGTTGTGATATATTATCTCTAACAGAACATAACATTAAACAGTTCCTTTAACTTGACATAAGACTAAGTAAAACAATAACAGTTAAATAAAACTATCCTCATTGGATGAAATTCAAAACATGATAAACAACATAACATCATTTCACACTTTCGGTGATGGATACACTTGAGTGAAAACCAATAAAACATTAACTTATTTTACAATTAATCCGCTAAACGTAAGACACAGAGTTTAGACACTGGTCGTTTGATAAAAGAATTCTTATAGCGCAAAGTCACAACTCGCGTAACTTTGTCCACTCCAGGATGTTTTTCAACAATTTGACCTAACAACCATCGTGATGGAGGTAAATCAAGTTCTTTAACTAACACCACGTCTCCAATATTTGGCTCAGGTATAACCTGTGTCCACTTGTGCCTTTGTATGAAATGATGAAGATACTCTTGTGCCCATCGTCGCCAGAAATCTTGTAACATCCGTTGACAGAGTTGCCACCTTCTCAATGAACTTATCGACGAATGTTCGTATTTATTATCCGGAACTGTTAGTAAAGGCTCACCCACCAGAAAATGTCCGGGTGTTAAAGGCATTGGGTCCCCTTGATCCTGGATATATGACATTGACCTTGAATTTAAACAGGCTTCAATCTGAGTCAGCACAGTTGTGATTTCTTCAAAAGTAAGAGTTGAACTGCCAATTACTCTCTTTAAATGGAACTTGCAAGACCGAACTCCGGCTTCCCAAAGACCCCCAAAATTGGGTGCTTGCGGAGGAATAAAATGCCATTGTGTTCCATTCGTAGCTAACCAATCTGCAATCTCAGGCAAGAGTCTGGATTTTTCTTCATCGAACAAATCTCTTAATTCTCTGGCTGCTCCCACGAAATTTGTCCCATTGTCACTATATAATTCACTACAGTGACCACGACGTGACACGAAACGCCTAAAGGCAGCTAAGAACCCCTGTGAAGTCAAATCACTCACGGCTTCTAAACGAACGAATAAACATATGTAGCCTTTATATGATCTATTGCCACGACCCTTTGATACCCGTATATTTATTGGGCCTGCGTAATCGACACCAGCACGTAGAAAGGCCCGGCTCATGGTTACTCTTGGTGAAGGTAACTGACCCATTAGTTGAGGTTTGTTTGCTGCTGCGTACCTTATACAATACAAGTGACGCATTTCCTACAATGAAATTTGACAAGTGATTTAAGCCCAATGATGTAATACTTATCCCTTATAAAGTTCATCATCAGCTGTGGCGCTCCGTGAAGAGTAAACTTGTGTGCATTTCTTAAAATGAGAGTCGTCAACAGTGATTGCTTCGGTAAAATTATAGGATGCTTTTGACTTTCACTTATATCAGCGTTATGCAGCCGTCCACCAACTCGTAGTATACCGAACTCGTCTAACTGTGGACTTAGTGAGGTAAGTACACTGCTTTTATTTACAGAGTTTCCTTGTTTAACATCCTTCAATTCCTCTAAGAATGCTTGGGCTTGACACTTTTTTATCATTATTCTTAGTGCCTCATCAATTTCCTCCTTCAAAAGATACTTATGTTTTGGTTTCTCTGTTTGTAAAACTCTGCGGCAATAAGCTACCACTCGCAATAACTTCGTCAACGATGAGAATTTAGACCACACTTCTTCACCATTGATGTGATCTTCCACCGAAGTAGCAAGGTGAGTTTGAATTTTCCTTTCTTCCAAATTTGTACTAATACCCTTAGGATTAGGATAGTGTATAATATCTTCACTCAACCATGAAGGTCCCTTTAACCACAGTTCAAAACCTACCAGCTCGGACGCTATGATGCCTCGTGATGCGCAATCTGCTGGATTGTGTTCAGATTTGACATGCGCCCACTTGCTACGGTCTGTCACAGTTAGAATCTCTGAACACCTATTTCCGATGAATGTTTTCCAACGACTTGGATGACTGCTAAGCCACGCAAGTACTATTTCAGAGTCAGTCCACGCATGAATATTAGATTTTGGTACGCCCAAAACTTCTGACACTTCTATAAGCAGCTTGGCCAGTAATACAGCACCTGATAACTCCAATCTTGGAAGGCTGATCTGTTTGATTGGAGCTACTCTGGTTTTTGCTGTGAGTAAACTGACGTGAACGTTTCCCTTTGCATCTATCACCCGTACGTATATCACTGCTGCATACGCAGAGTTTGACGCATCACTAAAACCGTGGAGTTCAACTAATTTCGCGTCACTTCTGATGTGCGTCCAACGTTTCAACCGAAATTGTGTAAGGTCTGAAAGACCCTCTCGATACTTAGCCCATTCTTCTAATAACGGTTGTGATAGTTCATCGTCCCAACTAATGCCTGCTAGCCATAATTTCTGTATGAATATTTTTGCTTTTATTATACTCGGTGCTATCCATCCTTGTGGATCATATAACTTTGAAATATCCGAGATAACTTTCCTCTTCGTTACAGGTGCAGTCATCGGTGGCAACAGGACAGCATACACGAACTCGTCGGAACCACGACTCCAGGTAAGTCCAAGTATTTTGTTTATCGCATCTAGTTTGACTTCTACGAGGGGCGTCTGAAAAGTTCTAAGCCTAAGATAGAAAAAAACAATTTACAAAAATGAACTCGTGTTTATTTTTCAATATAGTCTCCTCCTAAATCAATGCATTTATTACATTTTTTATACAGTGCTTTTAGGCCATTAAAAAAATAATCTTTATTTTGCCCTTCAAAATGCTCCTGTACAGCCGCCTTCATCTCTTCGTCACTTCTAAATCGCTTTCCCCTCAACTCTTTCTTCAAATTATTGTATAGAAAATAATCGCTTGGGGCTAGATCTGGGCTGTAGGGTGGGTGGTCAATTTCCTCAAAACCAACTTCCTTCAGAGCACGCCTCGCAACATTAGCGGTGTGAACGGGTGCGTTGTCTTGCAAAAACAAAATGCCTTTCCTTAGTTTACCCCGCCTTTTCTCAACTATGGCTTGTCGCACCTGTCTTATTAGATTTGCATAATAAGTTCCGTTTATCGTAGAGCCTTTTTCTAAATAATCGATTAAAAGAATGCCATCACAGTCCCAAAATACCGTAGCCATTAACTTAGAGGCCGACTTTTGCACTTTAAATTTCTTCGGCGGCCTTTCACCCTTTTCAATCCACTGCATCGACTCAGACTTACACTCCGGATCATACTGTCTGATCCATGTTTCATCAACAGTTACTATTCGGGAACAAACTTCATCTAAATCATCTTCGCACAATTCTAAAAACGCCCGAGAAGTTTCCACACGACGTACTTTATCGAAGGCCGTTAGCATTTTCGGTACCCAACGAGCACTAACTTTACTCATGTACAAATGTTCATGTAAAATTTCTCCGACTCTTTCTTTACTAATACCTAAGACCTCAGCTATTTGCCAAACCTTCATTCTTCTATCTTCTAATACCAGCTTTTTGACTTTTGCTACGTTTTCTTCGGTCACTACCGATATTGGCCGCCCTGAGCGGGGGTCGTCTTCGATCGATTCCCGTCCGAGTTTAAATAAGCGACTCCACTTTTTGACTGTGGCATAAGAAGGCCCAGAATCACCGTAAATAATAGCCATTTCCTCAAAAATACACTGCGGTGATTTGTCACTTTTTGTAAGGAATTTAATTACAGCACGGTGCTCAATTTTCGTAATATTCGTTGGTAATTCACACATGATGTACTTTTCCGTTGAATATCTCGAAACAGAATAATAAAAACGTGACATGTTATTTTTTAATAATTTGTTTTTAAATGGCCTTTCTAGTGGCCAGTATCATAAACGCATATATAACCTCGAAATACCTTAGGCTTAGAACTTTTCAGACGCCCCTCGTATTTTCTTATCACTTTGCTTGTCTAAGTTCCCTTGCTGTATTTGATTTAACATAGCTTCGCTATTGCTGGACCATTTTTGCAATTCAAATCCACCCCTAGTTAACATTTCATTCATTTGCTTATGGATTTCAATTGCCTCTTCGTCACTTTCACAGCCCGACATCAAATCATCCATATAAAATTCATGTTTTACTCTTTCAGCTGCTAACGGAAAGTCTTTTCCTTCATCCTTTGCGACCTGTATCAGGCTTTTTACTGCCAGATATGGAGCTGAAGAAGTTCCAAATGTTACTCTGAGCATCTTGTATTCTTTGACGTCTTCCTCCGGCGTCTCGCGCCACAAAATACGTTGATATTCCGAATCTTCATCGCTGACCTTTATTTGGCGGTACATTTTAACTATATCTGCAATGAAGCAGATTGGGTACGTACGCCAACGCATTATTATATGACGCAATTCCGGCTGTAAGGTTGGTCCTACCATTAAATCATCGTTTAATGATACCCCATTCGTACCCTTGCAGGAAGCATCGAAGACCACACGAAATTTCGTCGTCTGTCGGTCCTCGCGTATCACTGCATGAAAAGGTATGTATAAACTCCTTGCTTTGTTGTCATGAACTTCCGTCATGTGATTTAATTCTAAGTATACATCAAACACTTTTTTGTATTCCTGTTTCAGACGCTCGTCCTTTTGAAATTTCCTTTCGAGATATTGAAACCTTTTCAACGCTATATCCCGTGAATGACCATCCGCGCAGGCTGGTTCACTGTCTCGAAACGGGAGTTTCACAACATAACGACCTTCTTTGTCACGTGTGGTGGTCGCTTCGAAAATATCTTCACATCGCTGCTCTTCGACTGACAGAATCTTCTGTTTGTTGGACGGTTCTGCTTCAATTTCCCAGAAGGACTTTAGCAATTCTTCAACAGGCTCCACTTGTGTATGCAAGGTGATCAATTTATTGATAGGTGTGTCTTGTTTCACTTGCCCGCTTAATATCCATCCCAGGGTGGTATTTTGTGCAACTAAAGAACCTGAGGGATATTTGATGACACCATGATCAATAATCCTACTATAAACCTCCGCCCCTAATAAGATGTCTATCTTATTCGGAGTGTGATATTCCGGGTCAGCTAGAGTTACGAGATCTAGCTCCGGCCATGAGGTGATTTCCACTGCAGTCGCAGGCAGGTACGCGGTCAATTTGTCGAGGACATACGCTGAGACATGCATCACACAACCTGGATCGAGACGTGAACTGATTTCTAAATCTACAATGGACCTTGCGACAAGGTTCTGTTCACCTCCCAACCCTGATATACATCCCTTGGTTGGTGTGGTTTTCAGTCCAAGTAATTGGACTGCCGCTTTTGTGATAAAAGAGGCCTGAGACCCCTGATCTAAAAGAGCTCGTAAGAGCTGATGATCTCCGCCATTTTGTGACTCAGCTTTCACTAATGCTGTGGCTAAAAGCACTTGATGTGCGACTCCTTTCACAAAATGGCTTGTGATGTTGTTAAACGTCGATGGACGCTCCTCCTGTGATGATATGTTGGGTGCTTTTACTGAAACCACTACGGGTGTGCCTTGATTATCAAGTGTATGATTTGCAACTGTTGCTTGTACTTCGTCCTTCAAATGTAATAATGAATGATGTCTCCTGTTACAAATTTGGCATGACGTGGTGTTTCTGCAATGTTTAACTGCATGGTTGTTTCCTAAGCAATTGAAACATAACCCATGAGACTGGACAAAGCTGCGCTTCTTGCCGAGATCAGTGTTTATAAAATCTTTGCAACTCCTAATGTGATGATCTTTTTTACAATAAACGCAAGTCTGAGTCTGAGCTATGTGATACATGTGGACCGGGTTTGGTTTGTTATTTTGATTACTGTGAGCTTGAATGAAATTGCGCTGCTTCTGAACGAATGAAGAATTGGGTTTTGAATCTAAGAATTCTAACGAGTGGTATTTAGTTTCCAAAAACTCCTGAAATTGTGTATAAGTGGGTAGTTTATCGGAACGAGACACCAACTCGCTTACCTTAGACTCCCATTGCTTCCTACTCTCAGAATCTAATCTCTGGCTTACGATATAAATTATCATGACATCCCACGAACCAGTGTCAATTCCTAACCCCTTTAAAGCATTTAAAGTTTCTGTTGACACATCTAGCAATTGCTTGATTGCACTGGAGGACTCTGATGAAACGCCCTTTTGTCCGAAAAACCGTTGTAATATGCAATTAACCAGGTACTGCTTATTATTATACCGGCTTTTCAGAAGAGTCCAGCATTGCTCGTAACTATCGTTGGTTATGGGTATATGGCGCAATAATTGTTCAGCTTCTCCTTTGAGATGACCCTTCAAGTAATGTAATTTCTGTACATCATCAAGTTCATCGTTGTCGTGAATGAGTGATACGAATAGGTCCCTGAAGCTCATCCACTCCGTATAAATCCCGGAGAATATAGGGATCGTGATCTTAGGTAACTGAACATGACTCGTCTTCGATGCTTTGTGAATCGGTATAGGATGATTGCTACTATTTGGATTTGATTTCAGATTATTGAGTGCCTCCTTCAGTTCACATTTATAATCCATATAGTTTTCTTCCGTGACGTCATATACTGCTTCTTTGCCATATACCGATTCTTCTATCTCTGCAGTTGTATAGCTTCTAAACAAGCAATCATGTCCAGCAGAGAACCTGTGCCATAGTGATTCCAAAAGTTCTAACCGAGTCTCCACGTATGACAGGGTCACTCTATCCTTGGGTGACTTTTTGAAGTTGGTATGAGCCTTTGTGATTCTCACGGACACGTCTATGAGAACGCTTATTTCAGGTTCCATTTTGTCCAGAGCTTGATTATAATTTTGTTGTCTTAGGATGATGATAAATTACTAGTCCTTAAGTCCAGTTATATATTCAAAATTATTCAAATATATAAACCTTATTTGACCGGGGAACAACTGTACCGAATTCCCCTTTTTCAATTTTTCTAGTGGGTCAATCAGACTTGGTCTCCCCTTTCGAAAAAATCCGAAATTATTCTGTTTACTTTCATAGGACGTAGTAATGGATTTATTGCTAAATTAGCGTGATTTCCCGACACTACAAAGAACTTGAATGTACTCACATTTTTATCTTCATAAATATGTATTTTGTAAAAACACTGCACTTATCCCATCATTCGCCGGTTTTCGACTATACTCCCAATAAACAGGAACGTTGATTGCCACCTCAGGCTTCCGCCGTCGCTCCTGATGATGTTTCTTTGTACAAGAAACCTCGCCGAATTTTCCGACGAACAACACGTCGTGTACTAAAACTTCATTGATTTATCCGGTTCTATAGGACCATGTTAATTTTGGTAGCGTGTTCACTGGTGTTTGATTGAATTAAAAGCCAAATTGTAAAGGAAACGTTGGTGAATTTATTCCATGTTTTAATCTTGTTTTTCATCTGACATAATAATTTTTGACACACATGTTATTCGTCTAGTTGTCATCTAAGGAGTTTGGACACCTAAGTACAAATTTGCAGGATGTTTCCCAATAGACATTTCTTTTAAATTCGATCTTGGTTTGTATCCCAGTTGTAGACTTAATATAGGCGATGTTGTGATTGATATTATCTCATCATTTGTTGTTAGTGCAACCATTTTAGTAATTGTATCGTGTCTAAATTTTGCATTATTCTTAAGCTGTGGGTTTTCGTTAAGTGCTTGGAGAAGTTGATCAATATTATCATCATACATCGGGGTTTTCGGAGCGGGAATGATTTGAGAAAGAGTAGAGATAAACAGATATGTTAGTCTAAGAAAATATCTTATTATGCCTAATGAATAACTACCTCTCTGTGAGTTGTATACAATCTGTGACAAAGTTTTATTTTAATTTCCGTAAAAGTCTTATAACTTATAAGGTAACAATTAAAATAACTTTAATTAATTACCTGCTGTAAATTGAATAGTTGACACGATTTTCAGAATAAACTATTAATATTTTTTCTATATTTGGGACAGTTAATCTACGGCGTCTTGCTGTAAATATCCATTTCAAGGAGCTAAATGATCTTTCCACGTCGACAGTTGTAATAGGTGCATATTTAAATTTTTTGTAGGAATCAATTGATGCACGAGAAGTTTGAGATTGAAGTTCTATTTCTTTGCCTTGTACCAACTCATTTATAATTTTTAGTGTGCTATAGCCAGAATTCTTCTTTAACACCAACTTCAGTTTATCATAAATCTGTTTTCCTTTTACGCTCATGTTTAATTTGGAAACATCTCTATAGGTTTCATGAACTATTTTTAAACTATCGCTGATGGACAGCTTCGCATCCTGTAGTTTTTTAATAGCATTTGGGATAGTCATCAAATGATTTGCTATGAAATTTAAGTCGCTTTTTATATTTGCATTTCCAAACGCTCTTTTTGCCTTTCTAATACTCTGGGCTTCGGTGGGACTGAATGTATTTAGAACACGTTTCACTTCATCGTAATGTTTGCTGTAATACGTTGCAGCTTCTATCCAGGTTCCCCACCGAATAATTGTTGGTCGAGGTGGTAAAGGCACTCCGGGGAGCATTTCTTTAAACTTTTGTATTCTTTTAGGAGATTTCAAAAATGTCTTCTTAACATTTGCGATTAAATCATTCACATCTGGATAAAGTTTTCTTACTAGTTCAGCCACTCTATTTAAACCATGAGCCAAACATGTGACGTGCAAAAGATTGGGAAAAATACATTTTAAATTTCTTCCAGCCTTTAGCATGTAGCCCACACCGTCAGTTAAAAGTAAAAGTACTTTATTGTGATTATTAAGCTAGGGTTACATTAGAGCCACGCCGCGTGTCGCAACGCTGCCTTACTCAACGGCTGGTGATTATACTATAGTGTCGTGTCGCCGCGCGTTCTGATTATTTTTTGTGTCAGTTCAGTTGTGACCGCGTGAACGACCGCACCTATCAACAATGTTCTCTTCTGACTCAGACACTGATCTTGAAGAAGATATTGCCTACTTATTTATGTTAAGCCAACTCAGGAAGAAAAGAAAGAAGAGGAGATACTGGGTACACCCAGTAAATGCATTAAGAGGAGCTCGAAGTGAATATCATTTATTGGTGAATGAACTAAAAGGCACGAACGAGAGATTTCACCAATATTTCAGGATGACAAAAACACAATTTGACTACGTACAGTCACGTCTAAAAATATGTATACAAAAACAAGGTTGCATAAATATGTAGTCATACATTGTATCAAAAATATGTATCTATTACTGACACCAAAAAATTGTATTCATTAAACTGTTTCAGTATTATGTAATCACAAAATGCTTCAGAAAGTTGCATACTTAAATAATTTCCATTTAAATGTATCCACCTCGTAGTCAAAAATAAGTATACATGAATGTTTCCATATACATATAACCACACCAATTTGGCAAATATTTGTATACGCCGTTTAATTCATAAAAATGTATTCAGACTGCAACAACAAACCTTGCCTGACTGGCATAGAATCGCAAGTTGTTATATTTAACTGATTTGACAATTCACGAAAACAGTGCGGACTTGTCACTGCATACGTCTATCTCACGATTCTTTCACAATTATTATATGACGCACTTGACAGTCCAAATTTTTAGATTGAATTTCATGTAAATATTGTGCATTTCAGTTTAGGGTCATTCTCAAAAAGGTGCCCTAAGCATTTTTTGTTTTTATTTTAATAATATCAAGTTTTTTCTACTCAGTCAAAATTGGAACGGCATTTTGCAACTAACAGGAGAAAAAGTGTCCCTAACATTTTATTGTCGCCATCACAAATATCTATATTATTCAGGGTGCTCAAAAATATCTGAACATGCACTCTAATGTCTTGAAAATAGAGTCGTGTTCCGATATTTTCAAGAACCGAACCTATATTTTTATGTCGTCGAATTATATTGATAGACAGCTGTCTATCTTGAATTCTATTATTTATTAGCAGCACTTCAAACCCAAGCGTCACGTATTTATGTGGTTATAAATGCGAATGTAACTCTGTCTGTCTGTTCCGTTTTCACACTTAGGTATACGGCTGAACGGATTTTGATAAAATTTGGCATGGAGATACTTTAAGACTGTGCTGAACATAGGATAGTTTTTATCCCGAAAATGAATTAAAGGAATAAAACAGGAAGTGAAAGTTTGTATGGAAATCTTTCTGCGCGGACGAAGTCGCGGGCGGAAAGCTAGTGGGATATAGATTGGAAAAAAACGCATGTCTCACTATTTCCTTTTTGTATTTCCATGGAAATAGTGGGATACACCCGATTCACCCAGGTGAATCAAGCTAAGTGTTTCAAGTACTCTGCAAATATGGGGTAAGTAGGGGGAGTAGGGATGCCAATGCAGAACTTTTGGGATTTAGGTTGCTCAGAATTGAAAATTGATCTTAAAAACTATTCGTCATAAAAACAAAGTTCACAACTTACAGAAAACAGGAAATCGGTTTATGTAGGAGCATAAATAAAAATAAAACACAATTTTGCTACATTAATACTCGTAAAATATTCTTTTGACAAGTCAAGCTATTGTCATTATCCGAAAGTGTCAACCCTTGCAATTTTCCCATCTAACCATTGCTATCCCTTCTAATATTGGCAAGGCACTATCTGTCAAAAAGTCGGCAAAGCTGTAACGTGAAGTGTCTAAACCGAAATAGTCGGCAAAGAAAGAAATTCGGTAAACCACGAACTTATCAAAATTACATAACTACTTAAAACTTTTTCCTTATTTCGAATTGCCCTAAGAAAGTAATAAGAAAAAATGCAAATTTACAAGTGCTATTTACTTTATTATGCTTGACAAACAAAACATTTCTTCTCTCTTTCAGTTATAAAATAGTAGTTTTAATTTTAGTAACTAATATAAAATAATAATACTTATGAGTTTCATAAACAGCCACCAATAAATGAATGCAATGTTAAAATTTTGGAGGTTAAATCAAATAAATCATACTCAAATGAACAATGTTTCCTTTGGGATCAACCCCGATACGGCTAATAAAATTTATTTTGATTATTAAACAACGATCAAACGTGTTTCTAGAGATCCTTACCAAACACGGACAAGAAGTTTAGGGAGAATTGTTTTCTTTTCTCGAATATGGGTTTGATTCCATTGTATAGTAAAATTTTGACACTGTATCCATTTTTGCCACACTTTGGTAATGCCGTTGATATAACCTTATTTTTAAAATGAAGCTTAAAGTTAATACTTTGTGTACCCCCCTTCTGCATTATCTACTGTTTCTAGCCGCTCGGGCATCGAATTAACAAGGTTCGTACACAGTGAGGACCCTCTAAACGAATCCCATAACTCATGCACATGTTGACGTAATGATTCTCGGTCTCGTACTTGTGACGAGTCCCACTCCTGTACCATCATGGCCCAGAGGTTCTCGATGGGATTGAGGTCGGGTGATTTCGGTGGCAAGGCAAGTTCACTCAAGAGCTCCTGGCGATCTATCCAAGCTTGTACGATTCGAGATCTGTGTACAGAACAGCCATCTTGCACAAATTCTATGGGCGTTTCTTCTCCATATACCACAGCGGCTGACGGCACGAGCACCTCCGACAAGATATCGATGTACACAGCAGAGTTTAATCTAGTAGAAACTTCTACCAGTTCCCCCGGACCTGCTGCCGACATCCAGCCCCAGAAATTTAACGATAGTCTCCCACTGCTACGATTCGGGAGAACGTTTTGTTCTAAATATCGTGTATTATTTGGTCCCCATAGTGACACTGCCATCCTGACTGGTGACAAATGTCTTTTCATCCACGAATATCACCTTGGAAAAATCATGATGTTTGTAACGGTTCACCCAGTTTACCCTTTGTATCTTTTGCCGCGGAGTCAGAAAAGGTTTTCTCGCTGGGCACCTATGATGCAACCCTGCGTCGTGCAGGCGTCTTCGTATTGTTGCTGGCGAAACGTTATACTCTTGTCCTAAGTCCGGAACTCTTATGAAGCCTCCGTTCCTTACCCGTTCCACCAGATGGCCGTCGGTTTCAAAGCTCGTTTTTCTTGGCCGCCCAAAAGAGACGTGGTTTCTGAGCAGTCCTTCTTCTTCGAAACGGTTGCACCATAAATAAACAGTCCTCCTCTGCAAAAAAATAGTCAATTTTAAAACGATATATACTGTAGTTAAAAATATAACGTATGTCTATTTGCTACGTGAGGAAATACTAATAGAATAAATACAATTTTGCAGATCACTGAAGGCGTAATGAAAAAGTATTTCTTACCGTGATTCCCATCGATTCAGCGATTTCTGAGACCGTATATCCTTCATCTTTTAAAAATATAATTCGATGTTTCGCGTGATCATCTAAACGATACATCGTTTCGTCCTGATATGATATTTTACACAAATCGTCCCCACCGTAACCTATCTCGAGTGGCACTTGAAGTAATAGTGGTATCTATATTCAATTATTCTAATTCTTGACGTTTCCTTTTAAATTCAAATTAGGTTTAAAATAAGAAGTGACGTGACTGTTCTTGCTGCCAGTATAATTTGAAAATCTGTTAAAACTTTTTTCTCTCCTGCTCTGACGGTTGAATTTTCAAAGGTAGATATGCGATAGATACAGTCAGCGTCATATAGTTAGCAGCAGTCAAAGTATCTAAAAAGTTCGTCACATCCAAAAGTGTCATTAATTTGCAATCAGTTTAAGTAAGCTAATACCTAGTTCCTTTCCATTCTGAAATATACCAGGACATGCACATCGTCGAATACTTGAGAGTATTCGAAAAACATTTGATATCGTATAACAACAGCAACGTCACTAGTTTCCTAGCACCCAGTTTTTGTAATCTCCGAAATGAACTCTACATCACTATATAGGAGAAAATTGACAGGAAATCTGATAAATTTACAGTATGACTGGCTCCAGTAGTATCTGGGGGCATGTAAGGTATTCAATAGATGGTTGCAGTGATAGAAACTGAATGTTTTACGTCGGGGGTCAAAAATTACGCTTGAATAAATAAAATCAATGAATTAATCAAACAAAAAAATCACAAATTATAGATATTTTAAATAATTTTATTTACCTAAGCTAGTTACATATTCGACACAATTACAATTAGTTGTACGAGTATGACGACATTCTATAAAGCAGGGACTAGCACATAATTTACAAAATAAAAATACGGGTTGAAGTTCTTCTTCTTCGTAAATGTCATTATCGTCCAAAAATGCATTATAATAGCACTTAGTGCATATTCCAATAAACAATACCATATTCTTATTCAAGTTTAACATAAATGTAATGTGCTCGAGTACATCCAGGAAAACATCGCGTAACACGCATTTGGGCAGAGGCAGCTGAAAAATCTTTGTTTTCCATGTTTTGATAAGGTTCCATGATATATCTTGGGTATTATCGTTTACGATAGCTGTGATTTTTTTTAAAACACAATGAATATAAAGAATTGACAACAAGAGGCATCATTTGCACTTGTCAACACTTCCAACACTTCACATTGAAGTGAATAGATAAAGATGTATAGACTAAAGATTGAGTGCTGGCAGCTGACTTTTCATTTAGAAACATATAATAAGAACTGCGCCTTTTTGAGTCAAAATAATACAAATCGATTATATTCTGCACGCGATTATATTTCTTAACATAAGGGCCGTGTGTTCTAGAATAGCATAAATATTTCAATGGATACGCCACTTTGTCTTTGAGTTGAGATACAGAAACGTCAATATGCCAAAATATACGTCAATGTGTAATGATACATGTAATTATTTTGTTTCAAGCCATTATACTGCTTATTGATAGTAACTTGGCGTAAATATCTAAATGAACTTCAAAATCATGAAAATTAATACCCTAAATAATTTATTGATATTCGGCGAAAAGTAGCGTAACAAATCGAGATAAAATGTAGCCTATATGTTAATTCGGGTTATAAACTATCTCTATCTATACCTAGTTTCAGCGATATCCGTTCAGCCGTTTAAGCGTTATTGAGTAACAAACATCCAAACATCTAAACATCCAAACTTTCGCATTTATAATATTAGTGGGATATACTTTTGTGTGACACGCAATACACTAATAAAATAAACGAATAGACAGACAGAGTTACTTTCATTTCATCACTACATAGTATAAAACAAAGTCGCTTGTTTTGTCTGTACGCTTAGATCTTTCAAACTACGCAACGGATTTTGATGCGGGTTTCACAAATAAATAGTGTGATTCACGGTGTCTATGTATACCGTAACCGTGCGGTGCCGGGACGGGTCACCAGTATATAATATTATTTTAATGGAGTATGGATTAGGACGTAAGTATGTATGTCTCTGACCGCATGCGGGTTACGAAAGAGACAGACATCTAAACAAAATAGTAATTCTTCAAGACGCATCAAAATATCAAATCGTGTTTACATATCTATGAATCAAACGGCGTATACAAATATTTGCCAAATTGGTGTGGTTATATGTATATGGAACACATTCATGTATACTTATTTTTGACTACGAGGTGGATACATTTAAATGGAAATTATTTAAGTATGCAACTTTCTGAAGCATTTTGTGATTACATAATACTGAAACAGTTTAATGAATACAATTTTTTGGTGTCAGTAATAGATTCATATTTTTGATACAATGTATGACTACATATTTATGCAACCTTGTTTTTGTATACATATTTTTAGACGTGACTGTACATTCTTTGATTGAAAAAGATATAAAAAAAAAATCATACCAGACTTCGCAGACCCATTGGAACCAAAGAAAGGCTGGCAGTATGTTTAAGGTAAATTATTTTTTTATTAAAAATACGTTTTTACTTCTTATTATTATTATTATGTTATATTAAGACTTATATTTACTGGACTAACAGTAGATAGCTATTATGTATGAATTAAACACTTGTTATTGTAATATTTATTTATTTTTAATCAATTTTAACAAAACATTATTACTTCTTATTATTATTATGTTATATTAAGACTTATATTTACTGGACTAACAGTAGATAGCTATTTTAAACAATTGTTATTATAGCATTTATTTATTTTTAATCAATTTTAACAAAACATGAATTTTTAAGTACTGTATTCGTCATCTACAATATTGTTATAAAAACTAAGAATATTTTCTTCTGAATTTTGTGCCCGAGGATTGAGTATTGACTCGGAGTCGGGTGGGCTATTGCATGCCTGGCTGTCTTGTGAAAAGTAGGTGCTGCTGGATGATTGTGTTAATGGACTGGTATGTGGCTGGATCGATGAAAGCGCTTGCGGGTGCTGGCCACGTGACTGATTACGAGGCGGAATTATTTTTTGTGACATTACAGTAATAGGAGTGTTCAAGACTTGTTCCATTTTAGAAATTTGACGAATTTCTTCCTGCGAAATAGCCATATGTAAATCTAACTTAATTTTTGTTTGGTCCAGCTTTGGTAGCGACTTGACTGCCTTACTCATACTTAAAAAGAATAAATCGGTTTCGTCCATGTCCCGCTTCAATTGATGCCTTTCTCGTCTGAGATCATTATTATCCTTCATCAATTCGTAAACGTCTCCTATGTCACGTTTTCTATTACCGGAGACTGCTCTATTCAATGACAAGTTCTTATGAGATTCATCACTCAACCTTACATGTGAAGAAGTATCCCTACTTTCTGACATATCGCTAAGGTCAGGAGGACTGTTCTCTGATGTCCGACTCAATGGTGACTCCGGTGATGACAAATTTAAATTAGTTTTTGTAGTTCTCATTTCAATATGTGGACGCAAAAACATCATTTGCTCTTCGTATTTCCAAGCAGTAATATTTGATGCTGCTTGCCCAGACTTCGTTTTGCGACGTTTAATTGCGCTGAGGAATGCGTTTCGTAATTTGCCCCAATTTTCCTTGCATTGTTCAGCTGAAACAATAAATATCTAAGTTCTTACTCAAGTACTAGTAGCCTACGACTACATCCACGCTTATTAGTAGGAATAAATATTTTTTTAAAGATAATTATTTATATTTTATTTTTATTTGTTTACAGGTTTTTGGCCACTGGAAACTTTTCGTTCAATGGCGTTTAGTTATCGCATGGGTTTTACCACAGTGAGAAATATAGTACAGGAGGTGTGCGAAGCTATTTGGAAAAACCTAGCACCCATTGTAATGCCACAACCTACAGAAGACCGATGGAAAGAAATTGCTAAAGATTTCGAAAGATTGTGGCAGTTCCCAAATTGTCTTGGGGCATTAGATGGCAAGCACGTGAACATAAATTGCCCAATCAATGCTGGATCAACATTTTATAACTATAAACAGGTTCATTCAATTGTATTGCTTGCTTTAGTTGATGCTCAATATAAATTTATTATGATAGATGTCGGTGCATATGGCCGCAACAGCGATGGCGGCGTATATGAAAACTCATTAATGGGACAAATGTTTGCTCAAAGACAACTCAATGTACCACAAAATGAACCATTACATCAACATACTGACCCTATGCCGTATGTAATTGTTGCTGATGCTGCATTTCCTTTAAAAACGTATCTGTTAAAGCCCTATAGTAAAGCGAAACTTGTAAATAATGATTCAAATAAAATATTTAATTATCGTTTATCACGTGCACGAAGAACGGTAGAAAATGCTTTTGGCATTTTAAGAGCACGGTTTCGCGTATTTCAAGGACCTATGCAAGTACAACCGGACATGGCGGACAAGATCGTACAGGCTGCGTGCTGTCTTCATAACTTTTTGCGCATAGAAAATTCACCAGATGACGAACATTTTGAAAATGATTCTCCAAGTGGTATGTCTGATATCGCAACTGTTGGAAGAAACGCGTGTAAAGACGCAATTGCTATTAGGGAAAAATTTAAAGAATATTTTGTTTCGTCGGATGGGCAAGTGCCGTGGCAAATGGCTGCAATCAGAAAGGGCAGAGCAGAATGAATAAAGTACAAAAACATACCCTGTGTGTATTCTTCTATAATTACGTCAGTATATGTAACCATAATTAAAAATAAATAAAACATAAAATTTACCTGGTAGTTTCAATCGTTGGCCTATTTCTTCCCACGCTGCTGTTCTTATCAAATGATCTTTATAATGCTTATGTTTCGGATCATATAAATAAGGATATTCTCTCACGAGCTCAATAAGTTCGTCGGCGGACATCTTGCGCGCGTACTGAGTACTGACTGCACTCGTCCAACGTCCAACGTCCAACGCGGGAATGCGCGTTGCCACGCAGTGATTATACTAGCACGGAGCGAGCCAACGCGTCACTTCCCCCACCACCTAGCCCACGCCGATCGAGATCGAGCGGTCTGCATGGCGACAGTTCGGTCGGCGACACGCGGGACTGAGCTAATGTAACCACGTTCATACAAAATGTATGTAATCGATCGCAATCCCACGCGTTGCGACACGCGGCGTGGCTCTAATGTAACCCTAGCTTTATGGTTAGCACCCCATAATTCATCAAGAGCACTTGTGACCGTATTGGATATTGATACATTGTTCGTGCTGTCTAACCGTTTACTGGATATCAAGTGTTGAGTGCCAATGTGATCATCACGTAATGCTCCCACTATTACGTTAGCTATTTGACGACCATAATCATCCGTGGTTTCGTCAACACTCACATATATATATTCATTTTTTAGCTCGCTCCGTATTTTATTCATTTTTTCATCGTAAGCTTTATTTAAATATTCCCGTCGCAGTTGACATTCCGAAGGAACTTTTGCAGTTTTTCCAAATTTACCGGTAACACAATTTTCGATAAAATCTTTAAATATCGGATTGTTTACCTGCGTCCATGGTATATTACAGCCCACAACAAATTTCAAGAGCTCACTATTGAAATCATATTTCATACCTGTATGTTTATTAGATGCGACATGTCGCGTTACACTAGATTTCGTTTGAGCGAAGCTCACATTGCACTTGGTGCAAAATAATAAAGAATCTCGAACCTCTATCTCTGGATTATTTTCTATCCACGAACGCATAAACTCGTAACGAGTTTTTTTTCTCGGAGGCATATTTGTGTTGACTGATTATTTACAGTTTTTTAAAATACAATTGCATATAAGTTTATCTACTAGACAAGCAAGGGTAACGGTTGACAATAGGTGTCTAATACAATGTCAATCTTGACGCTCGATATCTATGAACTTTATTTGCGCCATTATCTGATGTGATAGTGTAAATTTGGCTTATCTCTATCCGGTATTTTCGTATTATGTACAAAAGCTTTTCTTGCAAGTACTCTGAAGTACTGCGACTGCACATTTCAGCGACGCCCAATGTTTTGACTGTAATGGATCCCTTATTTATATACTGCATATTGACGGCAAAAAACGTTCTGTCTAATCGAGTTGCACTGTCAATTTTTAACGATATCATTTTGTTTTTAACATCTTTTGCAATGTTGTTCCGAACGTTCTCAGCTGCATCAGTTATTGACGTGCGAATGGAACGAGAATTAATCGATTGTTGTTCCCTGGGGCTTACTGGCGTCATAGCAACAATGTTCTTAAATGCCTTATCATCCATTAAAGCAATTGGCCTTCCATGTACAGTTACTAGGTTGATACATTGTGAGCGTAGGTATGCTACTTGTGAAGAAGTGCGTGCTTTTTTGATTGATCCTCCTTCCGAACTATTATTTGCGTTTTGATCATTTTCAGTATTTTTGTTGTCGTCTCCATTCAAACGGTTTCTGTTGGTGACTATTCCGTATTCGTCCGGATGATTTTTCGACAAATGGTACAAAAGATTTGTACCATGATGACCCTAAAAAAAAAGTAATTAGACCTCTCGTTCAACGCATCTCTAATATTAATAATAAATCTGAAAAAAATATAATTTTTAAAAAACCCTTCACCACGAAAAATAAGGTATAAACGTTAATCTCTCTAACATAATTATAATTTTGGTCTGGCATAGTTGGTAGTGACCCTGCGTGCTAAGCCGATGGTCCTGGGTCCGAATCCCCGTACGGCCGATACATATATATACGGTGTATATATATATATGCCCGTACCGGAATTCGAACCCAGAACTATCGGCTTAGCAGGCAGGTACAATTTTGAAAAACCCTTGACAATAAAAAACCCATGCTAAAAAAGGTATAAACGTTAATCTCTCTAATATAATTAAATTTTGGTCTGGCGTAGTTGGTAGTGAGTGTAGTGACCCTGCCTGCTAAGCCGATGGTCCTGGGTTCGACTCCCGGTACGGGCATTTATTTGTGATTTGATGAGCACAAATATTTTCTCCCCGAGTCATGGATATTTTCTATGTATTTAAGTAAAAGCATATAAATAAAATAAAATAAAAAAGCCTTTTATTTCTTGCAACAACTTATTATTTAACATTTTTATATACTAATTTTACTAATTTTAATTTCAAAATATGTATGCTATATAATTTACTTTATCTGCAAGAACCCCTCTGCAGGTGAAGGCCTCTTCCAACGATATACACGTATATATCTATATATATACGAACCCAGGACCATCGGCTATATAAATATACCTATCCCACCAAAAACATTACATGTAAAATTGGACACCAAGACTCACTGCTCCGCTTTCACTGTAAAAAGTTATCAGATCCCAGGAAAAGCCAAGTCCCTAAGCCCTGACTTTACTAACCCTACATCTTGGTTTAAAAAGTATGGCATGTCCGTTTCATACGTCTTTGCATGTCGTAACATTGAAGACCTGTGACGAAATTTCCTACCACAATATTGAAAACATAAACTTATTAATTTTTTCTTATAAATTTATAACGCGTTTACGTTTCCTGTTTAAATAACATTATCACAAACGCGTTCGAGACGTTTTCTTGTGTCAAAATAAAGATACACTAGAGCCACTGAAGTTTGAACCCGAGAGGCCGAGACCCCCGGACCGATAGTCGGACTTCGCTAAAAGTAAGTTCGTTTAATTAAAGATACACTAACTTTAAATAAAGATACACTAGAGCCACTGAAGTTTGAACCCGAGAGGCCGAGACCCCCGGACCGATAGTCGGACTTCGCTAAAAGTAAGTTCGTTTAATTAAAGACACACTAACTTTAAATAAAGATACACTAGAGCCACTGAAGTTTGAACCCGAGAGGCCGAGACCCCCGGACCGATAGTCGGACTTCGCTAAAAGTAAGTTCGTTTAATTAAAGATACACTAACTTTAAATAAAGATACACTAGAGCCACTGAAGTTTGAACCCGAGAGGCCGAGACCCCCGGACCGATAGTCGGACTTCGCTAAAAGTAAGTTCGTTTAATTAAAGATACACTAACTTTAAATAAAGATACACTAGAGCCACTGAAGTTTGAACCCGAGAGGCCGAGACCCCCGGACCGATAGTCGGACTTCGCTAAAAGTAAGTTCGTTTAATTAAAGATACACTAACTTTAAATAAAGATACACTAGAGCCACTGAAGTTTGAACCCGAGAGGCCGAGACCCCCGGACCGATAGTCGGACTTCGCTAAAAGTAAGTTCGTTTAATTAGGGGCAAGTCATGTACCTGAGGACATTTCCCCGATTTTGAACTAATTTTGGTGATAAATGAAAAACTGTCGAGATTGTTAAGAATGTTTTTATTTTTTTCATACAACAATTAACCAATCTTTAATCATCACCTACTTCTATCACATCAGCTTCCTAGAAACAAAAGATATAACATATTTTTTAAAAACATCGATTTTGTCCATAGGTACAACTACTGTATTGTACCTATGGACTTTAAGGACGTACCTATGGACGGCACTGTACCTATAGACAGCAATCAACAACAACATTTTAACACAACATATCTTCTAGATTTAATTAATTAACCAGATATATATAATCAATAAATATCCAACAAAGCGTTCGGCATCGCTTAATAGACTTTTTGCTTCTTTGCATTACAGTATTCTTTGTACAACTCTTCAGCAGACTGATCGGAGTCAGACGAGGTTTCAGGTTTAGCCATGTCATCGGAATCATCATTTAACACGTAACACTTTTGACAAATAAAACTGGATTCATCATCAGAATCAATATTGTCTTTGTGTGCCTTTGCAACACACGTTTTATGATATCTTGCCTTACAAATGCTGCATGTAAGTAAAGTCTTTTTGCCATATTTTTTACATATAACACACATTACGTACGATAATTTTTTGTCCTCTAAGATAGAAATTTTTCGGGTATTACTTGTCAGTTTAGGTGTGCTTGAACTAGGTTTTTGTATATCTACTTTCTCTGGTAACTTATTAGGATTTTCGGATTTAACTTTGGTAACTTTGGATTTCTTTTTTGTATTAGCTTTGCTAGTACTCGGTTGTTCCGTTTCTTTATCATTCTGTATTTTCTTACTATTTTTCTTACAGGTATTGTTCTTCTTACTATTTGCTCGGTTCAATTCTTCCATCTGAATTGAGTTCTTTACTGGTGTATCAGTTAATATCCTAGTTTTTCCCGTTTTTCTTCCACGCTGAACTGTTTTTCTCGGCCCTGCTTTTGGAAAAGGTTTTATAAATTCTGGTGTTATCAAATCTGATTCGGATTTTTGTTTTGGATTTTTCTTTGGCGTAACATTAGAATTAGGCGAAACGATCGAAGAGAGTAACGTTTCGTCCATTTTTAAATCCGTGTTATTGTGGTCTGTACTGCTTCTATGATTCGCCTCGACCTTAGATTGATCCGCTGGTCCTTTCTTTGTTACAGTCGTCAGACGTTCTTCTGGATGATCTTCTACAGAATTATGACGTTGCTCCTTGTTCTGCAGTGCACGAAGAAATTGTTCTGCCTTTGAATAGTTGTGTTCGCTTATTATATCCATACTAGTTGCAGCCATTTGCACATCTGAATGTTCATTTCCTTCCTGCAAAGGAGTCGTTTTTTCAGCTGTTAATGTCTCTACTCGTGTTGGGTCCGGGCGGTCAGTAACATATGAACACAAATAATCTTCATCGCTAAATATATCTCTGTTGTATGGATATATTCCTGAAACTTCAAAGCTCTTTATGATATTTTTTGGCGAAAAAGAAATCGGATAAGCTTGGCCTATTAATTCTGCTACCTCATAAATTGTAATGGGCTTTCCAGGATTGTTTAACATCCATCTTTCTGCAGCCTTGTTATACTGACTTTTGAAAGGCCCAAACACGCATCTATCAAGTGGTTGTAAGCGATGTGAGGTATGTGGTGGCAAAGTCAAGAGCACAACACCATTATCTTTCGCTTTGTCAATAATTGCAATCGATATATGTGATTCATGATTGTCCAGTATTAACAAAACTGGGCGTTCCTTGGTTGGTCTTGTAAATTGTATAAAGTGGTCTAACCACATTCGGAAAATTTCTTCAGTAGACCACCCTGATTGATTTGCTGATCCAACTGAACCAGGCGGAGCACCTTTTAACATGTTGTTTTTGAAATGGACTCGCGGAAATATTATCATAGGAGGTACTGCATTTCCAACAGCATTAACACATGCTATCATTGTGTTATTTACACCTCTTTCACCCGAGGTCAATTTGCCCAACTGTCTAATATTTTTTGGGGCTAATACTTTTCCCGGCTTGTGCACAGTAGTGACTCCAGTTTCATCCATATTATAAATTGACTCTGGAGGGAAATTCCACTTTTTTAAACATCGTTCGAGATTGTCAAAAAAGCTGTCAATATTAGTTTTGTTAAAGCTGGTCGCTCTGGCCAAGCTAGTTGCCTCTGGTTTTCGAAGAGATAATTCTGGATGACGCCCCCGAAAATATTTCCACCAACCAAGTCCAGCCATTTTATATTTATGCCAGCTCTCAGGAATGTTTCTTTTTTCTTTTGCTATGGCAAACTCGTAGGCAAGTTTCCGTACTTGTTTTTTATTTAAGCCCATGTGCAAATATGCCGCTTTTCTCAAATAATCGTTGAGTTGTTGCTCCTCGTTATCGTCAAATACCCTCTTTACGTCATTTTTTAAGAGTTCTAAGCGGCACTGGTTGAGATTTACATCCTTATTTAATTTGTGGTACTTGAAAATCGTTGACTTTGAGATTTTGTATTTTTCTGCGGCTTTTCGCATTGAACATCCATTATTTACCTCCCGAACTGCATCAGCTAAAGTTTCGGGGCATATCTTGCCTCTTGTTTGCCCAGTCTTACTACGAGGCACTGAAATAAAACAAAAATATTAAAAATATTTAACCGTCCACAGGTACAGTTGGTAATGTTGTACCTAAGGACAGTCCACAGGTACAGCCATGAAGTTGTCTATAGGTACAAATTCGACACTTTAAAGTTTAAAACGATACTGGTCACATATAAAACTACCGGCGATAAGCAAAAACTTAAGAAAACAATGATCAAACCCTGAAATCTAATATGTGATTACATACGCACTAGTATCTTTCATGGAATTTACAAACAACAAGTTTGAAATATGGGTAAAAACTTACTTTTTGGCATAAAAATCTTTCACAGCCGCAAGAGACACAATTCCGTCCATTTATAAAAATGGCAACTAGTTAATGTTACCATGTGAGAAAAACGCTACTCGGCTGCGTTCACGATATGTGTCTATGGTTTGTCATTTGTTCTAGACCAGCAGTGTCCACAGGTACACTCGTCCACAGGTACATGACTTGCCCCTAATCCTTTCATTATTCATCATTTCATAGTACCTATCGTAACATTTTTAACCTACATGTTGCGTTCATAAAAATATTAGTAGGTACTGTGGACCGAGTAAACCTAAATAAATGCATAAAACACGAAAACGTGGTCTGTAATTTTGTATTACTGTCAGCTTAAATTAAAATAGGCAATATCATAACTATGAAATAGAGTACCCAATCGATGTAATAAAGAGGTTAAATCTCTTACCTTAACAATACATGAACAACCGGACACTACACAAGTGGAGGTATTCCTTTCTTTTTTTTTTTTTATTCTCATTTATTTTATAAGCCATACATCTTATGATTAAGTCGGCTTAAAAATAATTACAATGTTACTTTAGGTGTTACTTTAAACATTGGATTGATACTTAAGGAGTATTTTTATAATATTCAAATCTTAGGTTCAGTGAGTGTATAATGAAACTTAAAAATGTACCACTATGTTCGGTAGTGAACCCTGAACTTAAGATTTGATGGAAGAAGAAGAGGAGATCCCCTGCAGAGCACCCAGTTTCTTGTAAGAGATCCAACCTAGGTTGTTCGTTGAGTTTACACTCTAGAACTAAGTGGAGGAGGTCCTCTTCTCTGTTACATTGTGTACAATTTGGATCGTCTCTTTTTTTCATGATGTAGTTAAATTTGTTGAGTGGGATGTGGTAAGTTCGGGTTCGGAAGCAAATAACTAATTCTTTTCTTTTGATGTTTCGTGAGGCAAACCAAGGTACGCGTGGTGGTTCGTCTACAATGGTTCTGTACCAGATGCCCTTGTTTTGAGAGCACTCATTGAAATAGGATTTAAATTTAATGTAATTGTCGGTTTTCACTTTTGGAAGATGATCAGTATAGTGCGGTACCGTGGCGAGAGGTATGCCGTTCTGTAGAGCCTCGGATGCGAGTGAGTCTGCCACCTCGTTACCCCTGACGCCCACATGTGAAGGAATCCATTGTAGACGAACTTCAACCCCGTTACGTATCAATCTATGGATACATTTAATAATGAGGTAAGCTTCGTATCTACCGACACTGCCGCCCTTAGCACTTCCCAACAAATGTTGTAGACTGCTCTTCGAGTCTGTAAAGATTACAATTTTATGGTATAGTGTCGATTCTAAGTAATGTACAGCTTCACTAATTGCTGTCAATTCGACTCCCATTATGGGTATACATGGATTGTCAATAAGAAATTTAGCTCCAAAATCCGCAGCTTCATCGTAAAACGCGCAACTAGAACCGTGTTTTGTTTTGGACCCGTCAGTGTAAATATGAATGTGATCCAAGAACTGCACTTGCATCATATCTTGGCAACGTTGTTTTAGATCGTGAGTGGGTAGTTTAGCTTTAGGTTCATTAATAGTGTTCACTTTATGCATTATGATTTTATCCCAGGGGAGTGTTTTGATGTCACAGGAAAGTAAAAATAGGGGCAAAATCTCAAATTGTGACATAGGTAGATTGGAATACTTTCTGAAACTCTCAAGCAAAAGTGGAAGTTGGTTATTGCGCCAATATCTTGCGCCCGAATTTAATGAGTTGTCTAATGCTTCTATTTGTGTTCTTAGATAATCGGATGTTCTCGAAGAAAGTTTCAGGAAATATTTGTCGCTTAAATAGATTCTTCTTAAATTTAAGGGTGGAATACAAAGCTCGCTTTCCATTGTAAAAATTGGGGTGTCGCGGATAAAGCTTCCACAAAGGCGAAGACATTGGTTCTGAATTACGTCCAACCTCTGGAGGAGCCTAGAATTGGCGTTGCCGAAAATGGTACATCCGTAATCAAGTCGAGATCGCACCAATGTTATATAAAGCCTCCTTAAGTGAATTGGATGGACACCCCACTTTGAACTACTTATGGAACTAAGGATATTAACGTATGAGATACATTTTTGGGCAGTTTCTAAAATATGTCGAGTCCAATTTAAGCGGCTGTCCACCCAAACACCCAGAAACTTTGTACAATTTATAACCTGGATTTCAGTGTTATTTATTCGTATACCAATAACAGGCACTTTATATTTTCTAGTGAAAATGCAGAGTTTAGTCTTTGAGAGAGAAATTTCTAATCCAATTTCCTCTAACATTGATATAAAGATGTTAAGACTTGATTGAATGACATTAGCACAAAAATCAATACTTTGGTTAATACAATACAAAGCGAAGTCGTCGGCATATTGTGAGACCTTAACTGTCTTGACGAGTGTGTTGCATAACTTAATTGTAACTATATTAAATAAAATAGGTGACATTGGGTCACCTTGAGCTAAACCTTGTCTGCATATTCTTGTTATATCCCTACCATCCTGTAGCCTATATATCAAAAATCTCTCCTTCAGAAATTCTCTTATATATCCACATAGGAGCGGATCCACATCAAATTCAACTAAAGTGGATATAAGAGGTTCAATTGCCACATTGTTATAAGCGTTACTTATGTCACCGTAAGCGCATAGAACGTATTCTTTGTTTATAAACGCAGTTTCTGTATCCACAATAAACCTACCAAGATTGTCCTGACATGAAAGTCCACGACGGAAACCTAAAGTACAATCATTAAATAATTTGTTGCTTTCGAAATGATATTCAAGGCGACGAGTTATCATTAAATGAAAAATCTTACAAAGGCAGTTAATAAGTGAGATAGGACGATACTTAAGAGTGTTAGTATTTCTTTTTGGTATGGCAATAAGTTTGATTCTACGCCATTGCTCTGGTATCTCACCTTTTTTATAAATTAAGTTGAATATATGTAGGAGGTATTCTTTTGCAATATCCGGTAAATGGTTAATCATAGAATAAGTAATAGTATCTAAACCAGCTGAAGTATCTACTCTTTTAAGAATCAGATTTAGTTCTGAAAGTGCAAAAAACTGGGGTTTGGAGCCATTAGTATTAAAATCTAGGGGCTGTAAGGAAACACTATCAGGAGTGAGTTCTGTTACAAAGGAAACTGCGGTACTCTCTGGTAAATAGTCTTTAGGACTACGATAACCTTTAAGCCATCTAAGTTTCCTCCAAACCTCACTGCTGGGCGTATTGCAGTCTATGCTGTCACAAAACTGTTGCCAGGAATTCCTTTTTGCAAGTTTTATTAATTTTCGAGCAATAACTACTTTTTCTCTGTAAATTAGGTAATTTTCAACCGTGCGTAATTTCCTGAAGTGCTTAAGAGCTAATCTTCGTTCCGCTACAGCCTTCGATAGATCAGGGTTCCACCAAGGTTTTGGCTTGAATTTTTTAGGGTTAATACTGATTTTGATATAAGGAATGTTTATGTTAGCACTTTCTTCAATTGCCTCTATGAGTTTATCGTAGTTACTTTGTACATTGTCTCCGAAATCTAATCCCTCGCATGCAGATTTTATATGTTGTGTATATTCTACCCAGTTGGCCTTTTTTATGTTTCGTTTCAATTCGGGGCTAGTTTGAGTACTGTCTAACGTTTTAATAGAAATAACAAGGTGATCACTGCCAAAAGATTCATTAGTGACGTTCCAATCAAAGTCGAGTGAGAGATCAGCACTACAAAAGGAAATATCAGGTGATGTGCACACTATACTACCATTTAGTTTAGCGCAACGGGTAAAGTCTCGATTGTTAAGAAAAACGTAATTATGTTGCAAGATAGTGTCTGATAAAAGTCTACCTCGTGTGTCAGTTGTGTATGACCACGCCGTGTGATGCGCATTAAAGTCGCCGACTATTAGAGTTTTCTCAGAGAAGTGGCTGAAAAGTTCCTGGTAGTCCCTAACGCTCACTGTGACATTTGAGGGAGAATATACACCTATGATATGTTGAAGTTTATTGCTATTATGGACTTCAAGGCACAAAAGATCAATATTATCATGATTTCTCGGCAGAATTTTGAGAGTACAGTTTATAGATTGGTGGACCAGAATCGCTAAACCTCCATATCCATCTGTTCGATCCTTTCTAAACACAGAATAACCAGTAAAATTAATTTTGTTTTCGCATTTTAGCCAAGTTTCGGAAAGAAAGCATAAGTGTATTTTTTCATTATGTAGATATGAATCCAAATCACTATATTTTGGTATTAGGCTTTGACAGTTCCATTGAATAATATTAAGCTTGAAACTCTTAGTCAAATCCATTGAATAAAAATAAATAAATAAATAAGTTCTTTATATATATATATATATAAGTATAAATATATATTGTGTATCTACCTAAAAGTGACTTACTTATTAGTTTTGGGATTTTACTTACCAGATAAGCGCTTAAGTTTACTTACAATACGTGAGAGTCTGCTCTTAACACTACGACATGAGATGTTAGGTATCAAGTCCGTAAACATTACAATCAGGGCATCAATTTCTTCTGTGTAACTGTAAGTGATTTCCGATATGTCCTTAACTCCATATGTGCGTCTGAGATATTCTTTAACTTGTTTTCCAGAGAGTGGGTACGTTTTACAGGGGTCGGCTATAAAGTTTTCCAGGTGGTCCCAATTAGTTGAATCCAGATCACTATGCGGCGTTCTCTTGAGTTTCTTTCCACTCTTGGATTTGTAAACCTCGTCTGAGCTGGACAAGGAGGAGTTATCAAAGTCGTCATCACTGTTTTCGTTGCTAGGTATACGGTCTTCTTTTGTTGTTTCGGACTCCATGAAATCAGTAGTAGTCGAAGATTCAGTGGGTGGATGTGGACGCTTGAATATTTGTGTCTCCGTGGACTCTTGTGTTTTTTGGTTCAAAACGTTCAAGTTGGTGTTATCTGGGCATTTAGATGCTACGTGACCGTCTTTTTTGCATATGAAACAAGTCATTGTATCCGATGAGAAATAAATCCAGTAATTCGTTTCTTCAAAATCGATAGATATTTTTTCTGGAAGTCGGGTGAAATCCTCAGGAGTTACGTAAACTTGTCTTCGGAAACTTAGAATGTGATTGTAGCCCGTTTCATTGAGACCAGCACGCAGGAAAGAGATGGGTGACAGTGGCGTGATATGCATTTCTATCAGTTTCTTTTCTATTTCGGTGTGCGGTATAATGGGACACACGTTTGATATAATGATACGTTTGTTTCTGCTGATCAGCGGTCGGATGGGTAGTTTTTGGTTTTGAATTATGACATACTTTTTATTTTCAATGATCTCATCAACGATTAACTTCGAGGAAAGGTAGATGCAAATTCTATTGTTTGATATTCTTGACAAAAAGCGGATATGAGATGGGTCGATTATTCTTCCTAAAGCTTGCGCGTAATCTTTGATTTGTACGTTTTCTAAAGCATCGATGACGATTGCCTGATCCTTTTTAGGGAACGTGGTGGTTTGTGTCACAATAGCATAACTAGGGTTATTGTCTAACGTTTGGGAGTTCATTTTGTTCCTGTAGTCAGAAACGATTGCAAAGTTTTGCGATATAGCCACTTATTAAAGTATTAAAAAGTCCGATTCCATCATTACGCACTTTTCACAATGAGGGTAGAAATCAAACTCGTGAAAATATAGTTCACTAACGCGCGCGAGTAACGACCGGTCTCGGTGACAGCTCAACGCGGTATGATGAGGTATTCCTTTCTTTGTTGTATGAAAAATATGCATGGACAGCGTTCTTCCGTTTCCTTCCCATTTTTTCACACGAAAGAGTCAAAAATATACTTAAGTCTTCAAATACTAACAAATTGGCAAGCAACTAAACAGTAGTAATAGTAACGAAACGAAACGAACGTTGAGTGTTGAGTGTGCCGCTCGCCGCGCCATGCGCCGACTGCCGACTCCCCTCGCCCCGCTTCGCCGCTCAGCTCCTTTGTCGGCTAAAGTCGGCTGTATCGCCGCGCGCGCGCGCCGCTATCGTGAGCGTGAAGTATCTACCTACCTACCTACATCGTAAAATATGCGAGCGAAAAATATCGGTTGGGTACAGTAATAATAAAGGTATAAGTACCTCTTTCAACAATAGCGGTTCATAGCGGTATAAAGCGGTACCGTAACAAAATATTTCTACCGGTATAGTCTACCTTTATATCATTACGGCACCGTTATTCTATAGCGCTACCGTACCGCTTATACCGTACCGAAAACGGTCCCTGGCAACATCATCTACTAATGGAATTTTAAATGGTTGTCGATCTGATCGGGTAAAATGTAAAAATCGTTGTAGTGCTTGACAATATAATGCCCACTTTTCACGATCATTCATTTTAGTTTTGAGGATTTTTTGCATCTCACCATCTAGACGGGATGATGAATTTTCCAATACATTATCACTGTGTTTGAGTCTTTCAATGAAATCTGGTTCAACTAACAACATTTTCTTCATGTTTTCCATTTCGTTTATATTAGAGTTTACTTAAGCACTTAAAACGGCACCTAATACAATAGGTAGAAAGGCACCACCCTTCTGGATAATAACGGTTTTTCGAAGCTTGTGTTTTCCCTTAGACACTAATTTTTGGAGTGTATCCTTATATTTTCTTAGTATTGATTTATCTTTTTTTTTCTAAGGGAATTTTACCCTTTAATACATTGTAAATACACTCGCAAATAATATTAATCTCGTCATCACACGATTTAAGTAAAGCCGTGCGATATTTTGGTTTAAGTAAATGTAGCGCTTCGAGTAAATGTTTATATGTGTTGACTCTCGCGTGCATCATTTAGAACTGACTAAAACATGATAATTCTTGTTTTATTTAAACCCTTTCTTAGGGATATATACTGTACAATGACCATCAAATGGAAATATTTTAATCTTAAAACGACACATGTCATCAGTTGTTTGTTTCAAATCAATCATCAGGTAACCGTGAGCCTTTTCAGTAGCATCCTTGTAGGCTTCATCAACGAACTTTGAATTTTCTGGATAAACTTGTCGAGACAAGTAACGTTTTGAGTTTTATCACGGGGATTCTTAAAATATACAATATAGCTCGTATTTAAAGAGATATCACGTTGACCTTTGCCTTGATGAAATATATTTTGTGTAATATAAAACAGACTAATGCATGCATGGTTCTGTGGTGACTACCTTTTGTAAAAATGTCTACGATCCTTCCATCTGACTCCCTCATCAAATCATCTATTATAATGAGTTTAGGTTTTTTCCCGTCAAACATAGAGATGTCTGGAATCCCTTGATTATAAGTTACATTTTCTAGATTGTATAAAGGCTGCATTTCATCATAACACCAAATTATTTCATCAAATACATTACACACTTCATTGGAATGATTTAAAAAATTTATAACAAAATTGGTTTTTCCACATCCACTAGGACCCGCTACAATGGTGGTAAATGGATGGTAAAAATGAATCATTGTGAACCAACGTAATGTGTGTGTTGATATGGAAACGTTTAACTTTCAAATGGCCAATGTTGTGAAGGTTACTACCATTTAACTAAATCGGATAGGGTACGTAGTAATTGGATGTTATAATTAAAACCATATATCATAAATAAAGTAATCTATATTTTGTGACAAAAGAATCACACATGCTAAATTATTTGCATGGTAAAACAAGATATTCACTTTATTATTTTAATTACATCTTATTCCATAAAAATATATGCAGCCGCCAAACATAAGTATTGTTAAAATTTTAATCTGAAAGGTTGAGACTGTCTGATAGGTGCATCAACACCTACGAGTACTATGAGGAGTCGACCATAATGTTTATACCACCTACGGTACGAGTAGAATGTTTTTTTTTTGTATGTATCTCCAATCAGTCACAGGACAAGCCCCGGTCATTTGTAAGGCATGCGTGTGGATACAGATCCAACACGTAAAGACCCTTTTGGAGACAAAGTTAATGTGATGTAGTATATTTGCTACAACCTATTCACAGGTACAACAGTAATTTTTTTTACTACACACAAACCATAGGTAATTTATTTTCCTTAAAGTAACAATACTAATTTATATACAAATTTAGATTTTTCCAAGATCTCTTAATATTAAAAGTTTCTAAAAACGATATTTACAACATTATTTTGTAGATCCATCTATTTTATACAAAAACACACTTACAAATACATGCACATACAAATCACTACAACTTATTTATTACTTAAAATAATAAGTTTTTTTTTTTTTGAAGCAGTACAAAAAATAATATCAAATAATTGAATGTTCTGTATATGTACAATGAAACTTAAGGAGAAAGGTTTGATATTTTATAATGACCCCAAGGAAGGGTATCAGTGCAATTGTCTAGCAAAAATCGTTTTGTATCATTATGGGACAGTGATATTTTGTTAATTTTTTGTGTGAAAAGTAAATGTTTTATTGACTTAAATCGCAACATAGTATCACGTTTAATATGTTTATCGAATAAGCATTTTTTATAAGAATCGAGGGTGAGCTTTCTAGTTACACATTTGTTGACCCCTTTGGCTTTTGCTACCAAATTTTGATTTTTAACGTCAATCGCATACATTTTTGAACGAAGAGCCACAAATTCCTTAAAGATTTTCCCATTGTTCTCATCTTTAAAAAAACCCAGCTGTTTTTTATTTACTCGCGGTAAACCATATACGTTGTTGATGGGGTAATCCGATGTATCAAAATATGATTCAAGATCAAGTTTTATGTCCTCATAATAATTTTCAGTAAATATCTCATATATGAGGCTGTCGGTGTCTGAATACAGGAGGTTTAGATTGTTCTGGTATTTAGTTTTCATAAAATTATAGTGAAATCTATACATCAATGTCTTAGATAAATCTAAAATACAAAAACCGAGGTAAATTGGTTTGTTGTAAAAAACTTTAGTTTTTTTCAGTTGAACCGCTACCAAATTCTCTGAAAATATTGATAGACTATGAAACTCGGGTTTTGCAATTAAAGATTGAACTCCTTGAGATTTACCATTGTTGTTCCAGTGATTTAATAATTTTACATTGACTCGTTTTAAAACATTCTCCATGGTCTTACCAAAAACGGAATTATTCATCAATTTATAGAAATCCTTATCAAAATCAGAAGATGCTTGTGATCGTAGGTAGGTATTTAATTCTATATAACTTTTTAACCATGGAGATTGTTCGAACTTCAAAATTCTATGGATTTTAAGTAATTGTAATCCATTTTGCAGGCATTGTTTGAGGTTTCGGTAGTGGATTACGTAGTTCATTTTTTTATTCAAGTTTGGTATCAATTTTTTTTCTTTAGAATCACCAAAACATTTATTTTCGGGGCAAAATGGTAAATCAGAATGTAAGTCATGTAAATCGATAGGGTACTCTAAATCAACTTCTAAAATAAACCCATGCTCGGCATCGTCTGAAACATTAAAATCTGTGTCTACACCCACCCATTCAAATCCACCGGTGGGAAGACACTGAGACATGGCCCAACCGTATAGGTTGTTAGCATCTAAATACATTAGAAAAGATGACGGATCGCTGGCGTCATACTCTTCCATGAATTTATTATTTGCTTTTGCATATCTGTTGCTACATTGGGATATACCCCCTCGAATATTTTTTGATATAAAAGTAATCATATCTATGTCAGTTAAGAGTGCTAGATTAATTTTTGTGACTCTTAACATTGCGTCCCAGCTTAATCCAGGGGCAGTATAATAATGCGCGGGATCCAAACCATATGTTTTCAAACATACGTTCCTAAAATTTTCGAACACATCAGTCAATAATAGGACATCTGTTTTCAAATAAAGATCAGAATATTCCCCCATGTTCTTACAATGAAAGTGTTCCCATACATCTTCAGCATGTTTGTAATCATTTTCTGATACGTGACTGTCGGTTAAAGAACTATAGAATTTATCGCGAGAGGGAAGAGATGTTAATTTTAATGAATCAAACGATGTCATATGTTCATATGGGTAGACTCCTTTACGTATTAATCGCTGGAAATCGGCTTCTAGTGGATAACTTAATTTTAATTCACGGAACTGTTCAGGTGTTAGATTTTTAACTAGTTTATCTAGACTACTAGACATAAAGGACCATGGGCAACTTTGTATGGAGCCTGGTTCTGAAACCAACAGAGCTGAAACTTAGATCATTAAATAGGTCTTTAAATCTACTTTATTTCATTATATGGGCACAAAGCCGAATTCCATTGCAGAACTGAGATATTCATATTTAAGTCAGAGTAAATAGGATCTATGAAAAAACTGCATGTGGCTTGAATGTTATTAAATGCAACCTACTAATAAAATAATACATATTAAGAGAGGTAATAAACCATACTTATACGAAAAGTGCCCACTTAGATTCAGTAAGCGGTGGACATAAGCATGAATTAAGTGCGTAATTATGTACCGATCTTAGGAAAAGATTTATATTCATCTAACTACATTTAGTACCTATAAACACACTATACATATCGAAAAACATCATGCTATCAGAAATGCCATAATGCATAATATGTTTACTCACCGGAATAAGTGCATTTGCCCGTAAGTATTGTGCAATCAGAGGTTGTAATGCAGGTAAGTTTTCTTCTAAAATATGTCGCCGCTGTGGCAAAATCGAACGAGGACATAATACATAACAGCGTCCTTCTATTGCCATGTTTATATATTATTAGGCTTTTTAACTAAGCAATATCAATTGAACACTTAAACTTGCGATATCAAGTAACACTTGCACAGGTAAGATAGGTACTTAACGTAGATACCTATAGGTCAAAGAGGTTTTAAATGACTCGAAATAATACTATTATTGGTTAAACACGATATTCAACAAGAAATGACACCGAACGAATATAATTAATGGAACAGTCGATATCCCTCCTTCATTTTTTAAATTGGGTTTGCTCAATACCTACCCTCCAGAATATGAATATTCTCCGAATGCATTTATCGTAGCTCGTACTCACCGTGACTAAAATACAAATATCTTGGTTCTGCAATGGAATTTGACTTTGTGCCCATATAATGAAATAAAGTATATTTTAAGACCTATTTACTGACATAACTCTCAATGCTGTTGGTTTCAGGCCCATTTTGACGCATGGTCCTTTAAGTGAGTCCACAAATCTTAACTTCATAACCCGATTATTAACATGCAAAACTTTTGTGAATGAGATGTACTTTTCTTTGTTCTCTGGGATAATTTCTATGTCACCGTCCTCAAAATTAAGTCCATGCACTATAAAATGACTATCATAATTGCTTAAGTTGTGAAGAAATACGGGTACAAAATTAGGTGATCTGTATTTATTACAGCAAAGTTCATGTGCAACCCCTTCGTAAACACCAGTATGCCAATTATGGGAAATAGAGATATCCCCGTTTAAATCTTTATCACAGATGTAACAAAGATTACTCTGTGCAATGTTTTCTTTGTTTTCAGATGTCAATGGTAAAGGAGTCTTTACGATTGTATTGTTTTTGCAAATATTCTGTAAATCTTTTTTAAGAAATTCCATGAAAGTTTTTTCACAATTTTCACCTTTATATGTTCGATAGATTGATAACTTGTCATCATATGAACATTTGACGTAGTATCCAAAACTATAAACTTCATGTTTCTGGATATTAGTTGTTGAGGATGTGTTTGGATTATTAACACACGATTGAATCGGATTATAAAACTCTCAAAATCAGCGTAGACAACGAAGGGATGGCGTAACTTACGATCATAGTTATCAAAAGTAAGTTCATTGGAAGGAACTTTTTTATTAAACCAATTGTTTTTTTTTTATCCCGTTCGGAAGGTAAGATAGTACACACATGAAAACAACCGTTTTCTTGATGGGTTACTAGATTATCACTTGACGTAAAACTTGTTAAGCAACCATCGCATATATGAGCAGCACGTTGAGTGTTTGTGAGTTGAGATGATACTAATCGAGACAAATTATGAATAAGACAGTAATGTCCCTTGCTACCTTCAGTGATAGCAACATACCTATATAACAAATTAAAATGAATTGTTTTTTTACATTTTGTGAAGTGCAGTGGTCCAACAACAACATGGCGTTTACTCTGGGAATTGTATTCTAACCCGAAAACGTTAACACTTAAATCATTAAGTTTCTCAAATTTATGTATATCAGTTAGTTTTAAAGGGAATGGAAGATTACCAAAGTTCAATTTGTCTTTACGGTTTTTATATGTACTAACATTGTGTGCACGATTATTTGTATCCGGTGGAAATAATCCTGAGAGTATGGCCCAGCGGAAACATTCATAATCATTATTTTGAACGTTAATTACAGCTTTTTTCAAATGTATATCACGAGGTAACTTAATATATGATGATCCGCGTAATGGATTATATTTATTGACATTGACATCCATATAATTCACGTTTACAAAAGACCACCCACTATCTTTTCTCTCAAAGAAAAAAAAATCTCACCGAAATTTCATTTACAAGGGATAAAAAAAGATCATTTTTATCACTGCTAACGTTAACGAGATTATTACTCAATTGAAAATCGAACACATTATTGAGTTTTTATGTCTCTTGAGTAAAATTCGCGTTTAGTATAAAATTTACTTTTAATGAGCAATGATTTGCTATTGAACGATCCAATAACGTAAAAATTGTATCTTTACGTTTTTCTAAAAATGTTTCAGGGGTTTCAAGACAATGGTGATCATTTGTATTGCATGATATTCTGTACGTTGCAACTCTGTTTCGAAACGCGTTTTCAATTAATTGACTATCGGAACTTAAAACATTATTTTTATGAATGTTGCTGTTAAAATGATTTGATAAATATCTCTTTGCTATGAATATATGACACACAGAACATTCAACTTTATCATTATCTTTTGTACTCACATGATTAGTTAGTTCTTGTACTGATGATATTCTCGAGATGTCACGGCTGGTTGAAGGATGAATTCTCTTAGCAGATTGTTCCGGGACTGGATCTCCTGCTGACCGCTTCACTCCTCGTCCAACTTGTGAAGACCTATAAAAATAACAAATTTAAATAACTTATCACATTAATTATAATGAAATCAAAATAAGATCTTTAAAGGAGAATGGGCAAAATCGTATGGCGCTTGGTCTATCAGCGGCCACGAATATTTTTTTATTTTTTTGGTGTACTATCACCCTACAATTACTCTCAAGAAGTTTTATATCTGTGGTGTAATTAATAATGGAATTAAATACATTTTTATTTTAGATAAGTCAGCCTGTGGTTTGGCTTATTATAACTAAGGTTTAGTCTTAAAATAAGGAAATAAATAAAATGACTTGTAGATTTCTTTAAAATACATTTATTTTATAGACAAAACATTGACAAAAATGATAATGTGATAACATCAGAACTAACTGTTTTAATAATGATGATTATGATGTACATTAAATGTTTTATTGTACCTTAATACATAAAATGTACATGGGCTACATCAAGACGAGGATATTTTAATACCATCATCAGGACACACTGTACATTATTTATTTATTTATTTAAATCATTTAAAGTACAATAATAGCACTAAGTTCAGATGCCGGTAATAAAATATCCTCGTCTTGATGTCTAGCCCATGCCAGATACCAAACTACGCACATAACGTGCGCGCAGCAACCGATTGTGCGCCTCCCACTCATACAACTGCAATAATAATGAGCAATTGCTGCTCTATTTTGTTTTTGTCTGTTAATTACAATATAAGAATAATATATTCTGGACCTTACATGTCTGGATTGAATACGCACACGTAACAACCAAATGTCTTCTTCTTCTATAAAATCTCTGAGCCGACTTATTTCTCGCTCCCGGCATACTTCAATATTGTATAAGCCTTCAGTTAAGTGTTCAGCGTAGTAGCTGCGAGCCAACTTGATTTGGTATGTGCCAAGTGCAAACAGAATTAGATCTTCTTCTGATAGAACCGGGAAGTCTTCAAAAATAGGCTGATCACTGCTCAGCCTTTCAAATGATGCCCTCTGTCTATTAATGTTATGACGGACAACATAGTCCGCTAAGAGGTTCGGCATTTCAAAGCGTTCATTTATTATATTCACGAACGACGATGCATGAATACTATCATGTATTGTTGTCTGAAATGCATTGATGAGTGCCGCTGCGTTTTGGAAGTCCTCGAACATGTGACTTAAGGCGCGATTAAAATAGTCTTGCCTAAATAGTTTAAAGTCGCGCTTGAACCTGCCATTTATAACTTCCACTACCCAGCGGCATAGAGTGACCAGCCTAGTCCTATTGGCCTGTTCAGTAGTAAGCTGGTCTGCACCGCGGTCTTTGGTTTCGGGCATATAGGCACTGTAATTGAATCGCTCCAAATCGCCACAGACGTCTCTGAACCCACGATCTAAAATGAATATATCGCCAGCCCGGTAAAACCAGTGAAATGTGCCTTCTGCGTCATTTATTATTCTTTCCAAAATACTGGCATCTGAGTCGGTAGCAGCATAGGGCCCACAAACATCAATTATATGCCCATCGGAACACACCATTAAGAATGGTTTTAATAGGTTATCGTATTTGTGCAGACTGTAGGTCTCTCGCTGGAACGAAAAGTTGGAGCTCTTCTGTATATATATATATGTTCCATCCATGATTGTGACTGCCTTCCTTTCTTCTGGAGATGACTCGGGATTTCCAAATAATGCGTTTGGTACAATAAGATTGCGGTCAGCGACCGCTCTTCTATTTAAATGGTCGAATCCCAGGTGTCTTGGCTTAAAATCCAGAGATATAGCATCACGCGCGGACAGCAGGGCTCGCCGAATGGTAGAAAGTACATTCGGCATTTTAAGTGCAGTATTTCGTTGTCTTCGAAGGCCTTTTCATCTTCAGCCGAAAAATGTGGAAAACATAGTGTTAGCTACGACTTATCTTCATAACTATTTAAGAAGGAATTGTGAGAGTTATAGGTCCTTACAATTGCGCTATTCAAATATCACAAATCAGAGTGCCGATTCCGAAATAATACAACCGCCAGAAATTCAGTCACCTGTACAATTCTACAGTTTACCAACTCCAGCTGAACTAGTGAGAGAAGAGTTTGCTGAATACTTTTGTTCTAAAGATGGTATGGTTACATGGCAATATAAGTATTGTTAAATAAACGACTTTTAGTAAGTCACTTCGCACTTTGTTTTGGACTAAAACCCTGTACACAAGTGACAGCTACTGTGTAATCTGTATCAATAAAGGTTATAAGTATGTACTTATAAAATTGTATTATTATTTTTAAGACAAACGCTACTGGAAAAAGTTTTAATGTGCATAATATTATTAATATTTGAGCATGACTTGCCCGCGATTTGAGATAGACCGCGACATAGGCTACCTGTCACATCTGACAACATTTATCACAAAGTGACGGGCAGTCAATCTCACGGTCTATCTATACAACAGACTGAGAAAGCGATATCTACATCTCGTTCTGCTGTATAGCTGCGTCCCTACAACTTACGTAAGAACTTACAAGTGTAATTCGGCCTAGTGTAATATGAAATGAATGTATCATCCCGTAGTAGAGTACCGTTACCTTAAATGTGTATGTAGGTACTTACATCAGTTGACATGCTCGAATGAGGCCGATCCTCTGTAGGCACTGTAGATCGTGGACGATTCTTTTCTTGTAAGAACATCATAGCTTGAAATGCATACCATTTCGAAACGTATATTTCGTCTCGTCCGGCACCGCTTCTTATACTATCTTTCACTTTTTTATTTTCTTTCGAAAACGTTGTTTGTAAATTTTTTATCTTTTTTTCTACTTCCTCTTTAGTAATTTCAAACGAGTTTGCTATTTCGAGAAGTGCATCAGGACGTTTTATTTTATTACGGTAATCATTGTGAACAATGTCCCATAATATTGGTTTGTTTTTGTATTGCTCGATAAATTCCAAAGTTCTTTCATTCGGCCACGCGGTCGCCGCCATTTTGCGCGTCACGAGACAACCAGTATATTCACAACTGCGAGCTTCACACTACTGACTGAACAAATAAACACAAGCAAACCAGACAGGTAGCGCGCGGGGCGCGGGCGTGCAGCGGGTGACAAATGGGGAGCGGTCGGCGCGGGGCGCGGCTGATCAAGTAGCTCGATCGACATCGGCTATTCCATTCTACCATCGATCGATGCCATCGATCGACGAACGATCGATTGGTCTGGTAGCAACTATCGATCGACGTTGACAGTTCCATTCTACCATCGATCGATGCCATCGATCGACGAACGATCGATTGATCTGGTAGCAACTATCGATCGACGTTGACAGTTCCATCCTACCATCGATCGATGCCATCGATCGACGAACGATGCCATCGATCGACGAACGATCGATTGATCTGGTAGCAACTATCGATCGACGTTGACAGTTCCATTCTACCATCGATCGATGCCATCGATCGACGAACGATCGATTGATCTGGTAGCAACTATCGATCGACGTTGACAGTTCCATTCTACCATCGATCGATGCCGTTGATCGACGATCGATCGATTGGTCTGGTAACACCCTAACAGATGCGAATGCTTGTTCCACTTTTGCTTCCATATGCTTAACTGAACCTTTTACATTTAGGCTGCCTACTTTTCGCTTCGCCAAACTCCATATTAGTTCAATAGGGTTTAAGTGACAATGGTATGGGGGTAACCGCAATACTTTATGCCCATTTGCTTTTAACAGCTCATCAATATAATATATTGGCTCGGGTTTGTTGCGTCATTTCAATTGCGTCGTGCTAACATTAAGAGTTCAGGCCTGGATAATGGTTCTTCCCAAGGAACGTTATTTGAAGTAAGCCAATCACGGAGTTCTTGTTTCTTCGTACTGGTGTTTGGTGCCTTATTAATCTGAATAGTATGGTAACTCGCATTATCCATGACTATAATGCTTGGTGTATCCAAATAGGGCAGTAGCCTGTCTTGAACCCACTTCGAGAAATTGGTAGCGTTCATGTCATCATGATAATCGGCTGACTTTGACTTGCTGCTAAATATTAAAAAAGCATTATTTACAAATCCAAATTCAGAGCCTGCATGTACAATTACATAGGTATCGTTTGCCTTTTGATATATTAGTGACCATTTTAGAAGTTGATGTACCCTGCCAACTTTTTTTGGGTTTTTAACATGAATATAGGTCTCATCTAAATATACAATCGGTTTTCTTTCGTCTAAAGGCAAATTTCTATATTCTGTAATTTCCCTAATATATTTGTGTCTTGCTGCAGCAATATAATCTTTTTCCATTAATATGGTTCTCTCTTCAATATTTTTCTTGAAGCAAAATCCCATGTCATGTATAATTTTACGTAGTGTTTCATAACCACCATCAAACTGTATAGTTTGCCGCAACTCATTTAGCAGCTTTACAATTGTGGGGGCTTCATTTCTCACCAAGTAAAATGAATTTATTAGGTTTCGTATGGCAACTTTATCAAAATCATCAATATTTCTTTTTGAAGTACGGCACTTGCGTTTCTTGCCAGAAGTTGCCCATATGCCTGAATTTGTAATACCTTCGTGCTTGATTTGGTGAATTGTCCTTAAGCCAATACCTACAAACAATAAGTTAATGATGTTTAGTCCAGGAAATGGTAACAAAATTAACAAAAGTGAGACGTTTATAAAAAATGTTTACGACGTCTTACCAGTCATTGAACTAATTCTTTGCATGTAAGTCGCTTCTGTGCTGACGTTACATTTTTCCAGTTCTTTGATCTAGCTTACAGAATTTGTGATTGTAGTCTTAACAGCTTCAGTTAATTCACCTTGAAAAAACAAACAATTTACAAGTTAAAATATAATACTATAACCTCGTTTCAGCCTAATCTTTACTTTATTATATTATTTCATGAAAATAATATTAAAAAGAAACAGATAAGCGTTATAAAATATCAAGAATATAGAACGGACTATTACGGACTTACTCGTAGAGGTTAGAATTTCATGTAATGTATCTTGAATATGAGTTCTCTAACTCCACTTTTAATAGTTTTACCCATTTCGAAAGCAGGATTCGTTAAAAACCTCGAATCAAATTTTACGAACTCACAACTCAATGACATTAACAAAATGTTGCCACAGCGTTATTTTTCTGGGTTGCCACGTAATATCTTATGCAGAGTTATCGTGGGCCTACTCTATCCGTCACAGAATGCCCTGCCCCGTCAACGCTAGCCGTTTTTACCCTCGTTCTCCTCACCCCACCATAGACCGTTAATCGGCCGATTTTTCGTCAAGATATTTGGTCGTCGAAGACCTAACCTCAAACTTGTGAAATCTGCTTGTGTGTATTCTATAATACATACAACACAATGCAAGGTGGATCGTGATTATGCACGCCTTTGACTTCGATCTCGTTGTTCTTATTTTTGCTAGCTGTTACTCAACACTTTTTTTCCAGCGTTCGGAGAGAACAGATATATGCCGTGCCAGATTTACGTCTGCTACGAGTACCACGATGATAAGTAAAGCCTTCGTAAACATACCACTTTGTTCCTTTTCGGTGTCCTGGAAATACTTCCATTTTATATCTTATAAAATATACTAAGCCTGAACTCAATATACGTGTGTTTATCACGTTAGCTCGTTGAAGACTACCGATCTACGACGAGGCTTTATTCAAAAGTAATTGTACACGCCCGATTTTACCTGCGCGTACAGGGCACTAGACCTTTATTAGCGGACCGGAGCTATGTTGCTGCAACATTAAATTCATGGTATTATTATTTGATAATGAAAATAGTATATGGCATTAAATGACTTAATGAGAAAGAACTCGCGATTTAACACCTATCATAACATCTGACTAACGTTTGGTATTAAATTCTCCGGAATAGTCCACGATAGGTACATATCCACGACAGCATTCTCTCCATTTCTATTGACCCTAAAACAAATAAATGAATTTTTAAATTTATTTAAGGAAATCTTATCATTTGCTAAAAAATGCAAGTAATGGCCGCAAGATAATGTAGGTTCAAGGCTATAATGAAACTCAATAAATATACAATGATATTTAACTTACATTCCGGCCATTGGTGGGATACGAAATTTTCAATTTCATAACTTCCATGACTTCACAGACTTCCTTCGCAATTTCGAATATTAAAACTGGAATAAAAGAATAATGTAAATTTCAGTCACGATGTCGTTACTACGTTAACGATTCTAGTTATAATCGTAAGTAAAAACGAGCAGCTTTCTTCGCGTGCTTAGTTTTAAAATAAAAATGTTGACCGTTATTGATCGCAACAACCAATCAGTATTGATTACGATAACCAATTGTGGGAGGACGCCGAGTTGCAGTAAAACACTTTGGTATACTAAACACGTTTATTGTAGACCAACTATTCACTTTTTACATGTTAAACTTACTTTACCTTGATGTTAACTTGACTATCCGTCACAGAATGCCCTGGCTCCTGATGGTCGTCTCTCAAGCCCCGATAGGGGCTCGGACAAGCCTGTCGCGGCTGTGCTGCATATGGCGGGGTCGGTCGTCGGTGCTGTCGGTATGTCGTGCGGTGGTCCGGTCGGCGCTGCTGTTGCACCACCCTGTACTCCTCGAGGTCCTCGGGGAGGAAGCGAATTCCGCTTCCATATGGTCGGGACTTGGGGTAGCGGCCCAGTCGCTCTCGGATCTTCTGGAAGTGCGCGTGCCAATCCGGGAGACTATCGACTGTGATTGGTCGCGGCTTCTTCTGAGGCGGCTGGGTCGTGGCTGGTCCTGGTGTAGTTGGTGGCGTCGGGTTGGGGGCCGGCGCGGTAGCGGCCTCTTCCCGGCGCTCGTCGTTGTCGTCGCTGGCCTCCTCACTCTCGTCCAGGTCGTCCATCGGGGACAAGTCCAGGCGGGGGAGGCTGGATATTTGGGCCCCTTCTGGTGGGGACCCCAGGCTGCGCTTGGCCCCGATGAACGGGGGGAACGCGGTTTTCGTTGGTGGAGCCTGCGCTAGGGTTTGCACCAGCGGCGGCGACATGGTGGCGGGCGTCCGGTGGACCGTAAGTCCTCCGTACGGCGGCGTTTTGCGCAGCGGGAAGGTCTGCTGTGGCGTTGTTTGGGGCGGCGTTGGCGTCGGCCGCGCCGCGCGGGGCGCGGCGTGCTTTGGCGCGGGCGTAGTGCGGTGCACCGGGTTCGCCTGTCCCGCTCCGAGGGCGGGTGGCGGTCGCGGCGCGGGCGCTGTGCGAAGCGCTGGGTTCGCTCTGCCCGCTCCGGGCCGGGCGGGCGGCGATCGCGGTGCCGGCTTGGGAGCCGTGGTCTGGCGCTGCAGTGCGGGCGCGCGCTGTGGTTGGGGCGCGGGCGCGGCGGTCGTCTTGAGGGCGGACGCAGTGGTGGCGGCCGCGTAGGTTGGATTCTTGATGGTGACGGCTCGGGTGAGCGGGGTGAGGTGGCCGACGATCTCACGGATCACGTCGGCGGGCGTCCTGGGGAAGGGGGCTTCCCCGGCGCCCTCGCTCGTTGGTGTACCCGGCGTGCTGGGCGTTGAGGCGGCCTTGTGGGCTGCCGTGGATGCGCGCAGGGCGTTTGCAAACGCCCGTTGGATGCGCGGGTCGCGGGCGGCTCTGGCCGCGGGTGCGGCGGAACGTCCGGTGGCGGCTGGAGTTTTCCGGCGAGGCTCCCGCGGGGAGCGGGGTTGGCGGGGGCATCTCGCTCTTTTGTGTGGGTAGATTGCCCCCACGGTTTATCGCTCTACCCCCACCTTTGATGACAAAGGCGAGGGGTGAGGAGCGATTGGGGGGCCCTGCCTAGGGCTCCTTGGGACGCTTGGTGCGCGATCGCAGCGGCGCGGCTGCCCTTACCCGTTTCGTACACGGCCAGACCCCGGTGAGACCCGCTTGTGGGAGGCCGGGGCTGACTGCGACTGGACGGGCGGTACAGACAGCGGCGCGGAGTGAGTCGACTGACGTGTTGGTGGCGATCCGGGCGCGGGGGGCGAGTGGTAGTCGGCATCCGTCCAAGCGTAGCGAATCCAGAATGCCCTGCCCCGTCAATGCTAGCCGTTTTTACCCTCGTTCTCCTCACCCCACCATAGACCGATAATCGGCCGATGTTCGAAACTCTGGCGCCACTGTCGACAGCAAGCGTTGACGGGATTATTAGATGTTACAAATTGAGCTTCTTATTTTTGAATTGAGAAGTTGATTCCATATTAATTGTTCAGTTAAATCATAATGTAAAATAATGTTAATAACAGTAAATATAATTGATGATTCTAATAATTCGGCCATCCACAAAATTTACGTCCTCGTGTATGAAGAGCCTATATTTCAATACATTTTCAGGATATATCAATCATGAAACAAAATAACGTCTTCAAACAACTACTATAGTTCTGTAGTACAACTAGGTCACATAACATTAACATACATCGCATGATTTATTTCTACCTGGAAATCACTTTTAATCTTACTTAACAATAAATGAGTGGTCTAAGACGCTACTCCCTTAAACCGACCTCAACACGGCACAGTTCAAGTGGTTTCTACCTAGAACCTGCCACAAACTCTCATCTGAATACATAATTCATGAAATTAGTGGCACAAGTCGCTGCTACCTTGAAACCACCTCAATCATGGCGCAGTTCAAGTCGCTTCTACCTTGAGCCTGCTACAAACTATGTTATGTAGGCACAATCATCTTAAAAACAATGAAATAAGTGGTACAAGTCGCTTCTACCTTGAAACCACTGCAATTATGACGCAGTTCAAGTCGCTTCTACCTTGAGCCTGCCACAAGTTATATTATGTAAATACAGTAATCTTAAAAACCAGGAAATTTGTGGTACAGTCAACTACAAAGAGATGTATCCATGTTAGTCTTACAAAATGTAGGGACTTTTGGTATGCAAAAATTATTTACCCTTGCTTCGTGACATTTTCAGTATCCACCAAATCTTACACTATCATCGATTCGTTTAAAGTGCTATTATTATGTATCCAACCAAGTTTCCTATGAATGTACTCCTACAACCTTCATTTATTATCTATCAATATGTTATTACAAATATAAGTCATATTTCAATACCTATTCTAAAGAAATGTAACCTTTTTGAATAGTTTGCCAGACGCCAACAAAGAAGTATTATTTCTCCAATGACCTGAGATAGATGTATGCAATGACAAGTCTGCACTGCTTTTGTGAGTTGTGATTGTCAGTCAGTCGTCAGAGCGATCATTCGCATTGCACATAGGTCAAATCTTCTTTATAACAGTTTACCTAGGCACATAGTCCAAGAGAGATACGTTTTTTTAACTTAATTTATAATAGGTAACTATTACTTTATTTATATCATTTTATAAGTTTATTAAAGCAACGAAAAGCTTGCAAGGTTTCCATTGGGAAGTAAATATTTTACAATATATAAATTTGTCTGTGTAGATAATAGGTACTTCGGCAAAATGGCTTATTAAACGTTGTTCCTTTAGGAATGATTTCCTTGGTTTCTCGCGGCTCACTCTCTACATACAAAGTACTATCCTAATCGGTTCAGCGGTTTAAGCGTAAAGAAGAAAAAAAACAAAGAAAGAGGAAGAAAGTTTATTTATTTAAATCAACTGTTTCTTTAACTTATCAAATTAACAAAAAAAAAATTACTTAAAATAAAGTCGTCTTAATTCCAATTTTAAAACTTTCAAAATCTAGTATAACTGCCGTTAGCATCAATCACCGACTGTAGCAGATCGGGCATTGAACGAACACAGTTTTCGCAGAAATTGTTCCCTCTATAGTAATCCCATAGTTGGAACACGTGTTCTTTTAAATTTTCTTTATTTCTTATATCTGTTGGGTTCCAGTTCTGTACCATCAATCCCCATAAGTTTTCAATAGGGTTCATGTCAGGGCTTTTGGGTGGAAGCTTAATTAGGTGGAGGTCGTCCTGTTCGTCAATCCAAGATTGGACAATACGCGAATTGTGCACTGATGAATTATCCTGTATTAAAGTTATTAATTCGTCTCCGAATACAGTTTTAGCGGTGGGCATCAACACGTCTTTTAAAATTTCTTTATAATTTTCTGCATTCATTCGAGTAGGTATTTCAATTAATTCACCAGGGCCAGACGATGACATCCAACCCCAAAACCCTAATGTCAATCGGCCACTTTGTTGCGTCGGTAGTATATTAGGTTCCTCATAACGGGTATTTTCTAACCTCCAAAGTGATACCCGTCCTTGTTCATTAGTGGAAAACACTTTTTCGTCTACGAAAATTACCTTTTCAAAATCGTAGTTTTGGTATCTATCTGCGAAATTATATCTGAGTATTTTATGGCGATCATTCAAAATTGGTTTTTTGGCTGGTATTCTATGTTGTAGTCCTGCACTTTTTAATCTTCGACGTATTGTATTTTGACACACATTTAGGTCAGCCGCATAAGTAGGTACGCTCACGAAACGATTAACAAGAACATCCTCGACTAAACGCCTGTCTTCATTTGCCGTGGTCACACGGTGACGTCCTGTAGATTTATGGCTTAAGGTGCTGATACACTTGAGCATTCACTTGTAACAGAACAGCGAGCATTCGCCGTTTTCAATTTTGTCGAACTGAACTACGAATAAAGCCAAGCATAGAGCCAAACATCGCCACGAACATGTACACGATCATTCACACGAGCATTCTTGGGAATGCTCTAGTAAATGGTGATCAAAATTTTTATTATTATCTATAATGTCGGACTTGACGGTCGCGTGTGCTGCATTTATACTTATGGGCTATATAAAGAAAAATAAAAAGAAAAATAAAAGATGGTGGCAAGCCAATCTGTTCCGTCTTAGGAATGGAAGTGGAGGTATACAATTAGTAGCAGAGCTCAAGCAACAAGAAATAAGCGGACACTATGAAAACTTTCTGTTGATGTCATCGAGTGACTTTGAATATTTGTTAACTGCGATTGGTCCTAAAATAGCTAAACAGGACACAAAGTTTCGAGCTGCAATTACAATACAAGAAAGATTAGCTGTTACTCTCCGTTTCCTAGCAACGGGAGATAGTTATATAAGTTTGCAATATCTTTTCAAAATGTCAAGACATACCATTGGATTCATAATACCGGAAGTATGCAAATCAATTAATGAGGTATTGAAAGAAAACATCCAAGTAAGTACTAACTGTTTATTTTCGTAGAATATTTGGCTCAGGGCGAATTAATGAATTCTGATAATTGACTCATTACGTCTGTGGTATCGAGACCGCCATCAGAGGTATTTGAGTTTTGTAATTGATTGGGATTATGTGCAGAAGTAGAAGCATCCGATGGAGTAGAATGTGCAGTGCGATATCCACGAGAGCCTCCATACATGTTTGTGTTGTAATAATCAAATTCTCCTTTATCTGCACTGTAGAGTATATTAGAAATCATATGTTTGTACATGGTTTTTTGTATTTTCGGTATATTTTCTCAATTTATTGGCAACAAACATCCCATAGGTTCCAAACTCGTCATTCATGGTATTAATCGAATTAGTTGATTTTTGCAAAGTTTCAAAAGCTGATCGCATCATCGTATCATCGTCTGTCTCTCTTCTACGTTTGTTGCGTTCACGTTGAGCTTGTCTTTTAGAATTAGATGATTCACGTTGAGAAACTTGTTCTTCAGTTAATTCTAGCTGGGAACTAGATTGAAGTTGAGAAGATGATTCTCGTTCGCAAGCTAGTCCTTCAGAAGTACTTTGGGAGGTGTTGTCAGTCTGAAATATAAATATAATATTTTTTACAGTTGCCACAAAATCCTGATCAGTGGTTGCGAATCGCAGAAAAATACGAAAGCTCTTGGCAATTTCCCCACTGTCTGGGAGCACTGGATGGAAAGCACATAATTATTCAAGCACCCTTAAATAGTGGAAGCGACTATTACAATAGGGAATATTCATGACATTTTTTTATTTTTTTTATCTATTCTATAAGTAATTATATAACCGGAAAAAAATATCACTTTCACAATATTATTAAATAAGCTAAAAATAAATAATTAAAATTACTATCATTTTCGGACGATCAAAACGCCACCATTTTGGCGCGCTCATTTGTGACGTCACCGTTAGTGATGTGCCGCCGAGAAATTACGCCCTTACGGTAATTCTCATTGCGTAAAATTTCCGTAAATTACCGAGAATTCTCGGTAAAGTTCTCCGCGAGTAATTTTGGTGAGATAAGTTGACTTTGAAAATGGCTAACAACGCGTTAGTTTTTAAGATATTTTATTATAAATCGTGTTCATTTCAGGTTTGAGCGTTATTTTCAAATAGGTAAATGCTTATCAGGGTCGTATTGTATTCTAGCAGGTACTTAAAGGAACCCATTATGACTAAATGGGCATTATCTAAGTACACTATGCCAACAAATTGGAACCTGGGTCCCAGAATACCTGAATTGTAATGGTTCCTGATTGGCCCTTACCCTTATCAGTTAGCCGGTGGTAGGGAAAATATGCCCATAGCACCGGCTACATGCTACAGTTTAGTTTAGTTCATATTAAAGTGAGCTATTGTGAATTGTGTTGTGAATACAAGAGTGTTATTGACAGTAGAAACGCTTCTTCGCCCGCCCTTGAGACGGACTCTGCGATTCCTGTCAACACGGAGTGGAACCACATCAAAATGGCCTATGTAGAGACCAGCTCCGTCGTTCTTGGACATAAAACATACACACGTGAAGACAGGATGTCACAGAGAACCTGGCACCTCATTGAAGAAAGGCGCGTACTCCATCTTCACCTTCTGGCAACCAACGATGCGGCGGTCCGTGAAGACCTGAGGCTGCAGTATAGAAAGATACGCAGGAACATCTACCGCAGTACCCGCCGCATGGGCGCAGTATGGGCGGATAGTGTGGCGGATTGCGCCCAACGTTCTGCTGACTCCGGTAATCTCAGAGAGATGTACAAGGCGACTAAGACCCTAGCCGGGAACCGGAACCAGAGGAAGAAGAAGCCTTTAAAAGACAAAGCAGGCCAACTAATCGTGACATCGGAGGGGCAGCTTCAACGCTGGCGGGAGCATTTTGAGGAGATCTTCCGAGTCCCAAACGACCCCGTTACTACGTCACCTGCTGTCAGCCTGCCCGCACAAAGCCTCGACATTGACGTGTCTCCCCCCACTGGAGAGGAAGTAGTGAAAGCCATCCGATTACTCAAGAACGGCAAAGCGCCAGGAGTCAACCTCATCACGGAGGAAATGCTGAGAGCTGACGTGCCTACCGCCGCGAACGCGCTGACACCCCTCTTGCGCAACATCTGGTCAACCGAAGAGCTACCCGACGACTGGAACAAAGGCCTTCTCATCACCGTACCTAAGAAAGGTGACCTCAGTGAATGTGGCAATTGGAGAGACATCACTTTGCTCTCTGTCTAAGGTGCTCTGCAAGACAGATTATCGAGGGCCATTGAACCGCTTCTTCGCAAAAGCAAGCTGGTTTCCGACCCAACCGATCGTGCATGGACCAGATCAATACCTTGCGCATAATCCTCGAACAGACATCAGAATGGCAGAGGGAAATGTATTTGACCTTCGTCGACTTCGAAAAGCCGTTCGTTTCGAAAGAGTCGATACGCTGAGGTGGAGTTGCATCTGGGACCGATTGCGTGAAATTGGGGTCCCCGAGAAAATAACTAACATGATTAAGGCCATCTACGGGAATTATTCCTGACACACGACGGCCTCGTCGCGGAGGACATACCGGTGCACTCGGGTGTACGACAGGGGTGTCTTCTCTCACCTCTCCTATTCCTTGTTGTTCTCGATGGCACCATGAGCACTACAATAAGCAACAAGCGCCGCGGCATAGAGTGGGGACTATCCAGCGTCTTGGAAGACCTGGATTATGCCAATAACCTATGCCTGCTGAGCCACACACGCGCCGACATGCAAGCCAAGCTAGACGACCTACAACGAGAGGCAAAGGAGACGGGATTGAAACTCAACACCCGGAAGACCCAGGAAATGAGGTGCGGGGTAACAAGCGCTTTGCCGTTGCTCATTGGCACAGATGCTGTGGAAAGGGTGCACAAATTTACTTACCTCGGTAGTGTAGTGTCGGAAACTGGAGGGACCGAAGAGGACATCGCTTCGAGAAACGCCAAGAGCAACCTTCGCACAGCTCCGCCCTGTATGGCAATCGCGGAAACTGACTAGGAGAGTTAAGCTCAAAATATTCCGGTCCAACGTAAAAACCGTGTTGCTGTACGGTTGTGAGACGTGGAAGGTTACAAAGGCCGCAAGTGGAACTGGATTGGCCACACGCTCCGAAGGGACCCTGATCACATACCGAGGCAAGCCCTGGACTGGAATCCACAAGGAAAGCGTAAAAGTGGCCACCCTAAACAGACCTGGCGGCGGACGATCATCGCAGAGGCGAAGACCATAGAGAAGACTTGGAGCGAATTCGAGCGCGAAGCTCAAGACCGAACGGGATGGTGGCGCACTGTGGACGCCCTCTACCCCATCAGGGGACACAGGAACATAAGTCAAGTCATTGACAGTAGAACAATGAGGCCAAAATGTAAAGTTTTAGAATATTTCAGAGAAACGAACGAATTAAATACCATTCCTTGATTTTTGATCATGTGTATACCGCCAAAAATGTTACTGGTTCCGCTCAACATTTGGTTAAGAACTGCCAAAATTGCCCTGCTGATGTTAAAACTGGGTTTACGAAAACCGTCCCACAGAACAATTCTCCTACTACTGATATTAACAGTTCTCTATCCACAGAACGCCCCGATAATTCAGCTGTTGATGAGATATGTGTGTTTTGCTCAACTTATCATCAGAATTACATAACCACATTTAAAAAAATAGATGTGAAGACAAGCTTTAAACTTGTTTCATAAAATAAACCCATTTACGAATCTACTTAACTGTGTATTATTATTCTTGCAGAATATATAATTATATTTTAAATATACCAATTTATAAGTTTTTTTTTTCATTCAAGCACTTACATCCTAAGCGTTTATATAATATGGAGATTCCTAACGGAAATATTACCAGAGAACGTTCTCCGAGAACATGCTCGGTAATTTACGCCGGTAATTTACGGTAATTTTGGAAATATACGAGTTCCTTTAGTATGACTATTTTGATATTTTTTGTGTAGATTTTCATTACTAATTGTAATAGAATCACGATAAAAAAACTTGAAAAAAATTAAAACTTTGACTACTTTCTCGATAATTACCGTTACGGAGAACATTACCGAGAACGTTACCCCAAAATTCTCTCCGTTCTCGTAATTTACGGTAACGGCACATCACTAGTCACCGTGCAGCTTAGTGCACGGCGGTTCTTAAACAAATTAACAACAAAGTGTTTGATTCACACTTTTAATAAATGTGAGTGATTAAAGCTTATAAGATCAACTTATTGTAATGGAAGAGCACACAAAAGCTTATTATAAATATTGTATTGTCCCTATGTGTGAAAATCACATTAAAACTGCAAATATTTTCATATGCCCAAAGGTGCAAATATAAGGATAAAGTGGTGTAAGGTGATGAGGAGAGATAATGTATCGTGCTTGAGTAGTTTATATTGTTGTGAAGATCATTTCGACGTGAGTATTAAATATGTATGTACCTAAAATCTTTTTTATTACGACTCGCGAACAATATAGGTAAACAATAACCTAACCTCAAAATTGTATTATATACTTATTCATAAAACTATTCTGATTCCCAATTTTTTTAGTTATTAATATTACAAATATTATGATTTTTGTTGATCAACAGCTGACTACGAGTGTTGATTTTGATCAAGAAACGTTTTAGCTAAGTTTCTTTGTTTGCACTGTTGATCGAAGAAAGTTAAAAGAATTTAATCCTTTTTACTGAGTGACCTACACAAATTTGTTTTATTTATAAGCCTTGACGAAAACAACCTAGTTTGTTAAAGTTCATAAAGATGTTCTCAACATTTAACATTCCTAATAGGTACCTACATATCTTTGATTATATAATACTAGCTTCTGCCCGCGACTCCGTCCGCGTGGAACTCGTTTATACTATCTCTATACCAAATTTCATCCAAATCGGTTCAGCAGTTTAAGCGTGAAGAGGTAACAAACAGACAGACAGACACACTTTCGCATTTATAATTTATTATTAAGTAAGTATGTATAAAATATATAATATAACTAGCTTCTGCCCGCGACTCCGTCCGCGTGGAACTCGTTTATATCGTAGCTCCCCCCATATCCCCCAAAGGGATGAAGTGGGGGTGAAAGTTTGTATGGAGCTATGATATAAATGAGTTCCACGCGGACGGAGTCGCGGGCAGAAGTTTGTATATATAGTATATAAAGTTATAGTATAGTAAAATAGTATATAGTATGGATAAATATCTACTAGTTTTTTATTCCACTTATTTAACAAAGACACCTATTTGAAGTAGTTTAAAAGTCTAGCTATTTGAATCGCCAAAATAGGTTATAATTATTTAATTGACCAATCTCACGAGTATAAAAACAAGGAATATGAAAATTTATTGAATATCTGTAACTTATTTACCTTGCAGCTTTTACTCCTCTTAGTTCAGCGGACGTAAAGTCACAAATATTTGCGAAGTATGTATTAAATTTAGTCATCATGAACACATCAATTTTAGGCAGATTATCCGACTGTGCCTTGACAAAACCGCCTTCAGTCATTGTGGCGAGTCTTTTTTCACTTAATAATTACCAAAAAACACTGATTATTTATCATAAACAGCGGCCAAACAATGCGAATAACTTTCAATAATCATACTAACGACCTGCACGGTGACGTCACGTTTCGCTCCGCCAATAGCGTTGCGTTTTGGAAATTTGCGAGGGAATTTGAAAAATAGTACTTTTAAACAATTTATTTTATCAATAGAAACATGATAATTTGAAAAAATAATCATGTGTGTATATTTATTAAGCAATATAGATTACACGTGATTTTTTTTGTCCATTTCTAAATCACATGCATATTTCCTATTATAAAGGTTTCTTCAGCCTGGTACTTTTAATAGTTGTAGATGCCAACTACAAAATAATATACGCGAACATTGGCTGCCAAGGACGGATATCTGACGGAGGAGTGTTTAACAACTGTATGTTAAATAAAAAAATAAATGAGAAATCGCTAAACCTTCCACAGTCATCACCTCTTCCTGGAAGACAATTGCCAATTCCCTATTTTTTTGTCGCTGACGAAGCATTCCCTATCAAGGAAAATATCATGAAGGTTTATTCAGGATTTCATGCTAAAGGTTCTGTAAAAAGAATATATAATTATAGACACTGTAGAGCACGACGAGTGGTGGAAAATGTGTTTGGTATCATGTCGTCAGTGTTTCGTGTTTTACGTAAACCTATGTTGTTATGCCCGGAAAAAGTTACTTTGATTGTCAAATGTATATGCCATTTACATAACTTTCTGAGGAATTCAAAATCAAGCACAACTTATGCTACAGAAATTGGAACAACTGCAATTGAACAAACAACACTTACGCCGCTTGAACCTGCACGAACCTACTTGGGCGATAATACTCAGAATCGAATCAGAAATTAAGTTGCTGAATATTGCTCACACGAAGGCGAAGTAGAATGGCAATATAGATATGCTTAGAAATAATTAACCCTATTGCTGCAGCTTCAGCTTGCTATCGACCAGTATGCGGTCTAACTTGCCTTAGACTGGCTATTAAATAATTGAATAATTGTACGTACGTTTACTCTGTTCAAAGGACCCCGTATCAAAAGTAGGTATGGAAAATGTGGTTTCAGTTAAATAGATAGCAAATCATTAATAAGATGCAATCAGGACATTAAAATCTATATTATATCCAAATCTCAGAACATTTAACTGAAACCAAATTTTTCATACTTTTGGTACGGGGTCCTTTAACTGTCTTAAGATGTAAACAAACCTGGCTGAAACACTAGAGTGGGTATACTTTACGTCTGGTTTTATTAAAGATGTTTATAAGACGGTATATTTGTTACGCCTTAGGCCAAAATAGTTTTGGACAGATTATAAAAATACTTACGGTATCAGAAACTTCCCGAGGTTTATTTTTGTCGAATATAAATTTTAAACTCTCATATGCAAACCATGAACTACGGTAAATTTCATCCGCTCCTGAAATAAAGAAAATCATGATTACATAATCATGTTACTAGTTTCATGAACAGTGTTTTCACTTGTTCATTACATTTAAGTATGATTCACGTACTTTAATAAGTAGGTTAAGCATAATACTATTTTATAAACTGTAAGTATTATCTAGTATAGTAAGTAAGTAAAACCTGCGCAGAAGTCGTTTATAGGTCTGAGGTGGGGGTGGGCTTCTCACCCCCGGCATCCCCTGCACGCGTCTTTTTTTACGCCCATGTGGGTTTTACTTACGTACCGCGGACTATAATAGTACTATTGGATGTCATATTTGTATTCAACGAAAACTTAAAATTGAAAATATAGCAGTTTACATTTATTATACGTATTGTAAAAAAAATAGCTACCTTTTCCGGTTCCTATACTTTTCTCGTGCTTAGTTTTTTCACGGCGTAAAGAAGCCAACAAACTTGTCATTTTTTTCCGGCATTCATCTATGGAACAGTCCAATTCAGATGCTAGTTCGGTCCAAACATCGTTTTTTAATATTTTATTATAATGTTGAGGATGCCGTGAGTCCCACAAAATGCTTCTATTTCTATAGTTTGAAATTAAGAGTAAACACCTATCGTTGTCCCAAGACATTTTGAACGCATGAAACGTACAACCACTCACTACACACACCGACTTTAAACTGAGCGGGCAGGGGGAGGGCGGAGCGGCGGCGGCTGCGGAACAATGACATTGCTCGGCTCGGCAAAAAGCACGAGCTTCGTTTCGTTTGAATGCTCGCTAAAACGCTCACTAGAACGCTCGCTAGAATGCTCGCTAGGATGCTCGCTAGGATGCTCGCTTTATTTTGTGAGCCTTTACCTGTAATGTAACATTCACTAGAATGCTCATTACAAGTGAATGCTCAAATGTATCAGCACCTTTAGAACGGTCCCTTCTTGACGCCAACGTTTCCACCATAAACCAACAGTTTTCCTCTGAAAAACAAAAAATGGAACTTGGATTAATTCGAGACTACATTTTGACATTCTACAAATATGAAGCACGAAGGCACTAAAAACGATGTACGCACATTATAGCCAATATAATATGTAAGCTATGCTATTTGTAACGATGACACTCTCGGGCCAAATAGAATCTAGGCTTTACCTGCTTCATATCGAGTAAAGTAAATAAAATTTTTGTGTATCTAGGTTGAATAAGTAAAACCCACCGTAACTCCCATCTCTTCAGAAACGTCCGTCACGGATGCTCCATTCTCTAACATCGCCACAATGCGGTGTTTTGTATGGTCATCGATACGGTATGTCATAGTAATCGACAAGAAATGCCCTTGCAAGCACCTATTAGATACTTACTATTATTTTCTGATAATATTAATAGATGAAGATCAGATATGATAAGCAATGGCGAACTGAAGTAACAAACGTCGTAAAGAAGATTTTCTTTGTTTTCAAATTTGAAAATGTTTTGTTTGGATTCTGTTCTGAATTTAAAGATATTGGTTACATTTCTTTTTAACATTAGGAGTTTACCTTCATTTGTCAAAACATACGGATGGATTATAAAAGAGGTTTGTAAGTGTACATTAAGAGGAAACGTAGTGGGATACTTCATTATTGCATATTAAACGAGTCAATGATAATGTAAGGTTTGATTGCTACTAGAAATGTCACGAATCAAGGGTAATTAATTATGTCAAACGAAAATTTACTTCATTTTGTAACACTAACATGGTTACATCTCTTTGTAGTTGACTGTACAAGTCACTGCTACCTTGAAACCACATCAATCATGGTTCATGGCGCAGTTCAAGTCTCTCCTACCTTGAGCCTGCATTCAGTCAAATCTTGAGACATGACGAAATAATTTAAACTACTGACAGTACAAGTTGCGTCTACCTTGAAACTGTCGTAATATATATGCATTTATATACAGTGTATGTGTATATTATACACAATAAATCAATGGACAATCACTCACTACATAACTGCCCCTTCTTCACTAATACTAGGAGAGGGATCTAAGGTCCGCTCTGTCATAACCCAGCCACGGCTTCATTTTATCGAAAGCAATAACAGCAGAATATTTGCGACATTTAAAAAAAACAGGCGTATCTTACACTGGTACCAATCATTGTCAAGCACTGCTGTAACGCGATATGGACCTCGATACTTGGGGACAAGAACCTCCCTTTTTATACTTACTAATCGCCAACTTTAAGTTTTAATGGTGTACAAGCCCTCTTATCATAAGCTACTTTTTCTTAAATCTCTGAATCAGAACCTAGTACCGCACTCAACCAGCCAGAGTATCCTAGCTCGACAGTATTAATAGAACCGGCGAGATTCTCGTTAGATTGTGGAATTGTTGCATCATATAATGTTCGCACCCTAACTGATATCGTGTACTACCATGAATGTGTATACCTTTCCCGTATATACAGAATCTGTTTTCAAACTCGACTACTGTCGTCAATGGTCGTGTCCGTGGGACGAGTGCCGGAACGCCTGGCAGCGGTGGCACTGCGCCGGCCCCTTCCTGCCGCGCCATGCCTCAACTACCACTCCCGGCATCCCCAGGATCTCCCGGACGCTGTATATAGCCGGGATGAGGCCGTCGGTCTTCATGATTTGGGCGTAAAAGATGCACCCGGGCCTTCCTGCACGTGCATCTACGTGCCGTGTATATATTGGGGCGAAGCCTTTCGCCGCTAGGTCGTCTGTTATTTTTGCCGGGTCCGTGTCCGCGGGAAGCCCCCTGATGGCCACCTTCAGGGGGATCTCCTCCTTCGGTTGGAGCGCCGAACACGAGATGGTGTCGCCGAGGCCCTCCACGTAGTTTTGGACTACCCTATACTCCTCGTGGTCCTCGGGGCGGAACCGTATGCCGTTCCCGTAGGGGCGGGAATTTGGATAGCGGCCCAGCCGCTCCCGGATTTGCTGGAAATGCGCGTGCCAATCCGGGAGGCTGTCAACCGTGATTGGCCGCGGCTTCTTCGTGTGCGGCTGGGTCGTTGTTGTTGTTGTTGTTGCCGTGGTCGTCGTCGCCGTCGTCGCCGCAGGGGGCGTCGGGTTTGTGGTTGGCGCAGCGGCGGCCTCATTTTGGCGCTCGTCATCGCTGTCGTCGTCCTCGGCGCTCTCATCCCCGGACTCCACAGTGTCCATTGGGGACAGGTCCAGCCGGGGGAGGCTTAGTGGTTGGGCCCTTTCTGGCGGGGACCCCAGGCTGCGCTTTGTCCCCAGTAGCGGGGGGAGCGCGGCTGTCGCGTGTGGCGCTTGCGCAGGCGTTTGCACAAGCGGCGGTGATGAAACAGTGGCGGGGGTTGGGGGGACTGTAAGTCCCCCAAACGGCGGGGTTTTGTGCTGCCCGGAGCCGTGTGTGCGCAGCAGGAGGGGTTGCTGCGGCGTGACTTGGGGTCTGCGTCTGTGGCTGTGGCTGTGGCTGTGGCGCGGCGTTATTCGGCGCGGACGTTGCGCGAGGTGCAGGGGTTGCGGGCCCCGCTCCGAGGGCGGGTAGCGGTCGCGACGCGGGCGCTGTGCGGAGCGCTAGACTTGCCTGGCCCGCTCCGAGGGCGGGCGGCGGGCGCGGCGGGCGCTGTGGCTGGGGCGCGGGGGCCTTTTTGTTCGTGGTGGCTATTGTTGCAGTCGCGTAGGTCGGGCCGGCTTTCGGCCTGGCGCCCGTTGGGGCGGCGGCGCGGTCGGCCGGCTTGTGCTTTGCCTCTTCCGCGGTGGGCGGGCGTGGGGCGGGCGGTGCGGGTAGGGCGGCGGCGGTGCTCGCTTCGCCCGGTGCAGTGGAGGCGCGCCCTGCGCTGAGCGCGATGGCGGCCGAGTTTGTTGCGGCTGCTAGGTCAGCGGCCGTGATTCCAGCTTGGGCGGGCGGGTTGAGCCGCCCTAAGATCCCCTGGATTAGTTCGTAAGGTCCGGGGAACAGGGCTTCACCGGCGCCCTCGCTGGTTGGAGTTCCGGGGGTGCTGGGCGTCGACGCGGCCCTGCAGGCCTCCTGTGACGCGCGCAGGACGTTTCTGAACGCCCGCTGCACGCGCGGGTCGCGGGCGCATCTGGCCGCGTCTCCTAGGCCGCGGGTGCGGCGGAAGGTCCGGGGGCGGTTTTCCTTCTTCTCCTGGGCTCCCGAAGGGAGCGAAGTCGGCGGTGGCATTTCCGTTTTTTATGAGGGTAGATATTCCCCTCGGTTTTCTGATCTACACCCACCTTTGCATGTCAAAGGCGGGGGGTTGAGGGTTGTTGTGAGTCCTAATAAGGGCTCGCTGGGGCGCTTGGGGGCGCGATCGCGGGCAGCGCGGCTGCCCTTACCCGCTTCGTAAGCGGCCAGACCCCGGTGAGACCCGCTTGTGGGAGGCCGGGGCTGGCTGATACTGGGCGGACGGTACAGCGGCGCGGACAGTGGTGATGATGATGTTGGGTGCGATCCGGGCGCGAAGGCGATGGTAGTTGCAGTATCTGACTAGACTGATAAGAAATACCCCACCACCCCCGTTTTATAGGGGTCAAGGGTAGTGCAACTTGTGGGTGTTAGAAGCCGCAACAACACGGGAAACCGGCAGATTGGCCATAATCTGAATAATCTAGGGCCAATGCTCATGTTTCATAGCTTTTTATAAAGCTAATATTCCATTTAAATAATTTAGAAGAATTAACCGATTTACAAAGATATCTGATGCAAACGAAAAAATGCAAAGTGATTCGATACTTTTGCACGCGAGTGTATGTCTATCACTTTTGCATTAGACTCGTTAATTTTTTTTGTTAGATCTGAACTTAAACTTTCATCTACGAGCCGTTAACTTTTTAAATCTGACACGATTTCTTTCAAATTCAAATTCCTTTTCCTAAGTCTCGTGTTCTTCTTTTTCAAATTTTGAATTTGTTTATTTTTTAAATCAATGGTTTTTTGACAAATTCTAAGGTTCTTTTTGTAATATGATGTCTTGGGAGTATCCAAAACTGAGGTTAATCCTGATGATGTTGGTGATGGTGTACGTTGACGGATTAAATTTAGTTCAATTTCATGTTCATTTTCTGGTAGAGATTGTGCGTTGTTCCCTGTCGTTGCCATTTTCTGCAATAATAACGTAAGGTGTTATTAATAATAATTTTATTTGCGTGCGTACCATCGACGACACATCTAACTGACCATTCGTAAACTAAAGCCAACCATACTTCAACGAGATAAGGTGGCTGGTATACTTACAGCAGCAGCCAGCAGCTGGCAGGTAAGTGTGCTGCTGTTTGTATCATAATTATACCTCAAACGACATCGACTGTTATCGATACGTCCACCCACTTCAACGTCATAAAGGAATACAACTTACCGGTGTAATCAGAAGGTGGCAAAATAGTAACACGCGTTTCGTTTCATTCCTCTATTTAATATCAACGTTCAAATCCAATCAAATCTTTCATTGTCCTAATTAATTTGCATTGTTAATTGTTTCGCATTGCACATTATAATAACATTATGTGTATTCCTCTATGACAGGACCTATCGAAAACAGTCGATCTCGATGCTATTTTTTTGTCCAACACTAACCAAAGTTCGTTTGTGCTAGAAAAATATCGAGGTATAGTCATAATTTATATATATCTTTGTTATAAATTATATATATAACTAATGAATTTAATTTACCTACCTCTGTTTTTCGCTGCAGTACCAACAATATCTCTCTATCAGCGCTCTTATCTAGTTCGTTTGTCAGTGAACTTGGTATTGTAACCTGAAAATAAACGCCAATACTGGTTTAAACGCCTGTGTTTTTTTATACATAATGTAACAAATGATAGTAAACTACGACTCCTGTCATTAACAATGGCTTGATTGCAAGGGTAAACTTCATTTCAATACTTACCTCCGAATTGAATTGTGGTTGTAACGACGTGTCAGTAACGCTGGTTGAACTTGGTTCATTCTGAGGGGAACTATGTATCGTGGCTGTGGAAGGTACATCCATTTGAGATGGCGTCATTGATACATGCGTCTGGAAAAGATTTGTAATGATTATGTTTTTTTGCTGACTAGATCACAATATTTTTCGTATTTTGAGATTTGAATTGGATGAAACTTACTTCAGCACATGGAAGGACCCCTTTTTTTACTTTCCGATAGCCTTTTTTTGTATAGTACATATCAATTTCTGCAAAATGGCAAGAACACACCACGCTAGACTCATTAGGCTTGAAAAATTCTTCGCCCCTTTCGTAAGCAATTTTTTTCCGCCATTTTTCTCTTACGATTTCATATTTTGTTCACCTAATGCGGTCGCCGAACTTGTTAAAACCACTTCAGTTCACTCGTTGATCGTTGTTTTCACAAAACCTGTTCACCTACAGCCAGCCTACGTCTATATATATCCAAAGTCCGCCAAAGAGGTAGACTACAAAAAGTACCTTAAAAAAAAACTAAACAGGCGGCTCCATATATTCAGTATTTAACTCTGTTCTACTTTATGAATTTTTCGTCTCTTTTAACACGTAAATAGCAACACGCGCGGGAAAGGGACAACCGCGTAAGCGATTTAATTGAACGATTTTAGAAAGATAATGTTTTTACTTACTACTATTTTCAAGAAGTGGAATTGCATCCCTAAATCCACGGTCCAAAATAAATGTCATTTTCCCTGGTTATGATGTTGGCATCAGTTTCGGTAGCTGCATAAGGCCCTGTTACGTCAAGGATGTATCCATCACAGCATACAATTAAAAATGGTTTGACAAGATTGTCATATTTGTATAGACTGTAAGTTTTCTTTTGATACGAGTATAAGTAATTACTACTTTTTTCAATATATATGTATGTACCATCACATACAGGGTGGAAAGTGTTAGAGAAATTTTATCCTGAATATTAATACAATCGATAAGTATAATAAAATAGGGTGTGTTTGTTTTTTTTTAATTTTAGTTGGTTCGAGTCCCGGGCGAGGCAAGAGTTTTAGAAAATCTTTGAATGCAGTTTTGTTTCTTTTTCAAAATAAAGGAATGTCTCCTTTAAGTAAAATGAGCTAGCTCAAGGATTTAAGGTAGTTTCCCTCCAGGGCCCGAGTTAACTTTCACCCTGTATAACTATGGCTGGCCTCTTTTCTAGGCCACTGTCTGGTCGACCAAAAAGGGCATTTGGAACCATTAAGTTCCTCGTGGCAACGTCCCGAGGAGTCATATGCTGCAACCCGAGGTGTAGCGGTATGAAATGCTCTACAAGGTATTCCCTCACTTTTTTTATGTGTCGTTCTAAAGTGGTCCTTGGGATTTGAAAAAGTGAAGAGCGCCTTTTGCCACTATCACCAGTGCGCAGTTTCATAAAATACATCGCCAAAGAAGTTTTAGGTGACGTTATATAATTTTCGAGCATTAGTTCATCACATAGAGCCGTGAATTCAAGTACTGTTAAGCCAGTCCAGTAATGGCAAATATAGTTAGGCATCTCATTGACATTTTCAAAGTTAAAACTTATGTCCCTTTTAGCCAAGTCGATCAAATCTTCTACATGCGCGTCTGTGAATTCGGATATGCGTTGTGTATTTATTTCTGGCAACCTTTGCCAATCGTTGCTGTTTAAGTGCATTTCGCATACCCTAGCTGATCTGAAATATTATGATATTTGTGTTCTTTTACTAACAGAACCTTAATAAAGGTAGGCACTAAATGTCGCGCTACATTGCGGCACGCATTATATTGTAAATGCAGTGACGTGAGGTGTTTGGTGCATTTGAGTAATTAGGCAAAACAATGTTGGCTGTGTTTGGTCTTTCCTCAAAAGCCGGTGCCACGAAAGGAAGATTCTCTTCAGGTCGCGGTGGTTCAGGTGGTGCTGGAATCCTTTGTTGGTCGTGCAACTGTTTCCTCGCTGCCAACATGATTGGCACACGCGATTTCTATGTCCCTGTACAAAAATTATGTAACGTAAAAAAACTTTACATTAATGTGTATGTTGACACGTTTATCAGGGTTCCGTAGTCAACAAGGAACCCTTATAGTTTCGCCATGTACGTCTGTTCGTATCTCTGTCTGTCCGTCCGTCCGTCTTCGGCTTAGCTCGGTAACCATTACTACTAGGAAACTGTGATTCGGCATGGGTATATAAATCAATCACGCCGACAAAACATTACAATAAAATCTTTTAAAAAAAAATTTTTAGTGTAGGGGTGGTCCCCTACACCTAAAGCGGGGATGTTATTTTTTTTTTTCGTTAAACCCATGGTGTGGTATCGTTGGATAGCTCTTCTAAAAATATTATGGGTTTCCTAAAAACCATTCTTCAAATCAGTGATTCGTTTGCGAGATATTGGCCTTTAAAGCCCTAATTTTTGTTCGAGTCATGTTTGAAGTAATGCGTGGGTACTCAAGGAACGAATACTATATTTGTAGAGTTCATGGGAGGACCTTTCCAAGGATAATGGTGCAAACTGATTTTCGACGGGTGTTACTTACTGGGTAGGTAGTGGCAGTAAGTTCCCCAGAGATCACGAGAATGGAGGTGGATGTGATTATTCTGGAGTGGCAAGAGTCTATGAAGGTGCCTGTGTAGGTACCTTCAGGCAAGCCCTACGCTAGTTTGTAACCGTTGTAAAATAAAAAAAAATGAAGCACACGATTTTTATAATATATACCTAAAACACGTACCGGCATGGTAATGCTCCACTGAAAAATGTCCAGTAGAAGGTGATTTTCATCTAAAATATGGTGTCGCTGCTGCTGCTGCTGCAGCTGTCTACTGAACACCCACATCCTATGCACACATGTGCGTGACCAAGTCTTCGGCTTGGACTTGGATCGTCTATGCTGCTGTTTAACACTAAGTAGCACGCATGGCATATGACGGCATCAGCAGGAAGCTAGAAATATAATTGTTGTTTATAACCAGATAATGTTAAAGACTCTAAAGTTTAATATAGAAAGATTAAGACTCACTTCTTGTAATGGCAGCCATTCTAACAGAATACTCTGCCAGCGCAAAGGAAGGGTACTGGCAGAGTGTCTCTGTAAACGTTGCACACATAAAGTGCAGTTAACGCATCGCAACATTTTTCAGTGTTTTTTGGTCCTTGTCAATCTTGTATTGTAGGGGAGACCTAGGAGAGTTGTATCAATTTTCAATTTTAGGGGAATATCTCGCTCAACAAACATTCCACAGTTACGACCTATGTGAATAAATGTAGCACCATTCCTTCCCTTTCCAAAACAATCATTAAAATTAAGTAAAGTATTACGGTTTCCGAAAAAATCAACAAAAAGAAAGACTACTCCCTTTGTCACAACTCCCCTATCACCGAGGTAAGTTGTGACAGGTACCGAGGAAAGTTGTGACAGCTATGTATTCAGACTGTTTGAGTATTAAAAAATACCATTACACATATTATAAATAAATGAAACATGTTTTTTTTGCAAACAGTAGTTTAGCACATCAAGTACCAACAAACACAACGTATAACCTTTCCATAACAAGTAATTATATCTTATAAGTAATTATGGCATCGCTTTGAGATAAATCATATTATAATCAGTCTAAAATTTTAATCTAATCTGATAGGCAATTATGGCAAACGTATTGCACCTCGCCTCCAGTGTCGAAATCGAAACCCAGCAGAAAAATGAAGGCAAATAGGAAAGTTGTGACAGGCTGTCACAACTCTCCTAGGTGCTCAAAATTACGACTTGGTCCGAATAATAATTCAAATGTTCTAAACACGATGCAAACACAAAAAATCAATGCCACGTTTTGAAACTTAGATAACCACACAACTTGAGAAAAAATAACACAACAACGCACATGTAATAAGATATGATATAAATTCAATCAAAATTTTGACGAAAAACTTACTTTACGCATTTTTTTGCACGCGGACGTCATAACTACGAAACCGCTTCGCGTGCGCCGCCGGCGGGTACTGAGTCAACTAGCGCGTCTCTAAAACGTCAATCGAGCGTTGTTGCCAGCTCGTTCACCTTCATAGGTAGAGAGAAATCGCGTCTGTCACAACTCACCTCTGTCACTAATCTCCTAGGTCTCCCCTAACTAATATATATCCCAACAGGTAACGTCACTAAAATGCTGAAAATAGGACACTGATGAATCAAACAAGTCACCGATATTTATGTAATTTCTATACCAATAAAAGTAAGAAATGTAATGTCACAATTAAAATATCCAATGCTCTAAATATAATGTCTTATTTAAAAAATATGCAATGCTCTAAATTAATTTTCTCAGTCATTGTGTAATGTGTATGGGATCCTCTAAAGGCCTATGCAGACTGCGTTTTTTTAACGCGCCGTCGACGCGCGTTCCCCTACTACCATCCACTAGGTAAATGGTTTCTACTGTTAAACTAATCAACTGTTAAGAGATAGGGAAAAAGGTACATATATTTGTTAAAACATTCTCCTCTAAATACCTTTTTCTTGTCGTGCTCAGAAAACTGTAAATTCGACTAATTTACAACCTCTTAGTCGTCTTACAACACTTTTGAATCCAACTAGTTTTGATGGCTATACTTTATAGTCGATTGTTAATACTGGACTCGTAGAGCAGGAAGGTACCACTTGCTGTAAATACATCAGAAACGATGAGAGACAATCAAGTTTGAAGAACTGTAGGAACTATTATTATGGTTCTCATAATAACACACACCATTAACGACTAATATGGATCATACACAATATAAGTACGCGGCACACAGTACATATGTATTAACAAGCGAAATAAAAAATACCCCAACTTTTACAAATATTATAGCCTACATCACTCCCACGATTATGAGGAATCCTACGACACCTCATAATACTTATGCCAAAATCTATGCAGCCGTTTGGACTGTAGCCCGTGAAATATAATTATCATGTCCACATACGTACATACATACGCTCTAAAAACGTTCAAGTCAACTTTTACAAGAAGGTTGTGACTATTGGACTCTGGGTATTTCAATAAAATTTCAGTACCTACCGTTGCACCGTTGCAAAACTCGCTCTGTGTCAGCACAGTGTAAGGAAAACAAGTACATTTGGGGGCACGGCATTGCCCCCGACAAGTCGAGCATTGTATTTACTTTAGTGCATTATATGTGCACAACGGCAACACAGTCAAAGGATATTAAAACCCAGCTGTTTTATTTTTACTTTTATACAATATCGTAAGTCACTGTCAAATTTGAGACAACTCTAACTATACCTACTTCAAATATGTAAATTCGTTGATATGTCCTGCCTGCTCCCACCACGCTGCAGAGTGGACAAAACATAAGTGCACATACATACATAATTACATACATACATGTTTACTTACGGTTTAATTCCAAGCCTACGGAGTTATAGTTATGTTCAATCTGCAGTTCTTTGTTCCATTAGGTATATCTAGAAGTTCATTAATACTCGACTCTTAGGTTAGCAAACAATCAGAGGCTCTAGTATAAGTTTTACCGAAACAAAACGTTACGACCGCGTTTGCGTTTAGCTGTCAAATCCCATACAAATCAAATCAAATCAATCAAATCAAATCAAATCAATTATTTATTCTGCAAATAGGCCACAAGGGCACTTTTACATGTCAAACGGTAATTTACAATAAAATAGTAATCTTACACAATAATAATTTAAAATGATATATAAAAGGTTAACAAACTAAATGTCACTAAGTTAATGTAAACAAAACAATATTGCAAAATATGACCATTACATTCGATATAAGATCTGTATCCAGCATTAACAGAAGTTAATGATATTATTCAGTATTCCAGAGATGTATAAGGTCTCTGAGCGTCCAAATACAATTAATAATTATTCTAATATTCTAAGAGATGTATACGGTCTCTAAGCGTCAAAACAAAAAAGGAACATTAATGTTATATTGTCAGAGATGTACAGGGTCAATAACAATAAAATGTGTCAAGATCAGAATGATGTCTCTCGTCAATACGATAATAATAATAATAACACGAAAGAGTTAGTTAGTAAGTTAGTTAGGTAGTTTAGTTTAGTTATCATGACGAACAATTACCGGAGATATATCCTGAAGGACGGTACGGTCGACATTTGTCGGGCATGCCGCCGTCCCGGGGAGTCACTCAGGCATATTATCTCCGGTTGTGGTCATCTTGCTAACGGCGAGTACTTGCACAGACATAACCTTGTAGCCAGAATTATTCACCAGCAACTTGCTCTGTAGTACTATAAGTACACACCTGCGCCAGTTCTCGAAAATGGTCGTGCCACGCTCTATTGGGATCGATCTGTCATCACGGACAGGACTATTCTTGCCAATAGGCCTGATATCGTGCTGACTGATCGATCGAAACGCCAGGCAGTGCTCGTCGACATCACCATCCCCCATGACGAGAACCTCTTGAAGGCCGAGAAGGACAAAGCCAGCAAGTACCTAGACCTGGCTCACGAGGTAAGCGCCATGTGGGATGTTGATTCGACGATCATCGTCCCGATAGTCGTTTCGGCGAACGGTTTAATAGCGAAGAGTCTCGACCATCACCTCAAGAGACTCTCGCTAGATGGCTGGATCAAGGGTCAGATACAGAAGGCGGTACTCCTGGATACTGCGCGGATAGTCAGGAGGTTCCTGTCTCTGTCGCCCTGACCACCGGCAGCTTAGGCCCCGCCTCGCTGCCGGCGGTACCCTAGGTTAGGTTTTTATAATGATTTTATTTCTTGTATGTATAGTTTTATATTTTACTTTTTATATAATTATTGTAAAAACCTAGCTTAAGAAGAAAATTTAATAAAGAGAATAATAACACTAGTATTTAAGTAGTTAATTAGGTACTATGCCCTTGCAAGCATGAACAGTCCGGACTCCACAAACAGCACCCGATCACGAGTATGACGCATATCTCAGCCATCGCCTCCCTCAACCATATGTTAGGGAAGGTGGCGACCCGATCAACGACGCCACCGTAAGCAAAGCCCTTTAAGCGAGCATGACATATTCAAGCCACCGGACATTGATAATAGAGGGTACAACGCAAACGCGATCGTAATGTTTTGTTTCGGTAAAACTTAGAGCCTCTGGTGATTTTAACGTGCCCTAATAAGTAAACGTTATTTTTACTACAAATAATGTACGTTTCATTTTATATTTTAAATGCTTATTTTCTAATAGATGCCGCACATACACATGCACATGTTTAAATGGGCGATTGTGTTTCGCTATTGAGAAACAATCATCAACTTTTCTTGAAATTCAAAGATGTATATGAAGTCCCCAATCCGCACTGAGCCAGCGTGCCAGCGTGGGTACTACCGTTTAATTCATGAGAGGTGGCATATGCCCAGCAGTGGGCGAATATAGGCCGCTGATTATGGTGCTGATTGGGAAACAATAGTTTTAGGCATTCCATATGTCAGATTTGATATGCATAATATATAAACATACATTTACGACAATAAAGTTAGATACATATTTTTCAATGCAAACAACAACCATCACCTAAAATCACCACACTCAGAGTTTTCACACGCAGATAAGCGTGTAGCGTATTCTAAGCGGCCTTTCTTGGCTTCGTCCTCGAGAGCGTTCGCTGCACTTGGCCGGGTTTGAAGAAGATGGGATCCTCTTCTGCCTCGATCGGTGCAGCTAGATAGCTCTCCAGGTGTCTCTCGACTGCTGAGTCGGATTCGGTCTGAATTGCTTCTCGAGACACTCGGCGAAGATCTCCGCCCTATCCTTCGCTTGGTATCTCGGGCAGCCGTCCTTATCCACTAAGGGGCGTATAGTGGTGGGTGTCAGTCCTAGTTGGCGGCATAGACGGTGAACTGAGGGCATTTCACCGTCTACGGAAGCCATGTGGGCCTCCCATGAATCCGCTCTGTATGCATCAAGCTCCCTTCTCACCCTCTCCACCAGGGCGTTGAGTGCGGTCTTGATGGTCGGGCATCTGGTGCGTTGCCACTCTATCCTTGTCCGGCGCTTGCGCTCTATAAGTGCCTGGATCCGAGCCGGTAGTGGCTTCCGCCTCTCGCTGGTCGGAACGGTGTGAGCTGCGATGTCGAGCGCCTTCTAGATATCTGTGGTGATGGCGTCTGCGGCTAGTTCCACTTCTTCTGCCGTGGAGATTGGAATGGTCCGCGAACTGCGGGCCATTTCTGCGGAGTAGCTCTCCCAACAGATGCGTCTTCCTGGCTTCCTCGCTGGTGTCTTGACCGGCATGTCCTTCACGACCAGCAGGACTCCTTGACCCTTTCCGCGATGGTTTGCTTGGTCTCGCCAATGTAGGAACTTCCACAACTGCAGTCAATCTTATAAACTCCTGGTGATTGAACATCCTTTGGTGATCTTAGATGTCCCACGGTTTCAGTAAGTTAAATAAAATAAGTTAATTATACGCGATTAAGTCCCGTTTAGTATAAATAATGTGTCAGAATCGTGAAAGTTTAAATCAGTATACTTAAACTTATTAAAATTAACATCTTTGCTAAACAGTCTTTATGTACCTAACTAATACTATGACACTTAAGTAAGTCTTTATTATGATTGAAAATCAATAATACAACGAAAACAACATTACTTTGTGCTATTTAATTTCACAATCAACACTTTGAGTTGACATAATACTTTGAATTATTTAACTTAAAAAGTACGACTACATAACTAATTTTAATCAATATCCATGGCATGGCGCCATATTTTTCTTCTATTTTTACTTCTTCTTTAGGGTGTCTTCTTTTTGGGTGGCATTTTGGAACATTACCTATAATAATAATAATAAGCAAATGAAATGAATAAGCAATAAAACCCCGACTGTAATTACACCCAATGTCACTTATAACTGAGACGTATACCCAACGATCGTGTGTTAAAATCTGTGAGGCTGTTTAAGGTGCATAGCATGCAAAAAAAAAAAGCACATGCTTAGAGTCAAACCAGTTTTAAAATGAACTCTACATACAAACCTATACTCAAAAAACCACCCTCTTTCTAAAGTAAACGGGCAAAAAGGCAATATTTCCAATGTTATTGTAAACACTGCCTTTATTGTGTATGTTTGGCAAGTTAAATGTGACGAAACCTGAAAGAAACAGTCCCCTGTGATATAGAACAGTCCCCTGTGTCATGAGATGGCAGGGAACTGTTTGCCAGGGGACTGTCTATTTCACGTACAAAGTGTAGTATCATTGAATGATTTTAAGTACACTCGGCGTCAAAAAAATCGCACCTTTCCTAAAATTCGTGTCAAGCGATTATAACTCCTAAGATCTTTACTTTACTGTATCGATATTAGTATCATTTAAAAGCTCAATTAATAAGCTTTCAAAAAAATAATCATTTGTTTACGGAAAATCAAAAACCACAAATCGCCAGCACTTTGATTAAAAAGTGACGATGTACGCGTTTGGAGGCTCACTAATTGTACCACCCTGGACGCGTATAAAATGGGGGGTAAAAGTCAATTATGGGTCATTCGCTATCCAGACGTCACAGAGGTCACACCTGAAGAGCTCCGACGGCAGAAGAAGCAGCTCAAGTGGTGGCCCTACTGCAAACCGGACTACGGCAGGTTGAAGTTGCTCGGCAACTGAACATCAGCCGATTTCGAGTGCGACGGGTATACAGACGGTTCCAAGAGACTGGAGGTTACATCAGGTGACATGGATCCGGGAGACGTCGCTGCACTACAGTCTTTACAAGAACAGATTCTCCAACGCTGTGGAGCTGTAGCAGCAGCTTCGAGCTACTCGAAGTACAGCAGTCAGCGTCTTCACTATCAGAAGAAAGCTGCGAGAAAAGAATTTGCTGCCCCGGAGAGCTGCTACAGGCCCCCAATTGACTGACACCCACCGGACGACCAGGAAGCGATTTTCCGAAACGCACGTACCGTGGATATCGACCAGTGGAGGAATGTCCTGTTCTCCGACGAAACCTGAGTGTGCCTGTACACCAACGACAGGCGTAGGAGAGTCTACAGGCGACCAGGGGAGCGTTTCACCCCAGTCTGCACCGTGGAAACCGTCGGCTATAGAGGAGGATCCTGCATGTTCTGGGGCGGCATCTCTATCGACGGCAAGACAGACCTCGTGTGCGTCTCCAGAGCTGGAGGTGATCGCGGCCAGGGGTCTCTGACTGCTAACCGGTGCATCACCGAGATTTTGGAATATCATGTGGTCCCATTCCCATATGCTGGTTTTGTCGGCGCCAACTTCGAGTTTATGCACGACAACGCCCGGTGCCACACAGCCTTGATTGTCAAGGACTACCTACGTCGAGTTGGCATCAAGGTTATGGACTGGCCAGCAAGAAGCCCCGACCTCAATCCTATCGAGCACCTCTGGGACGAGCTGAAACGGCGAGTTCGGGCCCGTGATCCAGCTCCTGCCACTCTCGATGAGCTTCGTGATGCCGTCATCGAGGAGTGGGACAGCATTCCCCAGGAACACGTCGTGATGCTCATCAGTTCCATGACTGACCGCATGGAAGCTGCTCGGAGGGCTAGAGGAGGCAATACTAGGTTTTAAGACAAATTTTTAAGGATTGTTATTGTTGATTTTAAATTTTTGTATTGTTTCTTTTCTTTGTAATTTTGATCAGAATACACATTGTTTCACATTTTCCCAGAATTTTCTTTTTTTATGGGGGTGGTGGCCAATTTCCTACCGTTTTCAAACTGGGGATTTCATTAGCTTTCAAATGGTACTAATAATGATAGGGTACAGGAAGGATCTTAGGAGTTATAATCGCTTGACACGAATTTTAGGAAAGGTGCGATTTTTTTGACGCTGAGTGTATATCAAGTTTAAGAAGCAGACGTAATTAACATACTTACTAAGTAATCATAAAAAAATATATATATGGCAATTAGTCATTTAAAACAATCAAAAAATGCTTACCAGTGGACTGTTTCAACGTGCGGCCAGGACGCGTGTTTTCACCTTGGAACGCAATGGTGACACTAAACAAAATGGCGACGGCGCGTTTAGTTTGCAACCGAACGAACTTCACAGAGGTTGCGTTCCGTTCCACGGTCTTAATGTCCGCGCCAATGCATAGTAAGATTTCAGAGCATTTTTCAAATTGTAACAGGGGACTGTTCGAAAATGTTCAGGACAAGATTTGTCATACCGAATTAAATATTAAGTTTCTACTTAAAAATATAACTGTGTTTTACAGAGATAATTAATGTATTCTAGTATTACTTGAATATTTTATACTCTGGAAATAACAATAAAGAAAATGTATTTTTGTCACGAAACTTCTAATTTTGGAAATGGGACACTACAGGGGCAGAGATGTACAAAATACTTTTCGAAAAGTATTTAAATACAAAATGCAAATAATGTTTTAATATAGTATTTCAAATGCAAGATACAAAATACTTTTGCCTTTTGTATTTAAATACTAAATACAAAATATGTATTTTCAAAATACTTTATTGAAATAAAATACTTTATGGTAAAATTACTGGTTTTCTTTATTTATTAAAGATTTTAAAATCACAAGCTCTTCAAAAAGAGCATCTGACATGTTGCGTCTGTGTGGACGCATAATCATACCACCATACGAAACTAGCCTTTCCACTGGTGCTGAACTCGGGAGACAAGTGTTGTACCGTAAAAACACTTCTTTTATAGTTGGATATGTGTTGAGGATATTCAGACTTGTGTCTTCATCTCTTAAATATTGGAGGGTCTCCAAATGAGTGCAGGTGCTGCTGTTGCCATCTGTAGAGGTTGCCGAGGAGTCTGAATCATTGAACATATAGTAAGACTCACTTTTTTGCTTCTTTTTCAATGTTGATGTTTGTGGGTGTACACTTTTAAAATCGTCGTGTTTGAATCTTCGCACTTCCGCAATAAACAATTCCTTCACATATTCCTTTTCAGCTCTTGGTACCCACTTTAACTTGAAGAAGGGATATGACACAGCTGCTAAAATGCTGTGTTTGGTACGAGTGTCATGCAACTTATATTTTTCAAACCGATTTTCTATACTTTCTTTAATTGTATCAACTAAATAATCACTTAAATACGAATCGTTAAAATAACGTATTATTTATTGCCTACACGGCATATTGTTTAAATACAATTTGTTTTGGCATTTTTTTAAAGACATTTCGAGCGAACAACACAGAAATAATGAAATAGCTGCCAACACTGCAAAACGTAACAGTGACTTTGAGGATTGTCAAGAGGGGTCCCTCATATATTATTGGTCAGGTTTTATATGCGTTTTGTTTCATCTGTCATTTTGCGCATAGACTTTCAAAGCTGCTGCGCCACTAGTGGGCATTTTTTGTTTTTATGGATCGCGGAATGCTTTAGAAAAATGAAGCTAAGAATAAAAAAGTATTTTGTATTTTACAAACCATTTTACAAATACAAAATACGTCTCGAATAGTATTTCAAATAAAATACAAAATACTTTTAAAAAAAAGTACTTAAGTACAAAATCCAAAATACGTATTTTGTATTTGTATTTTAAATACAAGTATTTCAAATATGTCACAACTCTGCACAGGGGACTGTCTTTTGAGATGGTTAAAGTGCATTTTATACAATATTACAATATTATATAACTAAATATGCTATGGCGTACTAAGAATAACTAGTACACTATCGTTTTTAATATATAGCAGTCAGTAATATAAACATCTTATATGTATAATTTGCCGCGGACAGCGATTTTCCAATTAGTGGAGAAATGCCCATATAAGAAAATGGATTCCTTGAATTCCTTTCAATATATTATCCATTGCTCTCTGAAAACTTGCTGGGGCGGTTTTTACACCAAATGGCATACGTATGAGTTCGTAATGTCCATTGACTGTGCTGAAGGCACTTTTGGGCTGGTCCTCTGGATTTATCTCTATCTGATGATAACCAGAAGCTAAGTCCAAAGTTGAAAATTAGGAACTTTTACCTAATTTGTCGAAAATATCATTTATGTTGGGTAACGGGGACTTATCATCCGTGGTTATTTAATTAAGTTTCCTATAAGGTAACGGCGCCTATAAAAATAAGGTTATCAAAGCTCCTGAGCGACCGAAAATATTATTTTTATTTAAGTGTGATTATTGACCTTTAAGCCTCGTAACTTTTTGGACTCATTTTACTCCATTATATATTGCAAAATAATTATTGAAACCAAAATACCCAAGTCTTCTATTACCGTGGTAATAAACCGGCTGTGATTCTATTACCGCGAATTCAGCTTCCATTACCGAGGATATAAAAAGCATCCATTTTCTACCATCGCACGGTGGGCTGGTCGCCTTACTAAGGCGTTCATAATTAATTATTTAGTCCATAACTTGATTTTTTTAATCGATTTTTTTTGTAAACAGGGTTATTTGAGGATTATTAAATAATAACATAATTTGGAGAATGCAACATTATATATATATAAAAAATAGGTATAAATATTTGTAAAATTATTAAAACTAAAAAAAAGTCAAGTAAAATGTTACGTAAGTTATATGCTAACAATAACAATAAGTCTTTTTATTTCAGGATCAGATTCCATAGATTGTTAGTCACAATTGTCCTTAATCTATATTAGTAAGTACGATAAATAGATCTAAAATTAATTAATTACCTAATATTACATGTTATGTCATTAGTACGTACAATCTAGTAAACTTATAACATTAGCTGACAATAAAGATTTTTTTTTCTGGGCAATTGCCTTTTTGATGTGATTAATGGATCTGAGTTCAGAAGAAGTCTGTTCAAAAGGTCTGTGTTTGTGAAAATCCGTGACATTTTTCTGGCATGATTGAGCCTGAACGCCTTTATATTTTTGTTGGTTGACTCTGCAGCCTCTTCAGACAGTTCACCAATAGAAACTAAAGCATTTTCTATTACTATAGCACCGTGTAAGAGCACTTTATGCACGGAAGAGGGTAGGGGATACCCTGGGTGTGCGGTCACGAGTTGCCTGGCCGTCTCTATGGCATATTCATCAAACTTAGTTATATTTATATTGTAGCCAGATGATATACACTCCAAAAGAACTCCACACCTTTCGATAAGGCATTGCTGAATACCGGTAATTTCAGCAGATACCGCTGGATTCTTAAAAAATTTGCGAGCAGTATTTCCGTCATTTGTTGTACCACTACCGCCACTCCGCGGTTTGTCCACAATCAATCCCAACTTCTGCCGAAACTCGTCCTGGATCCTTTTCTTCGTTAGAGCTACGTGATTTTTATCTTCCGCTGATCTTGCTTGCCATCTTTGCGTCTGAAGTTTATACGATAAATGTATAAAATATTCAAAGAATCGGATCCATGAATGTAGGGGTGATAGTCCAAATTCTAATTTATTATAATCAATACTCCTCGTAATGCAAGAATCGATGTCGTTCATTTGTTTGGGCAAGGCCCCACATATGAAGCATTTTGCATTGGAAGTGTTGCTGAGCGCGCTGCATATTTTTCCGTCGACCATGGTTAGTTGTAGGCAATGATTAACATTAATTTCCTTATCACCGTCGTACGTCAGTTTTGTAGGAACGAGATTGTCAATTTTTTCTTGAAAATAGTTTAGTTCATTGACTGTTGAATCTTTGGTCTCCTTAATGAACTGAAATCGTATAGGTCGGCAATATCTAGTGGATGACGGGCGTGGATTCTTCCACAGTACAGTCTGTTCTGAAGATGAGTCCGTAGAGACCAATCGAAGCGGCACATACGATGTTACGAATAAACTTCCACCTTCAGTGACATCGGAATTAGCAAAGTTTTGTTTGTACTCACTATGGCCAGTGCTGCCATCAAAGCCCCACTTTCCTATTAAGAAAACATCACCCATAGATTCTTGAGGTATGGCAGTCAACACTTCCTTCTGAGATTCGACTATACGAGCCGCAGTATGGTCCAGCAAGCTTTGCAACTCCACCTCCGCTGTGGATTCGGTAACTCTTACGACCTCAGGATAACATTGTTTCTTTGCTTCTACAACTTTGCCGTACGAAGGAAGAATTGGATTGCTTCTAGAATTTATAAATTTGCGGATCAAAAGATATTGATGCTTCGTAAGTTTAGCTTCCGTGATGAGTGATAATATTTCGTCAGGTTCCACTTCACTAGTACCGAGGTCTGACGTCTTCCTCAGATTTTTGACTGCTGACTCATCAAACTGAACTAGCATTTTAAGCCTTCTGCGTTGTGACTGCTTACTGCAAGTCGCGAAATCTTTTCTTGGTCGGCCAGCAGCGGCTGTGGCCTCCGACGTTGTTGGTTCTTCGTCGGGAATATCATTTGGCGTATTTTGGTTCAATACGGATATTTTCGATAGATTTACACTTTCTTTCTCACTCAGCCACTTAGAATGTTTATTTAGAACAGTGCTTTTTTTTCGAGAAGCAGATTTCTATAAAATGACAAGTCGTTGGCAAATATACTTGATTCTGTTTTCCAAGTTGGCGGTATCTACGTTTTCCGCATCCGACACCATGCCTATTAAGTGCTGTAACACTTGACGGTGTTTTTCTATGTCTGAACCACTCGTAGACGACCATAGTTCAAATATAAAACCCCTTGAAAAGGATCCGATGTACTGCACGTCTGAAAAAAAAATACAAAATCAATAAATATATTCGTGAAATTTGCTTAGCATTTAGCCTACGCAGGCGTAGCAGGCTTCTAACTAGACAATCTGCAAATATCCGCAGACAATGGTTTATGGCCGTCAGTCTAGACACATTTGTCTTATTAATTGAGAATAAATTATCATTAAGTTTGATAAAGAACATAGTTAAAAGTTTAAGTAAACTATAATTTTGAAGAATTTTTAAATAAATTAGGTCGTGGCGTAGACCCCTCTTTATATCTATATATTTAATAAACATGGACAAAATAAGTGGATAAAACAAAACAAAATACCTGATTCTTGAAGCTCCATTGTAATAAATGGTCACTTTTATCGCAAACTTCTAAAGATAGCAACTAATGAGCGGTCTCTTAATGAGTCACTGATAAGAATGCGCGTGCAAATGTAAGTTGTGTTCACTTTCGAGTGTCCTTAAGGAATGAAATCAATAAGTTATTCGGAATCTATTTATAGTTAATTACAGTACATTTATCGACCAATGACATGACAGCATTCGATATTTAAAAATGACACATGCATTTTTTTAAATTATGAATACTAGCCAGACCACCGTGCATCGGTAATAGGCACCTGACTCATGATTCGGAGCTTAATACCGAGGGTTAGAAAAATAAATCATGGCTTGGTTCCGTATAAGTATTATTTTTGCACAACAAGTTTTTTAAGGAAATGAAATAAAACGTTAAAATATGATTGTACCTAGGATTTATATTTCGATTATCAAAGATGTTACAATCAATTACAAATAATTAAATTACCAAGCTAATACTGGGCAGTAAAACAAATTATAAAATATACCTATAAAACATAAATCAACAAATTATACGGACAGATTTTAGTCATAGTCATATCATTTATTGCATCCATAGTTGTACAGTTCTTAGTAGTAGGTACATGTGTTCCATATGGGCCCCGTCAGGGCGTAGCAATTTAATAAGTAAAAAAAAAATAAGTATAACGTGGTACGTAGTAGTATTTACGAATAACTTTGACTTATTACCTATTAGGACGTACATGGTAGACATGGCACCTTTATTAAGTAACCACACAGTTAAATTATATATTTAGGCTGGATTCGGCCAAAATGTATTCCAAGAATAACGCTTACTCTCGGATAGTAATGGCAAAACCTCATAATGGGTGACATTACTATCTGAAAGTACCTAAGCGTTATTCTCGGAATAAAAGTTTGGTCGAATCAAGCCTTAGTTAATATCTGTCAAAATGTATGAACTAACAGGCGATTGACGGTGATTAAATCTAACATCGTATGGTGAAATTTGTACTTACAGACGTAACAAAACCTCTGTCCAATAATTTTCTAATTTCGAGTGTTTTCATGTAATCTTGTAGTCGGGCTACTGATTCTATATTTAATTAATAAACGGGAGTTTTGTTACATCTTGTAAGTGTAATATTATGGTGTAATTTTAAATCACAAAGATTTATAAAAATTGTGTCTTACTGACATGATTACCTTAACAAAACAAAAAATAACCATAAAAATCTTCTAATTAAATCACAGTGAAAATTACACATTCAAATGGTAACATTTTTGATAATAATATTTGGCATCAAGTTTAAATCAGACACTAATCAATTAAATATTATCCCTTATATACAGGGTTAATTTTAAAATACTAAGTATACCCCTCGGGGTTGTATTATCTGAAAATAAACCATAAGCACCAACTATTTTGTTCTACGACTTTTTATATAATATCAGTCGCGGAACCAACTTTTGTCCTCAAATTTCCAAAAGTTGTTGCTTATGATGTAAACATTATAGGTATCTTTTATTGTATTATTACCTGTATTTAAAAAGAAACGGATTCATTTACCCTTTTTAAAATAAAAATCTAAAACATAAATAATAGCAGCACAATCTTCTACTTACTAAATTAATGTCGTTACTGCCGAAAATCACAGTATCAACTTTCATTGCACATCATGTTATTTGAGATCAAGATTTGACAAGTTTTTAGGAACTATGGTTAGGAACTATATTAACTAAACTGTATGAAAAACAAATTATTCAACAAATTTGGCTTGTAACTTTACATAACTTTACTTAACTGTACAGCCTTCGTTTACTGAGATTATTCGTCGCTATCTGAATCCGAGTCAAATAAAGCACATCTAACTGATAGAACCCTTTCCGTCAGCAGAGAAAAAATATCTTCGTTTTCACTACCGGAATCGTGTTGTGCTCCAATTCTGCTTGTACTCGGTATATTAGTTTCTATCGGCTTAATAATTGTCTTCTTCTCTGGATTACTACAAGGTTTTTTCAACTTTATAACTTGCAAAGGTTTCTGCTTCTTGGCTTCTTTTTGTTTTTCTATAGACTCTCGTTTTCTTTTTTGCTTGAGGTTCTCCTTGTCTTCTTTTTCTTTATCTATTTTTTTCATATGATTAATAAATTCTTCTGCAGTAGCTGTTGGCGTTACTTTGTTGATTTTTTTCTTTTTTGCAGGTTCAGTTTTTTTTGGAAAATACCAAGGCATTCTTGAAAGGGGGGTATTCATGAGTTTAAATGGCATCAGTTGAAGTGGTGATTTACTATTAGAAGTACTAGAAATAGGTGACAAACGGTTCTGCTCATTCTTGAAAGGCGTAGTCGCATGTTCTAATGGTGTCTGTGCTTGGTGAAGTGGTGTTTTATTACTAGAAGTACTAGCAACGTGTGACAAACTATTTTGCTCTTGAGTGGTTATTTTCTGTTCTTTATGCAGATGTGCTCTATTTTCATCATCGGAGTTCTCTATTTCAGACACCGAGCAGAGAGGACTAGTATACTGAACTGATTCCGGTGTTGACGTTCGCATTATTTGAGCCCTCAAAGAGATGCATTGTTGTTTTTGGATTTGCTTTTCAATGTCGTCGTCAGGGCTTGATTTTTTATAGTTAATCACGGTATTATGCAGGATTGAGCGTGTGTCAGACAAACCTAGGTCAGTCGTATTTACGAGTGTGCTGGTGGAGTGTGCTGAAGGTGACGAGGATGGAGCTTGAGTATTATTTCATCTAGAGGCATACTTTCCGTCACTGGGAGACCCATCTAAAACTGCACTTTCGCTCCCAATGATACTGTAAACTAATTGGTCCACTTCGGTCATTTTGCAGGCTGGTCCGCCACCTGATCCAGTTTGCCGGCTTTTGTCACGTTTTTTCTGCAAAAGTAAGAAATAATATCAATATCTAATGAATATCATGTGGTAGCAGAGCGTGGTTGTGCTGTCTATTACCGGACAGTTTATATGGCGAAAGGTCGTCAATTCTTTCAATTTGTGACTCAGACCATAGATTTATCTAATACCGTCTATTATAACCGGACGGTATTGTATGTACGCTACATGGCATACATGATCTGGCAGACTACCTTGAAGTCTGCGGACATCCAGTAACGATGCAGGCTCTCATCTCTAAATAAATAGAGTGGTCTTAGCAGGTTTACGAGGGATGGCGCTTCTCCTAGAAGTACTATTTGACCTTCTATTCGTCCAGCTGGAGTAACTTTGAACGCGCAAGTGTAATGCGTTACATTGCCTTCGACAATACATCTGTCGTAATAAGCCTCTAGTGCTCTGCCTGCGGCACGATCGGGGGTCCTCAGATTCTCGAGCTCGTTGCTAAGTAGCAAGGACATTCTGCCTGTCTCCTTTCTATCGAGGGCACCACCTACCATTTTGGGCGCGAATTTCTGTAACCGATTTAAAAACGGTGCTATCAATAAGATGTCATTACGCAGGTTTTCATTAAAATCATACTCTGCGGGAATGATGTCATTTGGATTCATCAAAAGATGGTTATTCCAAATTGCTCCGGGGATTGGGTTATTCCTTTCAAATCTCTGCCGGATTGCGAGTGGAGTGTCAGCGTCTGATAGCTGTTCAACTACTTCTCGAAGTGATGATAGTGTAAGGTTTTCTGGGCGTGGGATCATCTCTCCATTGGCCTCATGCTTTGCTATTACAGGCAAGTAAACCTTATCGTCGTGTTGTATTATTCCTATGGCGTCGATGATCTTCTTGATCGCAATCGGGACCATGGTACATGTCTTCAGTATCTTGAGGGCAGCGTCGGCGTACCATCGCATTGAGGCGCTAACAAAAGAAAACTACGATACGTGGTGCCTCCAGGCTCAAGCAGTGCTTATTAAAAATGGACTATGGGGCTACGCAAGTGGCGAATAACTGCGCCTGAAAGTGACGACAAAGCGAAACAAGAATTTTACCAAAAAGATTTGCTGGCACGTTCCGAACTATTGTTACTCATTTCGCCGTCGGAACTTAAACAGATAAAGGGATGCAAAACATCATACGAACTATGGCACACATTAAAAAACATATACCAGAGCACAGGTCCAGCCAGAAAGGCAACATTGTTGAAGCAGCTCATACTAAAAAAACAAAACACTGGCGATGTTCGTGAACACTTAAACAACTTCATGGACATTGTTGATAAGCTAGCTGACATGGACATAGATCTGCATCCTGACCTTCTAAGCATTATGATGTTATATAGCTTACCTGCTTCATATGAAAACTTCCGCATAGCAGTTGAGTCGAGGGACAAACTTCCTAAACCTGAAGAGCTAAAAATCAAAATAGTGGAGGAAAGTGAAGTAAGAAAAAGCAAAGAAACACAACGAGAACATAATGAAGGTGCATTTTATGCCAAGAAGAAGGGAAAATATTGTAACAAGTGTAAGAAGAAAAGACATATGTATGAAGAGTGTTGGAGTAGTAAAAATAAAAATCAACCCTTCAAGAAAAGAGAAGAGAAGAATTTCAGCATAACACCTACATGTTTGTCTATCACCTCTGCAAATACCTGGTGCCTAGACAGCGGCTGTACTTCCCATATGTGTGCGCAAGAAGATATATTTGAAAATATTGAATCGGAAACCGGATCTTTGAGGTTAGCATCGGAAAGCCACACAACAAAAATAGATGGGAATAGGAAAAGTGTGTCTTAACACAAATAATGATACCTATAACCTCCATGATACTCCGTATGTACCTACCTTAGCAACCAACTTGCTGTCAGTTGCAAAAACCACTGAAAAAGGTAACAGTGTCTTATTTACTAAAGATAAAGCATACATTAAAGACAAGGACGGTGATATAACTTTAACAGCTATAAAGGAAAATGGCTTGTACTATACAAAAGGAGAAAAAGCAAATATGGCAAGCAAACAAAGTTCAAGCAATATTGAAATGTGGCATCGAAAACTCGGTCACTTGAATGAGAATGATCTGAAGTTAGCTGCAAATAAAAATCTGATAAAGGGCCTAGAACTTAAAGGCGAGTCTTTACCTGCATATGAAGTATGCATTAAGGGAAAAATGACAAGGCTGCCATTTACTTCTGTAAAAGAACCGCAGTCTTCACAACCATTAGAAATAATCCACAGTGATGTGTGCGGGCCGATTAATACTGAAACCTTGGCCGGAGCAAAGTACTTTGTGACATTCTTGGATGACTATACGAAGTACTGTTGCATATACTTCATCTCACACAAGAATGAAGTATTTGAGAAGTTTAAAGAATACAAGAGCAAGGTAGAGAAATTCCATAATAAAGAAGTAAAAAGTCTACAGTCTGATAATGGAACGGAATACTCCAACAGAGAATTTGATGAATACCTCAGACATAATGGAATCAGGAGGAGATTTACAGCGCCATACACACCGCAGCAGAACGGTCAAAGCGAGCGCAAAAATAGGTCGCTGCTTGACAAAGCCCGCTGCTTAATGATTGAAGGAAACATACCTCAAAAATTGTGGGCTGAAGCGGTGTACACAGCGAATTACCTCATCAATCGAAACCCAGCAAAAGCTCTGAAAGGATGTACACCTTACGAAAAATGGACTGGACGTATTCCATCTGGAAATCATCTTCATGTATTTGTAAATAAAGCGTTCGTGCTGGATAAACACAGGAAAGGTAAATTCACACCAAAATCTACCGAAGGAGTTTTCATGGGTTATGCGCAGAATGCAAAAGGTTTTCGCATCTACATCCCTGAAAAAGAAAATGTAATCATTAGCAGAGACGTGAAAGTCCTTGACAAGATGTTTTACATAAACAACAGCGGCCATGATGAAAATAATGAAGATTTCTTCAACAAACAGGAACAGCTGCAACCTGAAAAAGAAAAGAAGATTATTAAGAACGTACCTAAGAACAAAAATGAAGAACAGAAAAGGAAGAAAGAAAACTTACCTGCAATAGAGGTCGAATTCACTCCAAAACCTACTCACAAACCTGCAGAAACAGCTCCTGAAGCCCCAGAAGAAGAATCTGAACATCCTGAAGAAGAAACAACTCCTCATGATGATGAACCTAAAACTAGAGAAAGCATATGTGAAGAGGAGGTTAACATTAGAAGCTGTGAAAATATAAGACCACGAAGAGAAATAAAGGCTCCTACCTGGCAAAAAGATTATGTGCTAAACCAAGAATCCTCTTCTGATGAATATCATGAACCATCAGACGAAACAGATATAAATGAACTGACTTACTTATGTGAAGCAGACTCTAGTTATGGAATAAACTCAGAATGGCATGAGGCTATCAAAGCTGAGATAAAGGCACATGTAATGAATGAAACCTGGAAAATTGTAAAAAAGGAAAATGATATGAAGGTAATAGATAATAAGATGGTCCTAAAAAAGAAACAAAATCCTGAAAATGAAGAGACAAAGAAAGCCAGACTAGTAGCTAGAGGATTTGGACAACGTCCTGGAATAGATTTCAATGAGACGTTTGCACCTGTAACAAAATTAAGCAGCATTCGATCTGTAATAGGACTAGCAATAGAAGAGAACTTGGAACTAAACCAAATGGATGTGACTACAGCATACCTAAATGGTGAAATACAAGAAAACATATTCATGAAACTACCAGAGTATGTAGAACAGAATGTTGCAGAGATAATGGTAGAGGCATGTGACGAAGATGAGTCCACTTTCTTCAACAAGGCAAAGACGATGCTAGAGGATATAAAGAGCATAGAAGAAGAGAAGGTATGTCACCTCACAAAGGCTCTCTATGGTTTAAAACAAGCGGGAAGGCAGTGGTATACAAAATTAGATGCAGAACTGAAGAACCTTGGATTGGAAGCGTCAAAGGCTGATCCGTGCGTATACATAATGGCGAAAGGAGGAGAAAAGGTAATTATCACCATATATGTGGATGACCTACTCATAGCCTATTCCTGCCCGAGAAAACTTGCTGAAATTAAAAAGACATTGAATGAAAAATTTAAAATGAAAGACCTGGGAAAGCCAAAACGCCTCATAGGAATAGATATACTCCTAACATATGGAGAAAAAGAAATCAAACTGACACAGAAGAACTTTATTCAGGAAATACTAAAGAAATTTAAGATGGAAGAATGCAATCCTACTACTAATCCTACTAGAACCTAATAAAAATGAAAACGAGGAGAACTTACCTTATAGAAACTTGATAGGAATGCTGATGTACCTATCAGTAGCCACCAGACCCGACATATCGTACGGGAAAGATCATTTTAAGTCGGCAAAGCGAGTCGTACGCTATTTTAAGGGTACAATGGACATCGGATTAATATATAAGAAGGTACAGAAACCGTTAGAAGGCATGGCTGATGCTGATTGGGGTGCCTGCAAACTGGACCGAAAGTCATGTTCAGGGTACAGTTTCAAGTACGCTGGAGCAGCCATCAGCTGGGCATCTAAGAAGCAGAGAAGCGTAGCCCTGTCTACAGCAGAGGCTGAGTATGTTTCACTCACTGAGGCCGCCAAAGAAGCTGTACACCTCAGGTCACTATTCAGAGACATAGGCGTAAACGTGGGGCAGATAACAATCTGGAATGATAACCAGGCCGCCCTAAAACTGAGTCAGAATCCCATAGTGTCTCCAAAATCCAAACACATAGACCTGAAGGTACACTATTGTGGTAACTAAACGCCGTCTCTTTTCCCCTACTCTCTTGGTCTTGAAATATAGTCATGTGAACTAGTGTGTGGTTTAATATAAAATAAAATAATAATATAAAATACCCTGGTATTAATTAATTACTGGGTATCCAACCACCCCGGGACCAGCAGCGCATCCAAATACTACACTGGCGACGAGAAGGTTACAAATCCACGCGGATAACGTATGTATTGAAACTTCGATCTTGAGGTTATCGCCGGAGCAGAATCGTCGCGAAAGCGAATCGGTCGGTAAAGCAGTACACGTCTGCGGAGCTTCGCGCGCAATAACGGAACGCAAATATTTACGCCATGCTGAAAGCCTGACAGGTGTCGGTAAAACAGAGAAAAGGAAATAAAAATATAATTTTCATTTATGCTGCTACAATGCAATGGAGGAATATATAACGAAGATTTCCAGTGGGAAAACAGCTTGGATCCAAGATTTATCTAAAGAAAAATTAGTGAAACTGGTGGTAGAATTAAATATAGAAACGAGTACTGACCCAAACATAGAGGAATTGCGATCATTACTGCGGGAGTACGTAAAGGTTAGAAACGTGAAAATGGCGGTAAATCAACAGGGGATTTCGCTATCTAGCTTGGAGAACTTTAGTGGTAACAATTGGCGTACGTACGAAGAGCAATTAAACTGTTACGTATTATTACACGACATCCCGGACACGAAAAAAGTGCCATTGTTGTTAACAAAACTGAGTGCCCAAGTGTATGAAAATTTAGCAGGATTATGCTCACCGGTTTCTCCTCTAAAATGTACGTACCAGGACCTATGTAATAAACTTCAAGAATATTATCATCCTAAAACAAATCTGGCAGTTTACCGAGCTAAGTTTATGGACCGGAAGCAGGAGGAACGCGAGAGCATAAAAGATTATCTGTTAGCTTTGCGGAAGTTGGCGAAAGATTGTGACTTCAAAGAATTGGACGAATGCTTAAAGGAGCGGTTGTTGAATGGGGTCTACAATGAGACAATAAGATATGAAATACTAAAAATAGCAGATGCTCCCCTATCTAAGCTGGCAGTGGTGGCAGAAACCGCTGAGATGGCATTTAAATTGTCAGCTAGACCTGTCGAGGTTTTTAAGGTAGCCGCAGATCGGGGAAAGAATAGCCCACAGTTTCAAAGGAAGAATCAACAATCGCAAGTTAAGTGTTTCTGTTGCGGGAGAACGGGACACATGCGTGACCAGTGCACCTTGCGATACAAATACTGTTCTGAATGTGGCAAGAAAGGACATATTTTCAGGGTTTGCTCCATGAAGAAGGCTAATGTTAAAACAGTGGCCTGCTCCCCGGATATGAAGGACCTTGAAGAGGATAAGACTTGTGTAAATTATGAGCATGATGATATGTATCAGGTACTTAATTTGGATTGTAACTGTAAATTATTCAAAAAGGTCCCATCTATGTTTTTGAAATTACAAATAGAGGGTATACCATTTGATTTTGAAGTGGACACAGGGTCAGACATTACTACCCTGAATGAAAGTGACAGAATGCAGTTTTTCTCGCATATAGACCTTGTACACTGAAATAACTATGATAAATTTTAACCAATCTACTTCAAAACCAATTGGGGTACTAAAGGACCTGAATGTAGTATATAATAAGGCAAAATATGATAATTTGACATTAGTAGTGGTACAAGATGGGTTACCAAGAGTGATTGGAAAGGACTGGTTAATGCAATTAAAATTATGGCCATTAAACTTGAACCAACATGTGAATGTGTGTACCACTGTTCATCTTAAACAAGAATATGTACAACAAATAAGAAAGGATTACCCTATTGTGTTTGAGCCTGGCTGGGGTAACTTTAAAAAGTCAAATATTACTCTAAAATTGAAACCAAATGCAAAACCAAAATTCTTACCAGCAAGAAATGTACCCTTTGCATTAAAATCGAAGGTTGAATCCGAAATAAATAGACTACTAGAAAATGGTCGTATTGCTCCCATAGAGTTCAGTGAATGGGGAACACCGGTGGTCCCTGTGTTGAAAAGTGATGGCTCAGTACGACTCTGTGGGGACTACAAAGTAACTTTGAACCCTAACCTTGAAATTGACCATTTTCCACTCCCAACCATAAATGACATATTGTCAAATTTTGAAGGAAACAAATATTTTTGTGAGTTGGATTTAAAAGAAGCATACCTACAGGCACCTCTAGACGTAGAATCACAAAATTTAACTACAATAGTAACAGAAAAGGGTATATATAAATACTTATATTTACCCTATGGAGTCAGTACAGGGCCGGGCTCGTTTCAGAGACTTATTGTCCAACTTCTGTCGGGTCTGGAGGGTGTGAAAGTTTATATTGACAATGTTTTTATTGCAGGAAAAACAATAGAGGAAGCTTATATAAGACTAAAATCAGTTTTGGAGCGAATCACCGAGGCAGAGCTGAAATTGAAAATATCAAAATGTAAATTCTTTGAACAACAGCTTACTGTATTCGGATATAATGTATCAAGTGAAGGCATTAGCGTAGTTAAAGACAATATTGAGCCCTTATTGATGACACCCCGCCCAGAAAACATGAAAATGTTGCGTTCTTTTTTGGGGAAAGTAAATTATTACAATAGGTTCCTAAAAGATATGGCCACAATCTTGCAACCTTTGTACAATTGTTTAAAGAATGAGAAGTTTTGCTGGAGTCAAGAGTGTGACAAATCTTTTGTAAAAATTAAAGAAGCTTTAACAAAAACAGTCACATTATCTCATTACAGTAACGAGTTACCAGTAATATTAAGCTGTGATGCTTCTGACTATGGTGTAGCCGCTGTACTTTCAGTGAGGGCTGAAAATGGTGTGGTGAAACCAGTAGCCTATGCAAGCAAAAAGTTAAATGATGCTCAAATAAAATACCCAACAATTGAGAAAGAAGCTTTTGCAATCATTTTTGGGGTTTCAAAATTTTACGAATATCTGTTTGGACGAACATTCGATTTGCAAACAGACAATGCTGCTTTAGTAAGTATATTTGGCCCAAAAAAGGGTATCCCGAAAATGGCTTGCAAAAGGTTGCAACACTGGGCTATATTTTTGTCAGGTTTCACCTACACCATTAACCATATAAAAACAGATAGGAACCCTGCAGATTACCTGTCACGGTATCCTACATCAGATAACAGCCATTTCAGTCATCCCTTGTTGGATAGTAGTGAGTTAAGTGTGCTCAATTTCTTGTCATTATCAAATTTTGAGAATGTAAACTGGAAAACAGTTGAAAGTGAAACAAAAAAATGTACAACTTTATCAACTGTAATGAGATATTGTACTGATGGATGGCCAGATAAGGAAATTTTGGATAAAGAATTAAAACACTATTATGACAGGAAAAATGAATTGAGTATTGATCAGGGTTGTCTGTTATGGGGAACACGAGTAATAATACCGACAAGCCTACACAACCTAGTAATGAATGAGTTGCATGCTAGCCATTTTGGAATAAATAGAATGAAACAAATTGCCAGATCATATTTCTGGTGGACAACAATTGATAAGGATATAACAGATATAACAAATGCATGTACAATCTGTTTAGAAAATAGAAAGGCCCCAGAAAAAGTGCCGCTAACACCTTGGCCCTCAGCACAGTCGGTGTGGGAGCGCTTACATGCAGATTTCCTTGGACCTTTCTGTGGAAAAATGTTTTTAGTGGTTGTAGATAGCTATTCAAAGTGGCCAGAGGCCTACGCTATGACAAATATAACGGCTACTAGCACTCTTAAGATTTTTGAGTCATTGTATGCCCGGTACGGGTACCCGCTCCATTTGGTGGTGGATAATGGGACAACGTGGACAAGTGCTGAATTTAAAAACTATTGTAACAGCAAGAATATCAAAATAAGCTATACTCCACCGTATTATCCAGCTACAAATGGTGCAGCTGAGCGTTTTGTTCAGACTTTTAAAAGTCATGTGAAAAAAATTATGGCTAGTGGAAAACCGCTAGAAAATGCCGTAAATTTATTTTTGAGCGATTATCGTACAAGTGTAAATAGGGCAACTGGTGTCAGCCCCTCAAAACTAATGTACCAGCGAGAGTTCAGGACAAGATTTTCTTTACTTAGACCACAACCTGTAAGTTCAAGGTTACAAATTAATAACGAGAAACTTGCAGAATTCAGTAAGGGAAGTCGAAATGTAACTTTTGGACCAGGGATGAAAGTTATGGTCAGAGATTACAGAGATTAAAAAAAAAAGTGGATCGAAGGAGAGATCAAGGAGTATCTGACACCAGGGGTCACATATTTGGTAAATGTAGAGGGAAGAACAATTAAGCGGCATGCTAATCAAATGTTACCCATTAGAAAATAGTACTACAAATATAAAATATAATTGTATCACTAATATTAGTGTGCATTATTACAGTGCAAATATTAATTACGTTACTTCTTAGTAGATAAGCAAATTTCTATATGCTGGGGGAGAGCTGTGGTAACTAAACGCCGTCTCTTTTCCCCTACTCTCTTGGTCTTGAAATATAGTCATGTGAACTAGTGTGTGGTTTAATATAAAATAAAATAATAATATAAAATACCCTGGTATTAATTAATTACTGGGTATCCAACCACCCCGGGACCAGCAGCGCATCCAAATACTACAACTATATAAGAGACTGCGTCAAGGAAGGAGTACTGAAGGTCATGTACATGCCCACTGAAGAGATGGAAGCGGATATTTTGACTAAGGCACTCCCAGGACCTAGACTATCCACTCTAAGGAACAAGCTGGGACTCCTGCAATAGTGTTGTGAGGAGGAGTGTTGTAATGGCACATCACTATTAATATGTCGCCTCTCTATTCTCGCGCCATCTTGTCGTCTATCAACTACAACTGTCATTAGTGTATTCATTGCAAAATTAATATTCGTGTCACTGTAATTCAGTTTTTGCGATAAATAATATAATTACTTGGAAATGTACTGCCTGTGGTTCTCATTGTCGCCGTAATTTCCCGATCCAACATCATGTTGTATACAATACATAAGTAGAGGGATATACATCACATAAGCTTAAATCTAAAAAAGGAATCTAGTGTTGTTTAAAAAAAGGAGTCCACTTAGCATGAGTCAATACACAGAGTGCAACAATGCTGATTTTCAGTGGATCCAGTAAAATAAAACTAATGCATTAACCTATCTAAGAGTATATTAACCTAAGAGATACGGTAAACAGAGCTATTGCAGTGTGCAGTCCACACTATGTCCAGCGAAATACACAAAGAAAACAATAATATTATTTCATTATGGAATCAGAGGGATTATGGACTATGGAAATGAAGAGCTGACATTCCACAGTTCAAAACTGGACAAAACCTACACACTAAACACAGGTACATAATAAATTTAGTAATATAACAATGAATGACTTACCACGGCAGCTTTTTTTATATTTTGCCACAGCACATCCCGTGTATATGTGTAGTCTTTGGAAATTGGCACAAGTCCTAAAGCCTGTCCCTTGGCGTGTATGGCTTTCCACGCATCCGTTTTAGTAGACTTCGTTGTAGTCGCGGAAAATGCCCCAAAAAGATCTTTTTTCCTGCCAACATTTCTCTCAGAAGTGTGACCTTTAAATTTTTTTTGTTGCTTTCCATATTACCTTACGGTGTGTACTGATATCTAGTAATATCAAGTACTATTTTATAATAATAGAGAAAAGGCAGTCTCGGGTGCCGGAACATAAATAAACTACACAATAATAGTTTTCTTTCTTTGAAATCTTTATAATCATAACAGTCACGTACTCGTACATACATAGACAATAATAAACAAACGCCAAAACCATGTCAAAACATCAACAAGTTTTTTTTTAAATCATCCATATTTAAAAAAAAACTTGTTGATGTTGACAGAGACATGTTAAATCGAGATGTCATTTACTTGTAATCGAGAATATCGTACAATTTTATTATTCTACCATGGAAGGCCACCATCGAGAAACACTTGTACTTGTAAATTGTAACTTTATGTTCTTGTTACTTGCTCGATTGTAGTTTGTAACTTCGTGAAACGGGCCACTGGTGTTCCTTGTACTTTTTTCAATATACTTTCGTAATTTTGATTAATTTTCTCGAATGGTTGTCGTTGAATTCGCATTTGCCTATGAAGACTGTTAAAGCCTCTCTTTAAATTTTGCATGTCAATAAGAAGCTTTTTACAAGCTTTATATTAACTTGCCCTGTTAGTATGGGACAAATCTTGCAAGTTAAATTTGACCCACTTCCCGGTGACCGATTGAGCTGAAACTTTGGGTATAATATTAATTTGTCATCCAAACTGTATAACTATACAGTTTGGATGACAAATTAATATTATGGTACCATCGAGCTGATCTGATGATGGAGACAGAAGGTGGCCATAGGAACTCCATAATAAAACCACATAACCCCGTCGAGTTTGGGCTCGTTAGAATCGTCTCAATGAGCAGTTGATGACGGTATACAGAAAAGTACAGTCGGCAATAAAAGCTTGCACCCAAAAATTAATTTTTTGACAGAAAGTTGTTCTCTTTTTCCAGATTTCTTTGATGCGCGGTTGCATGTTTCTTTCAGCAGTTCTATTAAATGGAACATTTTGTAAGGGGATGTCACTAATACTTGTAGGTTGTTCAATGTGTTGGTTATTTTTTGTTCATGTTATTTTGCGCCCTCCATTTTCTCTTCCTTTTATTCCACAGTCATGTCAGCTATCTCTCTCTTGTAAGATTTTATTGGTCGTTCTACAGACTTCTTTTTTAGCTCATCAAATTTCACAGAAGTACTTTTTTTCTACTTTTCTCTATACCCTTTTGATTTTTCTGCTGATGTGAAAGGCATCTGGAAATAAGCAAAAATGTACTTGTGAAGACAATACTAGCAAGAAAAAATAATGACAGATTCCGTTTTCGATTCGATTTTCTTTTCGACATACCGGCTGTATTGTGCTATTTCTACCTGGGTCAAATGCAAAATTTACAACAGCAACCAAAATGAGAGGATAGGTAACGATTATGAGAAAGTAACGAAAAAGGCTCATTTTCCATGTTAATATTTTTGACATCTATTAACCATTCCTTTTTTTATTTTATTATAGTTAATAAATGTATAGTCAGGTTTATTAATTGATTGTATAGGCTCAAAGGCGATGATCTGTCTTGTCTGCTTTTTTATAACACTTAGTATATAAATACGCTTTTATCAGGTTTATACACATTAAAATAGTTATTTACGATACAAGTGCCGAAAATAGGAAATTCGCAACGAGTGGTGATAAATTAAAACACGACCGAAGGGAGTGTTTTAAATCGACAAGAGTTGCGAATTACCTATTCGCACGTGTATCTCGACATATGCACGAAAAGTGCTCTTTTCCGCACTAGTGCGGGAAAGTAGCACCATATGTACTGTAAATTCATATTTACACCTTGGTAAGTTTTTTTTGCAGGTTTATAGACATTAAAAAATCCTTCAATGAATATCCTTTTATTGTGTAAAAAAAACTTGTACTAATCAACTAATCAACCGTCTTTATAGTTTGTAAAAGCGTTAAAAAGTTTAGATAGGTATATTGGTTCAGGTAGGCAATACCTCTGCAGCATCAGGACTAGGGAATGCAAATCGGTTATAACCGAAACCGAAATATTAGGTTATAACCGATTATTCTGGCCAAATCGCATAACCGATTATTTGAATTTTTAATAACCGATTTCGGTTATTTTCGGTTATTTTTTGTATAGATATATATGATATTTTGCCAATAACTTATGATGTCGACACTGATTGAATATTATAAAGTTTCTGGGTGCCGATTATAACCATTGCATTATTTGCATTAATTTGAAGAAAAATGGCGTAATAATTAGTTTCAGTACAACACTGGGGCCACTTTTCACAAATATTCTAGTTAAGGGGCTACCCGAGGTTTTCAACGATTTTTGACCAGTTTTGAATCCTATCTCCTAGTTTTGCACTACAGATAGAATTATAAATCAAACGGCTATCGGTTTTTCAATCTTTTATCTCCATCTCCATTTTGTCCATTTTGAAACAAGTGAACAGTTAATTTTGTATGATTTTTTTAAACATTGTCTAAAAAAAACACTTATTTCGTATTTTTTGACAAGTTTTGAATCGTATCTCCTACTTTTGCACTACAGATAGAATTATAAATCAAACGGTTATCGGTTCTTCAATCTTTTATCTCCATTTTTGTCCAACACAAACAAATGAACAGTTAATTTTGTATGATTTTTTTAAACATTGTCTAAAAAAGCACTTATTTCGTATCTCTATTGACAAAGTGAAAGATCTAACATATACGAAATCTACATATTTGGGTTCGTCTATGACGTCTCAAAAAACTGGCCCAGGGTTTTCATTTTAAACCAATTAACACAAAAGTTATAGCCAGGAAACCAGTTTTTTGGCCTTAAATTGTTCAACTTTGATGCCAATATCTCGAAAACACTGAACTTTGAAGTAAATATGGGATACTATATTGCTTAAAGCCGTTGTTGTTAATATAATAAGCTACAAAAAACATTAGAAAACTAAGGGATTCAGATCGAAGGTCATTGGCGTATGGGAGCCCCTTAATAAAAGTATTAAAAGTGCATATTTTGTGTTTGAATTCACAATACCACGAGTGTTGTTCAACAAGCACACCAAAATCAATCAATCTGTAGATGACTGTATACCACAAATGATTTTATTTGAAATGGCTTTACACGAAAATGGAACTTAGCTCTTGCGGTCTTGACGCTGGTTAAACAATCTGTGGCGCTCCATAGTTACGTTTACTTGGGGAATGAAATGATTCGTAAATCTTTCTGTAAGCTGGTTAAACGTAACTTTGTCGATGTGCATATCGAAAGAGTAGAAGATGGTATGTGCATCAGTGCCCATGAAATGTAGCAAAATGGCTAACTTGCGGTCATCTTTTGCTTGATCCAAGTTGTTGGCGCGCATGTAAATTTTTAACTGCGTCATCCAGTTCTTCCATGTTACTGGCATGTTGTTGAACTCGAGATCTAAGGGCCTCAGTCCTTGGCCTACAGACAATCCCATTGTACACGCGTCGTTGGCACCATCTTGTCCTTTGGTTGTGCGCGTAGCTTCAGTTTCAGGAGGCATCTTGCAGCAACACTGTCCTATTAATGTCGGCCGTGATCAATGTGCCCTTCTGGAATATTGTCAGATATCTTTATAATTACATAAATTCATGCATACAAACAAGTCGTTTGATTATTTAAGAACCTAACAAATTAAGAAAGCTTCGGTATTAGTATTGTCCGCGATGGGTACTTGGAAATTATTTAGCTTTCGCGCAGCAATTTTAAAATTAGTAAAAACTTTCGGGAGTGTTTATATTTTAGTCTTATAGGTTAGAAAACTCTTTTAAATGTACCGTTCAATACCCAGTGGCATAATATTACTGATTAGGCTTCGTTAGCCTGATCAGTGGTCAGCTGTCTGTCTAGGCAATTCTTAGTCGGCAGCATGTAGCATTCATAACCATTGGCATCTATATCACCTAATCTAATCCCTTATTCCACGATATATATATTGTGTAGGTACTATTTATTATAGAATTTTATAGAGGGTTGTACGGAAGGATATTAATTAAAAACGTGTTGGTCGAAACGATCTATAGGTATACAGACATAATGTGTGTGCACCTACACCATTGCTCCTTCACTTCTTTTTTTTTTCAAATGAACTATTAAACAATCAAAGCTGTTTCACTTATATACTAACACGCAATCTTAAGGGGCTGTATTGAAAAATATCGAGTTGTTTGAAACGCCATTCTGACCATACAGCAGACGATGAGGCCTGATTTTCAGATATATGATTCTTGATTATATGTTTGTTGATCCAACCAGATCGATACACGATTGCTTAAAATTTCCTCGATAGAAAAAAAATCCAAAGTTGCGTCCTAATTTTTAGATTTTTAACCAGTGTACACAGTAAGTACTACGTAAGCGACATGATATCAAGCGGCGAAACTTCGTTGAAATGATAATCTATTACTCGTCTTGAATCTGATTTTATAAAATATACTCCCTTCATAATAATATTTATAATAATCCCATCATTACTGATTTCGCGTTTTTGAAAGCAAACGCCCCTTTTTGAGGATTTTGTTTCCTTGTCTGTCAAACGTTATTGGCGTAAGTTTGTCTCTGACGCGCGGACCGCCCATTGAGTCCATTCGGCGACCGGCCGTCTTCGAGGCAGGACCTATGTTATTCAGCGCCGCAAAATTACTTACGCATTATAATTATACACCAGTATATGTAGGCCTACGGCGCCATTCAACCCGAAACGTGCCGGAGGTCTTTTTGTAATGGGCTTGGGCGCTCCTAGAATCGCACTCACACATGCGCAATAAATTTATAATGCGTGCTAAGCAGTTACTTCACATTAAAACTTTTTGCTGAAAACCATCCTGGTTTTCTTCCACTTTTACCGCGTTTTCTTCTCGCGACCTTGATTTCTGCCTCGCCGGTGCGGCACGTCTCTGCGTATTTTTCGATCTCCGCATCTCAGCCATTTCTACCATAAGCTTATCCACCTTGGTCGCTACATCAGTATTCGACCGATGCTTCGTTGTCGCTATCTCTGTGACCTCCAACGGGCGAGTCGCGTCCTAGACCTTGTCGGCGATACACGCTAATTTCTCCATGTCTGTGACCTGTGATGCGGCTAACACTGCCTGCACTGCTGGCGGCAGATGCCCGTTCCACATGATGATCAAAGCCTGGTCAAGAATCTTCCCTCGTGCAAGGTCACGCATACTCCTGAGTAGTTGAGACGGCTTTTGACTGCCTAGCTCTATTTCTCCCAGTAATTTCTGCGTCTGACGCGTATCGGACTCTTCATATATTTTTAGGAGACGCTCCTTTAACGCATCATATCTGTTATTACTTCACTTAATATCCTTTATAATGATTAATTTTAATGTTCAAAGTCGGGTTACCAGTGTAGGTACTATTTAATATGTTATTATTTCAAGGTCCTTATTAGTCCTACTCACTCTTTACAGAACGTGAAATGTACGGAAGGATATTAATTAAAAACGTGTTGGTCGAAACGATCTGTACTTCAGACTGCTCTCGCGCGGTGCAACCGCTACTCGCTAACACATACATAATAGGTATACATAGTACAGACATAATGTGTGCACCTACATATTGTATCTCCAGTGAGCTTAAAAGAACACTGGTACGGTACGCTTGCACAAAAATTCATGAGTATCTGTAACTCCCAACCATATTCGATGAGGCCAAACGCTTCACAGCTAAGTATAAAGACCGACTAGTAACTCATCCAAACCCTCTATCTCAGACATCTAAAGCCAAACCCAATGAAGAGAAAGAGAGCCAATGTGATAGGGGAGGCTGGGGCCCTCCTTGGCAATTGCCAATCTCATTCAACTATCTGCTCATAGTTGATGTGACTGATCGCAGATTAACAGAATAAATAAAAAAAAATACTATTCCACGATGCAATATAAATGCGTCATTCATTTCTAAAAAGCGATGCAATGGGTTTTTCCTACCGTTAATTATGTCCGACGCGGACGTAATGTTTGCATCAGTCTTGGTAGCGGCATACCGGCCATCGGGTGTGTAAAGATGGGTATAAAAAAAATACATATTTTCATTCAATATAATATATAATATTTGATACAATTTTAATAGTTATTTACGATACAAGTGCCGAAAATAGCTCCCTTCGGTCGTGTTATAATTTATCACCACTCGTTGCGAATTACCTATTTGCACGTGTATCGTACAACGTTTTACAATGCATGTGCTCGAAAAGAGCGTTTTTCAAGCACTAAAATCGTGCGGAAAGTGCCACTTTTTCGCACTAGTGCTTTTTACTTTTCAATTTTTTTTTAATTTTCAAGTCCGTCGTCAGCCCGACAAAGAGTTTTTATTACTCGAGAAAAGTTTTACAAATATTTCAATTACACGTTTTCTTTCATATAAAAGGTACATACATACTAATAACGTTTAAAATGATTTATTAATGTTTATGAATTTTGAATTTGGTCAATAAATTAATTAATTTTTAATATTCATTTAATGTGTTTGGCTGAACGCATATCTTTCTTATGCCTTTTACAATACGACAGTATGGCGGCTTGCACATGCGCAATGCGCATATGTTGACCGCGCATGTATCTAAAAGCCCGCCATTGCTGTTTTTTGTGAGTTTTGTGTAGTTATTTTATGTAAATACTTATGTTAAAAAGGTCGAGTGAAAGTGAGTAATCAATAATAATAATGATTTATTGCGTTTCAATAGTGTCAGTGTGTTTCTTAGAACTACGACGGTACAGTGTCTTTTTGTTGTTTAATATAATATTGAGTTACTCAAAATTAATTGTGTTCCAAAACCACAATACAACGGTTTTAACTTTTAAGTGAATAAGCTTGACAGCAAAAGATGTGAAGAAGTTGTTAAATGCAATTCCAGATTATAAGTAGGTACGTGACAAACTACCTGGGTTCTTCAATTTTAACCTAGATCTATTTTAAACCAACATTTCAACATTTAATATATTTCCTCACACAAGGCATAGTAAAATGTTGTATGATACACGCGCGTAAAGATGATTTCCGACTCGTGTCGAATTATACATTCGCTCGCTTCACTCGCTCATGTATAAAAATGACACTCGTCGGAAATCACCTACTTTCCACACTTGTAGCATAAATAACTATTACAGTACATATGGCTCTTTAAAGTTTAATCTTCCTCCTAATACTCCTCCTCGCTTCGCTGTTAGTCGTATCGTACCTATGTACACCAACTGGCCACAGAGTCTACCAAAAAATATTATGCTAATTGTACATTCTGTTACAGGGCAGCCTCTGTGGAGCTTTGAAGAAAACTCTTGTATAAACCCAAGCAGTTTAATTTCCCAATACAAACACTGCACAACTTATAGTAGGTATCACATGTCATATGTTTTACATTTATATCAAAATTAAATTACGACTAACTTATGTTTCGTTAATATGTGGCGTTTTATACAGTCATAATGCTGTCGATGCTTTACCTACATTAGGCAATTCATACGTGTAAGCAAAACAGTAAATAGTTATGCGTGTATATAACATCCCCCCCGATAAGACGAGGCTTTATCAGTGTAAAGGGCCCCACAGATTAACAGTCCGCCTGCAGTCTGGTCCTATCGGGCGGCCTGCCGTCCTAGGCCAACAACGTCTACACACTGAAGCGATTATTATATTAAATTTACCACCCAATAATATGAACAAAAACAATTTAAACTTCGTTTTTGTGGCCGATGATGCCTTTGCGTTACATGAAAATGTAATAAAACCATATCCACAAAGAAATTTAACTCGAGAACAGAGCATCTTTAACTACCGCTTGTGCAGAGCTCGCCGCACAGTAGAAAACGCTTTTGGCATATTATCCAGTCGATTTAGAGTTTTCCATATTGAAATCAATATGAAACCAGAAAAAATCGACTACATAGTTTTAGCTACATGTTGTCTTCACAACTTTTTGAAGAAAACAGAGAAAGCTAATTATTTACCTACTCGAGCATTGGTTACTGAAGATTTAGATTATGGTAGGATTGTAAATGGAGATTTAAACGAAGACAGCCCCCTAAACGGTTTACAACAGGGATATATCAGAAATGTTTGTGAAAATGCAAAATTAAACCGGGAAAAATATAAAGATTATTTTATGCAAGACGGAGCTGTATCGTTTCAAAATAATTTTGTAAATTAAATAAAAAATATATATGAGTACGTACTGTTTCGTTTTGATTAATATCCACAATACTTTCACTTGAAATACTGCTTCTTGGCGTTTCTTGATCAGCTGTGAACATCAAAAGGTCAAAATACCATAAACTTGAAATGTAGTTGTCGTCAGCCGACGATCCTGATTTCTTATTTTTAATCTGAAAGTAGATAGACATTTCATTATTGACATTTTCTTGACAAAACTATTATCAGAACTGCATATATATAAATAAATAAATATTAGAGGACTATCTTACACAAAATCGAACTAGGCCATAGTAAGGACTGTTCAATTTACTAAGCGGACAAACTACCTATACTACACGACGGTAAACTTAATAGATATAAATACTTAAATACATAGAAAAGATCCATGCAACTACCTACCAAATAGCGTCATAGAAAAAATAAAACCATAGGTGTACTTACCTTTTTTAGTTCTTTTCTAAATGTGCTTTTAAGGTTATTAATTTTTCTTTTGACGGTATCAATTGTAGCTGAAGGTATTGTGATTTGATAATATGCTAACAATTTGCTGTAAGCGTCATCCTTTAATCGCTTATTGTGATAAGAATCATCTTTTACCTTCCATAAACATGGAAAACTTCTATACAGCTCTATAAAAGAAGACACAAATTGAGGTTTGTTGTCCATTTCGTCGAAAAAATCAAACAAGTTGAAAAATATAAAACCGAAGACGCTCGACTGACACGAGATGCCGGTCGACAGGCCGCCGGCCGACTACCTGCTAATGTGTGTTTATTTGGTCCTAAGGCCACGGACTGTCCGGCCGATACCTGTCGACACGGACCGGAATCGTGAAGCGGCCACACACTCTCGGTTCGTATTAGTCGTCAGTCCGAAACCTTAAATGGAACTGTTAGTGTGTGACCTTTTTCGTTTAACTGACAGACCGATATCATCCGGCGGACTGATAATCTGTGGGCCGCTTAACACTAGAGTAGTAATTTCCATATTTTATAAAGTGAGATTGCTGCTGCAAGTTGTCTAGGTCGTTTTCTAGGTTATCCAACTTATGAGATGCGTATTTCAGCGAATCAAGGTTTATTTTGCTTAAAGAAATCGGAGTCAATAAGGGTAAAGTGTGATTGAACCTTTCTTTCTTACAGCAGTCATCTTTCAAAATGTTAAATTCTGAAAACAGATTATTTCGAACAGAAAGATATTTGGACATGCCATGCCTTGCCTTGTGGAAGCAGCTTTATTGTTTTAGAGAAACCTACACAATCGTCAGTTAATTTTAAAATTCCTGTACCGGATACAGAGTAATCTTCGATATTGTCGTTACATTTTACGGTTAAATGACATGGTTTTGATTGTACAAAGATCCATTTATTGTTGTTTAATACATGCCAAATATCAACTTCACCAAAGATCAATTTGGAACCACACTCTTTTGGTAGTTTTGGATACCTCGGTGAAAAGCCGGGTTTCACAACATGGGTTACTGACACTTGAATAAATTTTCATTTTCAAGTGTGGCCTCCTCCAGTTGAAGGAGAAGTGTTTAATTCACTGAATTGCTCCTGATATTGTAAGCTTTCCGCTTCAGTAAGGTCACCTTCTTCGCTTGCCACTGTTACCTCATATGTTGTGACGAGTGTCGCGTAGACGGTCTCAAAATGCCGCTTAGCGACAGTGGCAGCTATTGTTCCACTTCTGGTAACCACCGTGCTAGTGTAATCCGTTGACTAACCTTTGGCTTTCACTGAATTGAATAATAAGTGAATATGCTCATAATAACAAGCTGCTTGTCTCAGCAACGTTTTCTCACAATTATTTGTTTAAATTCTAATTACTATCATATGAAATGATTATTTATTTGAATACAAAATCACATTGACAGGTGACTGGTGTTTGATTTGAGTGTGACAGATGTCACTTGGCATAGACTACAGTATTTTCATTATAGCAAGGTGCGGGTGACACTTGATGCTACGTTTCGTATTGCTCAAAAAGGTGTGGATGCGTTACTATATGGCAGCGAGCATTTCAGTTGCAACAAAATATAACTAATTTAGAATATTTGAATATAAAATTAACGATTATATTAGAATAACTGTAACTTACTAGGTTTTTATTTTCAATAATAAACCATGAATATTACTAACCAGAAATAAACGTCAAATGAATGAAACGGAACATGAGAGATTTGTTTAGGGATGGGACACAATGGAATCTTGAGTATGTCGATAAAAATAAAACGAGAAAATACTTCTCAAAAAAAATTTTATTCACTTAGTAGTTCACAATGTAGACTTATATCAGAGTCGTCTATATTTGTATCATCGCTGGATTCACTATCTGAAGTTGATAATGTTATAATCAATGACGAATCCAGGATGTTGTCAATGTGAATATCACGGTCCCAGTCACTCATGATGTCGTTTTTGGTTTTATTTACAACTTTTGACCAATCTTCGGGTTGAACGTTGACGATGGCTTCTTGTAATAATCCCAACACCTTGTTGGCTGTAAATGGTGGAGCGGTGTTTTTTCTTGCTGCGTAACCTAAAAAACAAATAATGACATTTAATATAGATTTTTACAATATTATTATAATATAAAAGTAAAGTACAAAAAAGAATATAATTATTATTCCCTTTATTTATTCATACCCTTGTACTATATTATTAATATTACTAAAATAATTAGTACAATAAACTTTACCTTTGATTTGAGCCCAAACAAGCTCAATGGCGTTGTACTGGCAATGGTAGGGTGGTAATCGCAGAACCTGGTGCCCTCTTTCTTTTGCCATTTCGTCCAGTGCATAAGTAGGCTTTGGCGGCTTATGACGCTGGACCAAACCAAAAAGTTCAGTCTTGAGCATCTTCATGTCTGCTGAAACTCCATTTTCATTCAGCCATTTCACCATTTCACTTTTATTCTTAGATTTTGCTGGGGGTTTATTTAATTGCACTGAGTGGTAAGGTGCATTGTCCATAATTATTACCGTAGGTTCCTGCAAATTATCTAGTAAGCCGATAAACCAATCTCGAAATTTTTCAAAATTCATCTCCTCATGATATTCGTTTGTTTTCTTTGATTTAAAAGCCAGCAGACAGTTTGGAACAAATCCACTTGCTGTACCAGCATGGCAAATTATCAGCCTCTCTCCTTTCCCTTCTGGCACTTTAGTGCTAGATTTTGCTGTGTTATCGGTCCAACATTTACCGACCGTATGGTTTGCATTAAGCCACGTCTCATCTAAGAATACGACTTTCTCCCAATTTGTTATCTCCTTAGCCTGTCTTAAAAATGTGAATCTTGCTAGGGCAATATCATGCCTTTCCATTATAATTTTTCTTTTATTAATTTTTGTGTATGTAAACCCAATACTTCTAATAATCTTCCGTAACGAAATAACTCCTCCTTTATACAAGTCAGCCTCATTTAACGATTTCGCTAACTTTTGCAGTGTTGGTATCTCTGTCCTTGTATAATAATTATAAATGTGATTTCTTATGGCATCTTTTGTGAAATCATCTATGTCGGTAATTGGCTTCGCCTTCGTCCGTTTTTTATTAGGGGTTGACACTTTATTTTCGGACATCCCATCTTGACCGTATTTCTCTCGTGTTATACGCGTAACAGTATTTCGTCCAATATCAAGAGCATCAGCTACTCGCTCCACAACTTGAGTAAATGGCAATAATGGTCCACCGTTTTGAAGTTCTCGTTCAAAATAATCTCGAAGTCGAACAACAAACTCCCTTGCTTGACTCCCCAAAACAGTTTTTTTTGTTCGTTTGGGCATGGTAAAGTTATTATAACCACGTTTTTATAAAACAAAACAACAAATATCAACGACAATAACAAAAACAACAAAGAATAACAGCGATATTTAAAACTGGGTGGAACAGAATGAGAATACGTATCGCATACAAGGCACTAGCACTCGTACTGACGCTGACGTTGAGTTGACGGAATGTTGACAACATAAACAAAATGGCTGCCGGCGTCCAGTAAAAAAGTAATAATTATATGTCATATTTCTATTGTCATTTCAACTATGTACCTAATACCGATCTTTTATCGACTCAAATTTCGACACGTACGCCTTACTAGTCTGTGATTTGGACAACTGTCACCCGCACCTTGCTATAATGAAAATACTGTAAATACTAACTTATTGTCCAATATGCACTGAGAGAAAAAACAACCAGATTTCACGTTGATTCAACCATTTTACGGGTTAAAATAGCGCCTACGTGCTCTTTGGTTGAAACTACAAGTTTGATCTTGTAAAGTGTAACTTGTTGATTGTACAAGCTACATATCATGTTATTTCTACGTTACGTCAGGTTGAAGTTTTCCGATTGTTTTTACAAGTACCCACTTGTTACTATCGGTCTTTTAAAAGGACGTCATATATTTAAAATTCTCACGAACAATGAGGGTACTTATTAAATGTTTGTTGATACGCATTCTAAACGTTTCGAGTGTTGAAAGTGGACACCTAATTAACTGAGCGTGTTTAAAGCAGTGTTTTATTTTTAAATATTGTTTTATTTGGACACAGTATCCATGGAAACTTCAAGGTATGTAGTTTTTGATAAAGTTGTAAACAATGTTTTTTTAAACATAAGAATCTCAATAAAATGTGCGTGAACTATTGAGTACAAGTGATATTACTTTTAGAATATAATTAAAAATCATAATTTTTGGTGATTATATTAGCCGGTCTTTTAAACAACCAATAGGGATATGTGCTACTATAGTAATTTTGCATTTTAGGAGGCGAAAAAAGACTCGGTCTCGGCCTTTAACGTTAAATGAAATCATTGACGAGCTTGAGGAGGATGACCAAGAAATACCTGACTCTATTGTCATATTGCCTCCCGAAAACTGTAACGCTGATGTCACCGATGAGGATTCAGGGGATGAAAACCAAGTAAATATACACAATCTACCGGGATCTCAGTTACGGGCTCAGGGAGAAGTTTGTTTTAGATCGGAAGACGATTTTAGTGATGATGACGATAACGTACCACTTATTCAGTTGTCTAAACGAAGATGTGTGACATCAGACCTGTTTGATCCGTCAACATCTGGGACAGAGGTGAGGACAATTAGTGTATCAAAAACTAAAACATATAATTGGATTGACCAAGATATTCAGCCCAACTTTACTTTATGGAAAAGCATGCAGACATCAGCACCGAATTTGAACCCCTTGCAATATTTTGAAGTGACATTTGGAGATAAAATTATCAACATGCTTGTACACTACACCAATTTGTATGCAGCTCAGAAAAACGCAAACAAGTCCTGTCCCATCAACACAGACGAAATGCGTTGCTTCATAGGTATATTACGATACAGTGGGTATGTGATAGTACCTAGAAGATATATGTACTGGCAAAATGTTTCTGACTGCGGTATGCCTATAGTATACAATGCTATGTCTAGGGATCGATTTACGTATATTATGTCAAATTTGCATTGCTGTGACAATTCAAAATTACAGTCGGGTGACAAGTTTGCGAAACTTCGTGAATTATTTGAGCTGCTGAATCAAAATTTTGCAGAAAATGCACCGTTTGAAGAACACTACAGTATCGATGAGGCCATGGTTCCATATTACGGAGGCCATCCGTGTAAGCAATTCATTCGCGGAAAACCTATAAGGTGGGGTTACAAATTTTGGGTTGGTGCTACACGTCTAGGTTATATAATGTGGTTTGAGCCGTACCAAGGAAAGTGTAATACTGTGACATCAAACAACTACAAAAACGCCATGGGTTTGGGTGCAAGTGTAGTTCTAGAATTCGCAGATGTATTGAGGGAAATCAATAATCAAGCACCGTTTCATCTATTCTTTGATAATTTCTTTACGTCTATCTACCTCATTGATGAGCTGCGACTCCGAGGGATTCGAGCTACTGGGACTGTGCGAGAAAATCGTGTCGCAAAGTGCCCATTGCCTGCGAATAAGTTATTACAGAAGACGCCTAGGGGGACATTCAAATATCAGTCCACAAGTGACGAACACATAGTGGTTTGCAAGTGGCATGATAACAGCGTTGTCACTGTCGCATCAAACGCTGTGGCGATTGAACCTGTTGCAAAAGTAAAGAGATTTTCGCAGCAACAAAAAAAATACATACTTGTGGATCAACCAGCTGTAATAAAAAAATATAATGAAAATATGGGTGGAGTGGATCGATCCGATCAAAATATTGGCCTATACAGAACTTCTATCAGGGGAAAAAAATGGTACTTCTCTTTGATTTGTCACGCACTTGATATGGCTGTACAAAATGCATGGCAATTGTACAAGAATAATGGCGGCGAATATAACTCTTTAAGTTTTCGCAGATATGTAGCAACATCTCTTCTTGAAAGCTATAAAAAAAAATTGGAGCGAAAGGATACACGTACCTCCCAAATGTTTCGAGATTGTGCACGTTTGGATTGTGCACGTTTGGATGGGAAAAATCATATAATAAGATACAAAGAAACTCAAAGCAGATGTATTGTGTGCCATAAAAAAGCAAACTTTATTTGTATAAAATGTAATGTAACCTTACATCCCAAGATTTGTTTTGAAAAGTTTCATACTGCTGAATAAATAGTATAAGTATACCGTGTTCATTACTTTATTTCGATTTAAATGAATATTTCAGTACCTCGTATATTCACGGTAGTATATGTTTCTATCGTCCTTTTAAAAGAACACCATTTTCCTAGTTTTCCATGAGAGCAAGATTTTTTTAATTATTTTTCCCATGTATTGTATATTTTTTTCTACACATCACGCAAAATTCAATTAAATCAAAAGTGTTTAGTAAGTTCAGTAACAAGTGGGTTAACATGTAGATTTAACATACTTAGCATGTTGTTGTGACATGACCAGCATGTTGATTCTACAAGCAGCTTGTTGGTTTATCTTGTTACTCTTACGTATTGAGCATATAGTTCTGACATGCTCACCATGTTGTTTTAACATGTTTGACATGTTGGTGTGACATGACAAGCATGTTGAATCAACAAGCAGCTTGTTATTTTATCTTGTTACTCGTACATGTTGAGCATACAGTTCTGACATGCTCGCCTTGTTGTTTTAACATGCTTGACATGTTGTTGTGAGATGACTAGCTTGTTGAATCAACAAGCAGCTTGTTATTTTATCTTGTTACTCTTACATGTCAAGCATGTAGTTCTGACATGCTCACCTTGTTGTTTTAACATGCTTGACATGTTGTTGTGACATGACAAGCATGTTGAATCAACAAGCAGCTTGTTATTTTATCTTGTTACTCTTACGTGTTCAGCATATAGTTCTGACATGCTCGCCTTGTTGTTTTAACATGCTTGACATGGTGTTGTGACATGACTGGCATGTTGAATCAACAAGCAGCTTGTTAGTTTATCTTGTTACTCTTACGTGTTGTGCATATAGTTCTGACATGCTCACCTTGTTGTTTTAACATGCTTGACATGTTGTTGTGACATGACAAGCATGTTGAATCAACAAGCAGCTTGTTATTTTATCTTGTTACTCGTACATGTTGAGCATACAGTTCTGACATGCTCGCCTTGTTGTTTTAACATGCTTGACATGTTGTTGTGACATGACAAGCATGTTGAATCAACAAGCAGCTTGTTATTTTATCTTGTTACTCGTACATGTTGAGCATACAGTTCTGACATGCTCGCCTTGTTGTTTTAACATGCTTGACATGTTGTTGTGAGATGACTAGCTTGTTGAATCAACAAGCAGCTTGTTATTTTATCTTGTTACTCTTACATGTCAAGCATGTAGTTCTGACATGCTACCCTTGTTGTTTTAACCTGCTTGATATGTTGTTGTGACATGACTAGCTAGTTGAATCAGCAAGCAGCTTGTTATGTTATCTTGTTGTGTTACAGTTCGTGCTTGTTCTATCAACATGTAGCTTGTTATGTTACCTTGTTGAATTTGCATTATTGGATTGTTCTATTTATAGTTATAGTCCGATCGCTTCACTCTGTCCTCGCCTGCGGGTATGACGATAAAGTGCGCAGGCGATGACTGAGCGAAGCGGTCGGACTAAAACTGTAAATATAACAAGCCAATAATGCAAATTCAACAAGGTAACGTAGCTACATGTTTGTTTTTATGTTTCGTTCAACTTTCATATAGAATCTTTCACAACAAAACATAAATGACTCACAGATAATAACAAAATACATAATGCAAATCCATTTAAATTAATCAATAAAGATAGAACAAAAAAGATAGAACAAGTACGAAATTTAACTTACAATGGGAAAGTAGTACGAGATGATCACCTTAAGCGGGAATCGCTGTAAACTACATATTTTTCAAGGTAAACCAAAAATAAAGGCGATTACTACTAGTATATATATCTATCCAACTTTCCTAATATTCAAAACCAGACATTAATTGAGGTTTCATTAAAATATGTATTTTTTTTTAAAACCTTACAAAGTAATCATCTTGTACACCCCTGTGGGTAAGATGATCACCCAGGTCGGGTTAAGATGATCCGTATGATCATCTTACCCCCATTCCGAGTAAACAAATATTTTTATGAGGAAAAATGTTATAAAAACAAAAAAAACGCAATAATGAAACACATTATTTATTTAAAATAGTCATGACTATTTTCACATTAAGTAAGGTAATAAAATTAACAAAATCAACAGTCAGATGACTTTAAAAGTCACACTAAATAAAAACGAAAATAAAACAGTCTTCTTAGTTAGTTATTAATTTGTACCAGTTACATTAATCATAATGAGATCAATCTAAATATCGTATTCCTTTCTGAATACCTAATTAAGCGAACAAATCGTTCAAAAGTAGCAAAAAAAACATTTACGAATGAATAACGAAAATAACTTATTCTACCTCCTTATAAATTTAAACGTTTTTTGGCAGGTGCTGCATTGCATATATCACAAATAAATTCACCAGCGTCATCATCTTCTATCCCAGCACATGCTTCATGGCCCCATTTTCCACATGCACAACATTTTATCCATCCTTCACCCTTGGTATCGCTTGAAAACTTTTCTGTGCAGTACAGACACTCAGTATCATCTTCTTCAGACTCAGATGTGTTATATGAAGTTTTCTTTCTTTTATTTGACTTCCCTTTACCTACCCCTTTACCTACTCCCTTGCCTTTCTTTGTTTTTTTAGATGCAGTCTTCTTCACAATTTTTTTATTCTCTTTTTCTTTTTTTTTGCTATTTTCTTCCTCTAAATAGTTTTTGTATGGTGTGCTTGTTAAAACAGTCGTATGAGTGGTTTTCCTTTTCAACGTGCTTCTTTTGCCCACAATTTGTGGCAAAGGTTTCAATGTAGCAGGTGTAATGGCAAAATTTGCAATAATATTATCACCAAGCGATGTCTCACTGTGGTTAGTGGCACGGCTCGTAGATGGGATTGGCGACAGTGGACTGCGAATTGGCACTGATTCGTTTACTGATAAAGGAGTTTTATGCGCTCTAGGCGATTCCAAATCCAATTCAGCAACACTGGTAGCGAGCAGCCGCTGCGTATCTGGACTAGCACATCTCTCTAACGGAGATGGTGCTGGAGATGGTGCTGGAGATGGTGTTGGAGATGGTGTGTGATGGTGTTGTATAAATTCAGTGTCTGAACTAACACGACGCATTGGCGGCTCCGGCAACTCCGGCTCTTCTTCGTCCAATTCATTTTCTGTGGTTGCAGCCGCAATAAAATCAACCTCAGTGAATACATCTGGGTTCAAGGGGCATATTCCTGTTTTAGCAAATCCATTGATTGCATTTGTTGGGATTGCAGCTTTTAGGTAGGCCTCTCCAAAAATTTTTGCAATTTGAAACACAGTCACTGGTCTTCCTGGGTTATTGTTCATCCATTTTTCCAGTGATTGGTTGTGATAGACACTCATGGGATACATCACACTGACATCCAGTGGTTGCATTTTGTGTGTGCAGTGTGGCGGCAAACAAACAATTGTAACGTGGTTCTCCCGTGCTTTCAAAATGACGTCTAAATTTTTCGTGTGAGACAGGTGACCGTCTAATATCAGCATTACTGGATCCTCTTCGGATGGCTTCGTGTGGCGTAGAAAATGTTCAAACCACTGGGTAAAAACTTGCAGTTTCATCCACCCTGATGCATTACAGGCCCAAGCAGATCCTGGGGGTGCCCCTTCCATGAGCTCAATCTTCATACGGATTCTTCGAAAAATAAACATAGGTGGAACGAAAGTTCCTGACGCAGACATGCAAATAACAGCCGTTGTAGTGACTCCTCGTTCCGCTGATGTAACCCGTGCCACTTGTTTTCGTCCAGTTTTTGCAAACACCTTAGTGTTTTTAGTTGGAACTGTACAAACACTTGTCTCATCGACGTTGTAAATCCGATGTGCCGGGATGTTCTTTGCGTCCTGGACGCTTTTTAACGTGGCAAAAAACTTGTCTACTACAGGTTTGTTAAACGCGCGCGCTCGAGCAGTTGAAGTGGATTCAGGAGCACGAAGGGTGATATCGGGATGTCTCTGCCTGAATCCTTTCAGCCAGTCGTTACCTGCTTGTACTCCTTTAAATGAATGGGGAATTTTATTTTTATCAGCCAGTTGATATGCTAAAGATAACAGTTCCTTTTTTGTTAATCCATACATTCTTGTCTCCATGTCTTTAATATGGTCCACGAGCTCATTTTCTTGTTCTATGGTAAAAACAGGTTTTTTCCCTCCTAAATATTTTATTGCACCAACAGCTATTTTATTTCTTGCTTTGGCCCTTCGTTTCAATGACATTATAGGCACTAAATATTCTTTACTTGCTTTTTTATATGCCATGCCATTTTTCACAGCATCAAGAGCGGCTGTCATTGATTCCTGCGACCAATCCCCACGAGAAGTTTTTCTTTTATAGTTACGTGGCATCACGTTTATCTAAAAGAAAGTAAATAAAATAAAAGTTGTATAAACTCAGAATTATTGACAAAATAATAGACTACAATAACCCTGAAGACAGACATACCTAAGCACAGACAAACTGACAGATCGAAGCGAGTGGCTTACAATATTCGATATTTAAAATTAAACAAAAATATGGTACAAGATGATCCCTAGGGATCATCTCGTACATATAGAAAGGAATCATCTTGACCCAAGTCCCACTTTTTCATTCAATGTTTGCTAACATAACCTACAAGCACGCGGCTATGTTCACGTGACCAAAATATTAAAATTAAGCATAATAGAAAGCCTCAAATCAACAGTATTTACATTTAACATTATTTGAATAAAAGTAACATAAGCTCAAAGTCATGCCTACCTTAGATCAGCCGTACACAATTTTTATTTTTTCTCGTCAAAATCGATGTATCGTTCACGCCGCCATTACGATTTGACTGAGGCGGGGAGGTGTCCGGAGCTATGTATTACCAGTGAAATCAACTAGATGGCGTTAGTGGTTTCAGCACAATCGCGAAGGGTCATCTTACCCCAAGGAATCAACTCGTACTACTTTCCCTCAGGGACCGGAACCGCTTAACCTTACACGGGTTTTTAAGCGGGTTTTTGAAACGCTGGTTTTGAGAAACCATATCATTCAGGTTAAGCTTATGAAGGGGTTATCGCATGAACGGCTAAGCCGATTGTTTGAGTTAATTCGAGTTAACTCAAAACCCAATCAAAACCCTGTTCAGGGTTTTAGCGGTAAGCGGTTCTGGACTAAGCGCAAACTAAATTGATCCTTATCATCATAGTAATTCAATTCATTTTGGTTTAAATGGCCGCGCCGTTCCTTTGAATTAATTCGAATTAAGCCGAAACCCTCTCAAAACCCTTTCCAGGGTTTTTAAGTTATCTTAGAGCATCGAACGCAATCGATATTGCTCCTAAGCGTTACACAAATACGTTTCATTTTTTATTGTGGTTCGCCGAATCGAGCCAGCCACGCGCCGCGCCTCACAGCAGCGCAGGCGGCAGCGGTGTCTCAAAGCTTTTAAAAACACCGCTACTATTTTTGCGTTAAACAAATATGCACCAAGCTACCATAGTAAGAGATGCCATAATCGTCTGAACATAAATTTATTGCGCCTGTTTCGGCAATTTGTTTGTTTACCTATGAAACTCGTCACTTTCCTTGCGAATAGCGAACTGTGTACATTGAAATCGTGTCTCGTCTTGTCGTATGCGGAAAAAGTTAATAAAACTAGTTGTGCTGCCGTGCCTGCATTGGATGTGGATAGATATTGCCTTGTATTGTAGGTACAATGCCACAAGCTAAGAAAGATGCCGTTCATCGATATTTTGTATATGATGAAGTGTCTAATACGAGCTCCTGTCAGCTATGTAATAATAAATTAAAGGTAAGCAATATAATGACTGTTTTCGGATAGGTAGGCATTTACAGCTAGCGGCGCTTAAATAGTCGCTTGACCATGAATGCGCAAGAGCGCGTGGAATAGGTACCACTTATCTAAGAAAGAACAGTCTATCCCGCGCGCGGTCTTTTGACTCAAAAGACCTGCACGGATAGCAAAAGTTTCGAGTTGTCCTAGCCGTGCAGATTGCGCGAAAGAATTTGTTTTATATACGCGCGCGAGTTCTTCATTACTGTAATTAGTGTGCAGCACGGTTAGCATAGGACGGCGCACGAGCTCTCTGTACGTTTCTTCTAAGTTCTCTAATAAGAGAGACGGATAATGCGAGAGAGCTCGCGCGCCGGGCGGTCTTGTCCTAACCGTGCTTCTCCCTACCACGTCGAGTAATTAATTATTAGGTATGTGCCGACACCTGTGATGACATGCTTCTCTAATTTTGGGTCCTGAGGGCCTACCGCGAAACGGAAACGAACTTCGTTCGTGTATCTCCCTCTCTGTCACTCGAACTAGCAAGTGCGACAGAGATGGAGATACACGAACGAAGTTCGTTTCCGTTTCGCGATAGGCCCTCTGATTTTGACTTTGAGTGTCAATCGCGAAACGAAAACGAAGCTAGTTCGTGGTGTTAATATATGATTTATATCTACTTTACTGTCGCTCGAACAAGCGACAGAGAGAGAGTACACGTACGAAATTATTTTTTTGCAGCCTGACTGTTTCGTGATAGTAGGGTTTAATTCGTTTATTTAGTATTTACCTATATTAATTTGAATTGTCCGCTCTTAACCGATCCGTTCTTACCTCAACATGTACCTATGTTAAATTATTACAACTGCAATACCTACCTACATTCAATGTTCACATGATAGGTAGGTATCTATCTATTAGTCTTCTATAAAAAAATCTTAGAGGTGTTAATTTTTAATACTACGATGGTGGCAAACAAGTTTACGGCCTGCCTGATGGTAAGCAAACACCGTAGTCTTGACGCTTGCGACTCCACAGGAATCACAATCGCGTATCCGACCTTTTATTAAAATGAGGATTCGTTGTATTGAAGGCTAGAGCTATGCATCCTCGGGAGGTGTAGCGATCTTACTTAGCGGTGTTATAATGGCTGCGGTCTTCTCTATTTACTTCCTTAGTTGGGCTTTGGGCTGCGCTGCTCCGGAAAAGAGCGAAATGACGTTCCGCTGTGCCCTACCTCTCCTCCGAAACTTTTATTCGAATTGTGATTGTGTTGAGTGGCTTTTTACTGGCTTCGCATAGAATTTGTGGAAAAAACGTATTTTAGATTCATTGTCATGTCATTACATTAAGCACAAATATGTCGATACTATATACATATGGCGACAGAATCAAAAACTTATGTAGTAAACTTTCATAAAGTGGCTTTCCATTTGCGCGAAATTCCCCCTTTCCTAGAATAAACTAGAATAATTTGAGAATAATTTAAATAGTGTTCCCCAAGTATCACGTCCCAAACAAATTTCTCGCAAATGGGAGGCCAATTAATGAAAGTTTGTAACATAAGTTTCTTAAAATATCACGCCGTTAGTCGCGAACGTCAAATAACGTTTTGTATGAAGCAAACCACCTTAAATAACATTACAATACAATATCTGTAGAATTCTATTTATATCAATATTTTATTTCAGAGTAAGCATGCCACCAACCTAAAGAATCATCTTAGCGCTAAGCATAGAGAAGAATACCGAATTGTGACAGGCTTAAACACTGAATCATCCAGTCAAATTAATACTCAAACTGACACAGCACCTATAATAGAGAAAATAAAAAGACTTTGCGTGCGGCTTGTCACAGTTCATGGGAGGCCTCTGGCAATGATGGAGGACGAAGCCTTTCAGGAAATTATTAACCTTGCATCTCGAAAAGTTGACGGACACACCCATGTTAACGTAAAAGCAATTAAAAACGAAATCACACGAGAAGCATGCGAGTTAAGAAAAAAAATATCAAAAGAAGTAGCCCATTCATTAATAAGTCTAAAATTAGACGCCGCAACATGTTTAGAAAGACGATTCATAGGGATGAATATTCAGTACATCAAAAACTCGCAAATTGTAGTTAGAAATCTGTCAGTGCTGGAAGTACACGAAAGGCAAACAGCGACATTCTTAAAATCCGCATTGATTGATGTGCTGGCTGAGTTCAGAATATCGCCAGAGCAAATATACTGCATATGCACAGACAATGGGAGCAACATGAAGAAGATGGTAGAACTAGTCGGCGGAGAATATTGCTCTCCAGAAGAGTTTATGGAGAGGTCAGCAGAGCTGAATGAAGATGAAGACGAAGATGACTGTGAAGATCAGGAAATAGATGATAATATTTTCAATTCAACAGATGTAACGACCAATGATATTTTAGTCTCTGAGTCAACGTTTGGTATACGAGGCATGTTATGCGCTGCCCATACCTTGCAATTAGCCATCAAAGATGCCAATAATGAAGACACTACAGCACAGGCCACCATTTTAATGGCAAAGAAAATTGTCAACATATTAAAACGACCAAATATTTTAAATTTAATAAATCAAGCGAACTTGAAAAAACCCATTAAAGATTGCACTACCAGATGGACTGCAACCTATAATATGATGGTCCGTTTAGTCGAATTACAGGACTTCTGCAACACTGTACCCGAGATTACATTATTGGTTTCTGACAATTTTTGGCACGAACTGAAATCGCTTATAGAATGTTACAGGCCTGCTCACGAGGCAACAATTGCCCTACAACATCAGCAACTATCTATTGGCGATTTCTTCATTACATGGCTCAATTGTAAAAATAAAGTGGCTGCCCTACAACATGATTTTGCAATAGCTTTGCATCGTGCCATGGAGCGCAGGGAAGTAAAGCTATTGCAAAATGATGTTGTACTAGAATGCTTGTATCTGGATGGTCGTCTTAACATAATATTATCAGAGACCCAGTGCCAAAAGGCGCGCTTACTATTAAACGAAGTATACCGGCAAATGACACACCTTCATGCTCAAAATACGATTGCTGAAGATAACAATGAGTCGATAAATCTAATAAACGATGAGCCGACTACATCAAGAGCAGCAGTTGCAAATAATGATTTAGCTGCTATCGAGAATATTTTAATGACCACAGAGAGAGTACGAGGAAACCTTAGACGCAGTAGATCGTTCGATGCATGTTTGTACGACATAGTCACAATACCAAGGTTAAACTTAACCGAAAATATAATTTCCCACTGGAATAATAAATCTATAATTTCGTCTGACATAGCTCAAGTGGCTAATATTGTTTTGGCTGCACCAGCAACACAAGTGTCAGTTGAGAGACTATTCTCGTCATTAAAATTTATATTGCATCCGCTTAGAAGTAATATAAGTAAACTTTTTTTGAACGATTTGATGATAATTAGGTCCAATAAAGACTTACTAACTTAGTAAATTCATCATATGATTATATTTTGAATTGGACATTACTTTTGATTAGTCAATAATAAACAATAATCATTATACTTAATTATATAAAAAATCTGCAATCTTTCATGTTTTCCACTACGAGCACTAAACATTTAAAGAAAGAAAGAAAGAAAGAAAGAAGACATTTATTCACTACGCAAAAGATTTAATTTAATTTGATTTATTTGTATAAGTACAGATGCGCTTTGATCGCTGCACAAATTCTACACGGTTAGCACAACCGCCGCCCGAACCGAACTAGTCTCACGCGGCGATATAGACTATCCGGCTCTTTCTAATTCGAATGCGAAATAAAAAAAAAACATTAAGAAGAATATTTTTTTATTAACTCTACTACCTCCTCCCAAAATTCTTCTATATCATCTTCTGCAACACCATTAATGAGATGTCTAAATAGTATAGTTTTTCTATTATGAATACAGGTACACTCTGACAAGACTGCGCCACCAACACTCTTGACACCTGAAAAAAAAAACATTTAAGGTGAATCGAGTCAACCTACATTACCATGATTTTTTTTCCAGACATTTAACGTTAGTTACAACATTTTACTACTATTTTATAGATTTATTACATGATATGCAATTCAAGTGTATTATATATTAATACGTTTTATTATTATAATAATAAAACATAGAAGTATACATTTTTTCTATTGTATATATAGAAAAAAAAATCTTTAGTTTTACAATCACAAATTATGAAAGAATAGTTATACAATAAACAAAATCTTATTTTATGTTACTTATAAAATTTTCATAAAAATAATCAACAAACTAAAATTATAGTATTGATTATTAAAATAAAGTTTAAACAGTTTGAATTAAATGTCAAGTGAGTCGATTCACCTTAATATACTCAGATTTACTTTAATTTTTAAATAACTCATATCGTATCTTATCTCACCTTCCCTCAGCAAAATACATACATGTACCCTGAATAGTTAGTTGTAGTAGTAATTCGGGCGGGCCACGTGATAAGCGCTCTACCACACAATATCCCGATATCGACAGATATTGCACAACTAACAACATCGTATATGCATGCAACAAACTAAAACCAGTTTATTGCAAGGATGTAAGATGTAGTATTATCTGTTTCGAAATATTTTATGATAGTCGCAATTACCCTGCTGGCGAACTTGCCCCTACTGGCTGACCCTATGTACCTATGTATGAAGCGCAAGCGAAAACCGATTAAGATGAAATTTAGCACAAGGATAGTTTATAGCTTGGATTAAAATATAGAATAGTTTTTATCCCGGGTCCACGCAGACGGAGTCGCGGGCGGAAGCTAGTATACATATATGTTTACGGATAGGTATCTATATAAATCGATGGATATTTATGTACATACTTTGTACATATCATAATCTGGTGTACAGTCAGCGTCATATAGTTAATAGCAGCCAGAGTAGCCAAATATTTCGTATCACACCACACCCTTATTCTTACAGTAATAAAGACGTGTACCGAAATATTTGGCTACCTTGCCTGCTACTAACTATATGACGCTGACTGTACCTACTGGAAGTATCCAGAGTATAGAAGTAGCCATATTATGTATCTATAATTTAGTGTATCTAATAACTATATCCTATTAATAATACTCACCGTTCACGCTGGATGCGGAGGACATGAGTGATTCATTGGCAGTTCTTTTGCCCTTCGCTTTAAGCTTTTGCCGTATAAGACGTATGCACTCGGGATCCAAATAAGTATCAGATGCTGGACCGTTACTTTGGATATTGTCAGCCTAAAACAAAAGTAAATCATTTAGTGCATAGAAAACCTACTGAAAGCAAGGTTCGTTTTCTGACAAAAACATACAAGCGAATATATTACACAATGAACAATTTATACATATGTACTTACCATACTTATATTTTGAAGACAAAAAATACTCTGAATATTTTTTTACGAAAAAACGTGACGCGTCACGCGTGCGGCTGAAGCAATCGTTGATACAAACTAAATGGTCTACACCAACGCTAAGAAGGTTAGACTCGCTCGTCACGGGCCCCGGGAAGGGATAACGCCTCATAAGCGCAATAAGTCAGCGGTTAAATTAAGCAAATAAAAATCACTTAATAACCCCTACAAAAACCCTTAAAAACCCCTTCAATAACCCAATCAAAACCCTAACCCAAAACCCTAAGGTTGGTTAAGCTTAACTCAGTTGAAGGGCTTAACCCGTATATGGGTTAAGCCAATGATACGGTAACCCAAATAAACGATTAACCCTGGAACGGCTTAAGCTTATCGAACGGCTTAAGCCAAAGAACGGGTTTTCCGGTCCCTGCTTTCCCTATATACGACAAGAACGACATACTCAATGAGAAATATAGTGTAAGTACACAAATTTAGTTAAACGCATTACAGCCTTTAACCGCATCTTATTTTGAGTTACGTCGTTGGTGTCGCAAAGGAATAATAGTTAAATAAATTTGTTAAGAAATAACAAGAATTTTAGGTCATAATTAATCATTTATTTTAATTAATTTACAAATTACTTCAAAGGCGTTTATACGTCTAATGTTAAAGTATTCAAGCACCAACACACCTAGCTTATTTGTTGGCTAATTTCTAATTAAAATTATGACGGAAAACTACGGAATTATAATTATTTAGGAAGTTAAGGAAAAATTAAAAAGTTCCAGGCCGCGATTGCGCAATCCGGCATGCCATTTCCATTTCGTGAGTTCGTTCGGTTCTCGATGGTGTTTACAAATTTAGGTTAAATAGTGACTAGTGTGCGACTGCTACAACATACAATTCAACAGTTACTACAGACATGACATAAGGTGAGTTGAGGACGAGGCAATAATTATATCGGTTGACTATGACCTAATTTATGTGTATAGGTATCTAGAATGACTAGCTGCAAAATGCAACGATTTGCTATAGGTACCAATCGGGTCTGGTAAAGTACACAGGCATCTTTATACATAAATAAATAACAATCAAAATACAATTAGGTACGAAATCTTAACCTGAGTGGCTCCAAAACTACACCTAGGTACTCCCATAGCAGCACAGTCAAAGGAAATTGCAAGTGAGGTATACTGTATACTGCCTAGCGCTTAAGAGGACGTCGGAAGCCGGTGGCACGTTACAAATAATAAATAATATTCGCGGCGTGCATCCGGCGGCAAAGAAGCCTAAACAAAACGGTCGTGGAAACATTTAATAACTACACCATTATGCAACCTATCGCGGACAGCTGGTATACATAAATAACAATTAGAAGTATCAATTACAAACATAAACATTAAAATCATAAACACTTATAATTATTATCATTAATATCATTATCAATAACAAATTAAAATTAACTTGATATAATAAATCGTTGGCGTACGTAACGCCGCGTCTAATGTTAAAGTAGTCATGCACCAACTCACCTAGCTTATTTTTTGGATAATTTCTAATTTACGGAATTATAATTATTTAGGTAGTTAAGGAAAAGTTCAAAGTTCCAGGTCGCGATTGTGCAATCCGGCATGCCATTTGCATTTCGTGAGTTCGTTCGGTTCTCAATGGTGTTTACAAATTTAGGTTAAATAGTGACTAGTGTGTGACTGCTACAACATACAATTCAACGGTTACTACAGATATGACATAAGGTGAGTTGAGGAGGAGGCAATATATTGGTCGACTATTACGTAATACTAAAAGAATGACTGCAATATACAACGATTTGCTGAAACAATATAGGGTCTGGCGAAGTATATAGACATCTTTATACATAAATAAATAACGAATCACAATACAATTAGGTACCAAATCTTAACCTGAGTGGCTCAAAAATACATCTAGGTACTCCAACACCACGTAGTCAAAGGAAATTTCTAGGGAGGTAAACTGTATACTGCCTAGCGCTTAAGAGGACGTCGGACGCCGGCAGCACGTTGCGAGTAATAATATTCGCGGCGTGCATCCGGCGGCACAGAAGCCTAAACAAAACATGGAAACAGGAAATAACCACTATGAATGAATGCGAGGAATCCATTGTGAGCAGACCAAGAGAAATATCACAAAGTAAGTATCTTAATGAAGACTTACCAGAGACATTTACATTAGCACGATTACCTACGTGCGCAAACCCGAAGAAAAAGATTGTGGAGGAGACGTGAGTACCCGGCCAAAGAACCCCAGTCCTGGGGACCTTGGCATCCGTTGAGTCCGCGTGGCCACGCTGGAAACAAGAGCATCTAGGCCTACGGTCCTGCAGTAACATAGTCAAGGGAAATACACTGCCTCGCTCTTAAGAGGACGTCAGACGCCGGCGGCACGTTGCGAATAACAATATTCGCGGCGTGCCTCCGGCGGCACAGAGGCCTAAACAAAACATTGAAACAGGAAATAACTACACCACTAAGCAACATATCGTGGACAGCCTGGTAGTGAATGCGAGGGGTCCATTGTGAGCAGACGAGGAGAAATATCACAAAATATCTTAAAGCTACCATTTCGAGATGGGCTGCAGACTGCAACCGCAGGCGACACTGCGGCTACTTCTATTCCAAGCGTGGCGGCATGCAGCAGCTGCTCAATCAATCAATTTCATAGAGATTCATAGAAACCAGTGGTGTCGATTGTAGTTTGCTGTTGCAATTTGCGGTCTGCAGCCCATCTTGTAATGGTAGTTTTATGAAGACGTTAATCAAAGGACCAACGAAGCGTAACAAACGTCGTTAAATCAGACATAACAGTCATTGTGTTCGTGACAGGTGCAATTAGGTTCTTGTACGCTATGTATACATTTAGGTCCGTAGTTTCGACTTCGTAAGCGAAGAAATGTTCGTCAAAGTCGAAAGTTCAAGGATGAGCAAGAGAACAAGACTTCTTTAGCCTTATCAATGTATATGTTTCTAATTATTGCAAATGACGGCAAGCACGTCGACTCTAACAAATCTACAGTAATGACAGAATTTTGTGTAAATTTCACCCCGTTTAGTTTTACCCACGACAAGGAGCATTCTATATCATTTTCTCTGGTTAATTCAAAGTTTTTGTTTAGTTCCAAAATTATTGTTTTTTTTCAGTTGTTTTCGTTTGCCATATTCAACGGAAGATAGAGGCTCATTTTTCAAAAAAAGATTATTAAGTTGGAGCTGTAATTTTAACGCAATTGTTTTAGTAATATTGACTCGACTTGCTGAAGAGCGCGCCGCAATTTTTGCCACTCTATGCTTCGCCTCAAATCGCATTGTCCACATTTGCGTAATAGGGCCAAATTTTTTCAACATTTCTGGATAATGCACAAGGAAGTGAAATTTAGGAGTTAAGTGTTTCTTACTCAGAGTCATATATAGCAAATTAAATTCACTGATTAAGAACTTTAACTGTTCGCTCGAGTCGTTATATACTTGTACGGAATACAACTTGTACATGATTTTTCGTAGTAAGATGTATAAATTCCAAATCTCATTATCTCTCTGTACGTAATAACCAACAAGTAGACCGAAATACCTGACGAAAACGGACATTTCAGAAGCAGAGGTACGAATCTTTAAAGTAGGCCCTTCAAATTGCAATCCAGTAGATGACGGCTTTGAAGATGAATCTGGACCGAAATCAAACGCAAATATTCTGTCAGTTAAATTTTTCAAATGGAACAGTTTTGCTTGTAATAGTTCAGTAATAATAAATGACATTACTTTTACACAAATTCCTTCCAACAAATCGTGAAGTAAATCAACAGCGACATTATTAAATAGGTTGAAATCTTTCACATCTAACCAGACGCAGTTATCTTTAATACCACTTTGCGAAACGTCGTTCAGTGTCCTTAAGGCGTTGTAGTTAGACATGTCTCTCATCAATGATGGGTCCTCATAACACATGGTTCGAATTACATCCTTTGATGCAGTGCAAATTCGACAGGGATAATTGGCAGAGAAAGATTCTACGAATCCAAGCATGGAGTGCAGACCTAAGTTGTCACCTGTAAGTGCACCCAAACGGAATTTAATTGTACCTTGATAGCCATTTGTGTTAACTAGAATACCTGTTTCAGATAAGTAATTAATTTCGTCAATAATTCTTCTAAATACCATTCTGTTGCCGAATTGAACTCTGTCTGATGAATGAAACAAGCCTAAAACGAATATGTATCATAATTGAGATGAATAACTCGGCCCAAGACATGGAAGAGAAACGTAAACTCCTCCAAGTTTGTGTATACCAGCATGGCTGCCTAGAGGGTTACCGATCTCAAAGTCATCGTAATAAAGTATAAGTGGCAATACAACTTCATCGTTAGGACATTTGCTACTTTCAAAGTTTTGCCAAACTGATCCCTGAACAAAATTAGTTATAGGACCAGAATTACAGTCTTTCTTTAATATACATAAATAATCTAAAGTGTCTTTTAGTACATTAGGTAGTGTAAAAAAAATTTGTAAGATAAGGCGCAAAGGTGTAATCTGCATGGTGCAATTTACTGGAACGTAAGTGAGTCCAAGACGTGTGCGTTTCATTTCCATCCTCTGCCCAACTACTACTTCGATAGGAGATATTAATGTGCCACACTTTGAAAAGTAGTCAAAACGTGTATGTTCTGAGCGAAAGCCAGTAACAGCTTTCTTTATTAGACTCAAAATTTGATCAACAACGCATATTGCATTTTTGGTAACGGTACCATTTTTTACCAACTCATGAAAATGAGTTTTCAATACATTGTCCAGTGATTGCTCAAGGAAATATTGTATACCCTCAACTACAACTTGAACGGTTGAACGTGGGATTATGGGATTTGCATACAGCGATGCAATGAATAGAGACATATCATGACTAAGGATATTTTCGGCACTTTCGGCAGACGAACTCGCATTATTTGCTATTGTGGCAAGGAACGACAGATCTTGCAAGGTTTCAGTGGGATGGGGTGATATAACTGCATCCTGTGCATTAATTACGAACGCGTCATTGTTTAAAGGTTCATCTGAATTACTCACAGAAGATTCAATTTTATGACAAATTAATATGCTTTGATAGAGATTTTATACAATGGAAATGCCGGAAACATCCTTCTTCTCCGCAATGAAACACGGTTTTATTCAAGGCAGCAAAGCACAGAGAACGCAAATGGTGACAAAGAGATCTAGTATCAGAAAACTGAGCCTTACACGCAAAACAAGTTAACATTCTGATCCAAATTTAAATCACCAATTAAGGTATGAAGAACACTGAGTGATTTATCAAATTTAGTGTTTATGTTATACAATGCTCTTTGTATAAACAGCCAAATGAGATAAGATTCGTCAGAGTATTCTGCTCCTGTCGCATGTATAATCTTAAATGCCACATCCACTCCCTGGAGTAATGAATTTACTTTGTAAATAGTCTGACCAACAACGACATAAATATTTGTTATATCAGAAATTGTGTTCGTGTATATTACCAAGGGCTGAAATGTTCGTCCGAGTTTCGCCAATTTCGTTCTCCTACTTGATATTGCTGTTTGTAGATCATCAACGCCAGCTATTTGCAATATAAATCCATCCCGGATTTCACTACGCGATGGCTTCCATGAGAGCTTTCCTTTTTTCTTTGACACTATTGAAGGCACCAAATATGGCAGCAATAACAACGCTGCATTTGTTTCCGATTCTGGTTTGGTATCTGAAATTATAGAAATAAACAGATAAGGAAAACGTCCTATTTATACAGTTTTTATTATTTAGTTGTGTGACATGTGTGACCTAACACTAGACAAAAGTTATGAAAACACCAAAGGTGAGAACCACTGTCATTTAGAAACTTCACCGTATTCGAAGTCAGTTAAAAATAAAGAAGTGACTTACCACTAATCGAATCTGTGAAATTCTGTATCGCTTGTTTGACGTCCTTATCTCTTAACTGCGTTACCCTGGATTTTGCCACTTTGACAATGCTTTTTTGGTGTAGGATAATATTTGAATAAAGGAAGTCTTTGTTTTTTTCATACATGTGGTTAAAATCCTGCAACAGCTGTAATGAAAAACTTTAATGAATAACAAGCACGAACTCGTGGACTTCTGCCCACAGAGGACTATTATTATAATAATATACCATCGCCAACAGGATCATCTGTGCACTTTATTTGCATTGCAATAAGGTTCAATATAAATACATACAAATTATCTCTAGACAATTTAGAACATTTTTCAATGTATGCATTTACTGAGCGAAAAACCTCAAAGGCCATGGCAGGATAAGCTAAGTGAAGTTGCCCCCAGCGAGTTTTGGCTTGCAATTTTTTTTAATGATGTGGCTTTGTATCGATTACAAGTATGCAAAATTTGAGCCCCCAAAAGTTTATAGTTTAAAAAATAAACTAAATATGATCTTTTTTCATATTTTTTTTCTAGCAAGCCGATTTTGATGTGCGTAAATAAGCATGTTATTATATAATTGTGCGTAAATAAATATTGCATACTTGTTATCGATACAAAACCACATCATTGAAAAAAATTGCAATCGCTGGGGGCAGATTCACTTAGCTTGTCCTGCCATGCCCTTTGTGTAGTAGGGATAAAAATATCCTTAGACAGTGTTGATGTAAGTATTTATATATTATATTTATTTCACGATTCAAACAAAACGACCCTTTGGACTGTTTTCGCCTGAAGATTTTTTGTTTCAAGGAGAACCATTTCCAATATACTCACCAAGCGATAACCTTCAGGTAGCTTGAGAGCCGGATACAAGTTTAAATATTCTTCGACTGATCCAGATTTGGACTGTAGTGTGGCCAATCTTACATTTGTGGTAGCTTCCCAATTACTTTCAACTAAGTGCCATGGATCTACACAGTTTCTTAACCAGTGCAGCTTTTCTTCTACTTCAGGTTCTCCTGTAAACAATTTTTGTTTTAATAATCTATTAAACTGATGTACATTCAACCAATTTTATTTGTAGGCTACTGTAGAATCTTCTCACAATAAACTTCATCGTGACTTTTAAAATATTTCTGTGACAGATACAGATGATTAATTGTGATAATATTGTAGTTACCTATGATTCAATTTGGTTGACTGTAAGTACCTACATAAAAAGCACAAGATGTAAATTGCAATTTTCAAACAGACACCACGGAACAAGACGAAACAAAAAAAAATATTACTGGTGTCATTTCAAAAGTGTTTACATTATAATGAAAATCTTAATTGGCCAGAGGTTGCTGTTAATAGGTGTTCCAATAAAATAAATAAATTAATAACAATTGTCTACCTTCACTATGGACTGATAAAAATGATAATGATGTCACTTCTGTTGCAGAACTAGTTTCTGATGAAGAGCTCCTAGAACTCCGGGAAGACCCTGCTATTACGCCTCTCTTGCGTAGGTCTTTCCTTCTATTGACAATGGCATCATATAGTTTTCCAGACGCATTTCTTTTTATCTGTTGAGATGTAGCGCTCACATATGGAATATAATATATTGCAGGAGATTCCTTTGGAAAAATCTGTGCTATTTCATGCGCACATTTCATAAGCTTGCATCCTGGCACGACACCAGTAGGATTGTCAGTCAACTGTTTCGTGGCGATCAGTCTGGCTAGACGACTCCTCAGTGTCTGGTCAAGTAAACCATGATTTTTTTGTCCACTATTTAAAATGGTTTTTCCATCAATTGAACTTTTAAGTAATTTCAGCACCTGTAATATTAAATAATATGTTGGTTACCAATGAAATCTATAATTATAATTATTTGCATTAATCCGATATGCCATAATTTTTACATTTCATAAATATTTATTATCCATAATAATGATTTTCCATAATTTTATATTCAATAATCTGAGTTGCCATAATTATTTGTACGCTATAACACTAACTTTACCTAATTACAACTGCCATAATTAACTTCAGCCATTAAAGAAAAAAATGAAAATGTTCGATTCTGGTAGGGTAGCAGTTCTGCCTAACACTCCTCCTCGCTACGCACGTCGCCGTAGCTAACGGAGACCTGCCTTAGGGTAGAATAGGGAGGCTACGCGGCCTGCGGTTTAAAATCTACTTATTTAATTCTTGTAATGATTATAACTTTGGAATTTTATGGCAAATGATATTATGAGAAACGTTGATTATATCGTATGTCTATTGTGCCATGTAATATTTATGACGTATAATGTTATGTCAACTGGTATTATGGCATTTACAATTATGGCTAGTGAAAATTATTGCAAGTAAAATTAGGCAAAACATAGGTATCCATTAAATCATTTTTATTTTGTATACTTTGGAATTAATTGGTCTTACAGAATTGTCCTCTGCGTTTTCGATTTCATGTAATGTAAATGTCTCTGCTACGTCTTCATTCTTATTTGTGATATTCTGTTCTGCGATTTCTTCTACATTTGCAACCTCTACAGGTTTAGATGTTTCCTGATAAGAAGTTTTAAACACTTCAGTGAAAAAGTTAACACATTATCACTACAGGACAGCTGACGGTCCGCCTAAAAGAGAGATGGTCCCACATGAGGGGCTTAGTTTTTTATTGGCACAAGTGACCAAAAACGGAGGATTTTTTTATATATAATTATGACTAAAGGGTCACAGTTTAACCTAACACTCCTCCTCGCTTCGCTCGCCTTCGTACCTAAACGCTACTTCACTGTCCAAGCCCAAAACTCAATTATTTGTGTTTCCAGAATAAAGTCACCCATAAGAACATGCTTGTTCAAACGTATTCTTTACGATTAAGATAATCAAAAAAATTGACATCATGTCATGCTGAATGATCGGAAGTCCTGGACCATCTTTCCCTTAGGTGACCTAATCTTCATTTGAATTACTTTCTCTTTTTTAAGGCGGGAACAAACTCCAGCGATTTCATCGAAATGGATAATTATTAATATACCCACATATCAAAAAACCTAGTTTTATGCACTAACCAACTCCTAGATTAGGCGTCGTTCCCGCCTTAAGTAAGTTTTCATTTCATTTAATTCATTTAGCATTAGCACATACAAAGCAATAATGAATATACCAAAGCATTATATGAATAATGTTTGCTAAGAAATATAAACTATTTTTATTTTAATACTTCTTGCATTTTACTAGTTTTTTTATTTTAATAACAATACTCATACATACAACAAAAAGCAGTCAAGGTCAAAATATCAGTCAAACAAATATAAATAAATATTACGAGACATTCTTACACAAAACCTACTAGCCTAGCTTATTAACTGTTAAAAGGGGGTAGCGCATGAGGCAAAAGTGCATATTCACTGCCATTAATTCCCCTACTATTATGGGTACCTAGACGACGATATATTTAATTTAATAAATACTTAAATACATAGAAAACATACAACACTCAAAATCAAATATTCATGACCTTCACAAAAATATTTGCCCTTACCGGGATTCGAACCCAGGACCTTCAGCTTCATAGGCAGCGTCACTAGTTCGCTACCCACTGGGTTAACCGGTCAGCTAATAGGCAGGTCAAGTCTTATATAAAAAAAAAGCTGCCAATAATATCTATGTATGTCTGCAGTATTGTTGCAATTTCATTAGCACCTCTTTTGCCATTCGTTTCGGTCCACACATAACAAAAGCCTTCTCTTGTATTGTTTTCATAGAAACACTCATTATATACAGCTAATTTCCGAGAATAATAGAGCAACATACTGTCACCATATGGCGTGTTGAGGACTTTTTGCAGATCAAAAGACGCACAAAGCATTTCTGGATGATCTTTTCCTTGTTCCCTATGAAATTGAAATCTTGCCTGACTCGCGTCTCTTTCCCTCAGATGTTCCTCTTTAAGTTTCTCATTTTCATCGGTTTTCTCTCTGTCATAAGTTATGCATTTTTTACATTTATCTTTTTTAGGCACATGTATCCCTATATTGTATTCTTCATCGAAAATTTTTAAAAAAACTTTTTCACTTACATAATTTTCACCCTCATTAGTTTGTTCCTCCTTGTAAAGCCGGTACAAGTTTTTTTTACTTTTTATTCCAGTAGGTATCTATCACTCCGACAAAAGTGGGATGGGACCGCTGGCAACTTTTCAATGTAATTTTTCACGTTTTGAATAACACTATTTGCCGTTTTATTTGGAGGAATAGATTTTCCTCGCATATCGCATTTTGAAGAACCACTGGCTGCATTTGCAAGAGTGTATTGCACATAAGTCTGTTTTATATCCAGGGTAGATAAAATGAATTGTTGGCAAACTTTTCGTCTTCCCTCATTTTCGTTTATGTAGTATTCAATGGTATGTGTTCGACGCGCAGATTCTTTCGACCTCTTCCTTTTAACTCTGATGACGTTAGTCATAGTTATTAGCCAATCACGTTGTCTTTGAAAAGAAAGGCTCCAATAATGTTCGAAAAGGCGTTTTCGGCGTTCTTCTTCAATTTCTTGACAACCATTGCCACACTTTTTCCCAATACAGGGATTGGGACGTATTTCTCTTTTGGGTTGCATTTTACCAGTTTTTTTCTCATATTCTTGCCCTGTATTTCGTAGAATTTGTTTATTTTTCTTTCTATTGACTTTCTTTTTTTTAAATGCTCTTTTCCCAACTAGCCCGTCATCATCATCATCTGATCCATTCGCAGTAGAGTCATTCCAAGAACTTGAATCATACTCAAATGGTTCATGATTTTCCGGTAAAAAATCTAAGTAGCTCTTATTTATTTTCACTTTTCTTGGTCGTCGCTTTCGTTTATTATTCTTGGGCTCTTTTGACTGTTCTTTGATTGTTCTGTTACCTTCTTTGTTTTCATCATTGTTTGCAACTACTGTGTCTTTAATAACTATGGCGTCCATTTCTAGATCATGATTTTTGTCATTTTTCAAGCATATTTTTTCTACTTCGTTGAAATCTTCGTGAAGAGCTCTATAATAATTACGCTTAAATTCTCGTTCAAAGGCCTCGTCTAACACTTCTTCTTCTTTTGCATATTCACAATCAGTTGGAATTTTAAAGCCGTCCCAATTGTTTGATGTTAATGGCCGAGACTTTGCAGCTGATGGCTCGTTATGTAATTCAGCAGTTACAGTCATAAAATTAGGCTGTGTATCACAAAAATACAGCAGTGTACTGGGAGAGACGTTTTCCAGAGAAGTTAACTGTGAATCATTTGGGCTAGAAATATTAGATTTCTTCGGTGATATTTCGTCCACTTCCTGAAGTGCAAATTCGTTGATAATATCATCAATTAATTTTCGTTTTACTGGTTTTTTCCTAATATCTGAATGTCCATAGTTTTATTTTTGTTTTAAAAAATGACTTCCTTTTATCCTCCATTTTTGAATCTATAATACAGATAAAGAACAGGGTCAAATTTTATATAAATAGTCCTTTTATATGTAAACATGACTGGTTTGGACAAATTTAAGTTTCGCTACACAACATTGTATGGGAGCCTCCTAATAAATATTGAATCCTGCTTTTAGTATTTGTTGTTATATCAACTAGCTATGTCATTATGGTTATTTAAGCGTACATAACACCATTTACAATATTTACAATAAAGTACATAGCATAGTCAATATCCATCAACTATTACTAAAAAATTGCAAGATTGAACTAACGACATGGCTGAAACATAATATATAAGCTATGATGACACAGAGTCATTGCTGTATCGTGCTAATTATTAACTAAACCTAATTGTACACACACAAACATATACACACACGCACACTCTCTCTCACACACGCACACACACATACACACTCACACACACCTACCAGTAATGTATTGTATTAGTATTACTTGAATTAGGCTAAATTATGTATTTCCTACCTACTTGCCAGTTATGGAAGAGCGGGGCATCCTAACACAGGTTTACTTACCTAAAAGGAAGCTCCAATCACTGTATATTGTACTTTAAAAACAAAGGAAAAATAAACAATTTTCAATTTTCAATTTTCAACACCTAACCATAATTATCATCATGCTTAAATTACCGGGAATAAAAAAAAACACGGTGTATATATAACAATGCAACAAATCACTCTATTTTGATCTACTTTGTGTTCGCTAGGTATTCAAAATACAACAATGATTTAGATTAGTATGGATGATAAATATAGTTTGAAATAATTTTAACAGCACTTTTAACCAAAACTTGGCATTCCCACTTGGATGCAGTGTATGATGAAGTGTCCCTCCCACAATAATGTCAAGGTTTTACTGAATACAAAATAACACCATACATTGATAATTTTTCGTGAATCGGATACTTTTCCCTAAGCTACCTACCATTCATGCAACCTATTAAAAAATTACATTCATATACTTAAGTCATAAGAACTACTTGTGTGGTAATGATTGTACATAAGCATATCATGAACAATTTATAAGGTATACTTCGGACTTGAAAACAAATATCGTCGTCTAAGAATACGTTTGTGCTGTAATCCACCTTAATCGCACACAAAATGTATAATATTATTATGCACAAAACCATCCTCATACGTCGTTTTTATTTCAATTATACTTCAAAGAAAGGTATACATAATGGAACTCTAGTCTCATATAATCACTACGATACTTAAAACACAGCTAAAACTTAATAATAAAACAAATTTTACGTTAGATGTCGTACATACCTAGTCGAATCAGGCATCGATCAGCGACACAACCGCCGCACTCCGGTGTTCGTCGCTGACTGAAGCGACCCACTGCATTCCATTGTATAAGTAAAGCACCATACGCGTGTAATTCGCGTCGAAAATTGTTCACTGTACCGACATCAAATAGATTAGAGCAACACTTTAACCGTTATCATACCATTTTCAATCTCCACTTAACCGACGTATCGCATTTATAAAGTATACTTTAAGCGACAGGTACGGCCGCGGTAAGGAGTGTCGCTTAAAGCAATTAAATAACAACGTAATTTTTCGTAACATTCATTTAACCGACAATCGTTTTATTAAGCAGTTTTGAAGAACCACTTAAGTACAGAATTCAAGATATATGAGCCCGGAATAATCAATTAATCGACATTACATCGGAAACGAACTCTTTTTAAAAATAATTTATACGACTGTGGTAATATTGGAGTAGGTTTTAAGCAGAGTTGTGACATATTTGAAATACTTGTATTTAAAATACAAATACAAAATACAAAATACGTATTTTGGATTTTGTACTTAAGTACTTTTTTTAAAAGGTATTTTGTATTTTATTTGAAATACTATTCGAGACGTATTTTGTATTTGTAAAATGGTTTGTAAAATACAAAATACTTTTTTATTCTTAGCTTCATTTTTCTAAAGCATTCCGCGATTCAGTAAAAACAAAAAATGGCCACTAGTGGCGCAGCAGCTTTGACAGTCTATGCGCAAAATGACAGATGAAACAAAACGCATATAAATCTTGATAATTCTCAAAGTCACTGTTACGTTTTGCAGTGTTGGCAGCTATTTCATTATTTCTGTTGTTCGCTCGAAATGTCTTTAAAAAAATGCCAAAACAAATTGTATTTAAACAATATGCCGTGTAGGCAATAAATAATACGTTATTTTAACGATTCGTATTTAAGTGATTACGAATGTATAAATGACAAATAAAAATACAGAAATAGAAAAATATATTTATAAAAAACCGGTACGTAAACAGCACTACAAAAAAGATGTCATTGTGGGCATTGTGGCAAGTATGTAATATAAATATAAGCTTCGATCATATCATAAGTTAATTTGGTCGTTTTGTGTGCTAATTGACATTTAAATCTATTCTATATTACTAAAAATCTTTAGATTTGAAGACTGCACGTTTTTAGTACATTTCGTCATAGTTTTAGCACTAAATGAAATTCAGAGTTGGCAACACTGTTTACATGTCATTACGCCGTACGCGCGTTTTCCATTTAATTTTGCCTCGGTTACGTTTTATATCAAACCTAACGCCGACAGTTACTATTTATTAATACAAGTTGTGTTTGTATTGTAACTGTTTGTTATCAAAAATATATTATCTATTAAGTACAGAGTTGGATTTGGTGTGCTACTCAATACTTTATATTAAATATTTTATTACTGCTAAGTTTCAAGAGTATTACCTTTACCACTCAAATATTCAAGTGAATGGGTCAGCGAATCGGCAAATGGCCACTAGAGGCGCTGCAACTTTGAAAGTCAATGTGCAAAATTACAGTTAAAACAAAATGAACGTTATTATCTGTGAAACATGACGTTACGCTTCGCTTTTTACCGAGATTGACATCGATTTTGTTTCGATTACTTTTTGAAAGTATTTTATTTGAATAAAGTATTTTGAAAATACCTATTTTGTATTTAGTATTTAAATACAAAAAGCAAAAGTATTTTGTATTTTGCATTTGAAATACTAAATTAGAAAAGTATTTGTATTTTGTATTTAAATACTTTTTTAAAAGTATTTTGTACATCTCTGGTTTTAAGTGACACAGATAATATTTTATTCAAATTGTGTGTCGCATAAGGGGTGGTTTTTCAAATTCAGACCTCATTCGTGAATTACTTTAAGCGACATATAAGTCATCGGATCGCCGTGAAACCCAATTCAAACGACGCAGAAAAAAACGCTGATTCCAATGATATATATAACTCATTTTCGACCAAAATGTCGCTTAAGTGGTTCTTCCTTTCCACCGTCGATATCATGTAAATATATAGATATGTAAGTATATTTTTATTACTAAACTAATAAAACGAAAGCTTATCTAATATGTGAGAGCGACTAACTAAAAAATAATATTTTGTTTTATTATTTGTACTTCGAATGTTAGAGTTTTTGAAACGTCGACATTTAGTTCAGCTTTCCATAGGGCTAAATTACTTTTAAAGCGGGCCCTGTCTCCTGCTAGAGGAATCAATTGTTTGATTTCTCCATCATCTATTATTCGGAGACATCCTGCATCGACTTTTTCATCTGGAATATATCAAGACATTCTTATCTAACTATAGTAGCCTTATTGTGTAACGCACTTGACATAAAGTTCACTTTGACAAGTAAAATGTTAACTGACGACCGGATAGCCAATAGTGGTTATGAAGCTAGAGGTTTGATGGCTTGACGGGCAAACATTCCTATGATGAATGTTGTCACTTGAGTCTTAAATGGTTTCGTATTTAAGTATGTATTTCTATTTATCTATACATATAAGTAAGTAAGTCTATCCGTTGCTAGCATCCACAGTACAAGCTTAAATAGCAGCCACCTATTAAAAACTTACTAAAACTTATATTAGATATTGTGTTTTGACTTACTTATGAATACGTCTATATAGTCTTCCAGACCCCACTGTTTCAGTAAATCAATCATGTATTCATAATCCGTTGTGTTACTCATCGTGAAATCTGAAAAGTGCAATACAGGTTACTTAGTACGAGTCTGTTTACAGTTTCACATAGCTGCATCAAGGCAATGGTCAGAATGTTTAACAAATTTTGGTTTAAAGAGCATTATTTAAACTTTATTGATACAAGAATTAGCATAGCATAGCTCAGTCGCTTACCTAATAATATACAGCCTTATATTAAAATGTTATTTTATTATGTAAATAAATTATTAATACTTCATGAGTTTCATGACTTAATTATTACCAAACCGCGTTTAGAATAGGATTAGAGGTGACGGCTCTGCCATATGAATACGTCAAAGTTTATATGAGCTGACAGCTATTCCAGGTGCAAAGTCATCGCGGTTGAGTAATATTATTATTATAAAAGAGAAATGGCAGCCTCTAGAGCCTTTGCCAGAGTCAGGGAGCGTATAAAGTAACTACGAAATAAAGAACTCTCGCGAGGTATGCGTACCTATCTCTGTTTGCTCCCGCTGACGCACATATGCGTCACTTAATTTAACCAATAAATAATACAATAAAATACAAAGGTTACACATGCGGTCGCCGGGCCCATTGACAGGGAGGCCCCCTGGCCAAAGATGCCTATGGCGTAGTTTAACGGATTCCTTGATCCTAAACAGATATCTTCGAAAGTATTTCGATCTGATTATGTCAGTAACAAGACTAAGAGAAACTTCGAAAAACTTACCCCGAGATAATGTATTGTATGCTATGCTGCTAATTCGGAACCATGTAGGTACTGTAGCAATTAAGAACTACACCACACTTGAGGAAAGTCACCTTATGTCCTGCCTGTTGCCATTGAGTTATATGTTGCACACAATTCACACAAAATCACTATTTAATCTAAAATTGTAAACACCGCATCAGTGCATGCTCTGTTCCAACAGAAAGGAAAAGAATTGCAAATGGATGGCCGGTCGGCCGGCGCCCGGCGCGTGTAGTGTTGCCAGACAAAGATCGCAATTTCCTAGCCCGTTCTAGCCAAATTCAACATGGGTTGTTTTTACGTATTACTTTATATAAATTAATTATTTTAAACTTTATTGCACAAAACACACACATGTACAAATGGCGAGCTTAATGTCCAAATGGTATTCTCTATCCAGCTAACCATTGGGCTTAAACAGAGATTATAAATGTTATCCCATCAAAAACATTCTGTAAAAAACTAGCCAAGTCTCGATGGAACTGCTTGTTTATCTCTAAAAAGTAATGAAATCTAGACAAAGTCGTACCAAGTCTCAGGCATTCTTATTATTCTTTATTTGCTAATTAAACAAAATTCTGCAACTTGGCAATCACACAACTTTATTGCATTTAATAATAGTAATAATTATTATGGTAACGGCGAGTACTTGCACAGACATAACCTTGTAGCCAGAATTATTCACCAGCAACTTGCTCTGCTTTACGGTCTTGTGGTCTCTATAAGTGCCTTACTATAAGTCTCTATAAGTGCCTTACTATAAGTACACACCTGCGCCAGTTCTCGAAAATGGTCGTGCCACGCTATATTGGGATCGATTTGTCATCACGGACAGGACTATTCTTGCCAATAGGCCTGATATCGTGTTGATAGATCGATCGATACGCCAGGCAGTGCTTGTCGACATCACCATCCCCCATGACGAGAACCTCTTGAAGGCCGAGAAGGACAAAGCCAGCAAGTACCTAGACCTGGCTCACGAGGTAACCGCCATGTGGATTCGACGAACATCGTCCCGATAGTCGTCTCGGCGAACGGTTTGATAGCGAAGAGTCTCGACCGTCACCTAAAGAGACTCTCGCTAGATGGCTGGATCAAGGGTCAGATACAGAAGGCGGTACTCCTGGACACTGCGCGAATAGTCAGGAGGTTCCTGTCTCTGTCTGTGTGTGTGTCTGTGTGTGTGTAAAGGTTTTTATAATGGTTTTATGTTTTATAATACGTATAGTTTTATATTTTACTTTTTATATCATTATTGTAAAAACCTAGCCTAAGATAAAGATTATATAAAGAGATAATAATATTTATTATTATTGCATTTATGGATACCTAAAACTATGTAGTATTGTATAATTTCCAAGTCACAAAATTTTATTTAGTTAGGTGTGTTAGATGGGATTTCACTTCTTTTTGTAGAAACGTGGGCTTATTGAAGAATAATAAGAATGCCTGAGACTTGGCACGACTTTGTCTAGATTTCATTACTTTTTAGAGATAAACAAGCAGCTCTTTCGAGACTTGGCTAGTTATTTACAGAATGTTTTTGATGGAATTTCACTTCTTTTTGTAGAAACGTGGGCTTATTAAAGAATAATAAGAATGTCTGAGACTTGGCACGACTTTTTCTAATAGTTTGGTTGGGCTCTTGTGTTTCTAATCAGGGTCACCAGGTACTACAGATCTTCGATTATCCTAGTTTTTATAGTTTTCCCTTTATGGGGCCATTAAACCCTAACTCTGTACCAAATTTCAGCTCTCTGAGTTTATGGGAAGTACTAGTTCTATTTTAAAAGAAAGAGCTAGAGCCAAATAAAAAATGGATAGCTAAATTAAAAGCTGGAGCAAATTGTAAGGAAAACAGGCAGGACATATTAGAAATAGCGACGAAATTCTATGAGAATCTATATGAAGACAAAGCTCCAAACACATGCGGAAACGTACCGGAAGTAGAAACTCTACATTCAGAGCAGGAACAGTCTCAAAACATACATAATTTCGACGAAATAGAGGTATCACAATTGATAAAGAGCTTGAAACACGATAAAAGCCCCGGAGCGGACGGAATCACAAACGATTTACTTAAAGACAGTATACCACTCTTACTCACACCAATAACAACTCTGTTCAACAAAATACTACTTCAGAAAGTGGTGCCTGAAGAGTGGAAGGAGTCGGAAATAATAATTCTGTATAAAAAAGGCGATCCGGCCGACATTTCAAATTACCGCCCTATTAGTTTGATGTCGAGTCTGTACAAGGTATTTTCTTCTGGAATTCAAAAGAGAATAACTCCCCAAATAGAAAGTTACCTAAATACAACACAAGCGGGTTTCAGGAAAGCTTTCAGTACAATGGATCATATCCACACTGTGGAACAGATAATTGAAAAATACATTGAATTCCGGAAACCATTATCCTTAGCCTTTATAGACTACCAGAAAGCATTCGACTCGATTACCCACTCAGCAATATGGGCAGCCTTAACAGACGCAGGTATTCATCCCATGTACGTAACAATTATTAAAAATATATACACAAACTGCAGGAGCAGAGTGAGGCTGGAGAGCACAGGTAGGGAAATAAAAATAAAAAGAGGAGTCAGACAAGGTGACCCATTATCTCCTACTCTATTTATCACCGTTCTACAATATGTCCTGAAAAAACTTGATTGGTCGGGAAAAGGCATAAATATAGAAAATAACAATCTAACACATCTTTGCTTTGCAGATGACATAATACTTATATCAGAAAGATCAGAAAATTTACAATACATGTTGAATTCTCTCAATGTCAGTAGTAAGAATATCGGCTTAGAGATAAATTTACAAAAAACTAAAATAATGTCAAATGTGGAAAATTGCGATATCTACATAGAAGAAGAAAAAATAGAAAAAGTGCAAGATTTTGTATACCTCGGCAAACAACTTTCATTCAAGCAAATAAATAACTTAGAAGAAATCGATCGTAGAATTAAAAAGACCTGGAATAAGTTTTGGGGAATGAAAGAAATCTTAAAAAAACCATTTCCAACAAAGCTGAAGAAAAAAGTTATAGACTCCTGTCTACTCCCAACACTTACGTATGGTAGCCAGTCTTGGAAGTACACATACAAAAGTAAACAAAAAATCGTCACATGTCAAAGAGCAATTGAAAGAAGCATTTTAAACATAAAATTATTTGATAAAATACGACATGATAGTATAAGAAAAAAGACAAAGTGCATAGATGCTTAGGAATACGCTTTAAGGTCAAAATGGAAGTGGGCCGGGCATGTGGCAAGAATGCAAGAAGAAAAATGGGCTAAAATCGTAACACTATGGACTGGGCCAAAAGGGAAGAGAAGGCCGGGCAGACCAATCGCTCGATGGACGGACGACATTAAAAAAATAGCACAAAACTGGCCGGAATTAGCTCAGGATAGAGATAAATGGCATAAACTGGAGGAGGCCTTTACCCACGAGGGGTCCAAACCCACAGAAATATAGAAAAAATACATAAAAAATTAATATAGGTGCTTACATTAAAAAAAAAAAAAAAAAAAAAAAAAAAAAAAAAAAAAAAAAAAAAAAAAAAAAAAGGTACAAAGCAAATTAAATTGTATATACATAAATTGTAATTTTAAATTGTACTTTTAAAATTGTTATTTTTAAGTTGGTTTTGGAATAAATGGGCTTTTTATTTTATTTACTAGTTCTATTTTTATGATCATGAGTGAGTGTCATAAATGCGAAACTTTGCTTTCGCTTAACTTCGGAACTAAATGACCTAAAGACTTGAAATTTTGGATTTTAAGTATGTGATTATAGCTTACTGGATGACGACAATTTCTGCGTTCTGGTCTTATCCAGAGGTTCTCAAATAGGGGCCTGAAAATGCGGCGAAATGGTTCCAGTAAAAGATCATACGGCAGTGTTTGCTTCGCGCTCGATAAACTTGGGACCTGTGTCACATTTTTTTATCATTACCTAGTTTTTAATATTCTTAAATTCATCAATCTGAATCCCATAAAAACATTCCATGTAAAAAAGAGGCCAAGTCTCGAAACTATTCCACCGTAAAAAGTTGTGAGATATTTCGTAGTATCAAGTCTCAGGCATTCTTATTATTCTTTCAACTTTACTGCATTTACAGATTTTTGCATACATGAAACTATGTAATTGTGTGTGATTTCCAAGTCACAGCTATCCACAATATTCAGCTAGCAAATAAAGAATAATTACATGCATGAGACTCGGTACTACGAAATATCTCACAACTTTTTACGGTGGAAGAGTTTTGAGACTTGGCCTCTTTTTTACATGGAATGTTTTTATGGGATCTCACTTCTTTTTGTAGGTTATTGTGTTATCAATAATATATACAAATTATGAATGCAAATATTTTGTTCCATTCCCAGGGAGTCAGTTATCTGATTCCCTAAAAAGGTGCCTAAATAACCACTTGGTGCATCTCAATTGTTTTTATAGTCGTTGTATTGTAGCCTATCTTATGGCCATTACAATAATACCATTATCTATAAAAACGGCAAAAAAATCATGTCTGTTGTATGGGAACCCCACTCCGACTCGCACTTGGCCGGTTTTTTTGCAACAAAAATACATCATCTGTGAAAATTTCAACTGTCTAGCTATCACGGTTCATGAGATACAGCCTGACGTGACTGACGGACAGCGCAGCGGAGCCTTGGTAATAAATAGGGTCCCGTTTTTACCATTTGGGTGCGGAACCCTATTAAACAGTATCGTAGTGTCCCAAAGTCCCAACTTCCCCTACCCCTCTTAGTATTTACACTATCTACCTATTATCAAATGGCAGGATAGTAAATGGGTGATATTCTCCTACTATTATTATTTATTTAAATCTGGCAACACTATAGCGTCTCATCAATTTTAACAGAATAATGTTCAAACAACAAGTTGTCACTTGCCTTATTGAATTGACAAGATAAAAGTAGGTAAATTTTTTGAAGCGTCGTCACGTGACCAGTATCATGTTGGATTAACAAGTTTGTCACGCTTAGCTTATTCGTTCAACAAGATAGAGGTACCTATAGGTTGCGTCGTCAACTTGCAAAGCAAGATGTGGTTTTTATTTTTTATTTCTTTTATTATCTGTGTTGTGTTTGTCACGAATAAATGTTTTGATTTAGATTGTTTTCAATAATAAAGCTTACTAAAATCAAGTTTTCTTGTTTTATTATATGCCTAATAACAATAAATATATAACTTAACTTTTAAGAGCTACAAATAGTATGAATGGTTTATTTATTATCAGATAAATATCATATGTTTATTCGGTAAATATTCGGCAGTTTTACCGAATAATTCGGCCGAATACCGAACATTGAAAAACATGCCGAATATGCCGAATACCGAATAATTACCGAATATTCGGCGCATCTCTACTTTTAACATCTTCCATTATTTCTTCATAGTTGTGCTAAAGGGGATGGATTCAGCACACATTTACTTTAGATGATTATTGACAGAATCTATATGATCCGTAATGAGCTTATACTCATGCCTTAGTCAACGATAACCCAGTGGTATTACAATGATCTGCTTCGCTTATTAAATATCAATATTGAAATGAAGTTATGAAAACCAGAGGTTTATTCTGTATGGTATGAAAGTGTTCATCCTTACCTTAGCTGAGCTTCACACAGACATAAGGGACGGAGACGTCCAGAGTTCCAGGTGCACACCGCAGGTGAGTACACAGCACAGGTACATCACAGCAAGACCTGTTTAAAGATTGGTCAAATTGATTCTAAGTGAATCACTAGGTATTCCTAGGTTAATTTATAAAGGTTTTTATTATCTTTCAGTGGTCTAAACATGACCATTATATAGGCTCAAATGGGCAGGGCTAGAAATGGTAGTCAATATAGCTATACTCTATCTTATTAATCGTTCATAAACCTTACCAAACACTTATGGCAGGAACAATCCATACCATGAATGTTCTTTGTCTGATTGCCCTATACCATGGTATATCAATCTTATTATTATTATTATTACTGGAGGCCCAACACCCATAAACTTGTTGGTAGGTCAGCAACTGGAATAACCGTGGCATGTTCTTACGGACATCCAAAGCTACCTAAACTCGTGCCTCAGCAGTCAAGCTTATGAATGTCATGCGCATCGTTCTTGCATGTTAATATGCCTCCGTTGGGTGCATACGAGAATTGTATACATGGCCTTTATACATGCTGCCTTGCATGCCTGATAAAACAGGTTATTAGAGCAAGCACATAGTGACAATTTATAACACCAGACTAGCTTTATATGCAGAAATTGTGCATTCAATATATTAATTTCATACATGATTATTTCTAATACTTAGCTTGCTTTACAGATGGAAAACTGGAGATCTCAATCCACTGAATCTAGTTTAATACTTATAAATTATCAAAGCAAAATTATATGTTCACACCGCCATTTATATTTAACGTCAAGAGAGCGTCACTTACCCATCGACAATCTGTCCTTTCTTCTCATAGTTTAGTTTCCGGTTTTAGTGTTGCTATATACAATATTTACAATGATCGCGTGTTTCGCGACAATAGTCTGGTTTTATAAAATTATGAGTTGCGCCTGAGTCTACAACAAATACAATTGAACTCCTCCTCCCTCTCCTTGCTGAGTATCATTCTGCGCAGATAACGCAATAAATGCAGACTATTGATCATGAATTTGATCTTCATAGTTTGCTGACGCCCTCTCATACTTCTGCCTCTAAAATACCGGCCTCTGGACCTGCTCCTGCCACGACTTCTACCTCGGCTTTGCATGTTATTCTGTCTCTCATTGTATTTGCACTCATAAGATATATGTCCCTGTTGTCCACTTTTGTAGCAGGATATAAAACTAGATTCCATTTTGGGTACAATCTGTTTATTTTCTTCTCCCTTTAATTTCAATTCCGCATCCAATAATCTTGACTTGATGAACTCTATGTCTAATTCCTTGTTGTCACTCATAGTTTCCAATGTTGTTATTACTGTTTCGTTTTCACAGGGTAGAGTTAGAAATAGATGACATTGCGTGCGTTTCTAGTTCAGCGATCATTGTGTCAAATTTTAGGAAATGATCCTGCAATTTGTCGGTTGTGAAACATTTTAATGCTAGTAATCTTTTTCTAAGCTATAGCTTGTTGAACACGCTTTTCCTTTAAATATTTTGTCGAGTTGTTCGATTATCTCGGCCGCAGTCGAGCATTTCTTTGCGTATTCTAAATATCTGTCCGACAAACACTGAACTATAACTGACCGCGCTTTTGCGTCATCTTCCTTTTTGCACTTATTTTCTGGTACCAACGGCAACGTATCGTCCAAACCTTTGTCTTCAATCATAATCTTCACTCTAAACTTCCAATTCGAGAAGCCGACTCCGGCACATAATTTTGGGAACATACAAGAATTACTCGCCATCTTTCTTGTTGAACTGATCAACCACGCTCTGCTGTTGTTTTATTAGGTTTCAGGTATTGCTTGAGGTCCACATAAACACCATTTTATATAAGAAAGCTTTATTTTACGGGAATCTGTATGCAAGGAGGAATTTTGTTTTTCGGTGACAAACCACAGATAATCATATAAAACCACCCTTGTGTAATAGAATAAAACTGACCCGTCTCATAAAACAACCTATCAACGCCATCCAGTGACCATCGTTCACTAGGAGATGAGCATCGCTGTAACAGTTTTCCATAGGCTGAGGTCCTTTGTTGGCGGCCAGAATATCTCCGTCTTTTTTTGTGTCAGCCATTTTATCTACGACGATTGCCACGCTATGAGGCGCACATAAGTGCTCTTCCCGAAGGCCATTCTAAAAGTTATCGTTTATTCAAACGATACATCTTCTCGGATAGCGCAGGGTCGCCTGGAGAGTATGCTATCGCTAGTTCATACGACATTTGGAGCGCAAATCTTAGCTTCGCTTCCATCTTGGCGGATATTTAGTCCCCAAACCGTTCCGAATAGGATAACACCTCACATGGGAGGTCACAAATTCCAGTCCGAGGGGTAATTGTCTTCTACTATTTGGACAACTTGGGTAAAGAAGTCTTCTTAAACTTGCGGGACTCTGTGACACAACTCTTGCATGGTTGTCGTGTTTGTGGACGCCATCGTCAGAAAAAACAGCAAAGCTTTCAGCATGTAAATGTTTTTGGATAGTGGAGCAAGACCCAGTAATAGGACCATACTGATTTTTAATCGTCCAATACGTTTTTCTGAAGTCGATTTTGTAACATGTCGTTAAGGTGATTTCTCAATCAGGTTCTGAAATATTGATACTCAGCTCTGCGTTTCGATTGCAAGTTGTAAAAAATGCTGGATATTGTTTCAAACAGCAAATGCTTAACACAACATGCAGTCTAAGGCGGCCAACCCTCAGCTGTATGCAAGGGTCCCAGGAAGCGATTCCTGGCATAAACCCTCATAGCGCGCCAAGTTCTAGGACTCGGGTTGACTATGGCGTTTTCACACAACATATCTCACAAGTTGATCAGGCTCGTCAGACATGATCGCAACCCCCAGGAAGCCGATTCCTGGCAGAAGGCTACGGTTTCACGTGCTTTGGTGAGTTTACCCCCTCAGGGTATGGGTATCCATACCTACCGACCGCATAGATACAGAAAACCCAGTTTTCATTTTCAAATTCAACAATACACACACAGAGGGTGGCCAATTCCAATGTGCATGGTTTACACGTTGGGGTTGTCCGGTCGTCAACTTCCCGATGGAGTTGAAGTCAGAAATTTTATTTATATGAACAAACGTTAAAAACTTCTATAGCGCGATTCAGACCCGGCTATATTATTGGATAATACGTATAACGTACTCAGACGTCATGCCTTTCAGTAACATTAGTAATATAGACTTTAAATGATACAGTATAAAACAAAGTTTGATAGGTTCCCTTATTAAATTTTGTATTATAAATTGAAGCTAACGTATGTGCCAAATTTGTTTGTTACATATCAGGAATTAATTATAAAGAAATAAGATTCACATTAGAATATAATACTCGGACTATATTGCATTTTTGATCAGCTTACACTGAACCGCGTAATTGCAAGCATTCCGTTTGAAATTTGAGTCACTACCTGTTTGCCATTGCATAATGTTTATCGAGCAAGCGCATATGTGTTATGACCACTCCTTAACTGGTTGCTACAGCTTTTCCAGCGCCTGGACAGCTTCGCGCAGCGGGTCATAAAAACCTTGCCGAAGATTTACATTTGATCCACTGATGGTGGGTAAATTGATGATCCGTGAGATGAAAGTGTCTAACAATAACCGGTTGTTTTGATACCTGGCTTGCAATAAGTTTATAGCGACTGAATAGCTTGGCCCATCCATTGGTAAATGGGAAATTTTTGAAAGAGCTTCTCCTTGCAATGATGCTCGCAAATAATAGTGTTTCTCTGCTTCAGAGATATCCCTCGCTTTAACTAATGACATAAATAAGTCATGATATGACAACCACTGACTTAAATCTCCACTGAAACAAGGCAATTGTACAGGTGGTAAAGTAACCTTACCTGGGGTAACTTGAGTTGACGCTGAGGGGGGGGGGGGGGGTTCAAGTGTGGCCTCCTCCAGTTGAAGGAGAAGTGTTCACTTCACTGAATTGCTCCTGATATTGTAAGCTTTCCGCTTCAGTAAGGTCACCTTCGCTTGCCACTGTTACCTCATATGTTGTGACGAGTGTCGCGTAGACGGTCTCAAAATGCCGCTTAGCGACAGTGGCAGCTATTGTTCTCACTTCTGGTAACCACCGTGCTAGCGTAATCCGTTGACTAACCTTTGGCTTTCACTGAATTTAATAATAAGTGAATATGCTCATAATAACAAGCTGCTTGTCTCAGCAACGTTTTCTCACAATTATTTGTTTAAATTCTAATTACTATCATATGAAATGATTATTTATTTGAATACAAAATCACATTGACAGGTGACTGGTGTTTTATTTGAGTGTGACAGATGTCACTTGGCATAGACTAAATACTAACTTATTGTCCAATATGGCCGTCGAACAATTTGACAAACTTCCGAATAATCGGATGACTGATCTACGTGACGTCACTATGACGTGATTCCGTAGAACGCTTAGTACGTAATGAAATTAAAATGGCCGACTAAAATTTCTCACAAATTATGCCAACAATGCACTTCGCACTGAGTTTATGTTGAATACACTGATTTTAATTGTTCCGTAATGACTATTTGCGTGACGAACCGATACGTGACGTCCCACGCCTCCGTTGACCCTCCGACCGCGCGCTGCGCTGCGGTCCTGTAGGTTAGACGGCGCTTCGCTGTCTTTCCACTTCTTGATTTTTGTTATCGTGCAAATTCTTTCCCCTCATGTGGTCATCAAAAATGTTGTCTCAATTCATTGACCCTGTAGGATACTTCACCCTGGTAGTGATACTGGTAGTAACATGCCGAATATGCCGAATACCGAATAATTACCGAATATTCGGCGCATCTCTACTTTTAACATCTTCCATTATTTCTTCATAGTCTGATTTTATAAAATTATGAGTTGCGCCTGAGTCTACAACAAATACAATTGAACTCCTCCTCCCTCTCCTTGCTGAGTATCATTCTGCGCAGATAACGCAATAAATGCAGACTATTGATCATGAATTTGATCTTCATAGTTTGCTGACGTCCCTCTCATACTTCTGCCTCTAAAATACCGGCCTCTGGACCTGCTCCTGCCACGACTTCTACCTCGGCTTTGCATGTTATTCTGTCTCTCATTGTATTTGCACTCATAAGATATATGTCCCTGTTGTCCACTTTTGTAGCAGGATATAAAACTAGATTCCATTTTGGGTACAATCTGTTTATTTTCTTCTCCCTTTAAATTCAATTCCGCATCCAATCTTGACTTGATGAACTCTTTGTCCAATTCCTTGTTGTCACTCATAGTTTCCAATGTTGTTATTACTGTTTCGTTTTCACAGGGTAGAGTTAGAAATAGGTGACATTGCGTGCGTTTCTAGTTCAGCGATCATTGTGTCAAATTTTAGGAAATGATCCTGCAATTTGTCGGTTGTGAAACATTTTAATGCTAGTAATCTTTTTCTAAGCTATAGCTTGTTGAACACGCTTTTCCTTTAAATATTTTGTCGAGTTGTTCGATTATCTCGGCCGCAGTCGAGCATTTCTTTGCGTATTCTAAATATCTGTCCGACAAACACTGAACTATAACTGACCGCGCTTTTGCGTCATCTTCCTTTTTGCACTTATTTTCTGGTACCAACGGCAACGTATCGTCCAAACCTTTTTCTTCAATCATAATCTTCACTCTAAACTTCCAATTCGAGAAGCCGACTCCGGCACATAATTTTGGGAACATACAAGAATTACTCGCCTATATCTTTCTTGTTGAACTGATCAACCACGCTCTGCTGTTGTTTTATTAGGTTTCAGGTATTGCTTGAGGTCCACATAAACACCATTTTATATAAGAAAGCTTTATTTTACGGGAATCTGTATGCAAGGAGGAATTTTGTTTTTCGGTGACAAACCACAGATAATCATATAAAACCACCCTTGTGTAATAGAATAAAACTGACCCGTCTCATAAAACAACCTATCAACGCCATCCAGTGACCATCGTTCACTAGGAGATGAGCATCGCTGTAACAGTTTTCCATAGGCTGAGGTCCTTTGTTGGCGACCAGAATATCTCCGTCTTTTTTTGTGTCAGCCATTTTATCTACGACGATTGCCACGCTATGAGGCGCACATAAGTGCTCTTCCCGAAGGCCATTCTAAAAGTTTATCGTTTATTCAAACGATACATCTTCTCGGATAGCGCAGGGTCGCCTGGAGAGTATGCTATCGCTAGTTCATACATTTGGAGCGCAAATCTTAGCTTCGCTTCCATCTTGGCGGATATTTAGTCCCCAAACCGTTCCGAATAGGATAACACCTCACATGGGAGGTCACAAATTCCAGTCCGAGGGGTAATTGTCTTCTACTATTTGGACAACTTGGGTAAAGAAGTCTTCTTAAACTTGCGGGACTCTGTGACACAACTCTTTCATGGTTGTCGTGTTTGTGGACGCCATCGTCAGAAAAAACAGCAAAGCTTTCAGCATGTAAATGTTTTTGGATAGTGGAGCAAGACCCAGTAATAGGACCAATAGGTCAGTAGGTGATTATTGGGAGTTTTAACTCACTTCGTTCGTTTCAACTCCCATTAATCATGATTATGAGGTAATATCACTTTCAGGTTATCCATGATTTTGAACGCTCAATCGGGTTTTCATTTTATCCATGATTTAAAACATACAATCACTTATAGCCAAAGATTACATTGAACATAATATTACTGATTTTTAATCGTCCAATACGTTTTTCTGAAGTCGATTTTGTAACATGTCGTTAGGGTGATTTCTCAATCAGGTTCTGAAATATTGATACTCAGCTCTGCGTTTCGATTGCAAGTTGTAAAAAATGCTGGATATTGTTTCAAACAGCAAATGCTTAACACAACATGCAGTCTAAGGCGGCCAACCCACAGCTGTATGCAAGGGTCCCAGGAAGCCGATTCCTGGCATAAACCCTCATAGCGCGCCAAGTTCTAGGACTCGGGTTGACTATGGCGTTTTCACACAACATATCTCACAAGTTGATCAGGCTCGTCAGACATGATCGCAACCCCCAGGAAGCCGATTCCTGGCAGAAGGCTACGGTTTCACGTGCTTTGGTGAGTTTACCCCCTCAGGGTATGGTATGGGTATCCATACCTACCGACCGCATAGATACAGAAAACCCAGTTTTCATTTTCAAATTCAACAATACACACACAGAGGGTGGCCAATTCCAATGTGCATGGTTAACACGTTGGGGTTGTCCGGTCGTCAACTTCCCGATGGAGTTGAAGTCAGAAATTTTATTTATATGAACAAACGTTAAAAACTTCTATAGCGCGATTCAGACCCGGCTATATTATTGGATAATACGTATAACGTACTCAGACGTCATGCCTTTCAGTAACATTAGTAATATAGACTTTAAATGATACAGTATAAAACAAAGTTTGATAGGTTCCCTTATTAAATTTTGTATTATAAATTGAAGCTAACGTATGTGCCAAATTTGTTTGTTACATATCAGGAATTAATTATAAAGAAATAAGATTCACATTAGAATATAATACTCGGGACTATATTGCATTTTTGATCAGCTTACACTGAACCGCGTAATTGCAAGCATTCCGTTTGAAATTTGAGTCACTACCTGTTTGCCATTGCATAATGTTTATCGAGCAAGCGCATATGTGTTATGTTATCATTTATAAATGATGTACCAACCCAAATTTATATTACTATAAAGTACTGCCTAAACGAAATAATACGGGGCACTCATATGTTGTGTATGTATGTTTATATATAGAGCTATTTATGTACGTGTATTGATATAATTATTTTGATTTTTGGCTTATTATAATCTCTGCACCACCTACTACATAATCTAGTTTTATCTCTTTCTCCGATACCCAAAGGTTGTCTGGATGAGATCGCTCTTCAGCGATAAGACCGCCTGTTGTCTACCTCTACCTACATGTTATTGTATTGTTTCTCTTTTTAACTGCTTTGTTTGTGTGAGGTGTGCAATAAAGAGTATTTGTATTGTATTGTATTGTATTGTTTTCGACGTAAAACATGTATAGCACTTGTACTTTATATGTAGATAAAAATAGATTATACCTATTTGGTTCATGAATTCTACTTAGTTTATGACTTTACAGGGACCTCAGTATGCTCAAAAACTATATGATGAATGGTAAAAATAGCATTACGCTAGCATGATTAGATGAGAGGAATGGTGTATAACAACAACAAATTTAGGTATCACTAGATTAATTTATTTAATAGTTACATTGTTTAGCACTGTAATATTCCAAAATATAACGGAATTTCTTGAGAGGGATTCAGCAGTGCTTCTTGATATTTTAAATAAGCATCAACGTCTTGGGAGTAATTGAACGAATCATCTGTTTTTTCACTACGTTGCGAATAAAACGGAGTGATTTCATTAACTTCAGCAGCGGAGTTAACGGGTTGTGAACTCTGGAAAATAAACTTGAATTATTTATATGTTTAAGAACTTTATTTCTCATAAGAAAATTTCATTTCACTTGATGAGTAAATGACTTTATATTAAATGGTATAAACATACTAGAGCACTAACATCATACATCCATACATACTTTCACGCCTTTATCCCTAAAAGGGGTAGGCAGAGCACATGAAACTTGTGTTCCAGTGCCACTTTAGCATAAAAAGTAACATCATAAAACTTTCAAAAAACGATAATAAGATATGAAAATGTTTTAAGAACTCACCATTCTGATTTCAAACATTGAATAAGAAATTTATTGAAACTTATAATGCGTCCCGCTTGAAATCGCGTATATAATATTATGTACTTATTTTCAGTCTTTAATTACATACAATAATTACATGACTTAAGTTATTCTATTTAGTACAATCAGCCTTTCCATAAAGACCAATCGACTAATTTAAGATCAGGTTGATTACACACTGATCTCCCAAATATACTGGTCATCGTCAATTATCAGACGATTATAAAATCTTGCGAATGTTTCGAGAGGTAGAAGACCAGCCGGCAGTCTTTCTGATAACATTTTACCCCTGCTGAAGCGGCTGTGGATGTGGCAGCATGTCTCGTGCTATGAGCGCTGATCGTTGCCACGTCCACACCACTCTCTGCCAGAACCTGTTTTATCCACCTGCTTATTGACTGTGCTGTCGCGTCTGGTGAGGATGCTTCACAGTCATTAAGAGGCGTTCAGAGTTCGGGGGTTTTTTATCACTCGTTATTGGCAGATAGTCTCTGAGAACCGTAGCTGCACAAATATTTGTTCTCTCTTCAAAATAAGGAAGGAACAAGATTCGCTGCTCCCTGGCGGCAGCAGAGGTCTTGATTATGTCCGATATAATAATTTTCACGCCACTGGGGTAAAAGTGAATATTATGGATTTTAATTATTGATGGCGTTTGCACGCGGTGAGCCGTAGGTACATAAGGCTAACAATACTACTAGCTTTTTATATAATTTTCTCCAAAGAGACGGTCGTATTAGGATACCATTCTGCAATATGATCCAGTACTATTTTCGGATCCCGTGTGTGTGTATATTTTGGAAAACTAGGAGTCATCTTATAAACGCCTTTTTAAAAGACTCTTTATTTGTTCGTCTTTCTTAATGTTATTCCTGAGGAACAGGGACAACGCTGACCTGTTACTGTTAATTGAACCATAAGACGCACCCTGGTTAGACTGATCAGTTAATAATCTTAAAACCAGGCTGATCAAACTATCAAGAACGTCTTTAACAAGGTGTGTGTGTAAAAAAAATCCACCATAATCTTAATGTATTGTAATTTTTACTTATAAACATTATATTGTAGAATGGTATTTTAATTTTGATATGGAGGACAACATCAATTTCCATGCGGTCGCAGTAATACCGCGCCTCTGGTAAGCTAGCCTGATAGCACCGCTGCACCCAGGACAAGGTGTTTCAGAAACTGACTTCAGGTTCTGTAATCAGAGCATACCAAATGTTCATCTGGATTCATATATGTGATGTCAGATTGTATCAAAGACATTAATAAAGGGTACCACGCTTGAGATGCTCATACGGGTAATACCAGAATTCCCGTAGCTTTGTCGTGAGATTTTAATATGACAGAGAACGATGGGAAGCAATCGAAGAAATCTCGGCTCCAGTTCAGAGTGAATGCGTGTACTGCTATAGCACCTGGATCTTTTCGCCATGAGACGTAAGTTTGACATTTGACGTTGGCGCGAGAAGCGAAAAGGTCAATATCTGGGTGTCCGAATTTATGTATTACCCGTCAAAAAGAGTAATTGTACAGCTCCCATTCAGTACCTGGATTAAGCTTTCGCGATTCCCTGACGCTTCAATATTGTCTTTCGTATTAATATATACGACGCAAAAATCCAGATATTTCGTTCCTCGCACCACTGCCATATTTATTTGTCTGAAAAGATCCTCCTCCTCCTCCTCCAAGAACTAGACGCCACACATCCGGTTTACGTAACTGATCGCAGTCGTATTGACTATACGAAGTAGTATAGATCAGTTGTGTCGGTCCTGTGCGAAATATTTAAGACCTACAGCTAGTAGTTCTAATTGGTTTATAAGAAACTTTCTTCTGATTTCCTGGCAGTTCAAGAGTTATTAGCAAAAACTTGTGATTTGTAAAATCCGGTGCGAGAAGCATCAGAGAAAATCTCGAGTGTATATTCGAGGGGCATAAGTAAAAAAGAATAAGAGGATATCTGTTTTTTCCACAATACCCTTTAATATTACTTCCGGTAATTTAATTTTGTTATTACAATTTGAATCCCGATGTAAAGCTAATAATTTTTGTGTTTCTAAAATTCTGATTGTTTAATTTTTATTCTAACCCATAGTTGACCACTGGACAGGTGACAATAAGAAGTCCTATAAGTTGAGAGAACTCTCGGATGGTGCAAATGGGTAAGTAATGACAAAAATGTGTTAACCATCACGGCGATTTATTCGCGCTTTTCGGTGGTTAAGGACAATGCCTTGTGCACCAAATCAAACATAGATCCTAATTATCGGCAAACCTGCTGAGGTTCCAACAAACGCTTTCGAGTGTTTATTACGAACCCTAAGCATTTTAGCAAGTTAACCGGTTGTAGAACATAGTGTAAACATTCTTTGCAATAGTCCCCAATGCAAAGAATATCGTCCAGCAAGAAAACTTGGGTTTACCCTTGAAATCTCGACAAACTTTTAATCGAATTTCAGTTCAAAGTCAACGTTTCGCGTATTTTCATTTGATCGAATATTCTTTACATCGAACAATTAAATGATGTATTTTTAAAACACCGATTTTTAATGTGTATAATTTTTATTTAGTAAATACTTTATGTCACAGATCTTTATTTAATACTTTATTATCTAATATTTTATTGTTTATTGTAAACTTTACATGTTTGAAAATCATTTAAGTATTTATTACTTCAATTAATTATTAGAGAAACTAAACGCAATGCGCTCGTAGACGGATGTGGGTAGATATTGGTGTTTTATGTATGTACCCTGTTGTTTATGCTGCGAATTAGATGTCTTTGTCATCCGAGTATATCTAGTTGTACAATTAGTATTTGCTTATTGATAAATATATTGTTGTGAAAAATGAGTGATACTTTACTTTTTTTAAATAATACATATTACTCATAACTATACAATTTTTTGATTAACTTGCCCGTTTAAAAAAAAGTATACTAATAAAAAAGTCGGTTCTGGCGCTTCGCCGGCCGCTGCCGCGGCACGCTCGCTCCGCTCGCTCGGCTCGCGCGCTGTAGGGTCGCAGTTCTACCTAACACTCCTCCTCGCTTCGCTCGTCGTCGTACCTAACTGAGACCTGCCTTAATGTCACTTTGCGTGTGTGTCATTCTGCGTAAGTTTCACTTATATGTTTTTTTTCTTTATTGGGTTTGTATATCCTTAAAATATGTAATCTAGTATAAAATTGAATAGTTATAAAATGATATATCGAATAAATAAAAAGCGATATTTTGTAGTACTGCCTTTTATATAGTTGGTTAAAAAAGATTTTAAGCATTTAATATTCCTTGTACAGTTGCTCTAATTATTGTTTTAATATATAATGAATAGTCGATGAAGCCATAATACTACAAGAGATTATATGTATACTGAATATTCTATGAATCGTTTTCGATGAAATGAAATTCGATGAAAAGTTTGTCGAGATTTCAGGGGGCACCCAGAAAACTTGACTTCTCAAGTTCTCAGGTATGTAAAGCTGTGAACTCATATGTTAGTAAGAAATGAGTTGTCATCTTCAAAATGGAAGCGTAGGTATTTCCTACTATCAGCCGCGATTGGGGTTAATTAGTATAAGCTTCTTTTAAATCCACTGTGCATGTACCCGTGGTTTGGAATAAGCTTAGCCGAATTTCGGTGATCTTCCATTTTGAAGTGCTCTTTAGGAATAAATTTGTTTACTTTCTGTAAATTTAAAATGAAGCGTTTGCATTCAATTTTGGTGCCAGGAAGGTCCTCGAAATTAATTGGTCTCGAAATCACAACGGAGTGCAAAGTGTAATTGCACACCTACCTGCAATACATTTTGGATGGCCACGTACATTATCGGCTTTTTCTGTAGGTGAGTAGGTGACCAGTTTATTTGAGGCACAAATCCTGGACAACCTGTTTTTCGAAAGATATAGAATATCCGTTCTTTAACCAGTTTAAAATAACCTCGTTTGATGGTATTTTACGCCAACAATTATAAAAGAGTGTTATTTTACCAGCCTGCTGTACTTGAATCATTGCTGTGTCGTGGCACGAGGCCCTGGCCCGCTGGCCTGGACAATGGGTCCGGAGTTTGCTTACGGGTCACCGCTGGCTTCCTCTGCCCTCCACGCCCCCCCTTCCTGTTCGACGGGTACCGCGAAGGGCCTGACCAGTTTCCCTGGTACTGGTAGTTACGCGGTGGCGTAGGAGTCGAGGTTGACGGTATAGCCGTATTTTTAGGAGCGAGAACAGACTTCTTTATCTGTAGACCCTGTTTTTAATGACTTTTGAGGCCTTGATCTTCTCCGGGAGTTTACTTCCGAACAACATCTCATTCCTTTCCGTATCTTGAATAATATTCAAGAAGGGTTTTGCCATGCAAGGTGTTATTAGTTTTGTGCGAACTTGGGTCTCACAAAAGTGTAGGTCCGATAAAATGCGACAACTGCCGCTCAATAACTTGATAATTTTGACTTTGTCATCAGTCGTCAGTAGCGATCTTCTTATAGCGATATCGTGCCTATTCCGCGATTGCTGCGGATATTTCCGGATTTAATGTTGGGGCTAGCAACAAAGTGCAGTTTTCAGGGATAAGATACTCAGTTCTTTACCATCGTGTATTGTGCATCCTTCGTCGTAGCCATAGGGATGCCAAATTGCTGTGAATTCTTTCCCCAAATTTGGGCGATTCATCCGTAGCTTCTCCTAATGCCGAAAGAAGCTCTGGGTCTAAATCCGGTACTTGTACTATTTCTGGAGTCAACGCTAAGCCTGTTGGAGCTGGCGCTGGGGATAGGTCCCTCGCAGAGCCTTCCGCTGGACGCAGTGTTGCCAGAAGGTAACTTTTGTAACCTTTTAGGTTACTTTTAGCTCGGTCAGGTTACTGCCGGGTTACCCAGCCCAAAAGGTTACTTTTAGGTTACTTTAGAACTCTTTGTTTATTTTCAAATATTAATTTAAGCGCTGTTGAATAAATGTATCCGGCTGACGCTTTTACTACGTAAAACGGAACGTGCGTTTGACGTTAAAATAGCTCAGCTACCGCACGTTCCTATCGTGCCGTCTCTTTCACTCATATGATGTAATACAGAAGAGTGAAAGGGACTTCAGTGTAGCAACAGTCATTCGATTCGGGGCTATATTCGCTCCGGCTGGAGGGGTAATTAATTAATTCCGATCGGAAATCGGAAGGAAATGCAATTCGAACTACATGCACGCGCTCACTCTTTTGATATGGGAGTAAAAGAGATGACACGCAAACGAGCTTCCGATTGTAATTTTTGATAGCTTAGTTAGTATGCAAGCATCTATACTTCTATCTAGCTATTTATCTATATCTAATCTATTCATTTTGTTCACTTCACTAGAAATTAGAATAGAAAAATTGCAAGTTGCAAACAAAGTTGTTCGGTATTATTTTCGTTTGGTTTTTAAAGTATTAAACACTGTTTCATCTTGATTCTTCAGCGGTTAGTTAGTAGTTTGAATATTGTTTTACCTGAACTGAGTGATTTTAGTGATAATTTGATTGGCTGTATCAGAGAGAAGTCAGGTCAGTGAATCCCTATTTCGTTTTCTAAAAATGGATGAAAATACGACTAGGTAGACTAGGTATTAAGAGTCCGCAGTAAGCTCGGCCGAATTTCACCTTCCCATACAAACGGGAGTTTCGTTCTCATATTAAAACTAAGTGTTGGATTGTAACGAAACTTTGCATGGACAATGACATGAGGTATATCCATGTCTGTAATTAGTTTATGTAGCTTCAGATACCATCGTAAAAAAATACAGCGAATTTAAGTTTTTCATACAAAACTTGTTTTTGCTGTATTTTGTTTGTTTTATAAACTGGAACCATATAGAGAGCGTAACTACGTTTGTATAGAGAATCGAGCTTACTGCGGACTCTTAATCTAACTTCGATGTGCCTATTATACCTACTATATTTTTTAATTAAAGTTGCGTACAATGCAAACAGCGTTACATTAACGAAATACTAAAGAATTTTGTACACAACATACCTATCCTATCGTCGATCGAGTTTATCTTCAGTTATAATAATCAGACAATCAGTGTGATATTTTCCAACACCAACGCTGGATTACGGCTAAAAAGTGCAAATTTAAAAATGGTTATGAAACTTCAATGTTTGTTTAATTTTTCTTTAATGCATGAAGTGGCAGCTTTAATACAATATTCTAAGATGATTCCAGATTCAAGAATCACAAAAATGTCCATCTGCATGAAAATATATAAAATTATTACACATTCATTATATTTTTTGTATTATTCGTCTACATTGTTATAAAACAAGTATAAATTATCCAAAATAACAAAAAAGATTATAATATATTGATAATATTTTGTTAAGTATGAATTATTTCCAAAAATGCATATTATCCATACGAACCAGGGCATTACGTGATTTTAATGGCGTTTGCTGCACTCCTTACCCGTGGTACTACTCGTGGTACTACTAGTAGTACCACGGGGATTATTTTTTGCCCGTAGTACTACTATCCTGTCTAGTAGTACCACGGGAGATTTTTCATTACCCCTGGTCCTACTTATTTTTTATCAATTATTGGTCACGGTGAACTAGCTCCACAAGTCCGTGCCCCACATATGGGTCACACTAACAAACAACCAGGTACGCTGTCAGATTTGCTGAATGAACATATAATATAATAAAAATACATATTCGTATTCTCGAAAAATATTGGACACGCATTTTTTGACAAAGATAAAGAACATTATATACATATTTCATACAGGGCTACAGAACTTACTGAAGGCATCCTGCTAGGAAATAAAACAACTAAACTCACTGAAACAGAAAATATATCAACGCAGTTTTTCAAGTGCGAGCTCCAATGATATTTCTTGATTTAATAGCTGCATTTGAATGTGTCTAATAACGTCATCGCATTTAATATATTTAGACCTTCTTTTAATACTCAACTTACATTCAAATTCTGAAATTGATTCGCTTCTTAAGGTGTGTAGTAATCTAGTTAGCGTCACTGTGCTCTTTTTCAAAATTTTATTAATTTTGGAGTGCCACGATTCAACGACGTTGTTAGTTTTATGGCGTTTGCCAAACACACTTATTATTCCCATCATTTTATCTTTCATCCATGTCCTTTCGACGTATTTGATAAACTTCTTCATTTGATAGATCTCACTCTCAGATTTTATGTGTATGAATCCTTCCAAAATTTGATCTGCAGGTATAAGTGGCAAAGCTGTTACTAATGAAACAATGCGATTTTCGGGCTTGTTAACACATTTCAATGCTTTCGCGTTTTTCCACATACATCTATGCCAATGGTAGTAATAGCCAATTATTTGAACTTGTGGAAACCTCGTTATAATTGCATTTATTGTTGCAATCTCAAAGTCGCAGTGAAAGTATCTTGGATTAAAAGTTGGGAGTTGAGATTTTATTAAATCAAATCAACTTTGTTTTTTGTTCATTAAAAGTGCAAAAATTAATGGCACGACTTTAGTTGTTTCAGCGTCACTCCCTGCATCTCCGTGTATGCTATACAACTGACTAAATGGAGGTGGACAAGCATCAAAAGTTGCATCCCCAAAAAATTCTGTAAACTCAGGAATCCTCTTTCTAGCCCCCTGAGAACAGAATATTAATATGCGATTCCCATCATAATAAAAATCAGCAAGTATAAATGAATAGTTATCAACTGGAACGTGTACATCTTCGACGTTTTTAAATACAGTTTTTTGAACATTTGCTAATCTATTACGCATATCGTACAAAGAATGTTGCACACTTGCAAACGCTGGCACATTTGCCACCAGGTTTAAAAAGTCATCATTAACTTTTTTAAAGGCTTTTTTATAGAGTTTTGGTATTGGTTGGTTAGATTCTGTTACCTTTGTCTTTAAGTTTGAAATAGTTAAAGCGATTTGATTCTTACCAAAATCTGATTGACATTGATTATGTGGTTTCTGCTGCAAGATGTCTTTATCCTGAAATATAGTTAAACTTTAATTTAGCATTAAGAAACACAAACTGAATATCCTGAACTGAATTCATAACCATAACGTATAAAATTATTTAAAGAAAATAAAAGGTTAATACATTTATGGTTATGCTACCCGTACACTTAAGTTTTTTGAACAACGAGCATCTCCATATTTCTGAACCATTTGTTTATGATTTCAATTTATAATATTGATAGCCTCCAGAAAGGAGCACGGTACCCCCTTTTCTAGATATAAAGGAAAATTCTGATTCCGACGTATCACACATGATAAAACAGTTAAGACTAGATAATCCGGAAAATAAACTCGTTAACTGAAATAGATAATAATCCTACAAGACCTTTAAACTCTGTTATCTCAATTATATAATGCTTGGATTTTAAAGAACTCACATGGAGATCTATTTTAATGACGTTAACTGACAGTACACAACTATTGGATTAAAACTTTTTAAACTAACCAGTACATATTTGAAAAAAGGTTCTACAACACTCGTTTATTCTAGCATGAGCACACCGTGACCAATAATTGATAAAAAATAAGTAGGACCAGGGGTAATGAAAAATCTCCCGTGGTACTACTAGACAGGATAGTAGTACTACGGGCAAAAAATAATCCCCGTGGTACTACTAGTAATACCACCAGTAGTACCGCGGGGAAGGAGTGCTTCCCTGTCCATTTCATACAAAATCCAGCGATTAAACAGCTACTTGCTGGTTCGTTTCTTTGTATGGGAGTCCCGCCTCTTATAACATAGTGATTATATTCAATATTTTCTTTGATACCAACGAAAATATGGTGCTGTTGAAAAGGCCCTTACACAAACAATAATTATCATGATATCTTTCTACCTGTCTCTATCTCATTGCATGTTATAGAAAGAGACAGCTAGCGAGTGTAGCGTGATATTTAGCGCGTTGCGTAATACGATACGGGCCAAACTTCAGAGGGCCTACCGCGAAACGAAAACGAACTTGAAAACATTGCATTCACGACATGCCTAGGATAATCAAACGTGTATTTCCGTCTCTGTCGCACTTGCTAGTTCGAGCGAGCGAGAGGGAAATACACGAACGAAGTTCGTTTTCGTTTCGCGGTAGCCCCTCAGTGCATTTGGCGGATGGGTGGGTGGGTGTTGCCTACTTTAATGTATTTTTTTGGTTTTGGGAGATTTTGCAGTGACAATTGAATTTTACTAATTATTATTATTATTTTATTTCTACGAAGTGGGATATGAAATGACTAATAATAATGCACTAATATATCAATTAAATAAGAATATTGTTAGTTTGGCTTGCGCGACCGGAATGTCAAGTCACAAAAGTGCAGTATCAAAATTCGTATAAATAAACCTGTTTAAGTAGTTTATTATTGCATTGTTTATTTTGTTACTACTTTTTTTCATGCTGGTGGTGCTGGTTACTTCTGTGTGGCATGGATTTATAATCTTCTACTAACAAATCATAGTCTAAGTCATGGATAAGTTTTTGGTAACATCAAAGCCTAAAAGACAAGTAGATGATGACACGGTGCAGGAACAGGTAGAAGAGGCCCCTCCACCAAAAAAAAGAAAACTACAGCACCGTGATTTCAATGACAAATGGTTAATAGATATAACGTTTAAAAATTGGATATCAAAAAAAGAGCAAGATTGTGGTTCGTTTGTTGCCTTTTGCAAGGTGTGTAATTGTGCTGTGTTAAACCATAAACCAGCTCTAATAAAGCACTCGAAAACTGTAAAACACATCCAGAATATAAACGCAATTGCACAAACAATACCTATCGAACAGATTATGAAACCCAAGAAAGAAGACGAAATGAAAAAACGAGCTGAATTGAAAATTTGTGCATTCTTATCACAGCACAACCTACCACTATCCTTATCAGACGATTTAATTCCATTTTTAGCCAATACGTTTCCAGATTCAGATATTATAAAATCACTTCAACTTGGAAGGACGAAAGCTACCAACACAATAAAAAGTGTGCTCGGTCCTATGTTTACCGAAGAATTAGTTGCCAAATTGAAAAAAACTCCGTTCAGTATCATTATGGACGAAACCACAGACATCAGCGTAAAAAAACAATGTGCACTAACGGTTATATATGACGACTCAAATCACGTTCGCACACAATTCCTCAAAATGTATGAGGTTGAATCTGGTAAGGCAGAAGATCTTGCGAACGGATTATTAAAGTGGCTTCGAGACAGACAGATACCCCTACAAAATTTTGTAGGTTCCGCATCTGACACTACAAACAGTATGGTAGGGCAACACAACTCTGTGTTTTCTCATTTGAAAGACCAAATTCCTCACATAGCATGTATAAAGTGTAGCTGCCATATGATTCACCTTGTTGCCTCTAAAGCTTGCCTGAAGTTGCCGAGGTCTGTCGAAGACCTGTTAAGGAGTATAGGCGCACATTTTAGTCGAAGCTCGTCAAGACAACATAAACTCAGGGAATTCCAAGAATTCTTTCAAGTGGAGCTGCATAAAATTTTAAGCCCATCCACCACACGGTGGTTATCGTTACAAGCGTGCATGGATAGAACGTTGGAGCAGTACGACGTTTTAAGCGAATATTTCAAATTAGAAGTTTTTGAAGATCCCAGTAGAGTAACAGAAGATATATTAGCCACCCTTGACAATAAATTTACGAAAATTTACTTAGAGTTTATGTCATATGTGCTAAGCCTGTTCAATGATTTCAATACGCTTTTTCAATCCCAAAAACCACTGCTGCATCAGGTTAAACCAGAAGTTCATAAACTAATAAAAAATATATCCAGCAATTACATGAAACTGAACTATTGCAAAACGAGTGATGCCTATGAGATCGAACATGCAAATCCCAGATTTTTTGTACCACTTGAAAAACTTTACGTTGGAGTAACAGCTCAAGCGTCATTGGACGAGCTTGAAAAAGAATTGCCACAAACCAAAACACAAATTAATGATTTCAGAAAGTCATGTTTGTCATTCTATATAGAAGCCATCAAGCAGCTGAAACAACGCTTCGATTTTTCCGATCCGCTATTCACTATATTAGAAAAGGTAACAGATCCAAAGGAAGCTCAGAAATATGAACTGAAAAACCTCTCTGATGTAATCACCAGATTTCCCAATCTAAAAAACGAAGTAAATATCGAAGAGCTGAATAAAGAGTGGAAGAAGCATGCATTTCTAGATTTCGACGAACTTAATATATCATCAGAGTTAAGCATAGAAGATTACTGGATAAAAATATTTAAAATACATAAAAATGGAGGAGACATGGAGTTCCCCAATTTAAAAAAAGTAATAATGCTTTTGTTGGTTTTACCGTTTTCCAATGCCAGCGTTGAACGAATTTTCAGTCAACTTAAATTAATAAAATGAGATAATAGGAATAGGCTTAGCACCGAAACGATTTCAGCTTTGATGGCAGTCAAAGGATCCATTAAAAATGCAGCTACATTTGAACCATCGAAGCAAATGTTGCAAGCTGCAATCAAATATACCAAGTTCGATGAGAGAGGTGAAGGTATTGTATTACTAATTTAATTTTTATTTCAGATCGTAATTAGCAGCTTCTACATAATTATAAGTCATAACTTCAATCAATCATTATTTTATTTGCTTTAAAACACATAAATGCATGCAAATATAGTAATAACAGAAAAAAACTTGAAAAAGGAATCAATGATTCAGTAGGTAAGTTTATTCCCATTATAATAGTAATGAAACGCATAGTTACACAATACATATAAGTACATACATAACATGACCTTACATACATACATACATACATTCACGCCTTTATTCCCAAAATGGGCACATTTGCTCTGTCTACCCCATGACCTTACGTGGGTGAAAAATCGGTCTAGTGAGTTTAGATTTCATCTCTGAGGGGCTACCGCGAAGTGAAAACGAACTTCGTTTGTGTATCTCCGTCTCTGTCGCACTTGCTAGTTCGAGCGATAGAGAGGGAGATACACGAACGAAGTTCGTTTTCGTTTCGCGGTTGCCCCTCTGGATTACTCTGGAAAAAAAAACATTTCATAAAAATTATTTCAGTAAAAACATACCTATATACATAAGGTATGTTTTTACTTGATATAAAACGGTCCATAGTATTAGGTAACTTTACTTGGCAAAAGGTTACTTTTTTATCACACCAGGGTAACTTTTGAAAATTGGGTCTGGCAACACTGGCAGACGGAACCTCTGATGCATCTGCGTTATTCAGCGAAGTCGGGCTTTGCCACTCAGACAGGTTGTTCAGGACCTGCTTGGTCTCTGGTACTTCCGGTTCCAGAAAGCCGTCGCTTTCTAAACAATATAACAGCATTTTACCCTTATTTAGTTTTACAAAACTAAAAATAAAAACAATAGAGGGTAAATTTGCCTCAGAGCATTTCGTCCTTAGTTTTATCTCGCGGATAACACCAAAGCGATGATGTTTACATATCAACATGAATTCTCGTGAGAATCATCATGTCTTACATGTTATATGCCTTCGTGTTGACTCACGGTCAACCCCCAGGCTCACGTCTTACAAGAAGTACGCGTTATAATGTACAAGTGTAAAACGACTTAGAGTCGTTGAAATTACCATTATCAGTATAAAATTACTTACGAGAGGTTTCATCCGGAGTCTGCGAAATGCATTGTAATTTTATCAACTTTCTTTGGTAACGCTCGATTTTTTCGTCGTTTGTGAGCTTGCGTTTTCGCATAGCTGCGGAAATTCACTACGAAAAAACGGCTGAAATTTATTAAGACGTAGTGACGCGTGCGTCTGTTGCCGTGCACGAAAAAATAATGAGGACTGACGGCAATGGCGCCACCGGTCATGGTGGGGAGTGGTGAATCAAATTAAATACTTATTATTTATAGGTATCTCTAAAATAAGCGTGCAAAATGTTGCCAGTAGATTAAATAAACTACAATAATGTAAACTGTTAATTATATCGAACAATGAAGCGAGGAAATATTAATTTCTTTTAGGTTGTCAACTCATGACTTACGTAGTATTGCTCCGTGGTTAAAACCCTAGGTTTATTCATTTCTTGTAATATTTTTAGTGAGTGCAAGTGTCGCAGTGTACGTTTTACAACCTCGGAGAAATTCACCTTAAAATAATTTTCGTAAGTTCGATTATATTTTATTTAGCTATAATGTCCTATTTTGAATTGAGTAATGATTAAGGATTTAATCTACCACTGCGAACTTACTAACTTTAACTTTAAATAAGTAACTCATGCCCAAAATGACTGCCTCTCTATTATGAAACTGAATATTGCAGACTTTCGATTTTTTAACTTTTTACTAACTATCTCAGGATCGATGGGAGAAAGCTTTGGTTAGTTTTAACTTTTTAATTTTTATTTTCAGGTCTGACATTGAGTACAACGTGTTTCAGTCCGAGGACGAATTTAAAGTATGTATTTCATTTAATCTGTAGTTTTTATTTAATTCGTATTAATTTATTAGATTGTGCTAAGGTATTAACATTTAATTCAAGAACACAATAACAAATAAAACAATAATAACTTAAGCTACTAGCTTAAGCCTAGTCAAAAAGTCCCCCACGAGTTGTCCCTGGCGCAAAGGTACCCATCACACTGGCCGCATTACCACGTTGAATGGCGATGGACAACCTTTGCACCAGGTACAAACCCGCGCGAGCGTCAGACCCCCTCTCCGTAATATTGTGCTAAAGGATAATCATTATTTATTACAGGGTTCAAAAGAAAACAACTAAAAGGAAAAGCTCTTCTAACCTTCTGAAACGCGACGCAGGATGGCTACTGGAGAGTGATAACGAATTAATGGGAGAACGTGACGCTTAAAGGTACCTAATTTTATATTTTAAAGACATTTCCTCAGTTCAAAAGAAACCTTGGTTAATTGATTTTAAGTATGAAATGAAGAAGTTATATCAGTGAATCTTTGCCGTAATTTAAATCATGTTTTTTTTTTTTTTTTTTTTATTGCTTATTTTTGAAGGTAATTTAAACTTTTAATTACAGCAAGAAGACCCAACCAAAAAAAGCTGTGAAAAAACAGAGTGCTCGTCAAACAACGCCTGCATTAAAATCTGCAACGCCGCAGATCGACAGCGACTTTGAAGAAGAATTTGAAACTAAAAGGTAATTTATTTAATTTTTTCAATATCTTTATCTATACATATTATGGAAGTTAAATATTTATGTACTATATAAATTAAATTCAAAAATTAATTATCAACCTGACTTTTGTCTTTATTATGTTTATCTAGGAAAGCTAAATAAGTTTTTTTAACATTCCAGTTCAAAAATCAAGTCTGCAAAGAAACAAAGTGCTCGTCAAGCGTCACCTGTATGTCAACCGGGCTGGTTATCGAACTGGGGCGTCGAAGATGTTGAAGCGCAGCGTCGTGCCTCCTCTCTGCCGTCAATGCTAACACGTCGCGTTCCCGGCGGCGGCTACGTACGTCGCACAGCTTCATTACCGGGTGATCTTTTTATTGATCTTAAACTGTATAACGCCGTAGATATTGAAAGCGTTCCGTCTCAGGATCGATGGGAGAAAGCTTTGGTTAATTGTAAGTATCGCGTGGATTCCAATTCAAATGTAGTAAACGGAATAAATAAGATTCTATAACTTTGTAAGGACGACTTTACAGAGGACCCACGTTCTTCCCTGATAAAAGAAGTCAATAATCCTAACAGGGTTTTAATTACATTTTAGCTAAACCCAGTCTATTTCATGTTAATCGGTAAAATGCGTCGTAGTCCGATATTTTATTCAGTGTGTGACATAAGTGTTCCAAGTAAAGCCATTTCTGCTCACTTACGCACTAACTTGCATAAGAATAATAATTCCATTCAGTTAACTCAGGATATTGAAAAAATAAGCGGTGCTTTCCGTAGCAGGATAGCATCATACAGAGTGCGAGGCCCTGAGAGTAGCCTCCATGAAACACCATCTAAGTTTTTGTGCGCTCTCCGCAAGCACGTCTAACATATTCTCGAAGCGAGAAGGGCTGCTTTTGGATCTATAAAAGTTAACTTTGAACTGTTTGCTGAATTTTGTTTGCCGAAAAATGAAACATGTGAAATTAAATCATTCGCCACGCAAAATATCATTTTACATCAAAGTTTTGAGTTTAAAGAAATATTTTCAACCCTTTTGAGCACATTGTGCACAAAAATTGATGAATTCCAAGAACGGGACAGTGGCTGGTGTTTTCTACGAAATCTATATCTGGAGGTAAACATAAACAAATATAATCCTCTCAGAGCATCTAGATTTATAGAATTACCAAAAATGATAAAACACCGAAGAGCTTGTATAAATATTCGAAACAATGACAATTTCTGTTTTTTATGGAGTATCGTTGCTGCGTTATTTCCTGCACAAAAAAATCAAGATCGAACATCCTCTTATCCGCATTTCGAAAATATTCTCATCACAAAAAACGTGACGTTTCCCGTTGGTAACCAAAAAATAAGCGTTAATGTGTATGGATTAAGAAAAAATGAAGTTGTTGGACCATTATACAAAAGTGGGACGAAACGTAAACATCATGTTAATTTGTTGATGATGGAAAATGGTGATCAATCGCATTATTGCTTAATAAAAAATTTAGGACGTCTTTTAAAAAGTCAGTTAACGAAACATAACGGTTTTTTTTTTTGTGAAGAATGTTTAATATTTTTTTACACCGCAGACAAATTAAATAAACATGTTTGTGGGGGAGTTGCCACAGTATTACCTGACCGTGGCACACATATCCAATTCAAACATTTTGAAAGAATGCAATTAAATCCTTATGTGGTGTATGCTGATTTTGAATGTATATTACAACCAATAACAGGTGATGAATTAAATTCAAGTTGTACTACCACATTACAAAAACACGTTCCAGCTGCCTTTGCATATTATATCGTGTGTTCTTATAATAGTTCTCTGAACAAATATGTTACTTATCGTGGGCAAGAATGCGTTAGTAAATTTCTTTCCTATCTAAAAAGTGATGTAGCAAAGATTAAATAATATATGATAACCCTACACCACTAAAGCTCACAGAGGAGGAGGAAAAACAGTTTAAACAGGCCAAATATTGTTTTCTATGTAATAAATTGCTTTTAGGCGACGCTGTTAGAGAACATTGCCATCTAACAGGCCGTTTCAGAGGCGCTTCTCATGCGTTCTGTAATCTTCAATTTCGTTTACCAAAGTTTGTCCCTGTATTTTTTCATAATTTATCAGGCTATGATTGTCATTTGTTTATTCGGGAGTTAGGTGAAATGCCTGGTAGGTTAAAGGTCATAGCAAAAAATAAAGAAAATTATATTTCTTTTACTAAGTTTTTCCATGTAGATAAAGACGAATTTGTGCCTGTACGTTTTGTCGATTCGTTCAAGTTCTTAGGAACTAGCTTAGAAAAACTAGCAGCTGATTTAAATAATGAAGACTGTTCATTTACGAAGTTATTTTCCTGATCATAACCAATTCGTGCTACTTAGAAGTAAAGGCGTTTATCCTTATGAATATATTACTTGCTGGAATACTTACGAGGAGAAAATATTACCACCACAGCATTGTTTTTACAGTTCAATAACCGATAATATTATTTCTAATTCTGAGTATAACCAAGCTAAGCATGTCTGGAACGCATTTAATGTAAAGACATTGGGCGAGTACACTGACCTCTATCTTAAATCAGATGTGCTGTTATTGGCTGATATATTTGAAAACTTTAGGCATACCTCTATGTTAAACTACAAGCTAGATCCTGCTTTTTACATGACGGCTCCATCTTTAAGTTTTGACGCAATGTTACTTATAACCAATATCAGATTAGAGCTCATACATGATCTTGAAATTATTAGAATGATTCAAAAAGGAATTCGTGGAGGTGTATGCCTTTGTTCAACTAGATATGCGCATGCTAATAATAAATATATGTCAGACTATGATGCGTCTGTTCCGGATTCATTTTTATTTTACATAGACTGTAATAATCTATACGGGTTTGCAATGTGCAGTTATTTACCTTTTTCCGATTTCAAGTTATTGAGTGAAGAATAAATTGAAAAAACGAATTTTCTTCAAGTCCCCGACAATAGTCTCCACGGTTACATATTAGAAGTAGATTTAGAATATCCCGAATACCTACACAAATTACATAATGACATCCCATTTTGTCCACAAAAATTTGTACCTCCTGGGTCTAACAATTCTAAACTGATTCCAAACTTATACGATAAATATGATTATGTCATTCATTATGTGCATTTAAAAACATGTGTGAAACATGGTTTAAAATAAAAAAAAATACATAGAGTCATACAATTTAAACAAAGTCGATTTATACAGCAGTATATTTAGTACGGTACGTAAAATGAATGCACCTTCGATAACTCCCAAGGTCGCGATTTTTTTGTTAATATTTAGAATATGATGAGTACTACTAGTAGTAAAAAAAGATAGGGAAATTTGACGTTGCTTTAGGTATTACACAGCGTTTTGTTAGCGACCCTTGTAAATCCAGGGATAGATTATACAAGTGGTATTTTTCTTCAATAGAGTATCGCATTTTAGTATTATAATCTCCACTTTAATGCAAACAAATCCCGCACGTCGAAAAAACTGGATTACCAAGCAATCGAAAGAGACCTGGAGAAAATGGACTGGTCAACTGTTACTTCCAAAACGTCAGTAAACGAAGCCGCCGTAGAGTTTAATTCATTGCTGAGTAAAATTATAGAAGCTAATTCGCAACTTGTCACCGTAAGCCGGTCAAAATTTACAATTCAGCCCTGGATGACTCCAGGTCTGTTAAGGTGCTCAAAACACAGGGATGTATTGCATGCTAGATCAAGAAATAACCCTAACGATATCATTGCTAAAACGGTATATACTCGGTACAGAAATTTTTACAATGAGTTATTGCGTAAAGTCAAAAGTGCATACGAATCAAGCAAAGTAAGAGAATATAAAGATGACTCTAAGAAGCTCTGGAATACCATAAGGAAAATTACGCACAGTAACAAAGCCAAAACAAAATGTACTGAACTTCTTAAAACTAAGGAATCGGAACGCGAATCGTTAGATTGTTGTAATGAATACTTCACTGAGGTTGGACCATGTTTGGCTACTAAAATCCTTTCAGAAATCAACACGACTCAAACTGATCTTGCTAAAAACATAAAGTTAGAAAATTGCCCAGTCGCATCTCTTTTTTTAGAACCAACTGATGAATCAGAAATTAATCAAATAATCACAGATCTTAAATCTGACAGTGCACCAGGTCTAGATGGCATCACTAATTCACTGCTGAAAAGATTTAAAAACCACATTGTCTTGCCTCTTACATTTATATGCAACCTGAGCCTATCGGAGGGCACATTTCCCAATGAATGGAAGGTCGCCGCAGTCACTCCGGTCTACAAAAGCGGTGACAGAAGCAGCTTTTGTAACTATAGGCCAATTTCGCTACTGGGATCACTGTCAAAGATCCTGGAGAGGGTTGTTAACAAGCGGGTAGTAAACTTCTTAGAGAAAAATAACATACTCTCTGACAAACAATTTGGATTTAGGAGCGGGAAATCTACCGAAGGTGCAATCACTCAATTGACGAATAAGGTTGCTGAACATCTAGATCAAGGTAGGGCCTGTGTCGGAGTGTTCCTCGACCTTGCCAAGGCCTTTGACACAGTGTCAATCCCAATACTTATTAAGAAATTGGAGATGTCGGGGATACGAGGAACGCCGTTGAGCTGGATGTGTAGCTACTTGTCGGGTCGCACACAGTGTATTAAGGTTAACGAACAAGTCAGTGATCTCAGAAACATTACTTTTGGTGTGCCTCAGGGCAGTATACTTGGACCAACATTGTTTACGATTTATATCAACGATTTGGCTTCTATGGTAATCACAAATGCGGACATAGTGTGCTACGCTGATGACACGGCAATCTTGTTTCACGGAGCTTCATGGGATGCAGTTAGGGCCTCCGCCGAAAGCGGTCTAGCACTGGTGTCACAATGGCTTCAAAACAATCTACTAACCTTAAATGCTGACAAAACTAAGTATTTATGCTTCCATAAAACTACTGCTTCCGCCCCATTTCACAACGGCGTGTTAAAAGCTCATTCATGCAGTGGGAACTTGGATGCATGCGGTTGTAAAGGCATAGAAAGAGTTTCCTCTGTAAAGTACTTAGGTGTTGTTCTAGACGAAAAACTCACTTTTACAGAGCATATACGAATTACAGCCAATCGGGTCAGGAAATTGATATATATTTTTAAAAAATTGCGGGATGTTATGGATAAACCACTCCTCAAGTCAACATACATTGCCCTGGCTCAATCTGTCGTGACCTACTGCATTTCCGTATGGGGAGGTGCGGCCAGCACACACATAATACTCCTAGAGAGATCGCAACGCTCGTTACTGAAGGTAATGCTATCAAAACCAAGAAGGTTCTCAACCTACAACCTATACAAAGAGAGTGAAGTTCTTACCGTACGTCAGCTGTTTGTCCTCCGAAGTGCTATCATAGCTCAAAATCACGTCCTTAATATGCCAAATTATAATCAACTACTGAAAAAGCGCACCTTTATCATCCCTTTACCAATACTAAAATCACATTTTGCTAAACGATTCGGGTTATACAGGCACTTATCCTTATATAAGAAAGTCAATAATAGCTGTGATATCAAATTTTGTACAACTAGAGAAGTTAAACATAAAGTCAAAGCTTGGCTAAGCACCTTGAATTATAGAGAAACAGAAGAAACAGTATCACAACAATAGACACAAACACGCACACATAAACACACACACACATACACAGACACACGCGCGCGCACGCATACGCACATACACTTGCACTCACACTCGCGATCACGTACCTACACATAATCACTCGTACTTAAATGCACAACTTAACACACACGTAAATACCTCCATTAAGTTAAGTTAATACATAGGATACATACAATTACTAATATTTTTTGTCGATCACTTCAGGTATTTGTTTTAAACATGTAACGAAAAATTCTTTAGCGCCTCGTAATTAAATAACGGGTAATCAAATGTAAAGTGTCATCCTGCGAGACAGGCATAGCCTAGTGCAGGTGTCACGGGCAATCTTATTATTGTTAAGCTATAATGACAGTGTTCCGTAACCAGTATGTCACAGAATCCATGTTTTGTTTAAATCTATGTCACTGTGTAAATAAACAATTTTGATTTTGATTTTTGATTTTTTGACTTTAATTTGCTAAAACTTTCGTCAAGTGCTTACGTCAGTATAATCCGAAACGAATAAAAAAAAAATATTTCCTCTAAAAGATTATACAAGTGGGTTTTGATTACTGAATACTATTAAAAACTATCAAAGATAACCAGAGTTTGAATTAATCACATATTTATCAATAGGTTAAATTTATATGACCAGTTTAATGTTGAAAGCGTTCTCATTATTTTAAAATAAATCTCAAATAAATTCAAGTCGATACATATAATCCAGCTTTATCATAGTAATCTATTGATAAAAAATCTAAGTAATTCATCAATAGCTCCACATTGTATTCATTTATCAATTATTTTTTAAATTTGAACGCACGACGAACTGCGCGCGAGTCTAGTGCGCCGACGACGGCGAGAGCGTCATGACCAATCACAGCACGCCGTCGTTGCTTGTTTCCTACGCGGTAGCCTCCCCTCTGTTGATCAGCTCACTTGCAAAATGAAAAATTGTTGATTTTACGATTGTGTTCATTTATATTTAGCGTTGAATTTATAAATAAATCTTTGTAATGATGACTTCTCCGTCTATTAATTATACACTCATAAGCTTCATCAACCTAAAGAGTAACTATCAACGTACTTATGCAATTACTTATTCAATCATCAACTTATTGTGTAGCTTTAACAAGCTAGGTTGATCCACTGAAACAACGTATGAGTGACCGGTAGGTCGATCACGTAACGCTTTATACGTACGCTAGGTAGATCTAAATGTATTTTTTTTATATCGAAAAACGACAGTTGAATTGTCCTTACGCGCGTTTGAAACGTTTTGTGATTACCCCTCAGATCTCTAGCCGACCCAGCCACGGCCCGATTTCTTACAGTCGGTTAACGGGTTTCTTCGGTTTCGGTTAAAACCGGTTTTGCATTCCCTATGCTCAACCAACTGAGCTGTTGGCACAATCCACCTCGGTCACCTTTTTTTTTCAATCAGTTCATTCTTACAACGCCTTAGGGAGAAGAAGGCATTACATAAGTTGAAATAAATATGAATTATGCCCAGCCAAATAAGTGGTTTTCTTTGTCCTGCGATTTGTATGTAATCATAGTATAGCCATTTGGTTTCGTTGCTATATTTGGTAAGGTTAGCCTTAAATATGATTGAAGAGAATGCTTCGCCTTAATATGATACAATAACGTGTATGTTAACTTAACACACAAAACTAAAAGCAAGCGTTTACGTAACGTATGTGGCACGTATGGGGCAAACTTCAAAACCGGTAAATTACCGACTTGAGTAGGACAAAACCTATTAACCGGTACATTACGGTTACGGGTTTATAAGTAGCGTTATTTGCCGTTTATTTATCGTAAACATAAGCTAAAAGGTAGTATTAAGAGTAAAAGGTGGTTTCATGTTCCGTAAATGACGAAATAATCATTTTCTTTAATATTTAAAACTTGCTCCGTGGTAGGAGGGCTAAAACACAACTGAAAACGTTCCTTGGGGATTAGCAGGTAGGTAGGAATAGGAATTGGTCCCAATTTACAGATTACCATTACAACATCAGTAGTGTCAGTACAATACAAAACAGCACCAGTAGTGAATATGGAGTGACGAAGGTTAACGTGAATATTAGTATTATGGTGCATTGCCTGTTCCCCTTCACCCATCATTGGCCTCGGTGGGTTACACAGTGCCCTCGGTCATTGTTTTGACTCCTAAATCTACAGATACGCAACCCTACGGATTTACAATCCTAAAAGACAATAATTTACTGAATAAAAAAACAATCAGAATAATACAACACAAACTGACTAGTTGACTACAAACCCACGTAGTAGTAAAATAAAGTATTCCACCAAATAGTTGTTTCTAAGGAATGTTCAAAAGACGTAACCAACCATACCAGGAGCGAAAAGAGTTGGATAGAGAAAACGGTACTAATACACTCGCGGTCAAAGAAACCGGGTCAGTACGAAAATTTGTAATATCTCCTAAAATAATAAAGCTAGGGACATGAATTAAACTGCATATTGTAGATAATTTTATACTGAATTAAATAACATCAAATGGTGGAATCGTAATTCTTTTGTTTAATAAAATTACATAGGAAACAAAAAATCAACCAATTTTACGTACAAAAATAAGCAGTAGGTACTTCACATACAACACAAAAAATAAAAATTAATACTTCGTATTGCCTCCTCGGGCTCTTCTTACAGCTTCTAGACGATTCGGTATGCTGTTTATTAAGTTCTTTATGCGTTCTTGCGGGATATTGTCCCATTCTTCCACTAACGCCTGTTTCAGGTCTCTAAGTGTAGCTGGGGCGGGGTTTCGAGCTCTTACACGCCTCCCAAGCTCGTCCCATACATGCTCAATCGGATTTAAGTCCGGACTCCTCGAGGGCCAGTTCATACAGTTGATACCAACCTCCAAAAAATAATCTCTGACAATTTGAGCTGTGTGTGGCCTGGCGTTGTCATGCATAAACATAGAATTTCCACCCATATTAATTAAGTATGGGCCGACATGCTCATTAAGAATCTCTTCTACATATCTTGCACTCGTTAATGATCCATTTTCTATTAAAACTAACTCCGAGCGACTCTCTGAAGAGATTCCAGCCCAAACCATGACTGACCCACCGCCGAACGCCACTTTTTCCTCAAAACATGCTGGAATAAAACGTTCACCAGGCCGTCTGTAAACTCTTTGCCGCCCGTCATTTGCATAGAGCATAAATCTGGATTCATCGGAAAACAAAATTCTTGCCCAATCTTCGTCACCCCAGTATCTGTGATCGCGGGCATAAAGTCGTCTTGCTGTTCGATGTATTCTTTCAAGTTTTGGGCCATTGGCCGGCCTATGTGGGGTCAAATTTGCTTCTTTGAGCCGCCGCCTGACAGTCCGCTCGCTGATGCCGTCCCTTCGGGTCTCTAAAAGCTGATTTTTCACTTCAACTGCTGTGAGGTGCCGATTTCGGAGCATGGTTGTAACAATAAATCGATCTTCTCTAGCTGTAGTACATCTTGTTTTGCCGGTTCCTGGTCTTCTAAGGTTCTGCCCAGTTTGTAGGTAACGTTGGAGGACTCGCTGCACTGTAGAAAGTGACACACCTGTTCTTCTCGCTGTATACCTCTGACTTCTTCCTTCTTCTAACATAGTGATGATACGAGTACATTCATCTCGTGTTAGCGGCATGATAGACATTCAAGAATGACCACAAAATAAAACAATGACAGCCTTTTATCATAGTTCTTTGACAGATTGAAAATAATTGCTTAAAAACAAGCAAAAGTAAAACGAACGCAATTTCAAATAAGTACCCAATTGGTCTTTTTTGTTCAATTAAACCTTTTTCCAGTTACTACGTAGAACATTGAAGGTTGGATTTAGAAGGATATTAAATTATCTATAAAACAGAGTTAGTTTCATGCAGATACGACCAACGATTTACAAAATATTGAGGTTTTCGTCACTGACCCGGTTTCTTTGACCGCGAGTGTAGTAACCGAACATTTTACTAAAGAGCGTTCGGACAAATGGTTTATTAACTCTAGGAAATCGGTTTAGCGATTTGGGGGGGCTAACTTTCTGTATCCTAGCTCTCCTGCGGATAACCTAACGTCTAATGCGATCACGCAGACAAACTCCCAGCATAGCCCTCTCCATAGCCCTTTGAGCCTTCTAATGAGGCCGATAGTGCGCGAACACATTTCAGTGTCATATGTCATCACTGGCACCACAAATGGGTCAAAGACTCTCGTCTTGAGACACTTCGGAATACTAGACGAAAATATGTGCCGTAGCTTCCCGAACGAACGCTGCCCAGCTGAGTCGACAGGAGACAGTTTGTCCTAGGTATATATAATCGTCTACAACTTCGAGCGTAAAGCGTCCGATTGTAATGTACATGAGCATTAGATGATCTTCGTCTTATCCATGTTAATTCTTAGACCAACCCGCTCAGAGGCTTTATCGTATTCAAGTCCTCCATGGTATCCGAAGGTGAGTACTCGCCTTCTCCAGTCCAGAGTCTTTAAAGCATCCACCAGTGTAGCGGTGAACAGTTTTGGAGAAATAACATGTACTTGATCGACTCGCTGCAGCGGAATAGGTTTCGCTTTCCAATTCTGGAGTCGGACTTACACAGTGAAGTGGCATTCTCGTTTGATTGATTGATTAAAACTTTATTAATTCCCACAACATACATGGCATTGATAAAATACGAAATTTAAACAAATGCGAGACCCTTGACCCGTGGGGCCCTGGAGCCCTAAGCCTCTCTAAAGAGATGTAGAAGAGGCTCATAGATGCCACCGGTGACCGAAGGGCTGGCAGTTATCTCGCACAAAGAATTAGCTTAGCTATTCAGCGAGGTAATGCTGCCAGCATCTTCGGCACAATGCCACAGGGGCCATTCTTAGATTTAGTTTAGTACTGTTCTATTTTATTTTTAATTTAGTTTTTTAATATTACTTTAGAGTTTAGTTTTTTTTGTTTTCATATTATGAGATTTTATGTTATACATACCCTTTTCACGAAACAAATTATTTTATTAAATATTTTTGTTTCGTGTTATTTTTAACGAGGAAGTTACCCCGATCATTTTATAAACGATATGATACAGAGAAAGAATATAATGGAAAAATAAACCATCTTCGTCTGTAGCCCCCGACAGGATTCGAACCTGCGACCTTTCTATTAACGCTAGACTGCTCTACCAACTGAGCTACGAGGACAGTGACGCAAGTTGTATACAACTTGCGTGCGTTTAGATTTTATGTTATTTGTTTTGAACCTTTTATCTATATTATAGCTCTTTACACCCATTAAATGATTTACATTATACATATCTAAAGAAAGCATGCAAGAAGTTAATTCTAAAGAAGCCATGTGTCGTGGCTGAGAAATGGCGCTGGCTTAGCGAGCCATGCCAGAGCCTTAAATTACAAAATTGAAATATAAAATACTTGGCAACGCTGGAGAAACTGTAGTACAGCCCAGGTTTCGATTGAATCGTAGACCAGAAACGCTAAGCAAAAGGGCAGATTATACTCCGCAGCCTTCTATATAACTTGACGGGTGGTCTTATTTTATCTTATCTAGATGAGGGCCCTTTCGGATAGATACACTTCGACCCAGCGGGATCTTTTGTGCATTTGCCGTTTCATTTATGACTACTCCCAAATCGCTCCATTATTTCTACAAACCGGATGATGCAGCTCAGCGGAAGTCCCTTGAAATCCTTTGGTTGCGGATAGCCGTTATCAAAGTAATTAATTATTTTTCTGGCAAGGGCATGACATTCACACAGTAAGTGTTCCATAGTACGAGTATCATCCTCCTCACCACACATTCTACAGCCTAAACTATCTGATAGTCCCATCTTGGCCAAGAGATTCTTGACCCCGAAGTGACCTGTGAACACCCCAAATATAATTCTGAGTTGCTTTTTGCTGGATTTCCAGAGCTTTTGGTCAAGCCCGAGTCCAAACCCGGGTCTGAACAGAGGCCGGGAAAAAAGGGGTTGCCGGCCGAGTACGTATGCCGATCATAGCGAGGCCGGATAGTTATGAGGCTGGCAACCCCTTTTTACGCCGAGGTATGTATAGTGCTTTTCTCAAACATGCAATGAAATAAATAAATTAAACTCCAAGGAATCAAACTTTAATTTTCATGGCTGAATGCCGTGATGCTGTGCCACAAATTGTGGAATGTAAATTAAAAAAGACCATCTTGCAGCCCGAAACGTAACACTTAGAAGCCCATTATGAATATCACAACGTCAATATATAATTTCATGTTCGAGAAAAGTAATTTGTTCTCATCTGCTTTTTCGTTGCCGATGAAGCCCTCGTGCCCTGGTATCCAAGCTAGTTGGTTATCATGGTGCTAAAGCCTCTTCGGAAACTGGCTTGTTCGGGAGGCTGGAAGTCATCTAACCTGCGCACGGGACGATTTGTAATTACTCTCGAAAACAGCTTTTACACACGGCTCAGAAGTGAGATGATTTTTAAAGAAAAGCACCAGCACACCTCTGTTCGATGCCTTTGCCGTTCACTCTTTCACCAAGACAAAAAGAGGTATTTCCTTGTTTTGAAAATAAAATGATTAGTATACCTATTACCTACAAACTATGTTAAATAAGGCGCTCTCTGTGGTACTTCTACAAGCAGATCATTATTCATATTTTATAGAACTTGTTTGTATTTTAAGAAGCTTCTGCAAACGATATTGTATTAATTTGATAAAGGTATTGTATAAGGTAAGATAAAGCTAACCAGTTAATCAATTGACATTTGACATGACAAAAGGAGGGTATTCATTGAGATATAATCATGACGATCAAGTATTAATAATCGTAAAAAATTATTATTTTACTAATAATTCATGTTTAGGTAAATTACCGGTTTTGATTTAAATTTACCGGTTTTATACCGGTCTTATACTCAGAAAATTGACCGGTTAACCGGTATGCATTCCCTAGTAAGAAATATGCATCGAAATTCTATAATTTCAATAACTTCGGATTTTTAGTATTAATTAATAAAAAAGTCCTCTTCCGCTTCGATGAACAACAATTTTTTTTGGTAATCCAATGATTTAGTGTTAGGCTCTAATCGGAATTTGAAAGATTCTTGAGTACCTAACTTTCGGAGTTTACCTCCTACCTACACCCTAATTTTACTACCTACTACTACTTAGAGAGATGACTAATAATCCTGTATATATACTTTCTGTACCAACTTTATATCAGCAACATCAGATATGACATCGCGACTAGTAAATAAGTACCTACAAATAAAATTGAAGCTAATTTAAGTTTAATACTAAATAACCCTATATAACTTTCTTTATTGGTAAAATAAAATAGATAATCGCAACCGAAAAACAACTAATAACTAAATATAAAGTAAAATCAAGTACTAAAAGTTTGTACCTACAAGTTTGAGCGTACGCACGGCACGGCCTTGCGCCTTGGAGAGGTACTCGGCTGCCAGCACGCTGCGCTGCACACGAATCGCGCAAGTCGCGCGCGAAAGATTTAAATTGCGGACAATCACTGATAAGCTAATGCAATTAAGAGCTATTGATGAATCCGTTAGAATTTGTGTTTATATATTCTTCGATAGAACTGAAATGAATTACGCCGACTTGAGAATTTATGAGATTTCTTTTATGGTAAGGAGAATGGTTTCAAGATATAATTCCTAATTAAAAAAAATACTATTGATAAATCTGTTAGAAATTTGTGCTGCCATATATTTTTTTAGTTTTGAATACACTATAGTAGCCACTAGTCACTTGAATATTCTTTTAGGAGATTTATAATTTTTTTAATCGTTTCCTTTTTTGCTGACGTAATCTCTTGACAAAACTATTAGAAAACGATAAGTAAGGTTTGAATAATCAAATGCGATGCATTATAGGAAAAAACAATAACTTGTATAATCTTTGCAAAGTTTTACAAGTGTTCCTTACAAAAAAGTTAATTATTCGTAAACCAATATCAAAAACTGTTAGAAATTATTTTTCGCTGTTAGTACTTAAGGTACTCTCGCTGATAACAAAAAAAAAATCAAACTTGGGAATTATGTTAGTTTGACGACAAATTACAGTGTTCGCGTACCGGACTAATTGACTTAAACACTGAGATGAGAAAAAATGCTAAATCAGAATTTCAAATGAACTTTTATAAACTTCTCAATAACAGTATTTTTGGCAAAACCTTAGAATCGATAGAAAACAGAACAAATGTTATGTTAGTTAATCAATGGAATGATACTATGAACAAAACGAAGAAAAAAACTAGTGCAGAAATATTAATAGCTCGTCCTAATTTTCATAGTGCTAGTCTGTTCACCGAAAATTTAGTTGCAAAACAAATGAATCCTGAAATTATTACACTCGACAAACCAATTTACATTGGATTTACTGTTCTAGAAATATCTAAATCTCACATGTACAACTTTCACTATTCTCACATGAAACCATTTTATGGAGAAAATCTTAGTTTGTGTTATATGGACACGGATTCTTTCCTGTATTTAATAAAACAAATGATTTATACAGCGATTTAAAATTAAATTTTGATCGTTACCTAGATACAAGTAATTACCCTGCGAACAATATATATGACATATGCCAAAAAAACAAAAAGGTGCCCGGGCTATTTAAAGATGAGCTAGGAGGTGAACTAATTCTTCAGTTTGTAGGACTTAGGTCAAAACTATACTGTGTCAAAACCCAAGAAAAACAGATAAAAAAAGCAAAAGGTACAAAAAAACATGCGGTAAGGGATCTTCGATATAGTGATTATGAAAATGTTTTATTTAATCAAGAATTGGTACGTAAAAAGAACTCCGTATTTAAGTCTATAAAGCATGAAATTTACACACAAGCTCTTAATAAAGTAGCTCTATCTTCGAGTGATGACAAACGAGTCATATTAAAGGACAATATTCATACGCTTTCTTGGGGACATGCTTCTTTTTTATAAATATATTACTAATTTAAAGACTGGGTTTAGCTATATCATATTTTAATATCTAAATTCTATGATATCGAGCAAAATGTTAAGTAGCTGAATAGTCTACTATAAATTTCTGTATTCTGTATTCTACTATAGGTTAAAATGTGTGTTAGAATTTTAAAGTCACTACTACTTGCACTAAACATGTCTTGTCTCTTTGATTCTTTAAGGACCTGAATCTGGATAAAATACTTTTTTAACTTGTTTACTTTTTAAGTAGTATTAATATGTTTGTATTTTTTAAGTATGAAATAAATGCTGTCGAATTTGATTTTTTGTAATTATTAAACACTCTTTCCATTCCAGTATTTCGTATAGTCTCTGTATTGACTGATAAGTTTATGCAGATCCGTGATAAAACATGGAAGTTATCAAGTTTACAAGCAAATAATTATTTTATAAACTCATCAGTCAATATAAAACAAAATAGTGATATTAATAAAAACAAAGATTTATTCAATTATAACATTTATTCATGCAATGAAAGTTAATTACAAATCACAAATTATTTTCGTTCCTATCTAAATACCATTTTTTAATACATACAACATTTATCAACGCACATTTCTTTTTATGATATACACAATTATAAGTACAATCTAGCACACAATATCTTCTATATAGCTCTAGTAAATTAGGTACACCTTTTTCAGCCAAATCTATTATAGTACAGTCCGAACATAAGTTTTTAACCCATTCAATTTTTTCCAACCCCTTCACAAAAATCGTCTTGTCCTTAATGTGGTTAACAATAAGTCGTTTAAATTCTTTATAATCAATATAACCTTCATGCCACAGAATACCTAAATGTTTTTCGATCCATCTTGTCTGCCTCTTTTCACTTTCTGTTAATTTAGAAAATGGGAAGGGTGGTTTTATTAAAAACACTTGTGTGTATTCCAACGTGCTGTACGCAAATTCTTTAACAATAAACTCATTTTCAGTGGATTTAAAACCCTGGAGGTCTACAAACAGATGCACCATTTATGAAATTTTGCGGGTAATATTGCTAAACGGTTTATATTCTACAATACTGTCATTCAAAATAAGACAATAAGCTGAAGTAAGGTCAGGTAAATCTGATTCACATTCAAATTCAACTCTTACATCTACAGACCCTGTTTTTAAGGTTTCGTTTTGTCGTGAACAGTCGATAACAAATAGAGGTGCAATATCTTTATATTCTTGGGGTGACAGCAACGGCGCTTGGTAACGGTTGTAATTATCCTGTCTTCGTCCTCCGAGATTTAATGATTTACTATGTAGTAGTAGCCTTAGCTACGCGCAAACCTAATCGCACAAGTTTTAGAGTAGAGAGAGAGAAAAAAAACATTCCTTTCTCCCTCTACCACCACCCACCCGGCAAACCCCGCCATCCAACTGCTAACGTCATTCTTGTCCGTGCGCGCGCGGCGTTCGCACAAGTGCAATAAAGTCTTTATAAAGTCAAACAAAGAAATTATGTCGAAGCGACCGCATGGTGAATCTCAAGAAGAAAGATGGATACGAAAACTAAAAATGTACGAACAAAAAATTGAAGCAAAACGTAAGCGGCGTGCTGAAAACTCACAAAATATAGCTTCAAATCAGCAGGATGTGCAATACGGAGGTGATTTGTGTTTTTTGGCATAGTTTTCCATAAGTATTTCCGTTGCATTCATCGGAAATACGCTATTTATATCCGTTGTATTCTTCGGATGATATTTCAATTATTAAAAATAAAAACCCGTGGCATTAGTAAGGTGATGTTTTATAAAAACTAAGTATTTCCGTTGCATTCATCGGTAATACGCTATTTATATCCGTTGTATTCTTCGGATGATATTTTGATTTCTTTTTTCTATAACCCGTTGCATTCATCGGGTGATAGGTTTTATAAAATGAAGTATTACCGTTGCATTCATCGGAAATACGTTATTTATATCCGTGGCATTCTTCGGATAATATTTTTTATTTTATTCTTAAACCCATTTCATTCATTGGGCAACGCAAGTACCTACCCTCGATTATAATTTATCGAGTCATTTATTTTTTCACTCGGATTTCAGAACATACCGAGTACAATGAGGCTATATATGATGGTTTCCAGACACCTAATGAATCGGATGATATAATAGCTGTCACCAACACCGAAGAACAACCACAGCGCGATATCGAATACGACGAGTATTCAGGGAGGCACATCGTATTTGATGATACTAGTCAGATTACTGATACCACAGCATGCACCAGCCCGTGTTCCGTGGTAAGTGGTGATGGCAAGGAGAAAGTGGCAGCAGATGACTTTGATCCTAGTCTATTACAAGAGCTGGGAAATGTAGAAGTGGACCCCGTTGAGTTTGGCGATGACTTGCAGGCCGACGTAGCGGCAAGATTTGCAAGCTGAGGGATAAAAGGCTGCTCGCTAAGCAGGACCAGCTTGGAAAAGCGCTTTCAGCGCTGGGCAAGGCGCTGACTGGCCTTTTGAAACGAACTCCGGATATCCCAGATATTATTCGGACACTGAATGATGCGGGCGTGATGTTAGCTGATTCACATTATGTTGAAACCGATACCCGCCGCTCAGTTATTATGCCGCTAATAGATAAATCTTTAGCGGAACCTTTCAAAAACAGAAATAGAGACACCCTTCTTTTTGGAGAAAAACTGGGTGAGTTGGTGAAGGACTCTCGCGGCATAAAAAAGACAGGACAATTAATTCAACCACCATCAACGACTTCTAATTAAAATGGAAGAGGTCCATCGACGTCCCGAGGAACGCGATATCAGCGGGGGGGCCACACGTATCAACACCGATCCGGTGGACCGAGAGCAGCGACGTGGGCCCCAGCATACCAGTACCCGGGTCGGAGACGAGCAGCTCCGCCGCCGCCGCCGCCTCCGCCGAGTCGCCGTCAGCCTCCACCTCCGCCGTCAACACGCCGACCACCTCCTCCAGCGCAGCGCTCCTCAACCAAATGGCGGACCTAACTGCGCAGTGTCAGGTACATGCTGGGCGCTTAAAATATTTTCTTGATGAATGGAAATTGATTACGGATGATGATTTCATACTATCCGCTGTGTCAGGTTATAAGATCCCTTTCATTGTGAAACCTGTTCAGAATTTTATTGAATATCCACGACGTTCGTTCACTTTGAATGAATTAGCGGATATGAAAAATGAAATACAACACTTAATGCAAATAAACGCTATAAGGCGCTGTAATCCCGTAGCAGATCAATTCATATCGGATATTTTTTTAATACCGAAGAGTGATGGCAGTAAACGATTTATTCTGAATTTAAAGAATTTAAATAGGTATATATACACAGAACACTTTAAAATGGAGGATATAAGAACAGCTACTAAGCTGATGTCTCCGGGTTGTCACATGATTAATATAGATCTTAAGGAGGCATATTTTTTAGTGCCTATACATGAAAGTCATACAAAATTTTTACGGTTTTATTTAGAAGACAATTTATATGAATTTATTTCTGTACCTTTTGGAATCTGTTCTGCCCCGTTCATATTTACAAAGATTTTACAACCTGTTGCGGCATACTTAAGATCCCAAGGCTTACTCTCAGTTAGGTATTTGGATGATATACTGTGTTTAGGAAACTCTGCAATAGATTGCCTAGAAAACGCAAAAAATACCATTAAATGCTTGACTAATCTGGTACCCCAAACCACTTGCAAATTTTTAGGCTTCTTGTTAAATTCTAAGAAAATGTCTATCCAATTACCAGACACGAAAAGGCAAACGATTTTGCAACGAATAAGTACTTTACTTAAATCGAAGAGGATGCGTATTCGTGATTTCGCTATATATATATAATTTCCTATTGGGTTCCATTACCGCGGCGTGTCCAGCAATTGTATATGGATGGCTTCATACAAAGTCTCTGGAAAGAGCTAAGTATTTAGCTTTACTCAATAATAATGACAATTATGATTCATTCATGGAAGTAGCAGACAATTTACATGATGATCTTCTATGGTGGAAGAATAACATTTTGGTCGCCATTAATCCGATTAGAGATCAACATTATGAGCTCGAAATCTACACTGACGCCTCAACAACAGGTTGGGGTGCAGCATGTGGTAATAACAAAACTGGCGGCCTTTGGGCTGCCACAGAACGTGTCAATCATATAAATTACCTGGAACTGTTAGCAGCCTATTTCGGACTCATGACCTACGCTAATAATAAAAGAGAATGTGATATCCTTTTGCGTGTGGATAACACAACGGCAATTTCGTACATAAATAGAATGGGTGGGGTCCAGTATCCACATTTAAATAAAATTACTAGGAAAATTTGGAATTGGTGTGAAGAAAGAAAATTTTTTATTTTTGCTTCCTACATTCGTTCTTCACTTAATGTTGAGGCCGACAGCGAATCTAGAAAATTGAATATTGACACGGAATGGGAGTTAGGTTCGCAAGAATTCGCTAGAATAGGGCATCGTTTTGGGGAACCGCGCATAGATTTATTCGCTTCTCGCATAAATGCAAAGTGTTCTATGTATATATCTTGGAAAAAAGATCCGTTCGCCTATAACATTGATGCTTTTACAATTGATTGGTCTCAATTTTATTTTTATGCATTCCCTCCCTTTTCTTTGATTTTAAGAACCTTAAAAAAGATCGTTTCAGACAAAGCAACAGGAATTGTGATTGTCCCGCAATGGCCATCTCAACCGTGGTACCCACTTTACATGTCTCTTTGTGTCAAAGAAACTATAATATTTCCACCTAGTAAATATCTTCTTTCTTCTCCTTTCAGACAAACACACCCGTTACATCGCCATCTTTCCCTGGTAGCGGGTGTGTTATCCGGGAAGGGTTTCGTAGACAATGCGTACCTGAAACGGCTTTAGAGGTCATGATCTCATCCATTTCAGAGAAGACAAGAATTCAGTATACGACGAGCCTTAAGTTGTGGTGGGAATTTTGTTGCCAGAGAAATGTTGATTTTTATAGTTTTAAAATATCATTGCTATTAGAGTTTCTTACGAATTGTTTTCAAAGGGGGTCATCATATGGTACTTTAAACAGTCATCGGTCTGCTATTTCTTTGATATCTTCAAATAGGATAAGTAATAATTTAAGTCTAAAACGGTTTTTCAAAGGGATCTTTCGGTTAAAACCAACATTTCCACGTTATACTTGTACATGGGACGTTAACGTGGTTCTGAATTACTTAGAAAACATGAATAATGATGCAGTTAATTTAGAACAGTTGTCCAAAAAGTTAGTCATGTTGCTAGCTCTCACAACGGGGCAGAGAATGCAAACGTTATCTTTTATAAATATGTCAAATATAAAAGTCTTTGAAGATCGAATCGTTATTAATATTACAAATTTGATTAAAACTTCGTCAATTGGCAAAGCTCAGCCAATCTTAAATTTACCTTTTTTCCGCTCTCGACCAGGAATTTGCCCAGCTTCTGCTTTGCAAAAGTACGTCTTAGTAACATCTCCTCTACGATCAAATACTGAGGAGCATCTTATTCTGACGTATAAGAAGCCACACAGGTCAGCTTCATCGCAAAGTCTAGGGCGCTGGATAAAGCAGACCCTTACAGAGAGTGGCATCGACACTTCTATTTTCACCGCTCACAGCACGAGGCACGCATCAACTTCGGCGGCCTCGCGAGCCGGTCTAAGCGTCGATGTCATTCGAAAGTCAGCTGGTTGGACTGAGCGATCAGCTGTCTTTGCGAATTTTTATAATAGGCCTATAATTAATTCAGAAATAAGCTTACTTGATTCTGTATTACACTAGGGCCATATCATAGTATAAGTTTATACTAGTTGGTACGTCAAAATAGTGCTAATTATGATTGTTTTTTATGTAAAAATACACTACCATGATTTTTTATAAGTTGGTCTTTACGAACAAATAAATTAATGATAACTGCGATCTTGTCGATTTATTCGTTTACTTTCACAACATTGATAATTCTCTGAACATCTACATAGTAAATCATTAAATCTCGGAGGACGAAGACAGGATAATTACATGATCAAACGAACTTACCTGAAGTGAAGTTCGATCATAATTATCCTGTCTTCGCCGAAGAGATTTAACTACCCACCCTACCCAGGAACGACACAATCAGTACATTTATTCCCTATTTATCAATGTTGCTATTATTTTACTCCTTCGTGCTCTAAAAAGAATGACGTTAGCAGTTGGATGGCGGGGTTTGCCGGGTGGGTGGTGGTAGAGGGAGAAAGGAATGTTTTTTTTCTCTCTCTCTACTCTAAAACTTGTGCGATTAGGTTTGCGCGTAGCTAAGGCTACTACTACATAGTAAATCATTAAATCTCTTCGGCGAAGACAGGATAATTATGATCGAACTTCACTTCAGGTAAGTTCGTTTGATCATGTAATAAGACTGTTGGAATTTGGCATACTGTTCGTATAATAAAGCAAACTTTTCTGATGAAAAACTAGCATTCAGGTTTTCGTAGGGAAAATAGGTGCAATTTAAAAACACTTTTACGTCTTTCAAATTACAGTGATCGAAACCAGTTACATCTTTGAGACCATCATTTTTTCTGTCCGTTTTGAATCCAATTATAACGTATCGCGGTTTTTCTATTTGAGACGATGTTTTGATGGCCCATGAATGTTTTGATGTTTTAGGTAAAAGTGGATATTCGTACAAGTCCCAATTCCTAAAGGCCATTTGAATAACTTGATCTTTTACCAAATGTTTTAGTAATCTCAATCTTTCTCGATCAGAAACCTTAATATTGTTGGTTTATGGAACATCAAACAAACTAATTGGTAAGGTAGTATGGATTATTGTCTTTGACATGTGTACCGTCTATAAAATAAATTACTCTGTCGTTGGCTTACAACCATTAAACATTGTTTTATTTCAATAGGTCATGGGCTCAGTTATGCTCTTTAGATAAAGTTAAAAGTGAGTTTTTTACGTAGCTAACATAGATTAAAACAGAGACAGTACCTACTAAAGGATTTTTTTTGTTCCGAGTGTTTCGTGCCGTGATGACAAAATGTCTTCAAATTCGTTTCTAACTAGTATACCGAAGTTGAAGGGGCGAGAAAATTACCGAGAATGGGCTTTTGCAGTGGAGAATTTGCTTATTTTAGAGGGCGCAGAAAATTCTATAAAAATAGAACCTAAAGCCGAACCAGAAGCAGCCGCAGCAGATACAAAAGCAAAATTAATCCTTACGATCGATCCATCGCTCTATGTTCATATAAAGGACGCGAAGTCTGCCAATAGTCTTTGGCAGAAGCTAAAAACTAAGTTTGATGATTCTGGATTTGCTCGTAGAATTTCGTTGCTGCGAAATTTAATTTCGATTCGACTTGACAGTTGCGAATCAATGACAAATTATGTTACGCAAATCATCGAGACCGCCCAGAAGTTAAGTGTTTAGTAGTTCTCGTACTGTATTTCTCTATACTGTGTAACTGTGGAAGTGTACGCGGTGTAATCTGCGCGCGAGTGTGTGTTGTTGATGTATTTAATAGGGGAATTCGTTTTTTTTATGTACTAACCTTTTCTGTTTATTCAGTTTCCGAAGCCCCAGTGACGATATCTTCTTTTTAATTTTTTTGTTACCCATTTTTAACAAATGCTGTGCTGCGAAAATGCGCGTACGTCCGACCTCCAATGCGTTCCGCTCGGGACTGCCGCGGTGCGGCGGGAACGGAGCGGGAGTGAATTGTGCCATAATTTCGTTGATTTTGGGTGAAAAAAGACATGTCTTAATAAATTAAAAATATTATGACCGACATCACTCACATCATCATAGACACTTATTTTGGTGTAATTTTCGATTCATCAAGTTACGTAAGATTGGAATAATGTCAGTTTTAAGATGAGAATAGAGGTATGTTTGGCATTTTTTTCTATCGATCAAAGTTTATCCAATTATGTAACGGACATCCGACGGAACTAGATAAAGGTCTTAAATATAATATTACATTTATTTTTTATTTTTAATATGTAGTATATCGAAATAAAACCGTTTACAAAATCACATATCCTAGAAGAACCCCGAAGCAAGTCGCCTTAACAAAATAATAAAACTAAAACTTAATATCACACATATTATCATACTTCTTAACACTTACATAAATATAATTAACGAATAAACCCTAACTAATAGTCATCGATATCGATATCGATATCATCGACTTTCCCTGTTCCCTACGAGCCGGCTTTCGCGATCTCAATCCGCCATGTCCTAACGGTCCGCGGGCCGCGCCTAGCCACATCACTCCCTAACAGACTCCGGCACTGAACGCACGCCGCTCATGCGCGCGTTATCAGTTGGCCGCCTTTTGTCTCGCGACTTCACGGAGTTTTAATATATTCCTTGCAGTTAATAACTGTTGGTACCTACTTGTGTAGTTACGGCCTAATTTAATAAGTGCAGTGTTTTCCCCCGCTTTGGGTAAGTTTGAACAAATACCTATATAGGTATTAGTTATTATAGTTTTAAGGAACATGTAATGCTTATTGCGTCATGCTAGCACCATGCCATTTTGAATGCTCATAGCCTCTGTATATGGGCAATAAGATTTATTATTAGTTATTAAAATAGTTATTCATGTATTGTTGTCATTAGGTACATAACTATTGATTTTATCTCACGCTTTTACGCTTATTTGCTAAGCCCAAATTTGCTCCGTTCTGATTTACCGTGCAACGTCCGCCACAAACAAACTATACCTACATATAGATTAAAGTACCCGAATTAGTGATGAGTGTGTGCAAAACAATTAAGGCGGAACGTTACACGGCATCGATTAACTGCGGTGTCTAACAAGATGGAAATCATTTCCAGGGTCCGAGGTACGGGAGTAGGTGATTATTGGGAGTTTTGACTCACTTCAGAAGGCTGCACTGCTGGGCGTTGACTCGCCCCCTTCGCTGTCCTGCGCCAGACGCCAGTGCTCCCAGGACAGTATCGACCAGCTACACGGCGATCCAAATTTTATTACCGCCTGAGAAGGCTACTCGACCCACGTACCGACCCATAGTTAGATGAAATAAATTGTAATTGTAACGTTTGTGGTACATCTCCTTTGAGCTCATCACTGCCCTAGATACCAACGCTACAAGTGGCGCCATCAACTTGGTATCAGGTGGTGTATATTTTAGTTTGGATCGTTGAGTAGTTAGATTTGTGTGCGTGTTTTGTGAAGTCTTGTTTTCATTTTATTTGTGCTTTGCAACTAGAGTCTAGAGAGTGGATGACGGTACTTTATCGATATCGATAAATCCGAAACCTTGTAAGCACACTGTAGACACTAGTTGCGTTTTTATTTTTGCATGTTCTTGTAGTCATTTTTTTTCTATTACTGCGTTGTCTTATTTCTCATTTTCATTTCATTAACAGAAAAACAAGTTACTGCTGTCTTTGCTTTCTCATTGTAACAGAGCGGAGTAGTTAATTTTTTTTGTGCAAATTTACCCAAACTGCTTGTTGTTTTACACTCAGTAGATACCAATTATGTCTTACGAAATAAAAATTTTGTCGTTACAAAAAACAGAACTTGCTTACGAGGTAGAAATTAGAGGAAAAAGCCCGGCTGATACTGTATTAGACTTACGCAAACAAATAACAAAACTTGCCCGGACATATCCTTCTGAAGATATTTTAGTATCGCCTTTTGATCCGCTAGATGACATTGCAGCATTAGAGGAGAGCTTGTCAAAAGTGGCGAAATGTATCAAAACTTTAAATGAATGCTACGAAAGAAGCCTTTTAGACAGAACGAATAACTTGATGAACCATATTTACCACCGTCTGAACCGGCTCGACTGGACGCTCCAGTCAGAAGTCGCGTCTGCTTACGCTGAGTGTAATAAGCAATACCAATCTTATAGAGCATCCCTCACTAAGTTCAATTCAGGTGCCACGGGCTCCGTTTTTGAAGAGAATCCCGGACTAATTACCGTTACTTGTGATCGTGGGCTGACAACAGAATTATCAAAACTAAAATTTAATGGTAAAACTTGTGTACGGGCCTTCATTCGGAGTGTTACTGATTTTATTAAAGCGAGATCCTTACCATCGAATAAAGTACTATCCTTCGCTACGGAGATTTTTACCGAGGATGCCTTGCATTGGTTTCGCGGTATTCAAGACAGAGTCAATTCTTGGGAGGAAGTTTGTACCAGGCTCAAGGAAGACTTTAGCAATTCGGATTATAATTACCGTTTTTTGGCCGAAATAAGGGCACGTACACAAGGACCGCGAGAGAATATTACTATTTATCCCTCCATTATGTCAGGTATGTTTTCGCAACTAGACAGAACCTTGTCGGAGGAGGATAAATTAGATATACTGTTACACAATATACGTCCTTGCTATGCCAATGTGTTAACATCTTGCCCTGATATCAAGAACGTTGACCAGTTACGGACGATATGCAAGAACTTTGAAAATGTTCAATCTCGTATGTCACAGTATCGAGAGCCTCCTAAGGTGACACAGGAGACCCTAGCCCCATATTTTGCCTACGCCCATGCTTCTAGTTCTACGTCAAATATTATAAACAGGCCCTTTGTACAGAAACAGCCTTTTACAAGGAATTACGATTTTAAGCCTCGTTTTGCTTCATATATAAAACAAAGTACTGGGAATAATTATATGTATGTATGTAAATACTTTATTGTACACAAGACACAGGTAAAAATACAGACAAAAAAAAAGTTAATTCGGTACAAAGGCGAACTTATCCCTGTAAGGGATCTCTTCCAGTTAACCTTTGAGCAATTGAGTTGAGATCAGGAACAACAAGATAGACAAACTAACACGTGTACAGACGTATTTACCTAGACGCTACAGTAAATTAATCTTAATACATATATATACTACATATAAGTACAAATAAAAATAAATAGTATACACATACTATAACTATATATATATATATATATATAAATATATATATACCTATATATACAAATAAACATTTTTACACAATATACAAACAGTATCCTATTAAATCACAAGTCGTTGGAGAGCCACAACTTTTTCAACTTTTCTTTGAGTAATGCCACAGACTGGGACTGTCTAAAGGACAACGGCAAGCCATTCCACAACTTCACAGCGCGCACCGTGAAAGACTTAGAATAAGCGCGCGTCTTATTAGACGGTAATGCAAGGGTGAGGTTAGCGTGAGACCGCAGGCGGTGATTACTGCCATCAGCCATATAAGTAAAACGTTCAGACAAATAATGTGGAGAAGCAGGATTGAAGAGTACGTTAAAAAGCAAGGAGAGGATGTGCACGTCTCTGCGCCGACGGATCGGTAACCAGCCGAGCTGAGAACGAGATTCAGAGATGTGGTCGTATTTGCGCAGGCCAAATATATATCTTACACAGACATTTTGTAATCGCTCAAGTTTTCCAAGCAGTTCCTCTTTGAGATCTAAAAATGCTATGTCACCATAGTCTAAAAGAGGAAGTAAAAGAGATTGGGCAAGGGTCATCTTAGTATGGAAAGGGAGAAAATTCTGCAAACGCCTTAGGGAGTGGACGGAGGCAAACATCTTTTGACTTACCTCAGCAACATGGGGAGACCAAGAGAGCGTCTGATCAATGGTGATACCCAGATTCCTGACGGTAGAGGCAAAAGGAATGACAGTCCCATCAAAAAGCACGTCTGGAATCACCCCTTCCGAGAGTATACTTATGTAGTAAGGACTACCAATGACAATTGCTTGCGATTTCTTCGCATTCACTTTTAAACCGTAGTTGCACGCCCAACACCGTATAAATTCCAGATCACTGTTAATTTGACGAATTAGGGATGGAAACTCCTCAATACTAGCCGCTGCATAGATCTGTAGGTCATCTGCATACAGATGATAAGACGATCTAAGGGACTCGGTAATACCATTTATAAATATTGAAAAAAGAAGCGGCGAAAGCACCCCTCCCTGCGGGACACCAGCGGAAAGTTCGCACCATTCGGACATCTTGTCATCGATCCTAACGCGCTGGCGCCTGCCAAATAGGTAGTCACGAAACCATGACAATGAACTTTGACAAAGATTGAGTTTGTGGAGTATGCCAAGAAGTATATCAAAGTCCACTGTGTTGAAGGCACTACTAAAGTCAAGGAGGACTAGGACAGTGAGCTTTTTGCACTCAATATTATGGCGAATGTCATCGGTGACCTTAACCAAAGCGGTGACGGTGCTATGCCCGGGACGGAATCCGGATTGGAGAGGATTGAGCAAGGAATGCCTATTGAGGTGGGAAAGGAGACGACGATTCACATAATGCTCAATAACTTTAGACAAAATGGGCAGGATGGATATGGGACGATAATCGGAGAAATGAACAGGAATTGAGGTTTTGGGAAGCGGTATTACATGCGCATCCTTCCACGATGAAGGAAAAGTGCCAGAGGATAGGGAAAAGTTAATAATTACAGAGAGGATGGGAGCAATGAAATCCGCCACGAGCATAAGCATATCCACGCCGAGGCTATCTTCACCGACGGCCTTCGTCTTGATAGACTTGAGGATGGCAAGTGTTTCTTGCGGTGAAATATCTACAAATTCAAAAGGAGGTACGTCGGGGTGTGTGGCATTCGAAAGAAAGGATAAGGTTGACTGTTTAATGGGAGGGCTAAGAGTAACCGGCGAGGCACTGAAATGGGTATTGATAGCGTCTAAATCAAGATTGCTGGAAGAATTTTGTTGAGTTTTGCCCACCCCAAGTGACTTCAAGAATTTCCACAACTTTGCAGGAGGACACTCCTCGATAGACTTGTGGATATAGCAACGTCTCGCGTTCCTACAGACCTTATTACAGCGGTTTCGTAATGACAAGTATTTCCGGTGGTTTACATCCGAGGGATCACGACGAAAGCTAACGCGCGCCCTGTCACGTCTCGCCATTAGTAACTTAATGTCCGATGTTAGCCACGGAGCAGGATAGTGCTTAACCCGCATTGGTTTTAACGGAGCGTGCTTGTCGAAAATCGCAAGCAATATGTCATTGAAAGCCCCCACCTTCTGATCAATGTCTACAAGACTCTCAACTCGTTGCCAGTCAACACAAGAAATGTCAGCATAGAGCGCCTGCAGATCTACGTCCCTAAGATTCCTACGCATCATTATTTTGTGTTTTCTCTTTGGTGGACGGATATTAAACGATGCGTGGACCAGGTCATGGTTTGAAAAACCGGCAGCGCAGAACTGCCCATGGAATGAAACTAAGTCTGGCGAAGATGTTAAAATAATGTCTAAAAGTGAAGGAGGACCGTTATGTGGGAAATGAGTGGCTTTAAGCGGTAAAATACTTAGATTTAGAGAAGTTGAAAGAGATTGAAGTTTGGACGTACGATGGTCGTTTTTGAGCAAGCAGGTGTTAAAGTCGCCCATAATAATGCTATGGTCATACTGTGGGGTCAAATCAACAAGGGTACTATAAAGGGAGTCAAAATAATTTATATTAGAGGACGGGCTATAAAAAACGCCTAGAAGAATTTTGGTATGGTGCAAAGCAATTTGAAGAAAAAGATACTCAGGAGAGTTCGAGTAGACTGTTGGAGATTGAGCTACTACCTGGCAAGCGAGGTTACTTTTTATATAGATGGCCACACCGCCTCCACGAATGGTGCCCGATCCGCCATTGCCAGCGCCGGTCCTATCGTTACGAATTAAGCAGTACCCTGGTAAAGGATAAAGTGTAGAAGGAAGTGAAGGTTTAAGCCACGACTCAGAAATAAGAATCGCGTGTATGTTTGTGTTGGAGCTAAAAGAATTAAGAAGTTCAGGATAATGTGCCGGAATACTCTGAGCATTGATGTGGACGACGTTAAAATTTTTCACGGCTGAATCGAAGGTAGAATGCAATCGATCGCTCAGATCAGGCATATCAGAGGCATCACTCAAAGAATCGTAAAAGCTTGATGACGAAAGAGAAAAGAAATCGGTATCGATACTGGCATTAAAGACGTCTGACATGTGAGTATTAACGGATACTAAATATATAATAACAAAATATGCAAAATAATATATACAAAATAAATAATTAAATCAACTAAAATTTAAATCTAACCACGTATCACCTCATATGCTCGCCAGCAGCTGATATTTAAAACAATTTAAAACATGTATACTACTAATACGCTAAAAGAAACAAAAAATCATCATTTAATGACGAGGAGAGAACACGAAACATAAATAATAGAAAAATACTCCTCACAACAGCAGAAACTAAACGCCAATGACATTTCACATGACAGTGACACGAGAAAATGACAACCGTTGGATGTTCTAAGTCCTACGTCACCGTCAGATTATTAGAAATTACCTACATTATAAAAACAATAGAAACAAAAAGAAAGTGAAACAATACAAATCAAGACAGAAATATCACTGATTGGAAAACAGATTAAAACACATTCACCTCAAGGCACCACCTGTTTAGCGAACCGGCCGGTTGTAGATCGAGCAGATTTAGCTCGAGGTGCCTGCCCATGCGGCGGCAGAACCTTAGAACCGGTTGCAGGCGCCGCAGACCCCGGCTTCGCCTTCTCCGCTCCGACGATCTCCGCAGCAGCGTCCGGCGCAGGCAGCGCGCGCAGCTCAGCAAGCGTCGTCAGTTTCCGGCGCACCCCATCGTGACACTGCACGACGATACGGCCGTCGCTGGTCCAGCTGCCCTTGACTCCATACTGCTTGCGAGCTTCCAGGAACACGGCATGCCTGCCGCCAGTGAGGAACTCGGAAATAGTCCTGCCCGAGCCCTTAAGCTGTTTCTTTGCGGCCCAAACTTCATCCCGGGTCCTCTGGCAGACAAACTTTAATAGGACAGGCCGAGGCTTGGATTCTGCGTGTACCCTACCTAGCCGGTGACAGGCCAGGAAGGACAGTGCTGACACACCTTCTAGCTTCATACTCTGACGGAGAATATCTGCTACCACCGATGTAACATCTTCATTGGTGGCCTCCGGAATACCATGAAGAAGCAAGATGTTGCAACGGGACCGGGTCTCCATCTCTTCGAGAGTCCTGTGTACTAAGCTCATCTGCACCTGGAGACTCTCTACAGCTTTCCAAATAAAAGTTTTAAATTGTGTGTACTCGCCTATGTCAGAGCCGGTCCCTTGGGTGGCTGGACAGCTCTCAAACGTGGCCATTCTAGATGCAAACATGTCCTTCATTTGATCCATACTCTTCTGTAGTTGCACTAAGTGGTCCATTTCTGTGGTAAATCTGCTTCACTAAGACCACAGTTAGTGACCTTTGGACTCTAGGAGTGTTGTATGTAGATGCAAGGAGAGTGAAAAGAAAGTGGTGATAACAGCTGAGGGTGGCAATATGGTGTTAATTATCACATGTAAGTGCTTATTGTTTTAAAATTACAATAATTGTGATAAATAACATTAAAATTACTGCTCTACCAAAATTTGACGTGTTATTTGTTTGCCTACCCAGCACGAAAAAAAATTATCCTGCAGAAACGGTTAATGTTGCTAGACCCGTTGGCATGATTAATGCAAGACCAAAGTTTTGCCCTCGTTGCCGTGTAGACTCCCATTCACTAAGGAACTGCACCGCAGAAAGAGTTATTGTTTGTTTCCGCTGCGGCCGTCCAGGGGTGAAATTTCACGACTGCCCTGACTGCCAGAAACAACTTTCTTCTGCTACTGAAGAACCAAAAAACGTTTAGAGCAGAATTGCGGTTACTTTGATGTTACAGACTGGAAGGATTGGTTAAATTTCATAAAGAACTTCTTTAGCGTCTACAAAGTAACTTCAATTCTGCAAACAACAACTAATAATGACAACCGGATTTTCTTAAATGTAAAAATTAATGACGTTCCTGTTTCGGGGTTGCTGGACTCTGGGGCGGCTGTATCATTAATCAACAAGGATGTCTATACTGAACTCCTTGACTCTAAACTGTCTTTGCAAACAGATGACAAAATCAACATAATTGCAGCTGGCGGTTACTGCCTCGACAGTATTGGATACATTAACCTGCCAGTTACCTTTGAGGAGCAAAATCATACCATCAAGGCGTATGTTGTACCAAAGGTTCCTTCCTCCTTTAATACTGGGTATAGATTTTTGGCGGAGGTTCAAGTTATGTCCCAAATATATTGGCTCTATGAACATAAAGGGAACCCCCATTACTATCACAAATCAGGATCGTCTCATCTCACGCCCTACCAAAATCTGAATACTAGTCAACGTACTGTTGTTGACAGTATAGTTGACCGGTTTAAGGCGATATCTTATGAGCAGAAAGGTCTTGGCCGAACTTCAATGATCGAACACCGTATCAATACCGATACAGTAACACCCATAAGACAGCGTTACTACCGTATGTCGCCAGAGAAGAATAGGATCATTAATGAACAGGTAGATGAGATGCTCCAGCTGGACGTTATAGAACCGTGTGAGAGCTCATGGTCATCTCCGATTCTTGTGGTTGACAAGAAAGACGGCAAGCCAAGGTTTTGCTTAGACAGCCGCAAACTTAATTCCGTGACAGTTAAAGACGCGTATAGCCTCCCATACATATCGGAAATCTTAGATAACCTCAAAGACGCGAAGTATTTAACAAGTATAGATTTATCTAAGAGTTTTTGGCAAATTCCTATAGCTACGCAAGACCGTCAAAAGACAGCTTTTTTTGTCCCTAATCGTGGAACTTTTTGTTTTAAAACCATGGCTTTCGGTCTCACTAACGCTCCTGCGACTCAGCAGCGTTTGGTCGATATGTTATTTGGTCCAGAATTCGAGCTTAAAGTGTTCTGTTACTTAGATGACATTATCTGCGTAAGTGACAGTTTCGAAAGTCATTCAATTCAATTCAATTCAATTTATTTATTTTGTTAAACACAGGTTACAAAGGTTGGTAAGTACAAAAATATAAGACCTCCATGTTTTACCCACAGCGTAGGTTTACAAAATATTTTTTAATTCAGTCAGCCTTATTGAGGTACATTCAAGTTAAGATTTACTTAATTATAATATAATGTCAAAGATTCTTTAGAGGCCAAAATAATGTATGGCATACGATTAAATAGTAAATGGGTAGGTACATTAAATAGGTACTATAATTAGGTATGTATTAAAAGAATCACAAATAATAATTATAATTAATGCCTGGTCAAAAATGGAAAGAAAAAATAACAATAAAAAGACAATATATTTTTTTTTCTTTTATCATGAAAGGGACCATGTCACGTAGTAGCGTCATTAAGGTAATCTTTAATCGTATAATAACATTTCTCGGTCAGATATGAGGTCAATTGCCATTTAAATTTATTAATGTCCAATGTCTTAATTCGATCTGGAATTTTATTGAAAATCCTCGGTGCCATTCCCAAGATTCCACTTCTCATGAGCGCTGTGTTACTTCCCGGCAAAGTTTTAACTGTATGTTTGTATTGTTTACGTGTCGGAAACCTGCGACCTTGAGAAACGTTGTTGTAAAAATTTGGATTGGTCTTGACAAAAATACCTACTTCCAGGATGTACAATGAAGGCAGTGTTAATATCTTAAGAGATTTAAAAAATGGTACACAACTTTCTCTTATTTTCAGGCCACACATTGCTCTTATGCAACGTTTTTGCGCTTTAAACGCTATCTCTTTGTGAACTGAGTTGCCCCAAAATATTACACCTTATCTAAGGACTGAGGCTACCAGTCCATGATAGGCCATTAATACGGCTTCACGGTTTACAATTTTTGACAACTTAAACAGCGCATAAGCAGATGTACATAGTTTTTTACAGACATGTTCTACGTGATGTTTCCAGTTAAGCTGGCTGTCAATCATTAACCCTAAGAATTTTGTTACTTCCACATTGTCTATTTTAGTCCCCTTGTAATGTATGTTCATGTCAACTGGTTGCATTCGCTGACGAAAGTGCATCAAGTTTGTTTTATTTAAATTAATCAGTAAGTTATTATCACTAAGCCATCTAATTATATTATTTATTACAGTATTTATGTCATTTTCATAGTCATGGTTATCATTAAATTGAATAATTGAAGTACTGTCATCAGCGAAAAGCACCATTGGATTATGGATCTCATTGGGCAGGTCGTTTATATACACAAGGAATAAAAGTGGACCAAGTACACTTCCCTGGGGGACTCCAGATTGAATGAGGCACTTTTCGGATACATGTTTATGTTCTTGTTTCCCTTTAAGACATATTCTGGATATTTCTGTGTATTGTTGCCTATTGTTTAAATATGATTTCACAAGATTTAATGCCTCGCCTCTAATACCATATCGACTCAATTTATATAAAAGTTTGCCGTGGTCTACGTAGTCAAATGCTTTTGTCATGTCTGTGAACAAAGCGCAAACTGGGTTTCTTTTATTAACATTTTCTAATACTATACTAATTAAATCATAAATTGCCATGTTAATTGTAATATTCTTTCTAAACCCCTTTTGCTGCTTGCAAAGTAAATTAAATTTATTTAAATACGCATATATCCTGCGGTATATCGCCTTTTCAAATATTTTTGAAATGATAGGGATTAAAGCAATTGGACGATAATTATTGAGGTTTTCTTTATCACCTTTTTTAAATAAAGGTTTAATGACGGTTGTTTTAAGTGCATCTGGGAAAATACCTGCATTAATGCAAAGATTAAGTATATGGCTTAAAGGTTTACCCAGAATGTCACTAACGAATTTAACAACCAGGGTGCTTATGCAGTCATATCCTACGCTCTTTGTATTTTTTAAGGACCTTATTATTGTTTTGATCTCTTCCGGTGTAGTCAGTGACATAAACATAGATTGTTCGCTATTTTGAATACTCGGTTCAAAAGTATTACAGTGCGATATGACTTCCTTATGTATAAAATTATCATTAAAGGCCGTAGCTATATCTATAGGATCCGTTAAAATTTTACCATTACGATCATTAATTGTATGAATAGGTTCTCTTGGACCCATGGTCTTACAGTTTTTTTATAATATTCCAAACAGTCTTTGGTTTGTTCTCCGAAATTTTAATCTTGTGATTATTTTTTGCTCTTTGTGTCAGCCTTATGATCTTTTTAAAAGTTCTAGAATAACTTCGTAGTTTTATTTTATTAGCTAGAGTACGATGTAATCTGTACTCCCAAAGCAATTCTCTTTGCTTTTTACCACATAGTTGTATGCCTTTAGATATCCATTTAACATTATTTTTTGTTCTCATTGTCACTAGCTTTACCGGAAAACATAAGTCATAAAGAATGCGAAAAATATCAATGAATGAATTATACGCTTTGTTAGGATCGACGGCTTCATAAACTTCAAGAAACGATAGGCAATTTAAGTGAGATCTGAAATGATTAAGGTTTACAAGAGAATAATCACGCCTTTCTATTCTCCAAGATTTAAGTGCAATGGATTTGTTTAATATGGGAATTTCCAACAATTGTGATGTGTGATCAGATAGGCCTAGATCGATAACTTGGTTTTTATGACCTCTTTTCAGATTATGAGCAAAGTTGTCTAGGCACGATTTGCTAACAAGTCTCGTTGGCTCCCTTATTTCTAGGACTAAGCCAAAGCTCCGTAAAAAATTCTCAAATTCTAAAGTCACTTTATTACTTTTTATTATGTCAAAATTAAAATCTCCACATATAATCACCTTATTTTTAATTTTTTTACAAATTAAGTTTAGTATAATGTCAAACTTTTCGTAAAATATGCTTAAATTACTATATCCGGGTATTCTATATAGACATATCAAAACAGTATCGTGGCTAGTCAACTCAATGGCACAACATTCTAACACACCAGAAATCGAGTGCTTGGCGATTTCTGGTAGTTCCCTGAATAATAGGCCAGACCTAACTAATATACATGATCCTCCACGCTTTGATTTTTTTCGGGAATAACATGCTGCCAGGTAGTAGTTTGGCAACACCAGTGATTTTTCATGACCAGCCATCATAAAATGTTCCGTTATGCAAATAATGTCAACATTGATTTGTCTCGTTTTCAATTCATTCAAACTAATTGTAAGCATATCAGTTTTATTAATTAATCCGGCGATATTTTGATGCGAGATGTTCATGTAAGTTTTAGTATTTTGATGGGCATGCTCACTGATGTGGACCGAATTATTCACGAAAAAAATGCTCTTCATCCAAAATATTCCAATCTATATACATTTGAATGTTTTTGAATATATCTTTCATCCCTGATGTTAATAATTTACCTGATTTTGCCGAGAACATATCGAATGTTAAGTTCCAATTCGAGTCGATGAAATGTGCAGTCTTATTTGTTTTCAAATACTGGTTTAGACAAGCATTGAATAACTCCACTCTATAGTTATATAGCGGAGCGCCGCATATATACGTCGGTGTGCAGACAATGATATTAGTGTTAGTTATAGTCTCTAAGGTTGATCTTATTTCTTGCACAAGCGCTACATGCTCGTAGCTTTCGTTCATAATATCGAAGTCTTGCTCGCCAATCAGTAGAACACAGTAGTCGTGGCTCGTATAATCTTTAAGCTTGAGAGGTAAAGCAGTCAATATATCTCGAATTCCGGCACCAGGAGATGCAAAGTGTATACAGTCATAGTTATCAAAATTCTGTAGCATAGCTGCCCGTATTTTTGTACGAATTTTACCACTGACATTGCTCACAACACAACATTTATGTGATTTATTTACTTTTCTAGAGTTTCTGTTGTGATGCTTTTGTGTATCATTTATTGTTCCTATGGTATTCGTGTTGTGGGGGTGCTGTTGGTAGCTTCCGTTTTCAGAAACACGGATTTCCTTTGAAAGAAACAACTCTTGTTCCAACTCCTTGATGACATCATTCAGAGCGCGTATGTCACGCTGGGCATTAAGTAGTTCGCTTTGCAATTGCTTGATTTTAGATTCCAAACATAATATATTCGCAGTTTTCCCTGGTCTCAAAGACCCAGGACTGCTTGTTGGGGGGTCAACAAGGCAATTAACAAGGCTGGATGACAAGCTTTTCCGATCTCTCTTTGATGTGCGAGGGGTTTTACATATATGTTTCAGTGTACATACCTCTCGAGTTAGTTTTTCTATGTGTCGTATATATTGATTTTTTTCTATAATGGAATTATGTAGTTCCTGTTCAGTGCTTGTCAGATCTAGTTTCAATTTATCAATTTCTATTTTCAGCTCTGTCACAATGTCGAGATCATTTGTTGATAAATCTAGACTTTTGGAAAGCTCATCTTCAAACAGAAAGGTGGAGGTCTGAGCGGAGTCTGTTTGTATAGGAGATTCAGTAGACTTTGCTTCTGTCAGATCCCTTTGTGAATACGGTGAGCAGGGCGTAGTTGTCTGAGGCTCCCCCGTGCGTACTGTAGCAGAGGACGTGTTTGTGGTGGGTGTACTCACCGCACTTTCATTGGTCTGCGGCTCCTCCGTGCGTACAGAAGCAGAGGACGTGCTTGCAGTGGGTGTACTTGCCGCATTGTCGCTAAGGAGAGCGCGATACTTTTTTCTCGTCGTTATGTTGTATCGTTCGTCAGGTTTCTGTACGGCGCTTGTAAGTTTTTTTGTCAAACTTGTATTTGTGTTTGAAATAGCACAGCACGGTATACATATCCATGCTTTTTTGCTTTCAATAGTCATGATCTGAAATATCTTTGTGGATTTCTGTGCACACCGTAAATCGTGTACTTGTTTACATTTCGAACATTTAAGAAAGTCTTTGTTATGTATTTCCTCATTACATTTAGTGCACGAGAGCGCCATCTTGCGGTATAGTCAGGTGTCAGAATATAATACAATCAGCTTCAGGTTACTAGACAGTATTATACACACACTTACAACACACAGTAGTTTGGCCAAATGTCGATAGATGGCGCGCGTATGTAACTAGCGTCTTGTTCGTTCGTAGTATTTGTAAGGTAGTAGTTTGTACAATGCATTAGCACTAGATGGTGCTGTATGGCTGGCGGTAGAGTGATGAAACAGTTGGTTGGCTGGTCATGTGTCCCTATTGTTGCGTGTCTTAGAAAAACTACAACAGGCTAACCTTACAATCAATTATGAAAAAACACAATTTTTCAGGGAAAGTTTGAAGTATTTGGGTTACGTGGTTGACTCTCAAGGGCTTCGCACTGACCCTGAAAAAGTTGAGGCAATATTAAATTATCCCACTCCAACTTCTAAAAAGGATATAAAAAGATTTCTAGGTACTGCTTCATGGTATCGACATTTTGTACCCAACTTTAGTACAATCGCAGGGCCCTTAAATAAGTTAACTTCCAACAAGAAGGGCGCTTCCCCATTTGTCTGGACTGCAGAAGCTAATTCCGCCTTTGAAGCGCTCAAGCGAAGTCTTACCTCATGTCCAGTTTTATCTTGCCCTCATTATGATCTTCCCTTTGAGGTGCATACCGACGCGAGTAATTACGGCATAGGGGCTATGCTATGTCAAGTAATTCACGGACAAGAACATCCCATAGCGTACATGAGCAAGTCCTTGACAGGCCCGGAGCGTAATTATAGCATTACTGAGAGGGAGGCACTCGCTGTTCTCGCTGCCTTGGAACATTGGCGATGCTATTTAGACAATGGCCAGACCTTTACCGTTTATACGGATCACTCGTCCTTAAAGTGGTTTTTGTCGCTTTCCAATCCGACAGGAAGGTTGGCCCGTTGGGGTGTAAGGCTATCGGCGTTCAACTTTAATGTGAAACACCGTCGGGGTGTCGACAATATCATCCCTGATGCGCTTTCTCGTTCAGCCCCTGTACACGCCATTACTACCTCTGACTCATTGTCTCAAACATCTGATTCTTGGTACAAAAATAAATACAATACTTGCCTAAAATCTCCAGCTAGCCTTCCTAACTTTACTATAAATAATAATATTCTTTACCGTCTATCGAAAAATAAGTGTTCCCTTACATCGGAGTTTGCTTGGAAAGAGGTGATTCCCAGTGAGTTGCGTGAGCAACTAATATTAGAAAATCACGCAACGCCAACTGCTGGTCATTTAGGTATTCATAAAACATACCACCGTTTAGGCTTGCGGTTCTACTGGCCTTGTATGTTTTCAGACGTTGTAAAGCTTGTTTCTGGTTGCTCGGTATGTATATCTCACAAAGCACCGAATCACACAACATTGGGACTTATGGGTAGACCCAAACAATGCTCTCGCCCGTTCCAGATGATATCAATTGATTTCGTTGGCCCTCTTCCCTCTAGTAGGAAACAAAATACGTTTTTACTTGTAGTAGTATGCTGCTTTTCAAAGTTTTGTCTCTCATTTCCGCTGCGGAGAGCAAACGCGGAGGCAGTTATTAAGCATATGGAAGATTCCGTATTCCTTGTTCATGGGGTGCCTCAAACAATATTTTTAGATAACGGAAGCCAATTCATTAGCAAAAATTTAGAATTGTTCTTCCAAAAATACAAGGTCCCCAATGTTTATTTTACGCCGCGCTACACTCCTCAGATAAATACTGTGGAGCGTTACCATAAGACTCTTATCTCGTGTATTTCCGCATTTATAGAGGATGATCATCGAGTATGGGATGTTAACTTGCCAAAGATAACATTTGCTATGAACAATTCCGTCAACGAGGCAACGGGTTATACACCAGCATTCCTTGTTTACGGTAGGGAGCTAGTAACATGCGGTTCACACTACTTGGATACCGATCTTGGCAACGAGATTATTTTCTTACCTCGCGACGTCTATACCGAAAACATAGGCCATCTGGCAGCAATATTTAATGAAGTCCAAACGCGTCTTTGGCGTGCTCATGCTAAAAATACGTCTCGATATAATCTGTCTCTCAGCTGAATTTAATATTAATGACATAGTTTGGAAGAAAACTTACTATCAGAGTGATAAAGACCAATATTTTAGCAAAAAGTTGGCGCCAAAGTTTATACAGATTCAGATTCAGATTCAGATTCATTTACTCACAATATAAGATTACATTATAAATTACATTCCATGTCAATTTAAAAGAATCCCTATTGTGATCGTCAACAACATACGATAACATTCAATAGAAGTAATTTGAAGAATAATAATTAATAACTAACAATTGAAATATAACTATGTCCACTTAATTTAAATTTATGTCATAGTTATCAAAGTTCACCTAAAAGGATCGTCAGTACATAATAATACGATAATTGAATTATATCAAAAAACAATAAATAAAAATTATGCGGTTATGTCAAAAAATTCACTTATAGAATACAGTGGATTTTCCAATAGAAAGTTTCTTAATCGACGCTTGAATATGGTTTCTGATGTTTCTATTCGTATTTCGGCGGGTACACGTTCATAGTACGTAGGGCCTATGATGCGCGGGTTTTTTCCTGCAAGTGCCATGCGACGTGGGACTGTTCTTAGTTGGCCTGTGGAACGAATAGTCTTACCTGATACCTCGACAACCCTAAACATGGTTAAGTTTCGTCTAACAAACATTATAATTTCAAATAGGTATGTGGAGTAGTGCGTCATAATTTTGTGCGTTATGAAGATTTCTCTGCATGAGTCACGAGGTTTCACACCAGCTAGCGTTCGTAATGCCCGTTTTTGCATTATGAAGACTCGATTGGCATCCGTTGAGTTTCCCCAGATGAGTACTCCATAAGTCATTAATGTGTACAGTGCCGCGTTGTAGGAAAACGTTCTCCATTAGTTTACGATTTACAGGACATGTCAGGCAAGCATCTTGGCACTTGGCATATTAAGGACCTAAAACTGGTTAATCGTTCAGGCTAAGTTATCACAGAACTTGAGATAATTTTAAATATTAGTAAAAAAAAAAAAAAAAAGTAATTTCTGTATAAGCGGATTTTTGTCAGCAAGAGAAGGAAAAATCCTTCCCTGGGGAGCGGGGTAACTGTAGCATTATGTATTACTTAGTCTCATTAATAAGACTTAAATTGTATTAATTAATTTTTACTTAACAAAATAATAAAACTAAAACTTAATATCACACATATTATCATACTTCTTAACACTTACATAAATATAATTAACGAATAAACCCTAACTAATAGTCGATGATATCGATATCGATAGACTAAGTAATAAATAATGCTACAGTTACCCCGCTCCCCAGGGAGCGCGCAGTGTAGCGCTTCTATTGGTGCTTTCAAAAGCCCCTCTCATGCTAACCGTGCCCGACGGGCGCGTTTTGCTACTGCATTATGAAGTATTATTTAAGTATACAATAAAAACGGTTGCGTTCGCAACATACTCCCCGGCGTTGAGAGACTCAATACAATAAAAAAATGAATTTAAATTAAAAACAAATATCAAGAAGAGGGAAGAGGACACAAGTTGTTGAACGCGCGTCGGATGATGCCCTTCTTCGTCATTATGTCAGCGACCCTTGTGACGTTGTCCGTGCCCGGGTAGATCTTCGTGACGCGACCCAGCAGCCATAGCAGAGGAGGTAGCCCGCGGTCTTTGACCAGGACTAGTGTGCCGGTCTGCAGCTGGTCCGATGAGGTTTGCCACTTGGTTTTCTGCTGGAGGAGAGTAACATACTCATTAGAGAAGCGGCTCCAGAAATGTTGCTTGAGTTTTTCAACTCTTCGGAACCTCTCAAGTCGTGAGATGTTGGCTTCAGTCAGAGATTCCTGGGGCACTGACAGTAGCGAGCCTCCAATAAGGAAATGAGAAGGTGCTAGGTAAGTCAGATCAAAAGGATCAGTCGATAGAGGTGTAATGAGTCTGGAATTAAGAATATCTTCTATCTGTATCAGGCATGTGTTCATCTCTTCATAAGTTAGGTATGTAAGAGAGAGAATACGTTTGAGATGATGTTTTGTAGATTTTACAGCGGCTTCCCAGAGTCCGCCAAAGTGTGGAGAATATGCTGGGCTGAATTTAAAGTTAATGCTTTTTTCTGCCATACCTGCCTGCAACATGTCGTGGTTCTTTTTTAGGAACCTACTGAGTTCGTTTGACGCCCCAACAAACGAAGTTCCGTTGTCGGAGTAAAGAGTTTGAGGCCTGCCCCGACGACTCATGAAACGGTGAAGAGCAGCAAAAAAGGACTCCGTGGTAAGACTCGTTACTAGCTCCAAGTGAAGAGCCTTGACTGAAAGACAGACGAAAACTAAAATATATGATTTCATGGTTCGGCTACCCCTTCCCTTACGTCAGCTATCAGCACTGGTCCGGCGTAATCCATTCCCGTATGTAAAAACGGATATTCTAGCTGTGTGCGGTCTGTGGGTAGGTTACCCATTGCCATTTGAAGAGGTTTAGCCTTGAACCTGATGCAACGAACACAATTATGAACAATCTTACGAGCTAAATCTCTTCCACCAAGAGGATAGTAAGTTTGCCGTATACTTGCAAGTAAAAGCTGTGGTGGAGCATGCAATAAGGTCAGGTGTTGCATTTCAAAAATAAGTTTTGATAAGTGATGTTTACTACATAATAAAATTGGATGTTTAATGTTATAATGTTATAGCTATAGTTGGCATTATTAAGACGACCACCGACTCTTATTAAGTTATGTGTATCTAAGAATGGGGTCAACGAAAGTAATCGAGTTTTCGGTGGTAATGGTTTGCCAGCTAATAAGAGTTTATATTCTTCAGGAAACATTTCCTGTTGTGCAAGTTGTAGTAATTTGTTTTGAGATGATTTTATTTCTGTGTATGTTAAGTGTGAAGTTAGTTTATTATTTTTGTTTTTGCAGTTGTATATAAATCTGTAAATATATGCCATTATTCTTATTAATTTCGTAAGTTTTGAGTTATTAGCCATAAGCGTAGTTATAGGATTTGCATTTACGTGTGTATGTATGTTTGTATGTAGTGAAATTTCTGGCAGGTCAACGGTAAGTGTGTTAGGCGTTGGAGGAAATTGAATGACTGGATGATGTAAGAATTCTGGCCCAGTCCACCATAATGAGGAAGTGCTGATGTCATCAGCCTTCATACCTCGTGACACAAGATCTGATGGGTTAAGCTTTGAGAGTACATAGTTCCACGTTTGACTACGCGTACTTTCTTGAATTTCATTCACACGGTTACGAACAAATTGTTTAAGACGGTTGGATGACCCTGCCAGCCAGCCCAACACAATCATGGCATCAGACCAAAAGTAACTATGATCAACCTTCACGGTCAGTGATGTCGTGACCTTTGTCCAGAGCCTTGCGCCAAGCAAGGCGCCACAAAGTTCCAGTCGTGGAATAGTGGATGGTTTAAGCGGAGCTACCTTGTTCTTTGATGCTATAAGACGTACGCAAACTGCTCCGCTACCGTCTACAGTCCTAACATAGACAGAACTGCCATATGCACGCTCGGACGCATCTGTGAAAACGTGAAGTTGAATTTCTGACGGTGAGTCATTAAATACCCAACGACTACCTGAAGTGTGTTTAATTTGGAGAGTGAAAAGGCGAAGGAAAGAAATTCATTGTTGATTTCTGTAGGTAGCTCGTCGTCCCAGTCACATTTAAGAAGCCAAAGCTTTTGTAAAATGAATTTAGCTTCTACTACACGTGGACCGACGAGGCCTAAAGGATCGAAGACCTGACTGATGACAGATAAGATGTTTCTTTTTGTTATTTTATCTGGAATTTGAATATCGATAGAAAATAGCAACTTATCTAATTTTGATTGCCAATATAAGCCCAGTGTCTTGCAGGGCGACGTGCTGTCAAGATTAAGTGCCTTGTTGTCGCCTTCTTTATGGTCAAGAATTGAGTGCAATAATTCAGGACAGTTTGACTGCCATTTGCGTAAATTGAACTTTGCTGACTCTAATGTGGCAATAACGTCCTTGCTTATCTCGATCAATGACTGAATGGAGTCGCTGCCGCTGAGAAAATCGTCTACGTAAAAGTCGTGCTGTATGGCGCGTTTGACTCTGGCATCCTGGCATTGGTCAGCGAGAGAAACAAGGCACTTTGTCGCTAAGTAAGGAGCTGACGCCGTTCCATAGGAGACGGTATTTAGTGTATAGGTTTTTAAGGGATGCGCGGGATCAAACCTAAATATGATTTGCTGCAATGAGCGTTGAGAAGGTTCGACTAGTATAGCACGGTACATTTTTTCGACATCACTCGAAACGATATATTTATGTTGTCTAAATCGCAGCAAGATAGACAGTAAGTCATCCTGGACGGTCGGTCCGACCATCTGAATGTCGTTGAAGCTTTTGCCACTGGTCGTGGCCGCAGAACCGTCAAAAACGACACGAAGGCGTGTGCTCGTGCTATCCCGGACTACTCCGTGGTGAGGCAAAATGAATGACTTTATTGAATGATTGAATGATTGATTTTCGCTCATATGGCCCAGATCGAGGTATTCTTTAATAAAATCACAGTATAAGCCTTTAAAATTAGCATCGCGCGCAAGTCTTTTTTCTAGAGATAAGAAACGCCGCTTTGCCATGTGATATGAGTCACCAAGTACGTCTGGTGACTCCTTCAATGGGAGTGTGACGATAAAGCGGCCATCTTGATCGCGGGTGGTGTTCTCTACAAAACTCTTCTCGCAAGCTTGTTCTTCATAAGACATGGAATGTGTTGAAGACACCGAGTCTAGTTCCCAGAACCGCGTAAGATTAGCTTCTTCATTATGCGTAAGGAATGAGCAAAATAAAGATTTGTTTTCATTTTTATTGTTAGTAGGTATAGACCCCGACAAAAGCCAGCCTAACTTAGATTCATGTAGTCGAGGTTTGTGTTTACCTAAATTAATAGATGCGGAACCCAAGACGTTCCAAAATACCTCCGCCCCAACAAGAATGTCAATAGCGGACGGCTTATAATATGATGGGTCAGCTAATACAATGCCAGCAGGTATAGGTATATGCGTTATATCGATACAGGGACCGTTTTCGGTACGGTATAAGCGGTACGGTAGCGCTATAGAATAACGGTGCCGTAATGATATAAAGGTAGACTATACCGGTAGAAATATTTTGTTACGGTACCGCTTTATACCGCTATGAACCGCTATTGTTGAAAGAGGTACTTATACCTTTATTATTACTGTACCCAACCGATATTATTTCGGTACCGATATTTTTCGCTCGCATATTTTACGATGTAGGTAGGTAGGTAGATACTTCACGCTCACGATAGCGGCGCGCGCGCGCGGCGATACAGCCGACTTTAGCCGACAAAGGAGCTGAGCGGCGAAGCGGGGCGAGGGGAGTCGGCAGTCGGCGCATGGCGCGGCGAGCGGCACACTCAACACTCAACGTTCGTTTCGTTTCGTTACTATTACTACTGTTTAGTTGCTTGCCAATTTGTTAGTATTTGAAGACTTTAAAGTATATTTTTGACTCTTTCGTGTGAAAAAATGGGAAGGAAACGGAAGAACGCTGTCCATGCATATTTTTCATACAACAAAGAAAGGAATACCTCCACTTGTGTAGTGTCCGGTTGTTCATGTATTGTTAAGGTAAGAGATTTAACCTCTTTATTACATCGATTGGGTACTTCTATTTCATAGTTATGATATTGCCTATTTTAATTTAAGCTGACAGTAATACAAAATTACAGACCACGTTTTCGTGTTTTATGCATTTATTTAGGTTTACTCGGTCCACAGTACCTACTAATATTTTTATGAACGCAACATGTAGGTTAAAAATGTTACGATAGGTACTATGAAATGATGAATAATGAAAGGATTAATTAAACGAAGTTACTTTTAGCGAAGTCCGACTATCGGTCCGGGGGTCTCGGCCTCTCGGGTTCAAACTTCAGTGGCTCTAGTGTATCTTTAATTAAACGAACTTACTTTTAGCGAAGTCCGACTATCGGTCCGGGGGTCTCGGCCTCTCGGGTTCAAACTTCAGTGGCTCTAGTGTATCTTTAATTAAACGATATTATTTCGGTACCGATATTTTTCGCTCGCATATTTTACGATGTAGGTAGGTAGGTAGATACTTCACGCTCACGATAGCGGCGCGCGCGCGCGGCGATACAGCCGACTTTAGCCGACAAAGGAGCTGAGCGGCGAAGCGGGGCGAGGGGAGTCGGCAGTCGGCGCATGGCGCGGCGAGCGGCACACTCAACACTCAACGTTCGTTTCGTTTCGTTACTATTACTACTGTTTAGTTGCTTGCCAATTTGTTAGTATTTGAAGACTTTAAAGTATATTTTTGACTCTTTCGTGTGAAAAAATGGGAAGGAAACGGAAGAACGCTGTCCATGCATATTTTTCATACAACAAAGAAAGGAATACCTCCACTTGTGTAGTGTCCGGTTGTTCATGTATTGTTAAGGTAAGAGATTTAACCTCTTTATTACATCGATTGGGTACTTCTATTTCATAGTTATGATATTGCCTATTTTAATTTAAGCTGACAGTAATACAAAATTACAGACCACGTTTTCGTGTTTTATGCATTTATTTAGGTTTACTCGGTCCACAGTACCTACTAATATTTTTATGAACGCAACATGTAGGTTAAAAATGTTACGATAGGTACTATGAAATGATGAATAATGAAAGGATTAATTAAACGAAGTTACTTTTAGCGAAGTCCGACTATCGGTCCGGGGGTCTCGGCCTCTCGGGTTCAAACTTCAGTGGCTCTAGTGTATCTTTAATTAAACGAACTTACTTTTAGCGAAGTCCGACTATCGGTCCGGGGGTCTCGGCCTCTCGGGTTCAAACTTCAGTGGCTCTAGTGTATCTTTAATTAAACGAACTTACTTTTAGCGAAGTCCGACTATCGGTCCGGGGGTCTCGGCCTCTCGGGTTCAAACTTCAGTGGCTCTAGTGTATCTTTATTTAAAGTTAGTGTATCTTTAATTAAACGAACTTACTTTTAGCGAAGTCCGACTATCGGTCCGGGGGTCTCGGCCTCTCGGGTTCAAACTTCAGTGGCTCTAGTGTATCTTTATTTAAAGTTAGTGTATCTTTAATTAAACGAACTTACTTTTAGCGAAGTCCGACTATCGGTCCGGGGGTCTCGGCCTTTCGGGTTCAAACTTCAGTGGCTCTAGTGTATCTTTATTTAAAGTTAGTGTATCTTTAATTAAACGAACTTACTTTTAGCGAAGTCCGACTATCGGTCCGGGGGTCTCGGCCTCTCGGGTTCAAACTTCAGTGGCTCTAGTGTATCTTTATTTAAAGTTAGTGTATCTTTAATTAAACGAACTTACTTTTAGCGAAGTCCGACTATCGGTCCGGGGGTCTCGGCCTCTCGGGTTCAAACTTCAGTGGCTCTCGTGTATCTTTATTTAAAGTTAGTGTATCTTTAATTAAACGAACTTACTTTTAGCGAAGTCCGACTATCGGTCCGGGGGTCTCGGCCTCTCGGGTTCAAAGTTCAGTGGCTCTAGTGTATCTTTATTTTGACACAAGAAAACGTCTCGAACGCGTTTGTGATAATGTTATTTAAACAGAAAACGTAAACGCGTTATAAATTTATAAGAAAAAAATAATAAGTTTATGTTTTCAATATTGTGGTAGGAAATTTCGTCACAGGTCTTCAATGTTACGACATGCAAAGACGTATGAAACGGACATGCCATACTTTTTAAACCAAGATGTAGGGTTAGTAAAGTCAGGGCTTAGGGACTTGGCTTTTCCTGGGATCTGATAACTTTTTACAGTGAAAGCGGAGCAGTGAGTCTTGGTGTCCAATTTTACATGTAATGTTTTTGGTGGGATAGGTATATTTATATAGCCGATGGTCCTGGGTTCGTATACAGGGAGGAACATTTCCTTGGACTAAGCTGAAAGGACAGTGTTATATAAGTGACGTACAAACGATCTATTATAAATGTTAAGCTGGATTGAAAAGAAAAAAAAAAACATAAAAATCGAAATATTTTATCTTAGTGACAACCCTAATACTATACATAGTTATTATTTTCATTTGAAATTGACACATGTCACAAGTCACAAGAATCTTGCTGACTTCATTGAATCTGCTGGATAGGGTTGAAACATACAGTTTTTTTCACCAAAGTTTAACAAGTTGTATCTCGGTAACCGTTAGAAATATTAATATGGTTACTAGGTGAGAAGTAAAGCACTAAACCTGATCTATATCCCATTTGCTTAAAAGTCCATCGATCTGTTCCACCCAGTATATATAGATATATACGTGTATATCGTTGGAAGAGGCCTTCACCTGCAGAGGGGTTCTTGCAGATAAAGTAAATTATATAGCATACATATTTTGAAATTAAAATTAGTAAAATTAGTATATAAAAATGTTAAATAATAAGTTGTTGCAAGAAATAAAAGGCTTTTTTATTTTATTTTATTTATATGCTTTTACTTAAATACATAGAAAATATCCATGACTCGGGGAAAAAATATTTGTGCTCATCAAATCACAAATAAATGCCCGTACCGGGAGTCGAACCCAGGACCATCGGCTTAGCAGGCAGGGTCACTACACTCACTACCAACTACGCCAGACCAAAATTTAATTATATTAGAGAGATTAACGTTTATACCTTTTTTAGCATGGGTTTTTTATTGTCAAGGGTTTTTCAAAATTGTACCTGCCTGCTAAGCCGATAGTTCTGGGTTCGAATTCCGGTACGGACATATATATATATATATACATATATACATATATATATACCGTATATATATGTATCGGCCGTACGGGGATTCGGACCCAGGACCATCGGCTTAGCACGCAGGGTCACTACCAACTATGCCAGACCAAAATTATAATTATGTTAGAGAGATTAACGTTTATACCTTTTTCGTGGTGAAGGGTTTTTTAAAAATTATATTTTTTTCAGTTTTATTATTAATATTAGAGATGCGTTGAACGAGAGGTCTAATTACTTTTTTTTTTGGGTCAGCATGGTACAAATCTTTTGTACCATTTGTCGAAAAATCATCCGGACGAATACGGAATAGTCACCAACAGAAACCGTTTGAATGGAGGCGACAACAAAAATACTGAAAATGATCAAAACGCAAATAATAGTTCGGAAGGAGGATCAATCAAAAAAGCACGCACTTCTTCACAAGTAGCATACCTACGCTCACAATGTATCAACCTAGTAACTGTACATGGAAGGCCATTTGCTTTAATGGATGATAAGGCATTTAAGAACATTGTTGCTATGACGCCAGTAAGCCCCAGGGAACAACAATCGATTAATTCTCGTTCCATTCGCACGTCAATAACTGATGCAGCTGAGAACGTTCGGAACAACATTGCAAAAGATGTTAAAAACAAAATGATATCGTTAAAAATTGACAGTGCAACTCGATTAGACAGAACGTTTTTTGCCGTCAATATGCAGTATATAAATAAGGGATCCATTACAGTCAAAACATTGGGCGTCGCTGAAATGTGCAGTCGCAGTACTTCAGAGTACTTGCAAGAAAAGCTTTTGTACATAATACGAAAATACCGGATAGAGATAAGCCAAATTTACACTATCACATCAGATAATGGCGCAAATATGTTGAAGTTGACCCGATTATTAAACGAGTCACTTCATAGAGAAGAAGACACAAGTGATGACGACTCTGACGTGCAATATGAGGACATAATATATGAAGTAACACTACAAGCAGAGAATCTTGAACATCACTCTATTACTTCTGTGCGTTGTGCCGCTCATTCATTACAGCTGGCGGTTCAAGATGCATTAAAAGAAGACGCAATGATGTTGTCGATAGAAGAGGCGCGCGTTATAGTGCGAAAGCTACGAACACCTACAATGAAAAATATTTTAAAATCTGCTAAGAAAAATAAGGCTATTTTAGATAATGCGACACGCTGGCATTCGACATTAGACATGCTGGAACGCTTGAAAACTTTAAGGGACTTTTGTTCGGAAATACCCGGGGAACCTTTATATTTAAGTGACGTAGCATGGGACTGTATCGATGACTTAATAAACTCATTGAAACCCGCCAAGGTGTGCACAAAAATGTTACAAGAGGAGCAATTAACTCTTGGTGACTTTTATTATCAATGGACAAAATGCTACCTCGAAACATCGCACGTCCTTACACCCCTTGCGCAACAAATTTGTGTATTCATGAAAATTCGAGAAAAAAATCTCATGACAAATGCCACCTTTGCTAGTGCGCTGTATTTGGACCCGCGCTTTAAGGTAGTTTTATCTGCTGAAGAGGAAACTATGGCCGTAAAGCAATTAAAAAGCACATGGTTGCAGATGATGATGATAGAGGCTAAAAGTTTCACTGTAACAACATGTGACAACAATCAAGCTGCCTTGCCCGGCACGAGCAGTTGTGTGGTAGAGGATGTTATTGGCATAGACGATGAATTGGAGCAGATTCTATCCCAGACAGAAGCAGAAAGGAGACGTGAGCAACAAATTCGGTATGTTCAAAATAAAGCCGATATCTCTGATACATTACAAAATTTTTCTGGCTACCCCCGTCTCCCAAGAAAGGCTGATATATTGGCATTTTGGGAAAGCCAACCCTCATTAGAGCCACAATTATATAAACTGGCTAAAACAGTCCTCGCAGTGCCGGCCACTCAAGTAAGTGTGGAGCGCCTATTTTCGTCATTAAAATATGTAGTTAACAATTTGCGCTCCAACCTTAATGAGGACATAGTTAACGATATTTTAATAATCAGAAACGATACTAGTTAATTTAAACGGAATGCAAAAAAAGATTGTCAGTTTTTTTTTTATTTCATCTCAGGTAAATCAGGTATAAGTAGATTACATGAAGGGGGCAAGAACTGGCTTTGTGTTTTAATATTTTTTTTATTTGTTTAATAATCACGTTCAACAATGCGAAATTAATCTGTAAATATGATATCGGCAATTTTTGTAACATCTTTGAAAATATATTCAAGCTTAAAACTGACGGATGACGTCACGTGTCGCTCGCTTTTGGTATGGAGCGTTTTGACAAGCGGTGTGAGCGCCACAATTACTTTGCGATTGTACCTTTCTGGGGTACGAGATATCAGGTATATAAGAAACATTTAATTGTTACGAAAAGTAGATAGTACATTCGACTGCTATACCTAATAAAAAAAAAGAATATTAAACCTAAAATAAAACTGAATTTAGGGTTAGGGATGGCTTTAGAGCTTTTAGTAAGTAAATGTCCTAAAAGTACCCGTACTTTGAGAGTGAGCTCTCAGAGTATGGGTACTTTTAGAATATTAGAGACCCCCGGTTAGAGCCCCCATAAAATAATTAAAAATTAAATTATTTCAATATTTTAAGTCAATTATTGTTAGATTTGTCTAATTTAAACCATTGTTTAGCTTAGAAATAAGGAGCAGAGCAGACTAAATTTGTATGAAAAATTGTGCGTAGATATTTATTTTAAAGCACGAGCCATGTGCAATACCTACGAGGGGCGTCTGAAAAGTTCTAAGCCTAAGATAGAACAAAACAATTTACAAAAATGAACTCGTGTTTATTTTTCAATATAGTCTCCTCCTAAATCAATGCATTTTTTACATTTTTTATACAGTGCTTTTAGGCCATTAAAAAAATAATCTTTATTTTGCCCTTCAAAATGCTCCTGTACAGCCGCCTTCATCTCTTCGTCACTTCTAAATCGCTTTCCCCTCAACTCTTTCTTCAAATTATTGAATAGAAAATAATCGCTTGGGGCTAGATCTGGGCTGTAGGGTGGGTGGTCAATTTCCTCAAAACCAACTTCCTTCAGAGCACGCCTCGCAACATTAGCGGTGTGAACGGGTGCGTTGTCTTGCAAAAACAAAATGCCTTTCCTTAGTTTACCCCGCCTTTTCTCAACTATGGCTTGTCGCACCTGTCTTATTAGATTTGCATAATAAGTTCCGTTTATCGTAGAGCCTTTTTCTAAATAATCGATTAAAAGAATGCCATCACAGTCCCAAAATACCGTAGCCATTAACTTAGAGGCCGACTTTCTCACTTTAAATTTCTTCGGCGGCCTTTCACCCTTTTCAATCCACTGCATCGACTCAGACTTACACTCCGGATCATACTGTCTGATCCATGTTTCATCAACAGTTACTATTCGGGAACAAACTTCATCTAAATCATCTTCGCACAATTCTAAAAACGCCCGAGAAGTTTCCACACGACGTACTTTATCGAAGGCCGTTAGCATTTTCGGTACCCAACGAGCACTGACTTTACTCATGTACAAATGTTCATGTAAAATTTCTCCGACTCTTTCTTTACTAATACCTAAGACCTCAGCTATTTGCCAAACCTTCATTCTTCTATCTTCTAATACCAGCTTTTTGACTTTTGCTACGTTTTCTTCGGTCACTACCGATATTGGCCGCCCTGAGCGGGGGTCGTCTTCGATCGATTCCCGTCCGAGTTTAAATAAGCGACTCCACTTTTTGACTGTGGCATAAGAAGGCCCAGAATCACCGTAAATAATAGCCATTTCCTCAAAAATACACTGCGGTGATTTTTCACTTTTTGTAAGGAATTTAATTACAGCACGGTGCTCAATTTTCGTAATATTCGTTGGTAATTCACACATGATGTACTTTTCCGTTGAATATCTCGAAACAGAATAATAAAAACGTGACATGTTATTTTTTAATAATTTGTTTTTAAATGGCCTTTCTATTGGCCAGTATCATAAACGCATATATAACCTCGAAATACCTTAGGCTTAGAACTTTTCAGACGCCCCTCGTAGGTACATTACATAGACTTGCACATCCGAAGTGGCTCGAGCTTAAAATGTTGGTTGATTTTACCATTAACATTTATTGGTTAATACTAATTATTATTATAACAGGTTGTGCAATTTAAGTTTTTAAATAAAACAAATACTTATTTTCAAGATGTATTTTCATTTAATAACAAATCCCCGTTGCTGAACCAAAACAAATTCAGTCATTAACTTATCTCTTACAGATTTGAAATAAATAAACTTAAACTTACTTGCTCAAAATTACTGTTAATCATTAATAATTATGCCTTGTTGAAACGAATTATTGGAATCAAACAGAACCATGCTCAAAAATTCTAATAATTTGCCACATAATTTGGCGTCTTTTAATAAGCGGCACATTGGAAAGTTCACGAGCCACAAACAAACCAAATGATGTATTTGCTTCCTTAAGAGAATCTGCCGATTCCAAAAACTCGCTTTGAGTACCTACAGATATACAGCATACAGTTTTTTCTTCGCTATGTTGGCCCGGTTGGCCGTTTTTCGTTTCTATGTCTTTATTTGACTTTTCTTCATTCTCGTTAGAGTAGCTTGATTTATGTTGAGAATATAAATTATGGACCTCCCAGTCTTGAGTATATTGTGTATCAAAAACATCCATCGAATTTTCGGCACCACCTGAAACTGTCATAAAGATATTAGGGTTATATAAATAAAGATATTAGCTTGGTGGAAACTAGTGGGAATACTGAGAATAATCCAAATGTTTGGGTTATTCCCACTAGTTACCAACAAGTATTTACCAGTGGAAAAAAATATATCAGTAATTACCATCAAAATATTGTAATCTCATGTCAAAGATCTAGTTGGGACCAATCAAACGAGCCCAAACACGAAGTGGTTTGGTTGCTTGGTTGCTTGGTTCCGGTTACAACCTTTCGGCTCCATCACCATCATCATCAGACCTCAAGTAGCTACCAGCTCCTGACAAAGATGTTGTTGAGACGAATCAAACGAGCCCAAAAACGAAGTGGTTTGATTGCTTGGTTGATCGGTTCTGGTGACAACCTTTCGACTCCATCACTATCATCATCAGACATGGAGTATCAGCTCCTGTCAAAGATCTTGTTGAGACTAATCAAACGAGCCCAAACACGAAGTGGTTTAGTTGCTTGGTTAATCGGTTCCGGTCACAACCTTTCGGCTTAATCATCATCATCATGATACTCCAAGTAGGTACCAGCTCATGTCAAATATCTTGCTGAGACGAATCAAATGAGCCCAAACACGCCAAAGTGATTATCTGCGGTGATATTTTCTAACCGTGATACGTACGTTTACAAATTTTGGATGTTACTTCCCTCTGCAGCTGACTGTACAATAAAAAAATCTGATTGGCTGAACACACTGTCGTGCGCCTAGATTATTTACTTACCATCGTAAGATTTCTCCTTAATTGCTGCCATTGCTGGAATTGCAGACAGGAGAGACTGTGATTCTTCTTTAATTTTTTTATTACTAGTAGTTACATTTAATATTTTTATTTTCGTATCTGCAAAAGTATTTAAATAATAGTTTATAAACAGGCGGTCAATAACTATAACATTTCTCCCCAACATTTTGCAATGCAAGAGACTGAATAGAAATAATCACTGAAACGTCATTCTGGTCGAAACGGACGAATGAGTTACATTACAAGCATAAATATAGGTACATATAGATACAAATATCATTAAAATCCTTTTTCCGCGTTTTATATTTTTAAAAATTATGGCATTGTGATTATATTCTTCTTTATTTATTTTTCTTCTTAATTGTAGGGTGTTTAAAATATGACGAGTACTTATAAAAGTATAATATTAGTATAATACAACATACAAAACCAGAATAGGTGACCAGATGAAAACATGAACACATTATAAAAAAAACCTAACCATAACGAGAATATATCATATTTACTTACCCATAGCTGATCGATTTTATCGTTCTATTTTATCAGACACCTCAGACTACGGACGACAAACAGTGAATAAGTAAAAAAATGTGCCGCACTGAACGCGAATTACGAAACTAAGCAATACCGTAACGGTGTTATTTTACGAGGCGGTTCTTATGGGTTTTGAGACTCATAGCGCCATCTATCACAGCATACCTGCGACTCACGGGCGTTCAAGGGACGGCGACACCTACTGATATTCGGCGGAACTACGAGCGCACCGAAGTTGCAGACAAATCGATAACAGTTCAGGCTGGTCGATATTGTTGTTTTATTAATATCTTTACAGATAATTTAGAAATCGTGAAATAGATCTTTTAGAAACATTGAAGCGAGTTGTTAATAAATCTTTACTCTTCATGCATTCAGTGCAACTGATGCAAGTCGATCTTTGTGGTACGGGATGACGGAGCTAGATTGTCTGTGGTAAAAGTTTTGTTTTTTTCTTCGGCTGTCAAATCGCGGAGGAAGCTCCTTTTTTTACGGAGATGTGAGCGCAAGAGGAGGTCGCATACGGAAATCGCTTCGGCCGAGAGGCCACATTTTTCAACTTAGACTCAATTTTAACAATGCAGCTTTAATCTCAACGCATCTAGCGACCTAATGCTGCGATGACACAATGGACATTTTGGTAAGTATAACGCGGATCTCGCCGATTGGACGGTGGAAATATTTGTTACGTTCGGACATGGTTTAATGATATAACATTCTTTGTTTCAGACAGAACATTAAATGATTTCAAGGAGATAATCTGGTCGGCGGAACGAATCACAAGCTTCGCTTTTACTCTTGCCAGGTACTTTAACAGTTTCAGTGTTTATTGCGGAGTGTGTGGAAAAGAGTGGAGGATCGTTTTGTTTTGAATCTAAACTTAAATGTGGTTTACAGTGACTGCGTGCTGGCCGCTCCGTGGGGACTGCTTCGCGGAGGTCACTTCACGCATAGGCAATTTTGAGTCGGGCGCCGGAAGCTGTACCCGGGCCACATGTGTCGACGGTTCTCCACCTGCGGAAGCCGTCACGAGCAGGATCTCTTCTGAGGTCCTGGGTCGAAGCAGTGGACTACGGCGGCGCTGTGACGCGTGTACTACGCGTTCCACGAGGTGATTTCTTTCCATAGTTCACGAACCACGTTTTGAGGCAAAACCATGTGTTTGCAAATGGAGTCATCGTTTTAGTGTTAGTATCGCAGCCTCATACAAACCAAGCATTACAACTAGGCCTATTCTTTAATTAAGTAAACTTAAACACCTAGATTTCGTCCTCGGTCAGATAATTTCAAATCTAAATCTCCTTAAGAGAAAGCCACGCCCTTAGCTCTAAGCCTTAGTTAAGATTTGGTGATATTTAGTGGCTTGTTGTATTCATATATACGAGGGACGGCTGAAAAGAAATCTACCTAAGTATGAAACAAAAGACTGTCATGTATGTATTTTTTTTATTTTTCAATATAGTCCCCTGCTAGTGAAATACACTTATTACATTTGTCAAATATTGACATTAACCCATGAAAAAAAAAATCTTTCGGTTTCTCGTCAAAAAAGTCACTAACTGCAGCCTTCATTTCGTCATCGGTCAGAAATCGTCTTCCTCGGAGATCTTTTTTGAGGTGTCTAAATAAAAAATAATCGCATGGGGCTAGGTCTGGACTGTAAGGTGGATGGTTAACGGCATCGAACCCTAATTCCTTCATGGTAAGCATTGTTGTGCGGGCGGTATGCACAGGTGCATTATCGTGTAAAATCAGGATCCCTTTGCTAAGTTTACCCCTCCTCTTTTCTTTTATCGCGTCTCGTAACTGATGCAGTAAGCTGGAATAATATTCAGCATTCATTGTCCTTTTTTTTGGTAAATAATCTATTAGTAAAATTCCTTCTGTATCCCAAAATACGGTAGCCATAAGTTTGCCTGCCGACGGCCTGACCTTAAACTTCCGAGGAGGCTTCTCATCCTTGAATTTCCACTGCAAAGACTCTTGTTTGCTTTCGGGGTCCCACTGTCGAATCCAGGTCTCATCACACGTCACCATTTTAGAAACAATTTCTTCCTCATTACCTCGACTCATTTCCAAAAACTCCTCACAACATTTGACACGTCGGTCCTTGTCAAACGCCGTTAACATTCTGGGGACCCAACGTGCACTGACCTTGGACATATTCAGATGCACATGAATTATCTCATTGACTCTTTCTTTACTGATGCCCACATCTCTAGCAATCTCCCACTGCTTCACTCGTCGGTCTTCTAAAATTATTTTTTTAACTTTGGCTACATTTTCGTTTGTAACGGCAGAAACCGGCCTTCTACTACGAGCGTCATCTTCCAAGCTCTCACGACCGAGTTTAAATTGTTTAGACCAAAACTTTATAGTAAATTCGGAAGGGCACGAACTACCGAACACACACATCATACGTTCTCGGATCTGTGAGGGAGTATTTCCTTCTTTTGTTAGAAATTTAATCACTGCACGATGTTCAATTTTAGCGATATTCATTTTTTCAACCGATATGTCGCAAACATTCGAGAATTGTAGAAAAATGGAACGGAAAAAACAAATGAACGTCAAATAATTCAAAAAAAGAATAACCAAAGAACAAGAATGCATTTCAGCCAGTATCATTTTCGCATATTTTTTTAACCAAGGAGATTACTTTTCAGCCGCCCCTCTTATATACGAGTATATACGAGGGCTGCCTTTTAAGTTGTGTCGTTTGGAAAAACTAAAGACAATTTAAGTGTTAAATGGTATTTATTGTTTTTCAAAGTAATCACCGTGATATGTAATACACTTTTTCATTCGATCGAACCAGTTTTCGAAACACTTATTCCAGTCCGAAGTCGGGGTCTCCAAAATGGCCGTTTTGTATGCCTCAACCGCTTCTTCAGGCGTCTGGTACCGTTGACCACGAAGTCGTTGCTTGATTTTTGGAAAAGTAAAAAAATCGTTAGGGCTTAAGTCTGGACTGTACGGCGGGTGTTCCAGAATTTCGACGTTTTGCTCTTTTAAAAACGCAATAGTTTGCCGGGCGGTGTGCGAGCTCGCATTATCGTGGTGCAGTCTTATACGACGTCTTGGGTAATTTTTTCGCAACTCGCCGATGACTTCTGGTAAACAGACAGTGGTATACCAGTCAGCATTAACCGTTTTACGATCCTCGAGCACGATGGTGGCAACGTGGCCACTTTTCGCCACAAACGTGGCGACCATTTTTTTCGAAGTGCTCCGTGAGCGTATTACTTTGGTCGGTTTTGGCTCATCTTGGAACACCCAAACAGTCGACTGCTGTTTAGAATCGGGATCGTAGGCATATATCCAAGATTCGTCACCACTGATAATGTCGTAAACATGTTTCGAGTTTCCTCGGTTGAATTGCCGCAGAGTTTTGCGACACCATCGAACGCGAGCCGTTTTTTGGTCTTCACTGAGTAAATGTGGTATCCAGCGTGAGATCAACTTTTTTACGCCTAAGTGATCATGCAAAATACTGTGAACACTGGTCCCTGAAATACTTAAGGAAGCTTCTATCTCACGGTATGTCGCATGGCGATCTTCGATGATCAGTTGCCGTACAGCATCAATGTTCTCCTGGGTTACGGCTGTTTTTGGTCGACCTTCACGATGTCTATCACCAAGACTAGAGCAACCACGTTGAAATTCTAAATACCAGCGTTCCACAGTCCGAAGGCATGGTGCTTTATCATTGAAAACCGTAGTCAACTCTTCGAAGCACTGAAGTCGCGTTAAGCCCCTTTTGAAGTTGTAAAAAATTATCGCACGTAAATTTTCCTTCGAAATTTCCATTTTCACAACTGACTTGTCAACTTTGAACGAACGCTGTACTAAAACGGTTGGGCCGATTTCGAGTCATTCTTTTGTTTTCGAATTCTAAATTCAAATATTTTAACGTGACACTAGTTCTTTTTTATGCAATCACGGGAGGTTTGCAAACGACAGAACTTAAAAGGCAGCCCTCGTATACGTGCTTTGATGCCAATAAATCTACTTGTCAAACAATCTTTCTTTGTCCATATTTCTGACCATTGTGAAAATAGGTACCCTGCTTAGTCTCTTTTGCATTTAGGAGAATAAATTATAAATGCATGGCGCCCTTCTAATATCAGCACACATCAATAGCCATGTGCCTCCTGACCTCCTCACCTCCTCACCTCTGTGAAACTGTCTACCTGTCTGACTAGCCCGGTGCAAGCAACCAAGTGTGGACGTCTCTCCGAGCGCGTCAAGTATCATTCACACCAAGTTAAACGTTAACCATTCTTCAACATCATCAGAAACGGTTTATCACATTACATTTTGTCGGCCCAGCGTGGTGCTTTGGGTTTTACAAGTGAACGGGTATTGGTGTGTACTGAATTTTCTTTCTTGATAGTAGGTATTACCTGTATTAGATAAAACTTGAGCTGGTTTGTATGAGACTGATAGTTTGTTAGTAAAACAAAACTCTTTACTTCCTATAATAGAATCTGTATCAAATATTGATATCTACTGTTCATTGTGTCAAAATATTTAGCATTTAAGTCAACAGATGTGTAACTATCTGTTTTCCATTACTCTATAGTGGAAGGCATATTTTTCTTGGTGTTCCAACTGGACACAATATGTGTAGTTTGTAACTCTTACAACTGTCAAACTTGACATTTGAACTCCTCTAAACTAGACTTTAATACTTTTCCTGCTTTGTGAAAAAAAAAGATTAATATTACTAAATAGGCATCAGACCTATCTTACATTAGTTATATAACCTAAGTAGAAAAGATAAGTATAAATAATGGTAGTCAGCTGTTTCTACTTATCTGTTTTATTTTCTTAATAAGTGTTAAACACTAATTTACTTTTCAAACATGGCGTTACAAATTGAAGTTGATAACCTGACCAAAGACGAACTATTATTTGAATTGCAAACGAGAGGCTTAGATGTAAACCCTAACAATACGGTAGATGACCTTAAACAGCAATTTAAGTCTGCCAAAGGCACTTTATCTTACAACGCAAAAGCGAACACTTTCATCTCAGGCTTGTCCATCGACGATGAATTTCAGGTCTGCGAGGAGAAGCTGGATGCAGTGCTGTTGGCTGATCACGCGACATCGTCGTGTCGAAGGAGATGCCTATCGAAGCTGTCTCATGTCATCTTGAGGTTAGAAAAGTTGTTTTTGATTAACTCGGAGCAGCGGCTTAGGAAGATAGCGCTGGTTGCTAAGGCATTTAATGCCATAGAAAACTTGAAGTGTAATCGGACACCCGGCACATCTTCTCGGGGCGCTGAAGCGAGTAGTGTTGAATCTCCTCCGTCTGTAGTATGTCAAAGGCACGCTTCTCAGGTGCTCAAGTGGGGTCTTGTGTATGATGGTAGGGGCCCAGTGCAGGATTTTGTTCTCCGTTTGCAAGAGCTGAAGCACTCGTCTGAGGTTTCGGACTCAGAATTATTAAGGAACGCGGTTCACTTATTTTCCGGAGAGGCTTTGATGTGGTTTCGCACGCATAAGGCACATTTTAAGATATTCGAAGATCTTGTCGAATCTCTTAAAGATGAATTCCAGCCGGTAGAATACGAACGATGCCTGTTGAACCAGATTAGGGCTAGACTGCAGGATAAGAATGAGTCGATTAGGTCGTATGTCAACATTATGGAAAGTTTGTTTTTGCGGTTGACTGTACCTATTACCGATGCAGAACAATTGGATATCATAATGACCAACATGAACCCTTATTTCATTTCGCGTCTGGCTTTGACTGAAGTACGTACCGTGCGGGAACTTAAGAACATTTGTGCGCGTTTAGAAGTGTCTAAGTTTAAATGCGAAAACCGCGGATTTTTAAATACCGGGCGAGAACCAGTGATACCTAATTTCTGTAGTGGGATCTCGGACCCCATTCCTTCGACTTCTGATGCTAGACCTCGTTACGTTAGCCAGGGACAGAATAGAAATGTAGCCACTTGTGGAAAGTGCGGGGGCAATCATCATCACTCTCGTTGTGACGCTTACCCAACCATGGTTTGCTTTAGGTGTAAGAGGCCCGGGGTCCTCACTAGGAACTGCCCGTGCTCAAAAAACTAGGCGGCAGGTCAGAGACTTCTTACGAAAATAATAATAGTCATAATTCTAGAATTTCTCGTGTCTCTGACCAATCTACACAAACGCAAGTATGTGCATCTGACCCAATAAAAAGGAGAAATTATCGCCCCCTATTTAAAGAAAATGCAGGTGATCACAGACCATTCCTATCCGTAGGTATTTTAGGCTTAGAGTGTAACGCGCTGGCGGACACTGGAGCAGCCGTGTCCATTATAAACGAGTCTGCATATTTGCTATTACAAAGAGAATGCTTGCACTTTCCGTTGCAGACATGTGCGAAAGACTTGGCAGTAGGTAATGGTGCACGCTTGACGGTCTTAGGAAAGATAGAAATACCTATCTCTTATAAACATGACTTACACTATGTTACATTCTTTGTATGTAAAGATGTAAACACACCTCTCATATTAGGCGTAGATTTTCTAGCCAAATTTAACCTTTGCCCTGACATTTTAAAAACTACACGTTCTTGCATGACGTCTCATGATATAAACTTGTTGAAGGACTCCGATATACACTTGCATGATCTGGAGGATCTGAATGACCTGCAGAAGGCTCAGTTAGATAGAATTGTATCCGATTTTAAAGGCATCGCGGCTACTAAGGACCGGTTAGGCTGTACACCGTTGGAGGAACATGTTATAGACACAGGCAACCATCCACCGGTGAAGCAAAAATATTATCCAATTCCATATCACCACCGGGAGTACGTACGAAAGGAAATTGATGACATGTTGCGAATGGGCATCATAGAAAAAAGCAATTCGGCCTGGAATAGTCCAATTTTGTTAGTACCGAAGGCGAACGGTGAGCTTAGAATGTGCTTAGATAGTCGAAAGCTTAATAGCTTAACTAAAGTAGATACCTATCCGATGCCTAGGGTCCAAGAAATATTAGATTCCCTCAACAATGCCAAGTACATGAGTTCTTTAGATTTGAAGTCGGCCTTTTTCCAAATTATGTTATCGAAGGAGTCGAGGGAGAAGACTTGTTTCTCTTTGCCAGGACTCGGGAGCTTTCATTTTCGTAGACTCCCATTTGGTTTGGTAAACTCAAGTGCCCGAATGATGAGGCTTATGGATAAGGTCTTCGGACCGGAATTTGCCCATAATATTTTTTACTATGTCGATGATATAATATTAATTTCCGAGACCTTTGAAGAACACATGTCTTTGTTAAGAAAAGCCTGTGCAAAGTTGAGGCAAGCCGGACTCACTATTAATCTGGATAAATCTGTTTTCTGTCGCTCCTCTTTGAAATTCCTAGGATATGTAGTAGATCGCAGGGGTTTACGTACCGATAGTGAAAAAGTGCGTGCCATAGTAGACTTTCCTATACCTACTTCACAAAAGGAACTCAGACGCTTTCTCGGAATGGTATCTTGGTACCGACGGTTTATAAAAGACTACTCTTCTATCTGTGCTCCTTTGAATAGGCTTACTAGAAAGCTCCCTAAAGGAACTTCTTTCCAATTTACGTCTGAAGCTCAAAAGGCGTTTAAAATAGTCAAGGAGCTTTTAGTGACAGCACCGATCTTATCCATTCCTAGGTTCGATAGACCTTTCATTATTTCGACTGATGCTTCTGACGTAGGCTTAGGCTGCGCCCTTTCGCAGTTAGACGACGATGGTCATGAACATGCCGTTGCTTATGCTAGTAGGACACTTACTCGCACTGAACGGAATCACTCTGTCTGTGAGAAGGAGCTGAACGCGCTTATTTTCGCACTGGAAAAGTATAGAGGCTACATAGAGGGTTCTCCTTTCCAAACGAAGGTTTACACCGACCACAGCAGTCTGCAGTGGCTGGTCAGTTTGAAGTCACCAACTGGACGTTTGGCTAGGTGGGCTCTCAGACTATCTCAGTTTAACTTCGACACACAGTACAAAAAGGGAACTGAGAATAAATTGGCAGATGCTCTCTCTAGAGCTCCAATATCGCCTGAAACAGTCGAACTTATCTGTCCTGTGAATAACATAACTGATGTGTGGTACACTAATACTTATAACCGCGTTGAAAAGACCCCTCAGAAATTTCCTGATTTTAAAATTTTAAATGATAACTTGTACAAACGCATTAGAAACAAAAATCCATTATCTACAGACTCAAGAGTGGAAACTGGTAGTGCCTAGTGATTTGAAACAAGATATACTTAAGCAATGTCACGATAGACCGGACGCTGCCCATTTAGGTGTCTTTAAAACGTTAAAACGTGTAGCACAGACTTATTTTTGGCCTAAAATGTTAAATGACATTAAGAGGTATATATAAAAAACTGTCAGATTTGTCTAGCTTATAAAAGCACCAATGAAGCGCCTGCAGGACTAATGGAAAACCCTAAAAAGGTTCAGCGACCCTGGCAAGTAGTTTGTACCGATATTCTTGGACCTCTTCCCCGAAGTTATAAAGGTTTCAAATTCATTCTGGTAGTTTGTGATTGTTTCACTAAATATACATGTATTTTCCCTATGAGAAACTCATTAGCGAAAACGGTCGTAAGCTTAATAGAAAATAATGTTATATTGAAGTATGGTGTCCCTCAGTGCATTATCATGGACAACGGTCCACAGTATGTGTCTAGACACATGCAGTCATTGAAGGAGAAATACAAAATACCTAAATTCTTTTATAACTGTAGATTTACGCCTCAGAATAACCCGTCGGAACGAACATTAAAGACAATAGGCACAGCCATCGCATCTTATGTAGGTACGGACCATCGCACCTGGGACCAACAGGTCAGTGCGATTGAGTTTGCGGTGAACACAGCTGTTCACGAGGTCACTGGTTATAGCCCTTATTTTCTAAATAGTGGACGAGAGGCCATTCTTTCTGGTGAGTGGTACCCTTCAGGACCTCCTAGTGGCAGTGATTTGCAATTTACCAATAGGGACTTATACTCATCTTTGCTGTCACATCTGAAACCTATTTTTGAAAAGGTCAATGACCATTTACAAAAATCTTATCAGCGTGGCCGAGTGTACTATAATCGAGGTAGGAGGCGCGTAGAATATGACGTGGGTCAAGTGGTTTGGAAAAGAGAATTTCCTCTCTCCGACGCAAGTAAATTCTTCGCTCGAAAACTAGCTCCGAAATTCAAGAAATGCACTGTACTCAGAAAGATATCTCCAGTGACATATGAACTTTGCGATTATGGTACTCGAAAGTCGATAGGTATTTGGCATGTCAAAGACATTGTAAAGTCGCAGCCAAGTTAAAGCCTCCACTAACCCGTGAGAAAACTCATATAATTTTACTATTTTTTTTGTATATATCCCTTGAATTCTATTTTTTTTGAGAATAAACTACTCATTTTAAATTGGTACTTACCAATGTATTATATAGGAATGATTAACCTTGGCATCCTTAAACAGCTGCTCACATTGGAAAAAATATACCATTATAGAATTCAACTGTCGTTTCTTGGATTTAACCTGCATATGATATAAATTCATGTTAGAAAATAAAGACTTCTAGAAATTAATAAACTTGATAATTCAAATAGTGAACCTTGGACACTGCTCCATGGCCGTACCAAGAGTATAGGCTTGCACTGATGAGATATTCAAAGTTTACAAACATGAATTTATACATTTATTTTATTAAAGTGATGAAAATACCCTGGTATTATGTTAGTCTTAATTTGAGTTAAGGAAATTATCCATGTAGGTTTTAGGTAATAAACGAACCATATATGACACTTTGTCAATGTGAAACCACACATGGTTTGTTCTAAAATTAGGTCTACTTCTTTTGAACCCGTATGGTGTCCGGGCAAGAATAGCACCAACCCATTTCCTCCCGAGGGTGTCGTAAGAGGCGACTAAGTGGACTACGGCGCTGAAACAGCCGCTAGCCAGCTCATGTTAGCATGAACCCGTATGGTGTCCGGGCAAGAATAGCATCAACCCATTTCCTCCCGAGGGTGTCGTAAGAGGCGACTAAGTGGACTACGGCGCTGAAACAGCCGCTAGCCAGCTCATGTTAGCATGAACCCGTATGGTGTCCGGGCAAGAATAGCATCAACCCATTTCCTCCCGAGGGTGTCGTAAGAGGCGACTAAGTGGACTACGGCGCTGAAACAGCCGCTAGCCAGCTCATGTTAGCATGAACCCGTATGGTGTCCGGGCAAGAATAGCATCAACCCATTTCCTACCGAGGGTGTCGTAAGAGGCGACTAAGTGGACTACGGCGCTGAAACAGCCGCTAGCCAGCTCATGTTAGCATGAACCCGTATGGTGTCCGGGCAAGAATAGCACCAACCCATTTCCTCCCGAGGGTGTCGTAAGAGGCGACTAAGTGGACTACGGCGCTGAAACATCTGCTAGCCAACCCGTGTTAGCATAGAACCAGGGTTCCAGGTTGTTGCAAAAACATCGTATTATCTTTCATCTGTAGGCAGGTCAACATGAACCATGCTGGCATCAGGCCAAACGTAGTGTCCACAGGCAACCAGCCATATCAACACCTGAGACTCCATATGGACAACGCATCTCGTGATCCATTCATTTTGTGCCACACCACCACATGCTGCTGGTAGGGTCGTGGACAACGTGCACTGCGTGCAGTTGCATGCCATGCTAATCTAAAAAGCATAACGATTCCCGGATTATACATTCGACCTACATAATAGGATACACCTTCGAGTTGGCCTTCGAATTGTGTTAGGTAATTGATTAGTATACATTTTAAACAGATAAGTGCCATGCACTTGATCTTTGTAGGATAAACGCTTGTGTAGGGAATTAGGATTTTAAACGCTTGTTGGGGGTAACAACTAGCGTATTGGGTTAGTTACTCAATAGAGGATCCCACTGATGGTACCCGTGGTTAAAGGACCAGTGCCTGTAGCGCACGCGATTATTGTAGGACAAAAGCTTCTGTAGAGAGACATAGGTAGGTAAATAAATACATAGATAACGTTACTACATAACGTTTATAGGTTCGTTGTTAAGTTTGTTCGTTCGAAGTGGGGACGCCCACATAGCATATAACACATAGTACATAACACTTAGGCAAGTATATAAGCTGTAGGTTAGGAAGGCGCATTAGTGTAGGTATTTGAACTGTCGACATTAGCTTAAGCTGTGGGGAGATTCTCTCTCCTTTCTTTTTTTTTTACACTGCTCTCCTACTGAAAAAAAAAAATTCAGTCCTGATCTGAAAGGCAATAAGTCTTCTCATCTCTATCTATCTTGTACTCTAAAAATCTACTACTTGCAGATTCCGGTATGGAAAAGGGTGTTGTTTTTAGTCTGTTGCGATTTCTACTAAGTGCACTAATGAATAGGTGTCTATCATGTGCGTATGTCTCATCAACATATGCAAGCGCTGGTTTTGATCATAGACAGTACTTACTACAATTTTATGTTAAAGGCTAGTGTTGTTTTCTCGTGTTATTTGAGATAGAAATATTTCAGGACCGTGGGTCAACGTTTGAAGCTTCACGTACAGTCGGCAGCATTGTTATATAGTCCGATCTCTGTTAAAACTTTTGTAGGCTAGCTGGAACATTTTGACTTCCATAGAGACGTTGTGACATCTGTCACATCGCTCCTCTTATCTTTTATTTTTGTTGAGTCTAAGGGGTTGAACTCGTATGTAGGTCAAGGGTTGATGACCTTACATAGGGTCATGCTGCAGGTTAAGTTGTTGGTAGGTTAAGGGAAGGCAGTGTGCTTTCTCGGAGAAACATTTTCATAAAGCTTTATTCCTTGCCCTCTCTTTGGTGGATTGTTTGGACTTAGTATTTTTTTTGAGTTTTTGAAAAAAAAATTTTTTTTTGAAAATTTTTTTTTCTCTGACTGAAGCGGTAATGTAACGGTGTTATTTTACGAGGCGGTTCTTATGGGTTTTGAGACTCATAGCGCCATCTATCACAGCATACCTGCGACTCACGGGCGTTCAAGGGACGGCGACACCTACTGATATTCGGCGGAACTACGAGCGCACCGAAGTTGCAGACAAATCCATAACAGTTCAGGCTGGTCGATATTGTTGTTTTATTAATATCTTTACAGATAATTTAGAAATCGTGAAATAGATCTTTTAGAAACATTGAAGCGAGTTGTTAATAAATCTTTACTCTTCATGCATTCAGTGCAACTGATGCAAGTCGATCTTTGTGGTACGGGATGACGGAGCTAGATTGTCTGTGGTAAAAGTTTTGTTTTTTTCTTCGGCTGTCAAATCGCGGAGGAAGCTCCTTTTTTTACGGAGATGTGAGCGCAAGAGGAGGTCGCATACGGAAATCGCTTCGGCCGAGAGGCCACATTTTTCAACTTAGACTCAATTTTAACAATGCAGCTTTAATCTCAACGCATCTAGCGACCTAATGCTGCGATGACACAATGGACATTTTGGTAAGTATAACGCGGATCTCGCCGATTGGACGGTGGAAATATTTGTTACGTTCGGACATGGTTTAATGATATAACATTCTTTGTTTCAGACAGAACATTAAATGATTTCAAGGAGATAATCTGGTCGGCGGAACGAATCACAAGCTTAGCTTTTACTCTTGCCAGGTACTTTAACAGTTTCAGTGTTTATTGCGGAGTGTGTGGAAAAGAGTGGAGGATCGTTTTGTTTTGAATCTAAACTTAAATGTGGTTTACAGCGACTGCGTGCTGGCCGCTCCGTGGGGACTGCTTCGCGGAGGTCACTTCACGCATAGGCAATTTTGAGTCGGGCGCCGGAAGCTGTACCCGGGCCACATGTGTCGACGGTTCTCCACCTGCGGAAGCCGTCACGAGCAGGATCTCTTCTGAGGTCCTGGGTGGAAGCAGTGGACTACGGCGGCGCTGTGACGCGTGTACTACGCGTTCCACAAGGTGATTTCTTTCCATAGTTCACGAACCACGTTTTGAGGCAAAACCATGTGTTTGCAAATGGAGTCATCGTTTTAGTGTTAGTATCGCAGCCTCATACAAACCAAGCATTACAACTAGGCCTATTCTTTAATTAAGTAAACTTAAACACCTAGATTTCGTCCTCGGTCAGATAATTTCAAATCTAAATCTCCTTAAGAGAAAGCCACGCCCTTAGCTCTAAGCCTTAGTTAAGATTTGGTGATATTTAGTGGCTTGTTGTATTCATATATATATATATACGTGCTTTGATGCCAATAAATCTACTTGTCAAACAATCTTTCTTTGTTCATATTTCTGACCATTGTGAAAATAGGTACCCTGCTTAGTCTCTTTTGCATTTAGGAGAATAAATTATAAATGCATGGCGCCCTTCTAATATCAGCACACATCAATAGCCATGTGCCCAAAGCGCACCCACCTCTGTGAAACTGTCTACCTGTCTGACTAGCCCGGTGCAAGCAACCAAGTGTGGACGTCTCTCCGAGCGCGTCAAGTATCATTCACACCAAGTTAAACGTTAACCATTCTTCAACATCATCAGAAACGGTTTATCACATTACACCTAGCTAAGCGCTGATTGGTTGACGACGCTCGGCGGCACACACATAAACCTCAAACAGTACCTTTTTAAATACGGTTAAGGTACCGAAATAAAATTACGGTATCGTTATATTTAGATACCATTTCATTTCGGTTGCGCTACCGAAACCATACCAAAACAAACGGTATGACGTCATACCGCTTTAAAATGCTACCTTTATTTTTCGGTTATGCAGTCCCTGTATCGATATGACACGACGGCAATGACTTACTAATCTCAGGCAAAACGAAGCAGTTTACGGTTGTCGTATAATCACTATGACGCGACTTAATAACAATATCACAGTCACTCTATACTATGTGAAAGTTGATTATTGATACCTGGGTCATTCTCAAAAAAGTGGCACCGATGAATTAATTTTGATTTTTTTGGAAATTTGTAATTTCTTAAACTTTTTTTTATGAACTCGCTAGAAATAGAATTAAGTAAGCAATATATAGTGGAGGGAAGTAGTTATTTTAACTAGTTTAGAAGATACAGGCCTTCAAAATTTTGCCGTACACAGGTGAACGACATCGATGTCAGGTGAACGACTATGTGGTAGACAGGTGAAAGACATTGATGTTGGGTGAACGACAATTCATAGTCAAGTTATCGACAGTTGTCGTAGGTTGGCGACAAACATACTCAAATTGAATTGAAATTGATAACAGGTGAACGATTATAGGTGCAGGTGACTAAAAAGCAAATAAAAACTAATTTATAGTTAAATCAAGTGGTTTATTTATTTAAATTCGTTTTGTTATATTTAAGTTATTTATGCATAATGGCCTCTCCAGGTGTCAATACACGTTTAACTTCTGCCATTGCTCTTTGCTGGTTTACAATTTTACCACAATGTACAATATAGTTAGGCAGCAAGGTCTCAAAATATTCAACTGCCTGCAATGGTTTTATTTCATGCTGTTCTTTTTTGACTAGCCTGACCAGTTTGTTTTTACCATTTTTACATTTAATAGTCTGAGTCCTAAAGGTTGAACACTCCAAAACTTGGGCATTTATTTATACGTATAATTTAATTTTTCCATATTATATAAACTTTTTAGTAATATATTTATAAACTCCATAGTATGATGAATAAAAAATATTATGACAGCATGTCACTTCGATCATTCGTTTTCACGATGGCGAGCCTTGAACTTCAGCAGCGTGAAACGATTTTGCTCAAACACGCAGAAAATCCCCTTCTAAGCTACAGAGGACTAGCAAAGTTATTGAAATACCCGCAATCCACTGTTTGTTCTGTTTTAAAAAAGTTCCGAGAACGATTGACTATAGATCGGAAGTCAGGTTCTGGCGGAAAACAAGGCGTAAGACATAAAAAAAAAGAAGCCAAGGTTTTACAGCTTTTTAAGACAAATCCGAAGATCTCATCACGCGATGTCGCCAAAAAAGTGCAAATGTCACAATCTTTTGTGCAAAAAGTAAAGAAGAGAGCTGGATTAAGGTCTTACAAAGCTCAAGCTGCACCAGACCGCAATGCTCAGCAAAATTTGACGGCCAAACGAAGGGCAAGAAAGCTATACGACAATTTCTTAACAAAATTTAAATGCATCGTGTTGGACGACGAAACGTATATAAAAGCTGACTTCAAACAGATACCAGGCCAGGAGTTTTATACTAGTACGAGTCGCAAAGACGCTCCTGAGGACTGTAAGTTAAAAAAGAGGTCCAAGTTTCCAAAGAAGTACTTGCTCTGGCAAGCTATTTGCAGCTGCGGTAAAAAAAGTCGATCATTTATCACTACGGGCACTGTAAACAGCGAAATTTACAAGAAAGAATGTTTGGAGAAGCGACTATTACCCTTTCTGAAAAATCATACTTCGCAAGTTCCATTGTTTTGGCCCGATTTAGCAAGCTGCCACTATGCCAAAGCTGTGTTAGACTGGTACAAACAGAATGGTGTTGCTGTGGTACCTAAAAACAGCAATCCTCCTAATTGCCCTGAACTTAGGCCTGTCGAGCAATATTGGTCCATAATGAAAGGGATATTAAAAAAGAAGGGCGGGCAAATCAATTCTGTGGCTGATTTGCAAAAAACATGGAGTTGGGCTGGTAAAAAGTACCCTAACAATGCCGTGCAAGCATTGATGAGCAGCATTCGACGCAATGTGAGGGCAATGGCGTATTCAAGCCATAATTAAATACACATTTGTATGATCATAGATGTATGATAGTCATGTAAGCTAATCTAATAAAAAGTTTTTTCAATATTGTACTTGATTATGTTTTATTGACTACTTTATATGCCCACGTTTTGGGGTGTTCAACCTTTAGTACCCCATTTCCAGTAGACAACATCAATGGAGTTGTCAAACTCTCCATAAAGCAAACCGTTTTCTTTACAACCATCACATTTTTTTAGTAAACACAGAGTATTTAAGGGATCACAACAGATCTGCTGAAGAACTTCTGCTGGAGATTTACAAGAAATCACTTTGTACTTGTAAAGAGCTGAAACAAGTAATCTGAAGTTTTCGTGTGTAGCACAAAGACAGTTCTCCAGGGGCCTTTTTGAAGCCTGTACAATCCAGAATGGTCTAAAACGGCAAAAAGATGCAAAACTCCAACTGTACCCACATGAACGAATAAATTTCTTATGGAGATTGTAAAGCGAGTCATTTAAATAGCGTTTTTGCATCTTTTTACCACCTCTTTTAACATATTCTTTCTTACCCGCTGAGTTGCTGCTATTTTCGTCATCTTCCAGGAATTCCTTAATATCCTTCATTTTCTGTTGGACTTTTACGCCTTTCAGTGGCTTTTGTCTTTTCCTCAAAATATTTTTAAGGTTCGATTTCAGTTTCCCTTTGGATTTTGATATTGTATCTGTCACACATGTATTCAAACTTTTAGCAAATAATGATTTGTCTTTGTTCGACTTTAGATTCTTGTAAGATTCAACTATTCCAGATGCAACCTCTAAATCTGATACTCCTAGATCCTCGTTTGATTTTCTTTCAGAACAGTATTCTTCTTGTAGTATTTCCGAAGCTATATTATTTTGTTGGGGTGGCTCGGGTATCGGTTGGTTAATTGTTGGTTGGTCTGATGGAGTACTTGTTTGAAATTGTCTTAACTGTCGTTTTTTATACGCCTCATTTAATTTTTTGACAGCTTCTAATTGCATTCTAAGTGATAATATTTCTCTGTCTTTTTTATACCTCAGTTTCCGAATTATACGTTGAGCTTTGGGGGAAACGGTTCCTGATGAACATGCAGATGAAATACGTGATGACGAAGGACTTAGCGTCAGAGGTTGAATCTCAGAGACCTTGGGCCACCAGGTTGGACATTTTGAATATCTACTTCAGCGTTTCCTTCTGGGGCATTCAATAATTGAGCTACTTCTGCATCGCTTTCTGGAGGGCTATTTTCAGCTATGAATTGTTTTTCCTTGGCTTTTTTATCTTTCATTCTTTGATACCTTCTATTTCTTTCTTCTCTCCACTTTTTCCTTTGCATCCGTTGCTGGCGAGAGGTCATTTCATTTATCGGGACAATCTTTTTCTGTTCTTTTCTTTTTTCATACTTTAATTTATTTTTTCTTTGGTATTCTGCATATAGCTCCGGGTTATTCTTAATTTTTTGATATCTTTGTTTCTCCCTTTCTCTCTTTTTCGCTGCAATATCTTCTTTATTCTTTGATTTAGGTTTCGCCATAATGAACTAAAACAAATAATAACCCCCATAATTTAATAATTTAAAAACCTCAAATTGGGTAGGGTAATCTACAAAGAAAATGTTTTTTTTTCATTCTTATTATAAACGATTCATGTACTTGAAACACCGGCTTATTAGTATTGTAAATATTAAATATAATATCGCTCTTACATACAAGTTACGTATAAGTTTGTTAGTAATTGTCGTTCACCTGACATGTGTGTCGTTCACCTGTTTATTGCAAAACAGGTGAACGACATACAGGGAATGGACAAAATGATAGTTATAACATTTATTTAAGCTTACCGTTTGGTTAATGAATTTCATACTAATACACACGAGAATAAACCTTCTTTTGTATGCTATAGGCGAATATCAATGGAATAGCACACACAAAAACCAAAATACGATAGACAGAATAAAGACTACTTACTCATTACAAACTCCCGTTCGCGTACGTTGCTTGTTCGTAATTTTTGTCACGGGCACACCGACGACGTGATACTCCTAGCAGTGTTAGCAGGCAACTGAGGCTCTCGTTTGGTGCGGGGTGAGGCGGGAAAGACGTAATAGTATTCACGCAGTAGTAGTGTTCGTCTCATGACAAGTGGGCGACAGAAACTGTCGTGGACAAACTTTAATTGCAGATAAGTAAGTGATATACGTATAATATTATTATTCAATGCCATAATATTAAATCTTGATCATATACGAAACTTAAATATAGGACTCGAAAGAAAGTACGTTGGATATAAATATGTGTTTATAGGCTCTAAACATGAGTACCTCGTGTTGGGACATGGCAAGTGAACGACAAACTTAGTGTTATATTATTTTTAAAATTTTGATTTAACTTTAGTTTTACTTTAAAACATTCGGCCTTTGTTTAAAAAGTGTCTTTTAATGTATACATAAATTTTAATTATAAGAAAAATGCTTAGCAAAAAAAAAGTTCTAAGACTAACCTCCTGGTTGATTTAGGTAACATTGTGACATGTTCACGTTGTCACAATAATATAAGGAAACGTAAAGTTCCAACGGCAGCTTATTGGAACAAAATGACAATGGCGGCTATTCCTGAAGAATTGTCTAGCTTGACCAAACTTGAAGAAAGATTGTTATGCAGAGTTTTACCATTTTTAAAAATAATAAAATTACAAAACCGTTTCTGTCAAGATTGGTGCAAGGGCCAAGTCATATTATTTGCAAAGGATGTTGTGGAAGTAGCTGAACAACTACCACTCGCGCCAAACCAGGCGGGGCTAGTTCTTGTTGTGGAAAACCTGGAAAATTTGCAACGTTCTCAAGAATTTATCGTGGACACAAATAGATTACATAAAGCTTTAACCTGGCTAATATCTAATAATGTGCTCTACAGAGATGTAAGGGCTACTTTTCAGGGAACGATAGATATTTCTGATATTGTACAAATTTCCGAAGACCCTATCAATGATGACCAAAGAACCTCATCTATACCTCGAAATAATTATGTCAATGTTAATGAAAACGTTGCAATATTACAAGGTTCATTTCACCAGGCTGATTTAAGGTTTGGGTCAGAATCTCGTGGCAATCAATGTACTGCGGTAGCCGCTGTTGCTTGTGCAGCATTTTGTACATTGGAACCAAACCTATGGACCAAAAGTAATATTGATCAGATAGTAATACTTGGGGATACGCTGTATAATGAATCGATAACTACGAGACAAATCCCAGCGTCTGGGGAAATCAATCCACAATATCTAGCTGCAAGTGATCTTGCACCGCTAATAGTCTATAATAGACAGACGCTTAACATTTCAGTAGCTGAAAATGTTTACAATGGTCACATAGATACCGATCGCAGTTCTGACGGTTTTCCTAATTTAAGGAATAGTTTAGAACAATTTTTTAGGGAGAATTGTTGTGGATTGCTTACAGCAAATGCCATGACCGTGGCCGTATATTGTAAAACCGAAGCTGATAATTGCATATTTTGGTTATTTGATTCCCATGCACGTGGACCTAAAGGGGGCAAAGCACCAAAGAGAGGTGCTGCTTGTTGTACGAGGTTTCAAAATATAAAACGATCTCAATGCCAATGTGTACTCGTTAACTCCTTTGAGGGTAACGCCGGAAAATCAAGTATTAGCTTCACCAGCATTACAAACAAGGAATTCTCGACAAACAATAGAAACTCAAGAACGTCTTGAGAGTCAGCATGAGCATTCAGAGGGGCATTCACAAGTTATTCTGAATGAAAGTAGTAGAAATTCTCCTACTCAAATATCTCATCAGCAAGAAATGACATCAGAGTTAAGACAATCAGCTCTACCTAATACAAATACCATAGTTATCGAAACAACCAGTATGCTCCGTAGCATCGACGAATCCGTGCCTAATCTAGAAAGCGTTGTTTCTTTAGATCACAATAGCGAATGTCTTAACAATAACGAGATTAAATTGGCTGAGATTACAAGGAAAACAGCGCCGCCTTTAAATGTTGATCGCGAAAGACGCACAGAGGAACTCGCTTGGTACAGTCTGTTTCCTGATGGGAAAAATGGTTTCGGAGAGCAACGAGATATTCCAATTACACCGTTGGATTATTTTCAAAGTCGAGTAATGAGCATGGACAGAAGATTTAATCGAAATGATTATTTGTTTTTTGCTTTATCGATAGTAGAATATTACCGAGCAAAGTCGAGTGTTTCGGTGTCTTGTCGCATGCGACAGGGCCAAGGTGAGCAAACACCACAGGGACTCATAGACAACATGCACCTCACTATGAGGAATATCAGAGGTTCAGCATCTTATTGGCAGAAATGTTGTTCTGAACTCATTGCAATGGTACGCACTTTGGGGCCTCCCAGTTGGTTTATGACATTCTCATGCAATGACCTTAATTGGCCTGACATGACCAAAGCATTACTAATAGCAGACGGTCGTAATGTAGATGAAGCAGAGGACCTTTCCTTCCCGGAGCGTTTGGATTTAGTGCAAAGACATCCAGTAGTTGTCGCAAGACAATTCACAGTTCGTGTGAATGCCCTCATGCGTTTCCTTAAACACGATCCCGACTGTTTAGGTGGTCCACTTGTGGATTCCTGGTACAGGATTGAATTCCAAAATCGTGGAAGTCCGCATCTACATACGCTGGTTTGGTGTGATAACATACCAGATTTTTCTACGCCGGAGGGAATCAAGGTTATTGAAAGAGTTGTCTCATGCTCTTTGAATCCCACTGACCCTATATTGCAGAAATTAATAAAAGATGTGCAAATACATAAACACACTGCCACGTGTCATAAAAATCGCAGTGATTGTTTTTGCCGTTTTGGTTTCCCGAGAGCCCCCTGCGAAACTACCGTTTGCCTAGATCCTGACGAAGCATTAGGGAACAACGGTAGGTTTTGCTGTTTGAAAAGGACTGCCGAGGAAAGCATGGTGAATAATTACAATGCTACTTTGCTGAAATTGTGGGAAGGTAATATTGATGTACAGCCTTGCGGCAACGTCACCGCAGTTTCTTATTACGTTGCTAAGTACGCAAGTAAATGCGAGCCTCATGACACGGGAGAAGTTGTCCGAGAAGCAGTTGCGAAGGCCAAACGCCAAGGCGGTCCTGTCTGGGGACAACTCTTTGCAGTCTCAATGGCAATTTTGTCACAACGGCTTGTGAGTGCGGCGGAATGTGCATATCGACTTTGCCATTTGCCCCTGAAAATATCTTCACGGAAAGTAGTGTTTGTAAATAGCTGCAAGCCTGGTGAACGCTTTAGGTTACTACGGTTCGATGGAGATGATGATACAGCTATTTACAGCAATATTTTCGATCGCTATGCAATGCGGCCAGATGAACTCACAGAAATTAGCTTAGCTGAATTTGCTGTTCGATACGAATCTGTGTCCAACTCCACGTGGAGTGAGGAGGACGGGGATCAGGAATTAAGAGACGACGAAGCACCTTCAGCACGGTTCATTCGGCTGCGTGATAATACGCGAATGCGTATTAGAAATAAATTGGCAGTGTTAAGAACACGATATTTCACCTTAAACAGTGACAAAGAAGCTTACTACTACAGTTTATTAGTATGTCACGTGCCATTCCGCGAAGAAAGTGAGCTTCTGCTTGAAGGAGAAACTGCCGAGGTGTGCTTCATTAGGCGCCAAAGGGAACTCAGACCGTTACAAAGCAACGTAAGTGTTGAAGAATTTGCTCACGCGGAACAAGTGTTACAGCAGGCTCTTGTTCAAGCAGTTGCACTTAATGCTGCCCGCGATACACACAATAATAATGAAGACCCTCTACCGTTAATTTGTGGCGGTGAACAAATTATTAACGACGATGACAATTATTGCGAAGACGTATCTGAGAGGTCCGCAATGCCCGATGATGTTTTTCTTGGAAACATAAGAGGGTTAAATGTGCAGCAAAAAGATCGTTTTCAAAAAGTTTCCGCGGCTGTGGAAAAAGATTTGCAAGGTCAAGAGGAACAACTACTAATGTTTATCACAGGGGGTGCAGGAAGTGGAAAATCTTTTGTCTTAAAACTTCTCGTTGAGCACATCAAACGATGCTACGCACCTACTGTTGATATTTTGCTAAGAGCTAAGTTTGTGGAAGTCGGATCTTTGACAGGGGTTGCGGCTCGTCAAATATTAGGAAAGACCTTGCACTCCATATTCTCTCTCCCAATCGAAAAAAGTAATACAATGAATTACGCTAAAATATCAGGACAAAGGTTAGAGAACGAGAGACGAAAATGGCGGCACATTCACTGGCTAATAATCGACGAGATTTCAATGGTATCGTATGAAAATTTGCGAATCATTCACTTGCGTCTTCAAGAGTATAAGAACAACAATAAATTATTCGGAGGAGTCCACATACTACTTTTTGGAGATATCCTGCAACTCCCACCTGTAAAAGTGCTTTATCCAGCCGCCTCGATTTACAGCAGAAGTTAACCTATGGCAACAGTTTTCATTTTGCGAGCTGACCATCAATATGAGGCAACGCAATGATTTGGAGTTCATTGAACTTTTAAATAGCTTGCGAGTTGGAGATTTAACACTAGCTCAACTTCAATCATTATCTGAGCGGCGACATGTACCTTTGGCAGGTGATTTTGCAGACGGAGCTGCTGTCCGCATTTTCCCTACAGTTAGACAGGTAGACGCATACAATGACAAAATGACCACTGAAAACGCTAAAGCTCACCGCGTCTACACATTTAATGCTGTAGATGAATCTCGCGAGACGGCAACGTATGGTAGGAAGCCACCAGACAACGTTATCCCTAAGGACGTCAATAACTGTGGTGGCTTCTTACCAACCATAAAGTTAGGCGTCGAATCACGAGTGATGCTGAGGCGAAACATTTCCGTTTCCGATGGACTGGTCAATGGGGCAATGGGGATTTAAAAAAAATTTAAATGGCCTGCACTGCGGCGTGATCAGCTGGAAGAAGGAGAATTGCCTGAAGCCGTCTTTATTAAGTTTGACGATTCTACTATTGGGGCTAAAATCAAAGACCACGATGGCTGTGTAGCGATTTCTCCTGCTTCCACGACCTTTCAGGCAGTGCGGGGATATGGAGATGTCGAGCGAAGAATGCTACCAATAATTTTAAGTTGGGCCGTAACAGTCCATAAACTGCAGGGTACAACACTCGATAAGGCAGTTATTGATCTAGGTAAAAAAAAATTTGCTAAAGGACAGACCTATGTGGCTCTAAGTCGTGTCAAAACATTAGAAGACTCCATGACGAGAAGGCTCTTAAAGAAATGTTGAGGTTGCGCAATCTACCGTAATTCCTTTTTTATCAGTTTTCTGGCACAGTTCGTTGCTTTTGTCTAAGCAGTCGGAACTGTTATATACAGGTAAAGGCTAAATCGCCAAATGTGTACTATGCTTTGTTGAGAGTCCCGTTCTGGACATCATTAGCAGTTCTACCTCATCAAATGTCACAGTTCTGAATGGAAATGCTTGAGTTGTTGATAAAAACACAAAAATCACCAAATGTGTGTCTTTAAGATTTGAGGAGTTCCATCGATTCCTCAGGATCCCATCATCAGGACTACTCGAGCTTGACAAAGATTCATCTTAGAAATCTTCAATACTTAACGAACATATCCAAGAGGCGAAATCGCCAAATGTGTACTATGCTTTGTCGAAAAGTCCCATTCTGGACATCATCAGCAGTTCCACATCATCAAATATCATAGTTCTGAATGGAAATGCTTGAGTTGTTGATACAAACACAAAAATCACCATATGTGTGCCTTTAAGATTTGAGGAGTTCCATCGATTCCTCAGGATCCCGTCGTCAGATCCCGACTTAGTGCCAACGGGACCAACTCGGAGTTATACCCTTTCGATTAAAAAAATTAAAATTAAAATCGGTTCACAGTTCTCGGAGATATCGAGTAACATACATACAAAAAAAAAATAGTTCGAATTGATAACCTCCTCCTTTTTTTGAAGTCGGTTAAAAATAGTGCACATTTTAATTACGACTTGTGGCATCTTTCCTATTGTTATATGTCCTCTCTTTTGTTATTCTAGCGCGTAAGCGATTTGGTGTTTATACTGTAAGCTTGCATGGTATTCTTATGAATAAATAAATAAATAAACAATGAATGGATGTGACGTTTGTATACAATAATACGTACTGATAACCAATATCTGCTATGCTCAGTGATTTCAATAAGATTTGAGTCTGTAGACAAAACTATGTTCTACGAGGGCTGTTTGATAAGTACCCGTTTTTTAAAGTTATGTATGTCACTGGCTGAAAATACGTATTGTACAGTCTCACCACTGCACATTTTTCCGTTTACGTTGCGACCTACTTTAGGCCGCGCTATAATATGACATTATAAAGTAAATTATATTAGTGCAAACATAACTCGCATACGATAAGCATCAACTGAGGGAACAGCCAATAAGTCTAAGATACAAAATAGTTAGACTTATTGGCTGTTCCCTCAGTTGATGCTTATCGTATGCGAGTTATGTTTGCACTAATATAATTTACTTTATAATGTCATATTATAGCGCGGCCTAAAGTAGGTCGCAACGTAAACGGAAAAATGTGCAGTGGTGAGACTGTACACGTATAGCACCGCTTTGAGGCATTCTTCATGGGCTTGAAAAGAAAAAAACGGCGTCGCTCTTTTGTTTTTTTTTTCATTAGATCACTGTCAAATGAAAGCATTCGATTGTAGTTGCAAGTATGGAGAAAGAACAGTATCGGTCAGTAATTCGGTTCATGTTTTTAGAAGGAAAAACTTGTGAGGAGATAAAAGTAAAGTTGCAGGCGGTTTATAAGGACTGTACTCCTTCCATGACTACCATCAGATATTGGTTTAACGAATTCAAGCGTGGCAGAACATCCGTCTTTGATGAGGATCGTCCAGGCCGGCCTATTGAGGTAACTACGGAAGAAATGGTCAAAAAAATTCAAAATATCGTACTGGCCGACCGCCGAATAAAACTTAGAGAAATCGTTGATATTGTAAATGTTTCCATCGAGCGAGTACAATACATTATAGAAGAAAAATTGGGTATGAAAAAAGTATCTGCGAGATGGGTGCCGCGTTTGCTCACTGAGGAACAAAAACTGAACCGGGTGACTACATCTGAGTACTGTTTGGGGAGGTTTAAACATAATCCAAAAGAGTTTCTGCGTCGTTTCGTCACGGTGGACGAAACATGGATTCATAACTTTACTCCGGAAACAAAAGAGCAGTCAAAGCAGTGGATTTTACAAGGTGAACCTGCTCCAAAGAAAGCTAAAACCGTCCCATCGGCCGGAAAGGTTATGGCGACCGTGTTTTGGGATGCGCAAGGCATTATACACATAGACTATCTGGAAAAAGGTAAAACAATAACAGGGCACTATTATGCCAACTTACTGTGCAAATTTGACTCCGCGTTAAAGAAAAAACGACCCCATTTAACAAAGAAAAAAGTTCTCTTCCACCACGACAACGCACCAGCTCATTCATGCAAACTTGTAAAAGCAAAATTAAAGGAATTACGTTACGAATTGTTGCCGCACCCGCCTTACTCGCCAGATTTAGCTCCGTGCGACTTTTTTTTATTCCCAAACCTGAAAAAATGGCTCGGCGGAAAAAGATTTGCGTGTAACGAAGACGTCATTGCCGCTACAGAGGCCTATTTTGACGAGTTTCAGAAATCATATTTTTTTAACGGCTTACTGAGACTGGAATACCGTTGGCAAAAGTGTGTAGACCTACATGGAGATTACGTAGAAAAATAAATAAATACATATCCAAAAAAAAGTTTTTTTTCCTAAACACGGGTACTTATCAAACAGCCCTCGTATGCTTGCCGTCTGACTTGTGTATTTTCTCATCCTGCCATTACTGACCCTTATCTTGTCTAAGTTCAATCCAGATTACACAAGGCCTTGCATGACTAAATCTTTTCATTATTTCATTCCCTCAACCTTTCCTGACATAACTAAAACCTTCTCCCGGGTAACCCTTTGCCCCCTTCACATCAGTGCCGACTGTTGTACGTCATTATAGCATAACGAATTTAAACGACATTGGTGTCATAGCCTCCATGAACCGAAATCTAGCTAACAACTTGATCCACACATTCATGGTGCATCATCGTAAGTATAGACGAGCTCCAAAAGAACCCTTGATTGCTATCAGAATCCTGATTTGCAAATCAATGAAGTTTTCGATACGTCGCTATAGGTGTCGCTACTGAATGACTTATGGCTTAAAATTCATTGATCATAGAATAATCAGCCACCTTACATAAAATCTAATGCTTCCACGTATTATTTAAAGCCTGCTACTAAATGATATCCTCACATATCATGTAGCCCGTGCTACAAGTGATATGTTTGATCTACCAATTTGCCATACCAGTAAATTGATAAGTACGTGTCCGGTATCACTCATTTGATCACAACCCGTCACTGCAACATGTTATCGGTCATGTAAAAATTACTTCATGCCTATGAAACTCTGCCTAATGTTCTTCGCTGTTTTTGACTAATTGTTGCGACAAATCGCCTAAAGGCGCAGGTCCGAGCAAACATTACGATTAATTGAACCATACAATTTCCCATGGCTGCATATCTTAAACCTGAATCGCTCATGTGTGGTTGTTTCATTATCTATTCTTAAACGCATCTTAGTTATTTTTATCGATGACTTATTACTAAATTAAAATATTTCACAACATTTCACCTTGTTTATATTTTTTTTTCTTAGTAGCCGAACAGTCGACAACTTTAGTCCAATTTCCGTTTTTTTTTTTTTTTGAAAAAAAAAACTTTACAATGCCACTATCGTTGCGCCGCTGGTACACTTGGCGGACTCAAATTCTTTTTTTCCCCCCAAAACTTTAAATAAAGTTATGGAGCCTGTCCCTTTTAAGGTGAGTGCAATATATCTGAGCGTCTTTTTAAATAACTTAAATTCCCATATCTATCCTTTTCCCTTGCTTTTAACATTTGTTTTCCTTTCTATATGGTTCAATTTCCCTGGTTTTTTTTTTACCCATCAGAATGGTCGCTGCATTGTTCTTAAATCCTATCTAACTTAAAACCTAACAGTTACTTTCGCATTAAATCTGGTTCTATCTCAACTGTGGCTTGATTCGACCTAATGTATTTCTACCACTCATACGTACATTAATTCTTACGAGAAATAAATGTCCTATACCATATGCCAAGTCCTTAAATTTACAAATTCCGCATATCTGTACCCTGCATCTAAACCAGATATCCATAGTTATATCAAACTCACTTATCATTGTAATTTTTCACATCATACATAAAACCCGCCTGAATGTTTTCACTATTTCCGTTAGCTGTGTATCCTAAATACTACCTATCCACCATCATTTCATTAATATTTCTTTTTCAGACTATCTCCTTTATCTTGCGTCCCCGCTCTCATTCTGTGGGCACACAAACCGACGACCCTACCCGTTCCCCGCCCACACTTGAGCAGACCCGTGGCCGAGGTCCTACCTGTACCTAGTCCATCGCCACGCCCCAGGTCCCCGGCTCCTGTTACACGTCGGGCGGCTAGGCACTCCCCCGTTAGAGCCCCTCCGCCAAGAGAGTACCCTAGCCTGGTACGTCCGACGGGTCCAGCGTCCGATGGGGCCCCAACATTGTCATGGACCAACCAGCAGTAATCACCCTATCTTACCAATAATTATATCCCGCGATATTTGGTGCATAGACGGAAATAACGAAGTACCTTCAGTTGGAAATAGAAACCCGACCTATAAACTAATCGTGTGCCGTATGTCTTGCAGCTTCTTTCCCTAGTTTTTAGCCAATTCCGTTCATCATATTTGACAGTGCTGTCAGACAAATTGGCGCCGCGCGGTGAACTTTTGCTCCTTTGAGTAATCGCATACTGCAGCAATATTCGCAATGAAAGTATGAAAGATGAATGGCAAGCGTTCATGCTTGCATTGTCTCGCTTGCGATACCTGTTTTTTTTTTTTTTTTTTGATTTCCTATAATTTCCTTGTCCCGGTAGAAGACGTCGCCCCTTTTTTCTTATAAAAACTATTCTTTGTTGAATGTAATAAACTTGTTTAATCGGTAGTCTACTCTTTTGTTTACCCCCCTTGCCTAATCGCGACTATACTGGATATCTGGATTCTAAGACAAACTTGTGGGTCGCTGTGACGTCATATGTATTGTAATTTTGCCGCAAATATATATTTATATATATATTATTTTAATAATAATATAGTTTATTTTTTTGAAGTCGGTTTAAAATAGTGCACATTTTAATTACGACTTGTGGCATCTTTCCTATTGTTATATGTCCTCTCTTTTGTTATTCTAGCGCGTAAGCGATTTGGTGTTTATACTGTAAGCTTGCATGGTATTCTTATGAATAAATAAATAAATAAACAATGAATGGATGTGACGTTTGTATACAATAATACGTACTGATAACCAATATCTGCTATGCTCAGTGATTTCAATAAGATTTGAGTCTGTAGACAAAACTATGTTCTATGCTTGCCGTCTGACTTGTGTATTTTCTCATCCTGCCATTACTGACCCTTATCTTGTCTAAGTTCAATCCAGATTACACAAGGCCTTGCATGACTAAATCTTTTCATTATTTCATTCCCTCAACCCTTCCTGACATAACTAAAACCTTCTCCCGGGTAACCCTTTGCCCCCTTCACATCAGTGCCGACTGTTGTACGTCATTATAGCATAACGAATTTAAACGACATTGGTGTCATAGCCTCCATGAACCGAAATCTAGCTAACAACTTGATCCACACATTCATGGTGCATCATCGTAAGTATAGACGAGCTCCAAAAGAACCCTTGATTGCTATCAGAATCCTGATTTGCAAATCAATGAAGTTTTCGATACGTCGCTATAGGTGTCGCTACTGAATGACTTATGGCTTAAAATTCATTGATCATAGAATAATCAGCCACCTTACATAAAATCTAATGCTTCCACGTATTATTTAAACCCTGCTACTAAATGATATCCTCACATATCATGTAGCCCGTGCTACAAGTGATATGTTTGATCTACCAATTTGCCATATCAGTAAATTGATAAGTACGTGTCCGGTATCACTCATTTGATCACAACCCGTCACTGCAACATGTTATCGGTCATGTAAAAATTACTTCATGCCTATGAAACTCTGCCTAATGTTCTTCGCTGTTTTTGACTAATTGTTGCGACAAATCGCCTAAAGGCGCAGGTTCGAGCAAACATTACGATTAATTGAACCATACAATTTCCCATGGCTGCATATCTTAAACCTGAATCGCTCATGTGTGGTTGTTTCATTATCTATTCTTAAACGCATCTTAGTTATTTTTATCGATGACTTATTACTAAATTAAAATATTTCACAACATTTCACCTTGTTTATATTTTTTTTTCTTAGTAGCCGAACAGTCGACAACTTTGGTCCAATTTCCGTTTTTTTTTTTGAAAAAAAAAACTTTACAGTGCCACTATCGTTGCGCCGCTGGTACACTTGGCGGACTCAAATTCTTTTTTTCCCCCCAAAATTTTAAATAAAGTTATGGAGCCTGTCCCTTTTAAGGTGAGTGCAATATATCTGAGCGTCTTTTTAACTAACTTAAATTCCCATATACCTTTTCCCTTGCTTTTAACATTTGTTTTCCTTTCTATATGGTTCAATTTCCCTGGTTTTTATTTTACCCATCAGAATGGTCGCTGCATTGTTCTTAAATCCTATCTAACTTAAAACCTAACAGTTACTTTCGCATTAAATCTGGTTCTATCTCAACTGTGGCTATCCCATCCCAACATTTTCATGGACCAACCGGCAGTAAGTAACCTTTTCTTTTAATCTTTTATATCACCCTATCTTACCAATAATTATATCCCGCGATATTTGGTGCATAGACGGAAATAACGAAGTACCTACAGTTGGAAATAGAAACCCGACCTATAAACTAAACGTGTGCGTATGTCTTGCAGCTTCTTTCCCTAGTTTTTAGCCAATTCCGTTCATCATATTTGACAGTGCTGTCAGACAAATTGGCGCCGCGCGGTGAACTTTTGCTCCTTTGAGTAATCGCATACTGCAGCAATATTCGCAATGAAAGATGAATGGCAAGCGTTCATGCTTGCATTGTCTCGCTTGCGATACCTGGATTTTTTTTTTTTTGATTTCCTAGAATTTCCTTGTTCCAGATTATGGTCCCGGTAGAAGACGTCGCCCCTTTTTTCTTATAAAAACTATTCTTTGTTGAATGTAATAAACTTGTTTAATCGGTAGTCTACTCTTTTGTTTACCCCCCTTGCCTAATCGCGACTATACTGGATATCTGGATTCTAAGACAAACTTGTGGGTCGCTGTGACGTCATATGTATTGTAATTTTGCCGCAAATATATATATATATTATTTTAATAATAATATAGTTTATTTATGTCGATATGCAGCGGATTATCCTGTGATTTATAACTCGTATTCTCAGCTCACTGCTATATGTGCATTCTTTACAGCTAGCGCCTTTATAATGGCTAGAAACGCAACAGTATATTGACTGACTACGTAAGTGTCCCTAGTAAGTTTATATGTTAATACTACCTACTTATTCATTAACTATTTTCTTATTGCTACCACTAGTTTCGAACTACCTTCAATTTTGTCATTTTTTATTCACAATCTCCCCATCCTAAGCTACGTTCGCGTTACTTTGTTTACCCGGTGGAAAACGTTAAAAATGAGCTTCTACTCCTTGTTTTCCCAGTTTCCCATTTTATGGGATAAAACACTTTTTCACTATGGGGACAGGAAGCTAAGACAGGAAGCTTTTGATAAACTTTGGTACAATGCAATGCACATTCCCATCCCCGTCACAATGTCTGATGTCAGAACCAAACTAAGATCCTTCGTCAGACAACGAGACAGGAATCAGGTAACCTCTTTCTGCTGATATATTAGTAACTTTGTAGATTACTGGTGCCGCCTTGTGTAACGTATAGAATAAATATTCCGGCTTTGATATTAATTCTTCCCTTAAGTACGGCATACATTTTTAATTAGGTTTCTTAGTTTTTTTTATTTTATTCCTAGCAAAAACACGATACTATCCCTGACGCCCCTGAACAGCTTGGATCTCCCGTCAACCCCCAGGACGTGGTAAGCTCAATTTCCAATCATTATCTTTCTTCCTCCGTTTCTTTGTCATTATTCCTAGTTCTCTATATTTAACCTCTTTTCCTTTACTTTCAGCTAGAGCAAATTCTTGGCGAGGGAACCTCCACTTCGTCCAGTCCTTCGCCAACAGCTCTTCCCGTAATTCCTCAACAAGACTCGGTACTTTTGCCCTGTGCTAAACTAGTGTATCCCGATGGACACGTAATTGAATTCATGCAAGACAACGCTGCAATCCACAATGCGAGACGCGTCCAGGCTTGGATAGACAACAACGAGGAATTGAATTTAATAAAAATGCCCCCACGAAGCCCTGATATCAACCCCATAGAGAATATATGGGGTTTAATGGTTCAGGACTGGGAGGACGCAAGTAAAGCTCGCACAACTCCCACCTTAAGAGCACACGTTCACGAAATTTGGGAGCAATATAGAGGCACCGACGCATGTGCAAATATGGTTAACTCGATGAAAGACCGTTAGCAAGCTGTGAAAGATGCTGTTATAGTAGCATCACTAGTTGAAGGGGACATCCCTACGGAGCGCGCGTGGGCGCGGGGAGTGTTATCTGTGGCACCGATGTGTGCTAATGTGATCTGTAAGTCTTAATTAAATAAAGCATTGTTCCTGATATTATTGTGTATCAATTAGCTACCATTACATGGTGGCAGCGGTTAGTCTCCGAAAATGCCGCCGAAGGAGGTTCGAAATACCAACCTCAAAATCAAGCAGAGAAACTTGAGACCAAACTGGAACTCTCGAAGGGTCTGCCGGTGCACATAAGGAGTCCAGGAGAGTTCGACTTTCGCCCAGAAGGATGGGAAGCTTGGCTAGAACGGTTCCAAAGATACCTGGTGGTTAGCGGTCAAGGGGATCAACCAGACCATATTAAGATAGACCTGTTCCTGTATACTCTCGGCGATCAGGCGGAGCAGTTGGCCAAACAGATAAAAGTTAGCGATTGTGAAGACTACACAGAGGTTGTGGATGCGTTCCAAAATTATTTCGCGCCCAAAAGGAACATTATCTATGATAGGTATAAATTTAACATAAGGGCGCAAAAAGAAGGCGAATCGGTTACAGATTATGTCTAGGAGCTGCACAAGCTAGCAGAACCGCGCCGGTACGGCGAGCTGCGGGACGAGCTCATAAGAGACAGGTTGGTGGTTGGACTATTGGACAAGAAGACTAGTGAACGGCTAACCTTAATGGCTAATCTCAAATTAGAAGAGGCAGTGAACTTGGCCAGGCAGGCCGAGGAGCAGAAGGAAGAAGCCAAGATGTTGTGGAGTCAAGAACTGGAAGTCAACAGAATTAAATCTTTTCAAAATAAAATAAGGAAGAAGTGTGGTCGATGTACCAGATTTCATTTGGAGAATGAGTGTCCAGCAGCAAAATTACAATGTCTGAAGTGTGGCAGGACAGGACACTACGCAAGGTGCTGCAAGGACTGGAAAAAATTGAATCATGTGGAAGCTGGAGAAGAGTTTAAAATTGAGGTTGAGGTAGGCATTAGCAATAATGTTATGCACAGACATAAGTTTCTGATTGACACAGGCGCAGATATTGTTGCTTTACCACCAAGTATTATACATAATGAGGCTAGTAAGAAAATTTACAATTGTGCGGAGGTTATTCGAGGGCCTGATGGTAAAGCATTGGAGGTTATAGGGGCTATTTATGTTGAGCTATGGTACAAGGCAGGCGTATATAGAGGTAAGAGACTATGAGGGCCTATGTTATTAGAAACCTACAAGTACCTACTCTAGGGAAACCTGCCATTAGACAAATGCAATTACTAAAAATCTGTTGTATGAGTCAAAATAGGGATCAGCTCAAGCAGGGTTTGAACGATGAGAACAATGAGGCGAATGAAGCTGTAAATATAGAGAAAGAATTCCCAAAAATATTTGATGATTTAGGTGTGTTTAGGGACAGTTTTACTGTGAAATTAGTCGACAATCCTACTCCATTTGTGCAAACATTCCCTCGAGGAGTGTCCCTTCCATTATTGCCTAAAGTCAAGGATGAGCTCAATAGATTAGTAAGCATGGGAGTTTTAGTTCCTGTAGAAGAACCTACTATGTATGTTTCCCCTATTGTTGTGGTTCCTAAAGGTGTGAATGGAGTTCGTATTTGTGGAGATTACACTCAAGTAAATAAAAATATTCTGACACCCATTTTCCCCATAGCCAAAGTAGAAAATACATTGGCTAAATTAAAAGAAGCTACATTTTTCTCCAAAATAGATGCTACATCTGGGTTTTATCAGATAAAACTTGATCCAGAGTCTCGGAAGCTCACAACCATACTAACCCCTATACTAAGGACTTAGACTTCGCCAGGAAACAAACGCCAAATACTGACATTCTGACATTACAATCACAAAAAAAGTTATAAAGAAATTGAAACCGGCTCTGAAACAAAAAAAAAATGATACACGAATTATTCTGAAGGAAATAAATGTATTAAATAAATCGTTACCATCTGAAAAGGGAGAAATTGCAGAATTATCCATTGAGACTGAGTCTGAAAACAATGAAAGTTCTTTCATAGATTTTTCGAAAGAAAACAACACAGGACAAAACAGTTCGATAAATGTCGAACATGAACTGAATGCAAATCAAGAAATAGCTTTCAGTTTATCTAATGGGAGTCAACAAAATAAGGAAAACGATTCTTGGCCTTCTGCAGTGATAGAAACGATATCTGCTCAAATACATGATACGTCTCGTGAAGCAACCACGCCCCAAGATTCCTTATCAACTTTACACCTGATGCCTGGGAGTTATCTCGACGTAGGATTCATTGTCTCTTTGGATGATATCCTTATACTGCCAAGTCCCGATGTAATAATATCAGAATCTCAAACACCTGATAATCCAGAACCTGTTATTGGAACATCGACTATGTTTGGCACTCCACTCGCAGAAAGCAGCGAAAGAAATCTCTCAAGTGACGCGTTTCAAAACCACTTAGTTTTACCGGATATTGTTGACCCTGTAAAAAAATCTAAACAGAAAACTCCTGCGGCGATCTCTTCTAGTGCGTGGCGAAAATATTACGAAGATAAGGAGCGAGTTCAGAATGAAAAGAAAGAGGCAGTATTAAAAAGAAAATTAGAAAGACTGGAAAAACAAGAGACAGCTAAACGATTAAAGAAGAGTGCAAAAACAAGAAAAACTAGACCGAAAAGAACGACTAAAAAGTATATAAAACCAGGACTAAATAAGGACTGGCGAAACAGCCGAAAATCATCCACCTGCAACTGCAAATAAAATAAAGTGTGCGGAATGTGATGAGACACTTATCTCAGACGTCGAAGATGATGAAGAAAAGAACCTCGGCTGCGACGAATGTGTTAGGTGGTATCATCTAAGATGCACACATTTCACTGGAGTCCTATATCTTGATGTTCAAAATGAAACATTTATATGTGACGTATGCAAAAAAAAAGATTTATCAAGGGATAAACCCAAATACTGATTCTTTTATTAGATTGAGATAAGAGATATGAGACATTTTGCTATTTTTTATGCATCATTTGTTTCAATTTGATTATTTTTATACTTATTTGTTACGTAGTTTGTGTTTTTTGAGATCTCTATAATATGTTGAAGGATAACAATAACGAAGATATATTTATATTTTTAGTTTACGTCTTACTTTTAAGCCGTTTATTCTCTGAAGTAATTTATGTAGTATTTTTCTGTAATTATGGGTTTTAAAAAGTGGGACTAGATTTTGTGGGCGAAAACTGGGGAAATCGCTATATTGCTAGTTTTATATTTATTAAAAAATAATGTTTAACTTAACTGTAATTAAGCACATTCAAATAGACTATACACGGTGGAATTTAATCGGTGAACAGGAACCCATTTTTCTAATTCAGTAATCGATGGCGGTCACGTTTATGTAGTACTTAAGTGGAATCAAGTTTTTTTTGATCATAACTAATTTTTAAGTTGAAATTAAATTTTAATTAAAATTTATTGTCACCCTACTAATGGTTTAGTCTGAAAAGTTTAATACCTCTTTTCAAACTATCAGCCATAGAAACTTAAAACATAAATGAGCAATAAGCTGTCAATTTGTCATTGTCAAATTCATAACAAATTGCTTCAAATACAGATATTGGTAAAAAAAAATAGTAAAGTAAACTGTATCGGAAAAATAACAAAGAGCATGGCTCCGCCTTATCCATATACGAATATTGAGCGTTACAATATGTTACGTTTTTCTATTCAAACAAACAGCTCGCGACGTACTCAAGTTTTATTCCACGAGATGTAGCCAAACTTGCCGATTCCGACGCATGGTTTAATAAACCGCATGCAGCAAAACCTTCAGGACTTCGGCCAGTTCTCAGTGCCAAGGCACGCACAAGCACCAGGCCGTCCTCAACATCATCCTGATAATCTTACTCGATGCATCTTGAGGTATTTTGCTCGCGATCCCCGAAGGAGCTCTAGACAGGCAGCGAGAAGATTTAACGTCAGTCACTTTTTCGTTTTGCGGCTACTTCACTCATCAGAATTACATCCTTTTCACTTTCGACCTGTACAAGACATTTTACCAAGAGATGTAGAAGGAAGAAGACTATTCTGTGAGTGGTTTCTGCGAAATAACGAAACTAATATCTTGTGGACGGATGAATCAACGTTTATGCGTGTCGGTATGTTTAATGTTCACAATGAACACTTTTGGGCTGCAGAAAACCCTTTCTCACAAGAAGAAATGCGTTCCAAGTACGATTCTCGTTAAATGTGTGGGCGGGGATGATTAACGGCACTATTATCGGACCTCTTTTCATTGAAGGCACGTTAAGAGGTGAAATTACTTAAACCTGATACGGCATGTGGTCGAAGAACTGTTGGAAGACGTACCATTGCAGCGTTTACGCGATTTTCATTTCCAACATGATGGTTCCCCTGCACATTACGCTCGCAGGGTCTGCGAGTACCTGAATGAAGAGTTTCCACGGCGATGGATCGGTCGCGGCGGGCCCATTGCATGGCCTCCACGCAGTCCGGATCTCACTCCATTGGATTTTTACCTTTGGAGTGATGTCAAACGAATTGTCTATCAACAAGAGTCCAACACGGTGGAAGAACTCTGCACAAAAGATTATTCGTGCTTTTGACCAAATAAAGGCAAACAATTATGTTTTGAACAGAATCCCGAACAATCACAGGCGTCGAGCCGAACTGTGTCTACAGCAAGGGGGTGGACATTATGAGCAGTTGTTGACTTATGTTTAGATTAATTTTTTGCTTAGTATACCAATTTTAAATGATTTTTGCTGTTTTATTTATGAATTGCATGTCATCAACTAGTCAGCAGACAATAAAGATAAAATGCATTTCAAGTTAATAAGGTAGGTACAATCATTGTTGTAAGGTACGGGTAAGTACCTATTATCTATCACATGATAACAAATCGTAACGTAGATAACAAATGGCGGCAATCATTTATTGACGTCTGATCTGTCAAGTTTCCCGCCAAAGCCAGCAAGCACTTGACGTATGTACAATTGTACACTTACGAGTAACTTCCCTTCAATAAAAGTAGGGTGTCCATTTATTCAGTCAGTGTACATTTTACCGATGTTAATTAAGTGTGATTAATTAGATTGTGAGCTATATTGCACGAGATCTCACGTATTGGTTTCTGTGTAGATTGATAATTAAGATTTTTGGATTCCTGATCACCGATTAAATTCCACCGTGTATGTCATTCATAATAGTAAACACATTGGTATCATTTAGTCACTGTAACATTTTTTTTTTTACCTGTCAAACTAGACAACTTCACTAATTGGACGATAACCGGCGTAATGACCCTGTCTAGTGATCAAATACGTATTACTTGAGGTATGTAATGACAAATATATATGTATCCCTTGCGGTGATTTTACTGGCGGTTTTTTTTATTAAAAAAGCAGTGATCAAGCTGGGCCATACAGTTTTAGATTATAGGTCATAGACAAACGAACAATGAGTTCGGATTAAGTGTATTACACACTGACCTTTCTGATTTGTTTTCGTTATCGGTTTTTTATTTAACTTCCGGTCAATTCTCTATTGTGTTGAAACTATGACAATATTTTGAATTAGGCCTTATCTATGGTGACCGGCTAACCGCGCAAACCAAGTGACCGTTTTTTCTTTACATCGTAATATCCGGGTGTGATTGCGAATTGTGGATTGGACATAAACATACATCGGGGTTTTCGGAGCGGGAACGTTTGACATTAGCCAAAGAGTAGGTATTTACTTAAAAACAGATCGTACCCTAGTAGGTATCTACCGAATGAATAATTGATTGAAAAATAAATAAAGATTAATCATACATATAGGTACATATTTTATATTGGTCATTCATTATCAACCTCTTCAGTTAAGTCTATTCATTTATAAGAAAATGCTTCATAGATATCGAGCGTCAAGATTGACATTGTATTAGACACCTATTGTCAACCGTTACCCTTGCTTGTCTAGTAGATAAACTTATATGCAATTGTATTTTAAAAAACTGTAAATAATCAGTCAACACAAATATGCCTCCGAGAAAAAAAACTCGTTACGAGTTTATGCGTTCGTGGATAGAAAATAATCCAGAGATAGAGGTTCGAGATTCTTTATTATTTTGCACCAAGTGCAATGTGAGCTTCGCTCAAACAAAATCTAGTGTAACGCGACATGTCGCATCTAATAAACATACAGGTATGAAATATGATTTCAATAGTGAGCTCTTGAAATTTGTTGTGGGCTGTAATATACCATGGACGCAGGTAAACAATCCAATATTTAAAGATTTTATCGAAAATTGTGTTACCGGTAAATTTGGAAAAACTGCAAAAGTTCCTTCGGAATGTCAACTGCGACGGGAATATTTAAATAAAGCTTACGAAGAAAAAATGAATAAAATACGGAGCGAGCTAAAAAATGAATATATATATGTGAGTGTTGACGAAACCACGGATGATTATGGTCGTCAAATAGCTAACGTAATAGTGGGAGCATTACGTGATGATCACATTGGCACTCAACACTTGATATCCAGTAAACGGTTAGACAGCACGAACAATGTATCAATATCCAATACGGTCACAAGTGCTCTTGATGAATTATGGGGTGCTAACCATAATAATCACAATAAAGTACTTTTACTTTTAACTGACGGTGTGGGCTACATGCTAAAGGCTGGAAGAAATTTAAAATGTATTTTTCCCAATCTTTTGCACGTCACATGTTTGGCTCATGGTTTAAATAGAGTGGCTGAACTAGTAAGGAAACTTTATCCAGATGTGAATGATTTAATCGCAAATGTTAAGAAGACATTTTTGAAATCTCCTAAAAGAATACAAAAGTTTCAAGAAATGCTCCCCGGAGTGCCTTTACCACCTCGACCAACAATTATTGGGTGGGGAACCTGGATAGAAGCTGCAACGTATTACAGCAAACATTACGATGAAGTGAAACGTGTTCTAAATACATTCAGTCCCACCGAAGCCCAGAGTATTAGAAAGGCAAAAAGAGCGTTTGGAAATGCAAATATAAAAAGCGACTTAAATTTCATAGCAAATCATTTGATGACTATCCCAAATGCTATTAAAAAACTACAGGATGCGAAGCTGTCCATCAGCGATAGTTTAAAAATAGTTCATGAAACCTATAGAGATGTTTCCAAATTAAACATGAGCGTAAAAGGAAAACAGATTTATGATAAACTGAAGTTGGTGTTAAAGAAGAATTCTGGCTATAGCACACTAAAAATTATAAATGAGTTGGTACAAGGCAAAGAAATAGAACTTCAATCTCAAACTTCTCGTGCATCAATTGATTCCTACAAAAAATTTAAATATGCACCTATTACAACTGTCGACGTGGAAAGATCATTTAGCTCCTTGAAATGGATATTTACAGCAAGACGCCGTAGATTAACTGTCCCAAATATAGAAAAAATATTAATAGTTGATTCTGAAAATCGTGTCAACTATTCAATTTACAGCAGGTAATTAATTAAAGTTATTTTAATTGTTACCTTATAAGTTATAAGACTTTTACGGAAATTAAAATAAAACTTTGTCACAGATTGTATACAACTCACAGAGAGGTAGTTATTCATTAGGCATAATAATATATTTTCTTAGACTAACATATCTGTTTATCTCTACTCTTTCTCAAATCATTCCCGCTCCGAAAACCCCGATGTATGGACATAAATTAAAATGACTAAAAGAAGAGCAGACGAAAGTGAAACCGACTATATCCGAAGAAAGCTTCGTCGTCGTCTTGAGAAGAAATTGAAGAAGTTACCACCAGACCCAAAGGAAATAGCGACATCGCCGCAATCTCCACAAATGACTGCAGGGACACCAGAGACTCAACCACCAGCTCAGAACAGGAGGACAACAGAGGATGAAGACCTAGAAACAAAGAACATGACTAACGAGGACTTAGTCGTAGGTATGTTTATACAAAATTTTACCTACAAGATGGCTACCACTGCACTCGCCAGTATCAAAGATGACATTTTGATACCTATCATTATGTTTTTAGTGGATTGTCGATGCAACTTATGTGGGAAGCTGTATCCGATGCACAACCTATGCAGCCCACCGTATACCTATCGCGTCATCGGGAACCAATCAGCGACGATATCACGACATCTACGGGCTTCGTGATTGGCCGATGATTTTGCCACGGAGCAAGGCAGGGACCACTCCGGGCATTCGCCATTCGCCTCATCATTCATGCACGCATGTGCCTTTTTACTTAATTTTCTACATTTCCTTACCTAAACGTGTACCTACTGTACTGTTATATACTTAATTAAAAGTATTATATGAAAAACTCGTCTACTACATTATTGCTGCTGATCCTACTCCAAAGAAGAGCTACACGCCGAACCACAGCCATATCCTCGCGCCGACATAAGTGGACCTTCGACCTCGGATATCAACCAGCACCGTGGCTACAAAGGATACGTGGCGAGAGTAACGCAATCGGCAAGATAGCCATCGGCAGCAGCTCAGTGTTTTTGTGGATGTGTCATCTTTGTGGTCTGCCTACATTCGCATATTCGCCAGCCCGGCAGCTAAATCGTTTGCAGTGGCAAGTCGCGAGATAAATACCGGATAAATTGTAAGTACCTCACTTCTTACGTCCCAATAAAATGACTACCGCGGAAGAAAAGGCTCAGCAAGAAATAAAAGATTTAGTTAAAAAAAGGGGTTCAGTTAAAGGTAGACTCACTAAATTCATAACTTACATTGAATCGTTCGACAAAGTTTTATCTAACATTCAAAAGGCCGAAGTAAGGCTCCGTACTCAAGGTGCCAAGAACTTGTTTACTGAATTTGGCAAAATTCAATCAAAAATCGAAGAAATTTTACCCGAAACCGAGTTAAATTGTCAGCTAGACGAACGTGATGAGTTTGAAGCCGAATATTACGGTATAATGGCCGAAGCTGAATCCATGTTCAAAGACGAGGTCAGGATTGATTGCCAAAATTCAGTAGGTACGTTACATTCGGTGAAATTGCCTACTATTTCTTTGCCTAGCTTTGACGGTTCACATGAGCACTGGATTGTTTTTCGAGACACATTCTTATCGTTAGTTCACAACTCGCAAGAAAAATCAGATATACAAAAATTTCACTATCTTAAATCGTCGCTTACGGGCAGCGCAGAACTAGTGATTGACTCGCTTGAATTTTCTACGGATAACTACAAGATTGCTTGGGAGTTATTGCTTAATAGATATAACAACAATAGGTTACTTGTTCATAACCACGTAAAAGCCCTATTTTCTATACCGACGTTGCAAAAGGAATCACCCGCGTTGCTTAGGAAACTCATAGATAATGTGTACATTCGTGGGATACCTTGCTTATCTATATGATTGTTTCCAAGCTTGATTCGACCACTGAGCGAGAGTGGGAGCAGCATAAAGGGTCTTTAATGTCTAAACCAAACGAGTCAAAATTAACTATAGACGATTTACTCACCTTCTTAAGAGGCAGGGCAGACATGCTTGAAACTTTAATTGTCACGCACAGTAAATTAAATTCGCAAGACACTAAAAAATATACGCATAATAACTTCACTCCTAAGGTGCATTGTAATGTTATGACAGAGAAGCCGCAAGTTAAAGTACCTTTTAAAAAACAATTTAAGTTGTGCCCAATGTGCAGTGCACAGCATCCTTTATATTCATGCCAAGCGTTTTTAGATTTAAATATGCACGATAGAATAAGGTTTGTCCAGGACAAATCTCTTTGTGAAAACTGCTTACGCGTTGGCCATAAAGCGGATTTGTGTAGGTATGGGCCTTGTAGGAAATGCGACAAAAAGCACAATTCGATTATTCACCGCGATGAAGTTATTGATATGGTAACAACCAATTATCCCGGCACACCGAAGGCAAGCCAAAATAAGACTAATGAGCCACATACCAATCACACCTCCGCTGCCGCATCAGGTAGTTATTCTATAACTACACATGCGCATATAGACCAGAGCCAGGTACCCGATGCATATACAGATGTCCACTGCGCGCAGGCATCACTCATGCAGCCGGTTTTGTTGTCAACTGCGCTCGTAGAAATAGTCGATGATTTAGGTCAAGGTCACAGGGCACGCGCGATCCTTGATTGTGGAAGCGAGCGATGCATTATTTCACAATCATTATGTGACAAGTTAAATACGCAATTTGTACAGTCCACTCAAAAAATAAAGGGTGTAGGAGGTTCGGTGTCGCAATGTACGCGAACATGTGATGTCGAACTTAGATCTTTAACTAGCACTTATAATACGCGAATTAAGTGTCTAGTATTACCGCATATAACCTCCTCATTACCCACGATTGCCATGCGCAGCGAACAATTCGTTATACCGAACGAAATTATTCTCGCGGATCCCAATTTTTATGAAAGTCAACCGATTGACCTGCTGATAGGGGCAGATATATTTTGGAATTTGCTTCAGGACGGCACGATTCGTTTAAGTAACGGGCCCGTCTTACAGAATTCACATGTAGGTTGGATAATTTCCGGTCCAATTAATAACAAAACGATTACGAGCGCTACTGTTAAGTGTAACTTCATGCAAACTATAGACATGCAGGTTTCTATAGACGAACAGTTACGTAAGTTTTGGGAGCTCGAAGACGCGCCGATTAGTCAGCGCGTTAATGAATCGCGCACTGAGGATGAACGGATTTGTGAGGATATGTTTATACAAACCACTAAACGTCTGGATGATGGTAGGTTCTGTGTATGCATCCCTTTCAAACAGTCACCAGATAATTTAGGCGAAACACGTAAACAAGCTGAACAACGATTTTACTCAGTGGAAAAACGGCTAGAACGTTATCCTAATTACAAAAAAATGTACAGCGACTTTATAAAAGAATATTGCGACTTAGGTCATATGGAGCGGGTCGATTCATACGGAACCCCCCACTACCTACTTGCTCACCACGGAATTTATCGCGAAAGTGCAATTACAAGTCGGTTACGAATCGTCTTTGATGGAAGTATGCCGTCTACGTCAGGACACTCGCTTAACAGTTTGCAATTTGTAGGGCCGCCAATACAAGGCGATTTGCTATCGATATTAATGCGCTTTAGGGAGAATAAATATGTGGCCTGTGCAGATATAGAAAAAATGTATCGCCAGGTTTTGGTCGACGAGAAACAGCGGGACTTGCAATTAATCCTTTGGCGAGAAAATCGTTCCGATCCCTTACAAGTTTACAGACTACGAACTGTATCATACGGCACTAGTTCAGCTGCGTTCTTAAGTTGCAGGTGTTTGAAGCAGTTAGCACAGGAATGTGATGACCCTGAAATAGCTAATGTTATTAGGAACGATTTTTACGTCGACGATCTTATTTGTGGCAACCCTAGCAAGGATAAATTAAAACGAATTTGTTCCGGCGTTAACAAGGTCTTGCAGTCGGGTTTCTATCCACTGCGAAAATGGATTTTTAATTTCGAATTTCCCGAAATCGCTGAGTTAGTCGATTCATCCAAAGAATTGTCTTTGGGTGATAACGTCCTAAACAAAACGTTAGGGTTGGGATGGTACAACCGCTCTGACGAATTATTTTATCACACAAAATTTGAGTTGAGCAACAAGCCGATAACAAAACGCGTTATATTATCGGTTTCTTCGCAAATTTATGACCCGCTAGGGTTGCTCAGTCCAACTATTATGACCGCGAAAGTACTTTTACAAAAATTATGGCTATTAAAGATGGACTGGGATGAACTTGTTCCAAATGACATTGCGCGAGTCTGGACAAGGTTTGTCACTGATCTACCTAAATTGGAAACAATACGCATCCCTCGTTTTGTGCTGAGCGACAACCCTAATCGTTTAGAGTTACATATTTTTTGTGACAGCTCGCTCACGGCGTACGGAGCGTGCGCATATATTCGCTCGATCGATAACGATAACAAAGTCACAGTTAGGCTGTTATGCTCCAAAGGAAAGGTCGCGGCCATTAAACCTGTCAGTATTCCAAAATTAGAATTATGCAGTGCTTTGGTAGCAGCGCGACTATACGCAAAAATAGTTAGTTCACTTCGAAGTCGCATTAATAAAGTTGTATTTTGGACGGACTCGACGATCGTGCTTGGCTGGTTACGCATGCCGCCTAATTTACATAAAACATTTGTCCAAAATAGAACGGCCGAAATACATGAACTAACAAATAATCATCCTTGGCGTCATGTGCGCAGTGAAGACAACCCCGCTGACCTTATTTCGAGATCGCGCCCATTAGATTCGCTGTGGTCTTTTCCATTCTGGGGACAAGGCCCGCAGTTTCTTCAAGATGTTAATTTCGAAATTGAATCCGAATCGCTAAATAATAATTATAAAAACGATATCGAATTGCCCGAGGTAAAGGGAAGCATTACACATACATGTGTAACAAGTCAAGACAGCGAGGGATGGTTTCCGTTTCAACGGTTTTCTCAATATAATCGTTTACAGCGCACCGCAGCGTATATGTTACGATTCATTTACAATGCGCGCAATAAACTTAGCAAAAAAACAGGGTCATTAAGCATCGACGAGTTAAATGAATCTGTTTTGTTGCTAGCCAGGCTGTCGCAGTATGAGTCATACCGCGATGTGCATGATTGTTTATCAAGTAAACAGATATTAAGTAATAGACATGGCGCAAGTCTAACTAAATTGAATTTGTTCCTTGACGAAACTAAAGTACTCAGGGTAGGAGGCCGTTTAGAAAATTCAAGCCAGTTTAGTTTCGAGAAAAAACACCCTATTCTGATTTCGGGTAAACATCATTTAGCTGTATTACTGTTTCGGTTTGAACATAAAAGATTGTTGCACGCGGCACCTCAGCTGTTGTTGTTTAATATAAGGGAGGCTTGGTGGCCAGTAGGAGCTAGAAACTTAGCGCGAAAGATCGTCCATGATTGTGTAACTTGCAAGCGCATGCTAGGTCAGACCTTGACACCTATCATGGGTAACCTTCCGCGCGAGCGTCTGGAACCAGGATATCCTTATATTTACTGTGGCGTAGACTACGGAGGTCCAGTGCTCATTTTGAATCGCAAAGGCAGGGGTGCTAAAACGGTAAAATCATATATTTGTTTATTTATATGTTTTGTAACGCGTGCAATTCATTTAGAACTCGTTGGTGACCTGTCGGCCGATGGTTACCTATTAGCATTAAAACGTTTTATCTCACGTAGGGGTAAACCGTTGGAAATTGTATCCGACAATGGAAAAAACTTTGTCGGACTTAAGAACGATTTTGAAAAATTTCTGTCAAGTATATCTGGGGATATACAAGAGTACGCATCATCTCAAAAAATCAAATTCCGAATGAATCCCCCATATGCAAGCCATTTTGGCGGGACGTACGAAGCAGGTATAAAAAGCTGTAAATACCATTTGCGACGCGTTGTAGGCAACGCACATTTGACATTTGAAGAGTTGAGCACAGTTCTCACTCAAATTGAAGCTGTGCTCAACTCCAGACCGCTCACTCCAATGTCATCTGACCCTAACGATTTTTTACCGCTAAGTCCTGGGCATTTCTTGATTGGTCGTCCACTAACTGCACCTGTGTGTGCTAGCCTGAACAACGTTCCTGAGCATCGATTAACGCGTTACCAAAGAGTTGAACAGATTCGCCAACACTTTTGGACTCGATGGTCGAAAGAGTACGTATCAGAGTTACAGGCGCGATCAAAATGGAAGTTCCAGTCCGAGGATCTCAAGGAAAATACGCTGGTTGTTATCAAAGAAGACAACTCTCCCCCACTCAAATGGAGTCTAGGCCGTATTATGAAGACGTATCCAGGCAAGGACGGTGTCTCGAGGGTCGCCGATATTCGAACTGCAACGGGCTCCGTGAAGCGAGCATTTTCAAAAATATGCCCGCTTCTCCATTAAGACCGGTAGCCACGCCGTCACCTAGAATCTACCTACTAGTATGGAATCCAGGACTAGACTTACCTATTGTAAACCAGGAGTTTCCAAGGCCGGGAGCATGTCGATGCAACTTATGTGGGAAGCTGTATCCGATGCACAACCTATGCAGCCCACCGTATACCTATCGCGTCATCGGGAACCAATCAGCGACGATATCACGACATCTACGGGCTTCGTGATTGGCCGATGATTTTGCCACGGAGCAAGGCAGGGACCACTCCGGGCATTCGCCATTCGCCTCATCATTCATGCACGCATATGTGCCTTTTTACTTAATTTTCTACATTTCCTTACCTAAACGTGTACTGTTATATACTTAATTAAAAGTATTATATGAAAAACTCGTCTACTACATTATTGCTGCTGATCCTACTCCAAAGAAGAGCTACACGCCGAACCACAGTCATATCCTCGCGCCGACATAAGCAAATAAAATAATATAATACGCGAATTAAGTGTTTAGTATTACCGCATATAACCTCCTCATTACCCACGATTGCCATGCGCAGCGAACAATTCGTTATACCGAACGAAATTATTCTCGCGGATCCCAATTTTTATGAAAGTCAACCGATTGACCTGCTGATAGGGGCAGATATATTTTGGAATTTGCTTCAGGACGGCACGATTCGTTTAAGTAACGGGCCCGTCTTACAGAATTCGCATGTAGGTTGGATAATTTCCGGCCCAATTAATAACAAAACGATTACGAGCGCTAATGTTAAGTGTAACTTCATGCAAACTATAGACATGCAGGTTTCTATAGACGAACAGTTACATAAGTTTTGGGAGCTCGAAGACGCGCCGATTAGTCAGCGCGTTAATGAATCGCGCACTGAGGATGAACGGATTTGTGAGGATATGTTTATACAAACCACTAAACGTCTGGATGATGGTAGGTTCTGTGTATGCATCCCTTTCAATCAGTCACCAGATAATTTAGGCGAAACACGTAAACAAGCTGAACAACGATTTTACTCAGTGGAAAAACGGCTAGAACGTTATCCTAATTACAAAAAAATGTACAGCGACTTTATAAAAGAATATTGCGACTTAGGTCATATGGAGCGGGTCGATTCATACGGAACCCCCCGCTACCTACTTGCTCACCACGGAATTTATCGCGAAAGTGCAATTACAAGTCGGTTACGAATCGTCTTTGATGGAAGTATGCCGTCTACGTCAGGACACTCGCTTAACAGTTTGCAATTTGTAAGGCCGCCAATACAAGGCGATTTGGTATCGATATTAATGCGCTTTAGGGAGAATAAATATGTGGCCTGTGCAGATATAGAAAAAATGTATCGCCAGGTTTTGGTCGACGAGAAACAGCGGGACTTGCAATTAATCCTTTGGCGAGAAAATCGTTCCGATCCCTTACAAGTTTACAGACTACGAACTGTATCATACGGCACTAGTTCAGCTGCGTTCTTAAGTTGCAGGTGTTTGAAGCAGTTAGCACAGGAATGTGATGACCCTGAAATAGCTAATGTTATTAGGAACGATTTTTACGTCGACGATCTTATTTGTGGCAACCCTAGCAAGGATAAATTAAAACGAATTTGTTCCGGCGTTAACAAGGTCTTGCAGTCGGGTTGCTTTCCACTGCGAAAATGGATTTTTAATTTCGAATTTCCCGAAATCGCTGAGTTAGTCGATTCATCCAAAGAATTGTCTTTGGGTGATAACGTCCTAAACAAAACGTTGGGGTTGGGATGGTACAACCGCTCTGACGAATTATTTTATCACACAAAATTTGAGTTGAGCAACAAGCCGATAACAAAACGCGTTATATTATCGGTTTCTTCGCAAATTTATGACCCGCTAGGGTTGCTCAGTCCAACTATTATGACCGCGAAAGTACTTTTACAAAAAATATGGCTATTAAAGATGGACTGGGATGAACTTGTTCCAAATGACATTGCGCGAGTCTGGAACACATGCAGCCGGTTTTGTTGTCAACTGCGCTCGTAGAAATAGTCGATGATTTAGGTCAAGGTCACAGGGCACGCGCGATCCTTGATTGTGGAAGCGAGCGATGCATTATTTCACAATCATTATGTGACAAGTTAAATACGCAATTTGTACAGTCCACTCAAAAAATAAAGGGTGTAGGAGGTTCGGTGTCGCAATGTACGCGAACATGTGATGTCGAACTTAGATCTTTAACTAGCACTTATAATACGCGAATTAAGTGTTTAGTATTACCGCATATAACCTCCTCATTACCCACGATTGCCATGCGCAGCGAACAATTCGTTATACCGAACGAAATTATTCTCGCGGATCCCAATTTTTATGAAAGTCAACCGATTGACCTGCTGATAGGGGCAGATATATTTTGGAATTTGCTTCAGGACGGCACGATTCGTTTAAGTAACGGGCCCGTCTTACAGAATTCGCATGTAGGTTGGATAATTTCCGGTCCAATTAATAACAAAACGATTACGAGCGCTAATGTTAAGTGTAACTTCATGCAAACTATAGACATGCAGGTTTCTATAGACGAACAGTTACGTAAGTTTTGGGAGCTCGAAGACGCGCCGATTAGTCAGCGCGTTAATGAATCGCGCACTGAGGATGAACGGATTTGTGAGGATATGTTTATACAAACCACTAAACGTCTGGATGATGGTAGGTTCTGTGTATGCATCCCTTTCAAACAGTCACCAGATAATTTAGGCGAAACACGTAAACAAGCTGAACAACGATTTTACTCAGTGGAAAAACGGCTAGAACGTTATCCTAATTACAAAAAAATGTACAGCGACTTTATAAAAGAATATTGCGACTTAGGTCATATGGAGCGGGTCGATTCATACGGAACCCCCCACTACCTACTTGCTCACCACGGAATTTATCGCGAAAGTGCAATTACAAGTCGGTTACGAATCGTCTTTGTTTTTTTGCAGTTTTAAGGGTTCTTGATTGCAGACCCGCTATTACTGCATTCGTAATGGCTAACTTTTCTACCGACATGCCGGTTGGCACCAACCAAATCACTCCAGCACCACGCCGCGGACAACCGCGTCGTCAATCACAAGGACGCAAAGCCCACCAGAGGGGCAGAGTAACCAACATGCGGACCACGAAAGGCACCGCAAGAATGGACGCACTCGCAGAAAGCATTAGAGGAGACCTATTTGTAGGTAGCTCCGAAGATGACGCCCTTGCTCGACTTTCCGAAACACAAACATTAAATGCTATCACACTATCTATAACAACTAGGGGAATCGGGCTAGGAATCTGCCACCTCACTTACATCTCACTTGCTTATCAGGACAACATAGTTGTCCCAAGCATCTACGCAATGAATCGCGTATTCCTGGGCCTCCTTGAATCAAAACTTGAGTCAATAAAGATGGCGACCAGCCTCAGCCGCTCCGCTCCGCACGGCTCCCGAGCTTTGTCACGGCGGGCGAGGGCTGCTCTCCCTCCGTGCCTCCGGCTTTTTATATACACTCTAGGGGTAGGGCAGACAAGACCACGTGGAATCGGGGTTGACAGCTTCGGTTCTGTGGCAAGTCTTATGATAATGCAATGCTTATTTTAGCGTAGCGTTTTTTAGCTAGATTCGGACTTTCGCAGCCTAATATTGAATACATAATATTCCATCATTGAAAAAATTACATTTTACAATCCGTCATGTATCTTGGTAATTATCAAGTTTAGAGAAAAGTTGCCCCAACAAAACATGCTTATTTCAGCGTATTTATTACGATAAAACAATAATAAATAGGTGTTAATGACACCAACATCCATTGAAATTTTTCCAAGTCCTAGCTCCCTTGAAACTCTGAGGGCGAATATCTCGGCTGTTTTTGATTTTAGAGAAAAAGTCTTTTCTATAAAACATGCTTATTTTAGCGTAATCTTTACGATAAAACAATAATAAATAGGTGTTATAATAACACCAACATCCATCGAAATTTTTCTGTCCCAGCTCCCTTGAAAACCATCAATCTTTGAGGGCGAATATCTCGGCCATTTTTGATTTTAGAGAAAAATTGTTCCTATAAAACATGCTTATATTAGCGTAATCTTTACGATAAAACAATAATAAATAGGTGTTATAATGACACCAACTCCATCAAAAATCCTGCGCCCCCTTTGCTTTAGTCCAACCGAAATGGCTTGGTGAAATGCGGATGTCACAGTCAGACGGAGTTTACAAAATGAGATGGAGAATGGATTCTAATTTAATGAGATTTATTGTTTTACTATACAGGGTGGAATTTCATAAACTGTACATAATAAAAGGAGAAAAATTTCAGCCAATTTCATCGGTGAAACGGTGTTTTTTTTTTTTTCTAGTCATTCGTTTTTTTTTTACAGAATTTTGAAAATTTTTGTAAAAACTCGGGTAATACACCTAATTCAGACGGTATAACTTTTGATCCAATGGTCCTAAAATGAAAATAAAAAATGCAGAGTATTACCAAGGGACAGGTTAATAATTCTTAATAACAATAAAAAACCAACTAGAAGAGAAAATCCGCAAAAAAAATTATTGTCTTTGAAAAATGGCTACAAAAATTACGAATTTTAAAAGAAAAACACAATTTTCTAAAAAAAACGCAGATTTAGTTACCATTTTACCACGATAGTATACCAACCTCTGTATTAAAGGCTTCTCGGAATAAACTTGTTCCTGTCCTGACATATATCTTTAATCTGTGCATTTCTACCGGTAGCTTCCCTACTGTGTTCAAAAAAGCTCTTGTTCACCCGATTTTCAAAAGTGGCAGTAAAAACAATGTTAGCAATTTTCGCCCAATATCAGTCCTTACTAGCATTTCTAAAATTTTTGAAAAACTTATAAATAATCGCTTGATTAACTTCCTAAATAAAAATAACATCCTGGCCCCAAATCAATTTGGATTCAGAAGTGGTAAGTCTACAGAGGACGCCGTAGTTACGCTGATAGACAATATTGTAAAAAACTTAGAAGACAAACAGAAAACTATTGGCGTCTTCTTAGACTTGTCTAAAGCGTTTGACACAGTATCTGTCCCTATCTTACTTTCGAAGATGTCTGCCATGGGTATCAGAGGTGTAGCCTTGGAAATTTTTAAAAGTTACTTGACAGGTCGGACTCAATGTGTTGTTATTGATCAAATAATAAGCACTGAAACACAACTTGATTACGGGGTCCCCCAGGGTAGTGTCCTAGGACCTACCCTTTTCTTAATCTATATAAATGATCTGTGCACACTTCGGCTTGCCCACTGTCAAATTATCACTTACGCTGATGATACAGCTCTTATAATTAAGGGTGAAAGCTGGGACGCTGCCCTCAAAGCAACTGAAAACGCGCTTCGTCATATAGCTAAATGGTTAACAGCTAATTTACTGACCTTAAACATAAATAAATCAAATTTCCTTACCTTTTCTCCTACAACTGCACTTCAGCCTGACCTGGGGTCATTCAAAATATATGTTCATACTTGCCCATCTGCTCCTCAAGCCCAGCCTCGACCTAATCAGTATCCTAATTTAAATAAAGACAACCCCTGCACATGTCCTGCTCTTTCCCACGTTCAAAATATCAAATATTTAGGAGTAACTCTCGATTGCAATTTGCGGTGGCACCTACACATTGAAAACCTAATCCTAAAAATGAGGAAACTTATATATGTCTTTAAAAATCTGAGAGCAGTGGTAAACATACATTCGCTAAAGACAGTGTATTTTGCACTTGCGCAGTCACTATTACTGTACTGTACAACATACTGTATTGGTGCCTGGGGCGGGGCTGGCAAGACTTTGTTCCTAAGATTAGAAAGGGCCCAGCGAGCAGTCCTGAAGGTTATGACAAGTAAGCCCTTTTTATATCCCACCACTGACCTTTATCGTGACTGTAATGTTCTTACAGTCAGAGCTCTATTCATTAGACAGATTATTATAAGGAAACACAAAATGTTACCCTTCAATCAGGATCTAGTCAAAAACAAACGTCGCATTGACCTCATCTGTACAACTAACACTCACCGTATGGCTTTGTCTGGACGGCAATTCTTCTATCTGAGTCCGAAACTATACAACCGTATCAATAAAATAATTTTTATCTACAGTGCCTCATTAAAAGAATGCAAGTCAAAAATTACAAAATGGTTGGTCACATTAACATATAATGAGCTCGAGGATCTCCTCGAGTTTCGGTAACCCACTTTCTGCCACCCTCTCTCACACATACACACACACACACACACACACACACACACACACACACACACACACACACACACACACACACACACACGCGCGCGCAAGCATGCAAAAGCGCAACTGCGCGTGCCTTATTCATTGCTTTGTTCCAAATTCTTATTGTAAGTTTTCTACTAAAGCTCTTTATAGTAGTACTTCATTTATCTACCTCATAAGTTTCCATAACTGCAAAACGGGTATTTACTAGATTTACCAAATTGTGTCGCTTTCCAGGGTGAGGGCCTGGAGATCTGTATTACAGGTTTTTCAATACCTAGTTCAGACTCCAGTCCCTCACAAAGGATACTTTGTACCACTTTCATGTTTACCAACTAGTTGTCAAACTGTTTTGTATGTCCTTTGTGAGGTGAAAATAAATGAAATTTATTATTATTATTATTATTATTTTTGCTTAGTATTAATCCTCACTTAATGCCGATTCTAAAACCGTTTTTAAACTGTCTCAGACTTTGAAAAATACCACGCTAATGGGTACGTAAATCAAACCATAATTTTATTAATTTTAATCCTCTTAAAATCCTTAATGACCGCTTGTTCCCAGGTAGTTGAAGGGTGTTATCGGGTTTTAGGTAGAGAAAACAATAGGAAGAAAAGTAGTCCTAAAAATTGCGTAAATAAAATCATGTATTTTAATTAAAAGTCATAAATTCGATTGATAAACCTTTATTAAAGAAAAAACGTATTCTAGTGTTGCAAAGGGCGTTCCCTGTATGGTATTAATTGTTCAAAATGACCTCCTCTTTCTTGAAGGCACAATGTGGCCCGAGCTTGAATTTGTTGCGTAGCCCGTCGAATCATTCCCGGATTATTTTTTATTTCTTGTGCTGCATTTAAAATTCTGTCGTGCAATTCTGCTTCGGTATTGACGATTCTGTGATATACCCGTTGCTTCATATCACCCCAAAGAAAATAATCCAACGGCGTCATATCAGGCGATCTTGCAGGCCATCCAACGGGGCCGTCTCGGCCGATCCACCTATTGGGATATTGCTCATTTAAAAAATGTCGAACTCTTAATGCCCAATGAGCTGGGCATCCATCCATTTGGAGAAACAGGCGTTGTCTCACATCTAACATAACATCTTCCAAAAGCTCTGGGAGCTCGTCTCTCAGTAACAGTAAAAATCTGTCGGCGTTCAAAGTATTCGGTAAGAAGACTGGTCCAATCAATTGATCGTCGAGTACCGCTGCCCAAACGTTTATGGAGAATTGGTCTTGAAAATTAGATGGTCTTACTAGGTTTGGATTATCGTGAGCCCATGTGTGTAAATTTCTGAAGTTAGTTATTCCCGTATGAGTAAATCTTGCTTCGTCCATCCATAAAATTCTTCTAGTAAATTCCGGATCCCTTCTGATATTGCCAAGTATCCAAGTCGACATAACACACCTAACGCGGGCATCGCCAATTTGCAAATTTTGTACCCGTTGATAATGAAATGGATGCAGTCCTTCCTTCTTCAAAATTTTCCAGACAGAGAATTTTGAGATTCCGTGCCTCAATGCCAAGCGTCTTAGACTCGTGGTTGGGTCCGCGTACAAGTCTCTGAGAACTGCTTCTTCTGTGGCAACATCAATTATGTTTCCTGGCTCTCGGCGATCTCGGTCACCGTATCCCAGGCCAATATTGCACAACCGGCGATGAACTTCTTGAAAGTGGCGAGCAGCAGGTCTTGGAACGTCATTAGGATACTGCTCCAAATAGGCGATACACGCAGCTCTTGCAGATCCATGGCACAATCCATAATAATAGTGCATGTTGGCTATTTGTAACGGCGAAAACTCTCGTAAGCGGGGCATGATGATTCAAACTGAACAAGTACTGGAGTAATCAAAGAAGTGGCGAGCAAAGACAAGCAATTGCGATTTGCGAGCGACGGAATAGTTGACCTATTGCCCAATGCTTTTATACCCCTCATGTTATCTCCACCTTCAACCCAAAAACACCCTTCAACTACCTGGGAACAAGCGGTCATTAAGGATTTTAAGAGGATTAAAATTAATAAAATTATGGTTTGATTTACGTACCCATTAGCGTGGTATTTTTCAAAGTCTGAGACAGTTTAAAAACGGTTTTAGAACCGGCATTAAGTGAGGATTAATACTAAGTACGTAATTTGTTATCTCCACCTAAAACCCGATAACACCCTTCAACTACCTGTGAACAAACGGTCATTAAGGATTTTAAGAGGATTAAAATTAATAAAATTATGGTTTGATTTACGTACCCATTTGGGTGGTATTTTTCAAAGTCTGAGACAGTTTAAAAACGGTTTTAGAATCGGCATTAAGTGAGGATTAATACTAAGTACGTAATTTGTTATCTCCACCTAAAACCCGATAACACCCTTCAACTACCTGTGAACAAACGGTCATTAAGGATTTTAAGAGGATTAAAATTAATAAAATTATGGTTTGATTTACGTACCCATTTGCGTGGTATTTTTCAAAGTCTGAGACAGTTTAAAAACGGTTTTAGAATCGGCATTAAGTGAGGATTAATACTAAGCAAAAAAAATGGTAACTAAATCTGCGTTTTTTTTAGAAAATTGTGTTTCTTTTAAAATTCGTAATTTTTGTAGCCATTTTTCAAAGACAATAATTTTTTTTGCGGATTTTCTCTTCTAGTTGGTTTTTTATTGTTATTAAGAATTATTAACCTGTCCCTTGGTAATACTCTGCATTTTTTATTTTCATTTTAGGACCATTGGATCAAAAGTTATACCGTCTGAATTAGGTGTATTACCCGAGTTTTTACAAAAATTTTCAAAATTCTGTAAAAAAAAAACTAATGACTAGAAAAAAAAAAAAACACCGTTTCACCGATGAAATTGGCTGAAATTTTTCTCCTTTTATTATGTACAGTTTATGAAATTCCACCCTGTATAATTTATACTACAAAACATTAAATGATGCGTGATAAAACTGATAAACAATAGCGGAAAAAGATGAAATGTGTGCAAGTTCGTCTTTAAAGCGAAAATACGCAGAAAAAACATAATAACGGAAAGACCGTTAGAGACGCCCTTAAATCTACCTACTTACAACTATTTCTTATGGAATGTTCAGCACTTACCCAATATCTTAGGGGTTTTTTAACACTCACTGACTTTAGTGATAGGCAACTCGGGGCTATCTAGCGCCCGGAACGAAATTATTAAAAATATAAACGAAAGCGCGGGCGCGACGTGTGATGACACTGTGAGAAGAGTGTACGTGCGCCTGCGTCGAATGCAAAATATCTCTGCCGGGCGGCCGCGGCCGGTCGGGCCATCGCGGAAGCGGGCGCGGGCGCCGGGGGGCGCCGCGCGATCCACCGGTTAGAACAATGGAGCTGCGAGCGTGGTACAGTTCGTCAGGGAAATTACGTGCCGCAATGAAATATACGATTAACATATTTTATTGCATGTTAATTCTAGTTGTTATTTGATTGTTATTATTTAGGTAGGTGCTTATAATAAGGGTTTGTTTATATTTGTTTCTGTTGGCTCTAGGCACCGAAGGTGAGGATAATGAAGAAAAAGGCCCAGAAATTCTTCCGGAACTTGCTACTCGATGGAGGAATCTAATGAGTGTGGGATTGGATAAAGGAAGCCAAGAGCAAATTATAAAGAAGTACCCAGTCCCAGCAAACTTTGGTACAGATGCTCCCAAAATAAATCCCGAAATATTGGCTTCTCTTTCAGAGATCTCACTGAAAAGAGATAAACGCATCATTCATCGACAGAATTTGACTCTCAAAGTGATGTGTGCTTTGGGCCAAACCTTAACTAGCGTTCTGAAAGGGAATATTAACTCTAGCTCGATTATCGAACATGTAAATGATGCCGCCAAGTTATGCTGTGCAATATTCCACGAGGACTCATCGTCAAGAAATTTTTTTGCTCTGTCAAATCAAACTATTAAGGAAGCAGTCCGTGATGCAAAGCCAGATGAATTCCTATTTGGCAAAGAATGTGCCGAAAAAATTAAGGCTGCTCAAGCTATCAAGAAAACTGGCACACAAATAAAATTTTCTGAACCCTCAACCAATAAAAATCCTGTAACAAAACAGATTATATAACAAAAGGCAGGGAAACTGGAGGGGCCCGCAACATCTACAGCATCAACGAACACGTGGCGGGCATCGTCAAACACCAATGACACGGAAGTACCAACCAAACCAGTGGCTTTAACCACCGGACACAGAGTACAAACTCTGTCACTAATTTCTCTAAAAAATGATCATGTTAAGATTTTCATACCAGATATAATAAAAACATCCAAAAAACGGTACACCACAGGAGGTACGGCTACCAGTTTATGAATCCAAAATAGAAATTTGTCCTGTGAATACTCTGAAATCATATATTAAAGCTACAGAAGCCCTTAGGGGTGATCACGAAAAGCTAATTCTCACTTTTAAAAGGCCATTATTATGTCCCTGCGTCCACCCAAAGCATAAGCCGTTGGATTAAGAAAACCTTAAATGAAGCAGGTATTGACGTCAATATATTTACAGCACATTCAACTAGATATTCTTCAACGTCTGCTGCCCTTAGATCTGGGTTAAATATTGACCAAATACAAAAAACCGCAGGATGGTCTAAAAGTTCAGCCACCTTCGCCAGACATTATAGAACTGTGGCTCAGTCTTTACATTTTAGTCATGCAGTTTTGGACTCTTCACATAATGTACATACATCTACTCAGTAAGGAGCTAAAGCCCCCTATTATGTGATTTCATAGATTAAACGTAATTACAAGATGTATATATAAGTTGTTGTGAAAGTTACTATGTTTAAGCAAATTTGTTGTTTTCACTCGTTAGAAGTAGAGTTGATTTCTTTTAACTGTTACCTTATAATTAAAGAAAATAAAAGTTTTTTTTTTATGTACAATGACTTTACTCACAACCTTACCTTTAAACATCTACAGTTAAACGTCTCGGACAAGGAGAAAAGTATAATTATATGATTAAACGAACTTACCTTAAGTGAAGTTCTATCATAATTATACGATGCTCCTTGTCCGAGACGTTTAACTGTAGTAACGCTGACGATTCAGCGCCAAATCACTGTTTCAAAGCTAAAATTTAAAAAGAAAAAAACACCTCTCGTTTGACAGCTGTTTGACAATCATCAAGTTAAGGTAAGTTCGTTTAATCATATAATAATACCTATAATCGAACTTTTTCCGGGCCGATACGGACTCTTAACAACTACTTGTTACATAGTTAGTGCTTTAGGGAATGCACTAGTGTTCCTGGTCGTGTCCGTGTTTCGTGTACCCGTAGCCGGATCTCCGTTGCCGTGTTACTCGGCAACGGAGATCCGCTCCGTTTGGCCCGTGTAATTCGGCTACGTGTAATTAAGATACGTAGCTTCGTGTTACACGGAGATACGTATCGTATGTACACGTAGATCCGATCCGTCCGTGACCGTGACGTTTAGTTTAGATTTTATGCGTGTCATTAAGAGTATTAAGACCCCCGAATGTAAAGCGAGAGTCGAGTTTTTAATTTCTGTTTCTTTGCTTTTGCATTTTAAATTAAATTTCAAGAGTGAACATATTAATGTAAATATTTGGTTGGAGGCAAAAATAATAGACCAATACAGATTGTGAAAGATGTATATTCATATAATTTGCATAATAAAAAACACAATAATCAACTTTTTATGTAAATCAACATATAAAAAATAGGTAATTTCTAATTCTCTCTTTTAAAATATGAATGCTGTGTAATGTGAATGCTGTGTAAAGTAATAAAAATAAGATCGGTATCAATTTGCACAAGATTAAAATAATTCGCTAATCAAACCCTCTTTATGTTAATATTAAAATCAATTCAATATTACTAACAGTCTACAAAGATATACTTCACAGAGCCAATTTAACTTAACATTTTCTTTTTTTGGCACAGGAATACCAACAAGGAAACGTTTTTTGGAAGAAGACAGCTACGTTTTGCTGTAACTATATTACCCGCAGTCGAAAAAGTTCTTTCTGAACTTGCAGAGGTCGCTGGTATACATACATAGTTTCTTGCAATATCTGCAACTGCTGGGTACTTGGATGCTCGCAATTTCCACCACTGAAATGGGTCCATGTCAAATCGAATCTCTGGTTCAGCTAGATATGTATTAAACTGCTCTAAGGTAAGTAAGTATTTGTGTCACATCAAACAAATTAACCGACCACTTCTTTCTTTCTTTCTTTCACTTAACTTCACAAACAATAGGAACACATGGTACTTAACAGGTAAAACCCAAAGCTGTCTATCCGACGGTGTAAGAGCTAAAAGCCATAAAGATAAGCTCAAGTCATCTATTGTAAAAAGAGCATAAGTGATTTCTCACATATCCTAAAGCTAACGTAGTTGTTTGTGTTAAGGTTCAATTTCAAATGACATGACTACAATTGCAAATGCAATAACAAACATTGGAGGGTAGGGCTGCAACAATCGGGAAATTTCCACCAAAAGGGTTTGTTAGATTGCATCCTAGCATGGCATATTCCAATCTTAACGAATATAAGCAAAATTACATAAAAATCATAAGTTTATTTTACTTATAAAGGAGATAATTTATTTTTGCAGATGAAACGGAATATTTGAATAGGTACTGTGCTATACATGACATTATATTTATTTTAATATTTCGATCACGTTACCTCGACCTAGCCTGAATAGATTTTTTATTAAAGTCATAAGGTTATCATTTAATTATTTCAACTGTATTATTTTTACTCTATTGTTACATTTTTGACAACCCTATGCAGAAGTGAGGATGTCTTTTGTTCAAGAAACATAAAAAGCATTTTAAACTTTAACAGAAAGCATTTGGGTCGAATCTCACTTCGTCGTATTACTACTTATCACCTTTTGAAATAAAAATGCCATTATAATAAGTTTTATGGCTTTTAGCTCTTACACCGCCGGATAAACTATAATCATTAGCAATTGCCCGCAAACTATTGTTATCTTTATCTGCACGTGCAACTACTTCTTAGTATTCTCACCGACGAAAGACGGTTGTCCAGTCAATAATCATAATGAATAAACAAAGTAAATGATTATTTCACTTAACATACTTTTAAATTGTTGCATTGATCTACCTGTTGCGTTTCTTACTAGGGAGTAAATAATAAAGATATTAATATATTTATCTGGCTCCATTTTCATATTTGTGCAATGCATCGACAAATACCTGGATTTGTTTATGACCAAACTAATAATGGCTGGTTATGTAGAGAACATAATAATACCAATAATTACTTCAAAAGAAACACTGGAAAAATATAACTAAAGTTTGATTCAAATAAACTACAACACTACAACTCATAATAAGGGTCCGTTCGACAAGCTTTCATTCAATAACCGAGCGGAGCGGAGCCGAAGCCGAGATTCGCAGATACGTAGCCGAACGCAGACACGGATACGTATCTTTGACGTGTCCGTGTAGTACGGGATCTTAGCACCGCCGGTGCTAAGGACACGGAGCTACGGTTCCGCGTGTAACACGGATATCACAAGCTCTAGAATGTACTACCGCGCGTCATGATATTCCCAAGGGTGCACTTTAAACAACATGATTTCGGATGCTCCTGCTGGGACCTTAGGGCTAGCCAACACATCCGGCTGGATGAACTCAGAACTCTTTGTGAAAACGATACAACATTTTATAACCCCCACAAACAGCAGCAAAGACAACCCTAGTTTGCTTAATCTGTATCTGAAGCAAATAGATTTTCTGATTTCTGATAATCCATGTTATCTAGACAAATTATGTTACCTCGATTAAAAGACAAAACATGAGGAAGAAGACAAAATCGGAGTCCACTGTTCAGGCAAAGTACTGCAGACCAACAAGTCGATATGTGGTAAAAGGATACAATAAATGAAGGCGAATAAAGGCCATGTTTATTGGGAATAACAGATGGCGTTGGCAATTTTTCACGGGTCACCAAGCGAATTCCAGATATCACCGCACCATGCTTTCATGATGGCACGATGGAATATGGAATTCCCGTGACGACCCAGTCTTAAAGAATAACATGTAGGCACAAGAAATTTAAATACAGAATCACCCTGAAACTGATACAGTTTCCAGAACACTTGTATGTAAACCAACTATGGCATATCGACGCTTAAGAATCAATACTGTCTAACTAACATTTTTGACGTTTTTTACCTTTTAATGCAGTTAGGTGAAAAAAAAAATTACGAATAGCATGCCATAATGGTCTAAATTTTAAATTATGAACTGGATGAGTAATCCGCTCTGGAAATATCATCTAATTATTTGACGCGTATACTTTTCTGCCAATACCATCTATGTGCTCTGACGCACGTCTATACTCCACCGTTGCTTGCCCGCGATTGCAGTGAGCAGGCCTTTAAAACGTTATAAAATGAACCGGAATTATAACGGTATATTCCGTTAGTGTTCGAAAATTACGTTATAAAAAAATCAATATTCTCCATAACGATATAAATACCGTAACAGAATAAATAACAGAACGATATATAATAACGTTATAATATCGTTTTAAAATGCGAGCCGCGCGCTACGGCTGAGCCGTTGCCGCTCTGTGCCAATGCCAACATGCCACCACGTGGGCCGTAGCGCGACGTGCGACGTTGCCGTTATGTTGTTCTAGCTTCTAAATCTTATTAATGCCATTACCTCGATCATTTGCAAATTGGTTATGAATTGTGAATATTTGGTTGGTTGCGACGATAAATGCGGCGGAATAAAAATGGGACGCAGGAAACGCAACGCTGTCCACAGATTCGTGGACTTGCTCATAAATAAAAAGAAAGAGTGCCAATCTTAATAGCCCCTAGGTATACACTATTACAACTATGCAAGAGGCTGGCTATGTAAGAGGGTCAATATTTTTATGTTAATTGTTTGTCTCGGCACTAAATCGCAGACTACAGACAAACAAGCCCAACGACCGACGGTGTTGCCGTGAGCAAAAAATTATGCATAGGTATGTTGGTATGTGCTTTTGTTCATTAATCGTAATAAAATTAAAATATACTTTTAGTTTCCAACATTTTATTTTATTTTTGATTTAGAGCCATTCCGAAAACGACAAGTTAAATAAAATCTGATTATGAAACCAAAGAATGTGTGAATTTTCGATTTGGGTCGCGATAGATAGGGGAGACCAAGGACGATTGGTACACATAAATATGTATCGATCCTCCTTTTCTAATTAATCCTTAGTCACTAAATATTTATATAAATAACTAGCTGTTGCCAGCGACTTCGTTCGCGTGGAACTTGTTATGGTCTTAGAAAAAATATTGCTATTAAATTATGTTCGGTGCAAGCTATTTATCGCTGTCCCAAACACACTTCTACCATCTTAAAGATATACAAAAACTATCCTATATCCTTCCAAGGGTCTCAAATTATCTGTACGGGAATTTTCATCTAAATCCGTTCAGGGATTAGACCTACGTAAAAGGTAACAGTGCGATGAGTTCGTTAGTTTAAATTGATAAATCTAAATTGAAAACTTCGTTTTTACAAACATAAATATCTTAAGAATCATCAACAGACGTTTTCATACAGTATTAAAGAAAAATATATTTTTATATGTCTACTAAGCTACATTACTGTTATAATAATAAGTACCCAATGTTGATTAAATCTATTCGATTCTGGGAGCATCGCAGTTCTAACCTAACCTATCCTACATTTCTGGTAACTGTTCAAATCTGTAAGTCTTACTTTAAAAAAGGTCTTGCTCTCTATACAACCTTCAAACCTTTTAACTCTCTTAGGGGATGAATAAAAAAAACGCTGAAATAGTTTTCTAATCATTAAACAAACGGTCCATAACCTAAGTAATAAATCTATTATTTTAAAAATATCTTGCTCTTCGTATAAACTTTGAACCCCATAGAAACCCTCTTGGGGGATGAATTTCAAAAACATTGAAATGTATTTTTTAGTTTTAAACAAAATCGTCTAAAATCGTAGTTAAACTAATGTTTTACTTTAAAATTGTCTTGAACCTATACGGCCTTCGAATCCCCTTTAAACACTCTTAGGTGATGAATAAAAAAATCTACTAATCTGCTCTCTCTATTTTAAGACCATAATTAAAAAATCTTACTTAAAAAATTACTTTTCCCTCCATATAAACTTTGAAGCCCCATTAACGCCTATAGGGGATGAATTAAAAAAAAACTCTGAAATCAGTTTTGTTGTCTTTTAACATACAGACTAAGACTGACATTAGAAATATCTTACTATATTTTCTTGCTCTCCATATAAACCTTGAATACCGTTTTAACACTTTTAACCCCCTTAGGGGTGGTATTTTTCCAAGCCGATGAAAGGATTTTTTTTCTAATAAGTAATCGTACCACAAAGTTGCCCATCTCTAGCTCAAAAAAAATGTTTCTCATCCTAATCTTGCATAAGTACCTTTTTAACCCCCTTAGGGATGGAATTTTCTAACACGTTAAAAGTACTAACTGTTTTTCTATTCTAATAAGTAATCTTTCTACAACGTTTCAAATCTCAAGCTCAAAAAAAGTGTTTCTCATACAAACCTTTCACCCCTATTTAACCCCCTTAGGGTTGGAATTTTCTAAAACGCTGACAGTCCTTTTTTGTATTGTATTTAGTAATCTTTCTACAAAGTTTGAAGTTTCTAGCTCAAAAAATAAAGTTCCCTCCATACAAACTTTGCACCTCTATTTAACCGCCTTAGGGATGAAATTTTCTAAAACACAGAAAGTACTTTTTTCTATTCTAATAAGTAATCTTTCTACAAAGTTTCAAGTCTCTAGTTCAAAAAATAATGTTTCCCCCATACAAACATTGCACCCCTGTCCCCTACTTAACCCCCTTAGGAGTGGAATTTTCTAAAACGCTGCAAGAACTTTTTATGCATCTTAATAAGTAATCTTCCTACAAAGTTTCAAGTCTCTAGTTAAAAAAAAAATTTCCCTCATACAAACTTTGCACCCCTATTTAACCCCCTTAGGGATGGGATTTCCAAAAATTCCATCTTGTCCCTTCTTTTTAGTCCCAGTAGTTTCGGCTGTGCGTTGATGAATTAGTCAGGAAGTCTTCTTTTACATATATAGATAAATCAAATTTCTCATTCTCTCCACCTCATTTTAAGCATCTTAGCTGACCATCCATCCGTAATGTGCGTGCTGGTGCCATGAGACCGGTTTAATTTATTTAAACTTTGTGACACAATACAAAAAAAAGTATATATGGTGGACTTAATGCCATAAGGCATTCTCTACCAGTCAACCAACGGGCTAAGCAGAAACATTTGATGCAGGCATTTAAATTATTAATAATTTACCATGTTATAACAATGCCATTAATATCTGGGGGCACGGCAGTGCCCCCGCCAAGTCGAGCGCGAAGCAAACACTGCCGTACCATCCTTTACTGGAACCATTTCGCCACATTTTCAGGCCCCTATTTGAGAACCTCTGGATAATACCAGAATGCAGAAATTTTCGTCATCCAGTAAGCTATAATCACATACTTAAAATCCAAAATTTCAAGTCTGTAGGTCATTTAGTTCCGAAGTTAAGCGAAAGCAAAGTTTCGCATTTATGACACTCACTCATGATCATCAAAATAGAACTAGTACTTCCCATAAACTCAGAGAGCTGAAATTTGGTACAGAGTTAGGGTTTAATGGCCACATAAAGGGAAAACTATAAAAAATTGCTATTTCAACCCAGTTTTCTAGATACACCAACTGTATACATTACTTTGTAATCCTATACAAATATATAGGATTACAAAGTTACATTTGCAGTGAATGGGAAAATTCAAAAGCAAGAATGGGCCTGCATTCATAGTTTGTATGTATGGATAACACATTAACCTTCAAAAAGAAGTGAGATTCCATAAAAAACACTCCATGTAAAAAAGAGGCCAAGTCTCGAAACTCTTCCACCGTAAAAAGTTGTGAGATATTTCGTAGAGCCAAGTTTCAGGCATTCTTATTAATCTTTATTTGCTTGCTTGACGACCGGTTAGCCTAGTGGGTAGTGACGCTGCCTACGAAGCTGAAGGTCCTGGGTTCGAATCCCGGTAAGGGCAAATAATTGTGTGATGAGCATGAATATTTGTTTCTGAGTCATGGAAGTTTTCTATGTATTTAAGTATTTATATCTATTATATATATCGTCGTCTAGTACCCATAACACAAGCCTTACTGAGCTTACTATGGGACTAGGTCGATTTGTGTAAGATTGTCCCTTAATATTTATTTATTTATTTATTTATTGCTAAATAAAATTTTGTGACTTGGCAATCACACAATACTACATAATTTTAGGTAAGTATGCAAAAATCTATAAATACAGTTAAGTTGTGTGATTGCCACGTTGCAGAATTTTATTTAACAAGCAAAAACATTCCATGTAAAAAAGAGGCCAAGTCTCGAAACTCTTCCACCGTAAAAAGTTGTGAGATATTTCGTAGAGCCAAGTCTTAGGCATTCTTTAATCTTTATTTGCTTGCTAAATAAAATTCTGTAACTTGGCAATCACACAACTTTCCTGCATTAATGGATTTCTGCATACCTAAAGCGATGTAGTATTGTGTGATTGCCAAGTCACAAAATTGTATTTAGCAAGCAAATAAAGATAAAAGAATGCCTGAGACTTGGCTCTACGAAATATCTCACAACTTTTTACGGTGGAAGAGTTTCGAGACTTGACCTCTTTTTTACATGGCATGTTTTTTATGGGATGATGCATTTCCGATTAATCAGGCACAGAGTAGCTAAAGACAATCTGATTTGAAAATTATTAGTCAGGATATTCGTATCAGGCTACAACCTGCGCCGACAAGCCGAGCAAATCGAAAAATTCTCTATTTTACTATGACGTCGTGCACTCTAACAAACAACCTACGTTACGTAATCACATCGCTTACATTGCACGAGTAGGCTATACTGAATGCGAGAAAGGGGTAGCCTATAACGTTATTACATTATTATATCGGTTAAAAAAGTATCGGTTTTATATTAATGGTTTAGATTTATAACGTTATAATGGATATCGCTATACAGCGCGTCAAATATCGGTTTCGAGTATAGCGGTTTTAGGAATAATAACGTTATAAATGATAGCGCTATACGAAAATAGCGCTATTTAAAGGCCTGGCAGTGAGCGAGCGGTGGCGAAAGTGCCGAAACATTGGCGCTGCGGTCAGCAGCTACTGTGCGAGTGGTAAGCTCTCCCGTGACGACGCCAGAGATATTTAAATATTTCACGTGTTTGCAAGTGCGTAAGGTTAATTTTGTAATAAAAAAATAGTAAAATGAGATAAATTCATATTTTTTGTGACTACTTAAGCCGTATAAGGTATGTTTTGGTGTAGTTTATTATTAACGCATGATTTTATATCATAATTATGATGTATTTCTTCGAAAAAGTAGCAGTTAGATTGTTACAGGGTGAAGATAGACAATCTTTCCAGAAGAACCTGGATAAACACCTTAGTAAAATTCTGGCAATATTACATCACGATTGTAATCTAACGGCTTATTTAATTATATTTTTGGTACTTTTGTTGCAGTTAAAATGTCGAAAATGTACCAAGGCCTGAGGTCTAGGAAAATATTATCTCGTCTCAAGGATGACAGCGGATCGGTCATCACTTCGCAAACAGAAAACAATAACAAAGAAAATTTTGCAAATTCTAATAAACACAATAAATCATTGAAGCGGAAATCTACAGAGCTTTATTTCGCAACGCAAAAGAAGACGTGCGAACAGTCTCATTATGACTTGGGGATTTGTGCAAATAAACTCATGTACCAAAATGAAATTGACAAGCATGAACAGGCATTGTTGGAGAAGCAAACTACTTTTAGAAATGATTTTAAAAACTTCAAATCTTTATCATTAACTGACCTTACCGTTGATAATACTACATATATTGAAGACCCATATGAAGCATTACAGATCAGCATCGTCGTTTTTCACTACTGACTTAAATATTCAGGATACTCGTAGTAGTACACTTATTGCGTTTTTTGGTACGTATGACTATTCCAACCGGTCTGATTTAACTGAGAATATTAGAATCACACCACATCGTAATGAAGTGGACAAAAATACATGCATTGATGCTCATTCGGAGGATTGTAACATCCGGCCATCTACACAGCTTGCAGCCCAGTTTATGCATAAAAGTAGTGGCACACAAAAAATGTTTATCACTGTCAGACCTAACTCAAGATAATCAAGCTTCATACACACTGATAAAAAGGGCACAGTCTACGACGCCTGATAATGATCGCGTTTATTTCTCTAGTTCCAACTTCACAGCTTCAAATGAACATAATGATGTCTACTGTTCTTCGATTTCAGACGAAGATAAATTATCGACACGAGATTTTTATGAGGATTACGGTGATATGAACGAAGGCCGGAAGCGTCGTCATGTGGCTAGGGTAGACGAGTGGAAAAAAAATCAAGCTCAGCGTAAACGAATGCGTGGAGAAGAATATTTAGGGTATTCAAAACCTAAAAATGAAAAAATGCAACAAGATACACTACGACCTGCTAAAGAAATGGGTGACACATGTACATCCCAATTTTGTATCAAAAGTAAGTTAAGAGGTTGTAGCACATTTGACGAAGAAACACGCAAAGCACTACACAACTATTTCTGGAAAAAACTTAACTGGGATGAGAGAAAATTCTATGTAAAAGGTCTTGTAACACGATCTACTACCAATCGACCAACTAAAGGCAAAGAAGATTCCCGTAGAACTGGAACCTTTAATTATTTTCTGCCAAAAAGAAATAATGAAGGTAAAACTCAAGTCTGTAAACAGATGTTTATAAATACGCTATCTTTAAAGCCTACCACTGTTCAGATATGGGCCAAAGGTACCGAATTTGATGAACATACAGAAAATGATAACACCAATCAGCTGAACTCAGAAAGCAGCAGGGTTATAAATGCTAGAAACTTGAATATTTTTTTGACAAGTATTCCTAAATTGCCCTCACATTATGCTCGTTATGATAGCAAAAAACTTTACATTGAGCCAGTTTATAGCACGATTACCGACGTGTATAATGATTATAAACAGTACTGCACTAAGAAAGAAGTACGAGCAGTATCCAGATTTACGTTTGATAAAGCTTTTGATGAACTCAATTTAGGATTATACACATTAAAAAAAGATATGTGTGATACATGTGTTGGATACAAGGAAGGTAATATTGACGACCATAAATTTCAGGAACATAATACGTATTAAGAAGAATAGAGCAAGACAAGAAAAAGAGGATGATAAGAAGAAAGCGGCTAACTGAGAATTCATATTATTGACCATGGATTTAGAGTCGGTGAAAGTTTTCCCCTATCTTACTGCCAGTGCATTATATTTCAAAACTAAATTATCATGTCACAACTTTACATTATTTGACTTGACAACACGTCACTGTACGTGTTATTGGTTCACTGAAACTGCCGCAGATCTCACTGCGAGTACGTTTGCGTCGTGTATAATAGACTATCTAGAACGGCATTGCCTGCCGAAACAAAAACCAATAGTTATTTATTCTGATGGTTGCACTTATCAGAATCGCAACGCAATATTGGCGAATGCACTCCTTATTGTTAGTATCAAAAACAAAGTCACTGTCACCCAAAAATTTCTTGAGAAAGGGCACACCCAGATGGAATGTGACTCTGTTCACAGTGCAATCGAGCGCAAACTTACTAATCGAGAGATTTATTTGCCATCTGGGTATGTAGCTGCTTGTAAGGAGGCGAGACTTTCAGATCCTTACGAGGTTATTGAAATTGACCACAATTTTGTTAAAAATTACGCTAATGAATCAACCTGGTTGTACAAATCTATAAGACCTGGGCGTAAAACAGGTGATCCTACTGTGACTGATATACGTGCAATCGAATATAACCAAGATGAGAATATTAAAGTGAAGCTCTATTTGGATCAGGAATGGCTTGCCTTACCGCAAAGACCAAAAAAACTTGATGTTTCCAGCATTGGTTACGCTCCCCTAAACACTCAGATGATCCCAATAAAAACAAGCAAATATCGGCACTTGCAAGATTTAAAGGCAGTCCTGCCAAGAGATTGTCATGACTTCTATGACTCACTGCCGCATTCATAAAAAAATTGTATTTTTTATTTTTAATCTCATTTCTTGTTTTTATGAAAATATAGAACTAATTTGTACTAAGTAACGCTATGATTACACAATAAATAAATATTTGATTATTATAGTGATATTTCATTTAGGTAATTGTAATGATTTAACCCAGGTTATCTTTACAACATAATTAAAATACACACAAGTACAAATATTTAACCAATACTGTCTAACTTACAAAAACTTTGTTTAGGGCAATGCTACATCTATGTGCTATTTAACGGTGTTTCAAAATATTTTGCAACTACTTGCTATTTGTAAAAATACGTTTAATAAGTTAAGTAAAACCTAGAATTTTATTATTTCGTTTCTGCCACTTATCTTACAAACTCAATAAAAATAGTATTATATTTAAACCAATACCACCAAACTTACAGAAACTTTTTGTACGGTTTATTATACAGCAGTGAGCCTTTCAATTTGGTATGAAAAGCATTTTTATCAAGGTTTTCTTGTATAGATATTGTGTAGCGTTAATAAAAACAATGTTACGTTTTTTTATCACTTTAACCACTCATCTTACAAATAATAAAAAATATTTTTATCATTTTACTCGTCTTTCAATATTTCCAATAATTTGAAATTCAAATTTTTAAATCGTTTTTTACGCTTCCTGTAAAATTGTAATTTTGGTACTTAGACGGTATTGATTCTTAAGCGTCGAATATGGATGTTTGTGATCTCATCACAGCGTTGGAGCGCACCAGACCAGCAAAACAAATTGATTGCAAGAGGAGTCAGTGACATCAATGTCAACTACTTCATTACATGAGGAAGGATCCAAACAAAGAATTATACTTTTACATAGACAAAACAGGGAAGTACCATTTAAAAGGAATATGAAACAGTGTATATTTTGTGAAGACCACATTACAACAATGAATGTAAAATAATATACTTCTCCTAGAGACCAGCATATTGAAAAGCTGTGGCAGATTTTGGATCAGGTCATCACAGCAATAGAGCGTTCCAGACTTTAAAAAAGCAATAATTTTTTTGTAAGAGTCGGTGATATCAAAATCAACATTGTTACATATGGAAGTATACAAAGAGCAGCCAAGCGAAGGATTAGCCTTTCACGTAAACGAAAAAGGGAAGTTCCATTCAAAAGGAATACGAAACAGTGTAATTTTTGATCTAGAACCACATTCCAGCAATGAATTGAATGTAGAAAAGTATCCAGTCTTGAAACCTACAGGATAGGTATTTTATCTGTTTAAAACACCATATTTGTGGTCTCTTACACAGAGCAAAATTCATGTGTTCGAGTAATCTCACTACAATCAGGCAGCTCACTAGCTTTGGATTTGTGAACCTGCCAATAAGGCATGCTCTTCATATATGCATGCTACGACAATTTAAACCTTATTATTAAAGAAATACTGTTGTTATTCATACGAGTATAACACCTTTTGGTTTTTATGGTATTTATTTCGCCAAGGCAAATTAGCGGTTACCTTTACATAGGATAATAATACCATTCAACGGGCAGATAAGCTCTCAAGTGGAAATCGTGATTTTAAGTAGTTTCAACTATACATGGCAATAGATTTTTTTAATAGCACAACAGGGGCAAAGCGTACAGCCCACAGCCTATGCTTGTGCATTCAGAGTAGTTGTCTACAAGTTGACAAGTTGCTTCGCGCGCGACTGAGCGTCTCCTGTCTCACTCGCACGTGAAAACTAGAAAGTGGAGGGTAGATCTTTCTCGACTCGCACTGCGACATGGCATCAGTTGTGCTAGCCCTGCAGGGTGGTTTCGTCCTGCCTGAAGAACCAGTAAATGTTCTCTTTAAAGAAACATTTGATGGTGGCAGATTTATAGTCGGTTGGAATCATCCTGGACCAAGAACTTCAACTATCATTTATCTATTATTTCGTTTCAAATCATGTCCGGAGCCTGATGCGATTGCACAGCTGGTTATGTAGTACTTGCAGCACTTCCGTCTCATTTTCTCCAGTCTATTGTACAGACCTGTAGAATAAAAAGGTGTTCATTTTCTATTAAGTAAACTGTTCAATAACAAAACAAGGGTCTATTTTACAAACACTGAGAGAGTGGAATGCAAGCACAAAGAGATTTCGGCTTGTATTTGGCTGCATCAACTTTGATTCAACGAGGAAACAAAATGACTAGGATACACAATTACCTCTAAATTCTAGCAGACCTAGCAGTTTCCCAGCAAATTCAGCGTAAGGTTGTCTTTTGTTGCGTGGTGTTTGTTGTCGCTTTAAGCACGAGGACAGGAAGTTACAGGGACCCGGAGCCCTTCCAAATAAAAGATCAGAAACTCACATTACTCAGAATCATAAAAGAGTGCTCGAACTCGGAAATATCGGTATGACAAATGACCAAAGAGAAGAGAATATCTCGGAATAAGGATAAATAAAATAAACATGGAAGGAGCGGGAGCCAATAATGCACGGCCCAATAATGTACAGCCTGATAATCCGCGTCCACTTTTTGTGGGCTCGGATTATTGGGTCGTGCATTATCAGCCCGGACAAAAGTGGCTTCCAATTATTGCCCCGGACCAAGTTTGCTCATGGGGCATCCACATTAAGTGATTTTACCCCAATTTGTCAGCCCAATTCATCAGAATCTGACTAATTGCTATCGTGTGGATGCATGTTGCGCTGCCGATCCAACCGTCAAACGAGTTGTCCTACTAATTGCATTGCATGAAAATCACTATTTGGACCATGGAATTGGCTTGATCTGCCAAATATTATTTTTCTCACAAATTTCAATCAAATTAATTTAAACGAAAATTAAAAAATATATCCTAAAGAATATTGATTTAATATTTTACACTGTAATTTTGTAAATTTTTTTAAACAGGTGTTTTGCAACTACTTTTTCATTCAGTGTGGCCAGTTAACAGTAAGACAGCGAAAATTGCCGCATTCAAACGGTCCTGCAAAGCGGACTGCAAGACTGTTACTAACCGATGGATAGGGCAAGACAGCACGTCTATCATGAGACGGCCGTGAAATACTCTCGGTTTTTTTGTGCTGCACCGCTATCACGCGACGGCGCTCGAGCTCTCTCGATTTTTCTCGCACTGCGAGTATCCGTCTCTCTCTTATTAGAACACAGAATAAGAGGTATAGTGTGAGAAAAATCGAGAGTATGTCGCGGCCGTCCCATGTTAGACGTGCTGTCTTGCCCTATCTCATAACAACAACAACCTATCTCGTAACAAGCTTGCAGTCCGCTTCGCAGGACCGTTTGAATGCGGCAATTTTCGCTTTCTTACTTTTAACTGGCCACACTGAATGAAATTGTAGTTGCAGTTGTTACGTCTGTACGACACACCCAATTCTGACTTCGACATGTTGCCCTGACAAATTGGGGTAAAATCACTTAATCTGTATACCCCATCAGGGTGATAATGCACGGCCCAATAATGTACAGCCTGATAATCCATGTACAGTATGGACGCGGATTATTGGGCTGTACATTATTTTGGCAGTGCATTATTATGGCTGTACATTAACGGGCACCAATCAAATGAATCAAATCACATCACATCACATTCGCAATTTGAGCAATTTCACATTGCAATGCAATGGCGTCGCTTTTTATGTTTTTGTTGTTATTTGGTTTCGCTTGTGATATTTAAGAAACGGATGCTCCTGCCCCATTCGTTCGTAGCAAGTACGTGGCCGAAGCTGGGCCACACAAGTCACAACAGCTTTTGTAACGTTTGTAGATAAACGACAGAGTTCAAGGATGGGTCCTTGCAAGGTTCCATTCAAACGAGACTGTCTCATGGCATGGCTCTCGGGTGTAACGTGATGTAGAAAAAGTTAATAAACTGGGATAGGCTTGTGGAACTTCCAATTCATGACGTCGCACTTAGAATCAGCTTCAGCGGTGAGTTTTTGTACCTCTCATAACCTTAATAATTCTTTGTTCTGATGCATACAATAACTGCTAGCGACCATTTTTTCTAAATTTGCTGCTATTATTTTTCCGCAAATGGCAAATTAAAGTTTATTTTATAACCACACAACAGCAAGCCGAATTTCTACCTAATGAAATGAATAATACTGGTTAGTAATTATCAACTTGCAAGATTCAATTACAGTGCGTGTTTTTGATTAGTTACATTAAATGTCACTTCAATTTATGAATATTAAAAGTACGTGTACACACATTTTTCTTTTAGACACTATACAATCATTGGATTGGAAATCCTTAGTAACATTTGACTAACTGGACGTAGTTAAAGGAAAAAGATCCAATCCACAGAAAGTTGAGCAAAAGTTATGGCGGTTTAAAGTTTCAACCGTGATTCCTCAAAACCGGTACATTTTTTTTATAATATATGTTTGGATGAAAATTGAGTTGAGTCGTGTATTATACATTCTTTCACACAGAATTCAGTAAAATGCTATATTTTTCAGGATTTCGACCAAAAGTGGGGTTGGATCTTTTTTGCGAAAATACACTTTTCATAGACCCTTCCTTTTGTTTAATTTTGTAATAAGGATTCACGAAATAAAACTGGCATAATAATCATGTAAAACCATCTCTATACATACATAAAATAAAGCTGAAGATGGTCGAAAGTCTGTACATGGAAGATATTCGAAAAAAAGTTTGCTGGGATACTTAGAATCGATAACAGAACACGTTCCAACAGTTTTTAGAATTTTTGTCTGTTTATCTGTTTGTCTGCTTATGTGAACGCGCACCACGTGAAAACGGCTGAACGGATTTTGATGCAAACTTTACTAATCTGTTGAGAAAATCCCCGGCCAGGTTTTAGGCTATAAAAATATTATGATAAGGGTGCAAAGGGGACCAAAACTGGGGTTGAACTTTGTATGGGAACTCCTTGAATCCCATACAAATCTAAAAATGCGGGTATAAAATTTGGACAAAACGGCATTCCGCGGAGAATTGAGTATATAGGTGCCAATTCTTTTTATGTAGAAAACTCTCGTGACACTGAAATATTATTGGGAGCGCATAAGGAGCGCTCCCTAAAGGGATATTTTGGGCCTTTCATTCCTACGAAAACCTCAGCCTTCGCTTCGCTTCTTCTTCGCTTGCCTCCCCGTTTACCTTCGGGATTTCGGCCCTTAAGTTTCGCTTGCAAGACACCGGAAGATAATGAGTGTGCTTAGGGGTGATTGCTCACATTGAGAACTGCTCTCAGAAGGGTTGCTTTGGGCCTTTCAGTCCAACAAAATGGCCTTGCTTGCCTCGCCGCTTACCTTCGGAACTTTGGCCTGGGATTTCGCTTGCAAGACACCTGGGGATAGTAAGTGTACGTAGGGGCTCGCCCTCAGGTTTCGTTTGCAAGACAACGGGAGATAATGAGTGCCCGTCCATGGGGGCGCATTTAGAGCGCTTTCTGAAGGAATGATAATGAGTCTTTCATTCCAACGAAAAGCAAGGCCTTTGGCCTCGCTTGCTTGGTGAGTGGCGAGCCGAGGTAAGTCCCGTAGGTGAGTGGCAAAGCAAGCGAGGCCAAAGGCCTTGCTTTTCGTTGGAATAAAAGACTCATTATCAATAAAAAATTGTAAGTGTCCGTGAGGGCTCGCTTGCCTCGCCGCTCATCTCCGGTACTTTAGCCACAGGTCGGTTTGGTCGTTTGCAAGACACCTAGGGATTGTAAGTGTCCGCGGGGGCTTGCATTCGGGTCTTGGGCCCTCGAGCTCGCCTAGGGAGCGGTCTCTTAAAGCATGCTAAAGCCTTTAAGTCCTACAGAAAAGCTCACCCTTCGGCTTCGCTTGGCTCCCTTTTTACCTTCGGGAATTCGGGCCTCAGGTTTCGCTTGCAAGACTCCCGTAGATAATGAGTGTCCGTAGGCGCTCGCATTGAGAGCGCTCTCTAAAGGGATGCTTTGGGCTTTCCATTTGAACGTAAAGCTCGGCTTTTGGCTTCGCTGCCACCTGGGGATAGGAAATGTCCGTGTCCGTGAGGGCTCGCCGTCGGGCTCGCATTGGGAGCGCTTTATAAGGCTTGATTGTGACCTTTCATTGTTACGAAAAGCTCGGCATTTGGCCTCGCTTGCCTGCCCACTCCCCTTGGGGACTTTGGGCTCCGGCCTTCGGCCTTCAGGCTTGCATTGGGAGCGCTTTCTTAGGGCTTGATTGGGACCTTTCATTGTTACGAAAAGCTTGGCCTTCGGCATCGCTTGCCTGCCCACTCTCCTTGGGGACTTTGGTCTCCAGTTTCGCTTGCAAGACACCTGGGGACAGTAAGGCCTTCAGCCCCCGAGCTCGCATAGCGACCGCTCTCTAAAAGTATGCTTAGGGCCTTTCATTCCTACGAAAAGCTCAGCCTTCGGCTCCGTTTGCTCCCCGTTTACCTTCAGGTCTTCGGCCCTAAGGTTTCACCTGCAAGTTACTCGGAGATAACGAGTATCTATGGGGGCTCGGCCTCGGGCCTTAGGCCCTCGTAAAAAAAAATTAAGACCACTCTCTGAAGGTTTGCTTCGCCGCTCAGATTTAGGGACTTTGGCCTCAGGTCTCGCTTGCAAGACACCTGGGTGATAGTGAGTGTCCGTGGGGCTCGCCATCGGGCCTTCGGACCTGGGGCTCGTATAGGGAGCGCTCTCTCAAAGGATACTTTGGGGATCTATACAGGGTGTTAACGGGGTCATGATCCGGAATGACAAAAAGCGAATAAGATGATCATACTGAACAACCTTTCCCATGGGACCGACCACGAAATCGCAAAAAAAAAGAACCAATTAAGAGTTAACTGTGAGTTAACTGCGATTTAATTGAGAGTTATGTATGGAATACCTGGTTTTTATTTGCGATTTCGTGGTTGGTCCCATGGGAAAGGTTGTTCAGTATGATCATCTTATTCGCTTTTTGTCATTCCGGATCATGACCCCGTTAACACCCTGTATAATATTATAGACGACCAAGTTTATGAGGGTATTTATTTCGATTCGAAGACAATTTGAACTCTTACACGCACAGTATGGAAATGGAATGTTTATTTTCAAATTTGTCAGTAATATGGTTAAACATAAGAATATCATGTTTAAACCATAATTATACCTACACGTACGAAGTCGCGGGCAGAAGTTAGTTGTTAATATAACCATTTTCCTAAAAATGGTTTATGTGCGCTGGATCGGATAATACATTTACGTATAATGATCCAAGACAATAATACTGACAGCAAAAATCGTAATAAAGGCTGCTTTATAGTGAAAACTTCTTTTAATGATAAAAAATAAAGCTAAATGAATTTAAAAAACAGATTAACAAAAAAATATTGTAATAGGATCGTTTCTGTTGTTTACTAAGACACCATTGCAGGATTCAAAACAACTCAACAAAACTGATCCAAGTGAGTTGAATCTATTTTGTTGTATATCTAAAAGATTTAAAGAATCTAAATTTAGTTTTTTAAAAAGAATCCAAACGGGTTGGATCCGTTTCGTTGAAAATATTAAAAGTAAAACGTGTTAATTGCATTTTCTTAAAAATGGTCCAAGCAGGTTGGATTTCTTTTGTTAAAACAAATGTGAATCAATTATGTAACTGATCTAATATCACTATACGGTTCCAAGCGTTATGGGTCTTTATGAAGGATATCTTTTTTACTCCGTCATACATGTGGGATGGTATCCCATGTTGATTAAAATATGAAAACACTATGTGAGCGGGGCGTCTTTTTGCTGAATGAAAATATACGCCTCAGAGACCTATCTGGTATACTTAACTCATGTTTTGGTCATTTTGTGGATTGGATCCTTTTCCTTTAACTACGTCCAACTAATTCTATAAAGTTTATTTAGGCTTGAGTTATCCTACTAGCAAACTTATGTCAATTTCTTCTTTTCAGAGTCATTGGATTGAAGTCTAAATTCTACTACAGTTTGGTTGAAATTTTAAATACCGATGGAGTACTTGAGCAGTGGTGAAGTTAAACAGCTAACCAACTTTACACAAAATGAGGCAGTATGCATCATCAAGCTTTCTGAACAAAATTTTATGTGAAGAAAAGATGACCAAAAAACAAAAAAAAGTTTCTTCAATGAAAATTATGAATGCTCACAATTTAATGTGCTCTTTGCTGTCTCGGCTTCATGCCAAATATTGTTTCTCATTCTGGGCCGGTATTCAATGAACAAAAGTCGCCATGTGGGTGGCATTTGTTAGTGATATATCTCTACTCTCCTATCTTTGTCTTTCAAAACTATACTAACTATAGCTATGTGTCAATTAAAATTGATAGAATGGCAATAGCTTAGTAAAAAAAAATGTATTAAAATATTTGAGCTGATGAGATACTCATATTCAACATACAACATTAGGCATCACATCATATTGATATCCCCACTCTCATGTCTTTGTTGTTTAAAATCAGAATGATTTAAAGCTAGGTATATATCCCTTGTATTAATTAATATTGATTATTTATTGGAATTGTGGCTATATTGGGGTATTTGTGTTGGAACACTCAGAATTGAAATTTTAAATACCGATGGTGTACTTGAGCAGTGGTTTAGTTAAACAGCTAACCAACTTCACACAAAATGAGGCAGTTTGCATCATCAAGCTTTCTGAACAAAATTTTATGTGAAAAGACCAAATAGCAAAAAAAATGTTTCTTCAATGAAAATTATGAATGCTCACAATTTAATGTGCTCTTTGCTGTCTCGGCTTCATGCCAAATATTGTTTCTCATTCTGGGCCGGTATTCAATGAACAAAAGTCGCCATGTGGGTGGCATTTTATAGTGATATATCTCTACTCTCCTGTCTTTGTCTTTCAAAACTAAACTAACTATAGCTATGTGTCAATTAAAATTGATAGAATGGCAATAGCTTAGTAAAAAAAAAATGTATTAAAATATTTGAGCTGATGAGATACTATATTCAACATACAACATTAGGCATTACATCATATTGATATCCCCACTCTCATGTCTTTGTTGTTTAAAATCAGAATGATTTAAAGCTAGGTATATATCCCTTGTATTAATTAATATTGATTATTTATTGGAATTGTGGCTATATTGGGGTATTTGTGTTGGAACACTCAGAATCGAAATTTTAAATACCGATGGTGTAATTGAGCAGTGGTTTAGTTAAACAGCTAACCAACTTCACACAAAATGAGGCAGTTTGCATCATCAAGCTTTCTGAACAAAATTTTATGTGAAAAGACCAAATAGCAAAAAAAATGTTTCTTCAATGAAAATTATGAATGCTCACAATTTAATGTGCTCTTTGCTGTCTCGGCTTCATGCCAAATATTGTTTCTCATTCTGGGCCGGTATTCAATGAACGAAAGTCGCCATGTGGGTGGCATTTTATAGTGATATATCTCTACTCTCCTGTCTTTGTCTTTCAAAACAATTTAATGTGCTCTTTGCTGTCTCGGCTTCATGCCAAATATTGTTTCTCATTCTGGGCCGGTATTCAATGAACAAAAGTCGCCATGTGGGTGGCATTTTATAGTGATATATCTCTACTCTCCTGTCTTTGTCTTTCAAAACTAAACTAACTATAGGTATGTGTCAATTATAATTGATAGAATAGCAATAGCTTAGTCAAAAAAATGAACAAACTTAAAATATTTGAGCTGATGAGATACTCATATTCAACATACAACATCAGGCATCACATCATATTGATATCCCCACTCTCATGTCTTTGTTGTTTAAAATCAGAATGATTTAAAGCTAGGTATATATCCCCTTGTATTAATTAATATTGATTATTTATTGGAATTGTGGCTATATTGCGGTATTTGTGTTGGAACACTCAGAATTGAAATTTTAAATACCGATGGAGTACTTGAGCAGTGGTGAAGTTAAACAGCTAACCAACTTCACACAAAATGAGGCAGTTTGCATCATCAAGCTTTCTGAACAAAATTTTATGTGAAAAGACCAAATAGCAAAAAAAATGTTTCTTCAATGAAAATTATGAATGCTCACAATTTAATGTGCTCTTTGCTGTCTCTGCTTCATGCCAAATATTGTTTCTCATTCTGGGCCGGTATTCAATGAACAAAAGTCGCCATGTGGGTGGCATTTTATAGTGATATATCTCTACTCTCCTGTCTTTGTCTTTCAAAACTAAACTAACTATAGCTATGTGTCAATTAAAATTGATAGAATGGCAATAGCTTAGTAAAAAAAAAATGTATTAAAATATTTGAGCTGATGAGATACTATATTCAACATACAACATTAGGCATTACATCATATTGATATCCCCACTCTCATGTCTTTGTTGTTTAAAATCAGAATGATTTAAAGCTAGGTATATATCCCTGTATTATTTAATATTGATTATTTATTGTAATTGTTGTTATATTGGGGTCTTTGTGTTGGAACACTCGGAATGATGAATATATGTCAGATTCTCTTTTTTGATAAGGTTTATCTGAGGCAAATTTGTGTTGATTGTGCAACATTTTAGTAGATCGGGTACGCAAGCTACCTGAGAGCGCACCAGGGAGTAGAACAGCAACACTCCAGTAATTCATTAATATTACAAAGTATACACAATCCAGTTACATCGCTGGGGTCGAAATCGGCGAGGATGCCATCAGTAGTTGTTAATCTGGCTGTATGCCACAAAGTATGTTTCTCAGTCTGCATGGTTTAATGGCAATTTGATCAAAATCGTGTATATTTCATTAATTTGTTAGGCTTTAGTAGTAAACACTTGTTGCACAAAAAAATAAACAACAAAAAAGACGTAGGTACATTTGTACAAAGGCGAACTTATCCCATTAAGGGATCTCTTCCAGGTAACCTGATTCTGAGTGAAAAAGTGACATGGCAGAATAGTGAAGTGGCATAGCTTTAGTCTGCTGTTAGTAAGGTACCTAGTGGTTGTGTTGTTTAGGGTGTCCCGTCAATTTATAGAGTTTTTTGTGCTCCACAAAGGATATCAAAAGTTGCGTAATTTTATGCAGAAAGGACAAAAAAAGTAAATTACGTGTTATCTTGAGGGCTCTACCGCACTTCAAAGTATTGGAAGCTTTACGTTTATATGCTTAAAGTAATACAAAAATCGAGTTTAAAGGATGTTTTATTATATTAATGAATGAATCAAAACATAAGAAAATAATATAAACAAAATAGAGCTTATTTGTAATTAGTGAGAAAAAATCAAATTTAAACTTGTTTTTGTGACCAAAATCTGACATTTCTGCTCGAAACTGCTACCTGGTTCTAATGAAGCCATCTTCAGAAGTTGCGTCAGATACGTTCTGTGAGACCTCTGCTACAAGTTTAAGAGCCTTATCACACTTGCGATTTGCGAGCGTGTTTTCTATACAATTATCAGTCGCGGCGAACACGCTGCGTGATCGCCTTCATACAAAATACGCTTGGAAATCGCAAGTGTGATAAGGCTCTAAGACATCTTTCCACAGGTGTTGTATCACAAGGACAGTCAACAATGTCCAAGCTCTTCCTCCTCATCAGAAATATATCGAAGAACCGGCGGCGATGTAACTTGACACTTGTGACACAAAACAATAGTTATTTACGATACAAGTGCCGAAAATAGGAAATTCGCAACGAGTGGCTATTATTTAAAACACGACCGAAGGGAGTGTTTTAAATCGACACGAGTTGCGAATTACCTATTCGCACGTGTATCGTACAACGTTTTACTGTACATATGGCTCTTTAAAGTTTCGACATGTGCACGAAAAGTGCTCTTTGCGGGAAAGTAGCACCATATGTACTGTAATAGTACATTGTTTAACGAGGGGCGGAAGTGGAATATTGCGAACAAGAGTCTATCAGAAGCCCGACGCCGAAGGCGGAGGGCTTTTGATGACTCGCGTTTGCAATATTCTTACGCCCGTGTTATACACAATGTTTTTCATCACATTTGCGAGGAAACAAATACATTTTAGATGAAATTAATACAAATCGTAATAAAAACTTCAACATGACAGTCGTCCATTTTGTTGAATTTGACGTGAGGCGCGTATGGCAAAGACCCTTCTGTATACAGCCACGATTGAAACACTTAAAAACATTTTACATATACACTAAATAACTACATATTAAATCTGTAAATAATTCAGTTAAACATGTTTAAGTAGTTTTTTAAGTTTAAATTTATTTATAAATACGTTTTCAGACATCGTATTTGATATAAAACCTCTTTGCTCTGTAACTGCCGCATGAGTGACAGATACAATTTAAGAAAAAAACCATTACGCCCGTGGGCGTAACACCGGCTATTACAGCTCTGTATGTCTGCGCATTATGAAGCCCTTTTCGAGCAAGTGTGATGAAAAATATATTACAGTGTAGTCCTAGCCGAGATGTTAGATTTTTGTGGTTTAAATAAGACGCTGACACTATGTAGCACTGAACGCTGGGTTTTAGTGCTACCGTCAGCGTCTCGCTTTTATTATTCTTTGCAATACTACTACTACTAGTATTATACTAGGTTCTGCCGGTGTCTGAAACCGCTGACCACGCAACTTATCCTTGATTTTGGGGGATGTGAAAAAGTCGTAGGGCCTTAGGTCGGGGCTGTATCCAGTAGTTCGACCTTTCACCTTCCAGATACTCATTTGTTTTCCGAGCGGTGTGAGGGTTGTCATTGTCGTGGTGAAGGATGATGCGGCGACTAGGGTTTTTATTCCTAAGTTCAGCAATTACACTCGGCAAACAAATACTTGTATACCAATCGGCATTGACCGTTCTACGATCTTCAAGAGGAATAGTAGCCACGTGCCCGATTTGGAGACAAACGTATTACGTAGCCACCATCTTCTTAGCCGTGCAGCGAGAGCGAATAACTTTTGTCGGCTTGAGCTCGTCTTCGTAAACCCATATTCGAGAATAGTTTTTAGTTTCAGGCTCATATGCGTATATCCACGACTCGTCACCTGATACGACACTAAAAACTGCATTTGAGCTTCCTCCGTTGAATGTATTCAATGGTTTGCGGCACCAATTGACACGAGTCGTTTTCTGCTCCTTTGTCAATAAGTGAGGGATCCAACGGTAAAACAACGTTCGCACGCCTAATTCTTCCTGTAAAATAATTTGTATCTGACTCATTCCAATCCCCAAAGACTTCTGATAGTCTGAGAAAATTAAGCCGAAAATGGACCATCAGCGGAAATAATTCGTGGTTTCGAAAATCGCTACAGTTATTCCTTGACATGTCCAGATGATCATATCGAAAATCCTCAAGGGTGGGGGGTGAGCTAAGGGTGTAGGGGGGGGGGGGGGTCAAAGGACCCTTTTTTAGATTTTTGCTCGTAAGTCTAAGACCTGCACAAATAGCATTACGGTTACTTCTAGAAAAAAAATCTACATAAAATTTCCTTTAAATTACGTAGTATTATTTTTTTTGTACGGTCGATACTTTAGAAGTTACAGAGTGTTCAACTTTATATAGGTATAAAAAATGAGACGGTTTTATATTAAAAAAAAATTGCTATGTTTTAAAAATGTATTCAAAAGTAAATTAGACAGTCTTAATTAAATCAATCATTGTCTTCTACTACATCATCATCATCTTCACCTTCTACGTCTACTAAATCTATAGTTATGCCATTTGTGCATGAACCCAAACAGCCGCTGCATACTCAACTGCACGTGATACCAGCTTTTCGGCATCCACAATTACCAGTGCAACCACTTTTGCAGCGACAAAATATTGACTTCAGCATGGTGTCAGGAGGAGGATCATGAGTGGTAACAGGCTCGAGGTTTCCATCAGCTCCTCGCTTCCAACCCCACATTTCAGGAGGCAGTGCGTTACCTTGCCACTCTTGTACTTGGTGGAACACTCGGAATGAGTGAAATTTTGCTGATCCTTTTGTAGGCGGGAGAGAGGAAAGATCTGATTTGGATTTGGTGCTGGATTTGATAAAAACTGAGTATCGATGTCTGTTAAGATCTAGCTGATCAGTGGCTGCACGATACATCGTCAAAAATATCCTTTCTCCTGACTCTGCTATTTCTTCAGATGTTGATGTTGGATTGTAGAAGACAGCGGATATATCCTTGATTTTTGGTTTTTGTTCAAATAGTTTAACAACTGTCACTTTGCCTTTCCTGTGAATTGCTGAGGTTGTGTCGCAGCCGCTATGTAGGAAAAGGATGGAAGAGCAGAATGAGAGCTTTTGGAGTTCTTGTGAGGAAAATATTTGCATTTCCACTTTACCTCTCCCTGGCTTCACAAAGAATATTTGCTTCTCTGGTGGTGTAGTCCAGTCAGTAGGTATTTATGCTCTACAAAAGGTGGCGTAGAATTTTGAAACAATATTGTTTAGGTATGACAGGTTAATAAAAATCCAAGTTCTCGACCTTACATAACTTCTCAATTGTTTACTAAATCACAAAAGTGTCTATGAGAGGTATATAAAGAAGACAAATTTGTTTACATTTTTTGCATACATGTTTATTCTGTAAGTCTTAAAGGTAAGAAGTTACAAGCGACGGAAATAATAATATTTACAAAAAACATTAATATAATTTTAATTTTGTTTAAAAATTGTATAGCTATCAATTTTTGATTCTTTTTGATGGCCCGGGATGGTTAATGGTGCCTTCTTCATTATCGTCGCTGAAATTTTCTGTTTCATTGTCTGTATTTTTAGTTTCCAACCATGAAATTTCGTCGTCATAACAGTCTTCCTTATCTATCTGAATCTCTACTGCATTTTCACACAGCTGACCACTACAGAATCCACAAACAATAGAGCATTTTAATCCAGCTTTTCTGCAACTACATGTTTTGCTGCATCCTTTTTTACAGTGGCAAGAAATTACACTTAAAAGCGTCTGGGGTGCTGCTTTCTCTGTCGTTGTTATTGGAGTGAGCCTATTGGTGTCATATCTCCAGCCCCAGTCTTCTGGTTTTTTTTTTATTCCGTACCATTTTTGGACTTGGTGGTATGTCCTAAACGCATGATACCGTGCAGCGTCCTTTGTCGGCGGCAAAGAAGCAAGATTAAATTTACTTTTTATTGATGACTTTACGAATCGTTTATATCGGATATCTTGTAAGGATTCCTTATCCATGTCCCCTCCGTACAAAGTTACTAGAAAGCGTGCTCCAGCGTCTTCGATTTCTTCTGGTCTTGCTTCTTTATCTTTGTAGACGCGAATGATGGCATCCAGTTGCGCGTTTTTTTCAACAAGGGAACAAAGTTTCATTTTCCCTTGATTGAAGAGAGACGATGTGGTATCGCAGCCACTAAACGCATGGAGAAAAATAATGTTGTTACTAGCTTTCTTGTATTTAAAACTATTAGTGGAGTATTGTCTTTCAGCAGTTTTGCCTCTACCGGGTTTTAGCAGGTATATGTTGCTTTGGGGTGGAGACAGTGCTGTCAGCAAAACCAGAAGATCTATGTCTTCACCAACGACAAAAACATTTTTAAATGTTGCAGCCAAAGAAATTGCTGTATTGACGATTAACACATCCGCATCTTCTTCTGCTTGTTTTACTTCAATAGCAGCTTGTTCCATTTTTTGTTTCAGCATTGATATAAGACGGTTTTTGTTGTTATTATTAGCCAAAATTTTTCTTGTGAAACTTGAGCTACCATTGTTTTATAAAAATGTACATCCGATGACATCTGTTTATTTGCTCGGCGAAGTCGTTCTGCAGACTGTATTTTCCTTTCCGCCATCAGATGGATATCCATCAAAAACATCGACTGCATTTGAACCATAATGATTTCGTACATACTGAACATATCTTTCGCAAATTGCCTCAAACTGATCATTAACATGCCACACTACTTTATGCAAAAGATATCCTCCATCTACTACGGTTTTTGTGTCTTCACCAAGTTCAATTTTTTCTGGGAGTGGTGTGAAAGCTGCATACAAAGATGATTTAGTGCCTTTGCGCATTCCTTCTTCTGAGAATAAAGACAAAGGAAATGGCGCAAGCTCGAATTTCAGGTAATCTTTCACTTCATCGTCGGATTTCTTTTCTATACACATTCTGTGAAACAAAGTTAATGGCTCGACAGTAACTGTGTCTTCGCCGACCTTTATACTTTGGTCAACTGCTGCCAATGGGAGGACCTTGTCTTTGCGTTTGAGTTTAATGGCCTCAAAATTGTCATATCCATGTACCATGGTCGACATCCCGTCAATACCTTTTTCTCTGGACAAATGACAGTTTATTTTTTCATTTCCAACAACTCCGGTACTAATAGAAATGAGGGAATCGATTTCGGGAAAAGGAGGATGTTGTGCTAACCAATCTAACAGTTTCTTTAAATCTTGATTGTCACGAGAGATGCGTGAAGTCCTTGTATCGACATGTTGTTCTGATGACTCTAAATGAACATTACAATACTCTTCAATAGAATCGCAAACGTTGTGTAGTGATATCATTCCTAAAGTCCACAGTGCGAGTAAGCTGTTACTGATACCACGGCCACGAGTCAGGCCACCACAGCTGTGCATCATCTGCATTAAGGTTTGCTCAATGGTCATATCACTCCAGATCCCTGACAAAAATTTATCTGAACGCCTGACTGTAAAATAGCCCAGTGACGTAAATTTATGGTATTCAACCGGATCCATTTCTTTTTCCAAGTTGAACATGCTTTGCAAATAGAGATGAGCAGATTTTGCGTAAAAAAAATGACCGCTTGCATGAAAATAGGGAAGCATTCTTTGAATAGTGTCAAGATGCAGTTGCCAGTTTCCTGATCGTTCCGCTTCAATGAAATGCTTGACTAAAGTAATCATTTGGAAGTACTGTATCCATAGTTTGGCTGTACGACCATTGCTTTCCAATTTTGTAACCGCTTCTTTGAATTTGGTCGTCACAACTCTGAATGCTTCGATTTCATCTGCTCTCAGAATTATCGATTTATCTACATGATCAAGTAATTTTTTCATCACGTCGCGATCATTGTCTGTGAATTCAATGGATTCCAGAATTACATGTGCCAAAGCAAGATGACACAAAACATGTGCACGAATCACACGAGCGTAAGCATGACCAGCTAGCATTTTTTCCACACTATTTTCAGCGTAAATAGTATTGAACAAATCTTTCAGTCCACTGCCGCCCATTATGTAGCCAATGGCACCCAAGAAAGACATGAGTAGGTGGAATCCTCCAAGTCTTACGACAACATTACTAAATTCTGAATTATTTGCTACATTTTTTTTTTTTTTTATGATATAGGAGGCAAACGAGCAGACGGATCACCTGATGGTAAGCGATTACCGCCGCCCATGGACACTTGCAACACCAGAGGTGTTGTGAGTGCGTTGCCGGCCTTTAAGATGGGAGTACGCTCTTTTCTTGAAGGTTTGAAGGTCGTATCGTAGGTCGGTCGGTCGTATTTCTTTAGCTTTTGCATAGAGTGGCTGGTCGAAGGTGACGAATATAGTTTTTTGGTTTTTTAGACAGCTAAGCGAAGAGATGTGTAAATTGTGTCATATTGGCTAGGTGGAAAGTTTATGAATGGAAGACATATTATCTTTGATTTCATGAAATTTTCTTCAGCCGTAGCCGTTTCCATGAAGCCGTTCCACCCTGGTAGTTCAAATTTCGACCATTTGCCATACAGCCACAGAAAATCAGAAGCAGAAGGCAAGATGTCTTTCGAAAGTGGATTTATTTCCTCGACATCTGCAATTTTCACCATTTTCAAACCCGTATTCTGGTATTTATTATAAGTTGAGAGTTCAACGCATCCAAATTCTCCTACTTCCTGCGCCGATGGTATTTTAGACAATCGGGGGATGTTTTGATCAGGTGTTACAGCATCATAAGGGGTTACACACTGAATAGCTCCCATAATGTGAACAGTATGTAAACCATCTATTGTATTGACATTGTGGTCTGCATTATCACAAATAACTTGAGAGAATGAATTTGGGTCAACCGACGTACCAGCCGCATCAGGACACATAACGGCAGATTTTTCGAAGAGTGTAGTTTCAAAGTACGACGCCGCGAAGCCCAACGACGACAATAAGTCAATAAGTTTCCTTGACCCAAACTTCTTGTACAAGTATGTACTGACTCCGGTCAAAAGTGGCGACAAAAAAGACCTAGGTCTTACTGCAGAAATTACAGCATGCGATAGCGCTTCGCATACAGATTCAGATTAAGATTCAATTATTGCTTCTTGAAAATTTACATTATATTTTACAAATTTTCTTTGTATATAAATAAAATGAATTCACAGAAAGCTCGTCAGGTACATACAATAAATTTGTTACAATAATTTCTTAATAGCAATAATAAATAACAAGGGCACACAGAAATACCAATTTAAAACAATATTGATCGTAGTAATGTCAAAAATGCATGCATATCAATCTCATGTCAAATAAATGGATAAAATTACATATAAGTCAAACAGGCCTTTGAAACGTTATAAAATGAACCGGAATTATAACAGTATATTTCGTTAGTGTTCAAAAATTACGTTATAACAAAACCAATATTCTCCATAACGATATAAATATCGTAACAGAATGAATAACATAACAATATAAATTAGGGCCAAATAACGTTATAATATCGTTTTAAAATGCGAGCCGCGCGCTACGGCTGCGCCGTTGCCGCTCTGTGCCAATGCCAACATGCCATGCCACCTCGCGGGCCGCAGAGCGACGTGCGACGTTGCCGTTATGTTGTTCTAGCTTGTTTACCTCGATCATTTGCAAATTGGTTGTGAATTGTGAATATTTGGTTGGTTGCGACTATAAATGGCCGAATAAAAATGGGACGCAGGAAACGCAACGCTGTCCACAGATTCGTGGACTTGCTCATAAATAAAAAAAAAGAGTGCCAATCTTAACAGCCCCTAGGTATACACAATTACAATATGTAAGAGGGTCAATATTTTTTTATGTTAATTGTTTGTCTCGGGACTAAATCGCAGACGCCCAGTATTATGACCTATTCCAAACAAGCCCTACGACCGACCGAATTATGCATTTCTTTCGTTCATTAATCGTAATTTCGTAATAAAATTAAAATATGCTTTTAGTTTCGGACATTTTAATTATTTTTGATTTTGAGCCATTCCGCAAACGACAAGTTAAATAAAATCTGATTATGAAATCACAGAATGTATGAATTTTTGATTTCGGTTCTTCGCCATAATCTGTCTAGATCAGGGGTTCCCAAACTTATAAGTATCGCGCCTCCCTACTGCTTAAAATGAATATGCCCACGCCCCCCCTTGGTCCCAGCAAGTAGCAGCAAGTGGGCTCGTCGAGCAATTGTAAAATAAAATAAGAGTAATAAAGTTCAAAAATATATTTTTAGGTGTTTTACTATAAAAATACTGTTTTTACACATTTGTAAACACTTGTACATATGAAGAGTCAATGTGACGGATGAGCTTGCATATTTTTGACAATGTTTCCAATTCTGGGTGAAATAAAAGAAAGTGCACAACGTAGATCATTAGCAATATCTAGTTTGCTTCTGTACTTTGTTTTTATTGCTACAACTGCTGAAAACGCTTTTTCGCACAAATAAGTGCTTGAAAAAGGTAAAAAAAATTTTAGTGCTTGCTCTGCTGTGCTGGGATAAACTTTGAGATATTTAACCCAGAATTGTGCCTTTTCCATCTTCTCAAAATCATATTGGGCAGCAGAATCATTTTTTAATTCCAAAGTTTGCTCTTGTACGAGCCCCAATGCATAATAGTTCGTCTAGTTGTACTTCAAATTACGATATTTATTTCAAAGACTAGTATATAAACACTGATTGCATTTGATGATATATAGAATACGCTACATAAAGAGTCGTTAAACCTAGATTAATCTTATGTTGTACAAAGTTCAATACTGTTGTGTCGTTGTTTATAATTAAATCATAAAATGGACATCTCACGAGCAAAAAATTACGTCTAGTTCAGTTTTGAGGCAAAATAGTTCGTCTATGTAAGATAAAAACTGCTTTTAGGTGGCTTAAATACAAAATTCAATTTTAAATTGAATAAAGAATGTTCTCTGTCATTATATTATGACAGAGGGCTATATAAAAAGGGACATTTAGAGTAAATTTTCATTACTTTATAATCATTATTCTATCGAAATGGCAAGAGGCAAACCAGTGACCCAAGATGTGCGGAAACTTATAATTACCAGTAACAAGAACGGCAAATCTGCGTACCAAATAGCCAAGGATCTTTCGTTGCCAAGATCTACAATTCAAACTATCATCGAGCATCACCGAAAACACGGTACAGTCTCCTGTTTGAAGAAAACCGGCCGTTCACGCATAACCAGCAAGGCAGAAAACAGGATTTTGAGGAGGATTATCAAGAAAAATCGCCGTGCAAGAGCAGGAGAACTTACCGTACTATGGCGTGACGCGATCAAAAAGAACATTTCAGTCGATACATGCAAGAGAGTGATGAAGAGAATGGGCTACGGTTTTTACACAGCAAAAGAAAAGCCGCTACTCACTCAAAAGCAGAAAACCAACAGGTTTAAGTTCGCTCAAAAACACATTAAGTGGACTGCCGATAAGTGGCGAAGAGTAATATGGAGTGACGAATCAAAATTTGAAGTCACAGTTGGCGATCAACGAAGTAAAGTTATTCGAGAAAAAGGAGAGGCATTTCAAAAAGACTGTCTTAAACAAAAGGTGAAGTTTCCTGCTTCTTTAATGATTTGGGGCTGTATGTCGGCACAGGGTGTAGGCTGCCTGCAATTTATAGATGGAACCGTCAATGCCGAGAAATATAAAAGTATCTTGGAAGAGAGTTTGCGGCCGTCTATACCAAAGTTAAAGTATAAGAATGCATTTACTTTCCAACAAGACGGTGCCTCATGCCACACAGCAAAGACAACGATGGCTTGGCTGAAGTCCAAAAAAATCCCTACCATGACATGGCCGTCCAGCAGCCCGGACCTCTCTCCCATAGAATCTTTGTGGTGGAAAATGAAAAAAAAGTTACGAAAGGATCCTTCTAGATCAAAGGCTGATCTTAGGGAGAAACTGACCAGTGTATGGAATGGAATAACCCTTGAAGAGTGTAGAGCACTGGTAGATTCAATGCCACTCAGAATCAAAGCCGTTTTGGATGCAAAAGGTGGCACCACCAAGTGGTAGACGTACTATTCTGCTTCGACTACACCGTAGACGAAGTTTTTTGCGTATGTTGGATTTGAAGACAAAAAGGTTTTTTTGACGAACTGTGAGTTATTTTTTAGTTTTGTCATTTAATAAATAAAATATTCTTTCTAATCTATACTGTGTTTATTTTAAATGTTCGATTAAACATCATAGTCATTCTGAATTTTTAGATTAAAGTTAGGTTAAAACATTTATTTCCTGTTAGACGAACTCTTTTGCATTGGGGCTCGTATAGTATCTGGCAGCAAGTCTATGTCGACGTGAAAAGGGTCGGTCGCTAATCGATAAATAATATTATTGCACGAGTCGGGAAAGTAGCGCTTAAATTCGTCAGTGAGGTGCTGCAAATGGTTTGATATTTTATTCTTGGTATCAATTTCGTCCAAAATCTCCTTAAAGAACGCTTCTTCTGTGATCGCAAATAGTTTAGGAAAGCAGGAATAGTTGGACGCCAAAATTTTGCAAAATGCAACTTCTCAGTATATGCCGTGATAGCATCCCGATGATAAATTATGTTCGAATCTCCGCCTTGTAATTTCAAATTCAAAGTGTTCAATGAATCGAAAATATCTGATAGTTAAGCAAATATTACTTGGACCCATGGTTTAAAGAAAAAAATATTTTTATATGTCTACTAAGCTACATTACTGGAAATGTTTGCCTAAATACGTCCCAGTAGTTTTATTCTCGTTAGTCCGGGCTACCTGTACCTAGTCGGTCCATAAGTTCTGTCACAAATGTTTTGCCGCATAGTAAATAATACCAAGAATGTTTTTATTGAATGCTATATATGGTTTGATAGCTCATTAAATATTGATAAATTAGAACGATTATTGGATTTAAATGCTTAAAGCCATATTACACAAATGCTAGTTTCATCAGACATTTTGCACTTTTTTATCCAATCAAAAACACGGCCGTGATTCACTTTATCTTTTTTCCATGATTCTTAAAACCTTTCAACCTTACGTGAGATTTTAGTCTGAACCCTCCCTGAAACCTCCCTGTTACTCGTACCTCCATTTTGAAGCATAAGATAAGTAAGTCTGGGTAACACTAATTTTCATATTCACGTTTTACGTAGTGTCCTTGTTACCCACACGATCAAATTTAAGCGTTTTTCTGAAAACGTAAAAAGTACGTAAAGTTCTCGCTGGGAGCAGTTGGAATTGAAAGCTAACAGAAAATCAAATGCTAGTTGCTAAGCATGGTATAAATTCGAGGTTTCAGAATAAATAAAAAAAACCTTGTTGGTCATCTCGAACACGACTGTATATCATAGTTTCGAATACGTACTCTCGGAATATCATGCTATCGAATGTTCGTTAGCTCGACTGATACTGAATTGGATATTCGCTGGGTCGAAAAGTGTTGAAACAATAAATCGTCAAATCGAAATTCAGGTTTCGATTGTCACCCTACAGAAGATCTCAGACACGAATGTTCGTTAGCTCGACTGATACTGAATTGGATATTCGCTGGGTCGAAAAGTGTTGAAACAATAAATCGTCAAATCGAAATTCAGGTTTCGATTGTCACCCTACAGAAGATCTCAGACACGAATGTTCGTTAGCTCGACTGATACTGAATCGAATATTCGCTGGGTCGAAAAGCGTTGAAACAATAAACGAAATGGAGATTCCATGTGACGTTGATACTAAAAATCATTAGATGTAATAAAGGACGATTAAATAAAACTTCATTACTCATTAATTAATATTTACTATATATGTCATACGAGATGAAACTATTAAAGTCCAATGCACAACGTAAACGACGTCAATATTATACATTTTTTACCTAATTTTTATATAAGTTATATAAACCAGTGCACTCAAAAAATCTAAAGTGCCTAAACCAGTTTTCTGTCTTAACAACTCATTTAATCGATCTGCTGGTTTTGGTCTCCTTCTTACGGTGTGATCACGCGTAATAATCTTTAGAATAGTCATCTCTGTGTTTTTTTGTTCCTTTAGAATTTCTTCCAAAGTCTTGAATATATTCCATTTTTTTCTTCCTAGCAGAGAGTTCCAGCGAGCGTGCCAGCTTTCTATTGCGTTTTGAGTTCGTGGAATACATGAATCCAAACAGTCGCTAACTGACCATAATGTTGGAGGATATTGAGGAGGGGCGTTTCGCCCATGCACGTAATTGCGAGAAAACCAATCTGTTACTTCATGGGCTTCTAGTGGCAGAGTTTCGAATCGGAGTAAATCAAACGCGGCTGGAATTTCATCCGGTTCGAGGTACGCTAACGCGGACAATTGTCTCATTTTGTGAGCAAATTCGCTGTCTTCCGCATATTTTTGTTTGAGGCCAGACTTTTTAATGTGTTTCCATATATTTTGCGTCAAATGAAAGAAACAACATTTTGAACGACAGTTAGGAAGCTTATCTTTGAAGCCTTCAAGGCAGCACTCTCAAAATCAGTTAATATAATTTCTGGGGCTAAAAATATATTATATTTATACCTCGCATGAGACTTAAGAAGCTCAAGAAAAACAACATAGATGTTCGTAGACTTTTTGCTCAGTAAACCGTACACTAATGGGACAAACTTTTGTTCGCTGCTACTGATTTGGTTGTCCACAATGCCATGAATAGAATAAATCTGCATGAATGGCAATGGGCAACATTTGAAGGTTCCATCCATCAACCAGACACGAGATCTGTTCAACATTTTTATATTTTCTTGTGTGCCTAATATAATTACACTGTCACTGTCTTGCTTATAATGGCCGATCAGGAAATCTTGACCATTAAATTTGGTGTACTTTTCGGGTATCTCCACATCAATCAAACTTTTGGGTATTTTGGGGAACCCCTTGTTGCGAGTTCGTTGTATGATCGACCGCATAGCGTTGTCAGAGGGCATGTAGGGTGCGTTTTTGGTTGCTATGTCTTGCTTGCATCTTTGTATTATTTGCCCTGGTGCTTCTAAACTATCAATAGCTTTTCTTTTGAGCGAAGTTCGTAAATTAATTTCTTCTATACTTTCTTTTTCGGGTCCATGTAGGTGTTCACCGGAAATGTTATTAAAAACATGATCATTATTCTCCAGAGTCGTTTTCAAGTTTACACCGCACCTGCTACCTTTTTTCTTTGAACAACTCCAATAAAATGTACCACCATTTTTTTTATTAATGTTGTAGATATACCCGTCTATAAACAACACATCTTTTCCATACTTAGATTTGCCTACACTGCATATACGACGTTCATTCATTTTTTAATCATGAGATAATATCACTATTATTATTTAAATTAATCCGATGAATATTATTATATTAGGTAATACGAGTATGACAGTCTATGACGAACGACTGACAGAAGTTTATTGATAGAATATGAACTCATTATTACAAAGTGCCAGTACTTGAAATAAAGAGTTATCATATTGCAGGAAGTATAGTAAGACCTAAGATAAAATGCGTTATTCACCAACAATAAAACGAACGTTTTATTGATAATAGGCGTGATAGCTAATTTGTCTTTCTTTGATAGACATCAGGTAGATTAAAACAAAATATTGGACATGTATTTTAGCTTTTTTCACGTTATCAAAAAATAAAACGGAGATATTGACTTGAAATGTCGCGTGACGTCACTTCTATGTACAATTTTTACTTAGAAGTGACGTCACGAGCCTCACTCCCGAACTTTGATACGCTTTCTTTTTGTAATTTATCTGTTTTATTATTATTAGCAAAAGAAAACATACGTGTCCAATAATTTTTTGATAATCTAACTGACGGACTCAAAGAATTTCGTATGAACTGCTGCTGCAAACGTTACTTTATCTGCCTACAGCTCAAGGGCTCTTACAATAACTTTTGCATAGTATAAATTCTGAGGACATTTTAATAGCTTAGAGTAGGTACTTACCTACTCGATTGTACATACTATTTGGCCACAAGTATTTTGATCTCTAACGAATATTCGATACAATGACAATCGAGCCAATGAACTTTCGATACACTACTGATCGAAACCGTATAATTCTAGATTACGTTTTGTCGATTGTACATATTTCGGCCACAAGTATTTCGATCTAGCGAATATTCGATACAATAACAATCGAGCCAATGAACTTTCGATACACTACTGATCGAAACCGTATAATTCTAGATTACGTTTTGTCGATTGTACATATTTCGGCTACAAGTATTTCGATCTAGCGAATATTCGATTCAGTAACACTCGAGCCAACGAGCATTCGATAGCATGATATTCCGAGAGTACGTATTCGAAACTATGATATACAGTCCTCGAACACTGTTATTTTATTAAATTTGTTGTAAGTAGTATTTTTGTAAGTTGTGGCGTGTTTTGGGTTCACGAATTGTCTCAAGTTACAAGGTTTTTTTGTCATATTGCGATAATTGTTCAAAATGTACTGTATTGCAATTTGATTCGTATAAAATAAGCTTTTTAATCATGTATAATACGAATAAGAAAAAGTTTATTGCTGAGTTTTATCTATCAAAAACCTTGTGACAGAACTTAAGGACCGACTAGGTATAGCCTTGAAAGCAAAATTATCTTATGCTAAAAGACGTAGAACTTTCCATCTCCATCCCCAGTCCCCATTTAACGGTGTTAGAGAATACATTATTTTTACTATCCAAAATAAAAGGTTATAATAATAAGTACCCAATGTTGATTAAATCTATGCATTTTATACCTTCTTTTCGGTTCTGGGAGCATCGCAGTTCTAACCTAACCTACATTTCTGGTAACTGTTCGAATCTGTAAGTCTTACTTTAAAAAAAGGTCTTGCTCTCTATACAACCTTCAAACCTTTTAACTCTTTTAGAGGATGAATAAAAAATACGCTGAAAAAGTTTTCTAATCTTTAAACAAACAGTCCATAACCTAAGAAAAAATCTATTATTTTAAAGATATCTTGCTCTCCGTATAAACTTTGAACCCCCTCTTAACCCCCTTGGGGTATGAATTTCAAAAACGTTGAAATTTGTTTTTTAGTTATAACAAACCGTCTAAAATAGAAGTTACAAATGTTTTACTTTAAAATTGTCTTGATCTATACGACCTTCGAATCCCCTGTAAACACTCTTAGGTGATGAATAAAAAAATCTACTAATATGCTCTCTCTATTTTAAGACCAAAATTAAAAAAATCTGGGGGCACGGTAGTAATAACGCAAGTGAACATTTGTTTTTAAGACGGCATACAACATGCCAGGTGGAACTGGAAGTGGTGCAGTTAAGGACAAGGACGGGGATGGTGGTTCGCAAGCTAACGGTTCTTATTTGTGGCCAAGCTCACACTTAGAATCTGGTTGTGCTAAAGTTTAAACCTGGAACAGCACGAGTAAGACTGTATCTGACACTAACTGTGAATATCCTATTTAATTATCTGAAAGAAGCAGCGATTACTTGTTACTAACGAATAACAATATGAGCGTTCAGAGATCACCAACCCAACTGCCAAAATGTGATACGATATCGCCAGGAATGCGTACTGGTGGATCGCAACCAGACCTATCAAAAATAACCAGTCTCAACATAGACTCGCAAATTACGCATCGCAAGCGTAAAAAGCCAGCTGACAGTGATTGCACGTGCAGCGAAGACGTTAAAGAGATCAAAGCAGAGATGTCTCGTATTAGCTGCTTACTGGAAAGGTATGTTGGCTCGAACGAGCAAATAATGCAAAAGATGCAAGACAACATAAGCGAGATAAAAACCCAAATAACCGACATGAGAACCTCAAACGAGCAAACAATAAAAGTGATACAAGACAACGTGAATGGTGTCATGACCCAAATGAATGACATCAAATTGTCAACCTCTACCATGCTAACGGAACAGAACGATATAAAAAGTCATGTAACTAAATTAGAGGAAACGATATCCTTAAATGAAGGGAAAATAAAAGTATTAGAATCGGATCTAAATAACATTAAACAATCCACAGAAACAACACCTGCTAAGCTCGAAAATCAGTCACATCTTAGTGAGCAACTAATTAGAGAGATGCAAAATCGTAACCATAGAGAGAAAAACATCATACTTGTAGGATTGCCAGAACCAAACCTACCTAGCGCCGAAGAAAACATGACCTAAGACGAATGCGATGTACTATGCACATTTACTCCATTGAATATTAATTTCCCAAAGCCATCAAAAATCTTTAGAATTGGAAAATACTCTGCGAACAAAGCCCGAAGCATTAAAATATGTTTTGATGCACCAGATCCTGCCAAAACACTGCTGCGCAACAAAAACAAATTGCCAGAAAACATTAGAATCTACTCAGACCAAACTCCAGCACAAATCAGCTACCTGAACAGCATAAGAGACGAGCTAAAACGTCGAGAAAGCAATGGCGACACTGATCTCACTATCAAATACTTCTACGGAATGCCGACAATCGTTAAATCGGATTCAAAAAACGACAAACAATAAGTAACTTTCTTCGTACCGATACCGATACCAAAAACACTCATGAAATATTGGACAGTTACCAGAATTTTCCAAAAAATAAATCACGTTTTACATTTCTCTACCTCAACGCTCGAAGCATTTGTAAAAAAGGTAAATTCGACGAGCTCAAGTGCATATTGAAGGCAATACCAAATACTGTACATGTCATCCTATTGACGGAAACCTGGATAAGAACAGAAACGCAAGCCCAACAACTCCAACTCCCAAATTACTCACACCATTATAATTGCAGGACGGACAAAAGTGGAGGCGGCGTATCAGCATACGTACACAATAACATCAAACACAGTGTATCGGAATCAAAATATACAGGAGGAAATAATTACCTATGGATAAAACTGGAAAAATACTCACTGGAGGTTGGCGTAGTGTATAATCCCGGACATACCAACTACAAGGATTTCCTTGAAGAATATGAGTCACAATTGGACCATAGAAGAAGAGCAATCGTCTTCGGAGACTTTAACATCGATCTACTAAACAAAGACAAGAAAACCAAACAATACAATCAACTCGTGAAGGAATCAGGACATAAAATCCTTAATAAAGTCAACAAGAAACACTATACTAGAGCGGGTACAACTAAAAACTCTATCCTAGACCATGTCAGTACCAATCTAAAAAACGACAACTTTCACTTCATAACAATCAATTCTTCACTGTCTGATCATAAACAAATATATGTTGAGATCAAAAAAGTGAAAGCCCCTCAGAAGATATACTATCGATACGAAGCCATAAATTATGATAACTTATTCCAAGCAGTTGAAAAATCAGGACTTCAGGAGGCCAATGCCGATTTTGCAGCATTAGAAGAACAGATTAAAAAGAATATAATAGATAACCGAGTAACAAAAACTAAAATTTTGAACGAACCTCAAAAAGATTGGATAAGTAAAAACATTATTGCAGAAATTGACGAAAAAAACCTGCTATGGACTGATTTGAAGAGAAACCCTAGTGACCACAATTTAGAAGAACGATTTCAAGCGAAAAAGAACCAAGTAGCTAAACTTATACAAGACACGAAGGAAACATACTACAATAAAGAATTTGTCAAATACAGCAACAAACCAAAGAAAATGTGGAATTTAGTTAATACGTTAGCCAAGAATAAAATCAAACAAAGGTGTGCTCCTCCAAAGTTGTTAGTAGAATCGACGGAAATTTTAGATCCACAGGAAATCTGTCAAGTATTCAATGCATACTTTTCAACCGTAGGATCACGTTTAGCTGATGAAATACCTCAAAAATATCATGATAATATCATGCCTACATGCTTACCTGTAGCTACACCTAAGTCACTATTGTATCACCTCGAACCCTGTACGAAAGAGGAGATTGTAACAATCATAAATAACCTTGACTCGAATTGTAGCATCGGAGTAGACGGTATAAGCACTAAGGTGATCAAATGTTTGAAAACTCTGCTAGCAAACAAATTATCAGAATGTTTCAACAAACTTTTAACTGAAGGCATATTCCCCGACTCATTAAAAATAGCGAAAGTAACCCCTATTTATAAATCTGGTCCAAAAACGGATCCTAGTAACTACCGGCCTATCTCGGTGTTGCCAGTATTATCGAAAATCCTTGAAAAAATATTATATTCTAGACTAAAAAAGCATCATGACTGCATAGATTTCCTTTTCGAAAGACAATACGGATTTAGACCCAAAAGTAATACTCTTTCTGCAACTATTGATCTCGTAACTAAAATAAAACAGAACATCGACAAGAAAAACATAGTTTTAGGCATTTTCATCGATCTGAAAAAAGCCTTCGACACCGTGAGCCATAAATTGCTTTTACAAAAACTAGAGTCCACTGGAATCGCTGGCAAAGCTTTACAAATGGTCAAATCTTACCTAACAAACAGATCGCAAATAGTGAAACTAGATAATAATATCCAGAGCGACTCGCTACCTATAACATTTGGGGTACCACAGGGTTCAATTTTGGGTCCCTTACTCTTTTTAGCCTACGTCAACAATATTCACGAACTAGAGCTAAATGGCCATATAAGTCTCTACGCCGATGACACCTGTCTTTTTTACTTTGGTACATCAATACACGACATAATTTCGCGAGCACAAAATGACCTGAACATCCTGTATGATTGGTTCCAATACAATCTATTAACCATTAATATATCTAAGACCTGCTACGTTATCTTCAAAGCTAAAAATAAACCTATACCTCGATATGCGCCCCTTGTTATAAATAATATTCCCCTGCAGCAAAAATCCCATGAAAAATATTTGGGTTTACATATGGACACGCAATTAACATGGACCGCCCATATTAATTCCATAAAATCTAAACTTATAGCACTCAGAGGCTCCCTCCGGAATATTATTCGATGCATTCCCAATAAACTACGCCTTACTATTTACAATACACTTGTGAAACCACACCTTATGTACCTTGTCGAAATCTGGGGAAGTGCCGTCAAAACAAGATTAGCTGAACTACAAATCCCACAATACAAAATTATTAAAATGCTATTTAACTATCCCAACAGAACATCAACCAACAAAATTTACAGCGAAACAAAATTAATGACTATCCAACAACTATACACATACAACAGTTGCATTTTTATAAGAAAAGCTATTAATAAGGACGTACACACCAGCCTATTGTTTACTAAGCGGAAAAATGTTTGTAATCTCTGCACCCGCCTGCGCCGCGCTAGTTTCCTTGTTTTACCTAAAACCAGAACTCGTTATGGTCAAAAAACAATTACTTTTGAAGGTGTGCGCCTGTATAATAAAATACTGTTAGTTATAAAGAGAGCGAGCTCGTTCAACTCATTCAAAAAGCAACTCGCACAGTATGTTATTGAAAATAAACTACTATTATAAATTTTGATATTAATAACATTCTCACGAATGAGGTGAACGGGCAAGTACCTACTACGTACCTAATAAATATACTAGTGAACAAATGTACCTACATATTTATAAACTGTTAATTTTTACCGATGAGCGGATCTTGTTATCTATTAATAATTTATGTATTTTTAATGTAATTAGTAATTTACCTAAACTATTGTTCTCATGGAAGTGATGTAATGTCTTATATGAGAATAAATGTCTTTAAACCTAAACCTAAAACCTAACGGTTCGGAGTGTAACGGCTCCGTATTTAAAGTTTCCGTGCGCGTTTTGGGTTATTTTTTATATACTCCGTTATCTCGCAGTTGGAACACCAATATGTTGTGGAAGTGAAAGAGATAATTACGGATCCACCAGCTGATAACAAATACGCAAAGTTAAAAACTGAGTTTATATCGAGACTATCAGCGTCGCAAGAAAAAAGAGTGTTGCAATTAATGAAACATCAAGAGCTGGGAGAAAGAAAACCGTCGCAGTTTCTGAGACATCTTCGTACGTTAGCCGGCAAATGTGTAACGGAAGACTTTTTGAAAACTGTGTGGTCTAGTCGATCACCCAGCAGCTTGTAAACAGTAATTGCATCTCAAGTAAGTCTACATTAGACGAATTAGCTGGTTTAGCGGACAAGGTACATGACATTGTACCCCAGGCGCCACAGGTTTGCGCGGTAGGCGGAGACAATTACGCCTTGCAAATGGCAAAGCAAATGGCGGACCTGACTAAGGAAATTGCTTCATTAAAGGCTCAGTTCGGTAGCCAAGCACACTGCTCAAGGTCAAGCACTCAAAATAGCCAGCGTAGTAGGAATAGGACTCCATTTGCTAGTCGACAGCGAAACCGTTCGGCCTCCAGGCGCTGGGATCCATCAATTTGCTGGTACCACAACAGGTTCGGTGACCAATCAACACGCTGTACCAGACCCTGCACTCATCCAGCGGCGGAAAACTTCGACGGCAGCCGGAAGTAGCGGCCAACGACTGCCAATCTAAACCGGGCCGCCTATTTGTAGTGGACAACACCTCTAAGATACTTTTCCTAGTTGACACATGATCAGACTTGTGCGTGTACCCGCGCACAGCACTTAGGGACACGTAAAAAGACAAATTATGAATTGTTTGCAGCAACCGGCACAATTATACCTACGTGTTGGCGCCAAATCGCACCAACCCCTGTGAAGTGAAACGCAAGATGCTAGGTCAAACACTGATTTATTGAAAGCCACCCTCATATGTAAATATTACAAACAACTACCTACATAGTTATTATATTAAATCTACAACATCTTTCTCCTCATATAAATGTTGTGATACTTACAAAAATCTTACCTAACTAAATTCCACATAATATTATACATTCCACATAATCTTGTACTGTAAGTACTTATGTTACTTTAGCAATTCCCGTCACCATCTTCCTATCCCTTATATAATAAGGTATTTTTTTTATAAAATAAAGTATACATACATAAAGCAAACAAATCGTAGAAGTTTGACTGATTAAAACTAAGGATACCTATTGGTACCTACTTACATCTAATTATGCTATAAATCATTTTACATTTGGTGTAACCTAACAGAGCAAGTTTTAGTTAACAATTATGATCCTTATTCCTATAGCGTGACCGTGACCTACTTATACAGCATTGCATATTCTTATCAGCTGCAGTATGCCCTGTTTAATGTTGTAAGGACGTATTTGATGTGCAGGTGCACCTACTCTATTGCAAAATAGTACTCAACGTATTGTACGTATATGGTTCAAAATTGAAGTGTACATTAAGTTATTGGTATACGTTTTATAACAGCTGTTCACATGTAAACACTGAGGAATGGTTTTTTGAGAAGGTATACAACTAATACAATAATACAACAATACAATAAAAATCTCTAATGTCTGAGCTGTCTATTGATTTGGGTTCACGGCGCCCAGTGCCACGGCACTCGAGTCCACGGACAACACCATTGGCTGATGCTCGCTGTACAGCGCTAAAACTGGTGCCGCTGAGATTCTTTGCTTTAACACCTTTACCGCTTCCGAGTGTTGTCGATCCCATGTCCAGTTCACGTCTTCTTTCATTAGATCTCTCAATATTTTCACGCATTCCGAGTAGTTAGGTATGAACTTGGAGAGATAATTTACCATACCTAAAAATCGCTCCAGCGCCTTTCTGTCTTGCGAATCCGGCATTCCCATTATAGCCTTCACTTTTTCATCATCTGGCCTCATGCCTCGTTGGTCAAACACGTGCCCTAAATATTTGATCTCCGTGACCGCGAACTTGCATTTATCTCGATTAAATCTAATACCGATATCTTTTGCTCTCTGTAGTAACTTTTGAAGCCTCATATCGTGCTCTTCTTTAGTTGACCCCCAAACAATTATGTCATCGATAAAAGAGTCAGTTCCCTCCAAGTCTTCCAAATATTGCCTTACCTTCGCGTGGAACATCTCAGGAGCACAACTGATTCCGTATGGAAGTCTCAAAAATTGTGTTTACGCGGAAAAAAAAGTATTTTTAATTAGACAACAGACGGCCAATTTACATTTTCCAAACTATGTCTAACCACTAGGTAAGTTCTACAACCATAACACGAGTCGGAGACCTTTCTTTTCTATTAAAGTAATTATTAAAAATATTAAAGTAATATGTCTATTTTTTTTCATATTACAATGTTTCAAATAAGTATTTTCCTGTATGTTCGCCAATTTCTGTATCTCTATATTGGCTGAATGTCAACTTGAAGGCGCGAAGTACGAAGTTATAGTACCGCCTTAATACTGACGCGCTTGATAATTAATGTTTATGAAAAGCCCGTTTTGTTCTGATTTAATACACACTTTTATTGCTGATAAATATAAATACTGACAAACCAGCACGGCTATCACAAGACGGCGCGCAAGCTCTCTCGATTTTTCTCGAACTATCCGTCTCTCTCTTATTAGACAACTTAGAAAGAGACGTTTAGTGCCAGAAAAATCGAGAGAGCTCGCGCGCCGTCTTGTGATCGCCTTCCAGTATCGTGCAGAAACACAAATAGACTTTATGGCTGAACGCGAGACCAGCGCTATGCCATGCCAATAAAAAAAAGGAAGAGTCAGACTTTTGACGTTTGACGTTACTTTGTTGAAATTTGTTGAAACATTTATTGAAATTACGCCTCAATACGAATTTAGCGCATATAAGTTTCCATATCAGAATCGATTATTTTTTTATGCTTTAGTTAATATGCGCATTGTGAAGGTCTATCACAACACCGGATCGAAATTATTACTGTCGGATAGTTATGGCAAGGCCGCCATTTTGACGTCACTGACAGTTGACAGATATGGCGGCTACGATTTCAAGCAGAAGAAATGAATAATTTAATGAGGTCAAATGTTTCCGGAAACTAATTAATCGTCGCAGTCGGCACCACAATATATATTCGATCGCAGAGCGTATGACTGATACGGAGTCGCCCACTCACAGTATCGTCATTAGGAAAAACTATTCCTTGTAAGCGCTGCTGCGCATTAAAGTTCAATCCATCCGCTGGTAGGTATCCTAACCAGTTAGCGTTTGGGACTAATCCCTGCTGAATCAACTGCTCGGGTACAGGAAAATATGGTTCCTGATCGATGGACGCTTGCACTCGCCGCGATGTAGTTAGGGGTGAGATATAGCACTCATAGGCATTATGATTCTCCGCGACTAGTGGTCCGAACGTGCCTGAGGGGATGTGCACACCCTGGAGTTCGAACGGTTCCTGCGGTATTGCGGCTTCCGGCAAATTTGGCCGAATTTCCTCTCCACTTGGAGTAACTATTTTTCCAATATGAGATATATAATCATCAATACTTTTGGGAACGCACTGGTAGTCAGGCAGCGCTTCATGGAAATCTCCGAATTGTGGGAGGATAATCTGTCCAGCTTCCCTAGCTTGGACTAGCATTTCCACATTCAAGTGGTTGCACATTACATGCGTAAAGGCGCTGAGTGGCATTCTCTCATGCAGCCTCGGATCAATCGCCCGCATGTCTTCATAGGTGGCTTCCACCAATGGAATGAACCCTCCATAATCGAAATTCTGACAGAACTTTCCCTGAATGGGAATCATGCTCGACGCTGGACCAATGTCATATAGCGGAGCGTCTGTCGGAGGGGTTTCACTCGTAGAAAGAGTGAATTCTGGGACTGGAACTTCGGGACGGCGTTGAGCCGGGGGTTTTCCACGGAAGTTCTGAGACCTGTTGTTCTGTCTCTGCCTCGGGTTCTGGGGTGGAGGTCTCTGCTCAAACTCCCTCTGCTGGAAGTCTGGCATATTCCAATCGGCCTGTTGGCGCGATTCATATTCCCGCTGTTCTCTTCTTTGTTGATTATTGTATCCCCGGGCTTGATCCCTGGCATCTCGGCGGCTACCACCGGAATTTGCCTGGCCTCTGCCACGTGAATTGTTATCACGATACATTGTATATGGTTTCTTTAACACATTTACTTTTAAAAACTACAACACCCTGTTCATTAATCAGTCCTACCATTCAGGATCGATCATTCGAATCGATCAAATCATTCATTCGACGCCCACGGCGCGGCCGTCATGTCAGTTAGTTGTCAATTGATTGGCTCTCGAAGCGAGACGACGTCACATCTGTCTCATGTCTGTGATAATATACAGCGTGTATATTTGATATAACCGCAAACTTTAGGGGGTCTTAGTATAGGCACTAATAAATAAATTTATCGTAAAATTATTTAAAAAAAGCGAACTTTTTTTTTTTCATATAAAATAATTCAGCGCGCAATGTATTTCTTTGTTGTTGTTTGTTGACAATTAACATCGTAATGTCACAACTGTCACTAGTGATAATGATAACTTCTAAGAAAAGAAGAAGTCTTCTTCTTCTTCACAAGAAAAAATCTAGCGGCGTGAGGTCTGGAGAACGAGCTGGCCATCGACGCGGCCCGAATCTTCCGGTCCATCGATCTTGAAACATCCTGTTTAGAGTATTACGTACGACCACTGCAGAGTGTGCAGGAGCCCCATCTAATTGCAGCCATGTCTGCATACGTTCTTGTTCCGGTAATGTGTTTACGTATTCGGCCAAAGTGCCATTTATCAGTTCGAGAAATTTATCACGGGTTAGATTTCCGTCAATAAACAATGGTCCAATAATTTGATCACCGTGGATTGCCGCCCAAACGTTTACTGACCAGCGGTATTGGTGGCCCGTTTCTTTTAATACGTGCGGGTTTACTTGAGCCCAATAGTGACAATTCCTCTGGTTCCATACACCGTTTCTAGTGAATGTGCTTTCGTCAGTCCAGATAATTCTTGACAAAAATCGGCGGTCATTTTGATGTTGCCTGCGTAGCCAATCACAAAATTGTACGCGAGGTGGTAAGTCCCGTGGTAACAACGCGTGAGCTTTTAAAAATTTGTACGGGTGTTGTTGGTCTCTTTTAAGGATCTTGTGAACCGTACCGTGGTTTATAGCAAAACGCCGCCCTACGTTTCTTGTGCTATCTTCGGGATTTGCAGCAAAGTGGCGTAATACTCTCTCCTCTCTCTGAACAGGAACACGTAGATTATTATCTGGTACCTCGACTCTTCTTCCCGTAATAGGAACGTCCTCAAGAACCCGTTGTAATGCACGAGTTATGACACGAGCATCTTGCGGTGGCCTACGGTCGGGAAATCGCTCCGTGTATAAAGCTATTGCTCGCCGCCATATCTGTCCAGCTTCACCATAAATTAAGATCATGTCAGCTAATTCTCGGGAGCTAAAATTTGATGGTCTCGGCTTTTTTGACAAAAAATGACATTTATTTACCAGACAATTTACGTCACAACTAAGTTTTTTAATTTTAAATTGAAATTTAGCCTACTGGTATCTTATCCTGCCAGCGAGCAAGGAGTAATGAATGTTCGTCTAAAGTTGTCTTTAAGTTGGTACTAAGCATAAGGATATAAAATTAATCTTGAATGAAGTAAATACTTTCTTGTAATTACCTTTTTTCAAGTAACCATATCTGTGCCTTCTTATCAGGCTGAAGTGTGTAATTGAATTGACGTTATCTTGTCAATAGCTAGTTGATTATTTACTTTTGTCCGATCATAATAAATTAATTAATTTATTTATTTTTAAACCTAGAGGTTCCATAACTTAACAATAAAAGTAGAACTAAAAACATGTGTAGCAGACTATTAGTAAATAAGTACAGTGCATTCGATTTGTGTCTTGCCTGAAACTGAGTTACAATAAAATTCTAAGTATTTATTTGGTTTTATACCCAAGGCAAGAAAATATTAAAAGTACTTACAATCATTATTAAATTCTAGTTGCTAAATAGCCATCATACATTAAGACGAAATTAAGTATTTAACAATAATTAAACAGTAGATAAAGACTCTGTTATTGTTTCATATGTCAAATAAGTGTATGCCGTACATTGCTGCTCAAAAAATTTGCAAAAATTACGGCATGGTAGTTAACGCTACATTAACAATTGCTATAAAAGTTACATTATAATACTTAAATCTACGTCTGGCTACAATATGCGGCTATATTTAATATACACGCTGTATAATGCCAGTAATCACCGTTAGCAAACAGAGGATGGCAACAACCACCCACCATGTGTAATGGTCTGGAGGTGACCAGGGCACATTTTTCATCTGTGGGATCTGCTCTTCTGCAATCCAGCCGTCTGTTATCATTCCATCTAGAGAATCACTGGTATCTGGGATGGTCAAGTTGTATTTAATATCGTATCCTGTTTTGATGGTGTCTTGTTTCAATTGATACAATTGGCCGGCTATATGAAAATAGTCTCCATCATTAGCCGTTAGGACATAAGGATGGTCTGAGGGTTCTGTATTCTTATGCACAACTAGCTCTCCAGCCTGAGACACAAGTATTTCTCCTTTATCTGCCGTGGTACTCACTAGCACTCCACCATCAAATTGAACCACCTCTGTTACGGCTTGTGATGAGACTTCCCATTGACACTGTTTTGACGGTCTTGCCTCTGACATTAGATGAGACAGACATATGTTAATGTCTAATTTGTCCTGCTTTGGGCACAAGGTCATAGTTAGTGTGTCTCGGCAAACCAGTGGTGCTACACTCCAACAGTTTGTTTTATCTTTGCATGCCATAGTGTTAGGAAGGACTAACTTTCTATACTCTGGCCCAATCTTGAGATGTGTGGTCCAGACTCTCATCATTGCTGCCGACCTGTCCACTATAACCTTAGGAAAAACCATGATCCCAGAAACAATTGGATTAGGCTCATAGTCTACTCGGTGTAGGGCTAATCTTCCTAATTCATACAGGAGACTAACATCTCGGGTGTATACTGAGTTAACCAGCATAGGATGTTTTAACAGTACATTAACTACATCTGTTGCAGGTAGCAAGTCCGGTGTTATTCTCCCAGATAGAGCACTGTCTACCACTCGAGAAAAATCATTAGGAGCCATGGCAAGCCATACAGAATATATCTCTCGGAAGTACCTTGTGGTCAAATCTTCACATGTCCTTTCACATATATACTTGTTTAGGATTCGAGCCTGTCGGTCCACGGCATGGTGAATTGCTTGCTGATTTTGAATCAGTGTGTTGATGCTTTTGGTTACTACAAGGGAGTGGTCTTTTATGGCCTGGACTTGCTCATCCAATGCTGAGATTGAATTATCTAGTGACCAAATGGAAGCCCTATTCCATGCTGCAATACCCCCAAGAACAAGAGACTCAATGAAGCGCTTTCTTCTAGGAACACTCTGTTGAGGTCTGAGTGTTCCCACTTTTTCTTTCAACAGTTCTATGATGATGTCCTGGCTGGGAAACTGGGAGACTGATAGATACGTAGGGTGAGACAAGTGAAACAACTGCTTACTGTTAGCGTACTGACGTGTATTCGTAGGTTAACATGGCTGGCGGTGTGCGTGAGCACACATATGCAACATTCCTCCCCTTAGCCTAGATACACGTTTGACTATAACTAAAATAATAGTAAGTAACTATGGCTAATCCTATATAACTAAAAGAACTGTTTATAGTTAACTTTGGGTCTATTGCGCTTAGGCTGAGGGGTGGTAGAAGAGGGGCTGCTGCTATGAGTCTCGCCAGCTGGCGCTCGCGCTGTGGCTGCGTCCGACTCCTCGGCGTCGGTGGCGGGACCAGGCAAGGCCTCCTGGAATTTTTCGTCGTCCGACTGGTCTTGGCTTTGTAGCATCACTGACTGCCGAGGTTCCTCCGCCGGCTCTGTGCTCAATGCTTCTCTTGCCGCAGGTTCCAATTCAGAAATGAGTGTGCTCTCTCCTCCCTCCCCCGTGGCAAGCTGCGGCTCCTCACCCGCCGTTATAGTACGGCTCAATAATGACTCGTCAGCTCGGATTTCATCATCCGTATCCCAACGATTATACTGAGCGCAATCGGACCCCTTATCCAACACCAATTGGTTTTTATGTTTTTTAAATGTTTTGGAGGTAGCCTTGTCTTTCACAATATAGACAACCTTCCCAATTTTTTTTACAATTGTGCCTCGGCACCACTTATATTTATGATTTGCTGTGAATGTCTTAAACAATACAAAGTCTCCTTGGGAGAAACATTGGGTGTTACACCCTCCTGAAGCTTTACTCTGCAAACACTGATTTTTTCGTACCGTGTCAGCGAGTGTCGGGGATGATGGTGATGGCGATTTAGGGTTAATCAGATATTATTTTTGCATTATAGTGTTCTTTTGGCGTCAAGTCCTTCACCAACTTTTTCTTAGCATGATAGCACTCTCTTTTTTTCTTCTTATATTCTTCGTATTTCTCTGGATCATTCTTCAACTTCTCTTTGTAACGTTTTTGTTTTTCTGCTCAAGTTAACGGCATTTTTACTGGAATAGATGATTAGTATAAGCATACAAGTATATATTGTTTTAAACTTCCAAGCCCCTCTTTCTTTAATATAGCGAATAACCCACATTTGTTGCGACCCGCGTATACCATATAAGAAATGATTCAAAACAGGCCTAAATTATAAGAAATGATTCAAAATAGGCCTAAGTTAACAATTAATAATTTGGTAACACCATGCATTATAGTTAGAACCAGGTCAAAGCACGAAAAACATATTTCACTTTTAGTACTTATATTAGAACTCCGTGTTAATTGTATTCAAAAGATCTATTTTCAATCACCACAAGAATATAAAAGAATTAAATTTTATACATCTTTATGCTCATGATCCATTTACAAAGTAAAATTAAAATCGTTTAATAACTTTTTGTGCATTCAGTTAGTAACTGCTTTATAAATAGGTAAGTGTCTCTTGACTTACCAAAAATGTCTCTTGGGTCACCGCAAAAGTCAGCCGATTTAACTATTCTGGATTAGAACAACGTATTTAGATACTAAATTCAGAGTTGTATTTAATTTACGTATAACTTTATTTACCAGTAAGCGATTTTTTTACACCAAGAAGGAATGAAACTTATAATATTAGTACAGGGACACGACATTTTGGTATGAAAGCGAAAATGTGTCTCCTAGAAAACCAATTTTTTTTGCATAAATTGTACAATTTATTATTCCATACTTTGTTCAATTGTAGTTCAATAATCTAATTCAAAGATTAACATATAATAATCAATATGTTATATTAATATTTTGAGAGAAAAAAATATTTAAGAGTGGTGACACACAAATACAACAAAAAGTTGATTGACCCAAATAATAAAACTAACGTATGAAAGAGAATTAGTATCTCAGCCGCCCTCCAATGACACGGATGGTCGATCAGATTACATACGTCTTTTTCGTATTGGCAAATAATATATATTGTAATGTTATTCTTGTGAACAGTTACATAATAGTCCACAAAATACATTTAATTATTTAAAAAGAGCAGAGGTTTCACCAGATGGCGTCAGAGGGAGCCACTGGAAACAAGACTGGTTGCCAAAAAATTAATAAACTAGAAAATCAACTCTCCTAGGAGGTTCTAAAAATACAAATACTCGGGCGCCAGGCCTCTAGTCAAAAACTGCCGGATCAGCAGAGTCTAAAGTAGAGCGCTGGAACTTTTAATCTCAAGTCCAGTGCTTAAGAAAGTATGACAGTAGAAAGGGTACTATGTTATGTTATAAAATCAAACAAAAAGATTATATAAGGAACTGATTGTATTGTCTCAATACCGGGCGCTAAACTTCCAGTACATGACCCTTCGGGTAGTTAAAACTAGGTCTTAAGTTAGGTATTAGGTTCTATGATCTAAGATCAAGCTTTTAAGTTTAAGATTCTAAGTTCAAGATTCTAAGGCACTCTAGACTGAAAAAAGGTGTCACCGACCTGTATAGTGGAATTACCACCTTGTAACACTAGGTAGCTTAAGGCTTTGTTCACTCCGGGCTCTCCAATGGTCTTCTACGAGCTCAGGGATCCAGCTCCGCTCTGGCTGAAGAGTGACCGAGGCTCACACGCCGTCCAAACAGATGTAGTCGATGAGTCGTCTCGCAGTCGAGTGTAGTATTAAATTAAATGAGGTTGCAAGATTTAGCAGAGCCTTGGAATAAATGAAATTAAAAGAGGTTGCAGGATATGGCAGAGCCTCTGAATGAGTGAGATTATAAAAGGTTGCAGGATTTAGCAGAGCCTTGGAATAAATGAATAATCTTCATCCTAAGCAAAGGAATGCAGCCCTTAACCCGGGGCGGGTGGAAAATTAACTAAAGGTTCATGCTTACAGATAAGTTTTAAGAACACTTTCACAAAGTACGAAAAGTACTAAAAAACAGCTCAAAGAAAAAGTTAAAAGGAAATCTAAGAAAGAAGAAAAGAAGAAGGCATCCTAGTATTTATTTTTAGGATCTGTAAACAAAACAGAAAAACGGTAGAAAAGTCGTCCTTCAGGAGCTTTTCAAAGTGTGGAGATTCGCTGAGTGTTGCTTGCAGGAACTTAACTTGGTGATGAGTGAAAATGCAGAGTAGGCTTAACTTTGTATTGAAGTAAAGTTACTACTGTTCCGAGAGAGGAGTCGGACTGGAATGACCACTGGGGGACGCAGCCTCCCTATATATACGCTTATGATAAGACAAAGAGTCGTCAAGGAACCCCACCACTTACATGCGTAATAGTGTTCAAGATCACATAGTTTCATGGCCCTGTCATCGTAAAGTATAGGTTTTATTACCATTACGTGATTTCCACAATAGTATGCTCTTGACACGGGATTAGTATAATGAGCCGTAGCTAATTATAATATCCGTATTGTGAAATACTAAGTTGTTGACAATGTTGCAATAAAGTGGGGTGCCTTAACTCGGTATCAAGAACATGTGAATGTTATTTGTGTATTTCAACCTAATCTTTTAAAGAGTTACAAAACTACTTACGCCTCTCAAATAGAAGACCGCGGCATCGCTAAATGCAGCGAATGCAGCTTTTCAAAACTGAAAAAACCAGGTAAAATGTTATTTTCCCTTACTCCTTACAGATCACCGTGGCTAGATAACTAGTGAACTGTGAAGATTTTTTTTCCTAGGAGATAACAAGTTATCTCCGAGGATTATTTATATTCTTCGCAGATATTTTTTTTTTTTACAGTTTTCTGTGAGGAAAATCCAATCCTTGTAGATAGCTGGTTACCTCCAAGGATTTTATATTCTTCGCAGATATCTATTTCTTTTTATAGTTTTTTTTGAGGAAAATGTATTCCTCGGAGATAACTCGGAGCAAATTCGTCTTTAAGAAATCTGTGCGTAATTTATTTGCTGGCAGATCCGAGTAGACTAAAGGTTACAGGTTTGAAAATTTCGCTTGTAAGTATGTGTGTAGTGTATATTTATGTATATATATTTATTTGTGTATGTAAGTATTTATTTTATTTATGTACCTATATGTATTTGTGTAAATATGTTGTATATAGAAATACCGTAATGTTATATTTTTTTTAGTTGTTATTTGCACTGCCCCACAATCTTTTCCGCTTTGCCTTAAGGTTTGACTGGTAGAGAATGCCATATGGCATTAAGTCCGCCTTTTGTACGATAAGTTTTCTTTTGTGCAATAAAGTTTAAATAAATAAATAATAATAACTAGCTATCTCCAAGGAATTTAAAGTCTTCGCAAATAACTGTCTTTTCTAACAGTTATCTGCGAGTAATTGTCACAAAGAAAAACAAAGATTAAAAAATGCTAACAACTTACTATTTTTAAAACGTTTAAAATAAAACCGAAATCTACAAATAAACGAATTTTATTTTAAACTTAAAAATACCAAAATTAAAATTGTCTTCCTTTAAACACGTCAAAAAATATTTTAATAAGCATATGGGCATATCATTTCTAAGCAATGCCCAACGGTGATGTGCGATTGCAGCAACTGTAGGATTGCTCTTGCAATACGTGCATGGCGCTCTATTACTTCTAACTTTTTTTTTGTTGCCGTGAAATATCACGAAACCCACGTCGATTCAGCCAGTAGTTATACATATACACATTAAATTCCCGTGCGAATTCGTTTTTTGGACTTTCATCCAAGATGTATGTCCATCCATCGTCAATATAATCTGTAGGTAAAAGGGCAAGGCCTGAACATAGGCTCACGTGGCGTCTGTTTATCTTCGATTTCATGCCGTCTAATGATTTTGCTTTTCTTCGTAGACTAGATGTGAAGTGGTAAAAGCATCCTTTTACTTCAATATTCGGAAACACTCTTTTAATAGCGTTTCTTGACGATATTTCGAAGTCCATCGTCATTTTTTCCGGATTCCAAAGTGGGATTTGTGATTTTATTATTTGAAATAATAAATTGTAACTGTTCTCCTTTTTCGTCGTCATAAGAGCATACGCAAGTGGTATTATATTCGGACACTCTGAATCATTGCTAATATCACCAAACAATACGTATAATTGTAGAAATGGCTTGCAACAGCTTTTAAAAGTTCCATCCGCATAAAAATGCTTTAGTGTTGCTATGTACTCTCTTGCCTCGTTAGACGCAAATACTAATATTCGATTGAAATCGTCATTAACGTCGGAGAAGTCCGCTAACAGGAATTGATCATGAATGACAGGTACGATTACATCGACGGGATTTTCGCACACACTTTTCGGTATTTTAAGTGCATTGTTTTTAGCGTTGTATAATCCTGTTTTTACTGATGTGAATTTTGGTATCTCCTCTACTAAATGAACCCCTTGATCATGTAATCGACAAATTGTGTCGAAGTATTGTTTAGGAATCGGTGTTAAATCCGTAGTTACCTTTGTACGCAATAAGTCCATTTCTTTTCTAATCACATTTGTATGTAAATTTGGTATGCAGTTTTCCTGGTGTTGATGCTTTTTAACGACAGCTTTTTCTCGGGATATGGTTATACTACCACAACTTTGCTTATTACGACAGGCCCAAAATTGGTGACCGTTTTGGTAATCCTTTCGCTTGTGGTACTGGTAACCGTCACTAAGTAAAACGTAGCCTCCTTTCCCAGAAGAAACGAATTCCACCGGTGACGGAGAACTTTCAGCCATATTATACAATTGTATTCACTTTAAACTCATGAAATTATGATTCCACAACACATTCGTGGTACGGAAAATACGGACTGAATAACACTTCACATTCAATTGTTTGCAATAGGTACCTACGTCATTTAGATTTCAAACTTCGAGTGACAATCGTGAAGAAAAACATAATGACACTTCAATCAAAGCATAATATACTTCATGGTTAAAAAAACTAAAAAATAAAAACTGGTTCATAACTCGTAGCAATATTTTATATAAGAGCAAAATCCTGTCATAAATCTAACCATGACCCTATTTTTGTCGCATGCCGTAATGCAGAAAGTATAACCTCTTATCATTTTAAGCATAAGATTAAAACTCTAAAATCATTTTTTAGGAAATGAAGTCTAAATTTGGTCGGATTTAGGGTCCATAGAATTATTTATTTCCGCCGTATTAGATTGAGATCTTAATGCCTCATATTCTATATATACTCTTCCACCTATAATAAACGGCATGCCACAAAAATGGAGTTTACAAAACACTATGCTAAGTAGGGCAATTTAAATTTTCTCACAGATAACTATTAGAAAAGACAGTTATTTGCGAAGATTTTAAATTCCTTGGAGATAGCTAGTTATCTCCGAGGAATACATTTTCCTCAAAAAAAACTATATAAAGAAATAGTTATCTGCGAAGATTTTAAATTCCTTGGAGATAGCTAGTTATCTCCGAGGAATACAATTTCCTCTCAGAAAACTTAAAAAAATAATAGTTATCTGCGAAGAATATATAATCCTCGGAGAATACTAGTTATCTCCTAGGAAAAAAAATCTTCACTGTCCACTAGTTATCTAGCCACGGTTATCTGTAAGGAGTAAGGGGTTATTTTCACGAATCGGCACAAGCAAAATGCCATTTCTAAGTCCAACGACACGACACGACAATTTCGGTAAAATACTTACAAATATGAACTCCTTCCAGCGCAGGAATATACCTCGCCTCCTTTTCCACCGGAACAACATGTTTCCGCAGCCGATTACAATGGATTTTCAATAATTTCGTCAAAAGATTCCTCCTGCACTTCAATTGCAGACAACAACGGGAACCGCAAGAAAAAACCCACAGACAACTAATCTACTCGCTTGCGTTTCGTTCTATTGAAAAAACGCTCGAATGACAGCCTAATCAAAGATCAAACGTAAAAATGTAAGGTTAATAAGTTGTCTTAAACAAACCAAAATGACAGATGTCATTTGTTCTAAGAAGAAGAAACGTCAAAATCTTTCAAATGAGGTTAAAGGTTGGAATGAAATTACAGATTATGATTAGAAAGGTTTGTGAAAATTGAATACTAACTGTTGTAGCGAGATAACACGTTACAATATATATGGCTCAAAGAACTTCTTAGAAACCAAATTCTATCAAGCCATTATTTACATAACTCTTACAGTTGAATACTTGAAAGCGAGTCATAAATAAATAATGTTTATTATATTAAACATTATTTGTACAGTCGACTACAAAGAGATCGATACGGACAAAGTTACCAAAATATGTATACACGACTGTATTGCCTTATTATTAAGGTCGTGTATACATATTTTTGTAACTTTGGCTGTATCGATCTCTGGCTCCTTGTTCATCTACCCGTAAGTGGCGTGCTGAAAGTGTCATATTTCTGCTCTAGAGCAGAAAAGTATTTAAAAAAATATGTATGGTTAATCGAAGTAATATTGGGCAACGGTCTTAACCTATACAGACATAGTAAGATTCATTTTTAATTTATTACATTTTTATAGACGAGAATATTTGATAATTGTTTTTGATATTTAATAGGTACAGTCGACTACAAAGAGATCGATACGGACAAAGTTACCAAAATATGTATACACGACTGTATTGCCTTATTATTAAGGTCTTAAAAACCTAACAATTGTATTAAATTCAAATTTAAAAAAACCAAGCCATACGTTAGTTGGTTTGCATGCCCCCCCAGCCCCCCTAGCACGCTAGGTTTTATGTCCGACATAAAGCATTTGTCCCTCTTGCACTCTCATATTTGCCAGAAAGGGACGAATGCTTTATGTCCTACATAAAACTTAAGGGGGTCAGGGCATTCGAAATCCTCATCATCGTCATCAAGGCCCACACATACCTCGTGAAACCAGGCACCACACAGTCTACATTGCCTCATGTCCAAAATCTTATCTTCTTTACAAGCGTGACTACCAAGTCCCACCTAATGACCGCTGCTTCTAATGACTACAAATTTCTTACCTCTACCTTTTGAGGTTTTTGGCCTTCCTTTTGTCCTGGTAGAAAATGTGCTTTCCTTTCTTGGTGCAAATAGATCTTTTGTTACTTGTTGCCCCCTATAATTTAATGCTTTCTTTCGTGGAGCAGCTGTGTTAATCTTAAGGATCTTTGGCGTCGGAATGATTGCTTGAAAAGGTGACTTGGCTGCTCTTGTATTGCTGGCTTGATTTACAGAGGGATCGACAGCAGGGGTTTCTTCATGAGAAGGCTGCATTGGGTTGCGGTTTTCATCATTGACATCGAAAGCTCCCGTACTTAGTTGGCTTGGGGTAGGAGTAATACTAATAGCACCCGTTCTTAATACATATTATCGGAGTCGTGAGTCAGACTCGGACCCTGTGACATTTAAACCAGTCATCTGTGTAACATTTGTGTTCTGTGCAATCTGGTTGACGCCATAACATTCTCACTGCTTGCTGGAGTAGATAGCTCTGTTAATGCAAATGGAGCAAACGCCTCTTCAGGTATAGCTTCGGGGTCAAATGGATAAATGGTATCTTTGAATCAATTTACGATATTATCATGTGTCATGCATTTTGGCCAGATTTCCGACAAGATCATGTTACGGACTGATAAGAAATAATCAGTTACACGGGTTTTTATTGCCCTCAAAGGGCCGCAACTCGTGGGGTATGCACGCAGCTAAAATTCTATTTTCCACGTAAAGCTTGATCACGCCAAAGCGTGGGCACATAAAATAACAAATTAAAAACGATGTAAGCTATAATCCAAGGAAATTTTTATTGCATTTATCTACAATATTATTGTGCCTTTTTGACAATTTATGTATATTTTTTTAAATTGTGCTTTGCATATGCCATATTGCGTACTTTGTGTTGAATCCGGCTCATTAAGGTTTGTATAGCACTATCAGGATATTTTTTGCAAGCCCAAGTCCATATTTTTTGCAACTCAGCTACCCATTTAACATGTCCGCCTTTCTTTTTTTAAATCCCTTTCGTGATGGACATTTAGTTACCACAGCAACAGCATTCTGCTCATACCATTTAGTCACTGCTTTAGAATAGTGACAGCTCGCAATATCAGGCAAAACAATGGCTGTGAATTGTGACTGCGTAAAAAGAGTAAGACGCTTTTGCAGATATCACCGTTTACAGTGCCTGTTGTGATGAATGCCCAAGCAAGTGTGTCAAACGAATCTTTACAGAGATATCGTTTTGTATCAGATTATGAAAGTGAGATTTTGTTTATTTTTTGGGTAAAAATTACATGCTTAATGGAAAGAAATCGGTACATTTCCGACAAATATTTTTTTTTCTCATTTAGTCAATTTATATAATCCTGCATCTGAATCTTTTTAGTTACACACTTATTAACACTGTGGGAAGTTTGTGTCCTTGGTGGTATGTGCGACAGCGAAACGACGGGAGTACTTTAAATGATTTATTTATTTACACTTTCGCAACCAAGAACCCGCCTAAACTTGAAACTGGAATTCAAGACCAAAAAAACTACGATAGATACGGCACTGTCAAATCTGTCAGTCACTTTTGTCATTGTCAAATAAAGTTTTCAGGTTTCGCCAACCTTTTTGTTATATGCGTCTTTGTTTTGGCTGGCACAATTAATTCATTAGGATTTTCTCAAACGAAGGAACTTAATTACAAACTTTATTTTCAACTCAACTAACTTTGACAAATTTTTATTGTAAAGAACTTAAACAAGTTGAATTACCAATGAACACACACGACAGTGTGCCATATTATTAAGCCAGTATGGAAAAGTTAAATAAAACCATTTTTTAATAAATTGATTTTATTTATCTTCATCTTCACCATCACTAATGTCAGAATCACTAACTTCGGAATCTGAGTCGGTCACTTGTATAATAAAGTTTTCCACCACTCCAGTAATTAATCCGTCCAGCTTGCACATCTCGTTCTCTACTTTCATGACATGACTTACACATGTCTGCCACTTCAGCGGTGTCACCTCCCAGAGGCGTTCATGAAATAGGTCTTTGACCTCGGCCATTTGAAATGTTTTATTATTCCTGGCTACATGCCCTTTTACATGAGCCCATACCAACTGAATTCGCAGTGGTAAGGGGGCAATCTTAATATTTTGACATTATGTGCCGCTGCCACCTCATCCACTGCGTATTTATTGTGAGCAGGCTTCTCCTTTGCGACAATTGTCATCAATTTCTCTTTGGTCAAATTTTCTGGAAATGTGACATTCTTTTCCAAGCCAATCAATAATTTGGGCTTTTCTCTTACTGGTAGGCCCTAATTCCATTTTTCTGGAGTGATAAGTGCACATTATGTGGACCAAAGAACTCGCCTAGTGGGCGCTTATATATTTCTTGGGTTTCTGGGGTACATTCAAGTTTAAGGTCCGGTTGCGAAAGTGTTAAGTCGAGTGATCGGTGTTCGCGACGGGCTGCCTGTGGGACGGGCGTATTAATTAGTAGTGCAAAATGCCTACTAAGCAGTCTGCGTCCCCATAAACACCTTTGACCTTAGCCACTATTCTATCCTCAACATTTAAGGCGTACATTTTAGATCTTGAACCTACAAATTCTTTAAAAAAAACCTTTATTTTCATCTTTAAAGTATATCTTTTTTTTTTTTATTTACACATGGAAAACCATAAATATTATTGGACGCATAGTCGGATGCGTCGAAATGTTTTTTTATGCCTTGTTTTATATCATCGTAGAAATCCTCCGTAAAAATTTGGTATATGAAAGAATCCGTGTCGCTGCATAGTAAATTAACGTTTTTTTTTTAATTTTGGTTGCATGTAACCCATAATGGAAATCGTACATTAAAGTTTTGGGCAAGTCTATACAGATGCCCAAGTAGATGGGTTTGTTGCAAACTAATTTAGTTTTTAGGGTTCCGTACCTCAAAAGGAAAAAAACGGAACCCTTATAGGATCACTTTGTTGTCCGTCTGTCTGTCTGTCTGTCAAGACCATTTTTCTCAGGAACGCGTGGAGGTATCAAGCTGAAATTTATATCAAATACTCAGGTCTATTGTCCCTTGGAGCTGTGAAAAAATCAAACTTAAAAGCCAACGCAATACAGTCGTTTATGCTGAAAATTTTAGAGTTTTTCGACACTCGCAAAACCTACGGGGTACTTCCGGTGAACTCAGAAACTTGAAATTTGGCACGAAGCAACGTCATATACATAACACAGACAAAGGAAAAATTACGAAAAGTAGACATTTTTAGTAAAATCATACAAAAAAATATTTTTTTAAATTTTAAACTTAATACCTTTTTCGTCTTAAACGTGTGGAGGTATTCAATTGAAATTCATGTCAAATACTCAGTCAGGGCTATAGGACCTTTCAGATGTAGCAAAACCAAACTTTTATGTCAACGCAATCAAAAGAAATAGCAATTTAAGTCGCATATTTTGAAACTGAGTACTCGCTAGAAACTCAAAACCTAAAGGGTACTTCCCGTTAACACAGAAACTACTATATATAAAATAAATGATGTGGTAATATATATTTTTTTTTAGGATTACTAAATTGATAAAGTGACCCTGTTTAAATTTATGCTTCCCCAGCTTTCCACATTGTAATGTTACGGATTCCATTTTCATTTAGTAATAAACATATTACAACTTTTGCTTCTTATAGGTTTGTACGGAACCCTCGGTGCGCGAGTCCGACTCGCACTTGGCCGGTTTTTTTTAACCCCTTACCGCATGAATTATTAAAGGTTTGAATAAAAAAAAAAATTTCTGCAAAATATAACTTTATTGGATATATATAACACTTTGACATAGTTTTTGATTTTTTTAATTCATTAATAAAGAAACTACAAGGCAACGCCATATATGGCTTCATATGCGTTATAGTATATAGGTCCCATAGTGGTGATGCCGAAACTGACCGACTCATTGAGCAGATCCAAACGGCTGCAGACTCTGTGCAGCAGCAGATCCCATCCGTTGAGATTATTGTACTTGGTGATTTTAATGCCCACAACGCCGAATGGCTCGGCTCTAACAAGACTGATCATGCGGGTAGATCTGTTTTTGACTTTGCTCTGGCATATGGCTTGACACAATTGGTTACTGCGCCTACGCGAATCCCAGATGTGGAAGGCCAGGAACCTTCCCTGTTGGACCTTCTGCTGACCTCTCATCCGGTTGACTACCATGTATCCGTTGAAGCCCCACTCGGTTCTTCGGATCATTGCTTGATCCGGAGTACGGTGCCACTCGCGTGCCCGCCGCGTCGGCGAGTTGCTTGTGGCCGCCGTGTGTGGCACTATAGGTCAGCAGATTGGGACGAGATGCGGTCCTTCTTTGCATCTTACCCTTGGGGGCAGGTTTGCTTCACGCCGGATGATCCCTACGTCGTTGCTGATTCTGTTGCTGACGTGGTACTGCAGGGAATGGAGCTTTTCATTCCTTCCTCTGTGGTCCCTGTTGGTGGCAAATCCCAACCCTGGTTTGGTCGCTTCTGTAAAATGGCCTCTCGCCGAAAGCATGAATGTTACCAAGCCTGGGTAGACGCAGCGGCAGTACGGGATGAAAAGACTAGCGTATTAAAAAAGGAGTTTAACTTTGCCTCCAGGTCCTTCAAAAGAGATATTGCCAGAGCAAAGTCGCTGCATATTGGTAGAATTGGTGAGAAATTAGAGCGCCTCCCGTCGGGAACTCGTGCGTTCTGGTCTCTTGCCAAAGCTATCCAGGGGAATTTCTGCACGCCATCTTTTCCGCCTCTGCACATGGATAACGATTCATTGGCCCACGACGCAAAAGACAAAGCCGATCTTCTGGGTAAACTCTTTGCGTCCAACTCGACTTTGGATGACGGGGGAAACGCGCCGCCGACCATTCCACGGTGCGAGAGCTGTATGCCGGATATCCGGTTCAACCAAAGCTCGGTGCGTAAAGCTCTTCTTTCCCTCGACACTCATAAGTCGAGTGGGCCTGATGGAATCCCTGCAATTGTGCTGAAGAGGTGTGCTCCCGAGTTGGCTCCGGTCTTAACGCGTCTCTTTCGGCTCTCTTATTCTTCTGGCGTAGTCCCGACCTCGTGGAAGTCAGCTTTGGTGCATCCGATCCCTAAAAAAGGCGACCGCTCAAACCCGTCCAACTACAGGCCAATAGCTGTTACCTCCCTTCTCTCGAAGATAATGGAGTCCATTATCAACTGCCAGCTCCTTCGGTACCTAGAGGACCACCAGTTGCTTAGCGATCGACAATACGGTTTCCGTAGAGGCCGCTCGGCTGGTGATCTTCTAGTCTACCTGTCACATCGTTGGGCACAGGCGATCGAGACTAAGGGTGAAGCATTGGCTGTTAGTTTGGATATAGCGAAGGCCTTTGATCGGGTTTGGCACAAAGCACTTCTTTCGAAGCTACCATCCTATGGGCTTCCCGAGAGATTATGTGTATGGGTCAGTAGCTTTCTAGCAGACAGAAGCATTAAGGTCGTAGTTGACGGGGAATGCTCCGATTCCATGTCTGTGAATGCTGGTGTCCCCCAAGGTTGTGTGCTGTCGCCCACGCTATTCCTTATGCATATCAATGAAATGCTGCAAATCAGCGGAATTCATTGTTATGCTGATGATAGTACAGGTGATGCCTCTTACACCGGCCGTACCAATATCTCTCGGGAAATCGTCATCGAGAACCGGAACAAACTTGTGTCTGAAATTGAGACTTCCCTAAGTGCAATCTCTGAATGGGGTCGACTTAACTTAGTCCGTTTTAACCCTACCAAGACACAGGTTTGCGCGTTTACCGCAAAAAAGTTAAAGTTCGACGTGTCACCTTGTTTTGAGAGCACTCCCCTGACTGCCGCAGCCAGTATCGGAATCCTTGGCGTCGACATTTCGAGTGAAGTCCAGTTCCGCGGCCATTTAGAGGGTAAGGCCAAATTAGCCTCAAAAAAGCTCGGTGTGCTCAATAGATCGAGACAGTATTTCACACCGGCCCACCGCCTGCAGCTTTATAAGTCGCAGGTCCGCCCACACATGGAATACTGTTCTCATCTATGGGCAGGGGCACCCCAATACCAGCTTCTCCCTCTGGATCGCATCCAACGACGAGCAACTCGAATTGTCGACAGCGAGCATATTTCGGATCGGCTTGACCCCTTGGCGCTGCGTAGAGATGTGGCCTCTCTCTGCATTTTCTATCGCATGTATAACGGGGAGTGCTCCGAGGAATTGTTCGGATTAATCCCTGCCGCTTCTTTTCGCCATCGTCCAACGCGACAACATTACCATCCTCACCACTTAGATGGTTGGCAGTCCTCAACTGTGCGCTTCTCCAGAAACTTCCTGCCTCGCACAGCTAAACTGTGGAATGGATTGTCGCCTGCGGTATTTCCGGACCGATACGACCTTCAAACCTTCAAGAAAAGAGCGTACTCCCATCTTAAAGGCCGGCAACGCACTCACAACACCTCTGGTGTTGCAAGTGTCCATGGGCGGCGGTAATCGCTTACCATCAGGTGATCCGTCTGCTCGTTTGCCTCCTATATCATAAAAAAAAAAAAAAAATAAAAAAAAAAAATAGTGAATTCACTGGTTAATCATATTTGGCGTCGTATGCAGCGAGGTTTAATCGTATCGTGTTAACTATATTTTGTGAAAATCGGTAAAACAGTTACGTTTATCGTTAAAACATAAATATACCAAGCATTTCTCGCACTTTGTGAAAGAACGGTATTTCCCACAATATTTACACAACAGGCGGGTGTTTTTCGTCCAAATAGGAAAATGGTCAATATTATCGCATCTAACAGCATTGAGGGGTAGATCTTGAGATCTCATTGGAGTCTTGCGAAACTTTTTGGTCGAAACAGGAGACGCGGGTAGGCTGGAGGGAGTTCCTGGACGACTTGATCTCGGTGTTCCGTTAATGCCAGCTGGTCTGCCTCTTTTTCTGGCACTAGGTTGACCTACTTTCAGAAAATGCTCTGCAACAGCAAGTTTAAAATCAAACAATGCCATATAATGATCTTCATTGATTCGACGCCATAACAACCATGCATTAACAATACACATATCGACCATATGAAAAAAAATCCGTTTGTACCATTGACGAGATCGTAGATGAATTCGGTAATATCCAAGCATTGAATCTAATAGGTCGACACCTCCCATGTGTTGGTTGTAAACATCAACTGCTTGAGGAGAAGTTATGTCTTGGTATTCCTTTTTCTTTCGAACATAACGTTCTTTTTTTGTTCTCGGTTCGCTTCCCACATACGCCGATAGCATATTCACTGTCTTATTGTCAAACCATGAAACTAAGCTTAACTTCACATCATCCACGATTGCCGTCTTTTCCTCCATGCTTCCACGTCCTCGTTTTTTCATCTCTTTTTCAGGAGGCATATTTGAGTTTGGCACACGGTTAAGCCGTACAGTACCCAAAGGCAACAATCCATTTTTAAATAGATATACTTGAAGTTTTGGACTGTTAAACCAATTGTCAAAACATACCTTATAATTGAGATGTCGAGGAACCGTTGAGGTAAGTCGAGTAACCACATTTGAACTGACGCCAAGGTCAGGTGCATCAGCAGGGTATGAATTACTTTGGACACCAGCAAAGATATCAAAGTCATAGCTGAAACCTGATACTCCGCTTAAAACTTGGTTCTTGTATCCCCACTTATGTGGTTTTGCTGGATTGTATTGCTTTAACTCATGACGACACTTTGTAGGGATAATTTGCTCATCTACTGCTAAAAACTCTTCCTTAGGGACCAATAACAAACGTTGGCGAATGTGTTCAAGAACAGGCCTGATTTTAAAAAGCTTATCATGACCATCTGCTCCTAGACGAATGTAGTCGCAGTTATTGTTAAAGTGTAAGAACCTTTTGATAGCTTCGAATCTGTTACATGTCATGGCCTCGTAAACCTGGGCTTGGCCAACATATTTTGCCCAGTACATTCTGGTTGCAGGTAACTTTACACACGACATAAATATGATTATGCCTATGAACTTTTTAATTTCAGTATTTGTTATGTTCGCTGGCTTGTTAATATCATCTTGAAGAGCTTTTAGATTCGATTGGTTAACAATTAAGTCAATTAGATCATCTGTAAGCAAAAACTAGAACATTTCGGCTGGTGTTTCCAATTCTGTTATTATTGCCGGTAACTCAGTGCTACCTTTAAATTCAAACTTTTTTTTGTCATACGGTTCCATTTTTTCATTTTTCCAGACAATTTGTTCTTTTTTGGACTTGCCTTGCTTAACTTTAGATGCAGATGAGGTCTGAAAGTTTTTTAAAGGGATATCATCTTCATCCGAAAAATCTGAATCTGTATCCGGTATAATAACGTGTCTTTTTTTATCGTTCGCATAGATATCGGTTCATAATCATTATCCGATTCAGAGGCAATGTCATCGTCGCTTACGTCACCATCGCCAGGTATAATATTTACATATTTAGATGTTCTATAAAACCGCCAAGGATCCATATCTGAAAACATAAATTACACCTTAATGCATAGGAAGCCAAATATGACAGGACACTTTGCATGACTCGAATGCATACGAAGCCAAATTTGGCCTTTACAAGAACAAGGTCAAAACTATTACAAAAACAACGTTAATCGCAAAATCCATATATCACCTGTATTAATGGATGTTTAAACTATGTATTTATATTTTTTTGGTGTTATTACTACAAATACAAATAAATTTATTGAATAACTTTTTGTACAAATGTTACAACTATAGACTAAAATTACAATTAGATATGTATAAAAAGGAGCCTGAGCTAGGGATACCCTGTGGTTCAGGCAAAAAAGGTAAAGATATGTCTATTATAATATTCATCTAAATATAAAAATACATTATTACTTGGTAACTAGTATACAAGTACAATTTTTATTTAAGTAAACCATGTAAATTAACTGACTAATAAAAACAGTAGGTAAAGATACAATTATGTAACATCAAGTTAATACAGTCAATAACTTCTCTGTATCATCATACGACATTTTTAATAGGGCATCTCGAAGCCTTTTCTTACAATTTGCGAAGCTTAGCGGATATAGCTCTAGTTTAGCATTCAGTCTGTTATAAATAAATGGGCCCAAGAAAACAAAAAATCTTGAGGAAAAGGCGTGTTTTTTCTTACCATATGGGGGGCAAACAATATCTTTACGTCTTTTGTTAGTATAATCTGTGCTGTAAGGAATTGCGGCGTGCTGTTTTAAAACTATACTCATTATGAATAACTGCCGTACCGTAAGAACTTCACATACTTTATAAAGGTGGTCAGTGGGGTAGAGGTATGGTAGGAAATAAGAGACTTTCAGAATCGCTCTTTGTGCTCTTTCTAGTTTGATAAGTGTTGTTTTCGCCAAACCACCCCTTACTAATTAAATAAAATACCCCTTATTACTAACCTTTGTATCGTTGTTATTCAGCTGGAAAGTTTATCTATTTACTCCGCACTGCACTGAACGAGCATCTGTCACTTACCCACAACATTATTGCAATAAATTGATTACCCACCGAAATAAAAAAAACACGTTCCGATTCACGAAAACTAGCTTTTTAAAAATAGTATTGTAGTTTCAATATTTAATTAAATTTAATATCTTTAAAAAAATATCAAACTTTGGTAAACAAATATGGCTTGGTATGCGGTAACGGGTTAATTGGACCGCTGCCAAGCTTTGTGAAAATATCGACATACTTTGGAATTCAGGACGAGCTATTATGACTTTAAATGGCTTTAATGTGGCCATGAGCGAAAGCGAAGCGTTAATAACTTAACATGAACCCTTTTTTTCAATATTTTTCATAGTTTTTCCAAAAACTGCATTATTGATCAATTTATAAGTCTTAAAAATCGGTTTTTGAGATATATTTTTTAAGCCAGTTGGTGTTTGTTGTAACTTTAAGACTCTATGGATTTTTTTTTAAATTTAATATTTTTTTTTAAACATTTATTAGATTTCTATGGTGTATAAATGTATTATATTTTATTTTTCAAATTTGGAATCAATTTTTTTGCCCTCTTTCATCAGTTATGTGCTCAGGACAAAATGGTAGATTTGAATGGGTATTATGAAGTGAATCGGGGTACTCTAGGTCTACTTCTAAAATATATCCATTATTAGCATAATTTGAAATGTTGAAATCTGTAGCAGGGTCAACCCATTCAAATACACCAACGGGAAGATGCTGCGACATCGCCCAACCGTACAAATTATTTGCCTCAAGGTAAATTATATATGATGACGATTCATTGGGATCAAACCCTGACATGTAGTAATTATTTGATTTTGCATATCGATTGCTGCATTGTGATATACCACCTCCAATGCCTTTCTTATAAACGCAACTTTATAGAAACCTGTTAATAGTTCAAGTTGAACCCCAATCATTTTTAACAGCATCCCGACTGAGACCAGGAGCCGTAAAATAATGAGCTGGAGCCAGGTTATATGTTTCACCGCACACAGAGCGAATGTTTTCGAAAATATCCGTTTATAGAAGTACATCTGTTTTTAAATATAAGTCAGAATAATCCAACATTGTTTTACAATTGAAATGGGTCCAAACGTTTTGAGCATGTTGATAGTCCACATTTGTTATACAGGTATCGGTTAGGCAACTGTAAAAATCACTTATTATATATGTATAGGCAGCGATATTGCTTCAAGAGATTTGGTAGATTTCATGAGCTCATAAGGAAATATTCCTTTTTGTTTCAGAAGTTTAAAACCCTCGTATGGTATTGCTTTCTTAATTCATGAAATTGATGTTCTGAAGGCTTCTGGCTAAACTATCTAAGCTACTCGACATCAACCTAAAGGAATCAACAAATCTCGTATCAAATTTCAGTTGTTCGCTAAACGATTTATACTTTTCTTTATTTTGAGAGATAATATCGATAAGTCCTTCACGGAAATTCAGATCTTGTACAATAAAATGCGCGTCGTGATTAAGATTGTGGAAAAATACTGGTACGTATGAAGGAGGTGTGAATTTATGATCACGTGATTTATGTGCCACTCCTTGGAATTTTCCTGTGGTCCAATCATAGCTGCAGACGCTTTGTGGTTTTAACTCAATATCACATAATATAAAACATTTATTATTGGCTTCAATTCTATGTAAATCTCTCTGATTTAATGGGATTGGTTTTTTCCGAAGTACATGAATTTATTTAGTTGTGCTAAATCATTATAAAGAGTATCCATAAATACTTTTGCACAATCTGATCCCGTATAGGTATGAATAATAGCGTGAAAGACTATCATCAAATGAACACTTGATAAAGTAACCAAAACTGTAAGTACATTTCATGTTGCTGAGGTTTGAGGCGTCTGGTTCGCAAGATGATATTGGATTTAAAAATGCTTCGAAATCTGTATATGCTACAAATGGTAGCTTTAGTTTTCGCTGATATTTATCAAAAATAATCTTATAACATGAAATTTCATCACCAAGCCAATCTATGTTTGTCTTATCGCGGTTAGCAAGTTCAACTACAATGTGACCGCCATAATTTATTTGATAATTTATTAAATGTTCATTTAAATAGAATCCCAGTAAACAACAATCGCAAATATGAAAGCTAATTGAAGCTAATGAATAGTTGGTTGTTGATATTTGTCGACTTACTAACCGAACTAATAATGTTCATACGTTTCATTTTCTAAACAAAACAAAAAAGTTATTTCGAAATAAGAACAATAATCTTAACTTTTTTCTACCATTTTACACAACACAATTATGAACTACGTAAACGCAGCATAGAAACTTTTCCGCACTAACCTTGTGGTTACTTTTGTAAAGTATGCATCATGAGTTTCTTAATACTGCCAACACAGCCTTTTATTCATGTAAATTTGTTTTTGTGTTAAATTGCAGGTGTACTTATAATTAAAACAATTAGTCGTATGCATATTAAAAAGTATACTTTAAATAAGAATATATTTGAAATAAAATAGCGTTCAAGATGATAAATTAACTTTTTAAATTCATATGATACGACCTCATTGCCCTCACATCCTTAGTTTTTGTACAGGTCGGTGACGCATGATACGACGTAATAGGAATTGCATACTTACTTTCTGGACAAATATTGATTCCAAATTTAAAATCTCGCGTTTTACTGAACACTTCTAATAAGTCTTCGGTATGTTCCACTTACTGTAGTCTTTTTAGCGATGTTATGGCCACATTACATAGCATTTTTGAGAAAAGTAAATTTATGTGTGTTGGTTTACGAGATTTAGTAAAGAGTGGACCGTTTACTTCATGTGTCTTAAGGTGGCGACTGACTAGTAACATTTGCTTGTAATGTATCGTTCACGGCGATCGTGTTACATTACAGTTACATTACAGCTACGCGGCGAACGCTCGCCTTGAGCGCTCTGTTCGTTTATGCTCCATTCTGTTTCAAAATGTCGGATATGGAGGTCGCGTGTGTTTCACTTATTTTACTAAGTTATTGCTATCTAAAAAACAAGAAGAAAAAAACGGAACGATATTGGATATCTAAAGAAGGAACTATGATACGAATATAATGAATATTCTTCGAAACCAAGAGTTTACTGGACAATACAGAAACTTTATTAGAATGTCGTCTACCGATTTCGACCGACTCATTAATTTAATTGGACCGTTAGTGGGCAAGCAAGATACAAGTTTGAGAAAAGCTATATCTGTTACAGATAGGCTAGCAGTTACACTACGTTTTTACGCTTCTGGAGATATCTATCAATATCTTTTTAAATTTCTAGACAGAGAATAGGCTTCATAGTAAAGGAAGTCAGTGAAGCAATAGTGAAAGTATTGAAGAATTGTATAAAGGTAAGCAAACCAACATGTGCTTTAGTTATTTTTTATTTAAAAATGTAATTTGAAAATAGGAAACCAGGACTTACACATTCTATATATCTAATCAATCAAGTCGCCAAATTCTCGCAAGAACCTGGCAGTTTCTTCACTGTTCTCCGGTATTTGAGGTGAAGGTGAGGAATAATTGCGTTGGGATGAAGTGAGGGTGTGAGTATCTGGGCGTTGTAATCCAGCACTATCTTGACTGCACTCCGACATTTGAGGTGAAGGTGACGAATAATTGCGGGATGAAGTGTGGGTGTGAGTATCTGGGCGTTGCAATCCAGCACTATCTTGACTGCACTCCGATATTTGAGGTGAAGGTGTGGAATAATTGTATTGCTGCGAAGTTGTTGTTCTTGTAGAATGAGTTTGAATTGGGCCAGGTGTAGAAAAATAGCCTTGACGAGTCGAATAACCATAACCATAGTTGGGTTCATATTGTCCCCGATCAGCATTGAATAAAATATTTGAAATATGATGTTGTACGTAGTTTCTGGTCTGGTTAGAGTACGATCTCAATTTGTTTGCAATGAAAGCTCCGTAGTTGTCACACTCGTCCAAACTTTCCGAACTTTTCTCGCTTAACGTCTTTTTTAAAATGTCATATGTAGAAGCCATTATTTCTTCGGGATCCATGACGGTTTTTTTCTTTTTTCTAGCCACAAGAATCGGTCGCTCGGTATGTGACCCTTTGTCCAAAACTGTATCCACGGTCGCACCACGTTGCTCGCTTTCTTCATCGGGGTGTAACTAAAAAATACATAAAAAATATAATTATTGTTTGTTGCAGATGCCAACAACACCTGAGGAATGGCAAGGTTTAGTACAACAATATGACACATTATGGAATTTCCCTCATTGCCTGGGCTCTGTGGATGGCAAACATGTAATAATACAATCACCGATGAATAGTGGAAGTGATTTTTATAATTATAAAAATTTCTTTAGCGTCGTATTATTTGCTGTAGTTGACGCTAAATACAACTTTTTATATGTAAATGCGGGGTGTCAAGGAAGAATATCGGACGGCGGTGTATTTAACAAATCTGAACTTTGTCAAAGAATAAAAAATAAATCGTTAAATATTCCTGAACCCAACCCATTACCTTTGCGAACTCTAGACATCCCATACTATTTCATTAGTGACGAAGCTTTTGCCCTTTCAGAAAATGTAATGAAAGTTTACTCGGGATTCCATGCAAAAGGGTCTATAGAGAGAACATTTAATTACAGACTTAGCAGAGCGAGAAGAGTAGTGGAAAACGTATTTGGTATAGTTTCAGCAGTTTTTCGAGTGTTAAGAAAGCCTATGTTATTAGAACCAAACCACGCCTCTTCAGTAGTAATGGCAATAACGCATCTTCATAACTATCTCAGAAAAAGTGATGAATCCAGTGACATTTACACACCTTCAGGGACATTTGATCATGAAATAGAAGGAGTTGTTAGACCAGGAAGTTGGAGAAACGACAGCGAACTCACAAGCCTTTTCCCTTTGGAGAGGCCACCGCGTAGAACAGGTGCAACAGCGAAACAAATACGCCAGGAAATTGCAGAATACTGTTCACGGGAGGGAGCTTTGAACTGACAAGAAAGATATACTTAGAAAAACTTACCGTATCATTTGTATTTCGTGGTTTATTTCGGTCCAACACAAATAGTAATGGTTTAAATGCAAACCATGTACTAGTATAGACTTCGTCGGCACCTGAAAAATAATTAATATCATTAGGACACTGTATAAATAAATACTATAAACAAGCGATCTGAGGCCTTGTTTATTTTATTACCTACCGCCCGTAGTTCGATTTTAAGTGCGTGGGATCCCGATCCCACAGTATTTCTCTATCTCTGTATTTGTCAATAAATAATAGAACTTTCTCTCTATCCCATTCCATATTTATTACAGCTTTTAAAATCCTGTTCCAAAAGCACAATCACGGGAGAAGTGCACTCGCGGCGACTTGCGAACCTGTACTGACTTGTAATGTAACACTCAAAGGGATTCGCGCAAAAACCGACAGCCGAGTGGAGCACGCGGTGCTCGCGTCGAGCGGCTCGGCTCGCTGCACTGACTGTTGTAATGCTCGGGTTGTATCCAGGGCTTGAAATACCGGTATTTTCCGGAACCGGTATCTTGACCTTCAACCCGGAACCGGTATTCGACTTGATACCGGTACCGAGGTACCGGTACCAATCAAAAGTACCGGTATTGCTAAAACCGGTATCCTACATGATACCGATACCTTGAGTACCGGTAAATTAATGAAATTTACCGGTTTTAAACAGTTAATATAAGTTAGTCGTAAGTCGAAAGTGCGAGTGGAGTGAATGAGAGAGAAAGAGAACACAATAAGTTATCTACTCACATCGCGTTCGCGAGTTGCGTTGCGGTTTTGCGCGCAAGCAAGCGTTGGATGGATGAATTATATTCTTCTCTTAGACGCTTCTGGATGCAGACGTATTCTTGTCGGGAGTCGGTAATTGGGACGATCTGATTTGTGGTAAGTCGTAACTGGTGTAAGGTTTAAGAATTAGCAGTGAAGCCAGTGTGTGATAGTGATAGCTTTCCGCTATTGACTGACTTGACGGTAAGTGTCATTATAATAACAATATTTACGTAAGTTCGGTGACAATAAGATTATGACACCATCGAGCTGATCTGGTCATAGAGTCGGAAGGTGACCACAACACGCTCTCTGTAACTAACCTAGGTAACCATTGAGTTTGGACTTATTACTTAGATTTGTGATGTGATGAGTAAGTTAAAATTGATATCAAAACACAGTCGACAGTAAAATTTAATTTTTGATATTTTTACAGTCTACAATTATGTACAGCGACGACGTGGCTATGGACGGGAGTGGGACATAATGATTGGTTATTTTGAACCGATTTAAAAAAAAAAAACGATTTTTTATATTTTATTCTATGACTATACATAGACTATACTCGATTAATCGAAGACAGTTGAACTGATGTTGGTAATTGCGTTTTACGTATCTATGTATGTTTGTACTTTGTATGAATGTTTACGTCACACCTGGTCATAAACTAGAAATTACCGCCCACTTTGCGTGCGGAAAATCCCACTTCCTAGGTTAGAGACGTAAAATGTTGTACTCACCACGGGCAGTAATAATGAAAACCTCAGGTCGCATATTTCTCGCCCTTGTCTTCGGCTCGGGCGTCAAATACCTGCTATCTGAGACATTATTGGTTTTACCGCCCTAGGTAAGTAATGTACTATTGTATGTATGTATTTAGTGTAAGGAGGTACTTAGGCTTACCTACATGCGGTTTTTGTAAGTAATTATTTATTCTGTAGCATATTAATATTTTCAGAAAATTAAACGATGGATACCGAGGACCTTTTCGAAGAGGAACACGATCAAAGACGGAGTGAAGATAATGTGGAACACGGCCAAAGGTTGAGTGAAGATGATGAGGAACACGGTCAAAGGTTGAGTGAAGATGATGGGGAACACGGTCAAAGGCTGAGTGAAGATGATGAGGAACACGGTCAAAGGTTGAGTGAAGATGATGAGGAACACGGTCAAAGGCTGAGTGAAGATGATGAGGAACACGGTCAAAGGTTGAGTGAAGATGATGAGGAACACGGTCAAAGGCTGAGTGAAGATGATGAGGAACACGGTCAAAGGCTGAGTGAAGATGATGAGGAACACGGTCAAAGGTTGAGTGAAGATGATGAGGAACACGGTCAAAGGCTGAGTGAAGATGATGAGGAACACGGTCAAAGATGGTGTAAAGATAATGATTTTGACTACAAAGACACATCAAATAAAGAACCAAAAAAAAACAAATCTGAACCAAAGAACGATATGACAGAATCTGCCACACAAACACCACAAACCCTTGAGGTAAATGAGACCGAGACGAAATTGGCAAATGAAGCTTTTGGCAAATTCGTTGCACATGAACTTGCAAACGTTGTACCCTTTAAAAGACGATACGTCATGTACAAAATATTACAGCTTTTGGAAGAACATTCTTAAATATGTAAATTTTTGTTTTGTTTTTAAATAAAAGCAAGTATTCAATGATATTTTTCATTTATTAAGAGAAACCACAAATAAACAGCATAACGTTTTAACACTTTTAACTACTTAATTCCCAACTTTGGCTAATCAATACAAACAGCCGACTATTTTATGTAGTCTTTAAAATGAAAATTTGTAAAGACTCCATAAAATAATCGGTTGTCCAGTTTCGTACAATAATCAGTATTCAGTATTAACAATCTTAATAATATAATTACTTATTTAGTATAAATCACCATTGTGCTTATATTAATCTGATTAATGATTTTTGTCATTGCCAAGCAATAACTATTAATTAAATCACTATAATTATGACTTGGTTGCATCAAAAGTTTACATTGTACTAAATATGTACCTAAATAGTGAAAAAACAACAGTCTTAATGTTTAAATACCCCTAATTTTATCTCCTCTAAACTCACTTGCTTTATTATTATTTATGCTAATATTTTTTATCATCTATTAAGCAAAAGCACTAGTTCGGCCAGTCTCGTACAATCAGTCTTTAGTATCAATCAACAAATTTTAATAATATATATTATTTACTTATTTACTTTAAATCACCATTGCGCTTATTTTAATCTGATTAATAAATTCTCTTATTGATAAGCAATACCTATTATCTTAACACACTAAATTATGAAACAATTATAATATAATCATATAATTTTCTTTTATTAAGCTGAATCACTAATTAACAGCTTAATTACGTATTTACCTAATTTCTAAATTCGGCTAATCAATATAATCGACCGATTATTCTCTGGAGTCTTTACAAATGTTCGGCCAGTCTCGTACAATCAGTCTTCACTGTCAAAAGATTTTAATTATATTATAACATTATTTATTTGCTATAAATCACAAATGTGCTTATCTTAATCTAAGTAATGATTCCTTTTATTGCTAAGCAACAACTATTACCACTATAATTATGATTTGGTCGCTTCAAAAGTTTACATTGTTCAAAATGTATGTCAATGGTATTTGTTTAACAGCCTTAATGTCTAAATGCCTCAAAGGTTTAATTGTAATAATATCACTGGCTCTAATAATAATCTTATATTTTTCATTTGTGTAACGTTGCCAAGATAATACAATTTGTGACTTATTTATTTCCCGTTTTCCGTTTATTGTTACGAACAAATAAAATGTCTTCAACACGATCATCTTTTAAAGACATTCGTAAGTAACCTAACACAAATTTAAGTGAAGAGAATAATCTCTCAACACTTACTTGTGTCGCGGGAGCCGATAACACTATTTGTGCCAATTCATGAAGAGCGGGGTATCGTGATTTGTTTGTTTTCCAGTATTTAATTATATTTTCTTTATAATCAAGAAGTGGCTCCTTAAGGAAACTAATCAGTTCATCTGTCAATTTGTCAATTAGATTATTAGGTACGGTCGGAGCATTGGGATCATGCGTTTCAGAGTACTGTCTTGACAAAAAATCACGAACTTTATCCGATGCTGTTTGCGACTCGCAATCGGCATTGGATGAAGAGCTGATGTTAGAAAAATCAAAATCATCAGACACTGCAGATGTTGATGCGGTTGAAAGATTATTTTCATCGGTATTTGTTAATGAAACCATCCTACGATAAGTGTTGACAAGGTGTTCTCGTGCAGATGTTTGCTGATCTAGTGTTAAAATGGTATTAAACCGTGGATCTAAGTAAATAGCACTGATGAACGCTTCGTTATCAAAAAGTTTCATTTGTCGTTCTCTCATATGTTTTACCAACTTACTGCTCAAGATTGTATTGATTTCGTTGGTTTCCAGTTCACATCTTAACCAATGACCATAAAAATCACTCATAGTCAATTGCTCTGTCTGCAGTGTTTTGGTTAAAATTATTGATGGTTTTAGTGATCTTATGAAATCTTCTAATAAACTCCACTTCTCAGAGGGAAAATATAGGTCATTATTTGGGTCGGTTGTCAAAATGTCCTTTAGTAGAATAAACCGCTCGATCATGTTATATGTTGAACCCCACCGGGTTGCGCAATCCAATATAGGCGATTTATTACTAGATGCCCTTCAAAACATAGCATAGTTAGGAGAACGAAGCTTCTTAACCAAGTTTCGTACTAACTTGATTAAGTTTTGTGTTTCGCTATCTGTACAGCTATCGCGGATGGCCAACTGTAGTGTGTGTGCGGCGCATCTAATAGTGGGGATGCTTAAGTTTTCTTCTGACAGACGTGCCGCCAGTGCAGTGTCTAAATTATGTTGGAATATCTCTGGGTCTAGGTCACTGACGTCACTGTCTCCTTCCGTTTCATCAGCAGCATCATCGCTACTGTCGTTGTCTGTGTCTTCATTGTTGTCAATTGGAAATTCATATGAAGATTTCAGTTTATTGCATAAAATCTTTGACATTTTCAACATATTGGCACCGTTATCAGTGGTGCAGGCGTAAATTTGTTTTATGTCTATTTGAGAGCGATCTAACGTTTGAATTACATTTTCTGCAAGGTAATCACTGGTATGTCTGGCATATAATTCGATGACGCCTAAATTTTTTATTACTATTTCGCTATCCAAGGCGTATTGTAAGTTTATACCTAAGAAACATCTGGTACCTAAAGTTGCTGCATCCACCTTTACACAGATCAGTTTATTCCTTACTTGTTTTCCAAGGTCCCTCCGCATTTTCGCAGCAGTTTCTGTAAGGGACTGTTTTACTTTATGTGATTTGACACGTCCTTCAGAATAACCAGGAATTAGTGATATTTATTTTGAAACGCCTGATCATCGATTAACGTGAATGGGCGTCCGTGCACTGTTGTCAAATTGACACATTCCTGTAAAACAGTCGTCATATTGTTACAAGTTCTTGGTCTTTTAGATGAAGATGATGCCCCTGACGTATCATCATCTTCGGTGACGCCTTGGTTTTTTCGATAACAATATTGTAAATGTCAGCATGAAGTTTAAGGTGTTTCATAAGATTAGTACCGTGTTGACCCTGAAAAAAAAATCAGTTTTCTGTAAACAAATGTACTACTTAGGATTCGTCTGTCTGTATGTCCAAGTGTGAAAAAAAACCGGTCAAGTAGCCACTAGTTACTTGAATATTCTTTTAGATGATTAATAATTTATTAAATCGTTTCCCGATTTGCTGTCGTAATCTCTTGCCAAAACTATTAGAAAACGATAGGAAAGGTTTGAATAATCAAATGCGATGCATTATAGGAGAAAACAATTACTTGTATAATCTTTGCAAAGTTGAACACGTGTTCTTTACAAAAAAGTTAATTATTCGTAAAGCAAAATCAAAAACTGTTAGAAATGATTTTTCGCTTTTAGTACTTAATATACTTTCGCTGATAACAAAAAATTAATCAGACTTGGGAATTATATTAGTTTGACGACAAATTACAGTGCTCGCGTACAGGACTATAAGGTGGTTTGATTACCATACAAAACGTTTTTTGACATTTGCGTGATATTTTAAGAAATTTATGTGACAAACTTCCATAAATTGGCTTTCCATTTGCGCGAAAACCCCCTATTCCTATGATAAACTTGTATCAAATTATTCCAGTTCATACAAGTTTATTATAGGAATGGGGGGTTTTCGCGCAAATGGAAAGCCAATTTATGAAAGTTTGTTACATAAAATTCTTAACAACGTTTTGTATGGTAATCGAACCTTATCTGATGGAACGTCGTAATTTGTCGCAAACGAATCAAAAAATGGCCTTCGAACATCCCCAATATGTTTAAAAGACCTATCCAACGACAACCCACACTAAGGGGTAGACGAGAAAAAATTCATCCCCACTTTACGTTTAAGGTAGGAGAGGTAACAAAAAAAAAAATTTAAGATTTTATTCTACCACTTTGTCGGCCTGATTAACATGTATATTCATGCCAAATTACAGTTTTCTAGTACCAATAGTCTATGAGCTAAGCCGCGGACAGCAGCAGCAGTTCAACATTGTCTAAGAATCTTACGATACCTATATTACGAGGGTAGTCCCAAAAATATCCGACCTGACAAAAAAAAACAAAAGAAAATCTAAAACTTTTATTTTATTTTTCTACATAATCTCCTTTTAGTTCTATGCACTTGGCCCAGCGATGTTCGAAAGCTTCAACGCCTTGTTTGTAGTGAGATTTGTCGAGCTCGTCAAAATACCCATCAACCGCAGCCTCCACTTCATCATTGCTGGCAAATCTTTTACCACCAAGCCATTTTTTTAAATTTGGAAATAAAAAATAATCGGAAGGGGCCAAATCGGGCGAATAGGGTGCATGCGGAAGTAATTCGAACTTTAACTCGCGGATTTTAGCCATGGCCTTGGCACACGTGTGTACTGGTGCATTGTCATGGTGAAACAAAATTTGTTTTTTCGCCAGATGCGGTCGTTTTTCACAGATTTTTTCACTCAATTGATGCAAAAGGTTAGCATAATACTCGCCATTGATAGTCTTTCCTTTCTGAAGATAATCTATGAAGATTATCCCACGGCAATCCCAAAAAACGGAGGCCATGACCTTTCCTGCTGATGGAACGGTTTTTGCCTTCTTTGGGGCCGGTTCTCCTCTTCGAGTCCATTGCTTAGACTGTTCTTTCGTCTCTGGTGTGTAATAATGCACCCACGTTTCATCCATAGTGATAAAACGCCGCAAAAACTCCGCTTTATTGTTGTGAAATATTGCCAAACACTCGGTCGAAATATCTTCGCGACGTCGTTTTTGTTCGTCTGTGAGCAATCGCGGCACCCACCTTGCGCACATCTTTTTCATATCCAAATTTTCAGTCAATATGCGATGTACAGCACTTTTTGAAATCCCTGCCATGTCTGCTAGCTCGCGTACTTTCAATCTACGGTCATCTAATACCATTTTGTAGATTTTTTTTACTGTTTCTGGCGTAGTCACTTCATTTGGTCGACCACATCGATGCTCATCTTCGCAACTAGAGCGACCGCGTTTAAACTCTGCCACCCAATATTTTACTGTTGTAAACGATGGAGCAGACTCCCCCAAAGTAGAATCTAGCTCCGCTTTAATAATAGTTGGACTAAAACCTTTCAAATGAAAGTATTGTATCACATAACGATGGCCAATTTTCTCCATGTCTGAAAATTTGTTCACAGCGTCCACTATTGATGGCTACTAAACAAAAGACAAACGACGCTGCGTGTTCGAATTTCAAATTTAAACTTTTTAAAGTGCATTATTTTCAAAAAGAGTATTTACTCAAAATAAAAACCTCTTTAAGCGTGTCAGGTCGGGTACTTCTGGGACTGCCCTCGTAAGTATAATGATATTAATACAGGGTAATACTTATTTCATCAATTTTGCAGATATAATCCTGCATCAGCATAGTGAAACTTATAAATAAATACATAACAATGAACTCACCTTTATAACTTTATCACAAACCAGACACTTTGACGTTGATTCACTTAAACTTAAATCAAAATACCCGTAAACGTGATTTACTTTTTTTCGCCCCATCTTAATTCGCATGCGCGCGAGTCGAACATGAGTTTAGTAATAATCACGGAGGAACTAAATCAGTCTCGCGCGCCGCCGGCTCGGCTGGCAACGCCGCCGTACAACCGACAACCGTACTAGTATTAACAGACGATCGAATATGGTGCGTCGAACCGACGGACCGGTGCGGTGCGCTCTACACGCCACACCACCGCACCCGTACCAACACGGTCCAGTGCTTTTCGTGCTACAGTGCAGTCATCACGTCGACATGCCTCCGACTTTATCCAAGCAAAAAAAAATCGCGTTAGTTGTGGCAACCGTCGCAGCTATAAATACACCTATCGAAAAGCAGAGGAAAAAAAGAAAAGAATGGGCAAAATTCTATTTAAGAAACCGAGAGTCATACAGTCATATGCGACTTGTGAAAGACCTTGATGATGACGATTTTCGTATATATCTTCGAATGAGTTATGATTCATTTACTGAATTGCTTGAACTTGTGAAACCATATATAACTAAAACCGATACAGTTATGAGAAAAGCTGTGACAGCTGAAGAGAGATTGCTGGCAACCTTAAAATATCTCGCGTCAGGGAGAGAATTCAGAGAACTCAAATTCGGTACAAGTATATCATCGCAACTGTTGTCTGAGATAATACCAGAGACCTGTCAAGCAATATGTAAACTGCTTAAAAATTATATGAAGGTACGTATTTATAAATAATAAGACTAATTCCATACCATTTTTTATTTAAAATCAAAATATGTATGTACACTACTACTTACACAATTAATTATTTTTTAAAAATCAAGAATTCTTGTAGTTGTTTTCCTGTACCCCTAAAAACTTCCGTATTAGTACCACTTCCACTAGTGTCTGGCTCATTAAACTGTGTTTCCCCACTTGGGTTCAACTCTAGTAGAGTGTCATTGTCAGCTGGTAATAAAACTTGACTCAAATGTGTGTCTGCTGAATAAAGTGTTATCGAATCTGCAGGAGTTTGAGGTAGAGAGGGTGTCGATTGTTGTCATGTTGATGAAGATGATTCTTGTGAATATTGAGGAGACGGAGATGGTTGTTGTATATATTGAGGAGACGGAGATGGTTGTTGTATATATTGAGGAGACGGAGATGGTTGTTGTATATATTGAGGAGATGGTGAGGACGGTAATGAATGTTGCTGATATAAATGGTTTCTATATGAGTGAGTGTGGTATGAAGATTGTGTGCCAGTATGTAAGTTTTTATTAAAGTTTATTGAATGTTGAGGAGACGGTGATGGTTGCGAAGGTTCAGATGACGATGATGTGTGTGAATATTTAGGTGACTGTGATGTTTGTGAATATTGAGGAGACGGTGATGGTTGTCGTAAATATGGAGGAGATGGTGAGGACGGGAATGCACGTTGCGGATATAAATGGCTTCTATAAGGGTGGGCGTAGTAGGAGGATTGTGTGGCAGTATGTATGTTTTTTTTTAGGTTTATTGAAGAATCTAAAGTAAGTTCTTCTAATTTAGCATAGAACAGTAGTTCTCCAATCATTTTTTCGGCTATGCATCTTTGCATTTTCGGTAACTCTTTCAACTGAGAGCTCACTGAGCGTCCAAAGGCATCGGCTGAGGTGTCCTGCGAGTTGCTCTCTTTGATTAATTCTGCCGCAGACTGAATCAATTCTTCTTGTTTCTTGTACAGAACATTTTTCCGCTTGGTTGAACTCTTTACCTTTTTTTTTACAGGTTCCTGAAACAGAAAGTGAATGGCTACAAATAGCACAAGACTTTGAACAAAAATGGCAGTTCAATCATTGTTTAGGTGCAATGGACGGGAAGCATGTTCTTATCGAAAAGCCACCAAACTCCGGTTCAACGTATTACAATGACAAGGGAACTTTTAGCATAGTTTTGCTTGGCATTGTCAATGCAAATTACGATTTTTTTTACGTAAATGCAGGTACAAATGGAAGTATTTCTGATGGTGGAGTATTTAATCACACATCATTTCATAATAAAATGTTGTCTGATCAACTGAATTTACCACGACCATCTGTGTTACCGTCATCTGATGTACTTGCTCCATATTGTTTAGTTACAGACAGCGCATTTGCCATGAATGTAAATCTTCTAAAGCCCTACCCACAGACAAACTTGACACATGACAAAAGAATATACAACTATAGACTTTCCAGAGATAGGAGAATTGTAGAAAACACATTCGGTATATTAGCTGAACGCTTTAGGGTATTCAAAAAACCTATCACAATTAATGTTGAAAAAGTACCAATAATAGTAATGGCTTCATGTTTGCTGCACAACTTTCTAAGAAAAAAGTCTGCCAACTACGTCACAGGGAATTCTGTCGATCGGGAAGATACTATAAACAATACTTTCCGTCCAGGAGATTGGCGGAATAATAACATCTCAGTAAATCTCAATAGAACAGATAGACAGCGTACTGCAGAAGGTAATGCAGTCAGACAGATATTCACAGAATATTTTAACAATCAAGGCCGTGTTGATTTTCAAGAAAGAATGATTAATGTACTAAATATTTAACTACGCACCTCGCCATCTGAATCTGGAGTTCCTCCTTGTATATTATCGATTCCCTGGGATACCGGCATAGTCTTCTCATGAAGAAATGACAAGTATGGATAGTACCACAGGGTCGGCGTGTGCACGTCTCCCGACCCAGCTCCAGTTGATTTGCTGGATTCCACCTACAAATAATTATACACTGTAATATTTATGATTAAAAAAGCAAGTAGGTATCTATAGTCCATTGCATTGTTGTTGTAATTCAGGGTAAAAGTAGAGATGAAAGAGACTTATGGCCTTATTCATAAAACTTAACATGCCTTATCATCAAAAAGTCATGTCAAAATTGTATTTTCTCAAACATGCTCGGAAATGTACGCGTTAATATCACGAAATGAAGACGTGAAGTTTCTTGTTTATGGCTCCCTAAATTACTTCTTGGCCTTAGGCCAAGAAGTAATGTATGAAAACCCTAAGTAAAACCATTATTGTCCGCTACTCTAACTTTTTAAATTTGCTTACTAATATTAAACTGACAAAGGAAAATTTACATACTGCCAACCACCACTAGACACTGTAAGCATACTTGCTTCATAAAAAAAAAAAAAAAATCTATGGTACTATACTTTATGTGCGGTTAAACATGGTGCTCGAACGGCTTGTTCAAATGGCATGTTTAAAAAATAAAAAAGGCGCAAATGACCTATTATTTAATTGATTACCTAGTATTTATTTTAATTTTAATATTTCCTCACATCGTTTGAGAAAAGTACTATACAATCCTCGGCCGGAACAGGGATTGCTGGACTCGTTGTATTCGGCCTCGTCTACGACTCGGCCGTCTACCCCAATCTCGTCCAGCAATCCCTTACTTCACGGCCTCTGCAGTAATCTACTATTACATTTGTATTAGTAGGTGCCATAAGTACCTTAGTAACTGGAGTATAATAAAAATCCTATTGTTTTCAGAATAACAAATATGTAAGCAAGTGGACTAGTCCATTTAATTTAGAAAAACAATATTAATTACAAATAAAATACTTATTTTAAAGAGTGATATTTACTTGTGATTTACCTACCTTTTTTCGTTCACGTCTATACGCAGCTCTAAGATGTTCAATTTTTTTTTTACTTCCTCTATGGTGGCCTGCGGGTAACCCGTTTTCCATTTTTCTAAAATTATTTCTAACGCTTGACTGCGGGCATCTCTGTTGCAGTAAAGTTCGTGACTTGAGTCCCACAAACACGGAAAACCTTTGTACAGTTCTAACACTTCCACTATTAAATTTTTTTCGGCAATATTTACTTCACGATCAGACGACATTGTGACGTGTGTCTCGCTCGGTGGTAGATCCGCGACTAACGCTCTGAACGGTGCGGTGGCCCGTCCACACGAGCGAATTTGGTGCGGAACGCACCAAATCCTGTGGGAGAATCATCGAACCGAGCGCACCGTCAATAATAATAATAATGTGCGGCGGACCGCTGTACACACCATCGAATATTGTCCGGAGCAGACCAAGGTCACGGTGCGGACCGCACCATATTCGATCGTCTGTTAATACTATACTACCCCGCGCCGCCCCGCCCCGCGCCGCTCCGCGCCGCGCCGCGTACTCGCACGAAACGGCAACGTCGCATACACGAGTAGGAACCTTTATAAAGAACAGGTATTTTTCGGTGCTAATACCGGTATTTTTCCTTTACCGGTTCTCTGGAACCTAAACGAAAAGAACCTATAAATACCGGTATTTTCAGTACCGGTTCCAAGCCCTGGTTGTATCACGTTACATTACACCGAAATGTTACTAATCAGTCGCCACCTTTAGATTTTTCATTGTAATGTAACCCGAAAACATTAATGCTTATTTAATTTAAGGTTTCACTCTATGGATATCCGTTACTTTTACGGGAAATGGTACTTATATCTGAAAATTACAATTTGTTTTGGTGTTTAATATAGGACGATACTCTCTGTGAACTATCCTTAACTGGATATAACGCTGAAAGTATTGCCCATTTCAGACAATCGTGGTCAAAGTTTCGAACATTTATTATTTGCGTTAATATTGTGTGGTAAGTCAATGTATGAAGAGCCTCGTAATGGATTAAATTGATTTATGTTCATATTTAAGTATTGTATATGTTTAAGGCTCCATCCACTGTCCTTTTATGTGAAGTTTGAAATTTTATTACTTAGCGAGCTTCTTAAATGTTCAAAAAAAATATCGTTGTCATCACCTTTGCAAATAGTCCAACTCAAAACATGAACATAGAAAAATTGTTGATTCCTTTAGATTCTTGTACGAATTCGTAAATTTATAAAACTAACCTTGAAAATTTTTAATTGATTAATTCTATCGTGTATTAATTTATTTAGGGATGTTTTAATACTCTCAAAAAATAGTTCGGGTGTTTAAAACTCAAGGTTAGTTTTTTCCTGGTCTGATGCTATCCTATAAGATAATAACCTATTTCCAGCTTCAATAAGTTCCATTGGGATATGAACATTTTAAGCAGTTATTTTTATGGATACGTTCCGTTTACAGGTTTTACACTCGACGACGTCACCGACAATAGGTGTACACTATGGTTCAGCTGTGGTTCGCGAAGTCGATGGCTGCTAGGATCTTAGGTCTGGTTGTGACTCGATGACAGCTGCTGGTGTATACGAATCACGTGGTTAGATGGCTTCTACTGATTCGCGTTTTCTTTCAAGCCCACGTGTTACGGATCTAAATATGATTAAGAGTAATTAATGAAAATATGTTAGAATGCGCTGAATAAATACTTAAGTACTAAATATAACAAGAAACACCGTACTCGTCGTCCAGTACTGCATACTATGAGTTTATATTACTATGTTTTTTTGTAAATTTACTATGTATTTATATTACTATGCTTATTTTTTATGTCGCAGTTTATTTTACAAACCCTTATATTATTTTGTTTACTCACCTCAGCAACTTGGAACAGCAGTATCTAAAGAACTATCAGGTCTTTATAGACCAAATTGGTCTCGTTTTGTTGCGAAGGGTGTACTTCTTGGATAATTTATTTGGACTCATGGCGTAAAATGGGTCCGTAGTTGACCACGTTGACGAAAACTTAAAAAAACGTCAAAAAATAATATTTTTTGTAAATTTTGCAAATTTTTGAACCACTGTATCTTACAAACTATTTGGTTTATTGCCTTCTCACTCTAACCTATTTTGTTGCAAATTTAGTCTTCTTTAAAGTGTACATAGTGACATTTGCCGTAAAATAGGTCCTGTTGGTAAAAATTGGTAGAAACTGAAAAATATCTGTAAATTTTATGGTTTTTCAAAAATTTGACAATGATCCGGAGGGTTTCCGAATTGGAAAACTTGGATTTAGCATAACCACTTCATCACATAGAACATATACAAAAATCAGAACTACCCGATTTGGTGCAAGGCAACCCCCATTTTAGAGCACGATTTCCATGGACTATTATGGCTTGGCGTCGATAAATTATTTCTTGCATTCGTTTTTTGTCGTAATATGTTTCGTTATATTGTAAACTAATTATTTTGTATTTAAATAATGCTCGTCGTCTTCGGTCTGGGTGTAGAATTTTATTCTAGTATCCGCGTTTTTCCAGTGTTGATCGCTTGGTACACCACGTAACTTTTTTGTAGTAGACGTCAATTTTAACGAGATGAGTGATCTTTGTTACATCATCTGCGCGAGATGATATGTAGCTGGTGCCTCCATTTGTAGACTGGCCAACAGTATACAGGGTGTCCAGTAAATAATGGATAACCTTCTAACCACCAATAGGCCACCTTAGGCTGGTCCAGAAAATCCACTTTAGGGTTAAGTAAAAGTCCCCTGGTTTTCGAGATTTTCACACTATTCATAATTTTAAGTTTTCGGTTCCTTATTTGACTGTTATCATCGTGGTAACGAGAAATGTAAAGATTTTTCCGTTCTGTTTTTTGAAAAATTGTCTCAAATAGTGCTACTAACTAACTGATATTAAAGTGTCTTCATAATCATACAGATTTTTTTGAAATTAGGCCTTAATTCAAAAAAAATATTTTTAGACCAACATTTTGTTCAAGTTTAAACGCCTATGGTGAAAAAATGTTTAAAAACAAAACGTTTAAAAAAAATATTTAATAAAAAAAACAAAATTAACTTGTTTTTCAAAAAAGAATCCAAAACATTTTTCTCAATTTAATTCTTAATTGAAGGGAGTGATTTGTCATGTCGTAGATATCTGTTCTTGCCATTTCATTTACTATAACGCATGTTTAATACATTCCACATATGAGGAACTAATATTTTAATGTAGTTTCAGTCATAACATGTCAATTGTCAATACTGTATCAATTTAATTTACACCAAACGTTTGAAAAGTCCGTCAGCTGTCAAATCACTTCCTACAATTTAATTTAACTCGGCGTTTCAAACCCTTGTCATCGAAAGCTTTTGCTAGGTTATCCGACACTTCTTTAGCACTTTTAGCTTCTTGAATGTGTACGTAGTTGATGGGCTATTGGATCTAATACACATGTCAATATACAAGTTAAGACCGAAGACTGAAAGCGGCGTAAATAGACTGACACAATTTATTACAAATAAATAAAGAAATTGCCCCCCAAAAAGATATTTGCCCTCAGGGTAAAACATATCCTATAAAAGCTGTTCCTATTAATAAAAATAATAAAATGACTCCAATTATTCATGTGTATTTTAAAGGATACATAAATCGGAAAAAAAATTAAGATGTCAAGCTAGCAAAAATCTTGTACTAGTCACTATTTAAGTCAAACCTTACCAGTGTATAGCCATGTGGTTTTTTGAGCGCGGGATACTCCGTCGTATATGATTCCAAAGTCTGATCTTTGTCATTGCCAAGAAGGACTCGTCTTCGATGTTGGAATTTCCTGGTCCATTTCATTTTCACAGGGCTCCAGGGCTCTGAAGAATTTCGGAGCCACTGCAAATCATCTTCAACATCCACAACTAGTGTCTCAATTTAAATACTGTCAGGCTTCGGTCTTGAAGATGGTGAGGTGACTTCAGGGGTTTCATTTCTGCTTCTCTTTCTTTTTTTGTTATCAGAGCCCCTAATTGCTGCAAACGCCTACTTTTATTTAAGACCTTGGCCACAAGCTTACCTCCTGCTTGAAGATTTCCCTTGTTCCTCGTAGATAACCAAGTTTGATAACTCGCATTCTACTAGGAAAAATAATTCTTCCTAGCTAACTCGGTTATCGAACGGGATTATTTTTTTCCTCGTAGAAAACTGTTTTTTTATTTGGTTTCCTACGAAGAAGACACTTTTCTTCCTAGCTAACTCGGTTATCAAATGGGATTATTTTTTTCCTCGTAGAAAACTGTTATTTTATTTGGTTTTCTACGAAGAAGACACTTTTCTTCCTATTCCATTTGACTCATATGCTTGAAGCTCGTTGACCGTGAGTAGATATATATATTCACTCCCAGCTCACTTTAAAAAAAAAGTGAAAAGTGTGTTGGTAGCGCCTTGTATGAAAGTCACTACCAGACCAGGTGTATTGTATGGAGCGCTCCCAGGTCACTTTAAGGAAAAAGTGGTCTGGTGTCGCTTTAGTATGAAAGGCGCTACCAGACCAGGTGTATTGTATGGAAAGTGCTCCCAGCTCACTTAAAGGAAAAAGTGTGTTGGTAGCGCCTTGTATGGAAGTCGCGGCTGGTGGGGCTTTGTACGTGAACGGCCTCGGTGAACGTCTGGGGCGAGGGCGTGTGGTGAGTGTTGGATGTATATTTAGGGGGTCGAGGTCGTTAATGAGGTCGCGAGATGGGCTGTTGAATAGGTTGTTGGATGTTGATGTATCTTTAGGGACCCGCGACCGTTAATGAGGCCGCGAGATGGGTTGTTGAATCATTGTCAGATAAGGAAAAATGAATATATTATTCGTTGTTGCTACTCGATTTAATATAGCAATTAGCATATGTTTAGCGCACCCGCATGACCGCGCGTTTGGTATTTAAATGAAACAAGGAAAATATGGTATGTTAATGATACTTTATTTAAAAACTAGTTTATTTTTTTATCTAATCATATTACTTATTTATTATAGAATAATGTCCCCGAGGTAGTGTTGATATGTGATCATTTGCAATATATCGTTTATCATCTAAACCACACAGTGTTTTTTTCTTTATTTCCCTGGTGAATAAGCAATGTTTATCACTGTTGATGGTGTGCATGATATCGTAAAAAGAAGTAGTCCTGCTAAGACACTTTCGATAGTTGTTGAGATGATTTTTTCTGACGGCTGCGGCTGTGACCCCCTTGTTTTTTTTTATACATGTCACTCCATTGTCGGCGTCTCCTTCTAGTGTATATGCGTACATTTTCGACCTCAGCCCAATAAATTCTGTAATTATACGTCCTTGACTCTCATCCTTCATTAGACCAACAATCTTCTTGTTCACCCTGGGAAACCCGTAAACGTTGTTTGGTGGAAAATCAGAAGTGTCATATTTTGTGAGTAAATCAGGTTTTATATCCTCGAAGAAGTCGTTGGTTTTGATTTCGTCGATAAACGAATCAGTATCCGTATAGAGTAAGCTGCTATTGTTACCATATTTAGGCATCATATAGTTGTATTGAAAATCATACATCAGGGTTTTCGACAGCTCCAAAATAGTGAAACCTACATAAGTAGGTTTATCGTAAGTTACTTTAATTGCATTCAGCTGAACGGCTACTAAGTCTTGGGAGAAAATGACGCAGCTGTGAAAGTTCGGTTTAGAAATATATCGCTCGAGTCCGTATGAAGGTTTTGTAATAGTCTCAATGTCCTCCCAATGCTTACAAAAAGGGATTATTTTCCTTTTTTCTATGTTTTCAATACTTTTCCCAAAAATGCTGTTTACAAATAGCTTGTAAAGGTTTTTTTCAAAAGCGGAGGTTGCTTGAGCTCTCTTTTGCTAGAGTTTAAATCAACATACGGCTTAAGCCAAGGTTGTTGGTTGAAACTTAGGATCCTATGATTTTTTTTGCAGATGAGTCCATTTTCCACACATTGTTTGAGGTTGACACCGTAAATAATGTACTTGGATTTGTCTTCAAGTGTTAACAACAGTTTTTTTGTGCTCGAGTTAGGAGGGTTTTTCGTTTCAGCGCAGAATGGATAATCACTATGAGTGTCGTGTAAGTATTTCGGATATTCAAGATCGACTTCTAATATATATCCATCTGCGGATTGTTGTTGTATAGAGTCAATTTGAAAAACATTAATTTCCTCTACCGTCAACCATTTGAATCCGTTTATCGGTAGGTATTGCATCATAGCCCACCCATAGAGGTTATTAACATCGAGATAAGCGATACATTTGTTTTCATTGTGCGGATTGAAATTGTTCATAAATTTGTTATTTGCTTTCGATTGTCGCTTCATAACATGACTCACACCTCCCCTTATGCCTGCTTTTATAAATTGAATCATCTCGTAATCCGTTAGAAGCTCGAGTTCGATGCGTGTAAATTTCAACATGAAAGAGACCTGGAGCTGTATAGTAATGACACGGATCCAATTTGTATTTTTCCAAACAAACTTTACGAAAATTTTCAAATACCTCTGCTAGAAGCATCACATCTGTTTTTAAATATAAATCTGAATACTCCCCCAGTGTTTTAATCTGGAATGTGCGCCACACCTCCTGTGCGTGTTGATAGTCTGATTCATCAATTGTCGAGTCGCTCAGTTTACTGTAGAAGGCTGATGGTGGAGGTAGGGAAGTTTCCTCAAGTCTCTCCCAGCAGCTTACATACTCGTAAGGAAAAACACCTTTGCGTGATAATAGTTTGATGGCGGTTGCTTTGTCAATATCAGAGTAAAATGTAAGGTGATTCGGTAGAATTTGATACTGATCTTGAGAGAGATTGTTGCAAGCTTCTCGAGACTGCTGGCCATGAATTTGAAAGAATCAATGAACCTGAGTATTATATTATCTAGTTTTTTGTAAAACGAAATGTATTTTTCCTTATTATGTGGTATGCATCCAATCTCACCATCAGATTTAGCCAATTCTTTTATAAACAAATGACTGTCGTATCCACTTAGGTTGTGGAATAATACGGGTAAAAACGATGGAATGGTATAGTTCAGGTTGCAGCTGTTGTGGGCTTTACCTCGTACTTTTCCAGTCAGATGACAATGATCAATAACACAATCATCTTCTAGCGGTTCATCACAACTATGACATATATCAGAGTCTACTTCCATAAGACTATTCATATCCATCGGGCGGTTGGTTGTTTTCAGGATGATGCCTATCTTCTCTGCGTCACTATATACATTTTTGATAAATTGCGTCACACAATCCTCACCACGATATGTGAAAAATTTAGATAGCGTTTCATCATATTCACAATGGATGTAGTATGCGAAGCTGCATGGAATGTGTTCGTTAATATTAAACGTGTTTTCAACGTCACTGCTTTTTCTATCGATCGGGGATAAAATACACTCGAAATCTGCGTAGATAGTAAAAGGAACCTTCATCTTATGATTGAAGTTTTTGAACTTTATTGTTTTATCATCTTCAGCCGGAAGCAAGACTGTCTTTTCACCGCATCCCATTTTGCTATGAAGATTCAATTTTTGATCAGATGAAAAATGATGTAGACATCCATGACAATAATATTTTTTTCGGCGGTTGCCCGTTTCTTTTTGTAACAGACGAGATAAATGTTTTATTGTTGAGTAATGACATGTGTTTTTATCTTCATGAAACAGCAGATTGACATGTCGAGTCTTGTTTTCCACATGAGGCAACCTTGAAATATATAGAGGTACAATGATTTTTGTTTTTTTTTCATCTTTGTCTATGCCATAGACATTAACGCGAATATTATTATATTTCTCTAAGCGTTTGATTTCTTTAAATTTTGTAGGAAATGCGATTCCCTCCCAGTTCAGTCGATCTTTAAACTGTTTATATTTACTAACTCGATATGAATTCAAATCCGTTGGGAATAGAGCTGCAAGCACAGCCCACATGAAGCAAGCGTCATCATTGTTTTGAACATTAACACATGCTTTTTTCTTTTCAATCAATGGGGGTAAATGGATGTATTTTGAAGCTTTCAGCGGACAATATTTGTTGATATTTAAATCAAAAAACGTGATTTTTTCTAACGCCCATCCGCTACCTCTCTCTTGAAACTCGTCCATTTTGCTTGAGATTGATGACACCAACTGATATAAGAAGAAATCAAAGTCGAAGCCGCAGTCTAGAGATATGTTCTTCGTAGTAATTGATTTTAAGTCTTGTATAACTTCATCACCATTAGCACCAACGATCACCTTCACATACATACACATTAATTCCCAATTGACTTTTATATGTTTATGCTGTTTCACCTCCATTTTTAAAAGTTTTTTTATCTTGCTACAGTTTGACGTAAGAAATTCTTCAGGATTCAGCAAGTTCTTCACACAGTTGATTCTGTAGGAGATGATTCTACATTTAAATGCGGAACTAACCACATAAGCACCGCCATTAGATTGATTTTTTCTGCACAGCAGCTTGTGTCGTTTTGTCCTCGAATGTTTTATCATCTGCTTGGGTGACACTTCTTCTTTACAGAATTGACAGTGGTAGAACGACATGACGGGTGTTGAAATTCAAAGCACGCGTGTGTTGCTGATAAAGTTAGATAGAGGACTGAGAACGCAAGGTAAATTTTAGAATAAATTATAACTCGTTTTCCATAATGCATATATTCATGAATTAATTAAACAGAGATATGTGAAACAAAATATCTATAGCTAAACACTTGAGCTCACAGTCTACTATAGAGCTGTCATCACACAAACCATCAATTAGGAAGTATGCTTTCGCCACTGTCGTAGGCAGTTTAATTCTTAAATTTTTCTTGAAGAAATTGAAACGGTTCACATAGGATTCCTTGATCTTGTTTACATTTTTTATACTCGCACTCGCACAGGCGATGATTCTTTCAATGTTCCACCAATCAGAACGTCCGATGAGGGCAGCCTGCTCTGCATGGTGGATAATTAGCTGAGCGTCTAATGAATATTCCCCCACTGTTGGAAGCGCTGATGATGACGTCGCACTCGTTGTTGTTGTTGCAGTTGAGGATGGAGCAACAGCACGCAATCGCTTATTATTATTATTAACGAGCTGCTGCGCGTTCACATCATCGGGGTGAGCGAGAAAATTTCTTATCGCTTCAATTTCCTTTAAATCAGCAAAGTATTTGAACCAGTCATCATCGCTGATTGTAATTTTATCACCAAAACTAACGCATGTCTTGAAATCGACGTGTGATCCCACAAGTTCTATTTTCAAATACACATGAATGTCCAAAACCGCAGACGGTTCGTTTCCTTCGATATGATTCACGCTGTGTAGAGTATGAGCCAATCGACAGCTGATGTGTGTGATGGATGCGGTATAGCTCGTATAGTAATATAAATAATTCATTTTTCGTTCTTGTCACCTAAGCGAGCGTGCGATCTCAACAGATGCTGTAACTGAACTGATCAATTGTTCTTTCTTACTCTTCCTGTAAGAACGTATTATTCAAACAAAGAATCATTTATGATAAGGCATTAGGCAGCGGTCCCAGTGGGTAAAGTCTTTTTAAATTCCATTTCCACTCGTATGTCTACAGCACCAGAGTTGAAGGTATCCGCCTAACGTGAAGTTTCGATGACATACAATGGAGTCTTCGTCTTATAATGCGCTATACTCACAATAGGGCTGGTGGTGTGTTTTCTATAATAATTTTGTTGGAAATTAGCAAACGCATTATATGCTAAGGCGTAAGAACCTTGTTCAAAGTCTGTTGGAGATGAATCGTACGGATAACACTGAGAGTTTAGATACACCTTGCAACTTTGTAAATTACAATGGTCAAACTGACTCATATCCTTGGTCTCATCATTTTTGCGAGATGTCTGCAGTACGATAATGACAAAGCGAGGTTTCTCCAATTGGCTGCTCGTTTTGATCGGCCACACGTGTTTAAACGAACCGTGTGGTAGCAGTGGATATTCATAGAGATCCCACGTGCGAAACGCTATAGGCAGAGGTACATCATTCTCAATGTATTGCATTAGTCGAAGTTTTTCTCTATCAGACACTTTCACGATTGGCATGCGCCATACAAATGTATTGCATTAGTCGAAGTTTTTCTCTATCAGACACTTTCACGATTGGCATGCGCCATACAATGCGGGTAATTTCAATTTCGATATGTTTACCCGCCGCCGCCGGTATTGCGCTGTTGTTATTGGTGTTTGTTCGATTCAGAATCAGCTCATGTTTAGCGTTAATTATAACCTTTCTGTAGTCTTCAGCAAAGCCCAAGAGGTGTTTTAGCGGAACGGTGAAGCTAAAGTCCTTATCATCGATTGGTTTAATTGTTCCCATGTTCCAACAGGAACTTTCCAAGGCATAATCGCTTTCCTTCCCATACGAAAGGATACCTTTCATTGGTGTTGTAATACCACAGTTTTTGGTTCTATCAAATTCCACACCGTTCAGTTCATAGAGTATGTCTTGAAAAAGAAATGCCATTGCGTTGTTTATTAAAGTGCATTCTTTATTGATTTTACCTTCAATCAACAGATGACTTTGATGGGGTAGCACGATGAGATCTTGTCTATTGATAGCGATTCGCACTTCATCGTTGATTTTGAATGAGTCATTGTATGGATGAATTTCTATACTTTCAATACTATCATCTATCATCACCTTTTCATCCACATTCAGGATTGAATCTGACGAAGACATATTTTATAGCCCAACTGTTGTAGGAAATTAGCGTTAGCTCTGGTTAATTTCACCCTCGCTTGAGCAGAAGAATGTTGTTGCGAAGTTGTTTGTGATCGTGGTGGTTGTGGCGGTTGAGGTAGAGGTGTTGTCTTGTCAGAGAATTGACCAATACTAGTACCGTTAAATCTCTTGTTTTGGTTTTTATAGAGAATCATCTTATGGATGTACTTTTCTAATATGCACCTTTAAAATTGACAATATCATCATGTTCGTTTACAATTCGCACTACGATTCTCTGTATGTTGCTTGTTTGCTTTAGCGGCAGATAAACAGTATTGGTAGGACACTATAATCTGATATCCAGGCGGGACGTTAGGGGAGAATTCGTGAAGTACATGCGACGGTTTATTGTTGACGAATGAGCCTTCGATAATGTTGCATTCTATTCTTATAGAGTTGGTGATGAGTATATCTATCGGTTTATCGGAGATGTGTGTCTCACCCGTTCCACCCTTGAGAACTATAGTCCACAGTAATTGTAACCAGGTAAGTGAAGTTCAAAGGGTAATTTATTAATTAGATTGGCCTCTGACTTTTTGTAACATACTGACCCTATTCACATAACTTATCTTCTTAAATAGCCATCTGTAATCGCATATTCATAGCAACTTAGTTTATCCAACAATCACAATCACATTTGAATTTACCATATGTCGCCATATCCAGGTGGAATTCCTCCTCCTGCTCCTCCTCCTGCTGCTCCTCCTCCTCCTCCTCCTCCTCCTCATCCATCTTTACTTCCTCCTCCTCATCCATCTCTACTTCCTCATCATCCATCTACTTCCTCCTCCTCCTGACAATCATCAACTTGACTGCGAGCAGACTCTTCACCCGGTGTGTCTTCCACATCCATTTCTACTTCAGCTTCCAATTTATCTTTAGAGGATTGGATAATATTCATGATTCTGCTGATGATAATTCTAACTATATAAAATAAACGTTCACGTTCTTATGCTGCTCACATCAGAATGAAGTTCAGAAAACAGAACACGCCTCTAAAAATTTACAGATGGGTTTTCGATAACAGTATGAAACAGAATTATAACAAACACAGTCCTTTACTACCGAACAGCATCCGATGTCTTATCAGCGGTCCATCCGGATGTGGTAAAACAACCGTCTTGCTATCGCTGCTGCTCGAACCCAACCTATATATACTCAAAATCCCTTCAACAACCAAAGTATGTTTTTTTAAACGAAATACTAAACAAAGTGTCCGAGTTATCATTTTACACGTTCAACGATAAGAGTGAAGTTATACCACCAGACGAGGCTAAAGAGAATAGTGTTATTATTTCGCATAAAGAAATAGAGTAAATAAATTAGTAAATGAAGCAAAAAATAAATATAGACAATCAGAAATATTGAGATGTAATGGGGATTTTAGGAAAATATGGGCAAACATTAACTTGTGGCTAGGGAAAAGTAAAAATAGCGTAGATGATGTTATACTCAAATATTTAGGTAAGAAAGAAAGTATAAGTAATATTTGTACAATGTTTACTAAAACATTTACGCAAGAAATACGCGAAATTAAACACATCTGTAGCGTACAATTCCTGGATAGGAAACAATATGTAAAGCCGTGTCCTGTGAGTTTTAGGTATACCGGGGTGAGTCCGACAGACGTGGAAAAGATTATAAATAAGTTGTCATGTGAGAAAGCTGCAGGTTTGGACGGTATACGTGTAAAGGATATTATATATATTAGAAAGCAGCTGAGTCCTATTCTAGCGAACTTGATAAACGCCTGTTTAACCAATTGTATATATCCTGACCAGTTAAAACAAGCAACTATAAGGCCCATTTACAAATCGGGCAGCCATTTAGAATATGTAAACTACAGACCCATTGCCATTTTGTCTGTCATTGATAAGATTATTGAGAAAATTATTGTTGGTCAAATTAGTACGTTCTTAGAGCGTCACAACATACTCTCAGATACACAGCATGGCTTTCGGAAGGGGCGTAGCACTGTTTCAGCCTTGATGGGGTTCGCAGATTACGTCAATACCTGTTTAGACTCTGGTAAACAGCTAATCGCACTTTTTATAGACTATAAAAAGGCCTTTGATACCCTGGACCACGATATATTACTGCAAGCGATGGATGAATGTGGAATACGAGGCCCCACGAACCAGTGGTTCAAAAACTTCCTGAGCAATAGAAGGATACGCACATGCATCGCGGGTGTGACGGGGGATGAGGCAGTCGTGGATCTAGGGGTGCCAACCGGCTCCGTGTATGGTCCCGTCGGATACGCGATGCATGTGAACAGCGTCTCGAATGTTGTCAGGGAGTGTCGCGTGTTTATGTATGCAGACGACATGTGTCTGCTTTATGCTTCCAAGGAGATACAGCAAATACAAAAGTGCGTACAACAGGACTTTGAAAGTATAACTAAGTGGGCACACGACAACGGAATTATTATAAACTTTTCAAAGACCAGGTGCATGCATGTATACTCGCCATACAACCATCCAGCAAAAAATGTAAAAAAGGAGAACTTAGATATAATAGGACACACTGTAACACCGTTTTTTTTATTAGCAGCCACCACATATTTATTTCGTTTATTTAGTCTTATTTTTACATTGGCCACACTCACAAGTAACCGCTCTCAGACGTTTTTTTCTAAATTTACAGATATCTCGTCAGTCCGTCGTCTTTAAACTCTGGGAGTGTAATTTATATTTTCAGGATAAATTTCCGCATTTTTCAGTAGGTACAAACATAGTTTTCGTAATTATGAAGTTCATTTTTTTTCATCCCTTTGGCTGTTCGCGAACGAAACGTTAGTCTGCGCTCGCGCGGCGAGTGTAAAAAAAAAAAAACTCGGGTTGTCATTAGCGAGATGGAAGATTTATAGATCGGTCGATTTTGAGTTCGCGGGACAAAATCAATGTGCATCCGAAGTTGCAGAAGGCTTTATTAAAAACCTAAGGGTGGGGAGCGGGCTTCGTTCCGTTCGGCATATAAAATTTGGAATATAGTTTGGTCCGAGCATAATTTTGTGCACCGAAATGTCGGTGAGGCGTAGCGCCATGTCGACGCTGTAAATCCTTGTAAGTACGAAATATAGTGCATAAATATTGTTTCGCTAGCCAGTGTTATGTCGTGTTTGACTTATGCCTTGTTTTGTTTCAGCGATCTCGCAGATCCCACCGTTGGCATCCCGTGGTTAAAGGGCCGGTGCTTGTATTGCATCCTAGAAAGAGTATGTATCGAGAGCCCACTCGATCAACACTCAATAGATACGAATGTTTACAGCACATTTTCTAACCTTGTTACTTTTGTTTCAGTGACTTGCTAGCTTTTAACCTCAAAATGAATGCCTGAGAGCATGTCCATTTTCGAACTTCGCGTCTTACTGCCCTCAATGGTAGGTATCTAAATTTGTACCTGACGAGTAGGTCTGGTTAAATGTTATTTAGTTGATATTAGAATTAATTGGAGAATTCTCGAATTCCAGGGCCTCCTACCTATGGCTGAACGTGGGTCGAGCCATCTTCAACGACGTCAGAGACTCTTGAGCCGTTAGAGGCGTCTCCATCACCGTGAGGTTTGCGGACCTGCGTGAGTACGTGGCTACGCGTGGTAGTAATACATTTATGAACAATTTGTACCGTGAGTGACCTTGGGTGAGTCGTTTACTTGTTTGGGTAATAGGGCGTCTCCTCCATACACACACATTCATAAATCTTGTGACACTGATCAACGTAGAAACTTTATTAACATAAAATTCTTAATAGTAGTACAACCAATTTTCTTTGGACGACACTGAGGACGCTCGGGTGTCGGTCCCCTAATGTAATAAATAAGAACCCTAAGGGTAATAATAAATAAGAGTATGAAGTTAGGACCGATGTGGTCCAGTGTTACACCTTATATAGTGGAATAAAAAAATGTAAACCGGACTACTTTGTTTCATTTGTTATTGCCATACATCCCATTTGAAGTCAAGCCTTACGACTCTCCCTTAGGCGCCCAACATTTTCTTTAAGTAAGGTTTGACTCGCAGGCTATAACCGAACCTCCCTCAGAGATGTCTCATGCCCTCAGCTGCTAGCAAAGTGTTACATTGGCGCCCAACGTGGGGCCTGGGGAAGTATTGGCAATAGCAAGTGATTTGCTTTAGTGAAATTTAAATTACCCTTAGCAAGTGTGTGTGTATGACTCAAGGAGTTCAATATTGTGCTGTATTTTACTGTGCGGTGTGTTTATTACCGGACTAGACTGCCCATGTGTGCATATTAGTATAAACTGACTTAACCCTGTCGGCCACCCGTGTTCTTCTGTAATTTGAACGCGCTAGGTGTGCTCTAGACAGCTTATTAGGGGTGAACAGATTAAATAGTGCTAATGTTACATAGTGTGTAGGCTTATTTACCTACTGGTGTTGCTCGTGGTCTAACCCAATTTGTAGACGCTAGGTGCGTCCTATATGGTGAAATTATATTGTCTATATTGGAATATTATACCTACCTGTACTGAAATTTTATATCAAAATGGTTGTACCTATTAAAATCGAATACCTTCTGAAGGATGAAATCCAACATGAACTCAACACATTACACATACCATTCGAATCTCAGGATTCTTGCGATTCCCTTAGGAAACTGTTGCGTCAGACCCGGTCGTTGGTCCGGCGGGGCAGTCTGAAACCCACCGTTCCGGCTCCACCAGATGACATGGCTCAGGAACTCACCGTGTGTAAGCTGAAGGTACAGGAGCTGAAGACAGCGGCCTCCAACAGTGCAGATTTGTCAGTGTTACAGCGGGACAGATTAGTGGGTCGGGCAACTTACTTTCTTGGACGTGTTGCCCAGGTCACTGATCATGCTGAGGAAGTTGTTGAGCTTAAAGGGTTGTTAGTTGGTATGCTGTCTCAACTTAGTAATGGGGATAGTTCTTCGGAATCTGAGACGGAGGTGTTCAGCTCACCGGCCGTACGGGAACCTCCTACGGCGTGTCGTGCGGAGCCTAGGCACAATTTAGCTAGTCTTAATTTGCGGTTTAAAGGTGACACCTGTGTACGCGCCTTTATAACTCGTTTAAATGAGCTTCGTTTAGCCCGGGATATCCCGGAAGCTGTCATTTTCAATGGATTTCCGGAAATTGTCGACGGACCAGCACTTTTCTGGTACCGATCCAATAAAGACTCTTTCTCAAACTATAAGGAGCTGCTGGCCGCTTTAAGGGCGGATTTTGATATACCAGACTTCGATTTCAAGCTGATGAATGAGATAAGGGCACGCACACAGGCGCGTTATGAATCTATTGTGGTGTATCTTTCCTTTATGGGCGGTTTATTCTCGCGTCTCTCCAGGCCGGTGTCTGAACCGGAACGATTGGATATTTTATTGCGTAATATTCGTCCCGAATATAGTCGTGAGCTGGCGCTTATTGATATAAACTCGATCACAGAACTAAAGACGGTGTGTATGCGTCTCGAATTGGCGGGGGCACGCGCCTCAAATTTTGCTGAACCTAGTACTTCGGGTCAAACGGTTGCTCCGGACATGCAAGTACGATCGCGAAACATGTCGGCTCAGTCAATTTGATTTCGATATTATACACAGGAAGGGCAAAGAACATGTGCTACCGGATACTCTTTCCCGGATTACTATTAACTCTATTTCGTTTCACCCGGAGACCATAACAGACCCGTGGTATTTAAAACTTTTTAAAGATTGCACCGACAACCCACGTTTATTTCCCAACTTCACAGTTACTGACGGATGGCTGTATCGTATGTCTAAAAATAAATATAATCTCACTGCTCAGTTTGAGTGGAAGCGAGTCGTGCCTCTGGAGCTACGCGAGGAAATTTTAAAACAATATCACGATGACCCTACTTCCGGTCATTTCGGTGTCGCTAAGACTCACAAACGTATAAGTGCGGGTTACTTTTGGCCGTCATTATTTCGTGATGTTGAGAAATACGTGGCCGGGTGTGAGGTGTGCAACTGCTACAAACCTTGTAATACAGCGAGGGCTGGCTTGATGGGGGGTCCTCGGGTTGTTTCTAAGCCTTGGGAGGCTATATCCTGTGATATCCTAGGGCCTTTTCCCCCATCGTATGCAAGGAACCAATACATATTTGTGTGCTGCGACTATTTTAGTAAATATACCCTGATGTTCCCTCTTAGAAATACCACAGCGAAGGCTATTGTTAAATGTTTGGAGAAGGGAGTGTTTTTGCTACACGGGGTGTGTAAATACATTTACGTCGACAATGGCCCCCAATTTATTTCAGGCCTGTTCCGAGACTTACTGGCTAAGTATCAGGTCCCACATATCTTCTATAATCCACGGTACCATCCTCAGGTTAATTTTACTGAAAGACGGAATCGAGACATTGTTCGTGCCGTATCCTCTTACGTGCGTACTGATCATCGTACTTGGGATCAGAACATACCAGAGATTCAATGTGCATTAAACACTGCCGTCCATGTAAGTACGAAGTTTACCCCGTTCTTTCTAAACCATGGCAGAGAAATGGTACTAGACGGGTCTTTACATAATCTTGAGGGGCCCGTGGAGGAGGCTGCTGTTGAGTTAAGACAGGAACCTTTTGCACCGAACCTTACCAAGTTGAATGGAATCTATAAATCAGTTCAAGGTCACCTTAAAAAGGCGTACGTTCACAATGTTAAATACTATAATTTACGGAAAAGAGACATTCAATTTGAGGAAGGGCAAATAGTTTATAAACGGTGTTTTCCATTGTCCAACGCAGCTAAGTTCTTTAGCGCAAAGCTTTCACCCAAATATGAAAAGTGCGTAGTAGACAAGAAACACTCTCCTTTGGTTTACTCCTTGAAGTCGATGAGTGGTAAGTCGTTAGGTAAATTCCATATAAAAGACATACTTGAACGGGGTGTACCCGGGCCTTCAAATAACCGGGCCACATAACGCACCGATTGTGTGTCACGTGTGGTTCCCTGTTAGTACCTATCCTTAATTTAATCTTTAATTACGCTAGTGGTGCACCCTTATACTGTGCTGCCGTAATTTAAATAATACACTATTCTTTGTTTTGTTTAAATCTAAACTTGTTAGTTTCCAGCCGCCGCGCTGACAACCCTTGTTAAGCTAATTGTTTACATTATTAAATAGGTAAGTGTATATAGGTCGGTCATTCACCCGGGCTAATGTAGGTTAGAGCAGTCAGCTGTTGCGCCGGCGGCCATCTTGTGCACCGCGCCGTGACCTCTGGATAATATATAATAATAATATAACTAAGTTGGGACAGTTCTTTCTCTGAGAGGTGACTGTAACCGTTATTAGTAAACACCATTAGTTTGGGAAAGGATAAGTTATAGAATTTTGTTTTGCTTCATATGAAATAAGAATAGGTATGTAGATGTGTAGCAATCGAATCTATGATAGGTTGCATTTCGTCCGGACTTGCAGGTGTTCATCGTAGGTATAAGATTGGTCCTGACTGTTGGTTATATTAAGGAATGGATTTCAGAATGAAAAGCATAATTGCATATGTTCGGACTGCATGGTTTTATTTGGTTGTAGAACATTTGTCCTGACGGCAGGTTTATATGGTTCGAGTATTGGCTAGTAAGAAGGTCGTAATAGTTTAAGTTAGTTTCCCGGGATTTAGCATAAGTCTAGGTATACTTATAAATGTAAGTTAGTACTCTTAAGTTTCCGTCGCTTACATGCAGGGTGTAAGCGGCATGAGATAAAAACCGTGTGAGAAGTTTTTATCTGTGACGTGACTTAGGAAGGGACACTGGTCTCCCAGAGAGTTTCCGTTTCCTGGAGCCGGTTTTAACTTTAACCAGGACTCTTTGCGGTAGGTTGTGTATCACACCCCGCTATATTATTTGAGACTTAAGTCGCACTTGGCGTTGCGCACCTTTTATAGGGTTTTGGCTGCGTATCGCGCCCCCTGTATTTTCACTTGGACTGACGTTGTGTAGTTGTAGGTAACAAGCTCGCTACTACAAAGTTGGCGGTGGGTCAACCCCGCTTTAGTATTTGGGACTTAAATAGCACTGTGCTGTGCGCCCTTACTTTCGTCTGGACTAGTAGGTATTTAATTGAACAGTTGTCCCGACAGTTGGCTCAATAAGGTGTGTTTGTGGATAGGCATAGTTTATAAGATCCGGATCGTTAGGTTAATATTTGTAGTTTCTAATTGTATCAATAATTTCGCAATAACTTAGTTATGTCGGTCTTGCGGTTAACAACTAATTGTGTTATCGGTTAAGATTAGTCCGGGATGAATTAGGTAGCATGGTTTTATAAGTTGATAGGTTGGTTTCGGTCGTTTATGGTATAGTCATAAACGATTTGAGATAAAAACAATTTCAAAGTTTTTATCTGTAACGTATGAAAAGGACACTCTGCACCGAATCAGAGTGGGCCTCGTTTATAGTTGGTGATTGTAGGAGTGACGATTTTGTTAGGTTGTTTAATGCGGTTGTCTGTGTGTCACGGCCCGCAAATTTTCTTTCAGGTTACTGCGCCCTGCTTCGCGCATGATATGTATAAGGGATCTCTGGCTGCGTGTCGCGCCTCCCTAACTTTTAGTTTTAGATGAGTTTTCCAAGTGAGTAGAAGGAACCGTCTAGTGTTCGATTTCGGTTGTCACTTGTCGCTTGTGTAGCTGATAGGTAGGTTGTATGCATGCTGAGTTAGTGTGTAGGATAAACGCTTGAGTAGGGAATTAGGATTTTAAACGCTTGTTGGGGGTATCAACAAGCGTACTGGGTTAGTTACTCAATAAGAGGATCCCACAGATGGCACCCGTGGTAAAAGGGCCAGTGCCTGGAGAGCACGCAATCTTGTTAGGATAAACGCTTGTGTAGGGAATTAGGATTTTAAACGCTTGTTGGGGGTATCAACAAGCGTACTGGGTTAGTTACTCAATAAGAGGATCCCACAGATGGCACCCGTGGTAAAAGGGCCAGTGCCTGGTGAGCACGCAATCTTGTTAGGAGAACGCTTGCATAGTGAGGTATGATTTCAAACATTTGTTGGGGGTTTCAACTTGTGTATGGGGTTAATTTCAGAGTAGAGGAGTGTAAGGTCGAAGTCTTCGACAAATAATTTTATTTCTGAATTTTAACAAATTCAGAAATAAAATTATTTCGCCAACAGAAGGGATACTGTAACACCGTTTTTTTTATTAGCAGCCACCACATATTTATTTCGTTTATTTAGTCTTATTTTTACATTGGCCACACTCACAAGTAACCGCTCTCAGACGTTTTTTTCTAAATTTACAGATATCTCGTCAGTCCGTCGTCTTTAAACTCTGGGAGTGTAATTTATATTTTCAGGATAAATTTCCGCATTTTTCAGTAGGTACAAACATAGTTTTCGTAATTATGAAGTTCATTTTTTTTCATCCCTTTGGCTGTTCGCGAACGAAACGTTAGTCTGCGCTCGCGCGGCGAGTGTAAAAAAAAAAAAACTCGGGTTGTCATTAGCGAGATGGAAGATTTATAGATCGGTCGATTTTGAGTTCGCGGGACAAAATCAATGTGCATCCGAAGTTGCAGAAGGCTTTATTAAAAACCTAAGGGTGGGGAGCGGGCTTCGTTCCGTTCGGCATATAAAATTTGGAATATAGTTTGGTCCGAGCATAATTTTGTGCACCGAAATGTCGGTGAGGCGTAGCGCCATGTCGACGCTGTAAATCCTTGTAAGTACGAAATATAGTGCATAAATATTGTTTCGCTAGCCAGTGTTATGTCGTGTTTGACTTATGCCTTGTTTTGTTTCAGCGATCTCGCAGATCCCACCGTTGGCATCCCGTGGTTAAAGGGCCGGTGCTTGTATTGCATCCTAGAAAGAGTATGTATCGAGAGCCCACTCGATCAACACTCAATAGATACGAATGTTTACAGCACATTTTCTAACCTTGTTACTTTTGTTTCAGTGACTTGCTAGCTTTTAACCTCAAAATGAATGCCTGAGAGCATGTCCATTTTCGAACTTCGCGTCTTACTGCCCTCAATGGTAGGTATCTAAATTTGTACCTGACGAGTAGGTCTGGTTAAATGTTATTTAGTTGATATTAGAATTAATTGGAGAATTCTCGAATTCCAGGGCCTCCTACCTATGGCTGAACGTGGGTCGAGCCATCTTCAACGACGTCAGAGACTCTTGAGCCGTTAGAGGCGTCTCCATCACCGTGAGGTTTGCGGACCTGCGTGAGTACGTGGCTACGCGTGGTAGTAATACATTTATGAACAATTTGTACCGTGAGTGACCTTGGGTGAGTCGTTTACTTGTTTGGGTAATAGGGCGTCTCCTCCATACACACACATTCATAAATCTTGTGACACTGATCAACGTAGAAACTTTATTAACATAAAATTCTTAATAGTAGTACAACCAATTTTCTTTGGACGACACTGAGGACGCTCGGGTGTCGGTCCCCTAATGTAATAAATAAGAACCCTAAGGGTAATAATAAATAAGAGTATGAAGTTAGGACCGATGTGGTCCAGTGTTACACCTTATATAGTGGAATAAAAAAATGTAAACCGGACTACTTTGTTTCATTTGTTATTGCCATACATCCCATTTGAAGTCAAGCCTTACGACTCTCCCTTAGGCGCCCAACATTTTCTTTAAGTAAGGTTTGACTCGCAGGCTATAACCGAACCTCCCTCAGAGATGTCTCATGCCCTCAGCTGCTAGCAAAGTGTTACAAAACGAAAAAATACGACCGAGACGTCGGTGTTCGCGTTATGAATCTATTGTGGTGTATCTTTCCTTTATGGGCGGTTTATTCTCGCGTCTCTCCAGGCCGGTGTCTGAACCGGAACGATTGGATATTTTATTGCGTAATATTCGTCCCGAATATAGTCGTGAGCTGGCGCTTATTGATATAAACTCGATCACAGAACTAAAGACGGTGTGTATGCGTCTCGAATTGGCGGGGGCACGCGCCTCAAATTTTGCTGAACCTAGTACTTCGGGTCAAACGGTTGCTCCGGACATGCAAGTACGATCGCGAAACATGTCGCGCGGACAAGCTGTTAACTCCATGAATAGGAGTGAGTCAGCCGCGTTTTGCTATCGGTGTAAAGGTAATGACCATAATACTAACCGTTGCCCGCGATCTCGCGAGGTTGTATGTTTTCGGTGCGGGCATGCTGGCGTGCGCACGCCCGAGTGCCCTAGGTGCAGCGCATCTGTGTCGCAGTCAAAAAACTAGTAAGGCCAGTCTCACGGACACCGCTGACTGCCTCCAGTTCAGTCCCCGTCGAGACTTACTTTTTACCTGATACGAACGATCCCCGTCCTTACCTAACTGTTCAAGTTTTCGATGTCAACGTCTCTGGCCTGTTGGACTGCGGCGCATCATGCTCGGTGCTTGGCCAAAACGCGCATTTGAAGTTTCTAGAATTAAATATCGAGATGCACGAATTTAAGCACCCCCGCGTACTGCGAGTCGCGAACGGTAACAGTTTTACCTGTAGGTATTATATGAAGGTGCCTATCCAATATAAAGGCATGGTTCAACTTATTCTGTTTCACATTCTACCGGAAATTACGCTTCCAATACACTTTGGCATTAATTTCTGGAAAGCTTTTGATGTGGCCCCTGATGTCTTGGCTTGCTTGCCGGTTGGTGTTCACTCTCTAGCGGTAAACAGTATCGAGGAAGACGGGTTGCGTCATTATGACTCTTTAATTACCTCTCAAAAAACAGAGATTGATAAAATTAAAACTTTATTTGATAACATAAATACTGACAAGGTCGGACTGGGTCGCACCTCCTTGACCCAACATGTGATTAACACCAGTGATGCTGCTCCCATAAAACAAAAGTACTACCGGCTGAGTCCTGCAAAACTTAAGTACCTAGATGAGGAACTTGATCGCATGTTGGCTAAGGGCGTGGTGGAACCCTCTCACTCGGAGTGGAATAGTCCTGTGACCCTAGTACCTAAACCTAATGGGGAAATGCGCCTGTGTTTGGACAGTCGTCGCCTGAACGCCGTTTCCAAAACTGATGCCTACCCTCTCCCTTATATTAACTACATTATTGACAATTTGCGTGATGCTAAATATTTGACCTCGCTGGATTTAAGTGCGGCATATCACCAAATTCCGTTACATCCAGATTCGAAAGAAAAGACGGCGTTTACGGTTCCGCGCCGTGGTTTGTTTCATTACAATGTAATGTGCTTTGGTTTGGTAGGGGCTTCTGCCACCATGCAGCGCCTGATGGACAGTTTATTTTCGGCAGAATTTGATAATAAAGTCTTCGCGTACATTGATGATATCGTTATATGTACATCATCCTTCGATGAACATATCAAAATTTTGAACCGGGTCTATGAGAAACTTAAAAACGCGAACCTAACAATCAATGTGAAAAAGTCACAATTCTGCCGAAGCGAACTGAAGTATCTAGGGTACGTGGTGGATCATTTCGGCCTGAGGACGGACCCATCGAAAGTGGAGGTCATCATGAACTTTCCTACTCCTAACGACCCGAAGGCTTTAAAAAGGTTTCTTGGAATGGCCGGCTGGTACCGCCGTTTCATAAAAAACTTCTCAGATGTCGCTCGACCTCTAACTCGTCTCACAAGTAAAAAGGTCAAGTTCGTATGGTCACCCGAGGCAGAAGATTCGTTTAATACTCTAAAGACTGCTTTGATCTCAGCGCCGATTCTGAGGTGTCCTGACTTCACCAAACCGTTCTACATACATACGGATGCTAGCTCTTTCGCCATTGGAGGGGTTTTGACCCAGAGGGTAGACGGGGTTGACCATCCAATAGCATACTGCAGCCGGACTTTGAGTGCCCAGGAGGCTAATTATTCTTGTACCGAGCGTGAACTTCTGTCCGTGCTTCACGCTTTGGAGCAATATCGTGCTTACGTGGAGGGTTCAAAGTGCATCATAGTTACGGACCATGCTTCACTTCAGTGGTTTTACAAACTAAAAAACCCCACGGGTAGATTGAATCGCTGGGCATGTCGGCTCAGTCAATTTGATTTCGATATTATACACAGGAAGGGCAAAGAACATGTGCTACCGGATACTCTTTCCCGGATTACTATTAACTCTATTTCGTTTCACCCGGAGACCATAACAGACCCGTGGTATTTAAAACTTTTTAAAGATTGCACCGACAACCCACGTTTATTTCCCAACTTCACAGTTACTGACGGATGGCTGTATCGTATGTCTAAAAATAAATATAATCTCACTGCTCAGTTTGAGTGGAAGCGAGTCGTGCCTCTGGAGCTACGCGAGGAAATTTTAAAACAATATCACGATGACCCTACTTCCGGTCATTTCGGTGTCGCTAAGACTCACAAACGTATAAGTGCGGGTTACTTTTGGCCGTCATTATTTCGTGATGTTGAGAAATACGTGGCCGGGTGTGAGGTGTGCAACTGCTACAAACCTTGTAATACAGCGAGGGCTGGCTTGATGGGGGGTCCTCGGGTTGTTTCTAAGCCTTGGGAGGCTATATCCTGTGATATCCTAGGGCCTTTTCCCCCATCGTATGCAAGGAACCAATACATATTTGTGTGCTGCGACTATTTTAGTAAATATACCCTGATGTTCCCTCTTAGAAATACCACAGCGAAGGCTATTGTTAAATGTTTGGAGAAGGGAGTGTTTTTGCTACACGGGGTGTGTAAATACATTTACGTCGACAATGGCCCCCAATTTATTTCAGGCCTGTTCCGAGACTTACTGGCTAAGTATCAGGTCCCACATATCTTCTATAATCCACGGTACCATCCTCAGGTTAATTTTACTGAAAGACGGAATCGAGACATTGTTCGTGCCGTATCCTCTTACGTGCGTACTGATCATCGTACTTGGGATCAGAACATACCAGAGATTCAATGTGCATTAAACACTGCCGTCCATGTAAGTACGAAGTTTACCCCGTTCTTTCTAAACCATGGCAGAGAAATGGTACTAGACGGGTCTTTACATAATCTTGAGGGGCCCGTGGAGGAGGCTGCTGTTGAGTTGAGACAGGAACCTTTTGCACCGAACCTTACCAAGTTGAATGGAATCTATAAATCAGTTCAAGGTCACCTTAAAAAGGCGTACGTTCACAATGTTAAATACTATAATTTACGGAAAAGAGACATTCAATTTGAGGAAGGGCAAATAGTTTATAAACGGTGTTTTCCATTGTCCAACGCAGCTAAGTTCTTTAGCGCAAAGCTTTCACCCAAATATGAAAAGTGCGTAGTAGACAAGAAACACTCTCCTTTGGTTTACTCCTTGAAGTCGATGAGTGGTAAGTCGTTAGGTAAATTCCATATAAAAGACATACTTGAACGGGGTGTACCCGGGCCTTCAAATAACCGGGCCACATAACGCACCGATTATGTGTCACGTGTGGTTCCCTGTTAGTACCTATCCTTAATTTAATCTTTAATTACGCTAGTGGTGCACCCTTATACTGTGCTGCCGTAATTTAAATAATACACTATTCTTTGTTTTGTTTAAATCTAAACTTGTTAGTTTCCAGCCGCCGCGCTGACAACCCTTGTTAAGCTAATTGTTTACATTATTAAATAGGTAAGTGTATATAGGTCGGTCATTCACCCGGGCTAATGTAGGTTAGAGCAGTCAGCTGTTGCGCCGGCGGCCATCTTGTGCACCGCGCCGTGACCTCTGGATAATATATAATAATAATATAACTAAGTTGGGACAGTTCTTTCTCTGAGAGGTGACTGTAACCGTTATTAGTAAACACCATTAGTTTGGGAAAGGATAAGTTATAGAATTTTGTTTTGCTTCATATGAAATAAGAATAGGTATGTAGATGTGTAGCAATCGAATCTATGATAGGTTGCATTTCGTCCGGACTTGCAGGTGTTCATCGTAGGTATAAGATTGGTCCTGACTGTTGGTTATATTAAGGAATGGATTTCAGAATGAAAAGCATAATTGCATATGTTCGGACTGCATGGTTTTATTTGGTTGTAGAACATTTGTCCTGACGGCAGGTTTATATGGTTCGAGTATTGGCTAGTAAGAAGGTCGTAATAGTTTAAGTTAGTTTCCCGGGATTTAGCATAAGTCTAGGTATACTTATAAATGTAAGTTAGTACTCTTAAGTTTCCGTCGCTTACATGCAGGGTGTAAGCGGCATGAGATAAAAACCGTGTGAGAAGTTTTTATCTGTGACGTGACTTAGGAAGGGACACTGGTCTCCCAGAGAGTTTCCGTTTCCTGGAGCCGGTTTTAACTTTAACCAGGACTCTTTGCGGTAGGTTGTGTATCACACCCCGCTATATTATTTGAGACTTAAGTCGCACTTGGCGTTGCGCACCTTTTATAGGGTTTTGGCTGCGTATCGCGCCCCCTGTATTTTCACTTGGACTGACGTTGTGTAGTTGTAGGTAGCAAGCTCGCTACTACAAAGTTGGCGGTGGGTCAACCCCGCTTTAGTATTTGATTTAAGTCGCACTTGGCGTTGCGCACCTTTTATAGGGTTTTGGCTGCGTATCGCGCCCCCTGTATTTTCACTTGGACTGACGTTGTGTAGTTGTAGGTAGCAAGCTCGCTACTACAAAGTTGGCGGTGGGTCATCCCCGCTTTAGTATTTGAGACTTAAATAGCACTGTGCTGTGCGCCCTTACTTTCGTCTGGACTAGTAGGTATTTAATTGAACAGTTGTCCCGACAGTTGGCTCAATAAGGTGTGTTTGTGGATAGGCATAGTTTATAAGATCCGGATCGTTAGGTTAATATTTGTAGTTTCTAATTGTATCAATAATTTCGCAATAACTTAGTTATGTCGGTCTTGCGTTTAACAACTAATTGTGTTATTGGTTAAGATTAGTCCGGGATGAATTAGGTAGCATGGTTTTATAAGTTGATAGGTTGGTTTCGGTCGTTTATGGTATAGTCATAAACGATTTGAGATAAAAACAATTTCAAAGTTTTTATCTGTAACGTATGAAAAGGACACTCTGCACCGAATCAGAGTGGGCCTCGTTTATAGTTGGTGATTGTAGGAGTGACGATTTTGTTAGGTTGTTTAATGCGGTTGTCTGTGTGTCACGGCCCGCAAATTTTCTTTCAGGTTACTGCGCCCTGCTTCGCGCATGATATGTATAAGGGATCTCTGGCTGCGTGTCGCGCCTCCCTAACTTTTAGTTTTAGATGAGTTTTCCAAGTGAGTAGAAGGAACCGTCTAGTGTTAGATTTCGGTTGTCACTTGTCGCTTGTGTAGCTGATAGGTAGGTTGTATGCATGCTGAGTTAGTGTGTAGGATAAACGCTTGAGTAGGGAATTAGGATTTTAAACGCTTGTTGGGGGTATCAACAAGCGTACTGGGTTAGTTACTCAATAAGAGGATCCCACAGATGGCACCCGTGGTAAAAGGGCCAGTGCCTGGAGAGCACGCAATCTTGTTAGGATAAACGCTTGTGTAGGGAATTAGGATTTTAAACGCTTGTTGGGGGTATCAACAAGCGTACTGGGTTAGTTACTCAATAAGAGGATCCCACAGATGGCACCCGTGGTAAAAGGGCCAGTGCCTGGTGAGCACGCAATCTTGTTAGGAGAACGCTTGCATAGTGAGGTATGATTTCAAACATTTGTTGGGGGTTTCAACTTGTGTATGGGGTTAATTTCAGAGTAGAGGAGTGTAAGGTCGAAGTCTTCGACAAATAATTTTATTTCTGAATTTTAACAAATTCAGAAATAAAATTATTTCGCCAACAGAAGGGATACTGTAACACCGTTTTTTTTATTAGCAGCCACCACATATTTATTTCGTTTATTTAGTCTTATTTTTACATTGGCCACACTCACAAGTAACCGCTCTCAGACGTTTTTTTCTAAATTTACAGATATCTCGTCAGTCCGTCGTCTTTAAACTCTGGGAGTGTAATTTATATTTTCAGGATAAATTTCCGCATTTTTCAGTAGGTACAAACATAGTTTTCGTAATTATGAAGTTCATTTTTTTCATCCCTTTGGCTGTTCGCGAACGAAACGTTAGTCTGCGCTCGCGCGGCGAGTGTAAAAAAAAAAAAACTCGGGTTGTCATTAGCGAGATGGAAGATTTATAGATCGGTCGATTTTGAGTTCGCGGGACAAAATCAATGTGCATCCGAAGTTGCAGAAGGCTTTATTAAAAACCTAAGGGTTGGGAGCGGGCTTCGTTCCGTTCGGCATATAAAATTTGGAATATAGTTTGGTCCGAGCATAATTTTGTGCACCGAAATGTCGGTGAGGCGTAGCGCCATGTCGACGCTGTAAATCCTTGTAAGTACGAAATATAGTGCATAAATATTGTTTCGCTAGCCAGTGTTATGTCGTGTTTGACTTATGCCTTGTTTTGTTTCAGCGATCTCGCAGATCCCACCGTTGGCATCCCGTGGTTAAAGGGCCGGTGCTTGTATTGCATCCTAGAAAGAGTATGTATCGAGAGCCCACTCGATCAACACTCAATAGATACGAATGTTTACAGCACATTTTCTAACCTTGTTACTTTTGTTTCAGTGACTTGCTAGCTTTTAACCTCAAAATGAATGCCTGAGAGCATGTCCATTTTCGAACTTCGCGTCTTACTGCCCTCAATGGTAGGTATCTAAATTTGTACCTGACGAGTAGGTCTGGTTAAATGTTATTTAGTTGATATTAGAATTAATTGGAGAATTCTCGAATTCCAGGGCCTCCTACCTATGGCTGAACGTGGGTCGAGCCATCTTCAACGACGTCAGAGACTCTTGAGCCGTTAGAGGCGTCTCCATCACCGTGAGGTTTGCGGACCTGCGTGAGTACGTGGCTACGCGTGGTAGTAATACATTTATGAACAATTTGTACCGTGAGTGACCTTGGGTGAGTCGTTTACTTGTTTGGGTAATAGGGCGTCTCCTCCATACACACACATTCATAAATCTTGTGACACTGATCAACGTAGAAACTTTATTAACATAAAATTCTTAATAGTAGTACAACCAATTTTCTTTGGACGACACTGAGGACGCTCGGGTGTCGGTCCCCTAATGTAATAAATAAGAACCCTAAGGGTAATAATAAATAAGAGTATGAAGTTAGGACCGATGTGGTCCAGTGTTACACCTTATATAGTGGAATAAAAAAAATGTAAACCGGACTACTTTGTTTCATTTGTTATTGCCATACATCCCATTTGAAGTCAAGCCTTACGACTCTCCCTTAGGCGCCCAACATTTTCTTTAAGTAAGGTTTGACTCGCAGGCTATAACCGAACCTCCCTCAGAGATGTCTCATGCCCTCAGCTGCTAGCAAAGTGTTACATTTTTTTTTTTTTTTTTTTTTTTTTTTTTTTTTTTTTTTTTTTTTTTTTAATATTAATCTAGATGTGTATAAAGGGTTGTTGTTTATATCCTCGTCCACTGAGGGCTTGATCCTTCTGGAAGACCGTAAAGATGCTTCACAAAAGCAGTCTTCTCAGCAGTGGTAAAGGTCGAGTACTTCTCAATTGATTGAACCTGTAGTGTGACCTCTTCAGCTAGAGCCTCCAAATCCCTTGACAAAATCTTATAGAGTGTCTTCCCTTTGATCCCTAAAGAGATGATGCGCATAAGTTTTGAGCCAACAACGGTGATAGGTATGAAAGACACATTGGCTTCGTCCGTCACGTTCAGCGTGCCATGAGTGCTCTTGTACTGGCACCCTGGGGAGAACTGATCGGTGGTAGGAGTGATGGGCTGTGTTCCAGACTTGGAGCTGACGGAGGGTGTAGGACGTTTTGGTGGTGCTTGCTTGGGGACTGACATATCCAGCATCCGTTTGTCGACGGTTTCCATGAAACCGGTCATACTGGACATTGTCGCATTCCACGAAACCGCTGCGTGCTCCACTGTCTTTTGGTAATATGCGTTTTGCTCCGAAGCCCCCTTTACCATTATCATGAGCTCAGTTGCATACGTTGTAATGTCCGTTATGGCCTTCTTGGCCTCCTTGGATATTGCCACCTGGTAAACATGTAGCGCTGTTGTCACCGAGCAAAAAAAAGGCCCAAAACCCGTGTTTCGAAGCCAAAATAAGATTTGTGCGAAACTGAGAGAAATCAGATCCTGATCTTTGCACCAGACTCTCATATGAAGAGACGAGATCTCCTAGTGCATCATCGTTCTTCTCAGATATCTCCCTTATAATCTCCATCATTTCGGGATCACAGGGGTTTGATGAGGATCTAAGTTTTTCCCTAAACTGCTTGAGGAGCTTTTCTGTTTCTACCTGATCACCTGTCTGTGAAGTAGACTGTTCTGCAGGTTTTACACCGTGAAGAGGCTGCTGTTGCCCAGTCATGATGTCAGATGCATTTCTGAGATCAGGCATTTGTGCAAGAGCACTCTTTCCCTTGGGGATGGTCGACTTGGGGGGAACCATTTTAGATAGGATGATGCTAAAGAAAGAAACTAAGAATGACAAAACTAGAAAAGATAAAAGAGTAAGATTGAGAATGGTATTTGGATAATAGGCACTTGCGAGATTAGGGTCCATAAAAAATGTATTATTTTCTCGCTCTTATTTTTCTCCTACCTATGGCTGAACGTGGGTCGAGCCATCTTCAACGACGTCAGAGACTCTTGAGCCGTTAGAGGCGTCTCCATCACCGTGAGGTTTGCGGACCTGCGTGAGTACGTGGCTACGCGTGGTAGTAATACATTTATGAACAATTTGTACCGTGAGTGACCTTGGGTGAGTCGTTTACTTGTTTGGGTAATAGGGCGTCTCCTCCATACACACACATTCATAAATCTTGTGACACTGATCTACGTAGAAACTTTATTAACATAAAATTCTTAATAGTAGTACAACCAATTTTCTTTGGACGACACTGAGGACGCTCGGGTGTCGGTCCCCTAATGTAAGAAATAAGAACCCTAAGGTTAATAATAAATAAGAGTATGAAGTTAGGACCGATGTGGTCCAGTGTTACACCTTATATAGTGGAATAGAAAATGTAAACCGGACTACTTTGTTTCATTTGTTATTGCCATACATCCCATTTGAAGTCAAGCCTTACGACTCTCCCTTAGGCGCCCAACACTTTCTTTAAGTGAGGTTTGACTCGCAGGCTATAACCGAACCTCCCTCAGAGATGTCTCATGCCCTCAGCTGCTAGCAAAGTGTTACATTAGCAGCCTCTTCACGGTGTAAAACCTGCAGAACAGTCTACTTCACAGACAGGTGATCAGGTAGAAACAGAAAAGCTCCTCAAGCAGTTTAGGGAAAAACTTAGATCCTCATCAAACCCCTGTGATCCCGAAATGATGGAGATTATAAGGGAGATATCTGAGAAGAACGATGATGCACTAGGAGATCTCGTCTCTTCATATGAGAGTCTGGTGCAAAGATCAGGATCTGATTTCTCTCAGTTTCGCACAAATCTTATTTTGGCTTCGAAACACGGGTTTTGGGCCTTTTTTTTGCTCGGTGACAACAGCGCTACATGTTTACCAGGTGGCAATATCCAAGGAGGCCAAGAAGGCCATAACGGACATTACAACGTATGCAACTGAGCTCATGATAATGGTAAAGGGGGCTTCGGAGCAAAACGCATATTACCAAAAGACAGTGGAGCACGCAGCGGTTTCGTGGAATGCGACAATGTCCAGTATGACCGGTTTCATGGAAACCGTCGACAAACGGATGCTGGATATGTCAGTCCCCAAGCAAGCACCACCAAAACGTCCTACACCCTCCGTCAGCTCCAAGTCTGGAACACAGCCCATCACTCCTACCACCGATCAGTTCTCCCCAGGGTGCCAGTACAAGAGCACTCATGGCACGCTGAACGTGACGGACGAAGCCAATGTGTCTTTCATACCTATCACCGTTGTTGGCTCAAAACTTATGCGCATCATCTCTTTAGGGATCAAAGGGAAGACACTCTATAAGATTTTGTCAAGGGATTTGGAGGCTCTAGCTGAAGAGGTCACACTACAGGTTCAATCAATTGAGAAGTACTCGACCTTTACCACTGCTGAGAAGACTGCTTTTGTGAAGCATCTTTACGGTCTTCCAGAAGGATCAAGCCCTCAGTGGACGAGGATATAAACAACAACCCTTTATACACATCTAGATTAATATTAAAAAAAAAAAAAAAAAAAAAAACTCGGGTTGTCATTAGCGAGATGGAAGATTTATAGATCGGTCGATTTTGAGTTCGCGGGACAAAATCAATGTGCATCCGAAGTTGCAGAAGGCTTTATTAAAAACCTAAGGGTTGGGAGCGGGCTTCGTTCCGTTCGGCATATAAAATTTGGAATATAGTTTGGTCCGAGCATAATTTTGTGCACCGAAATGTCGGTGAGGCGTAGCGCCATGTCGACGCTGTAAATCCTTCGATCTCGCAGATCCCACCGTTGGCATCCCGCGGTTAAAGGGCCGACACCCGAGCGTCCTCAGTGTCGTCCAAAGAAAATTGGTTGTACTACTATTAAGAATTTTATGTTAATAAAGTTTCTACGTTGATCAGTGTCACAAGATTTATGAATGTGTGTGTATGGAGGAGACGCCCTATTACCCAAACAAGTAAACGACTCACCCAAGGTCACTCACGGTACAAATTGTTCATAAATGTATTACTACCACGCGTAGCCACGTACTCACGCAGGTCCGCAAACCTCACGGTGATGGAGACGCCTCTAACGGCTCAAGAGTCTCTGACGTCGTTGAAGATGGCTCGACCCACGTTCAGCCATAGGTAGGAGGCCCATTGAGGGCAGTAAGACGCGAAGTTCGAAAATGGACATGCTCTCAGGCATTCATTTTGAGGTTAAAAGCTAGCAAGTCATCTTTCTAGGATGCAATACAAGCACCGGCCCTTTAACCACGGGATGCCAACGGTGGGATCTGCGAGATCGAAGGATTTACAGCGTCGACATGGCGCTACGCCTCACCGACATTTCGGTGCACAAAATTATGCTCGGACCAAACTATATTCCAAATTTTATATGCCGAACGGAACGAAGCCCGCTCCCAACCCTTAGGTTTTTAATAAAGCCTTCTGCAACTTCGGATGCACATTGATTTTGTCCCGCGAACTCAAAATCGACCGATCTATAAATCTTCCATCTCGCTAATGACAACCCGAGTTTTTTTTTTTTTTTTTTTTTTTTTTTTTTTTTATATTAATCTAGATGTGTATAAAGGGTTGTTGTTTATATCCTCGTCCACTGAGGGCTTGATCCTTCTGGAAGACCGTAAAGATGCTTCACAAAAGCAGTCTTCTCAGCAGTGGTAAAGGTCGAGTACTTCTCAATTGATTGAACCTGTAGTGTGACCTCTTCAGCTAGAGCCTCCAAATCCCTTGACAAAATCTTATAGAGTGTCTTCCCTTTGATCCCTAAAGAGATGATGCGCATAAGTTTTGAGCCAACAACGGTGATAGGTATGAAAGACACATTGGCTTCGTCCGTCACGTTCAGCGTGCCATGAGTGCTCTTGTACTGGCACCCTGGGGAGAACTGATCGGTGGTAGGAGTGATGGGCTGTGTTCCAGACTTGGAGCTGACGGAGGGTGTAGGACGTTTTGGTGGTGCTTGCTTGGGGACTGACATATCCAGCATCCGTTTGTCGACGGTTTCCATGAAACCGGTCATACTGGACATTGTCGCATTCCACGAAACCGCTGCGTGCTCCACTGTCTTTTGGTAATATGCGTTTTGCTCCGAAGCCCCCTTTACCATTATCATGAGCTCAGTTGCATACGTTGTAATGTCCGTTATGGCCTTCTTGGCCTCCTTGGATATTGCCACCTGGTAAACATGTAGCGCTGTTGTCACCGAGCAAAAAAAAGGCCCAAAACCCGTGTTTCGAAGCCAAAATAAGATTTGTGCGAAACTGAGAGAAATCAGATCCTGATCTTTGCACCAGACTCTCATATGAAGAGACGAGATCTCCTAGTGCATCATCGTTCTTCTCAGATATCTCCCTTATAATCTCCATCATTTCGGGATCACAGGGGTTTGATGAGGATCTAAGTTTTTCCCTAAACTGCTTGAGGAGCTTTTCTGTTTCTACCTGATCACCTGTCTGTGAAGTAGACTGTTCTGCAGGTTTTACACCGTGAAGAGGCTGCTGTTGCCCAGTCATGATGTCAGATGCATTTCTGAGATCAGGCATTTGTGCAAGAGCACTCTTTCCCTTGGGGATGGTCGACTTGGGGGGAACCATTTTAGATAGGATGATGCTAAAGAAAGAAACTAAGAATGACAAAACTAGAAAAGATAAAAGAGTAAGATTGAGAATGGTATTTGGATAATAGGCACTTGCGAGATTAGGGTCCATAAAAAATGTATTATTTTCTCGCTCTTATTTTTCTCCTACCTATGGCTGAACGTGGGTCGAGCCATCTTCAACGACGTCAGAGACTCTTGAGCCGTTAGAGGCGTCTCCATCACCGTGAGGTTTGCGGACCTGCGTGAGTACGTGGCTACGCGTGGTAGTAATACATTTATGAACAATTTGTACCGTGAGTGACCTTGGGTGAGTCGTTTACTTGTTTGGGTAATAGGGCGTCTCCTCCATACACACACATTCATAAATCTTGTGACACTGATCTACGTAGAAACTTTATTAACATAAAATTCTTAATAGTAGTACAACCAATTTTCTTTGGACGACACTGAGGACGCTCGGGTGTCGGTCCCCTAATGTAAGAAATAAGAACCCTAAGGTTAATAATAAATAAGAGTATGAAGTTAGGACCGATGTGGTCCAGTGTTACACCTTATATAGTGGAATAGAAAATGTAAACCGGACTACTTTGTTTCATTTGTTATTGCCATACATCCCATTTGAAGTCAAGCCTTACGACTCTCCCTTAGGCGCCCAACACTTTCTTTAAGTGAGGTTTGACTCGCAGGCTATAACCGAACCTCCCTCAGAGATGTCTCATGCCCTCAGCTGCTAGCAAAGTGTTACATTAGCAGCCTCTTCACGGTGTAAAACCTGCAGAACAGTCTACTTCACAGACAGGTGATCAGGTAGAAACAGAAAAGCTCCTCAAGCAGTTTAGGGAAAAACTTAGATCCTCATCAAACCCCTGTGATCCCGAAATGATGGAGATTATAAGGGAGATATCTGAGAAGAACGATGATGCACTAGGAGATCTCGTCTCTTCATATGAGAGTCTGGTGCAAAGATCAGGATCTGATTTCTCTCAGTTTCGCACAAATCTTATTTTGGCTTCGAAACACGGGTTTTGGGCCTTTTTTTTGCTCGGTGACAACAGCGCTACATGTTTACCAGGTGGCAATATCCAAGGAGGCCAAGAAGGCCATAACGGACATTACAACGTATGCAACTGAGCTCATGATAATGGTAAAGGGGGCTTCGGAGCAAAACGCATATTACCAAAAGACAGTGGAGCACGCAGCGGTTTCGTGGAATGCGACAATGTCCAGTATGACCGGTTTCATGGAAACCGTCGACAAACGGATGCTGGATATGTCAGTCCCCAAGCAAGCACCACCAAAACGTCCTACACCCTCCGTCAGCTCCAAGTCTGGAACACAGCCCATCACTCCTACCACCGATCAGTTCTCCCCAGGGTGCCAGTACAAGAGCACTCATGGCACGCTGAACGTGACGGACGAAGCCAATGTGTCTTTCATACCTATCACCGTTGTTGGCTCAAAACTTATGCGCATCATCTCTTTAGGGATCAAAGGGAAGACACTCTATAAGATTTTGTCAAGGGATTTGGAGGCTCTAGCTGAAGAGGTCACACTACAGGTTCAATCAATTGAGAAGTACTCGACCTTTACCACTGCTGAGAAGACTGCTTTTGTGAAGCATCTTTACGGTCTTCCAGAAGGATCAAGCCCTCAGTGGACGAGGATATAAACAACAACCCTTTATACACATCTAGATTAATATTAAAAAAAAAAAAAAAAAAAAAAAAAAAAAAAAAAACTCGGGTTGTCATTAGCGAGATGGAAGATTTATAGATCGGTCGATTTTGAGTTCGCGGGACAAAATCAATGTGCATCCGAAGTTGCAGAAGGCTTTATTAAAAACCTAAGGGTTGGGAGCGGGCTTCGTTCCGTTCGGCATATAAAATTTGGAATATAGTTTGGTCCGAGCATAATTTTGTGCACCGAAATGTCGGTGAGGCGTAGCGCCATGTCGACGCTGTAAATCCTTCGATCTCGCAGATCCCACCGTTGGCATCCCGTGGTTAAAGGGCCGGTGCTTGTATTGCATCCTAGAAAGATGACTTGCTAGCTTTTAACCTCAAAATGAATGCCTGAGAGCATGTCCATTTTCGAACTTCGCGTCTTACTGCCCTCAATGGGCCTCCTACCTATGGCTGAACGTGGGTCGAGCCATCTTCAACGACGTCAGAGACTCTTGAGCCGTTAGAGGCGTCTCCATCACCGTGAGGTTTGCGGACCTGCGTGAGTACGTGGCTACGCGTGGTAGTAATACATTTATGAACAATTTGTACCGTGAGTGACCTTGGGTGAGTCGTTTACTTGTTTGGGTAATAGGGCGTCTCCTCCATACACACACATTCATAAATCTTGTGACACTGATCAACGTAGAAACTTTATTAACATAAAATTCTTAATAGTAGTACAACCAATTTTCTTTGGACGACACTGAGGACGCTCGGGTGTCGGTCCCCTAATGTAAGAAATAAGAACCCTAAGGTTAATAATAAATAAGAGTATGAAGTTAGGACCGATGTGGTCCAGTGTTACACCTTATATAGTGGAATAGAAAATGTAAACCGGACTACTTTGTTTCATTTGTCATTGCCATACATCCCATTTGAAGTCAAGCCTTACGACTCTCCCTTAGGCGCCCAACATTTTCTTTAAGTAAGGTTTGACTCGCAGGCTATAACCGAACCTCCCTCAGAGATGTCTCATGCCCTCAGCTGCTAGCAAGGTGTTACATTACGCCTCACCGACATTTCGGTGCACAAAATTATGCTCTTATTACGATCTATACGATTGCTTGCATGCTGATAAAACTAACTGTAGTTGCACCAAATTGGAGTATGTTAGGACATTTAAATACTTAGGCTTAACTATTGATACAAATTTCAACTGGAAACCACATGTAAACAATGTGTGTAATAGGCTGAGGTCTGTGTTAGGGAAATTTTACCAACTAAATAGATCAATAAATAAAAATACATTAAGGATTGTGTATTACGCACTGGCTGACTCACTCATCAGTTACGGGCTCATTGTTTATGGACGAACTTTTGTAACCTACATCAGAGACATTAAACAACTACAAACAAGACTGATTAAGTTCCTAGTTAGTAAAAAAGAAAAGGAAAAGTGTAATAAGGAATATGACAAACTATTTCCCCTCTGTAAAATTCTACCAGTAGATGGTAAGACTAAGTATTTGATTGCTTTGGAGCACTACTATTCCGATGAGTATAAACTCAGTGTTACAAATACTTATAGCACTAAAAGTGTAAGGGAAAAAAACTTGTACAACCTAGGGCTAAAAACTATTATGGGCAAAGAGTATCAAACTTCATACTACCAAAAACTTTCAATCAGATTAGTATATTAAGACAAACTCCTAAATTAAGTAAATCTATTTTAAAATCAAGATTAAAGCACTTGCTCCTTAACGACAAGTCGATGTCAACAGATGGACATCCACAGAGTAAATAAGAAGGTAGTCCTACTTATTTACTCTGTGGATAGGATACCTGTGCCTACATAGTAACTAGTTAGGTAAGCTGTTGTCGTCCACTGTCGCCGGAGGTCGAGCCACAATACTGTATTTTATTATTACTAATATTTTTAATTGCCATTCTACCTAAATCTGTAAAAAGTTTAGAGAAGAGATTAGGTTAGTAATAAAAGCAAATTAGGTTAAGTTACAATAGTTGTAGTAAATGAGCGCGTCTCGCCATCAAACTTAATAGTTTGGCGAGTGTATATTTGTAATTTGTAACTTGTATTTGGAAATAAATAAAAATAAAAAATATATATATATATATTCGACGATGTAGCCTTACAAGATCAGGATACTATTCGCCAATACTTTGCGATGGGACGTCACAGAGAGCTGGATTGTTTTTATTTATGTCAAACATACAGTAAAATACCTAAACAGTTGGTGAGAGACAACGCTAATCTGATACTGCTGTTCAAGCAGGACGATTTAAATTTACGTCATGCTTACAATGATCACGTCAATACGGATATGACTTGGGAACAATTCAGAAAAGTGTGCGAAACATGTTGGCACGATAAACACACGTTCCTAACCATCGACGAGGAAAAAAATGTCGGTAAGGGGCGTTATCGCAAGTGTTTCGATTATGTAATTATTGTTTGAAATGATTGTTAACGCAATTAGTATCTTTATCGTTTCATTTCAATAATGGAGACCGCTGCTGTTACTCCCGTTTTCGGAGATAAACTGTTAAAAAGAAAACTTATACAATCAGTTGATTCAGTAAAAAAAAAATTAAATCACTTCAATCAAATAAGTTAGAGCTAGCCACTTCTCTCGAGAAAACGTTTCAACCAATCACGAAACCTCTCAATGTTTTAATATCAGAAACAAAAAAATTAGCTAAAACCGAAGCAAAGCCTACAACATCATCATCATATGCAGATATAAAACACGAGAAGATATTAAAGAAACAGAGTTTAAAACGGAGAATGAAAAACAAGAAGAAGAGGAAGAGGATGATTATGATGATGCTGAAGATGATGATGATGATGATGATGATGATGATGATGATGATGATGAAGGCGGATATCTAAGCAGTGTTGATACTCAAATTAATATTGATTCACCACACAAATATGTGTCTCGTTTGTATAAAAAAAAAATACCTTTTGGTGCTTACGAAGATAAGAATTTATTCATCGGTGATAGTCAGCTGAGAATAGATTCTTCCAAAAAAATATAAAGGTGAAAAGTAAGACCTATACTATCACACCCGGATTAATGGAACTGATATTTAAAAAAACGCCTAATAATGAACTGATCGTAGCAGGTGATGTCGAACGCTACATGGATATTGTTACAAACACGAACGCACATCGACGTGGTTTTATACCTACAGATCAAATACAAGGAGATAAGAGTGATAAATATAGCAAATATATCAAGCCTTACGTTAAAAAACATAAACAAACGAAAGTCGGTGGGCGTCTGATTACGTCACTCAATCCTCTCGGGACCAAACAATATTATCCTAGCACGGATCTAATTTATTGGGATGATCCAAATGAACTTGTAAAACGGTTACGATTGCTGATTGCGTCACAGAACGCCGGAAATACAAACCACGTTAATGAAATAAACGCCATCATTGAAGAGTTAACGGAAGCAGGAATCATTGTTAAATAAAACTAGAAAACTCGTTTGCAATCATCCATTCCCATCATGCCAATCAACAAGTTTGGTCAATACTTGAATGAAAACAACCATCCGTCTCCTTTCGGAGATAAGCGCTATAGTGACGTCATCGAGTGCGATGGGAAAAGATTGCAACACGTGCAAAAAGCTTATTATAAGGACGATTCAGTTAATAAAGCGCAATTAGATGATGTATTTATCCAATGTTTGAAAAAAATAAAGGATAATACCAAAAATCTTAACGGTACTATCATACGACTTAAAGCTTTGGAAGAACGTTTTACAGCACCGATTGCGGCCGCATCACCCCCAGCACCGCCTCTTCCACAGTCTCCTGGTCTGCATTCAGCTTCACCTAAACCGGTGTCGGAGAGAAAGCGTATTGGTACAATACCATCGGCAGTGGGATATATAAAACATGAGTAAAGCTGACGTTGTTAATGAAATACATAAATAAGCGAGAAGAAACTTTACAAGAAGACTCTTCATACAGAAAGGATTGGACGATACTTGGCAAATTGATCTTATAGATCTGCAAAAGTACTCTCGAGATAATGCCGGCTATAAATATATCTTGGTGTGCATTGATGCGTTCTCAAAGTATTTATGGATGCAACCGCTAAAGTCTAAGAATAAAACTGATGTATGTAACGCCATGTCAGAAATACTGCACGGAGCAAGACGTCCTACGAATTTACAATCTGACTCTGGTAAGGAGTTTTATAACAAAGATTTTCAAATACTCATGAAGAGATACAATATAAATCATTATTCCACATTTACCATTATGAAAGCTTCAATCGCAGAACGCGTGATAAAAACCATAAAACATTGGTTGTGGCAATTGTTTACCTTGAATGGATCGTATAACTGGACCCGATAAATTAAAAGTCTCACTAACCGATATAACACAAAGATTCACTCCACCATTGGCATGGCACCTTCCAAAGTTAATAAAAACAACTCTATAGACCTACTTCGTAAGGTTTATAATCATATAAAAGCGAATTCACCGTCTAAATATAGAGTTGGTGATTTTGTGAGAATAAGCAAGTATAAATCGACTTTTGCAAAGGGTTATACTGCCAATTGAACTGCTGAAATATTTCAAATTGTAAAGGTGAAGACTACTCAACCAACCACTTATTTATTGCAAGACGCGAAGAAATAACATATTTCAGGCTGTTTTTATGAGCAAGAACTGCAAAAAGTTAAGAATCCTGACATTTACCTCGTTGAAAAGGTTTTAAAACGCAAGGGAAATAAAGTATACGTGAAGTGGATGGGTTTAAACGAAAAAACTTGTATTGATAAAAACAATGTTATCACATGATTATTTGTACTGTAACTATGTAAGGTTGTATGTAAGGTTGTCTGGAAGAGATCGCTCTTCAGCGATAAGACCGCCTGTTGTCTACCTCTACCTACATGTTATTGTATTGTTTCTCTTTTTAACTGCTTTGTTTGTGTGAGGTGTGCAATAAAGAGTATTTGTATTGTATTGTATTGTATGTATTGAAAATAAAAAAATATATATTCAAAAACTATTGTTTTTCTTTACTTTCACCTACTAAAAAGAAAACACTCGCAAACTATGACAAAATAAAAAGAAAAAACAATTAATTGATTCAAAATGACACAAACCTGTAAAACATTATTTATTTTTTAAAGTAAATTCGCTTGAAGCAAACAACAGTATATTGAAATTCGCAAATTAGTCATCATCATGGACATTGGCCTCCCCCAAAGAGTCAAAGTGCAAAAGAGGAATTCGCAAATTAGCAGACATATTTTTTTTAAAGATTATACGTCTGGGAGTATGGCCCGTTGCTTTTGATAATTGTTCCAGGATCAGCTCCTTTTCCGATCGGCTTAAGTCTGTAAGTTGGAGGCACGACCAGTTTGCTAGTAGGCCATCACAATAAAATCGTACACAGTAAACAACAATAAAATCACAAAATTATCTCCGATGGTGGTGTTAAATAAAGAAACTTTAAAACATTCAAGTGGTAAATCGTAAAAATGTGATATGAAAGATGTGAATTTAACATTTAAACCACATTATTGTCTTCTGGAAATGAGACGAGACGTTGTCCCACACACTCATCAATACATAATATTCATAATTAAAGTCATTCCTGAGATACATTGACAGCAGATAATGATGCATCTTTGTTATTATTACATTGATAGGCACTTCGTACACCCAGTAGTGTAACAGCTGATTATTTTCAAGATGTTTAACCATCTTTCTTCTGAAGTCAAACGCATCGAAATTGGAAAGCGACATTTTTTCCTGGAAAGATATGAAATAAAATTAATCACAATTACTGAAACTGAATGTTGAACGTGCGTCCAGCAGCACCTTTCACAATCATATACACTTTTCCGCTGTCCATAACGGCGACGGCTGAAGCATCCAGCTCGCTGAAGCGTCCCGGTAGGGAGACATGACCAATGTCTTTGATCACAACCACAATATGTCCGTTAGTGTGGTACTTCGAATCCCACCTGCTACAGGACTCAATGAGCAGAGGCGTGTTGAGCGGAAGGTCCCTCACCTTCACCCAGGTAATTATTTTGTTGCCGGCAGCGTTTAATGCGTCGAGTGACATTCTCAACTAATAATTTACGCGAGTGAGGCTGGTTAATATTTCAATATGAGTAATTGACAGTATGTTACTCACGCTTATATACCCTAACGGTAACATAGTAGAATGCTGCGGGGAGGATGATAACAACATTCTCAGTAGGGCGTGTCATTATCATCAACTATGTGATTTAATGCTCACATGTACTGATGATAACGATGTATATGTGAGCTATGCGCTCTCTTATGGGCCTAGTCATCCTCGGGCTGGGACCGGGTAGCCCCGGAGGATTGTAGACAACCTCCTGCGCCGGAGTAAGCTGCACGTTCTCTGGTCCCATCACTGTCACTACACGTGGACTCACTACGCAGACGAGCTTGCACTCCTAATCGACTACACGTGTATTATTAGAGATTCTAGGTCACTTGTCATTCACACAACAATGTATCGTTACTGCTAATGCACCACGCATGCGGGTACGCATAACATAAGCTAATTGCTTTATTAAACAATGTAACGTTACTGCTAATGCATCGCGCATGCGGGTACGCATAACATAAGCGAAAAGCTTTATTAAATCGACCAGCAACAAGGAATAATATATTCATTTTTCCTCATCCGTCAATGACACACCTATTTTCCTAGAGTAACGCCGCCACCAACACCGCTACAGCTTTATTTATTTATTTATTCCAAACATATGCAAGTTTACAGTGCAAGACCAAAACACTTACATATTACATTTAATCATACATTCATTACATTACACAATAAAATAGAATATAAAGTCATTCATTAGGTACATTATAAATAATTTAACACTCATTCTAATTACACATTACAACACAGAAATTAAAAAAATACAATAAATAAAAACAAAACATTAATGTCAAATATTAAATAACGTCAAATATTAACTTTAATACTTTAGTCTTAATTATAAGTCAAAAACAAATTTATTTATATTGCACTGCAACTGTCAAGACACAGCCTAGCACGCCTCACGAAAACACCTAAGCTATCGTGGAATACATCTGCATCAGGGACCCGCTCATATAAATGATTAAGGAGGAAAAGTGCCCTACGCGTAGGAGCATTGTCCCCCCGTCTCATGCGCGCCACGCTCCGTGCGAACGGGCGCGGGCGCCGTCGCGGTGCTGCCGCGCCCCCGCCTCCGCGCCCCGGCACGCACGTCCGCGGCCATCTGACCTAACACACACGGATTGTTAACTTTATAGTTGAGAAGCTGATAATAGTGCACCATAAGTAGCAGCTTCCTTCTCGACTCCAACGTATCCAATCCTACCATCCCTGACAGAAATAGGGACGTATACATATAGGGATAGTACCCATACTTCCGTCGGTACAGGAACCTAGCAAATTTGCGCTGTATTTTCTCTAGATTCAGGGTATATTTTACCTCGTGGGGATCCCAAACCACAGCGCCATATTCGAGTTTGCTGCGAACGTATGCATTGTACAGCGTTAAGGCGACATTGGCACTTTGAAACTGGTATGACATCCTCATGATAAATCCCAGCGTTTTGCTCGACTTCCGACATATGGTTGTCACATGTTGGCGGAAGTTCAGTTCTCTGTCTAGTGTTAGTCCTAGGTCGCGAATCTCTGTGACGCGCTCCAACGGGACGCCGTGCAGAGTGTAAGATGCACTTATTGGCTTACGGATGCGATTGAAAGTGATCGTTTTGCATTTGGAGACATTGAAATGTAATTTATTGATCTTACTCCATTCAGCCAACGCATCTATATCCCGCTGCAGCGCCTCACAGTCGCTTATTTGGCCCACTCCCAGGAAAAGCTTAAGGTCGTCTGCGAACAGCAAACACCTGGCAGTGCCAACAACCCTCAGCAAGTCGTTTATCATTATGATGAATTGTGTCGGACCGAGGTTACTCCCTTGGCTCACCCCGGAACGTGTGTAAAACGGCTTTGATTCGCATCCCGAGATCCTGACGACCTGACAACGATCCTTTAAATAACTTGCGAAGAATCTAAGCAGACTTGGTGAGAATCCCATAGAGGCACATTTTTTTAAAAGTATGTCGTTGTCAACGAGGTCGAAGGCCTTCTTAAAATCAAAATATGCCGCGTCGACTTGACGACCAGCGTCCATCTCAATTCTGGCATAGTCTACGAAAACAGTGTGATTGGTGGACGTCGATCGACCACAGCGGAAGCCATGTTGCCCGTCAGCAGCAGCTGACTCGAACTCACACGCCACCCCATATTGAACGACCTATTCAACGACCCATCCAACAACCTATTCAACAGCCCATCTCGCGACCTCATTAACGACCTCGACCCCCTAAATATACATCCAACACTCACCACACGCCCTCGCCTCCGACGTTCACCGAGGCCGTTCTCGTACAAAGCGCCACCAGCCGCGACTTCCATGCAAGGCGCTACCAAGTCTACCAACACACTTTTTCCTTTAAGTGAGCTGGGAGCGCTTTCCATACAATACACCTGGTCTGGTAGCGCCTTTCATACTAAAGCGACACCAGACCACTTTTTCCTTAAAGTGAGCTGGGAGCGCTCCATACAATACACCTGCTCTGGTAGTGACTTTCATACAAGGCGCTACCAACACACTTTTCACTTTTTTAAAAAAGTGAGCTGGGAGTGACTATATATATCTACTACCGTGCACATCCGGGAAAAATGGTCAAATTGATTACAGCTCAAACACCTCTTGCCTATAGCAGGGCATTTTAGAGTTTAAATGCTCATATCCACAACTCGAACATACGCTATACTGAGTTCCACGACCTTGATTGTGCGCCATCTGATTTCGTTGCATCGTAGTGCCTCGGCGGTACCCGGGCGCGGGACCAGCCTCGCGCTGCACCTCTATGCGCAGGCGCTCCTCGCCGCGATACCCACATCCCCTAATTTACTTCACTACCGCCACTATAAACCGCTTCCCGTCCGATGTAATCACCCTGGACCTCGTAAGCATAATGTTCCACAGACTCTTTCTTTATCACTCCAGCCTGTAGCTTCGAGATTTGTGCAACGTTACAAATGTCTTTAATGTCTAATGATTTTTAAGCGTTAAATCCGGTTCACGCAGTAGTTTTTTCCGGAGGGCGTCTTCCTTTATTCCACAAATAAGTCTGTCCCTAATCAGGGTCTCCATTAGGTCCTTAAATTCACATGAACTTGCCAGCTTGTAACCTCTTATTTTGGGGTTACCACCAGCCATCCAGATCGGTTGGCATAAGACTCTAATTAAATATAGAAATTACCTCAGGGCAAGGTGCCTACCGGTTACTATTCAAAAGAAACACACATAGGCATTGTAACAAATTATTTATTTACTTAACACACGTTAAATGTTATAAGAAATGGATACGCCTTAGGTACACTAACCTTGTCCAAACAGTTTTATACAAACACTATATCACTGATTCTTCAGCTGCAGTAAGGAAGCCGATGTCCTTGGGGGCTTCAAGGTGAGAAGCTCAAATCATCAATGCCACGTAAGCTCTGGACATGTGCAACTGTCTTGCAGCACCGAAGACCAGAGAATTTAGTGTAAGCGCCGGATGTACCGTAAACTAAGGACCCCTAATAACAAAATTACACCTAGGTTAAACGTGGTTCCGAGATTAGGTTTTGACAAACAGTTAAATTTTGGTAAAACAGCGCTCAAGGGGTCAGGCGTGATTGTCTCCGAGTTTCTGACGAGGTCGCAGCACAACATCTTCATGGCGACCAGGGAGCGGTTCGGAGTCCGGAACTGCTACACGAAGGATGGCAGCGTGTACGTGCTGGTCAAGGGCGGCGAACGTCGCAGTGTGACCTCTCGCGCCGACCTCGATCGGATCCAGGACGCGCCGCCGTCTGATCCCGTGGCTGCTGCAGGTGCTGGAGGTGCGGCCGGTCCATCTGTTAGCCAGCGCCAGCAAAAAGTGAAGAGACAGGCAGCAGTCAAGCCCCGTGCTTGACAATCTAAGTGTGTTTCTTATGCTCATTTCTGTTGTTTTTATCCTTTGAGTTGTCTCTATTTCTCACGTAACTTCTGTTTTTGGCCGTGTAATATCTTGTGAAATTCACTTTTACCCTCTTCTGCTTTTAGTATTCTTCATTATTATTTTTTCAACGTAATCTTGTTTGTAATTTTATCACTCAATTATCAATGTCACTGTCACTGTCACATGCCCTTGCCGTTTTGAGTGACATTACCGGCCTGCAGTGTTGCCTTATTTAAGTAATTTAACGTTTTGTAATTTATCTTTGAGAATTGTTCTTACTTTGTCGTTTATACTGCTGGTGGGTAGTCGGATAGTTAAGCGTTATCTATATTGTAAATTTTATATATCAATATATATTATCTATTAATATTTATAAGCTATATACAAAAGCAATGTTACTTGATAGTAATGAAAGTGAAAGTGATTTTAGTGATTTTATTTCCGCTTCATCTGACGGTGATGATATTAGTTTTCATAGTCTCCCTCCCTCTCTTCGCGACTTACTTGACCAACAACTTCCTGACGTCCCCAAAAACTTGAATATTGTCCATATCAACGCGCAAAGTATTCCCGCCCACTATAGTGAGTTTTTATTAACTTTTGAGTTGAGCAAAATTGATGCTATTCTGGTTTCAGAATCCTGGCTCAAACCTTGTTAGCAAGCAAATAAAGAATAATAATGCCTGACATGGCTCTACGAAATATCTCACCACTTTTTACTGTGGAAGAGTTTCGAGACTTGGCCTATTTTTTATATGGAATGTTTTTTATGGGATCTCATTTCTTTTTGTACGTTATTGTGTTATAACTTTGTATGAAAATGTTATTTTACCAACCGCAAATAAAGTTTTTATATAGATTTGCAGGAAGGAACTGCAAACGTAACTTTGTAATCGCATGTAACACATGTATAACATTACAAAACAAACTTAGGTATGCAGTTTGTATATCTCTGAATCGTGACTGAAGTTGCAATATTTTAGGTTTTTTATGAATGAATAGGCTAAAAACTAATTATGTTAAAAATTAGGAGCTTGTGGATCTGCTATAAGTACCTTAGAATAATGTTGATCATTGTTGTTGATTTGAGTATGTCAGTGACAAAACTAACGAACTTTGACGGACAATAGTTCTGAAACTTAAAGTTCAAATTGATTGTTATTGACAATATATGTAAGCCATGTTATGCCCTACGTGTTGCTGAAAATTCAGGGATCTGGCTTAAGCCAGCGTGAGATTATAGGATGTTGAAAATGGCCTGAATGGCTTCGAGAAAAGGATGGTACGGCCGTGCCTCTTTGTTTTGCTCGACTTGGCGGGGGCACTGCCGTGCCTGCATAAGGTAGTAAGTACAAGAAATTAAAATAAAGTATAAAAGTGCATAATCATAATATATATTTCAATGTGTTATTACATTAACAAAGTCTTCTGTTCTTAAAACTAAAAATAATACAGTGCTTTTTCTTAAATCTTAAAAAAAATTGGAATCTCAACACTTATAGACAATAAATGTCACATGCCATCTAAATCTATTAATTATTTTAATAACTAATAACATCGTTAATATTTAAGATAAGATAACGATGCAATGCAAGTCTTTAGGTCAGTTTTGACTTCTAAATATTTATTAACAATCGTTTGAATTGTAGCATCCATTTTAATATATTTTTGATGCCTTTTGCGGAATATATCATCACGCATTTCGTTTTGCGTTACAGTAAAATTTACACCTGACGCTTCAACTTTGAGTTCCGAAAGGAGTAAGAGGATGTTCGATTTCTTTCTTAATATATTATTTATTTTTTTATGCCAGCTTTCGGTGACATTATTGGTCCGATGCCTTTGACCAAAACAAGACATGAATCCTATCATTTTGACATTTATCCACTGTGTTGTCATGTAGCTATTAAATATGTCCATATTTGGAACGCTCGGCGCCTCCGAACTAACATCGAACCAGCCCTCATGGATTTTGAGTGATGGCAAGTGTGTTAGAGCAACACATCTGGCTAAATAATTATATCCGCCGGGACTTTCCATAATATTTAACGCTTCTCCTTTTCTGTAAACAGCCTGCGAATAATGGAAGAAGCATCCACAGATTTTTGCAGATGGGTATACTTTATTTACTGCGTTAATCACAGCAGTTTCGAAATCTAATTTGATCTGTTGCGGCTGAAAGTTTGGGATCTGTTCTTTGATGGCTGTAAACATACGAATTCCCGAAACTTTGGCGGAGGATTGGCTGTGTTACAATGACGATGATTTATTAATTTTTGTAACAACCCATGCAAAGGAGTGGTTACAAAACTGTACCAATAATTTCGCAGATGGGACTTTCAACGTGGTGCCAGAGCCTTTCGTACAATTATACCTACTATTACCTACTAATACTATTACCTACAAAGCCAATTATTGATTATGCCCCGTGGTCAGCAGACGCGGTTACACAAGCCAGGTGAAAAATAGCCCATAAGCCACGGGCATAGAGTGCCAATGTGTATAGTAGTGAAAGCTGGATTCTGTACATATGTAGTCTAAAATAAAGTGAGAGAGATTAGAACGAGAAAGACGACGGCCTGGCTCAGTTTGTATTGCACTTGCAAAATGATATAAATGTTTGAGTCCCGCACAAATATTATAAAATATTTTTCATTAATACACTCGCGGTCAAAGAAACCGGGTCAGTGACGAAAACCTCAATATTTTGTAAATCGTTGGTCGTATCTGCATGAAACTAACTCTGTTTTATAGAGAATTTAATATCCTTCTAAATCCAACCTTCAATGTTCTACGTAGTAACTGGAAAAAGGTTTAATTGAAAAAAAAAACCAATTAGGTACTTATTTGAAATTGCGTTCGTTTTACTTTTGCTTGTTTTTAAGCAATTGTTTTCAATCTGTCAAAGAACTATGATAAAAGGCTGTCATTGTTTTATTTTGTGGTCATTCTTGAATGTCTATCATGCCGCTAACACGAGATGAATGTACTCGTATCATCACTATGTTAGAAGAAGGAAGAAGTCAGAGGTATACAGCGAGAAGAACAGGTGTGTAACTTTCTACAGTGCAGCGAGTCCTCCAACGTTACCTACAAACTGGGCAGAACCTTAGAAGACCAGGAACTGGCAAAACAAGATGTACTACAGCTAGAGAAGATCGATTTATTGTTACAACCATGCTCCGAAATCGGCACCTCACAGCAGTTGAAGTGAAAAATCAGCTTTTAGAGACCCGAAGGGACGGCATCAGCGAGCGTACTGTCAGGCGGCGGCTCAAAGAAGCAAATTTGACCCCACATAGGCCGGCCAATGGCCCAAAACTTGAAAGAATACATCGAACAGCAAGACGACTTTATGCCCGCGATCACAGATACTGGGGTGACGAAGATTGGGCAAGAATTTTGTTTTCCGATGAATCCAGATTTATGCTCTATGCAAATGACGGGCGGCAAAGAGTTTACAGACGGCCTGGTGAACGTTTTATTCCAGCATGTTTTGAGGAAAAAGTGGCGTTCGGCGGTGGGTCAGTCATGGTTTGGGCTGGAATCTCTTCAGAGAGTCGCTCGGAGTTAGTTTTAATAGAAAATGGATCATTAACGAGTGCAAGATATGTAGAAGAGATTCTTAATGAGCATGTCGGCCCATACTTAATTAATATGGGTGGAAATTCTATGTTTATGCATGACAACGCCAGGCCACACACAGCTCAAATTGTCAGAGATTATTTTTTGGAGGTTGGTATCAACTGTATGAACTGGCCCTCGAGGAGTCCGGACTTAAATCCGATTGAGCATGTATGGGACGAGCTTGGGAGGCGTGTAAGAGCTCGAAACCCCGCCCCAGCTACACTTAGAGACCTGAAACAGGCGTTAGTGGAAGAATTGGACAATATCCCGCAAGAACGCATAAAGAACTTAATAAACAGCATGCCGAATCGTCTAGAAGCTGTAAGAAGAGCCCGAGGAGGCAATACGAAGTATTAATTTTTATTTTTTGTGTTGTATGTGAAGTACCTACTGCTTATTTTTGTACGTAAAATTGGTTGATTTTTTGTTTCCTATGTAATTTTATTAAACAAAAGAATTACGATTCCACCATTTGATGTTATTTAATTCAGTATAAAATTATCTACAATATGCAGTTTAATTCATGACCCTAGCTTTATTATTTTAGGAGATATTACAGATTTTCGTACTGACCCGGTTTCTTTGACCGCGAGTGTATTTGTGTCTATTTTGTTAAATCATATGAACCGTGTGTTTTGCATTGAAATATAATTGACAGTAAAGGATTGAATGACAGTTCGATACAATATTCAAATAAGTATTAGAACCTCTTCTTAACATTCCCTCCCTTCTTCACTTGAGGCTCATCAGCTCAGTCAGATAGAGCAGCCTTGGCTTGTATAGCGGCTTCGTTAACATGTCAGCCAAGTTTTGCGCCGAAGCCACCAAACCAACACCATTATTAGCCACCAAATTATTATTTAAAATGCATTCTCTCAAGAAAAATTGTCTTCTTTTGACGTGCATATGGTGGTTCTCAATCGGATTCTTGCTAAGTTTCAATGCAGATTCATTGTCTATTAGCAACTTCACTATTGACACATTCATAGCTATGTCATCAACAATTTTCTTTAGCCACAAAACTCCTCGAGCAGCTTCGCTCGCCGCTACAATCTCAGCTTCGGTTGACGAGAGTGCGACAGTTCTCTGGCGATTGCTCCGCCAAGAGATGGCGCCACCTGAGTACAGGCAAACCATGCCAGATGTCGATCTTCCTGTAGTGGGGTCACCTCAGTGATCTGCATCTGTATACATAACAAAATCGTTATGCTTACCTTTATACGTTTACGTAATGTCGTAGTCCAAAGTGCCTTGAATATAACGAAATGTTCTTTTCACTCTTACTACATCTTCATTATTCGGGCTTTGAAGTGTTCTAGACACCACTCCCACAGCGAACGCTATGTCTGGTCTTGTGCCAACCATTAAATAGGATAGAGCACCTACTGTCTCGCGATATGGAAATCGTTCATTACAGTCTGGCGTTTTCTCTGTTTGTGGATACTTCACAATCGGCGTTGGTGCTGGTTTACAGTTTACCATGCCAAAACGTTGCAGTACTTTCCTTGCGTACGCCTTTTGGTCTATTGTGATAGATCCATCATCAGAAGTATTTATCTCTATTCCGAGAAAATAGGATGCGAGCTTGGTCGTGACTTTAAATCTTTTCCTTAGCTCGGTGTAAACATTCTCCACTTCATTTTCATCACTCGCAGCCACCAAACCGTCATCCACATATAAAGCAATTATAGCTTTCTTATCCCCTCTTTTTTTGATGTACAGGCATGGATCCGCTGGACTTTGCTCTGCTACCATATTAAATCATATAAACCGTGAGTTTTGCATTGAAATATAATTGACAGTAAAGGATTGAATGACAGTTCGATACAATATTCAAATAAGTATTAGAACCTCTTCTTAACATATTTTTCTTGGTCTGGGTGTTCCCTATGTACTGTATGTATATATTTACAAAAAGTATACATAAGTATCCTTATGCGTTGTCTAGTACCCAAAGTACAGGCTCTACTTAGTTTGGGACTAGAAGTGTGATATGTTCCTAATATTCAGTATTATAATTATTATAAAGTTAGTATAAGTAAATAGCTATATAGTTATTATATTTACTAAACAATATCCTTGTCGCTTTTTTAGTGCTGGGTATTTTTCAAAGTAGCTTTCAATACTTTCTTTACCAGCGTTGTATAAAGCGCGCGTTCTTGCATTTAAAGTTCTCTCCCACTTCTCTTCAACTAAATGCCAAGAATCAGAAGAATTTTCGAGCCATTGCATATCTTCGTCAATATTCTCTTCATTTTCCTCATCACATGAGGCCCACCAGGCAAAGGCCTCGGAGATGGAATAGATGAGCATGTTGGACTATCTTCTCGGCTCCGTTTCCCTTTTCCCTTAGGTAGAGCATCTAAATTTTGTAAGCGTCTTCGCTTATTTAACACTTGGTGTACAAGTTTACCTCTAGCTTGCAGTACAATGCCATTAGCAGTCGTGCAAGCTGGGATATAATATGTTGTTCTTCTTTCACCAGGGAAAAGCTCTTTAATATGATTGGCCCATTTGTAATAAATTGCACCTGTGATTGCTGAATCTTTATTTTCAGTAAGGATTGCAACGACGTGTCGCACTCCTCCCTACGCCTCCCCGTTCCTGAGCTAGGAGGGTTATTGTCAGCCAATTGACAGCTGTCAAAAAATCCAAGATGGCTGACACCAAAGTTAAAACCCTCGTAGCTCCGGCCCAGGTGGTCGCACAAACTCGAGATTGGGCTCGCCGAACTCAGGCCGGTCTCGCCCGTCCTCTGGCCGGCTTAGTTCGAACAAAAACTTGGGGTGTTCCGATCTGGATGGGACCCAGCACAGACGACGGCCACGGCTCCGCCGAACTCAGGGACGTGCCGCACGTCCCAATACCTCACCAGGGACCCGAGATATTCCCTATCAAAGTCTGACTTTGACAGTTCCCAACTGTCAATGTCAAACTTTAAACGGCCACAGCTCCCGAACGAAAAGGCCCAGCGAGACCGGACTACCTCCCTGATGATCGGGATGTTCAAGGCTATTAATTTTTTGGGCCAAAACACAGATCGAGATTTTGAAAATTTTCCAAAAATTTTTTGGGATTTTCGCGAATTTGAGCTCACGTACCTTCAGGGCACCCCACACTCCCCAGACGAGCCCAAACTCAGCCCCCAAAGGCCCAGGGGACCAGGAGATACAGAACTCCAAAAAATCCAAGATGGCGTCCGCGCGAAACTTCAAACCCGATTTACGGGCGAACCAGGCGTCCCAGCGAGCCCGGACCACTTCCCAGATCACAAAAACGGGTCCAAGGAATACGGATCCGGGACTTCCAGACGCGCCAAATTTTCCCCTCCAAAAGTACCGGGGGGTGGCTAAGCTCGGTCCGCTGACCCCACCCAAGAAAACCGCAGGTCTGTGAGCCACCAGAGCCGAGATCCGGCGGCCCAAACCTATGCCCAGGAGTTGTTCTGGTCTGCAAGCGGCCCAGGATCGATGGATCTCGGTCGCTATTGGTCCTATTGACTCGGGATAAACTTCCAGAGGTCCGTATACTCAAGGAGCTGGTCAGGACTATGTCCAAATAAATTTAATTCTGATAGATTTTAAATAAAAACAAAAAACACAAACCAGGTAACAACTCGGTCAATTTAAAAGCTAAAAATCAGCAAAAAAACAATAAAACAAAGTGTATTAAAGCCGCTATTCGGCAAACTAGCTTGTACACAAATATTAAATTAATTACTATTAAATAAATCTGTTTGAAAATATATTTTTTTTCTTTAATCATGCAGTAAATATTAGGTTTAAAAATATAAAAACTAGCTAGCAGTAGGCTCCTTCGAAGCGCGCAGCAGCCTGCAGTTGAATTTTCCGCGCGTCGCCGCCGGTTTAAAAAATATTGGGTTGCAAAAATCCGATTTTAAAAAGCTTGCAAAAAATTTTACTTGGTGATTCCTGTTGCTGTCAGATAGTAGAATGCCTCTGGAAATTTTCGGCAGCCTGGCGCCTCAGGATCTTGTACCATGTGTGTTTGCCAGTGTTGTTTTTCTAGCTATTTTTCTTCCGCCCGCTGTCGTAGACTCTTGCTCGCTGAATAGTTTGAAAGTTTGAAAGTTTCAAAATTTTACAAATTTCCACTTTCACTGGGATATCTCCCTCCGCACTTTCACTTAAGAAAAACCCTTTGTGTATCCGGGTGCGCGGCACAGTTCCGCAACTTTTGACGTATGGCACGTCCCGATAGGTCAAAGTAAACCTACATTGCTGAATTTTTAACCGCGGAGCGACCTAAAAACGTGACGCTCCGGGCGGCGGTAGGGGGGTTAGGTTACGGTAGTTAGGTCTTTCCCCTTCCGGCCCGTCCTGGATAGATGGGTCGGAAGGAAGGTTGGGTTCCTCTCCTTTCACCTGGCGCAGATTCTCTCGGGGCATGGCTGCTTCGGGAGATACCTGTGCAGGGTGGCGGGACGGGAACCGACGGCAGAATGCCACGACTGTGGTGACGCCGACGATACGGCGCAGCACACGCTTGCGGTGTGCCCAGCTTGGGCAGAGCAGCGGGCCACACTCGTGGCCGTGGTGGGGGTTGACCTCTCCCTGCCTGCCGTGGTAGAAGCCATGGTGGGGAGCGACAGGTCGTGGAAGGCGGCGGCCTCCTTCTGCGAGGACGTGATGACGCAGAAAGAGGCAGCGGAGCGCGGGAGGGAGGACGATCCGGCCTCCCAACCGATGCGCCGCAAACGTGTGGGGCGACGGCGGTTAGCGTATGACCGCCATCTTCTTCCATAAGGGCACTTGTGGGCGGCGGGCACGGGGAAGTCCGTCGCCTGCACAAAAGTTCCTGAGTGGCGGGCGTGCCACCTATAGGCGCGCCCCTTTGGCGAGGAAGGGAACAGACGTTCCCCGGAGTTGAGTCCGCAGTGCGGACAGCCGCTGGTGAGGCTGCGGAAGTGTGCCTAGGGCGTTCCCGTGGCCTCGCCTAATAGCGTAGAGGCGGCACATAGAGGGGTTTTTAGTGGGTATACCATAGGCCTCATTAGCCGACATGGGAGTCCCACATAACCACCAGGGTCCGTTCCCGCGCCCTGGTGGTATGCGTAACGCAATTTCCCCTCTTACAAAAAAAAAAAAAAAAGTTAGGTCTTTCCCAGGAGATGATATCGTTCTTGTGGAAGTAAATCCTGTCAGTCCAACCACTTTTGCCTTTGAGGGGTCTTTGCTAAAGCTTGTCTCATCGACATTCCAAATATGGGATGGTTTGTCGCGAAGATATAGTTTGTTGACTGTTTCTTCCAGCAAATCGAAATAGGGGTATATCACATTAGGCCTGCATGCAGTTTTTCGGGCATACTCCACCGGCTGCGGCTTTTTCACAGAGATATTATGTCGTTTTTTAAACGAAAGGAACCAGTCCTCTCCAGGAATTCCGTTTTTCTTCTACATCTCGCGATAAAACCGTGGCCCTCCCCAAAGTATTTGATTTCATACCTTTACGCTCATAAACGCGATTGATTATAGTCGCTCTTGGTATCCCATAATGTTTTGAGGCTTCATAACCTGACAAGGCGCCACTTTTAACGACCCTAACTGCTTCTAATAGTTTTTCTTTCGGGTAAGAACTTCTATCGGTCTTTCTTACGTAAGCTCGAGGCATTTTGCTTTTTCTGTAACAAATAAATAGTTAAGCAAATCATGGCTATTTACGGAACGTGTTATATTTTAGCGGATTTTAAAAATGTTTGTTACCCCTGAAACCGGAAAAGAGGAACATATGTTTGTCTTAACCTGGTATAGCCGTTCCTCTTTCCCACCTTGCCATTTTGAAGGTTATGTTTTTATTGACATCGAAAAAGCACTAAAAACACACGTTACAAACAATGTAATACGTAGAAAATAAAAATTAAACGTAATAATTACACTTACCATAGCAATCAACCGCAACAACCGTTTTTGATATTAAAATTGACTTAAACCAGGAACGCGCTAGGTGAACAGAAAGGATATTTTCTCGTTTTTTGGTAGATTTCTATTCTAAAACTACGAAAAGATGCAACTGTACGACTAGACTACTAGGCGACTAGCCGCGCGCGCAAGAAGCACCGTGCCGTAAGTCCGCCTAAGTTTTAGCATTGCCACGGGTGGGGGGGCATGTCGCAGTACTGGGCAGGGTATTATCAGTTTCATACAACGCGTCTTGTATGGGCGATAAAAGCGTTGCTAAATTTCCCGTTCGATTCCGTCAGATGGCGTCACTATCGATAATTGTTAACAATTAGACTATTTAAGCTTCAGTTCATTTCATAGTTTACTATTATTAATTTATAATTAAGCTAAAATTATTCGCCGTTATAAATTAATGTTTCAGTTGTTTCTTTAAAACTATGAGGTCAGTCTGCTAAGGCAACACTAGTTTTTTTTTTACAATGGTATATTACCGACCTACATTCCATTTCATGCTGAATATTTTAAAAGATGTTTGATGCCAACTTATTGAAACACATAATAAAATTGTTATAAGACATGACCATATGAAATAAATCCAAAATAAAGAAAATATATTAAATATGTTTGATTTTCTTATCATATTTTACTTTAATGCAATTTGAACGTAATACTTTTGCTGGACTGAATGGAATGGAACGTAAGTATTTTATTTTGACACATGTTCGGTATATTGAAATTTTCCTTCAAATCTTGTTGAGTTCGTGAATGTGAAGTTGATATTTGCAAGATATCATCATATCAGCCGAAAAGACGTGCAGTGCTGGACAAAGAGTGCGAAAGTGACCGGTCCGGCGCCACCTGCATCCAGCGGACTTCTCAAGACGTCTGAGAAATGTTGTGTCCCGAAATGTAATGTAACCCGTAACCGTAAGATTATAACCGTAAAGATCGTAAACAATGTCTCTTGCATAGACGTTCTTACGTGTTTAACATTAGAATATTAAGTATAAGAAAATAAATAGACGAAATTAACTCGCAATTTACTTTTATTTACTACCTACTCCTACACATCAAAGTCTATCTATACATCAAAGTTATCTGATGAGATCGGGTTCATTAGGTTTAATTTTCATCTGAATTAATCCTTTCTCTCATTGAAAACCAAAACATTCTTCAATTGTACATAGCTGTATAGCTATACGTATACAGGAGCATATACATATGTACAATAAGTACCGCATAAATATGTATAGGTACATACGGTGTAGTCCTATCGTATTCCACTAGATGTCGCTAGTCAGTACTGGCGATTGATGTCTCTATTCTCAGTATATATATAGTACTCTTTGGTACTGGGGGCCTAGACAAGGTTACAATCGACAAGCGCTAACGCTAACGAATAAAATGTATGGGAATGACAAATGCAATTATTTTCTAACGAGCCGATTTCTTCAAATTATGTATCGAGCCCGTCCACGGTCTTTGAAATATGGTGAATATTAACATACTTATATATTTTTTTATGTGCTGGAACAAATAGTTTTTCTTAAAAAACTGCTTAAATAACATCAATTTCAACAAAATTAGGTCTTAGTTCCGTGCTGTTTGTGGGCGCAGGCTCGTAATGATACACATGTAGTATGTAGTTTGTTGCCCGCTTACGAATTTTGATAATTATTTTCAGAACAACAAATAAGAGTCTTTAGCTGCTTTGACCAATTAGGACGTAAAAGAACTGATTCCTTTAACCGGCCCTAGGTCCCTTTTTATGAGATGCTGGAAGACATGGAAGCTTAGTATAACCAGACCCCTAAGCTCCCGATGTCAATACTCAGCTGGATATCAACTAACTGTGACACCCTCGTGCAGTAATTTTTAAGGTACTTTAAGGGGATGCCTTGATTTGAGTCACACACGCCCCCCAGACAGGGACATGCTGATGCCCTCCGCACGCGAGAAAACACGAGATGTAACACTCTTCGGGAATCGCTGCCCTGGACAAGCTTCGAAAAATACCCATCCTAGTGAAGGTTTATTAAAAGTTCATAAAGTGAGATTCCAGGTGAAACAAAACACTACAGCATTCACTTGATTGTGTCGTAAAACCAATGCATCGCTTGAGTAGGCTGAGCAAAAAAAGAAAATACAGACCCAAGCTTGGATTTTTTTTTTCTATCGAGGAAATTTTAAGCAATGTCTTCATAAAATCAGACGAACAATCATATAGTCAAGAACCATACATCCGAAAATCAGACCCCAATGCTTCTTAATCTAATCAGAACGGCGCCTCAAAAGCACGCGATAATTTCCAATGCACCGCCTTAAGGGTCCTTACGCCCAATCCGAGCGAACTCTGCAAATCTGCACTGCTGCTCCATTGCACAATTTAGAGTCAAGTAGATATAAGTACGTGTCTACGCACATGCCAACCGACTCAGATTAAGATTTACTAACATTATGTGGATATTGTAATAATCTGAAATAAAATTATTTATTATTATCATTATTAAAACGCCCGCTCCCCCATCCAAGACCATGACACCACCATTAGCATCTATTCAAAACCCGACCACGCACTCAAATAATCAGTTCTTAAATTAAAGCTAACATCATAACATGGTTCTAATTTTCCCTTTTTGTTTCTTAACCTAAAATAAATAAGTTTTGTTGGGAGTCTTATTCAAATTTGGCAGAGAGAAGTGTCGTTTCGGTTCTCAATTTTGCAGTAAACAAGAATCATTAGGTATATGAATGATTACAATTCACATCCCCAGATCTTCTACGAGGCTGACATGATTGAAAATCAAAGATTTATTTTAAAAAGCTGAGAAAACACCTTCAGAGTTTTCTTAAAATTCCTTTTGTGAAAACAGGATTACATTATATTTTCCTACTGCAACTTGTACTTTTATTTTACCGTAAAATTAGTATGATATCAAATTACAACTTTAAGTTAACCCATAAAATAAATAAACATAACTATAGGACTTACGACGCCGTAAATGAATATATTTTTTTTGCAAAAGACGTATAAATCACGCTGCACAGTGCGTCGCAATTTTTTTATTTAGAAAGAATATTAAGAGATTAAGAAATCATTACCAACTACTCTATCAGTTCCCGAACAAAACACCGATAGTTACGTCGCAATCCCGAATCAAAAAGAAAGCATCCCGCAAAACACGCTAACGCTTCCGCTTATCTGGCGTAAGAACTCTTAATAGGTTCCCATAGCTATGTACATTGTTAATGAAGTCCTTTCAGGTATATAAAAGTTTTACATTAAGAGCCTTGACTCAAATGTTTTTAAACTACGCTACCCATCAGCCAGTCTATGACGCAAGTTCCATGTATAGAGCACTTTTGCAACACAAATTACAATGTATCTCGTAACCGTATTTCATCGATGTACATGAATTTTAAAACACACAAATAAACTTAAATTATCATGCACATAAAAAAAAGAAAAATAAAAAAGTTTCACTGCCGGGGATCGAACCCAGCCCCACGTCTTGGAGAGCCAACGTTCTCCGCCCGCGCCACCATGTTAATACGAATGTTGGCCAAAATTATGCACCGCATTCGTTTTAAAAATGCCAAATGTGTACGCGCTACCTTTTGTACGAAAATTACACTTGGATGCTGTGAAGGTATCATATTACTATGTTTACGAGCCCACGATACGAAAGAACGCCTCCACTGGCTATAGACAAAGTTAGGCGCTCGAATTAGGTTTGTTACGTTAAGGGCAGTAACATGCGACGATGAGCTGAGTGTGAGACCTAACAGAATACGGGATACCTAATGGCTTACTTGTACTGAGGTTTAAGTGGGTTTGAGTGGGCCGCGGCGGCTTCAGCGGCTCGCCTTGCTGCTGGTGTTGAGCTGAGCTGATGGAAGTCTCTTCTTCTATGTATTAGAGACCTTGAGCTGAACAATCCTTCACACGCACACTGACGGTAAATTCACTTCGTGTCACTAGTCTTGAGCTGATGAGTACTGATATCACAATCACGATAGTTAGTTAGTTACCGGCCGGTATTCACAACGACACTTCCGAAGGCCCAGGTGAACGCGGAGCACGATAATTAAGCAACGCGTCTGCGCGTGTCAACGGTCAATTGCAACTGGGTGGCGGCGCGGCGTTTGCGCCGGCTCGTGAATGAAAGAATGAACGAGTGAGCTATACCGTCGCGTGGCTGGCGCGAACAAGGTTAAAACAATGACCTTAATCGTTTGGCATAAATACATAACTCTTCACTCAAATCTAATTACAACACTTACCTCGTGTCTTGAATAGTCGCGCATAAATATACCATATTTACTTCCAGCCGATGCCCGTGATTCCGCCCACGTGACTACAGGAAAAATACTTCGTATTTCTCAGTGGGGACCAAGGTGCCTTCTGCGCTGGAAAAACAGCCCTTTCTACTCTCCAGTCTCCAAACCATCTTCATACGTAAAATCACATCAATACGACACTCCGTTGTGCCGCGAAAGAAAGGCAACAAAACACACACACTCACGCATGTATATTATTAGTAAGAATCGTTTGTTATAACCATAGTTATCGGAAACTTTTCACGCACTGATCCAATGAATACACTTAACTCTAATTACTTACTAACCTCGTCCTAAACAAACTTTCTTGCAAAACAATTGTGGAAATCAACTGACATGCCCAAATTTGTTATTTTGACACAAGTCAGTATCAACTTGTTCAGAAATCATAACCTTTCCTAACTACAGTAATTTTATTAAACAGTTTTGGTTGTATGGGTGTCGGGGTGTTGTGACTTGAGGTGAAACCAGTGAATATCTAGATAATAGGTATTTATTCTTCGTTCTTACATTTAGAGTACTGTGCGCTGGCTGGTAGGAGGCAGAAGAAAAAGAGGGTGAGCCAGTTCAGGCGAGCCTTTTTATGTTAGCCCATTCGTTCATTCCACTCGCTCTGAGTGGAATGAACGAATGGTAAAGATTGTACATGTTTACTGCCCTGACTGCGCATATTTCTGCCTGGGGAGATGTGGCGTTTCAGACGCCACACCACCCCCCCAGGGAGAAAAATAGGTATACAAAAAAAAAAAATAATAACTAAAACTACTTAAGATTAATACACGTATAACTTAAAGATACAGAATTATTTACTTAAAACTAAGTTTACTGAGTTTATGAAATGGCCCGTCTCAGGTCTTCTTAAAATGTTAAATCTAACTTATTATAAATCTGACTTATTATAAATCTAAAATATCTTTAAATCTAACAGTACGGCCTGACCGAGTGGTAACTGGCTTTGGAGGTACACTAGACAGCAAAAGTCCATGGTCAATTCAGAAACAGTTTCGCTTGTCCGCCGAATCCTACGCCATCTATGAGCACAACGTGTAGTATTATTATAGATGTAAATGTAAGCCTCAAAAGTTAAGCGAGATTTCACTAGATGGCGTTGTTAGCTGATTTTTAATGAAATAAAAATTGTTTTCGTCCGCGTCTTCGAAATTTCTATTTACTTGGATAACCACCACCTACTTACTATTTTTGTATATTTATCGAGTCAACTTTAACGCATTCCCGATTTTTTGTTTTTAACAACACACCTTCGTGGAGGTATTATTAAATTTTCTTCTTCTTGTTAGTGTTTTGCACTAAGAGCGAACTCCAAACATCGAATAAATTACAAAAACATAATTTGGCTGGACGCGGCCGCGGGTATGAACCCGAATTCTCAGGTCGACTTTAAACTGCAGTCTATTTGCCACTGGGCCATTTGCCATTTGGATGGTAGATTGAAATTAATCATCAGTTTGTTTTTTTATACCTACAGATAACCATTACGACTACGTTTAGTATAATAATTGAAGAAGGTAGATAGATGACATATAACTACCGTAATCTTTTTTATTACACTCACTTCGTATTCATTCGTTAGCCGTTTACCAATTGATTCCTTTCTTTACTAATATAGCAATGAGTTATCGATTGATCTTTAAAAGATCACAGTTAATTGCTATTTAATATAATGTATAAACGTAAGTAGTTTTTACATGTTTTGTAATATTAATGATACTTAATCTAATTACCTACTCGTATCTTACATTGTTGTTATTATGTAATACTGTTGTTACAGCGAAAAAACGGTTGTTTTATGGGCACAAAAGGAAGGATCTAGTAGATCAGGTCTCAATCATACCATTATTCAGCGTGCAGCTATGGTGAATGGTGATGACCTACGAAGAAAGTTGCTTATAACCGATAAGCCACTTCCACGCAAGTGAAGAGTTGAAGACACAGTTCGCCGTTGCTAACAGATGCACAGAAAACGGCACGGTTGTAATTTACCCTATAGAATTTAAATGATGGTGAAGTGTTTTAAATCCAGTGAACACGGCCGTTTAAGTTTATGATATCGTAATAATACGTATGATAATGTTCGCGTAGTTCCTAACATGGAGAAGGTGAAGAAGCCGACCAAACAGTGCAGTGCAGTTTACATTTAGATTTATACATTATGTTTTAGGAAAAGGCCGGGTTATGCTAGACAAATTAAAAACAAAAACATTGCTTAGTAGGTATGATGTTTGCATTTTTTTTATCGCTTTACTATTCGAAATGTGATTGTGAGTTATTATTACTTATTATTAACTATATAATCATAAGTTCTAACTAGTGTAAGTAACCGTGAAAGTCCGAATAATATTATTATCATTATTAAAAAATCAATAACAGTTTTCATTATTTGAACGCTCACATAGGTATAGATATATATATGTATAAGTATGTCAATTAACATCTAAATCCGTTCGATTGATTTGAATGTTAGATAACCCGGCCTTAAGTTAATAATTGTTAATGTTATATTTATTGGGGGTATAGCTTCAATCTTTTTCCAATTTTCGGAAATGAAACTTAAGCTATCACCTTAATTAAATGTTAGAAAAGTTGCTAAGTAACTATTACTAAGTTCTATTAAAAAACTGCGTTAGCAGTACTGTAGTTAACGAAATAAACACAATAAAAACAAAAAAAGCTGTCTTAATTATTTAAGTTATTAATATTTTATTTCATTAAACGATTTTTATTTATATCTAAAAAACTTCCATCTAGAAATACAAAACTATAAAAAAGCAAAAACATAACTTATTCTACCATTAACAGGGAATCGATCTTCGATCGATCTTGGCTGCCGAGTTTATAGCACATGTCTCAATCCACTGGGCTGTCGCATCATTTTAATTACTAGTGAAAATATAGCATTCACATATCAGTTGTATCACACTTAAATAAAGCTATTGTAAATTGGTATTTGCTAATAATTAGTATAATTACACTATTAGGAGAATACTTCTGGTGATAATAGGTGTAAATTTATAGTAAATTGGCTTATGTTCCGCGATGTTCAAATACCATCGCCAAGAACGCCATCTAGTTTATTTATTGCACACAACGTGCAACTATGTGAGTTGAAGACGTCAAACCATTCAAGCGAAACTAGGCCGTAAGGTGTCCATGCATTATTGCAGCCGATAGTACAACGTTAGGTACTGGAGTGATAGGCGCTGGCGGGGGCACTGAGAGTGCTGGCGTAGCGGGCGCTGGCGTCGGCACTGGAGGTGCTGGGGACGGCGCCGTAGGCGTGCGCGGCAGCGGTAATCGGCCCGGTGCGGCAGGATTGCTGGGAACGGTAAAATCTATATCAGTAGAAATATAGGCAGGTTTGACACGGTCCATACTGACAGTAGTCTGCCTCCCAGCGATGTCGATAGTCATCGTTTTGGGGTTGCGAGACACTACCCGGTAGGGGCCCGTGTAGGGTGGTTGTAACGATCGGCGGACCGTATCGTCACGAAGAAAAACGTGTGATGTTGCTAAATCTTTAAATACAAATGACTTGGGCTGCGTATGACGGGAAGCTGGAGTAGGGCGTAAATCGGCCATCCTAGCCCGTAGTTGTGCAACTACGTCGTCGGTCTCGTAGGAAAAGTTCGAGCCGGCTACAAGGAATTCTCCAGGTAGGCGCAGTGGTTCCCCGTATACGAGTTCTGCGACTGAGCAATTCAGGTCCTCCTTAAGTGCAGATCGGATACCCAAGAGCACCATGGGGAGCGCGCTATGCCAGCTGTCAATATGGCACATTAGAGCCGCCTTCAGCTGGCGATGCAGGCGTTCAATCAAACCATTAGCCTGAGGATGATAGCTCGTGGTTCGCACACGCTTGGATGTGCCCAGGTCCATTAGTCTGTTAAATAAAACGGATTCAAATTGTCGGCCTCTATCTGTCGTGACAGTGGCGGGCACACCAAAACGGGCGGTCCAGCCGTCCACGAACCGATCTGCCACCTCCTCAGCGGTGATGGACATCATGGGCCATGCCTCAGGCCATCGTGAATATCGGTCGATTGCCGTCAGACAATAAGAGTAACCGTTCGACATTGGCATAGGCCCAATGATATCCACGTGAACATGTTTAAATCTCGCAGTAGGAGTGACAAAATCACCAAGCGGGGTAGATACATGACGGGTTACCTTACTCTTTTGGCACGGAAGGCACTCACGGGCCCATGTGCGGCAGTCCTTATTGACACCAGGCCACACGTAGCGTGCGGCAGCGAGGCGTGCGGTTGCGCGTGCGCCGGGGTGACTCAGGCCGTGCAGGCGCTCGAACGCAGGTCGGCGGTGCTGCGGTGGCAGGTACGGTCTCGGCTTGCCGGTTGATACGTCGCACTGGATAGTGATGTCTGTCCCTGGAATTAGAGTAGGTATTAGTTTTAAAGATGACTTGTTCAAGACTACCTTCAACTCATCGTCCATCTGTTGAGCTTGGGCCAGGCTGGTATAATCATCAGAGAGAGAAATAGTTTCAATGCGAGACATGGTGTCCGCTACAACATTGGCCTCCCCCTTGACATGCCTGATATCAGTTGTGAATTGGGATATAAATGTTAGTTGATTTAGTTGAGAGGGCGGCAACTTCTCTCTTCTTTGCTGAAAAGCATACAGCAGGGGTTTGTGATCCGTATATATCGTGGCGTGTTGGGCCTCCAATATATGCCGGAAATGTTGTACCGCTGTATAGACTGCCAGTAACTCTCTATAATAAGCAGGCCAAATGGCCTGAGCCGGGGTGAGCTTCTTACTGAAGAAAGTTATTGGTTGCCAACCCCGGTCAGTCTGCTGTTCTAAAGCTGCACCCACCTGGGTGCCCGAAGCATCTGTGAATAACGCTAAGGGGGCACCGGACACTGGATGTGCCAGCTGAGTTACCTGTAATAAGCTGTCTTTACAGGCGTGGAAAGCGCTTTCTAGTTCAGGGGTCCACGGCATCGGCTTCGCCCCCTTCAGCTTTGTGGCTGTGAGGAAATCAATCAGTGGAGCTTGTGTCTCCGCGGCACGAGGTAGGAATTGCCTATAATAATTTATCATGCCAAGAAATCTTCTCAGGCCTTGAGCGGTTTTGGGCAAAGGAAAATCCTGAAGAGCAGATATTTTGTCTGCCGGAGGTTTCAAACCACTCTTGGAAACATGATAGCCGAGAAAGATAACTTCTGTAGCATTCAGTACACACTTAGATGGGTTCACGACCATACCATAGTCAGCCAATCTCCTGAATAGTGTACGAAGGTGAGCATCATACTCTTCAGCATCCCGAGAGAAAACTAGGATATCGTCTACATATGGAAAACAAAAATCCATACCTCTTACTATTTCATTGATGAACCGCTGAAATGTTTGCCCTGCATTCCGGAGCCCAAATCCCATGTACGGTAGCTCGAAGAGGCCAAACGGGGTCGTAATCGCAGTCTTGCAGACATCAGCGGGTTCCACTCGAATCTGTTGATATGCTTTGACAAGATCGATAGTGCTAAATATAGTGGAGCCAGCCAGGTTATGGCTGAAGTCCCCTATATGACGCACTGGATATCTGTCCGGAACTGTGCGGGCATTAAGTGCCCTATAGTCACCGCAGGGTCTCCATGTTGAATCCTTTTTGGGCGCGAGGTGGAGAGGCGAAGCCCAAGGACTCTTGGAGGGCCGCGCTGTCCCGACTCGCACCATCTCAGCAAACTCCTTCTGTGCAGCACGCAGTTTGTCGGGCGCGAGACGCCGCGGCCGAGACACGACTGGCGGGCCGTCGGTTGTCTTGATGTGATGCACGGTGTTGTGCTTCACCTCTCGCTGCATGCCGGGAGGCCGAGTTATCTCTGGAAATTCAGAAAGAATTGTGTTATTGGGAGTAATATCTATGGCTTTAATACTCAATTGTCCACAGGTTGCGACTGTGGCCCCAGATGTTAAACCTGTGACACCACAGCGCAGGACTTTGTTGCGACAGTCTGGTAGCAAGTTAAAGTAAGCCAAAAAATCTGCTCCTATTATTGGTGTTTCAACATCAGCAATGATGAAATTCCAGATAAATTCACGGCGGAGACCAAAATTTAAATTAAATTTCCTGCAGCCATAAGTTTTTATGCTAGACCCGTTCGCTGCACACAGGTTGTAATCAACTGCTTGAATTTTATTAGACATGAGTTTGCGAGGGAAACAGCAGAGGTCTGAGCCGGTATCGAGAAGGAAAGTGTATTTTGTCTCTTTATCGGTAACAAAAAGACGGCTGCTACTAGATTGACGGTCAGTTGCCGCCACTACTGGCCGTCTGGCGAGTTTCCCGGTCCTCCACACGGTCGGTCGAGCTGCAGCACTCACAAATATTAATATATTTTATTATTCTCTTATTTAAATAATTAATTCTCTAGGATCGCTATGCCTATCTTCGAAATACAAAACCCATACCGTCTGTCATACATAACTACCTATTAAATACTGCATTACTCCGCCATCTGAACGAAGTATTTCTGTTCATAGCACGGTTTGCTGTTAAGAGGACACTCCACGGTTCGATAATATCGAGCTTCCCCCGCACATAGCGTTGTCAATTTCAGCAAAAAGCTATTTTTGGTTACAATACCGCCGTCATGTTTTTACTTTTGTGTAACTGATAAATATAAACATAAAATAATCACTAAATAATGTAAAAGTAGTATTCTACAATGACAACACACGCGGATTTTTTGTCTATGATCTTCTATTTTTTTCTCTGTCGCACTTTAGTGAAGTGTAAAAAAAATGCGCGACTCGTCTATTCGATTAATCGGCGATGTCAGTTTTCGAATTAGAAATTATTTGAGCACCCATGTTAATAATTGATTGACGACAATTAAATAGCAATACTTAATACTACTGTCTCTCGACAGTGTCGCTACTGGCGACAGGTGACAGCGATTTACGCGACCGATGTCAACGTCAAGTTAGATCTGAGCACATTAATTAGGTTGGTTCATTAATTTTGAATGATTTTCGAATTAATCGGCTTAGTTGAATGATCATAATAATCGACTAAAAGAGTCAGTATTTAATCGAAGTGGTGCATCACTAAATCTCTCTGCTGTGTCAATTGTCAATAAAAAACCGCGCGTCTTGATCTTGTTTTCGATTTCCGATTGAATCAATACAAATACACTAATCTACCGAAATATAAGCATATGTGATGCTATTCGTATATTATATGGATGTGCATTCGAAGGTATGTATTGCCTTATATATGTATCCCCTTTTATTCCGCACACTTGCCATTGTGCACGTACTTACTGTGTCTACCCTAAGCTACTTACAATAAATAGATGTCACAAGTTACTTGGGCTACCTGACTCCCTATTAACATATCATATCCAAGTTTAAAGTTACATACCACTCGAGATCCCCTTTGAAATGATTATTCATCCTGACTCAATCTTTTCTTTAAGGAAATTTTCAAGTTTGTATGAGAGGTGCAATGCAACACTCAACTCTGCGATCGGTATTCGCCAATGGCTAGATACATGGATATTCCCTTATAGGTACGTACTATCTCTGAATGTTCCTTCATTCCGCTTTATCGCCAAATTTCCCATCGCCTGGTATATATCTTTTGTTTGAAGCGCCACATTAAGTATCTCAACGTTACAAGGTGCCATGGAGTCCGTAATACTTGGCAATGTTCCGGCCAACAATAACACATCAGCGTTTACAAGTGTGCATCAATTTGCGTATGATCGAAAAAGATTCTTGTTATATTAGTTATTACCTTTTTTTTTTTTTTTGACGCTGGAGAAATGTGTTACACATACCCCCCGGCCCGGGGAAGGCCATAGTGGGGGGTTATGTGGGGATCTCTCCTCCCGTAACCCCCTCCGCACAAGGCGGAGGGAGGGGAGGAGCCTACCCACTAAAACTCCAGCGGCGTCACCCTCACCTGCCGTTAAAGGGGGCGTCGTGGGATGCAGCATTACTTACCACGACGCCCCCCGGCGGCCCTGCCTCAGGGCACCCGCGCCAAGGGAGGGGAAGGTCAGAGACGCTTGACCTTCCCCCCAGACGTGTAGGGCCATGTGCAATGTGGGTCCCCAACCCACTGGCCCTACTGCGGGAGAACGCGGCCTGCGGCTGCATACCGCGCGCGTCTTCGACCCCTCCGTCTGCGCCGGAGCGGGAGCGCGTCCGCACTGTCTTCGCGCTCCCGCTCCGCGGCCTCCTTCTGCGATATGACGACTTCGCAAAAGGAGGCCACCGCCTCCCAAGATCTCTCGCTGCCCAACATGGCCGCCACAACGTTGTGCAGCGAGAGGTCATCCACTCCGAGGGCCAACACCATCGTGCGGCGCTCTTCGGCCCAGCGAGTGCACCACTCCAAGGTGTGCTGGGCCGTGTCGTCCTCCGCGCCGCACTCATGGCAGGTGGGGCTATCCTCTCTTCTAATCCTGCACAGGTAATGACCGAAACAGCCATGTCCGGTCATCACCTGTGCAAGCCTGAACCCCACCTTGCCATGGGCCCTATCCAACCAATTGTCCATTGACCCGAGGAGTGCCCCTATGGTGCGGACTCCATAGGGGGAGTCCTCGAGGTCGCCTTTCCATTTCTCCCTCAACCTCCTCTGCGTCTGCCTCCGGGCCTCTCTCACCTCCTCGGGAGCGGGATACTCCCCGGTGACTCTCCACCGTACCCGCTCCCTGTGCGTCTCAGCCAGTGCCTCCGCATCTAGCTCCCACGGAGGTGTACCAGCCAAGGCGCACGCCGCCGCCCATGCCACCGTCACGTAGGCCCTGCAGATCCGTATGGCCACCACCCTCTGTGGCCTACGAAGCAGGGCCTTGTTTGCCGCGCTGAGCCGATCCGCCCAAATCGGCGCCCCGTACAGGGCCATGCTTCGGGCGACACCGGCATAGAGGCGGCGGCACGTGACAGACGGCCCCCCTACGTTGGGCAGCAGGCGCCCCAGCGCCGAAGCCGCGCCCACTATTCGGGGAGCAAGTTGGCGGAAATGCTCCCCGAAATTCCACCTCCGGTCCAGGATGAGGCCCAGATACTTGATGTGGGGCCTCACCTGGACCATCTCCCCGCTCACTCGTATGGCTGCACCCGCAGGCGGCCGCCACCCCCTCCCCCCAAAGATTATGGCATCCGTTTTGGGGAGGGAGACCTTCAACCCCAGCAACCGGATGCGGGTCACCATTAACTCCGCGGCCACCTCCGCCCGCCGGAGAGCCTCCCCCATTTCTGCCCCCCGGAAAGCTACCATCGTATCATCCGCATAGCAGATCACTGCTGTCCGGGGGAGGAGAGCGCCCCTTATGGCCCAGTCATACCCCAGGTTCCATAGAAGGGGTCCAAGAACGGACCCCTGGGGCACGCCACAGGCCATGGGCCTCTCCCTCTTCTGCCCTCCTCGTTCTTCGTAGAGCACTACCCGCTGCGTGAGGTAGTGTTCCACAATGCGCCGTAGATAGAGAGGCACTCCGTGATATCGGAGTGCCTCCCCTATCACTGTGTACGGGAGAGAGCCAAACGCGTTGGCGATGTCGAGCGACACCGCCACAACTCCCTGCCCCCTCCCTGCCGCCTCCTCGTGAAACCCCCTTAGGGTCCCCAGCGCGTCCATGCAGGACCGCCCCGCCCTGAACCCGAATTGGCGGTCCGAAATGTTGGGGCCCGTATTGTCGAGGTGCTTGACGATCCGGGAAGAAAGGATTCGTTCCAACATCTTCCCGGTCTCGTCAAGCAAGACGATTGGCCTCCACCCAGAGGGGGAGTCCGCTGGCCGGTTCTCTTTCCTGAGGAGGCAGAGTCGCCCCTCTTTCCAACATTTCGGAAACCACCCCACCTCAAGACAATCGTCAAAGAGGTCTTTGAGGCGGTTCCCCATTTCGTCCATTACCAGCGGCAAAACCCTCCCGTGCACCCCGTCGGGCCCTGGGGCCTTTTTACAGGCACTTAGGCGGTGCACTGCCCAGGCCAACTCCCCCTCGGAGATTAGCACCACCTCTACGGGTCCCTCTTCCACTTGAGGGAGCGCCATTACAGGCGGGGCGAAGTCGGGGGCGGGCGGGAACAGGCCTTCCACCACCCGCGAGAGGAGCTCCGGTTCCAGGGAATCCATGGAGGGACCGTTCTTCATTTTTCCGCGTACCACCTTGTACGGCCGCCCCCATGGATCCCTGTCCAATGTGGCCAAGAACGCATCGTGAGCCGCCTCCTTGGCCTTCACTATCGCAGTGCACAGGGCCTCCTTTGCCTCTTTTAAGGCCCTGTGCAGGAGCTCTTCCTCCTCCGGGGTGTGCCTCCGTCGTCGGCAGTGGCCGTAATGGCGACGCGCTCTGTTGCAAGCGGAGGGCAGCCACCTCCTCCGACCACCAATAAACTTGGTTTTTGGCTCTCAGTTTCCCTGCCCTCCTCATGCTCGCGTCGCAGACTGTCGCCAGCGACCCGCGGAACTGAAGCGCCCTCTCCTCCACCCCTATAGCCCGGTCTGGTGCCCGTCCCCACCTTGCCTCGATCAGGGCAGCCTCCTTGGCCGCCTCCCGGTCCAGGCTGCCCAAGGCCCACTTTGGGAAGGCTCCCCTCCTTCCGGCACCGGGCGGCTGGACCCGCCCCGCTTCGGAGACCAACCCGAACCTGATATACATATGGTCGGAGAGGGTCTCCACGTCTCCCAGGACACGCCAGTCTATTACGCGTGCGGCAACGGCAGGGGCCGCGAATGTTATATTAGTTATTACCTAACCTAACCTAACCTAACTATTTCTTGATTCAATCCGCCTCTCAAAATAACTAAATATCCATTTCTCTGTTATTATGTTAATCTCATAATTTCTTGCCACGGTGTTTCTAGGAATACAAAGGCGCCCCCGCTCCCTCATCCGATGGTTTGACAATGCAACAAGCGATCCCAATCAAAATTGCACCAGCGGCCCCATCGAAAACTGGTTTGTCACGGTTCTATCAGAACATTGGAGCGATCTTAATTTGTAAGTACATATAATTCACCAATAATTTCACCTCTATTTTAGGTTACGCTGATAAGGTCCCATATGTCGCGGCTAGTAAATTTGTAATTCTGCAGCTGTTTGTATGTCTACCACACCCTAGAATATCATAATTTTGTGTGTGGAATGATTTGAAAATAACAAAGTATATGTTTTATTGATACTATATGCCAATAATTGCTACAGGCTTAGCAAGTTAACTTCACCCCTGCGCACCGGATCCGACAATGCCAGAGTGTGCTTAATCAGGAAACCTTTGTTAGACATTACAACGATCATTTTCTTTTCTGTTTATATTTATAATCGAATTATATAATTAAAACTATACCCCTTCTTATCATACATTGATGTGCTCAAATTTGCACTGGAACTCAAATTTCACGCGCTCTGCCTACCCTTTTAGCAAATACCCTTTTTCTCTTATGGAGCTTATCCTATTACATGAAGGTGATATTCATATTTATGATTTACAATTACTGAATCAATGAGACAATTGTCACATATCTTTACGGCATCTTCCAAGAAAACCCCTACACACTGGTGCATGGTTTATTTTCCTTCCTTTTTTTTTTCTCTGCGAAGCGATGTTAAATCTTTTGTGGCTTCATCCAATATTTTGTTAAACTTGTACTTATCAGAATTCAAAATTTAGTTTGGACTAACACCCGGGAATCTTGAATTTATATGTTAAACCGATTATGTAAAGGAAATCATTCTTCCCCGTTTTGATCTTTATGTTCAGCTTTCTGTCATTATTTTGTACGGCGCGCTTGTATGCGGTAATCGTGTATTTTCTTGGTACCTATACTTCATAATGAAATAAAGTTATGTTTACCGCAACCAAGCTATATTTTGTACTAGTTGGCATTATTCAATTAAGGTTTGTAATGCATATAATAATGCATATTTTAATTACAACTTGTGGCATCTTTTCTATTGATATATGTCCCCCTTTTTTGTTATTCTAGCGCGTAAGCGATTTGGTGTTTATACTGTAAGCTTGCATGGTATTCTTATGAATAAATAAATAAATAAACAATGAATGGATATGACGTTTGTATACTATATTACGTACTGATAACCAATATCTGCTATGCTCAGTGATTTCAATAAGATTTGAGTCTGTAGACAAAACTATGTTCTATGCTTGCCGTTTGACTTTTGTATTTTCTCATCCTGTCATTTCTGAGCCTTATTTTGCCTAAGTTCAATCCAGATTACACAATGCTTTGTATGACTAAATCTATTCATTATTTTATTCTCTCAACCCTTCCTGACACAACTAAAACCTTCTCCCGGGTAACCCTTTGCTCCCACATCAATGCCGACGACTGCTGTACATCATTATAGCATAACGAATTTAAGCGACATTGGTGTCATAGACTCCATGAACCGAAATCTAGCTAACAACTTGGTCCATACATTCATGGTGCAGCATCGTAAGTATAGCGGAGCCCCAAAAGAACCCTTGATTGATATACGAATCCTGATTTGCAAATCAATGAGGTTTTTGATATGTTGCTAAAGATGTCGCTACTGAGTAACTTGTGGCTTAAAATTTATTGAGCATAGAATAATCAGCCACCTTACATAAAATCTAGTGCTTCCACGTATTATTTAAACTCTGCTACTAAATGATATCCTCACTGATCATGTAGTCTGTGCTACAAGTGATATGTTTGATCTACCAATTTGCCATGCCAATAAAAAGGTAAGTATGTATTTGGTATCACTCGTTTGATCACAACACGCCACTGCAACAAGTTATCGGTCGTGTAAAAATTACTTTATGCCTATGAAACTCTGCCTAATGTTCTCCGCTGTCTTGATCAATTGTCGCGATAAATTGCCTAAAGGCGAAGGTTCGAGCAAACATTACAATTAGTTGAACCATACAATTCCCCATGGCTGTATACCTTAATCCCGAATCGCACATGCGTTGTTGTTTAATTTATTAATTCCTAACCGCTTCTTCATTATTTATATCGATAACTTCCTACTAAGTTAAAATATACCACAATATTTTTTTTCTTGCTAAAGACCGTCATGTAAAAACACTAAATCTCCCGAAGTATCCGAACACACGATATAATCTTTGAAAATCGGCTTTTTATAGATACAGTCAAAACCTTTTACGACGACATCGTATCAATAAAATCTAAAGTAGAAGAGCTATGCAATTGAAACTTTATATGTTTTATATGTCAACCATGTGCGGTTATTTTCAAATATTTTATTTCAGACTTATAGGTCCATATTTTGTTAGTTACATTTTAGAGGCTATGTTAGTAAAACAAAATTAAAATTAAAATGAAATAAATTAATCGATTTTACAAGATAGACTACTTGACATATGTCAAGGTAGTCCTTACCGTGCCGATCCAGTGCCACATAATTTGGCAGTTAAATCTGTTAGCAATCACCTCTAGAATGCTGTTTCGACTCCTCCTGACGCGACCCATCAGCGACGTGGTTTTACTACGCATTACCGCGTGGAAACCGTTCGTGTGTCTCGGCGAACATTTGCGATGCACTGCACCACTTAGGCAGTCTCAACAGCATTCTAAAGGCGTTGTTATATTGAATGCGTAGGGCGTTGTAAGCTCGTTTGGTATACCGAACCCACAGACCGCCAGAGTAAAAAGACTGACAAAAAGCTTTGAAAAGCGTTATCTTTACTTCCTCAGAGCATCTGGCGAATCTGCGCGCCAGCATATTACTCCTTACTGACAACGCCCTACGCTCTCTCTCGATATCCCCATCATCAGACAGGTCATCCATTACTATGTGGCCCAAGTACTTAAAGCGACTGACAACATTAAGCTTAACTCCACCAAGAAACACTGGAGGTATAAAGTATGGTCTAATTGAACCTGCTCTAAACACCATGACTTCACTCTTGGTGGCGTTATACCGGAGCCCATGCGATGCGGCATACTCCTCACACTTAGCCACTAACTGTCTAAGAGCCCCGATAGATGGACTCAGCAGCACCATGTCGTCTGCGTAGCTTATATTGTTAACACAGGTATTCTCGATATAGCACCCAGCATGCATGCTGCTGAGCTCACCTATCAGGTCGTTCATATACAAGTTGAACAGCTTGGGAGATGTCAATCCTCCCTGCCTTACTCCACACTCTAGTCTGTACTCGACCGACATAGCCCCGGCCCATCTCACCTGGTTGGTTTGATTATGGTACCAATATTTTAATAGGTCCGTACAATCCCCCGGAACACCTGCTTCCCGCATCTTCTTCCAAAGGATATTGTAGTCGACTCGATCAAACGCCTTAGAGAGATCCACGAAGCAGGCATAGATTGGGGTTTTTCTGTCGGTGTAGTGCCCGACAGTATGCTTCAGACACAAGATAGCACTCTCTGTTGACAGCCCAGTCCTAAAACCAAACTGGGCGTCATGTATGTCTAGGTATGTATCAAGTGTCGAGTTTAGCAAACTATCGAGCACCTTCGCGGCTGTGGTGGCAAGCGATATTGGCCTATAGTTCCCTATGTCTGACAGATCACCCGTTTTATTTTTAACAATAGGGACCACAATGGTCTTCATTAAGGCTGCAGGGAGATACGAATGACCCACACATAAGCTGAGGAACATGGACAGCACTCGAGGCAAATGCACACCCGCATACTTGAAGTGTTCGATACTGAAGCCATCGTGACCAGGCGACTTACCTCTCTGCATTCTCTTTATTACATTAGAGATCATTTTAGCTGTAAATAAAGTCTTCCCGGTCTCGACGGTCTCACATCACCAGCCCCATGCGTCACTGTCGACTCTTGTAGCAACGATTTGACAGTGAAATGTTGTCTGAATGACTCAGCGATGTCGCCATGCTCACTCTTGCTACCTACGCTCACAGGGAAACCAGGCGCCACTTTCATGCCTTTCGTCATTTTCCAGAACTCGCTAAATTTATTGCTACTATGTGCGAGAACAAGTCTGTCCATGCTCAACTGTTCCTGCCGGTCTTGGCACCATTTAAGTTTAGCCTTGAACTTCCTCCTACTGCTGTTCATCTGCTCAAACAAGTGGCCTTGACGCGGCTTTCCCGCATTTTCCCAAAGCATGAAGTGAAGCCTCGCTTCCCTGTGAGGACCTGCAACAAACCTGTTCCAGCCCGCCACATATCCACCCTTCCTCTTACGTTTACTCTTACTGGTTTTTATCGCGGCCTTAGTAAGGGTGGATATGACGTCACTGTAAAGTTCATCCAGTATGAGCTGGTGATCGCGATTTGTGCAATTCCCTACGCAACAGTCCCTAAGTTCTTCCGGAAAGTCAACGTTTTTCAAGCGTTCATTACACAAACCGGTATATTCGCTTATCTGCTCATCCGTACGCTCACCCCATATCACTCTATTTTTGACCTTATAATCTAACACTTTAGACATCGGCTTCAACATATCCAAGCTACACTCTAAGGTCATCGGAAAGTGGTCAGACCAAAATACGTCGTACATGACACTAATTTTTCTAATCATGGCATATGCACTTTCCGTAACTATACAATGGTCTAACCACCTACGTCCTACACCCGTGAGCGTCACTTATATAAGTGTATGTTTCCGAGTTGAGGCCCATTCTCTCCACATCCGCACATAACCATCGCTGCTCTGCACAAAACTGTATTAACTCGCGATAAAATGGCTCATTGGGATGGGAGTTAAAATCGCCCAACACGAACATAGCTTGCACATTTTCATGATCCATCATTATGGAGGAAATAGTACCTAGGCAATTCGCGAACACAGGTATATTTTCCTGTGCATCAGTGGGCATGTACACATTACAAACTATGACATCCTTGTCCTTACAAGTAATTTTAACAGCGACTACTCGGTCATTTTCACAATCGACAATAGATACTGACTTAAACTTACTTTTCCGCCACAGAATGCCAACCCCTCCATAGGGCCGCCCCTTAAGTATTCCCGACTCAACATCCACGGCGGATTTACCTGTCCATCCGAAATCACAGTCGACAGTCCCCAGGAGAGGCAATTCAAATGGGAGAAGCCAGGTCTCTTGTAAGGCAACCAAATCTGCCACTTGACACAAGGATTTAATTCCGCCTATTGATCTTTTGAACGACTTACAGTTAAACGTCACCATATTACATAAGTTATTATCCTCATTAATCTTGTCACCCATTATTTGTTCGTATTTTTATGACCCGCGTTCTCATTACGAGTATTACTCGACTTGGAGCTAGGTTCGCTCGACTTACCAAACTGCACAAACGGCCTAAATTGGATATCTTTGGGCCATAGATCACTATTTAAATACAAATCTAACTTGTCCTTACTCACAAAATTTTTAAATGACGAGTATCCCTTTTCATACTTCATTCGTAATCTATGTAAAAACACCCTTTCTCTCGTTTTGCTATATATATAGTCTATAACGTCTTTATCCGCAGCATCTACATGTACGTTCGACACATATAACATCACTTTCGGCTCGGCCGCTTTGAATCTCGCTCCCGGAGCAAGCGTCGCAAGACCCGTACTGCCTATAAATTTGTTCCTTTTTCTCGACTTCGATTTCGGTTCCACCCAACCACTGTCCTCGGCGTTCTCCTTACTCGTACTCGTACCCTGTACCGCCTTCTTTACCCTATCTGCATAAGAATCCTCCTTAGCACATTCTCCCACAATTAAGGATCGATATTGTAAATCTGTATTGTTTACATCTAAGTCACCCGTCAATGCCAGCTTGTTGACATTCGGGTCAGTTTGGCTTGGCGGCGATCGATGTTCACTCGGTGTACGCGGGAGCGAAGCAGGTGCTATCTCATTAACAGCCGGCGGGACCGAGGTAGGTAGATGCGCTCGGATTGGCGGCGGCGGCGAACGACGATGTTCACTCGGTGCATGTGGGAACGAAACAGATGCTATGTCGTTGTCAGCCGGTGGAAGCGAGACAGGAGGATGCGCTGACGCGTGCAATGACGTTGACATTGATTTCAAGTGCGCAGGGTCAACGGTCGACAGCCCGGTCATTGCCGTTTCTGTGTTATCAACAACAAAGCTCAGTCCATATGGTCCGCTATTTTCTAATAAATACGCACCCCTTCTAATATTTACATTCATACGCGAGCTCGATGGATAATTTGTACTTGATGGATAAGTAATATTCTCTTCACCCTGATTACAGCGATTCACTTCTTGCCGTAATAAATTCGGCTGCTCGATCGTAACGTACGACTCTTTTAGTTCCCGCACTTCGGATTGCAGTACTCGCAGATCTTTTAACAATCTTGTCACATCAACATGTTTAAAATCTACCGGTGGCAGCTTGTGCAAGTCCTTCGCGACAAAGAGGGGTACTTTTTCTGGGTCTGTGTTTTGCAATAGGACTATCATATCCTCCAGGTCTCGTTGTACAATATCCTTGCGTCTTGAGATTTTCTTCCCGCTGTTTTGAATTGATTCAAAAAGCAATGTTTTAGCATTATTGACATCTTCTTCAGAAAAGCCCGTCACACATATTCTTATAAGACTGTCATTGTCCAGAACCCCTAACTTGTTTTGCAAGTAGGCGAGAACTTCGTTCACTACAATATTACACGACGCACACTTAAGTCTCGATAACGGCGATGTCATGATCGCAGCGGGCACTCGATACACACACGTTCGCACTGTTCGGCGCGCGCGCTGCCACTTATGCTGATATTAGGCTGAAAACAAAAACGAAACTTGGAATTTAAATGTTATTAAAAAAATTACAGTATTCAAAGTTTCATTTCTCAAAAACTATTGGACATAGAGCTGTGGGTGGACTTAAATTGTCTCAAATTTAACACAGTTTGAAAGCTATAGTAACAACTAATATTAAAAACCCATACTTTATGAATTAAACAGCAAAAACTGAAAAAGTCAAAGAATTTTGAAAAAAATTCAAGATGGCGGGTTTCCCCCACGATGATTTTTTTGGGAAATTTGGGATATCAATAAGAACACAGTTCTTTAACATTTACACCAATTATTAGTCAGACGTTTCAAATGTCCGAATGCAATGGGAAACATAAATAGTTGTTTAGCTTGCCGTAACAAAATGGACCATATCTTCTGCGAATTTACTCAATAGGTACTATAAAACATTCAAAAGATGTGAACATAGATTGTACATCGATTTATATACTTTGTTTTATCTGTCCCACTTTAAACACATTTGTTTATAGCACAGGAATAATACATACTTTGTGTGATACTACCCAGCACGGCCACGGAGGATTTTGTTGTTTCTCTTGCGGTACATATTTATGAAAAAAATGCACTTTTATGTACTAATCATTAAAAAAATGTACTCGTACGGTTTCGGCATTAGAGATTGCGGTCGTGGTCGTGCTAGGTAGATTACTTTCTGGCACGACCACGCTATATTTATGACATTTAAGGTTAATCTTATGCTCAAAATAGTACAAAATAAATGTACTCAAATTGTACCAGTCTGCAGCACATCAAATGTGACAGTGGTACTGCAAAAACCGCAACGATTACAAACGGGGTATATGAAGTCAAGGTTAAGGTACAAGTTTGGAATCCTACCGCAGACAGTAGTGATAAATTATTTTTTAATCAACAATTTTTTTTTGTCATTATTGTGTCATATATATAAGTTGCTGATTAAAAAATAGTTTATCACTACTCGTGTTTATTTATTTACTTTTGTTATGCACATAAGGTACAAGTTGGAACCCGACTGCAGACAGCAGCAGCAGACGACATGTCGCTGCGACACGTCACCGGGCATCGCTGTCATAAAAATAAATAGACACCAGTAGTGTCGCCGCAAAACGTCGTCTGCTGCTACTGTCTGCGGCCGGGTTCCAACTTGTACCTTAACCTTGACTTCAAATGCCGCCTTTGTAATCGTTGCGGTTTTTGCAGTACCACTGTCACATTTGATGCACGACCACGACCGCAATCTCTAATGCCGAAACCGTACGAGTACATTTTGTTAAATGATTAGTACATAAAAGTACATTTTTTTTCATGAATATCTACCGCAAAAGAAACAAAAAAATCCTCCGTGGCCGTGCTGCGTAGTATCACACCATACTTTGGCCAAGAGGACAAGTAATTCCTCGTGGTCAAAATAGATTGGCGAATTAGTTTGGCTACGAGCAAACGACGGACGGTGACGAAACCTTATTCTAAAGTCCATCGAACAGTGACATAAAGTTTTAAATTTGACATTATGGTAATTGTGGCCGGTACAGGCGAAACAAGGGTATTATAATTATGTAATAGGTAATCGTCGGTTCTTTGCACTTGATTCGCATAGTAATGCTGATTAAAATCTATACACTCTAATGAAACACACTCAAATGTAACTTCATCATTGTCAAGTAAATAAATATGTTTTATTTCACCAAACTTTGGTAAGCCTGAAGATTCTGAAATATCTAGAATGACAATTGACGACAACTCAAATCGGACACCATGTAGTTTCACCCATGATAATGAGTACCAACAATTATTATCCATTATACCTCGAGACTGAAAGTTTAGCCTTACATTTTCAATTTGCGCTTCTGTCATATTTGCCTTTTTACCATAAGAGATCGTCTTTAAAGTTTCATTTCTGATAAAAGTATCGTTCAAAATTAATTGATGTTTAATAGCTATTGTTTTACAAACATTTACTCTGTTGTGCGATGCTCTGGCCACAAATTTAGATATACGATGCTTAGCTTCAAACCTCATCGTCCAGATTTGGGTAAGTGGGCCAAATTTTTTTAACATTCCTGGATAATGTGTAAGAAAATGAAACTTTGGCTTTAAGTCTGTTTCAGTTAATTGACGATAGAGCTCGTTTAATTCAGCTACTGAAAATTTTACTTGATCAATAGTATTTTCATGGACTCTATGACTCAAAAGTTTATCCAACAATTGTCTTAATTTGATGTATAAGAACCAAACTTCGTTTTCATCTGGGACATTGTGTCCGACAATTAGCCCAAAATATCGAACAAGAGTAAGCATTTCAGAAGCCGAACATTTTAACTTTAATGTTGAGCCTTCTTTTGCTACAGAATTGCATGGTGTCGATGTTGAGTCAGGTCCATAATTAAAATACCGTATTCTTGATTTCAAATTGTCAAAAGAAATGAGCATCTGAGTGTGCACTAGATTCTGTATCACAAATGACATCACATATCGACAAGCGCCCTCGAGATAGTCATGTAATACATCTACGGCGACGTTTTGAAATAAGTCAAACCCATCTAAAGCAAGCCACGAGCATTTTTCTTTAATACCAGTCATATAAATGTCATTTAAACGTAAATCATTTTCATAAATGACATTGTTTCTCAACAACGTGTCATCTTCATAAAGCAGTGTTTTAATTTGTTCTTTATTAGCAGTACAAATTCTACATGGCCGATTTGCAGAAAAACTTTCAACAAAACCTAACATAGCATTCAATCCTAAATTATCTCCCGTCACAGCTGCAATATAAAACAATTTTTTTCCATTATACACATCAGTTTCAAGATGAATACCATGGATCTTTAAATCATTAAGAATATCAAAAACTTTTTGAAAAATGATGTTGTTTCCAAAGCTTTTTCTGTCTGATGAGTGAAAAAGAGCCAATAATAAAATATTTTGCACAAGCGAGACGTAGTGAGGTGGAAGACATGGTACTGAGACATAAATTGCTCCAAGTTTATGAATCCCAGCGTGCCTTCCTAAGGGATTGCCTATTTCAAAATCGTCAAAGTAGATTATTAAAGGTAAAATCATTGCATCATGCTCTACAGAATTTTCTGTCATTTTTTTCCATACTGAACCCTGAACAATATTCTCAATACCAAGAGTCATTTTGTACAGTGTCTAAATATTCAAGAGTATCCTTCATGAATTTTTTTGATGAAAAAATGAGTTTTAAATTTTCTTTTAACGGAATCACCTGCATTGTACAATTGACTTGTACTAATAAGGAACCAGCCGCTGTTTTTTTAGCCTCATTACGTTGGCCCACAACCACTTCAAGGGGCTCAGAATAAGTACCTATTTCTTTAAAATATTTTAAGCGTTTGTGTTCAGAATCTAAATTCTCAAAAGCATCGCTGAACGCGCTAAATATTCTTTGAACAGCATTTTTAACATGAACATTATTTTGGTCTGGTGGTACCATATCATTAAACTGTCGCTCTATGATGCATTGTGATTTAGAATGAAATAATTGAAGATTTTCTACAAGAACTTGTACGGCTTTACGCGGTATTATCGGGCTAGCATATAGAGTAGAGACGAGACTTGCAGCATGTTGACCAAGAGAGTTGTCGTCTCTTAGAGTTGGTAGAGATTCAATTGCATTTGCTGTTTCGTAAGTTTCTTTGCTTGTCGTTGAAGGTAAATTTGAGATATTGGCTTCTGTATCTGTATCAATCGCATTGTTACTATGTGGATGAGGCAAGTCTGACAATGATGACTGGTGGTCTCTAACTAAGTGCTTTTTGAAAGATGCAGAGGAAATATAATGAAGATAACACCCTTGTTCACCACAGCGAAATCCGGAAAATTCTACCGTTAATTTACAGAAAGTTCGCACATGAGTTATAAGTAAATTCGGAGACGCACTGGCTTTTTTGCAGTAGTAACACGTGAACATTTTTTAAAGTATTAACTCTAGATCAGTTAATAGAGTATTCACAGCCTGCGTGGGTCTGTCAAATTTAGTTTTAATATCGTAGAAACCCAATTGAATAAAAAGCCAGATGTCTCCAGCTTCCTCCGGATAACAAGCTCCTGTCGACTGAAATATTTTAAATGCACAGTCTACTGCTGTTACTAATTTGTTAAAACTATACAATGTGTCGTTTATACATACATACGCTACTTTTACCTCAATAACTGTAGGGCCAACAAAAATAACGAATGGTTGAACTGTGCGGCCTAGCCTCTGCAGGTTCTCCCTTTTTTGAATGATCTTGTTGGTTACGTCGGCTTCAGAAGCAGCTTGTGATATATAGCCGTCGCATACCTCCGCTCTGGATGGCTTCCACGCTGGCTTTCCTTTTAATTTTCGTGCAGGTGAAATGTTGATGACATAAGCCAGCAGCATCAAAGCAACATTGCTAGATGTCTCTGGTTCATCATCTGAATTTAAAAAAAAAGTTTCGGTTAATTTTTGAGACTTAATTTTATGAACGTTAATAAGAACTAATATTTGAGAAAAAAATCTTACCGTCAATCAGTGCAATTATATTTGCTATTTTTGTTCTTGTCTTGGTCTCTAATTTTTCTTAATTTTAATGAAGCATATTTTATAATTTCTTCATTTTTGAGGGTGATAGAAGAAAATAATTTGTTTTCCTTTCCCGGACTGAAATCGTTCATTAGCTGAAAAAAGAATACAATAAATGTACGCTATGTTATTTCCACTGGTGAGAAAGGGTGGCAGGCAGGACCTTGTGCAAGGTCCGTCCGGATCGCTGCCACAGAGCTTATTGGGGTATTAAGTGAGCACTAGAATAGCTTATCTCTTTTACTGCTTTCATAATAATAGTTTGGTGTTGCAAGTGTCTAGAGTCTGTGCGGAAGGAGAAGAATCGTGGCAGAAACGGGAACTAACATTATGAATTTTACATGGCAATCGAAAAAAAAATAATTATACACTTAAGAACAATAAAGAAACTTCTGTCATTTATTTGTCATTGCGTAGGTTTATATACAAAAACCACAAGGACTATGCAAAAACAAATAAGGCTGCGGTATATGCTTACCAAGGTATAGCCTTGTGATTGTTTCAAGGCTGGGAAATCCTTGAAATAATCCGCAATTTCTCCTTTTCCACATTGGATGCGGTTTAGGCGGTGATCTGCAGTGTCTGCCCACTTTTCTTCAACAGATTTCCATGGATCGACATTGTTTTTCAGCCACAGCAATGTTTCTTCATAGACAATACCTGTAATTTATATGTGTATAGTGGGATGAGTTAACAAGAAGGGCAGAGTGAGATGACAGCAGTCGAGCTGTCAAGCGTCAAACGTCAAAGTGACGCACAACGAACTGTAAACGTTGTTTTCTTTTTTAAACTAATATAAATATTTAATATTACAGGCTGTTTTTCTAACCCGGATACTAATTTGACAGGTAACATAACTAGTATGGATAATATTGATATTTTATCAAAGAATGTATGGGATGCAGTCTGTTTGCAGTCTCTTGGCGGTGTGACAAATTCAAACCTCTAAGTGAACGCATTCTAAAGATATAGCCACTTATGTATAACTAGCTGCGCCCCGCGGTGTTACCCGCGGTTTTAAAGTAGCCTATGTGTTAATCCAGGGTGTCAGCTACCTTCATACCAAATTTCATCAAAATTGGTCCAGCCGTTTGAGCGTGAAGAAGTGACAACACGCACGCACGCACACACGCACAGACAGACAGACATACAGACAGACAGGCAGACAGACATACATGCATACAGGCAGACAGACAGACATACATACATACAGACAGACAGACAAACAGACATACATACAGACAGACATACATGCATACAGACAGGCAGACATACACACAGACATAGACATACATACATACAGACAGACATACACGCATACAGACAGACAGGCAGGCAGACATACACACAGACAAATACATACGTACATACATACAGACAGGCATGCATACATACATACATACATATACACATAAATACAGACAGACAGGCACACATACATACATACATACATACATACAGACAGACAGACAGGCAGACAGACAGAAATACATACACACATACATACATACATACAGGCAGACATTTCATTTACCGCCGAGTACTAGCAACTGTAAAAATATCGGTAACTAATATGGTAACACCTATATATATATTATATACATGTTTAATACAACTTGATAACGTTCATAATCGTACATAGGGTATTTACTGAATTCACGCCTACTGCGAGGAAATTGCAAATAATTATAATTATATTATTTGACGACCGATAGTGACGCTGCCTACGAAGCTGGAGGTCCTGGGTTCGAATCCCGGTAAGGGCAAATATTTGTGTGATGAGCATGAACATTTGCTTCTGAGTCATGGAAGTTTTCTATGTATTTAAGTATGTATATCTATTATATATATATCGTCGTCTAGTACCCATAACACAAGCCTTACTGAGCTTACTATGGGACTAGGTCGATTTGTGTAAGATGGTCCCCTAATATTTATTTATTTTAGTTTATTTATAAGACAAAATAAAGTTAAGTACCTAATTAAAGATCATAATATAAAAACACTTTAGCGCGGCCGCTCGCGTGTGGGGGGCAGCGAGCCGGGCCGGCCAGCGCGGCGCGTCCCGGCCGCCGCGCGCTATGATTGAGCGACTCGAGACTGGACTACAAAAACATTGTTGGACAGTTTGAACTCATAGACGGCCTGTTCGTGCGATGTCCAACTAGCCCCAGCTTTGAAGCCTGAATTCCGCCCATCTTTTGCCACATTTCCGAGCAGTGGCGTGAAAAAGTATTGTATTAACATATAACCGGTACCCTCGAGGTGCGAGCCCGACTCGAAATTGACTAGTAATTATTTGCTTACCACTTTCCAGAGATTCCAGGCTATGGATGTCCTCATCTGTGATAGTTGGCGTGGACCTGAGCGATGATCCCGACGACTTCGAGGATGAGCGGCTAGTTCCCGGCAACTGTCCAACTTCTCGCAACTTTCTCCTTCGTGCTATGTAACTCTCGTATAACTTGCCACTAGCATTTTTTTTAGCTAATTTATTTGTAGCTGATAAATATGCAGAATAATACACCACAACGCTTTCTTTGTGGAATATTTCTACAATTTCGGAAGCTAGTTTATAAAATTCTTCACTGGAAATTTTCTTCGCACAATTGTTTTCTAGTTTGTGGTGTATTACCAGCTGGCTCAATTTCCTTCGGGAACCCTCTGTCAGTAAGCCTCCTTTTCCCTCTTTGAGTATTGCTCTGCCGTCTAAACTATCCTGTATGTAAAACACAAACATTATTGATCCCAAAAAAAACTAATCCTAATAATATTCTAAATGTGAAAGTTTCTATGTTTGGATGTATGTGTTACTCAATTACGCAAAAACAGATTTGGATGAAATGCCACACAGACAGTTTATGCTATCCCGAAAAAAAAAACTTTATTTATCTATTTTTAGTGGCAAGTAAATGTGTTTTGTTTATTGGACTAAGGTAAATAGGGTTCAAACTCTTCCTAATAGTCCCTTCTATCACCTCCTAAAGTTCCTACATCGTTATACCAAACACCCTGTATATAATATACGTTCCCTCGATTTTGTCAGGATCCCACCATCAATCCCTGACCTGATGACTATAGGACCACCTAGGAGGTATACTCTTAAAAAAAAAAGAATATGCCGAATCGGTCCAGGGGTCTTCAAGTACCTGATTGGGAAACATACATAAAAAATAAACATAATAAAAAAAAACAAAAAAGGTTCCGACGACTTGAGAACCTCCTCGGTCAAAAGCCGCACAGTTATCGAAATAAGCTAATACTAAATAAATACTACTGAGTAACTATACGGGTCCTTCCCATTTTGTTCCACAGAACTGTGAAAATGTCTGACATAAAGTCTCAGTTCGAACAAAGGGTGTTTCCCATTTGTCCGTTCAATCAATCCAGTGAGACATTTTTTCCCATTCTCCATACTAATCCCCTAAATCCCATTTGGACTTGACCGTTGGAAATATCAATCGGTTAAAAGGGAAAAAGAAATCCCATTGGGCCGACTGACCGATGGGACAAAGGGGAATCACCCATCCCATTGGGCCGATTGATCGTTGGAATAACCGCCAGGTGTTTCCAACGATCAATCGGCCCAATGCGATGGGTGAAAGGAAGGGAAAAAGAAATCCCACTGGGCCGATTGACCGACTGACCGATCAGACCAATGGGAAACACCCGGAAAAAAATGGGAATTGCGCAACTGTACATACAAGCTTTAACGAAATAATTAAAACTATCAAATCTAATTCTAATCATCAAAGGACAATGACCTTTTTTGCCCTCGCCATGTAACTATTCAAAAATAAATAAAATTCACAGCTAATTCTCTACAAAGTATAATGCTCTTTTATGTCTTTAAAAATGAAAAAAATATATATCTGCGAACAAGGTTTTTATATTTAAAATTACCTTTCTAGTCTAAACAATAAAGCCATTATTTCGATGAACTATTTTGTCTCATAATATCCTAAAGTGCTCTGTACTAAAGCGGTCATCATCCTTTTAATGTGTATACTAACCAGCATCTTCAATCAACTTACCAAATAAATACTATACATATGGATGTACTTACATTTTTGCTGGTTCAACAACACTACTACTAACTAAGGTATGTATATTCTACCAGCGCACTAACTTTGACTATTGCATTGTCTAAATACTCATACAATCTACTCAAAGAAAGTAACATTACATTTAGTAGTTTCGATACCTGAAACAAAAAAAGCGTGATCTTACAGTGCCACGTTTGAGTACCTACCTACGCAGTACATTTATTGACAAACTGTGCTTTATGCAGCTGCACGGCTATCACAAGACGACACGTGAGCTCTCTTGATTTTTCTCGCACTATCCGTCTCTCTGTTATTAGAAAGAGAGGTATAGGGCGAGGAAAATCGAGAGAGCTTGCGCGCCGTCTTGTGATAGCCGTGCAGCAAGACTGACATGCTACGTTAGATTTTACATTTTAGTGTAGATATTATTTTGTAAATTGTATAAAAGGCTCGTTAGCATGTACCAGTGGGGTGGCTGGCGTCCATACAACCTTAATCCCACCAGCTTACCATAAAGGCCTCCACACACCGAACGCGGGTCGTGCGCGGCGTGAGTCGGGCGTTATCTCTATCTCTTTCGCGCAGTAGCGCGGCGTCTCTATCGCACAGTAGCGCGGGCCCGCGCAACGGTGTGATAGAGATAGTGAGAGAGATATTAAATGCGTTGGTAGTGAGAGAGATATACCGCGCACGACCCGTGCCGCGCCCGAACCGCGCCGTGCCCGACCCGCGTTCGGTGAGTGGAAGCCTTAAATACAACTAATCGGAAACCTTTAAAATTAACCATAATAACTATTATTACAAACATAAAAAACCCGGCCAAGTGCGAGTCAGACTTGCGCACGAAGGCTTCCGTACCATTCATTATCCATAAAAACGGCAAAAAAATCACGTTTGTTATATAGGAGCCCCCTTAAATATTTATCATGGCTATTTGGTTTTATAGTATTTTTTGTTATAGCGGCAACATAAATACATCATCTGTGAAGATTTCAACTTTCTATCTATCACGGTTCATGAGATACAGCCAGACAAACGGACAGCGAAGTCTTAGTAATAGGGTCCCGTTCTACCCTTTGGGTATGGAACCCTATAAGGGTGAGGCCGCCTGTCAGAATTGTATTACAATTCTACAATATTGTAAACTTGTAACTACAATTACTTATATGCGTTTAATACTAGTTTTTCTGACAAATTCCTAAGTCATTGCCCGTCAAGTCAAAATCATTATTGAACAGAAATATGTAAAATTGTAGCTACAACAATTTTGAAAATTTTCTACCATGACAATATTGTAACTTATATTTTTTTTTGGACAGGGTATAAATGTAAATTGTAATTGTAATTACAAATTGTACCTCTGGCCTGCACGCTGCACCCACCACTGATCCACTTCAAGCACCGAGTTCCACCGGGCTGCGTGCAGCGGGACCCCGTATCGTCAGTCTGCATGTCTTTAACCTCAGTCAGGACACCACTACTGAGGATGTCATCAGCCACGTCCAGATCAGATTGGGAATCCCATCACCGGCGTGCCAACAGCTGGTGGTCACTCGAGGAAACTATACGTCATTCCGTCTAGACGTGCCTGCAGGCAAGGTGAAGGTCGCCAAGACTGCAGCGAACTGGCCGGGCGGTGTGGTAGTAAGATATTTCAACGTCGTGCAGACAAAAAACTCCACAGCACGGCGAGTAATCACAGCAACGACGTAACATCCAAGTTCGTAGTTATACACCAAAATGTTCGATCGATTTCTGGCAAAACCTCTTTGCTTGAATTATTGTGTTGTGACCTTAAACCAGATGTACTTGCATTGAGCGAAGTTTGGTGCCGTAAAAATGAATTGGATCGTGTGAGGTTATGTAACTACACGCTCGCAAACGCCTACTGTCGCGCGCGCACCGGAGCCCATGGTGGGGTGGCTATATACATACGCGACGGTACGCAGTATAAACATCGTAATGACCTACATACCCTCTGCGTTCCCTAAATTAGAGTTAGCGGCAATTGAAATACCTTGTTTTGATTTGATTATTGTATTATTGTATAGGACATGTAATGGTAATTTTGACATCTATTTAAGTAATTTGGAATTGTTATTAAATAAACTAACTGACGAAAATAAAAAGTTTCCTATAGTCGGTGATCAAAACGTAAATTATCTCACTGACAATAATTTAAAAATACAGGTTAATGACTTATTAAACAGCTATGGTTCTTCCAATATCGTGACCTTTCCAACACGCGTTACTGCAGTTTCCGCGTCGTGCATTGATTGCGGGATAGCGAACCATATACGCGACTGCCTCACAGTCTCGCCAGTGGATACCGCTATCAGCGACCACAACGGCCAAATGTATGAGTTTGCGATGAAACAAAAGCACGCAAAAAACAAAACAAACCAGGTGGTTGAGCGTCGGTTATTTAATAGGGACTCCCTTCAATTATTTTATTCTGACATTTCTAGCTATGATTTTAATTTTATGTATAATTCGATCTATGACATTCAACTCAAATTTGACAAATTAATTAATATTTTAACTTATTACATAAATTTACGCTTTCCGTTTAGGAAATTGAATATAAATAAAAATAGACATACCCCATGGTTGACTGACGAACTGTCTGACTACATACAAAAACACAAAGACTTGATAGAAATAAGACGACAATACCCTAACAACACCCTAATATCGGACTGCATAGAACACTATTCCCAGCTCATACATTCTACCACATTAAGTGCTAGGCAAGCATACGTTGGAAACCAATTGAAAAATAGTAAAAACCCTGCGAAAGATATATGGAAAATTGTTAACAGAGAAATCGACCTAAAAGGTGTGTCAAGGTCAAGTTGTATTACTTTAACGGATCCGCATACCAACACTGTGGCGTCGGACGGTGAACTCCCGAACATATTTAATTCCCATTTCATAAACATTATGTCAAAGTACATAATACAAAGTGATGAATATCTGTCCTCAAATTACCTCACAAAACATCTGAATGGCTCCGATGTGCCCGTGTACAGTCTCCCTATCGTGACACACGAGCTATTGCACAAAACAATACAATCGATGTTAAAAACGCGCAAAACCGTAGATACATATGATATTTCACTAGATATCATCCTATGTATCTGGCCGGTCATTTCTGACATCTTGATTGTATTGTTAAACAATATGTTCGAAACTGGCGTGTATCCTGAGGCGCTTAAGAGTACTAGGGTGTGCCCGGTTTTCAAAGGGAAGGGGGACAAGACAGACGTTAGCAACTACAGGCCCATTGCCATAGTACCCGCCATTTCTAAAATAGTGGAGTCAATCCTATCGTCCAGTTTGATGACTCACTTAGAAACGAATGATCTACTCACGAAAAACCAGTTTGCGTACAGGAAAAAAATGTCGACAACAACGGCAGTGCACAAGATCTTCGACTGCATCGTGACAGGTCTTGACGACAAATATAAAATGGCGGGTATTATGTGTGATCTATCGAAAGCTTTCGATATTATAAATCACAAATTGCTTTTAAACAAAATACATTGTTACGGCGTCAGAGATGCAGCTCACCGATTGTTTAAATCATTTTTGTCGGACCGTAGACAGGTAGTGAAGCTGCCCGTAAATGGCAAAACACTTGTATCCGACACTGGTTGCGTAAATTTAGGCATTCCACAAGGATCAGCGTTGGGAAATACCATGTTTTTACTCTTCGTAAATGACCTGCCATCCGCCATCACAACCGGGTTGCCAGTGCTGTTCGCGGATGATACCACCGTCATAGTCAGCGCGCGAACGTATGAACTGCTTAGTGAAAAAATACACGACACATGCGGGCAGTTGCAACACTGGTTCACGACAAACGGTTTGTTGCTAAATTTAACAAAATCAAATGTCATGATTTTTTCAGGTCGGCATGTTGCACTTCCACCGTGTATAGTCAATGTCCCGATGCCACTATGCAGCGACTGTAGGTTCCTTGGTTTTATTTTAGACTCGAACCTAAACTGGAAGTGCCATGTCGACAAACTGTGTGATAAGCTGAGTAGTGCCGTCTTCGTGTTGCGGAAATTGAAACCCCTCATATCGAAAGCTTCATTAAAATCGGTTTATTTTGCACTGTTTCATTCGCAAATGTCGTACGGTGCACTCATGTGGGGAAATTCAACAGATGCTAATCGAGTTCTTATACTACAGAAGCGCGCCCTACGTACAATGGCTGGAGTCAAAACAAGACACTCATGCAGGGGTATCTTCATTGAAACCCGTATTATGACGCACTACTCACTGTATTTGTACGAAGTTTTAATGTTTGTTAGAAGTAACTTGTCGACATTCACGAAAGTCGAAGTTTCTAATAGTGATTCGCTCAACGGGGCGCCTAAGAACGGTCGCACGACGCATGGCACTGGCAGGCAAAAACCCGCGTGTCATTGGCCCGACATTTTACGAGCGCCTACCCCAAGCACTAAAAGAAGAAACTCGTAACGAGATATTTAAGAGACGACTAAGAAACTTTTTATTGGAAAATCCCTTATATTCAATAGATGAGTATTATGACATCACAAATTAGAGTTATTACTTATATTAAATTGTATCTTTATTGACATCAGAACTGTATACTCAATTTGAATTCGTTTAGGTATTCTTAAACCAATGACGACCCGCATACGGTGATTTTATTTTTATATCATTTTGTAACTTGTTGACATGTACCTATGTCAATCATTCATTATGTTTAAAATATTTGTTATTATAATTTTTATTTAATTATTTGTTATTGTTTTTAAAATTTAATGTAATTTTAAATGGAAAATAACTGACAATCACAATATAAATTCCTAAAAATGATTAAGTGTAGTAGTTTTAAGTGAAATTGTATATTGTGAGATAAATAAATCATATCATATCATATCATATATAGTAAAACAGCAGACAATCGAATTTGGTACGGGCCGGACAACGGATTTGGTCCGCTCCGAACCATATATGTCCGCCTGCAAACGCAGTTTAAAATAACTTCTTATTCATAGGTAGCCCTGTCAATACAATGAATTTAGTTATGTTTTGTTATATCAAACTGAGTAATGATATGATTATGAGTAACTCACAGTGTTATTTGCAGCGTCTGTGGAAATTTTTATACCATCATCAACATCAGTATCTGGTACAGCAATTTGATTTGAGTCGTTTGTCTCAGCATTCTTAGTTCCAAGGTTCTAGAAAAATAATTTAAAAACTTTATTACGAAGTAGACAGACATGTAGATCTGTTATTCTTAACCATATAAAAAAATAAAACTATAGATACAGCGTTACTTTGCAGAGGCCATGAGAATCGAGAGGTCTATTACCTAAATACAAGAGGACCAAAGTACAGTATATACGTACATTCAAAGTCAAAAGGTAGAAAAAAAGACTTAGAATATTTGACCCGAAAGTTGGGAAGATTTTAGGACTTAGAATAATTTCGATGGATGTTGTGTCAATATAACACGTATTTTTTATTGATGTATCGTAGATAATGCGTTGAAATAAGTAGCTGCCATTATTTGAATTTTAAAATATCCTGGTCGGACTCTGAAACTGAAAAAATTTAGTGGTGAAATTTATGTAGCTTCCCGACGCATGTCCAAAAACGTTAATAAAATAGTTAAGCAGTGCCATATATATATTTTTTAAATTTCTAATTAGCAAATATTCGTTTCTGGGACTCTTATTTCCCGCCCTCCGCCCGGGCTCCCGCCAGAAACTCGCTTCGTCGGCCCTTCATTTCACGTGCGTACTCGACCTACGCTCCGCTCGGGAGGTCGCCGGCTCGCTTCGCTCGCCACCTCCCCCCACTCGCTTCGCTTCGGCCTCGTACACCCGTTCAACTCAGGACCTCCTTCGCGAGCTTCTGGCTCCGCGGGCTTTTATATACACTCTAGGGGTAGGACAGACAAGACCACGTGGAAGTGGGGTGCGCTGATTCGGGTTTTGGTAGCTATTGCCTAGTCGGCAATAGAGACCTACGAAGCTGGGGGTCCCGCGTTCAAATTCCGAGTATAGCAAAAAGCATGTACTAAAAAGTTTTAGACAAAGAGCATTATGGAAAATAATAATGTCTCATAATGACACCACTTTAGACAAAAAAAATCTAAGTGTTAAAATTTTTCAATATTCGGAGCGCTTTATTTCAGCCATTATTGATTTTAAAGAAAAATTGTTCAAGTAAAAGATGCTTATTTTAACGTGTTCTATACGATACAATCATTCAAAATAGGTCTCATAATGACACCACTTTAGACAAAAAAAATCTAAGTGTTAAAATTTTTCAATATTCGGAGCGCTTTATTTCAGCCATTTTTGATTTTAAAGAAAAATTGTTCAAGTAAAAGATGCTTATTTTAACGTGTTCTATACGATACAATCATTCAAAATAGGTCTCATAATGATACCACTACGAGGTAAAATTTTATAAGTGACGGCCCCCCCTTTGCTCCAGTCCAACCCACTGGGCGCTTTTTGCAGTTGTAGCCAATTTTTAAATTTTATTCTGGGACCAATCTTTGGAATCATTTCTTTTAATTCTTCATCATTTAACAGAATGGCAGTATCTATTGTGTATATAAGGTTGTCTGAAAAAAAGCAAATCAGGGGTTTGGCTTTGTGAAATTGTTATACAGCTTGTTTGATGTACTAAAACCGAAATCTTAGAACCTAACCGCCCTAACCATGTAAAACTAACCTAAAATGTAAATTATGATTATTTATGATCAAAATGGCCGGACTTCATCTGCACGTCTATCATGGGACGGCCGCGACATACTCTGGATTTTTCTCGCACTAAACCTAACTCTTGTTCTAAGTGTTCTTATAAGAAAGTGCGATAAAAATGGAGAGCTCGCGCGTGGTCGCGTGATAGCCGTGCAGGCCTAAAATTTGTCTAGGGCAACTTTCCATGGGTCTTACTACTTTGTGTAGTAATAATTGGACAAAGCTGTTTAAACATGACAATAAAACAATGCGCAAACCAATTTAAGCCGCCACGGGCGATAGATCTAAGAAATTTATGTATAATCATTATCATTACCTACGTTTACACACAATCGAAATAAAACCTACAGACAAGCAATGGCTTATTGGCTTACCTTCAAGAAATGGGATTATTTCACTTAATCCTTCCGCGTTCAAAATTTCTGATAATTCCATGTTAATTCCATGGCTATCGATCGTGAGTAATAATTTCGTGCGCGTGCGGTGAGCGGCGTCACAGGAAGTGAGCACCAGTGTTGCCAGCACTGGAATTCGATTAGATGCGATCCGAGCCTTGAAAAGATCCGAAAATAGTCGCGAGGATCCGCAAAGTACATTTTCATAATTTCTCGATATATTTGTGTTTAAAAGATATTAAGTATATCCTTACTAGCTTAAATCTCTCATGAAACGTTTTAAAAGATATTTAGCTCTTTATTCACTCACCCAGCACGTCTATCACGAGACGGCCGCGAACTAGTTACTCTCGAATTTTCTCTCACTATATGTACCTCTCTTTCTAAGTGTTCTAAAAAGAGAGAGATAGATAGTGTTAGAAAAATCGAGAGATCTCGCGCGCCGCGCTGTCTCGTGATAGCCGTGCTGGTTGCATGAACATATTTGTAGATTACAAAAAAATACATTTTACAAGGTGTATTTTTGATCATGACGTCGGTCTGAGTATGAGTATAGCAAGGACTTAACATAATTTGCGAGTTTGTATGCGTTTTTAGTAGTTTTTTGATAAGAAGCATCTTTTATTGATATTTTTTTTATAACTTGACCGTTTACGAACTAGATCGGTTCAAAGTTGGAGCAATCAGGGACATTGACATTTCAGAGGACCGATTTTTGACTTTCGAACGCTCGACTATTTCACTGGAAAACGGTCAAAAACGATGAAATGCTATTTTTGAAATACGAGCGATAGAAAATTGAAAATCGAGTGGTATTGACCACTCGACTCGTATTCAATTCTATCGGTAGAAAATTTTGACACTTAACGTTTTTGAAAATCACGTAAATAAATACTTTCGCACTTACTTTGTGACGGGGCCTCCGCGACGCGACCTCACACTACGCGGATCACTGGTTCGGTTGATGTGGGCATGGCAGAGCGGCAACCAGGGATTGTAAAACCGGTAAAATTGAATACCTGTATATAAATTGACAAACGACTACCGCTAAAAAAATAATACCTATATTCGAATAAGAGGTAACGTGTTCATTCCGCTTTTGTCTTTTTCACTATTTATGCACTATTTACAATATTCTTTACCTCTATTTAATACCGGTTTTCGTTCCTCTTGATAGATAAGGTGTCAAGTAGACATTATGACTGAAGCACAACAAATAGGTGTGACGTTACTCAATAGCATTGTTGGTTAACACTGGTTGAATTGTCTGCTAGTACTGAACAAATAAATTGCGATGTATATCAAATTGAAAATTGTCAAATTATTTATTCGCCTTTCTGTAATACTTAATTTAATAAAATAAAGTAGCAAAGAGCCACACGAAAAAGAAAGGTTTCGTATTTATATAATACCTAACATCACCAAATGGTCGCAACGGAAGACCAGCGCTGGCACCGCCAGCATTACGCTGAGTTGCGACCATTTCGTGGCAAATTACGTTTTTCTTTGTTAATTGTCAATGTATGTAAATTGCCTTGTGTTTGTCACGAATAAATGTATCTTTCTTTCTTTCTTTCTTTCTTTCTAACATCTAAAATGGGCCGCGGACGGAAAACAAAAAGTGCAGCTTACCGGTATTTTGATATCGACGATAGCCAAAATGAGTCCACTTGCTTAATTAAAGGATGCGGAAAAAAAAATAAAGTAAGTTTTGTCTTTCGGTTGGCAAGCGTCTATTACTCTTTCAGGGCTACGCCGCTAAACCGATTTAGAAGAAATCTGGTTTGAAGATGGTTTATAACCCTGTGAAGGGCGTCGGATTGGATTTTCGCTATTTTGTTAGGAAACGGCCTGAACGAACCTGAGCCTATAGAACTACTTCGAAAGAGAAATTATAATTTGTCCTAAGTATGACCTCATTGTTCCATAGAACAAATGGGAATCACAACAAAGTCCAAAAATCCAAGTATAATACTGTTCGGCAGCTCTCAAAGATGAGTAGGTAGGTAAGTATGATAACAAGAAAACGACAGGGACAGTATTATACGAACTAAAACTAAAGTTTCGATTTTAGGAGTACGTGGGCGGAGTATGGGCCGACTCTTTTTTTTTAAGCTACTTTTGTCTAAACTAAATATGAAAGCAAAAAAAGAAAAATAAAGCATTCCGTTTATCCACAAATTGGTAATATAATATTCACGAGAAAACCACATGAAAATCTTGTATATTATAATGTATTGTGAAGCAGAACCATAAAATAATAGATGAAAGATCTAGTGACACGTCAATGACGTCACGATCAAAATGAAAAGGCCAAACCGATCATGACAGAATGGTACTCTTTTCGGTGATTGTCATAATTCAAAATGAGAAAACTTGCTTGTTTGGACACTGACAGGTATTACCGGTAATGGCTTTATTGGTAAATTATCAAATAGAGGTATTGCTGTCAATTGTCGAAACCGCTATTACATTTGAATACCAGTTTTGATTATACCGCTCATTAGAGCTTTAGTGATATAAATACCGAAATGCAATTATAACCGGTTATACCTTATTTAAAACCGGTAGTAAGAATACCGGTAACGATCCCTGGCGGCAACGTCGCGAGCGTCTATGTATGTGCGTGCAATACATGCAAAGCTATAGCAAACGATCCACTGAGACCCATGACCCACTGAACCCCACTCTCCCATACATTTGTTCCTGGAGATTTTTTCTGCGTGGAATCACTTGGCCCCTGTATCGTCGCTGTGTATAAATAAAGTTATATAGATATCTGAAATTTTAGTTACCATGAGTACATACTGACCCTACCTAGAGGTAGACCCCCATAACAGATTGGGGCCCAAACTACAAGTTTTATTAGGTAGTATTAAGCATTATGATTAGAGATCGGAAATTCGGGAGCTTTTATACCTAAACTTCGACCCCAGTACCTACACCGCGTTGTTGTTGAGTAGCATGGAGGCGGACTCTATTTAATTTTACTAATAAATTTCCAGGGATTTCCCGGAATACCGAAAATTAGTATAACATGAACACATACGTATTAAAGTATTTAAATAAACTATTTTAGTTGTTCCTATATACAAAAGATTATTTAATTCATATGTTCATTTAACTAACAGTTAGATAACATCAAACCAAAATTGTTTTGTAACTTTTATTAAAAATAATGGTACAAACGTAAGTATCTCTGTTAAATCAATAAATTAAAACAAATGTACATAGCCACAGAAAAGTGAATAGGTAATCAACCTACAGCGACACACGTGGTATTTTTGCATTTCCGTCCTTGTCTAATGTATGTCGTTAAAACTGTTTACCAACGTGTATGTTGACAAAAATCGCTGAAAATAGTCATAACCTAAAAAAAAGGTAGGCTTTTCATGATGCTTTATACAATCCCGGAACTTAAATAATTAAAATATTATTTTTAAGAAGCCGACTCCATACTTGCTTCGCTTTTTCCGGGATTTTGCTAGGTTTAGGTATAAAAGCTCCCGAATTTCCGATCTCTAATTATGATGTATGCCCTCTCGATACTTATATTCCAATAAAATCCAGCGGTCGGCTACTAAAATGAATAATTGTTTATTACGTTAGAAAGCAGCCATTTGGTCGCAATCTGCATCTTACAAACTTATTTTGTTTTGCTTATATTTTTACTGATCTAAAGTTTTTGCCCACTCGGTTGTAAAAAAAAATTACACTCCTTTTCTTCGGCAGTCGAGTAAAAAGAGCAAACAAAAATAAACTTATGAAGTAGCTAATAACCACCAAACAACATAACTTTAATGCGATGGCAACCCCAAATGCGTTAAATGCGCAGTACGACGTAAGTAAGCCGCTACAGAATAAGTAACCGGCTGCAGTATAATGTGCGCGGTTACTTATATTATGGGCTCTACAAACCGTACAATTATATCTTCTGATTTGTCAGCCCCAATTTTTGACAAATTGTGGCAGTTAAGGGATACCATTTAGTAAAAATTATATTGCCATACCAAAGCACTGTCTCATGATTGAGATATTTTTATTGTTTCCTAAGATATTGCTATTCGCAGTAAAATGCAAACCTTATTTAAAAAAAGACTCAAATCTACTATAAAACGCGTTGTAATAGCAGTATAGCAGCTTCAAAATAAAATCTCTTTAATAAATGCGTGTTAAATTTGTGGAAAGGCTAATTACAAATTATTGTATAATATTTTAAATATTTTACTTCAAAATTATCTGACAGAAAACTTGGCAGATCATAAATATTTCCATGGTCCAAATTGTGTTGATTGTGATGTGCATACAATTTGTCAGTACAACTCGTTTGACAGATTTGTCGAAAGAGATAAATAAATCGCCTTGCGACTAAGTTGCCCGTGGGCGCATACTCTTGGATCAGCAGCGCAACATGCCTCCAGACGATAGCAATTAGGAGGAAAACTGACATTTTCTCACGCCAGGTGGCGCATAAGCTACTGTACCCAGCTTTGACATAAGAACTGTCAAATTGCAAACTTCTATAATTTCTTACAAGTATTTTTCCATATTTTTCTCAAGAATGCCTCAATGTTGTGCGCCAAATTGTAAAAATAGAGGAGTCCACTTATTTCCCAAGGACCCAACTCGCAGGAAACGTTGGGAGAATGCATTGCGCATCAATAACTTTAGGGCAAGTGATACAGCCCGATTATGTAGGCTGCATTTTAAGGAGGATGATTATTTCGGAAAAAGTAGATATACAGATGCTGTACCACTAGCCAAATTTTTAAGAAAAACTGTTGTACCGTCTGTATTCTGTTTCACTACAACCAAACAGGAAACACCAGCAGCTTTTGTCCGTCAGCAGCGTTGTGAAAAAAGAAGACGAAGAAAGCTGTTCGAAGAGAATAATGTGATAGAACACACAACAGTGACAGAATCAATAATTAGTCACACTACTCCAGATGTAGGGCGAGAAGAAGAATTATGTACTACTGTGGAAATTGCAGAACCAGCTCAAAGTGAACACACAGAGCCTGAAACTTTGTCAAAAAGCACTCATATTGATCATGTGCATGTATATGGTTCAATAAACAGATATAAGAATGATGATAAGTCCATACTCTTCTATACAGGTTTTGAAACATATAAGAAATTCCATTTTGTCTACTCGACACTTAGTCCGATGGCACACAAGATTAGATACTTTGGCAGCAATGTAATTAGCCTATCTACCGAAGACCAATTATTCCTAACTATGATGAAACTACGACAGAATAAATGCATCTTTGAGCTGAGCAGGTTTTTTAACATAAGTGAAACTACTGTATCAAATATATTTATAACATGGATAAATTTTATGTACCAACTCTGGAGTATAATAAATATTTGGCCTAGTAAAGAATTGATTCAATATTACATGCCTAAGAATTTCAAAAAATATGATGAAAATGTTAGAGTCATATTAGATGGAACTGAAATAACTGTTCAAAAACCAAAAAATCCAACTTCCCAGCAAGCTTCTTGGAGTAGTTACAAACATGCTAATACTCTAAAAGTATTAGTCGGAGCGACACCAGGTGGATTGCTGTCTTATTGTTCACAGGCATATGCAGGATCTATTAGTGACAGACAAACAGTTGAAAGAAGTGGTCTTGTGTCGAAGTGTCAAGGTGGTGATAGCATACTAGCGGATAGAGGTTTCACAATACAGGACATGTTTGCAGACAAAAATGTTACTGTAAAGATACCTACTTTTCTAAAGGGAAAATCACAGTTACCAGGACTAACAATCGTAAAAGATAGAGAACTTGCTAGTAAACGTGTTCACATAGAAAGGATTATTGGGCTAACAAAAACCTACAAAATATTAAAGTCAGAAGTGGACCATAGTTACATTCCAATAGCAAGTAAAATATTTTTTGTATATTTTATGTGTTGCAACTTCAGAGAATGTATAATGAAGAGAAGCCAATAAAAAAGTGTTACGATGAAACCCACGATTTAATTTGCCATAATCACCACTTTTTCAGGATTGTTATAAGTGTACACAAACCTAACCCAACCCAACCTTCAGGGCTCTATAAAAAGTTTATTGAAATTGTCCTGGAAATGTTACGGTTTCATAGAAAATTACTTTTATAGCTAATGAAATACTTAATAATGAAGGGATCCAAAATAAAAACATACAACAGTTCAATGTCTTTTTATTAGTGACAAGTAATTCTTATATATATATTTATTACATATGGCAGACTCCAGGTCATGCACATAAAAGTTTATTAATGCTGTGAGCATCTCGGCTATGTAGGACTCATCCCTTTCAATAAATAAGACTTTCATATCTTTGAAAGTGTATACTATAAAATTGCAGTACTTCCTAGTGCTGCAATAAAGCTGGCCCTGTATTTGGGCATAATAAGGGTGTCTTCTTTTCAAGTATAAATTCCCATCTATCTTTTCTAGGTATGACACTGTAACCTCATTTATTTCGCTATACCGTGCTGCATATGGGCACTTCACTTCAATCACCGTCTCCTCACCAAGTAACCCATCAGGAGAGGCGGCAAGAAATGGACATTCTTGTGAAATAAATAATCCACATCTTTGCACATCTACATCATAAATTGCTTCATACTTTTGTAAAGCAATAGGCTCCTGTATCTTCCCATGGGTTACCGCTCTTGTGTGCACTGGCTTGGGAGAGATAATTTTCTCCACTATTGCTTTTTTTCCAACATGGGTGCAATGACTTACAGTATAAAACATACTGGCAGTAATCCTGCATGATCGCATTTCATGCCATTCAGCAGAAGTATCTTGCCCTCTAGTGTTTTGTTCCACTTCCTTTATTGTTTCTGCAGTAACATTTTTTAAGAATAGATCTTTTAGTAGATTTTCTTTTGCAGTCTCCAAAGTATAGGAGTGATCCCATTCTATCCCATGAGGATTTGCCGGTTCGAATGTTTGCAGTATGTAACTAGAACTATGCCTATGGCGCTATTATGGTCTTTAATGAATGCTAAATGAAGGAATAATATAATATAATAAGAATTAATACATTGAACGTCATCATCATTTGGTATGAATCGAAATTATATGGGCACCTGAATAGAATATAATAGTACATAGTTAAATCGACGTTCGTACGTAACAAAACGTAATATTTTCATATTTCTTAGTAAACCAAATACGTGTTGCCGCTACGGAGCTGGCGCAAACACTGCGTAATGAGTAAAGTTGGTTCCAATAGGGAATAAATACGTACGCGGCACGATTGAAAACAAACTTTAAGTTAATGATGGTAAGGTATTATTTCGTTTACGTCAAGCACATCAAGCGTTTAATGCGGATCATGCATTTAAAGCGTTTCAGCCTTTTTTAGTGTATATAAGACCGGTGCACCGAGTAGACGGATTCATTCTTTCTCTAGCGAACTCTCGGATTGTCATTGATTCTGGGTCGAGCCTAAATTCATAACGTAAACATTCGTAGATACATTATTGTGGTGGCGGGAAGGTTCAATATTGTGCGATTGCTTTGCATAGTATTGAACTATTCCACTACTTATTAGAATCTTGAGTTTATTCTAAGGTTCAGTATTGTGCAATTATGTTGCGTAGTAATGAACTATTTCACTTTCTGTTAGATTTTGAGTTTATTTTATTATTATTTCGAACCAGATCAAAGTCCTAGTTGCATGGTCAACTTAACGAAGTGCATTTCCCCTAACGGTGTCAAGGAAGTATACTTCGGGATCCTGTTAGTAGTAGGCCAGGTTTGAGAGAAGCCTGGCACCATCTTTTTTATTTGCACAGATGGTGTAGCCTATCTTTGATGGGCCTCTTACTCGTCTTAAGGTTGGCCACAGACTGAAGCGAGAAGATCGCCATTTCCCATAAGTCGATCGCTAGGATTGTTATCCACTCGTTGAGGTCTTGTGTGTGCTTAAGGCTTGGTCTTTTATTGGATATATATTTATATGTTATAAAATAGGGCGTGCATTTCACAGAACCCTTAAGTCCACGGACACGTTGTGAAATGTACATTACACAGGCTCTAGGTTGCATTCTCGGATTAGCCTTCCGAACAATTTACAGCTTAGATCCCTAGCTAGCTTAGAACATACACATCACATAACGTTAATAAAAGTAATGATGGGAGTTTTGCATACAGTAGTATAGGATTTAGTGGTAGGTAGGCTTAGGTATAGAGTCAAACACCGTCATAGGGTATTAGGAATACTATTCTTAGGGATGGATAGTTAGAATGAAGGTTTACAAATTAAATAACATTTATTTGAAGGTTTAATTGCAATTTATGAGTAACTGAATAGGAATTAGTTATTGTGTGTGGATCAGTAGTATTGGGTTCCGTATTTTATTACATATGAAATATTAAAGGTGTAATCGTCATATTGCTTATTGTCATCAAGGTGTTATACTTCCAGTTATGATTAGGATATCAGAATTGTTTCAGAAAGATGAAATGATTCTAGGCTAATGGCAAGCGGAGCAGTCCATTATGTCTAATATTAAGGTATCGAATTATCATGAGTGGAATATACTCATTACTTAGTGTAAACTTCAGGTTCAATATTTCATATTTAATGGACGGTATACCTCAGTATTACAAATATCTTCACTATAGCAGGTTTATAGGAATTTAATGTATACATTAGTCTCTATGTAAAGGGTGGAATAATGCCTTAATACATAATTTTCCTTGAAGGAAATAATATTCAACTGTTAGGTCTGATGAGTTTGTTGAGTGCTTCTTCTCATCAGAAATTAGGTACGAAGCACAGGTAAATTTATTAAACATGTTAGGATTACCTATTAGAAACAAAATATAATAAAATGGGTATTTAATTAGCTAGATGGCCAGACCCACATCCAGACGGAAATGGTAGCATAGTATGGATGAAAGAGAATCTTCCATACAATAATAATAATAAACAATTAGCTAGCTAGGTTGGTCTGTTATCTGATTTGATGGTATGATTATAAATTGAGGCAATGTTTTGGTATATAAAGAAACAAAGGCTTTGTTTTAAGAGGATATTACATGTTGAGAAAATATTGATAAAGCTACCATTACGTTAACCGGCCACAGTAGGATCTGGTTGGGGTTTATTAACCAAAACAAATTTTATTTATTACATAATTAACATTTTGAACTAGGATGCAGTAGGATGACGTAGGGTTGAGTAGGTAGGGAGGAGTCAAAGTCTAATTTGCTACACATAAAAGAATTTAGGTTGCTCGGAACACAACGTAGACACTAGACGATCTATTGGCCATATTCAAGTTAATTTTAATTATTTATGTTCTGTAGGTAAATACATTAATTTAGCGTTAGAAACAGTTGTTTAGTTATATTTTGCCAGGATTTAACATCACTTTTAGTTACAAGTAGAGGCATAGATGTATCCCCATAACCTATGGCCAAGTTCCTCACATAATCTTCATAATTATCCATTATGTCTTCCCTTTTTAGGGGTTCAAAATTGCACGTTTTCAATCTCTTGCTGGGTAAATTTTGTGCAGCAATGGGTGATTTTTGAAACACCTTTTTAGGCTTGTTAAACATCATCAGCTGTTGAGTGCATACTTGATGTAACAATATGTAACTTTTATTTACAATATCATGTGCACCCAACAATAGTACAGCAACATGCTTGCAGCTCGCTTCTGTACCACTCCCTGCAGCACACTCACAGTGGCACGCTTCTATTGAACCTTCTTGAGACACTTTCACATCCACAAGGTAGGCTAGGCTTTTCATACTAGCTTTGCACTGTCCACGTAAATACGTGTACGTACCATCGGACGAGAAACGAGCAGTTACAAGGTGACGGGACTCATATAAAAGTTGGCCTTTTGGGTGAGTGTTGAATCTTTGAAAATATTCTTGTATTTCATGCTTGCTGATGTTGGGAATAGGCGAATCAGCGTTAATATCTCTGAATGTATCAGAGGGTGGGCACGCATATGAGCGGTCTTCTGGAACATCCAGGGTGGCACCAAAGTTTTGGTTGCGATCATATGCCTCCAACCTGAAAGAAAAAACCACCCATGAGCATCGATTTTTTTACTAACACTCGAAATACCTAACATAACCTCAAATACTTGAGGCGATTACCTTTGTATCAAGTCGGCCTTTTTCCCTGCCACTGACGCTTTTCTTCTTCGAAGCTCAGCTTGAAGAACACGTACAGTCATAAACGCGTACATTTTAAGCTGTTAATCGCAAGGATTACTGAAAATATAGCAACCATACACTTGACACGTAACGTAAACAAGGTCTAGTCGATTGCAGCGCCATCTGCCTTGAGCTTCTAGTGTGCCTCCCAATTAGTCAGTTTCTGATAAATTGGGGCTGACTAATCATGACATGTATACACCCCATTACGTACAAAGAACATACAATACAATACAACAATACAAATACTCTTTATTGCACACCTTAAAACATGAATCAAATAGACATACTCGTACCTAACTACTTATAAAGAAAATAGATACATAATTGTGATTTACCGATGAACTCGTTTTCATAATTTCTCATTTTACTAAATGTTAACAATAACATTCATTAGCATAATAACACATGTTTTTTTTTACTGCATTCTATCGTATTAATAGATTCTACGAACAACATATGTTTATTAATTATAATAACTTTTTTAATGAAGTTTCCAATAGGTATGTCGATCTAGCTAGATCTCCTGGAAAAATTAGTTATTTCGGTATTTTAGTACTTATGAAGAGTTGGAACGTTTTTGAAAGTGATTGATATTTTCACATGGCTGGTCATCGTGTTAACAGCGTAATAGCGAAAGCAATCGACTATCACGCTAGAGTACGTAATCCGGGCCTACGCAATTTCTTTTTTATGTTATTGTTAGTGTACTATACTATTACTCGGCGAAAAAGATTGTAGATATTGTTTTATTATATTTGTTTATCTAGTACCCGACTGCCGACAGACGAACGAAACGGTACCTACTGTTTTACGGGTTCTGTAGACAGATAGATTTTGACATCGTGTCGAGGTCGATACATGTATTATCCCAAAGGATCTCAGCTCTCTCATTTAAACACTACAGCAGCCTTTGAAGGAATCCATCGATAACGATAGGTCATTGCGAAGTTAGTTCAAATGTAAACATATAGATGGCGCAATGAAATGTTCATAATCTCATACCAATTACAATGGAATAGATGACGTAACTTCAGTTGATTGATTTGATTTGACGGGATAGTATTATGTTTTAACGTTCTGCAGCTTGTGTATTCATTGTGTATGTAGTCTATTCCGACAATTCCGTTGTGTTAAGTAAATAGACAGCATACGTATGCTTCCGTAAGCGGAACGCGTGTGAAATGATGTGGCAACAAGACTCGGTTAGTGTTACGAAGGATGAACAATCAGATTACTTAAATTAAGTATAAAGTGGCCAGGTATGTACGGAACGTAGTCAGTAAGTAAACGGAGTTCGTAAACTGTAGGCGGAGACATTATTACCTAATTAGCCAGTGTGCGAACGTAATGTATCGGCATATCCCCGACTACTCGTAAGTAACCGGGTACATTATTTAATGAGACGGAGTCAGTACAATGCTTTGGCAAGCAAGCCTGACAGGTTACTATTATAAATGTTAAGAGTGCGCAACAGTAATTTCTAGATGCGGCTTACGTCATAAAGATGCTATGTACCGAACACAGTCAGTAAGTAAACGGAGATCGTAAAATGAGCCAGGATACGTAAATGATTATGTAGGCGGAGACATTATTAATTATCCAGTGTGCGTAAAATGTTTCGGCATATCCCGTACGTAACCGGGTACATTATTTAATGAGACGGAGTCAGTACAATGATTTGGCAACCAGTTACTGTTATAAAGAGCCTGGATACTGAAATAATGCAGCTGCATAACTTCGTACGTATAGCGCATACATATTTCCTGTTGCGGGTTAATTAAATTCCGTAGGCTGCTCTGTTATACATAAGGGGCATCATTAAACCGCATACGTAAATGTTACCAGTGCAGGCACAGTAATTTCTTGACGCGCCATACATAATAAGGATACGGCCTCATTACAAGTAACTCGTTTGCATTGTCTTTACAGAGCATTATCCCGCATACTGACTTAACATGGTGTCGTTACATTATAAGTAAAGCTCTTATAATTTACGTGTGAAAAGCACGTGATACGTATCTGGCTGCCAGTACATAACAAATTTGCCCAATGTAAGTAGCCCGTTTTTCTCAGTGTAGCCAGCATATGTAAATCGTTTTTCAACGACAATTTACATATAGAAAAATTGCGTGAAACTGGGATGCGACTTCTTAAAACAGAATGTAGGCAAAACCTTAATTTCCTACAACAATGTCGTAACCATTTTGAGAAAAAATTTAATGAAATTTTATTTCATGTTTTTACTATCACATTGAAACGATATATTGTTTTAAAACATAGGGATTTATCTGAGGAGGCGAGCAAAAAAGCGCTACAAAGAAAAATTACCATACTACAAAACAAATAAGTTTATCATTCTAACAATATTATTGCGCAATAATGCAGTATTTTTAATGTTTATACTAGTTTTTGCCCGCGACTCCGTCCGCGTGGAACTCGTTAATATCGTAACTCCATACAAACTTTCACCCCCCACTTCATCCCCATGGGGGGATGATTTCCGGGATTAAAACTATCCTATGTCCTTCCCCAGTACTATCTATATACCAAATTTCATCCAAATCGGTTCAAAATTCAAAAAACCAAACAATTAGTTTTATTGTATTCTGTTAATGCCAGTGGCGTAACTACGTGACTGAGCGGGCAAAATGCCACGGCCCCTCAGGCAAACTTATCATTGGAGAAGGTCTCCCATCCGATGATTTCGCCGCGGGGCCCGTTTCGGTATAGTTACGCCGCTGGTACTAATCTAGCTACTAATCCTCTCCACTACAAAAGTGAAATATTACCACTAGAAACCTGAGCGATCCATTACATTATTGTTCTGTAGGTAAATTTATATTTTACATTTAGGCGTTTATGAATCAGATATTATAATAATCGTAAGAGCAAATATTCGGTATGATTTTCTCAATAACATCTGAGAAACTTGTACTATGGGTACTAGGTGCGATATACCTGCTTACACAAAGATAATTAAATACATAGAAAATATACAGGAACGAAGTTCGTGCTCATCACATGAATCCTGAAATCAGTAAAGGGGCGGTGTCTGCTGCTTTCTGTTTTCACTTAATTGTGTATCTTTATCTTATTTTCTCAGTATTTGGGAATAAAAATCATTTAGAATCATGTGTACTGATATTTTTAGATTTGAAACATCACCTTGAGAATAATGGAATTCGGAAAAAAAAGAAAAAAAATGCTCTTATTGGGATTCGAACCCGGACCACCGGCTTTGTAGGCAGGGTCACTACCAACTAGGCTAAAGTGTGACATAATACGAGGGTCAAACTGAAAGTTCTTAGAAAATCAAAAACTGAGCAATCAAGCAACTTATTACTTTTATTATATCTTTTCAAAATAGCCTCCCTTCACATCAATACATCGCTGCATTCGATAGAACCACTGAGAAAAGCACTTTGCGCACTCGTCCTTAGGGGTCTCTTCGACGGCCTTTTGAAACGCAGCCACTGCTTCGTCGGCGTCCATAAAACGTTTTCCTCGAAGTTTTTCTTTAATTTTTGGGAATAAATAAAAATCACAAGGTGCAAGGTCGGGGCTATAAGGTGGGTGACCCAGTAATTCCACGTTTGCCGTCGCCAAATAGTCGATCGTTTGCTTGGCGGTGTGCGATGAGGCGTTGTCGTGGTGAAGCAGGATCCTACTGCGAGGCCGTTTTTCTCGAACTTTTTCCAAGACAAGTGGTAAACAATTGTTAGTGTACCACTTCGCAGTAACTGTTTTTTGATCCTCTAAAATAATTGTTGCGTAATGACCAGTCCTTCCGAAGAACGAGGCCACCATCTTTTTTCCCACACTTCGACCTCTCTTCACTTTAGTAGGCAACTCCTCGGAAGGAAACACCCACTCAGCAGACTGTCTTTTAGTTTCAGGATCATAACAGTAAATCCAGCTTTCGTCACCCGTAACTACGTCGAACACAGCATTTGAGTCACCTCCGTTGAATCTTTGACCCATTTCACGGCACCAATCAACACGACGGACTTTTTGGGCTTCTGTCAAATTATGAGGTATCCACCGGGCACAAAGCTTCCTCACCGCTAAATGTTCATGGAGGATTTTGTGGACTTGACTCATACCAATGGCTAAGCTTGTACGAATCTGCTGATAGGTTACTCTTTTGTCAGTCTCTATCATACGCCGCACAACACTGATGTTATCTTCAGTAGTCGCCGTAGAAGGCCGGCCCTCACGCAGATCATCAGTGAGATTAGTGCGGCCACGTTTAAATTCATTAAACCAGTTGTAAATAGTAGCACGAGATGGGGCTTCATCGTGAAAGGCCAATCGAAGTCTATCATAACTTTCTTGTTGACTTAAATTACATCGAAAGTCGTAAAAAATCATTGCTCGAAAATTTTCTCGCGTTAAATTCATGCTCACGTAGTACACACAATTTTCAATTTGCCGCCAAATCGTAAAACAAATGACAATCGAGTGGAATTCGTACACAAAAATATTAAGAAAGAGTTCCATTTTCAAATTTTGAACTTATTTTTTTATTATATTTATTACAAGTGGCCAGTTCTAAAGACTTTCAGTGTCGCCCTCGTACGACTAAATTGAAAAGCCTGCGAATGTCATTTTTAGTTCTCTACTCTAGGCCGGTGGCGCTAGTATGTGAACGAAGTGTACATTTTTTTTGTACGGAGTTAGCGTTCTTCTCATTAGTGAGTATTATATTCTTTGCTGTAATGTGAATGACAGTTCGTGAATTGGGCAAAGGTACGTGCTCATTATGCCATTTTTTTTTAAAATAAGGCTTTCAACACACAGTGCAAAAGGCGACACGTATGTGTAACTAAAATATATAAACTAAATGGATGCTAATCTAGAAGGACGACAGGGAAGTGTAATTATAATTTCATTATTTTAGCACCAGTACTACTACAGGCCGTGGAACACCATGGCCAAGACTGAGAGCGGGTAGCACAGGCTATTAATGAAACCAGCGCTGACTGCCAAAACTCATTCAAAGCTCTGGTTACAGCTACAGCAGCTAAGAAGGAGGAAGCGTCTCACAAAAGAGAATTAAATCGCACAGGTATTAGAATCTTATTATTTTGAATTTGTTATTCCATACTAATACTTTATAGAGGAAGAGTGTGAGTGTGGCTATAGCGTGGCTTTGCTTTATTATACACAAGCAGAGCCGCGCTGGCATCTACGATAGATTGAAATTTGTAACATTATTTTGCCTTATTTCTTTAAATTTGTTTTTAGGTGGTGGACAGGCACCTCAGCCATCATGCAGCAATAGTGACCGAGTTATCATCGAAAAGGTCAAAACTTCGATCGGGCCTTCTCTGGAAGGCCTTTACACCATTTATGATGGAGATGCTGACTTCATAAAGGAGCAAGAGCTGTCGCTACCTACAGAGTCACAAATGTATCCAATTGAAGATGCACTAAATTGCACAGAACCAAAGAATGAAAATGGTAGATCTTTTATCAATACATGTTAATGATATCTACAATTATAATTATTTAAATGGACTATCTATGTATAATATACTATATGTACTTTTTGTTTCAGATTGTACACCACTTACATCAAATAAAAATATGACTAGGCTTAATTTAATGGAAAAGAAATTTGATCCAAGCTTGGAAACAATAAAAAAGGTGGGAGAACTAATGTTTCCTGAAAAAAAAACGATTGCTTTTCAATTAGAGCAACAGCAGTTAGATTTGGAAATTACAAAGAAAAAGTTGGAAAGTGTCTCAAAAGAGTTAGAAATAGTTGTAGAAAAACTAGAATTTCTGAAAAAATCACACATTATACAACTTAATAAACAGGAAATAGAATTAGAATTATTAAAGAGAAAATAAGGACATGCGCTTATATGGAATTGAAAGTAGTTTATTTATTATTATACGTTTAGTTTATTTATCTCATAGTCTTGAAAAATAATTATTAATTAGTAAAGTCGCAGGCAACCATGTGTTTGCGGCTTTCGCGGTAGAGACGCTTGGGTCGTGGGGTCCAAACGCCCAGAAATTTTACCGGGACCTGGAAAAACGGCTCTTCGAGCACACGGCTGACCATAGGGTGGGCTTGTTCCTCGGCCAAAGAATTGGCATCGCCATTCAGCGAGGAAACGTAGCCAGCCTTATGGGCACCCTGCCGCAGAACGCTGACCTGGGGGACTATTTAGTAGGCAATTTGTAAATATGTAAATTTTAATTGTAATTTTATTTCTGTCGTTGTTTTTATGTTTTTTATTCTCTGTATCAATATATCGTTTAATATTAAAATTATTCAAAATATACAGAAAGTGGAAATAGTATCTCCGATTACGGATTGTCATTTAACAACTAATGGATATTTAATTTTAAATAAAAATAAACAATGTCAATTTTCGTATTACGATTTCAAAGTTGAAATACAGTATAAATGTTACGCAAGAAATAGTATCAGATTAGATATCAATAAATCAAATAATTACTCAAAACATTATTTCTATGAACTCGTGAACAGAGTACAAATGCTACGCCCAAATGTTTCGTCACAAGGTTCGTTTCTTATATCGCCCGGTACCTGTGCTCGAAATAAGTAGGCCCAATAACCCGAGGATTTTTCTTTGAAAGCGCCATGCGACGAGGAACTGTCATTAGGCGCCCAGTTGAACGAAGCTCTTTACCCGTTACAGTCACATGCGCAAACTACGATTTTTTTTTTTTTTTACAAATAAGAGAAGCTCAAACAAATGTTGTAAGTAGTGTGTCGTTATGCGTTGTGTCGAGAATAACTCCCGACAGGGGTGCCGATGCTTGACCCCTACAAGTACCCGAACTGCACGTTTTTGCATGACAAGAACTCTTTGCGCATCCGTGGAGTTACCCCATAGGAGTCAAATTCAAATTGGAGTCAATTATAAATCCAAGGAACTTGCTGTCCTCACACACCGGCATCGAACAGCTTGCCATTGACAATGGCGTTGGTAGTTTACGGCCAGAAAGAAGCATTATATTGGATTTCGCCACATTCAGTTCCAGCCTGTTATGTGTGTGAGTGGGGGCGTCCGCCCTATAAGTGCTGAATAGGTAGATCAGGGCAAGTGAACCAGTTCGTACCTAGCATCGGTCGTGCTCACAACAAATTGTCGGGCTAATTTGTAATTTAGAATTTATAGTAAAAATAAAATTGTGTAATCGTTATCAAGTTTCATTTACCAAAGAACTATAAGTGGCGCAGTCGAAAAAGGAAAACTAGTGCTTTTATACATCAAAGGCCTAGTCATCGAATCTTCGGAGCCGAAATGCTGCCTGCCGTCGCCATCCTGTGAGTCCTTTCCATATTTCTTTTGTATTTTTGTACATTACAAGCGAACCGGAAAGTCATAATATCTGCATTTCTGTGTATCTTAAATAGAATCTCGTTTGTTTTGTACACTAGAATAAGTAGTTAACTAATTCTATAAGATATTTCTGTGAATTTACAGTGTGTAATTGTGTAAAATGGCAGATGACAGGATTAATTCTTTAAAAATAGCTCTTACAGTCATTCCTGATTATGATGGAAATGCAAACCAGTTGCATAGGTTTATAACGACATGCGAAACCGTTTTGACCCAATATTTTGATGTGGCACAGCCCAATCATTTTAATAACCAGGTATTGCTCCATAGTATCCTTAACAAACTGAAAGGAAAAGCTGAAGAGGTCGTTACTATAAATGGCGTGTTTTCGTGGAATGAGATAAAACAAGTCTTAATAAAAAATTTCGCCGACCAACGTGACGAAAATTGTCTCAATAGGGATCTTATAAATATGCGTCAAGAGAACGAAACAACTCAAGAGTTTTACAACCGGTGCATGCATATGCTCAGCACCATAATTAACTATGTCAATTTACATGAACAGGATGAAAACAAAAAGATTTGCAAGCGCGAATTTTTCTCATCACAAACCCTGAAAACTTTCCTGAGCGGTCTTAAAGACCCACTAGGTGTAACAATTAGGACTATGCGTCCCGAGGACATGCCAACGGCTTTACAATACATTAAGGAGGAAGAAAATATCCACTATCTCCAAAAACGACAAGGGTCCCAAAACAATTTTCAAAAACCCTTAGACCTCAATAAATTTGGTCCTCACAACTTACCCCCGAGACCGGTGGCATTCCCTAATTTAAATAGACCTCTGTATTCTGAGAGACAAAACTTTTCACAGAACAATTATAGGCCGGTTTACCCTAATCCATACGAGAATAATCAATGGAATAGACCCCAATACCCCTACAACCCGTCACGTCAGTTTTCTAGACCGCAATCAAATAATAAACCAGGTCCATCAAAACCTATGAGCGGATTTTCGTATAGATCGGCCAACATACCTCTGAGACCTTACATGCCTATACATAATCATACCTGCCAAACAACGTATCAAACAAACCAACCAGCCACAGCGTTCTACGCTGACACAGATTACGCGGCCGCCCGCAGTGATAATATTACCGAGAAACGACCATACGTTTGCGACACAGACTATTTAGCCAACCAGCAGTACTATGATAACTGTGACGATATTTATACTGAAAATGAAACCAATCAGGATTTTTGCAAGGTACGGGACACAGACAACCCTACATGATTACAGAAATAAATGCTCATTTAAAAAGACAGTTGCCGTATATTGAAATTGCAGAACCTCCTCTCAAACTTCTTCTTGACACAGGGGCAAACCAGTCGTTTTTGTCCCCGGAGGTTATTGAAAAACATTACAAAGGCCACCCATTGTTGTTGGAGCCATTTACAGTAACAAACTTAAATAGTACCTCTGTCAATAACTACGCTGTGGAGGTGCCTTCATTCCCAGAGATTAAAGAAAATACTTTGTTTAAGTATTACATCTATAGATTCCATAATATATTTGATGGGTTAATTGGGTTCGAGATGTTAGAAAAATTACAAGCGAAAGTTGATCTGAAAAATAAATTACTTATCACACCGAACGCTCAAATACCAATAAAAGTACTGACATCTGAAACTAAATCTCTATTCGAAGCCCTCATAAGGTCGAATTCTACAAAGAGTGTCAAAGTCCCCGTGGACATTCGACACGGAGATATTTACATCCCACGCACTAATGTAAACAATTGCTATATTCCCGAGACTGTAACTCAAGCCAAGTCAGGCTATGCTCACCTGCAAATAAGAAATCCCACTAATAATGACATCATCACTTGCTTATCGTCGCCTCTTAAGGCCCAAGGACTAAATAACAACTATGTATTATACAACTTAGAGACCACGTCCGAGAAAAATGATAGCGTGCTAGCGTTTCTGAGAACAGATCATCTAAACGTCGAAGAGAAGTGTAATCTTACAAACTTATGTGGAACTTACAGCGATGTTTTCTATACAGAAAATACACCACTTACGTTTACGAACAAAATGAAACACCACATAAATACTACGGACGAAATACCAATTTATACGCGATCTTATAGGTATCCCCAAATACATAAAGCTGAGGTAGATAGGCAGATCAAATCAATGTTGGAACAAAATATTATACAACCTTCTAATAGTCCATGGTCATCCCCCATCTGGATTGTCCCAAAAAAACAAGACGCGACAGGACAAACTAAATGGAGATTAGTAGTCGACTATCGGAAACTAAACGAAAAAACGATCAGCGACAAGTATCCAATCCCTAACATCAATGATATTCTGGACAAACTAGGCCGTTGTCAGTATTTCACGGTATTAGACCTTGCTTCAGGGTTCCACCAAATAGAAATGAATCCCAATGACATAGACAAAACGGCTTTCAGCGTGGACACAGGCAACGAGGGTTATCGAGGCCAGTACGCCTATCTCCGTATGCCTTTCGGGCTGAAGAACGCACCCTCATCGTTTCAGCGCGTTATGGACAACGTGTTACGCGGCTTGAAAAACGTTATGGTATACATGGACGATATAATAGTTTACAGTACCTCTCTTCAAGAGCACATTCAAAACCTAGAAGATGTTTTTCGAAGACTCCGTGAGTCAAACTTTAAGATACAGTTGAATAAATCGGAATTCATGAAACGCGAAACGCCTTTCTTAGGACATATTATAACTACCAACGGCATTAAACCCGACCCTGATAAAATCAAAGCAGTTCAACAATTTCCCATCCCAAAAACAGTCAAGGAAATAAAGTCCTTTTTAGGGTTGCTCGGCTATTATAGGAAATTTATCCCACAACTCGCAAAGCTGACGAAACCATTGACATCATGCCTAAAAAAGGGTGCAAAAATCGAACTTACTCCAACTTACATTGAATGTTTTAAACATTGCCAAAATCTACTATCAAACGACCCTATTCTGCAGTATCCTGACTTCGAAAAAGAATTCAATTTGCGTACGGACTCCTCAAACCTTGCCCTGGGCGCCGTGCTCTCGCAAGGACCAATAGGCTCTGATCTTCCAATTGCTTATGCTTCACGGACCCTTAACGATAGTGAAACAAAATACAGTACAATAGAGAAGGAACTTTTGGCCATAGTCTGGGCGACGAAATACTTCAGGCCCTATCTATACGGTAGAAAATTTAAAATTATCACCGATCATAAACCATTGCAATACCTCATGAATATAAAAGAACCGAATAGTCGACTGGTAAGATGGCGCCTGCGCCTTGAAGAATATGACTACACTATAACGTATGAAAAAGGAAAACTAAATACAAACGCGGATGCCTTATCCAGAATAGAATTGCAAAATAATGAAATTAATCAAAGTACATCCAACCACAAGGAAAAAGGACCACTATCCATGTTGGTGAACCACTCAGATATTTCAGAAAGCGATAGTGATAGCGAAGATAACTTGCCCCTGGCAACATTGGCACGCAATTTATCTCTCCCCGAAAGTAGTACATCAGATGAAGACGATTTACCTTTGGCGATGTTGGCGGCTCAGCCACAAGCAGTTACAGCACAAAGTACTGTGCACTCCCAACTCGAGAGTCCTGTTTTGGAGATACCTATTACAGAAAAGCAAATAAATACCTTCGATAACCAATTGTTCCTGAATTTTGTTTATCATTCACCGACGAAGGCAAAATTGATAAAAATCTTCTCAAATAAAAATAGAATACTAGCACAGATAAACAAAAATAACATCCAAAAAGATATCATAAAACTGTTTAAAGAATACATAAAACCTAATGTTAAATACGGCATCTTTACACCCGACGAATTCATTCCGGCTATAACCTCGATATTACAAAATATTTTCAAAAATTCTGCGTACAACCTAATTTTTTGCAAAACCCACGTCCAAGACGTTACAGACCGCGAAAAACAATTTGAAATTATTAAGCACATTCATGACGGTCCGACAAATCACCGCGGAATTCTCGAAACTGAACAGAGAATAAAATTACAATACTACTGGCCTAATGTAAAGAACAGTGTCACCGAATACATCAATAACTGCGATGTATGCCAAACTAGCAAATATGAAAGACGCCCAAATAAACAGCCTTACCAGATTGTTCCATTGCCCACGAGACCATTCGAAATACTACATATTGATACTTTCACAGTCAATAATCAAAAGTTTCTCACCATCATTGACATATTTTCTAAATATGCACAAGCATATCCCTTACAATCTGTTACTGGTCTGAGCGTATTAAACGCTCTTTCTATTTACATGTCGCATCATGGTCCCCCACTCTGTATAACTGCTGATCAGGGTACAGAATTCAAAAATCAGTTAATAAGGGAACTTGCCAAACTGCATAAAATAAAGCTTCATTTAATCAGTGTCAACAATCCCGAGTCGAACGGCGCTATAGAAAGGTTCCATTCAACAATTTTGGAACACATCCGAATAATAAGCAAGAATCATTCGGATCTTACAACTCACGAAATTATGGTGTACGCTATTATCGGATATAACAATAGCATTCATTCTGCAACCAAGAAAAAACCAATTGAGATTATAAATGGTCACTCTAACAACAGAGATCTATTTGATATAGACATTGAAGGTGTTTATTTACAGCATTACATAAATAGACATAAGGATGTCACAAAAGAATTATACGCAAACATTAACAAGACCCTTTTGGAACACCAAGAAAGGGTAATGTTGATTGCTAATAAAGATAGGTCCGATCCTCCACAATACGAGGAGAATCACGCCTTATATGTTAAAAACCCCTTGGCTACCCGTCAAAAGACGAAGCCTCGTTATCTAGGTCGTAAAATTAAGAAAAATCTAGAGATAAAGGTGATAGATGACAGGGACATCAGTCATCATAAAAGAACTTTAAGAGTGCCCTTAAAACAACAAAAGCCCTTGTTCCAGGACTCCTAGCAGGAGCATCATGGGGCCGCCAAGTAACCATGACGAAGCTGGATAACAACCCTGGCATATTGCCATTTAAACTGGGGACCGCTAAAGTTCAGATGACTGAGCACGTATTTTTACATTATTATGATTTAAGTAGTATTAGAGATAGTATAAGTAACGTAGAGAGCCACATAGGCATTTACCTAGAATATATTAAGACTGCAGACCCCCTTTATTTCCGCGACACCACTGTAACGACCAATCAGATTTTCCTGAACGACCTGAAATCAATATATGGTAAATTCAATGGCTTATCTAAAACTCATTCCAAACAAAAACGTGGCCTCATCAACGGTTTGGGTTCCATCATAAAAAGCATCACTGGCAATTTAGACCACGACGACGCTCGTCACTTCAACAATGCCATTCAAACCTTACAGAAAAACCAAGATGTTATTGGAAACAAATTGAACTCTGGAATTAGCTTTAATAAACAAATGTTGGAAACGTTCAATGTCACTCTCTCTACTATCGTATCCAATGAAAATAAGATTCGAGTAACGCTAAACGAAATACTAAGAGATGTCAATATGACCAATTACCGACTATCCGATTATATCAAAATTAATTGTTTATGCAATTTGATAAAAAGCAACTTACAGAATATTCTCGACTATGTTGTAATGCTTGAAAATGCAGTTGCTTTTTCCAAATTAGGTATAACGCATCACAGTGTAGTAGGTTCTGATAGTATTATGTTCATGTCTAATGTATTGTTTAAGCTTTATGATAAACAGGAAATGCTTATTAACGAAAATACTGAGATACGAGATTATTATGACATCATTACTTGTGGTTCCTTCTATGCAGATAACAGAATTGTATTTGTCTTAAAGTTCCCTATAATGTACAAAAATACATATACCTATTATCAACTCTTTCCTACCCCCACCTACAATTCGACCATTTTAATTCCCCCTAAACCCTATTTGGCTGTAAGCGGCGATAAACACCAGTACATGGAAAAGGAATGCAAACAGTTTCAAGAAATATACTACTGCGAGGAAGCCTTCTTCACCATGACCTCGAGATCAGATGACTGCATTTACCTGTTGATCCTAAAACACGAGATAACTGCAAACTGTCAGTATACTGCGTTTAAAACTAATTTCGAACTGCTCCAAAAACTTGACGATTACCATTATGCTATAACCTGCCCCCAACGAACCAAATCGAGACTACTATGCGACGAAGAAGAGACCAGATTCATTGAAGGAACATATCTAATTGAAATTCCGGAAGGCTGCAGCTTCACTACAAAAAGTACATCTCTAAGAAACTACAGGAACCAGATTAAAGGAAAGGCTATTAAACTGTTATCCTTCCAACTATCAAATATAACAGTTATGAATTCTGCACGACCTCTAAAATTAGAAAAGGTGCCTTTAGATCAACTATATAAACTTGAGGCCTTATTGGAAAAGGATGTTGTCCAAGAACTAGAGAAATTCCATTCCGAGAATAATACACACCTCATCTGGACAGGACCGTTATATGTACTAATTTTCATCGTCATCGGAATAATGGTGTGGAGAAAACAGAAATCATGCCGATCCACAAGAAACGAGGCCCCGAGGAACCCAGGCGTCAAGTTGGCTCCGACTGGGCCGCCCTTCTTCACGGGAAGGTCCTCTCAGTGATAAGGGGGGTGTTATGTGTGTGAGTGGGGGCGTCCGCCCTATAAGTGCTGAATAGGTAGATCAGGGCAAGTGAACCAGTTCGTACCTAGCATCGGTCGTGCTCACAACAAATTGTCGGGCTAATTTGTAATTTAGAATTTATAGTAAAAATAAAATTGTGTAATCGTTATCAAGTTTCATTTACCAAAGAACTATAAGTAGCCCGTTATCCACGAACCATGTTTGGAGTTGCGTGCAAGCCTCGTTTATTTTGATGGTTAGTTGTTTAAAGGTGCCCGGCTACGATACACGATGGCAGGTTATTGATAAATAATAAAAATAGGGTATTTTCTAAAGCTGACCCTTGAGGAATACCCAAATTGATATACCCTGAATCTGATTGCACCAATTTGCAGTTTGCACGTACGACTTGTTTACGCTTTGACAAAAACGAGGTAAACAAATGGTGAGCTCTGTTTCGAATGCCATACGATATAAGTTTATTCAGCAGCAGTTCGTGGCTGATAACGTCAAATGCTTTTGACAAATCGCAAAGTACTCCAGCCATCTTATTCCTGTCATCTAACCCAGTCATTATGCAATCGAATATCCTGTACGCCGCAGTGGTTGTAGACATTCCCTGTCTATACCCGAATTGATTGTCCGTAAGCAGGCTATTCGATTCCAGGTGACTCATTAGGTGAGACGACAAGATAGATTCGACAAGCTTAGAAATAGTGGGTACATTGTAATTGGCCTGTAGTTATTGACGTCACACCTGTCACCCTTTCCCTTGAAAACTGGGCACACTCTCGTATTTTTAAGACACCAGGATATGTGCCCGTCTCAAAAATCAGATTGATGAGAACAACAAGTACGTCGCCAATAACGGCCCATACACAAAGAATAATGTTAATGGAAATGTCAAAACCATCGACGGTGCCACGTTTTTTCAACATGAGTCGCAAAGTCTTGTCCAGGAAGATCGTGAGTGACTACTGGTAGGGTAAAATCGTAAAGTAATGTATGGTGTATCTAAGTGCCGATGGAGATACTGTGTGGATTTTTGTTTATCACCCTGTATTGCGTATTTTGACCCTATTCCTAAGAAATGAGTGTTCAATTTCCCTGGTATCCCTTATTTCCAAATTTGTAGTTGGATCTCGAAGGCTGATATGGTCCGATTTCACTTTTGTACCCACTTCTTCATTGACAATTCGCCACATTTCCTTAGGTTTGTTAATACTGGAACATCGCCTATTTTCAATGTGAGCTTGGCGGGCCTGGAGCGTTGTAGATTTACTTAAGAAGGAGTAATGCTCAATACACTCTGTCAATATTGCATTGTCAGGGTACTGACGTCTTATTTCATGGAGATCACTATGTTTTACAATAAATAAATGAAATTGTTTTACCTATAGATTGAGTTCGCTATTAAAGGATTGAAGCAAACACAAGTAGAAATTCTTGGTAGACTACAAACATCTTACTCAATGACAAGTAGGCCAGCTACTCGTCCCGATGGTGTTACTATCCCATACATCAATATCGACGATTTAAAGAATTTGGAAACTTGGATTTCGACGGACGACAATGGAATACGATTGGTAAGTAGGTACCTACTATAATAGGTTACTATCTAGAAGCATTATTATTATTAATATCTATAGTGTGTATCTATAATGCTGGGTTAAGATGAAACTTTTTTATACAATGAGATGAGACATCTAGGTTAACGATAATCGATTAATGATATGAATTATTTTTGCTTGCTGTTATAATAGATATAAATTTAACCGAAAACAAGTTTTTCATATTAAATTCCTTATCACTCTGCTTTTTAATTTCACCATATCCGTTGGTCTGTCTGTCTGTATGTCACAGGCAATTTGTCCCAGAAACGATCAACTAAAACCGTAATATGTATTACAATAGACATCAATATATTTAAGCGACTTCTATTTTATTTTAACTCATTTCAGGAGAAATATTTAAGTTTTGTGGGAGGTGCTAAGACATCCAAAATAACAAGAAGAATTCTTGAAAAGTACATATACAAACATACATACATACATTCACGCCTTTATCTCTAAAAGGGGTAGGCAGAGCACATGAAACTGGTGTTCCAGTACCAATTTTAGCATAAATGTGGGTATAAAAGATCGACAATATGTGATATCGCAGCGAAAGGTTGCTAGCTCATCGCCCACAACATACTTCAACCCTGTTCCCTTAGGCGACTCTTACGACACCCACAGGAAGAAAGGGGGTGGTGCTACTCTAACCCGACACCACACGGGGGTCTTGAAAAGGTCTTTACGAATAACTTCGCACTATCACGCAATTGGACAGGAAACAAATAAAAAGAATGCCCTGGATTTCAAAATAATTTACGTTAAGTATAAAAGGTAAATATTTTCTGATACCCGCACTTCAGGCCGAGATACACTGCCGCGTCTTTAAATACGGGACGGACCGTTAAACTATTATAATAACGTCAATGTATTTCGGCCTCGTCCCAATTACCGACCCCCGACAAGAATACGTCTGCATCCAGAAGCGTCTAAAGCCTGCTGTACACACTGGGCCAACGTGGGCCCGTGAGCAGAAGACAGCTATGCGTTAGAGCGAGAGGGCTATAACCCAATGTGTGCAGCCGGCATAAGACAAGAATATAATTCATCCATCCAACGCTTGCTTGCGCGCACAATCGCAACTCGCGATGTGAGGAGATAACTTATTGTGTTCTCTTTCTCTCTCATTCACTCCACTCGCACTTACGAGTACCGGTATTTTAACTGCTAAAAACCGTTAAATTTCATCAAATTACCGGTACTCAAGGTATCGGTATCATGTAGGATACCGGTTTTAGCAATACCGGTCCTTTTGCTTGGTACCGGTAGCAAGCCTAATACCGTTTCCTGGTTGAAGGTCATGATACCGGTTCCGGAAAATACCGGTAATTCAAGCCCTGCTGCTTGTCTTAATAAAAACTTCAACAAAAAAATTAAACGGCCGAAAAAAAAACTGAAAAGCAAAAAAATAATTAACAATTTTTATAAACTAAATATAACTAAGTTCTTAAATTAATCTAAGTGTACCTAAGTAATTTTGAGTCGGCGCCAAACAAGCATATTAATTAATTACGTAATGTTGCATTGTTAATTTGATTTGGTGTAACTTGTACTTGTTTGGAGTAATCTTTGTTCATTGATTGTTTGGCGCCGACTCAAAATTACTGGACCTTGGACCAAAAAATTTCGCGTTAATGCCTATTACACATGAATTGATATTAAGAATACAAATCTGTATAATTCAGTGCGTTGATGAATAAATTTAAAATATTGTCTATTCGTAAGCCACCAGAGACAATAGACAAGATTTAAAATCCTCTGCATTTATTTTATTTATTATAGAAATTAAGATTCTCATTATCAGTTTACCGGTTTATATTTGTGGTTGATATTTTTAAATAAAATTTCAAAATGAGTTCCGATGATAACAGCGACGAAGAAACTAATTGTACTCCGCCGGAATTGAGGGCGGAGGTTGAATTAGCAATGACCCACTTGTTGCCGCCAAAATCGAAGGACAAATACATAAATAAATAGGTATCAAAATTTGATAAGCTGGAAGACTGAAAAAAATGCCTACGGTTTCTCAGAGAATGTATTTCTGGATTATTTTACGGAACTGGCAAGAACCAAAAAATCCTCGACATTGTGGGCAATGTACTCAATTCATAAATATTGTTTTCTTTTTACTGTGTTTTTTTGTCTTCGGTTACGGCGATATTCAATTTGTTTTTTGAGTGGTGATATTTTCATTTCATTGCATATGTTTGAGAAAAGCACTATATGCCTAGCCGTGAAAACGGCTTGCCGGCTTCTTATCACTATTCGGCCTCCCCTCACCCGGCAAGCCCTTCTTTCCCGGCGGCTGCAGTAATGTACTATAACTAAACAAAATACAATGCAGGTTTTCTTAACTTATTGTTTAAGAAATTGAGTATATTTTACATTTGACGTTGGCAATGGGTACCAAGCCAAATCTAGTGCCTACTTTACCCGGTGGATGGGGACTCGGTAATACGGAATCGGGTTGGATGAACACCGAAGCGTTTTATGAATAAGTTACCAACTGCTTCTATCCATGTGACGAATGAAATCCCGTTACCAGTAGTCTTGTTTTTGGATGGTCACACGTCACACATATCGCTTCCACTATCAATTTTCTGTGAAGAAAAAGCGATCATTCTGGTAGCTTTACTGCCGAACTCTACACATATACTGCAGCCGCTTGATGTAGCAGTTTTCAGGCCAGTCAAAGGAACCTGGAGAAATGTTGTCCATGATTTCAGAATAACAAATAGTTATGCCAAACTCAAACTCGGATGTCCTCGGGAAGGCTTATGAATTGACTTGCATATTTACCTTGCCACCATCCCACTTGGTCACATGGATCGATCTTCAGTTTGAAGCAAGCAAAAAAATTGGTAAGCTGAAACCAATATCCCACAAAAAACATTCCATGTAAAAACTACGCCAACTCTCGAAACTCTTCCACCGTTTGGCTCTACGAAATGTCACACTTTTTACGGTGGAAGAGTTTCGACACGGCCTATTTTTTACATGGAATATTTTTTATGGAATTGGGCTTATTGTGTTATGATTACACCGTGTCCAATACGTCCGATTACACATATTTTACCTTGGCTCTAAAGGTATACGGATTACAATCCATCAAATTCTTATTTTAAGTAAAAAAGTATGTTTACGTTAACAAAATACAATCACTCCAAACGTCAAGGATTTGTAGTTCGCTTTGTATCCGTGATGCAACTGTTTCATGAAACGATTATTAAAAAATTTAGCAATGGCGACAGCACAGGTGCTTTTTTTAAGGCGTTAAAGCCTCTTGGAATTAAACGCAATCTAGTGTACACTGCGATCAAAAGCTATAAAGAGACATCCTCGATAGAAGACAGGAAATGATCCGGTCGGCCACGTTCAGCTAGAACCGATACAGTAATCAAGATTGTAAAATAGCGCCTTCGGCGGAAAAAAACAACGCTCTATACGAAAATTAGCTGCTGACCTGAACATATAAAGAGGATATGCACAATATTTTGAGGCCGGATTTTGGATGCCATGCTTATAAAAAACGCAAAGTACATGGTATTTCCGAAGTGACCAAGAAAAAGAGAGTGCAAAGATCTAACACAATACTTTCTTGGCACGCAGGAGCCGAGTTTGTTTTTTCTGACAAGAAACTGTTTGTGTTAGAACAGGCTCATAACCTTTAGTATTTATAGATAAGGGCGTAAAAAAACGTGAACGGCACGAATCCCCCCTGTGGTGGTTGGCTGGCCGCTGTCTCCCGGATAGTCCTGGCCTCCCCTCTGGTTTCTCTATGCCAGTCATTATCTAGGTTCGTGTCATTACCTTAATTACTTGTATGATTATCGGTCAATCAATTTTTCTTGTCTCTTAGCTTTTTCTTCGTGGTCACTTACCACAACATGTGGTAAATTCTGTAAGTTCTTATAGCCAGATAAACAGTCTGTCGGTTCGCCTCAACATAGCTGCAACTCTCGCGTATATATTTGTGGTGGCAACCAAAAAGTCACAGCAGAAAAGAGTCAAAAGCAAGTGGGACAAGAAGTATCTATCTGCCGAAAGAGGAGAATTGGTAGCATTCTTTGGTATTATCACTGCAATTGGCACAGCTCTTCCTCCGGTATTCGTGTTGCCAAGAGTGCACTATAAAGATCACTTCTTAAAATCCCCAGAATAAAGTGTCGGTCTAGCGAACCGGAGTGGCTGGATGGCAACTGAACTACATTTAGAAGTGCTTAAACACATTCTGCGCCATACTTTGTTTCCGGTTGATAACCCGATTCTATCTACATATCCATTGAAGCTGTTCATTACTGTCGCAGCGACGGCATTATCTACTTGCCTTTGCCACCTCATACATCGCACAAACTACAGCCATTGGACGTGTCCGTTTTTGGGCCCTTTAAAAGCAAATTAAAAATAGCGTTTAATGATACATACATATTTTTTTAATGTTTAAGTTTGTCCGGAACCAACGATGCGCGAGTCAGACTGTCACTTGCTCGACTTATATATATATTTTATATTTTAATCGAATTTAAACTATAAACATACGTATTAAAATATTTTATCTATTTGTAGGGACAACCGGGAAAAACTTTAGGAGAATGATGACTTGTTTATAGGTATTGGTTTTAATTTCAGGTTGTACTCATACCAATAAACATGAACGGTTTTTATCAAAGAAAAAGGAAAGTCTTGCTGAGGGATGAAAGGGAAGAAAATTAGAAGAGAACTTGCGTTAAATCCTGGAAATACCTCAAAAATTATAATTTTAAGTGCGCGCCTGAAAGTGGAGTGTACGAGAGCGGTTCTCTACATCAGCCCAGGGCGAGGAGGATATCAATTTAAATGATTCCGAGTTTGGCTACGACTTCTGAGGCGACTGGGGAGTATAAAAACTTTTCGCCTGCAATTGAAGAAATATGTGGCTCGGGTTCGGATTATTCTGAAAAGGCTATTGCTGTCAAACCAGAGGTAATCCAGCTTGGGTTTGCCCTCTAAATCACTTTGAAACTGGACGTCACTGGAGATGTCAACACCTGGATCCCAATCATCTGAGAGATAGAAAATAGAAAAAATGTCTTTGGACTCTGGGGCTACAGTAAAAGTTGTTTTTCTAGCGGGGAACGCACATTTTTTTGTCTTTGTGGGGATAAATCGGACCAAATTATCCCTCCCCAACGCAAAGACTCCGGATAGTATGCTCTCAACTATGGACACAAATTGTTCGCAACTCCTCTACAACAGAACGAGGAATGTTTGTGCGGTCTGTGTAATACGTATCCCCAGTACTGTAATCCACATAACAATCATGTCCACATAACATTAATGGACAGCATGCCAGTGTGTCCTCATCATTTTCCTAGCGTTTGGGACTTCTAACGACGGGGTCCGAATTTTTCTTCTTCTACTTCCACTTCGCTTCAATCTGGGCATCATCTTCATCCAGCCCACAGGCGTTCAAGTTCTTAGTGACGCTGACGACATTGAGCTAACATAACTTAGGATTGCCTCTTCGTCGAGAACCAATTGAGGCAACAGGTCTACGTTGCTCTAGTACCGAAGTATTCCCGCGGCCTTCTTTGATATGTCCGAACCATTAAAACCCCTTAAAGCTCTTCTTTTGCTGATTTTTTATTTATTTATTTATTCGTATGGCAAGTCAAAAGTCAGATACAAAATCATAAATTAATCTCCAGAGCATTAATCTATTTAAGGGCTTCGTCGTTCAAATTGATCAGGTCCTCAGGAGGTCCTCCGGTATACCGAGTTAACGGGCACTCTTGAATGATGTGTTGAATGCTCTGCTACGCGGCACCACACTCACAGGCAGGAAAGTCCTGCCAGCCACAACGAAATCTGTATAGGTTGCAGCGACCATGACCAGTGCGCAGTCTATTGAGATTGCACCAGGTTCGTCTCGGTACCCAACCCGGGACAACACTGGAACCAAACTTTCCCATGACTGCTTCCACTCCTGGTTGAGGTTAAAACTAGTTTGAGACATTTGGGCAATGCTGTAAGATGGATGTCTGGACTTCAAGCGGCATCTTAGGGTCCCTGTGCATGGGGAGGCTGGGCTTATCCCTGATCTTACGAAAATCCCTCATAAGTGCCTCCTATCTCCTGAGTTCTGGTGGAGGGATCTGACAAAGTACCGGGAGCCAGTGGCAAGGCGTAGACTGTAGTGTGCAAGAAATGAGACGCATAGTTTTGTTCAGTTCACTATCAATTTTGGTTGTGTGTGCACTGCCCAGCCAGACGGGCGGTTCTCTTTGGCTGATGATGCTTCTATATACATAGCTTCTATATATATAGCAGTACACTTTGTACATTTTCTCGCTTCTTGGTAGCTACTGTGACATCATCCGCTGATATATATGTCTAAAACGCTTTGTTTTGTGCAGCTCCCGTGAGAGCATCTATTACTAAGCTAAACAGGTACGGCTTAACATCAAGCCAAGATAAACACCCTCGGTGACTTGATCAGTAATCTGGCTTCCCAGCACATATCAGCGTATTAATGTGACGGATCCTCGGGGATATTCCTAGTCTGAAGACATCACCATATCGTCTTACGAGGTACGTGGTTAAAAGTCTTATCCATGTCGAGAAAGGACACATACATTGGTTTGTTCTTAGCTCGGTATTCTTCAGCAATGGTATTGAGAGCTACTTGCTAGAGAGTGTGCTTTTCATTAGTAATCGTTCATCAGTCACTGGCTTCATGATATGACACATCAACGTAATGCCCCTGTAGTTGTTATATTAATAACAACTGCCTTTATCTTTATACTGAGGAAAAAATATTGCTAAACCCCTATTGTTTCGGCATATGTCGGGTCTCCTGCATGATGTGGCTGAAAAGACTCGCCAGTAATACAACACATTTCTCTCCTAGACACTTCCACGCTTTGTCGCTTTGAGAATGTTACTTTGTTAGATCGCAGATATGGTCTCTAACTTTCTTCTGAACTTATCTGTTTTTTCCCCTTTCAGATGTCACCACCTAGGGAGAACTTTTGTGTGTACGAGTATGTCCATTAATTATTTAAAAAAAAATTGATTGATAGAACTTTAATAATAGTAAAAAGATAGATAGAACGAAGGATTTTAGCCTAAGTACAATATTATCAACGAAGTTATAAAAATCTTTTCTGTTCATTGCAAGGGTTCATTCATATCATAATTCGAAGTAGAAAGTTTTCATACGTATATTTTACCAATATTATTGCTAAATAAATATTTTTGTATTTAATTTCATATTTAAACTTTTATTACCGTCTCCCGGAAAAATTACCATCCGAGCTCATTTCATTACCAGCGCACACTTCATTACCGATAGTCTTATTATATACAAAATAACAATGTTATCAAATTGCCTTTAAAAAAATTGCATCTATCATGGCACGACTCAGAAGTAGCCAAAACAGTGTCCTGAAGATTTGATTGCCTATTTTGTTGCACTGGGTAGGGCAAGTAAGATCACTAAATATATTAAATAATTGCCTACATATAAAACGAGAAAACATAGAATAAGCACAAATGTAACTGACAATTAAATGGGTCTTAAATTTGAAATAAATAATTCTATTATATTTAGCACAAAATTATTGATAAGCGAGATCACAACCACAGAACAACCTAATAGTATTAATTATTAAGAAATTTAAAAAACTCGAGAGAATGCCTTGTTTTGCACGAAATGAGAGAACGACCCTAAATGGTATTCTGGTTTCGGTCTACACGTACATATTGCATTATATTGGAGCATGCAAAAGTTCATAAGTTCGTTAAAAATAAGTAAAAATTCACAATAAATTTTAGCCAACTGGCCTCCTAATACTGCTAAGTGCTTCGCCGTCCTTCACCCTAAAACAGCCAAGCTATTTTAGAATTAAAACTGTCTAATTTGCTAGGTAAAGTACCTTCGTTACACTGTCGTTGAGCTGGATTGCGGCAACTACAAACAAAATGCAACTCCCGTCCCCAGCCACAGCCAGGTCCCCACATACCTACGTATTATCTTTCCTTATCATACTTGCATACTCAGACTAATCCTGTCTCTTTCTCTTACACCTTAACAAACCTTCATTTGAGTACGACATTCTTGAAAGGGAAAGTTTTATAATAACTGCTATATCGTAAGGGGAACCCTTATAGTGCGTAAGCCTTATAAAGAGGATACCTTTAAGCAATTCACTCAAATGGTTTATCTGTTGTAATAGCTAAGCTATTCATTAGGCTACCCATTTGAAAGGGATATCCAAAGGGTTGTTGTGGGTTACCTGTTCGAATGGGTAAGTCATCATTTGGGCTACCTATACAAAAGGGACCAGCATTTAAGCGCTTTCCTTTTCAATGGGTGGTCGGGTCCCTGGTTTTCAGGGTTCCGTACCCAAAGTGTAAAAACAGGAACCCTATTACTAAGGCTTCGCTGTCCGTCCGTCCGTCGGTCCGTCTGTCACCAGAGGCTGTATAGTAGGGTGGGTCGATTTTGTAAAAATAATATTTTTAATGCTGGGTACGTTTAAAAAGTTGCGTTTTGGTCTGTTTAGCATCAGAAAAATAATTTAAAAAAAAACCGATATAACTTTTAGCCCTCTACTATGGCTTAAATATTTCTAAATTATATATTTTTCTACGTTTTTACTTTTGTATCTAAAATGTGTTCTAAAGCTTTTTTTTTGAATTTTATAGTTTATTCATTCATTGCGAGTATCGGAACGTACATTACAATGTTCTTTTTTTTAATCATAGACAAAAGTAAGCTTTCTTGCGTCAAAACTGTCAACTCAATTTTCGCGTTACCCGCCAATTTGTTCATAAATTTGTCAAGTAGTTGTTCTCACAACTTATTGATAGTTTTTAAGTAAAAAGAAATAAAACCAAGTGAAAATCTTATTAAACATTTAGTAAACTACATAATAAGTCAAGTTTTGTTCATAAATATGAGTGCTAAACCATCTACCGTCAAAACACGAAGTGAAGTTACTTGCCCTTTGTTTGGACCACCTTCAGATCTTAATGTGAGATTGTTACCGACGATATCAGACACTATTAAGTATATACTTATCGTAAGACACCGTTTGCAATATCTTAATTCCGGAAAACAATCGTCAATAACCCATGTTTTTGCTTGTGTGAGTTGCGAAATCGAGAAGATCTGGGCTTCCGCTTCTATTCCTACTGTAAGTCCCAAGAGAATAAAAGAGTTGTTAAAAAAGTATTACGACGAATACTTAAAGATATACGGTACCCTAAAAATAAAATAAACGACAACTATAGGGATAAGTTGACCAGCTTTAAGAACGGCTGTTTAACGCAACTTTTCGACATTGCAGCTTGCAAGTGCACGATTGTACTGAGTACCGATTATTGTTCCTGTGCTAAACAAAATAAAGTACCAGTCATCGAACAAAAATGTCTACTAGATCAACGATCTCACAGACAAATGATTATAGCTGGTGTAGACAAAATTCAGACTCAGAAAAATTGCTCAAAAATTGAAAGACAGCAAAAGTTGCAGAACCGTATGATGGATTTTTATAACTCTCAACCAGGTCTAAGCTCTAACCGAAAAATAGCACGTACTTCGCTTGCTTCAAATACGGATTCGAATGCCATCATGACTACTCCACCTGTAATACCACTGCCGAAGACTGATACACCTTATAACACCCTAAGATTGCCAGAACTGGCGAAGACGTGTGATCGGTACGGAATTTCAAATCGATCCGGAGCTGCAATCGCAACTGCTGTGCTGCAAGACGTAGGACTTATATCTCACGACAAAAACTTAGTAGTGGATAAAAACAAACTATGGCGGGCTCGAAATAAGGAAAGATGTAACTTGCAGGAGAATATGAGTCATGATCAATTGGAAGCGATTTATTTTGACGGCAGGAAGGACAAAACCTTGCTTATCGAAAATTCGAATGGTCGCTCTTATCGTAGACTTACTGTGGAAGAACATATATCGCTTATAAGTGAACCAGGCTCCGTATATTTAGGACACAAGACACCACGAACAGGAACTGGCAAAGAAATTTGCAATTCAATCGTTGAATACTGTCAAAGCCACGAAATCGGCTTAAATTAATTAAAATGTATAGGTTGAATACTGGGTGGAAAGCAGGAGTTATTAGATTAACTGAGTTGAAGTTGCAAAAACCATTACAATGGCGTGTATGCCAACTCCATGCGAATGAGTTGCCTTTACGACACTTATTTTGTCAGCTGGATGGAGGCACAAGTGGACCTAGAGAGTACTCGGGGCCCATAGGAAAAGCTATAGAAACCTGTGATAAACTGCGTGTAAAAAAGTACGCAGCTATTAATAGTGGTATTACTGATATAGACCAAAATGTCCTAAAATCTTTAAGTACGGACCAAAAGTATTTGTACGAAATGTGTTGTGCTGTGTCGACGGGAACTTTCAGTGCAGAACTCGCAAATAGACAACCTGGAAAGATGGCTCATTCTCGTTGGCTTACCACAGCAAATCGTATATTACGATACTATATCGGATGTCAAAACCCGTCGAATAAATTGAAAATTCTAACAGAATACATTGTCAAAGTGTACGCACCGGTCTGGTTTGAAATAAAGAAAAAATCGTTGTGTATTTATGGAGCCCACCACGTATTTAATTTAATACGTTTAACTAGATCCTTCGATGACAATGTGAGGTCTATTATTGATCCAGTAATCCAGAGGAATGCTTTTTTTGCTCACCCTGAAAACATACTGGTGGCTATGATATCGGATGAGAGAAAATCTGTGAGAGAACTTGCTCTAAGAATTTTTTTACAAGCAAGACGTCAGCCAATCAGTGGTTCTGTCAGAGTGTTTAAATTGCCTCAGCTCAATTTTAATGCAACTGATTATATAGACATGATAATCTGGGCTGAGTGTCAAGTTACACCTCCGCCGATTATGAGCCATGTATCTGAAGAGGATTTGCAGAAGATGATAGATGACGTCTCGCTAGCTCGAGATGCCGTTTTCTCTAAGTTTCCCTGTCACACGCAGGCAGTAGAACGGTGCATAAAACTTGTGACGGAAGCATCGATCACTGTATATTGATCGATCATGGTATTTTCCCTAACATCTTAAAAAAAAGCCATTGTGATTCCTATCCACAAGTCGGGTGACAAAGATAACATTAATAATTATAGGCCTATCTCTATACTTCCAGCTTTATCTAAAATACTAGAAAAAATTATGAATAAACGGCTGATTAATTACCTTGAACACAATCGAATACTCTCTGACCACCAATTTGGCTTTAGAGCGCAAAAGTCGACAAATGATGCAGTTTTTGGCCTTACTGATTATGTAACCTCTAACTTGGACCATGGACAGAAAGCGTTAGCTATCTTCCTCGACCTTGCTAAGGCTTTTGATTCGGTATCTGTCCCAATATTAATTAGCAAGCTGGAGCAGATAGGAATCAGGGACAAGCAGCTATGTTTGTTCAAGGATTACCTCAGCAACCGCTTGCAGTGTGTTAAGGTTGCCAACTACATAAGTGCGGACCTCATGGTCGATTTTGGAGTCCCCCAGGGTAGCATTCTGGGCCCGACCCTGTTTCTCATTTTCATTAATGATCTGTGTGACCTTCAATTGAACCATGGCTCTCTAATATCATATGCCGATGATACAGTGCTATTGTTCTCGGGTAGTAGTTGGGCGGATGTATACGACTATGCTCAAAAAGGTTTCTGTAAAGTTACTAATTGGCTAAAGCGCAATTTACTAACCCTTAATGCTGAAAAAACTAAATATATGGCTTTTTCTATGAGAAGATCTGTGCAACCATCACACAATGACACAATCCGTGCGCACCATTGCTTTCTTGCTAATCAACAGGTATGTAAGACATGTCCTGATCTATCAAAGGTCGATACCATAAAATATCTTGGCATAATGATTGATTCGAACCTGAATTTCCGAAGCCACATAGACGTTCTTGCGGCTAGAGTACGTAAACTTATTTTTGTCTTTAAAAAGCTAAGAAGTGTTGCTAACAAAGAACTGATACATCGGATATATTCGGCTTTGTGTCAATCTACGAGTATACTAACATACTGTATAACGTCATGGGGTGGGGCTGCGAAGACCATTCTATTGACACTTGAACGTGCTCAAAGAGCCATTTTGAAAGTGGCTACCTTCCGTCCGTTTTATTTTCCGACCACGGAATTGTACCAATCATGTAAAGTACCAGTTCGACAACTATTCATCAGGAGCGTAATTATAAAACAGCACAAATTGACTTGTTACAATCCTAATAGGCACACCAAAAGACGAATGGATATAATTTTTAGGCAATTTCACACTAAACACGCTTTTACTAACAGTTTCTTCTCTTTCCTGGGCCCTTTTCTTTATAATAAAATAAATAAACAATGCCCCGTGTACGATCAAAATAGCAAATTATGCCAAACTAAAATAACAGCATGGTTGCTAACCCTGACCTACGACGAGACAGAAAATTTGCTTACTATAGTGAAATAGTTCTGCAATCGCAAGCATTCTTTTGTTAAATATAGTTTTGTTTTCTTGACGCGAGGTAACAAATGTTTAGACAGGCAATATATATGTAAAACAAAGGCCATATATGCCTAAAACACAGATTACAACTGTAACCTAGTTTAGGCAATAAACTTGTATATTAGTCCCCTAAGACCATTTCTTTTAGACGCATTGGCGTATTAATATTGTATACGAATAATCCTGCTAGATATAAGTTTTGTTGTTAATAACTTAATTAGATTATATCCACTTATTGTACTATTCTTTCCTGAATAAATACATTATTATTATTATTATATTATTATATTATACTGTGGCTTCAAAAAATGCACGGGATGGACTTATTCGGACTAAACTGATATCCAGATCTGTAATGCCATCTTTTGACAATAAGGCACAATACAACTGCTAATTTAGTTAAAATTCACGTTTTTCAACAATACATTTTCGACATTATGCATTTATTTTGTAACTTAAATGTCATATTTATAAAAAAATAGACTAGGTTTTATATGTTTCATATATATAATACGTGTTTTTCATTATTTAGTACTTCAAAAAATATAAATAATCATACTCGAAACTGACGTCGAATATTTCAAAAATTTAAAACTTTGAACAGCTGTAGAGGGCTAAATCATATAACGAATCAACATTATTTTAACTGAATATAAGAGCTTAAACAAAATAGCAACTTTTTAGACCCCCCAGGTACGATTTACACAAAAAAATATTTTTTCATACAATATCGACCCACGTATAGTGTGGTAGTTAGACAATTGAAATTTTTGTATTTGTTCAGAGGTTTTCTACACTAATATTATAAAGAGGAAAGATTTGATTGTTTGTTTCTTTCTTTGTATTGAATAGACTCCGAAAATACTGGACCGATTTGAAAAAATATTTTACCATTTGTTTATTTATTTTTACATTATCCCTGAACATAGGCAATTTTTTATTACGTTTTTTAGTACCCGGAGCGAAGCGAGTGGTAATCTATAAAGTTTTTGTTTCAGGCATGAAAGAACCGTTTGCAAGTCAGCTTCGCAACAGTCCACCAGGACAATATTTTAGTTTAGTAGTCCCAGACAAGATCTTTGAAGATATTGCCGTACAGATTTATTTGCCGAACAAGCTGGTCAAAGTTCCAAACCCTCATCACGCTCACATTCATGGAAACCAACAACGACTAATGAAATAAAACAAATTTTCGGACTAATCCTTTACATGGGCCTCGTGAAACTTCCAAAAATAGCAGATTATTGGAGTAAAGACAAAATCTTTGGTCAAAAGTTTTCTGGAACTGTAATGAGCAGAAACAGGTTCGAGTTAATATTAAAAAATCGACATTATGTAAATCAAAGAAATCAGATCGTATTAACAAAATTCGGCCTTTTATAGATGCTCTCAACGAAACATTTCAGAAAACCTACGCTCCGAAAGAAGATGCATGTGTGGACGAGAGCCAAGTCCCATTTCGTCACCATATTCCGTCAATATAATTTATTATATATTATTTATTTAGCAAGAGACATAAATATGGGATGAAATTAATTAAGCTTTGCACCTTACCCGGATACACCGTGTGAGCTTCGGAGTTATGAGTTGTTTAACGTCTCCTACTAATGTGGTCATGGCTCTATGTGATGGACTAATAAATTTAGGTATCTACTGACAACTGGTACACGAATCTTGAGCATGCAAACAAATTACTCCACAATGATACTCACTTAGTTGGCACCTTAAGGAAAAATAGAAAAGGATTACCAAAGCAAGTAATAAAGGAAGGATACTGGATTATAGCCCGATTTCAACAAAAAAGTGTAAAACATTTTCTTGGAAATATTACCTTGGTGTAATTACCAACTGTTAAATTTGCAAGATAAGTCAAGAATTCCAAATTTGAAAAAGGTACTACTTTCAGTTATCCTACAGTTGACGACATCTGCACAATACCGCACTTGGAAGATGTTGTAACCGTACTTCCTGAACGAAAAGTTGCCAGAAGCGGACAAATAGTATTTGACGTTGATTTTAAGAATAACATACAATTGGCTCAAAGCTTTAAATTAAATGACTTTTCATACAGTGATCAAATTGATAACTGTTAATTGCAAACATTACTCATACTTAATACTTGTTGAGGTATGTTCGCCTAATAAGAACCGGTTCCTAATAAGAGCCACCATTTCAAAAATCCCGCTCCCGATACTAAACTGAAATCAAAACTCGCGCCGACGCTCTTCATTAACCAATCATTGAAGCGCATTAGCATTACTTGGGTTTTACGCCGCCATTTTGCCAGTATGGCTGTCGACGCTGTTCACGTCACGTCGCGCAGGTCGTTTTATAAAATTTGTTGATACTAATTAATTCATTTAAGTGCTTCTGTTTCGTTTCGGCGAGAACTTTACACATGAAAAGGAATGAGTAACATTTATGCGTGGATTGAGAAGGTAAGGTTATTGAAAGAAACATGTTTTTTGTCAATTTTGATTGGTTTCCTCCGGGATGGCAAAGTGCCTAAAAAGAACCACCTCTTTGTTACCAAATAAGGACCGGCCCTTATTAGGTGTATGAAATCTCTGTACCGCTTGTTTTCATAACTACGCTTGCTAATATTACTCCCTATAAATTACAATAACATTGTTGGTTTTAGTTCAAGAAATATGGACCCAATAACCAAAAAAAAGCGTGGTATAGGATGGTCACAAAGCGATATGGAGAATGCTTTAGAAGAATTAAAGAATACCCAGATGTCGGAGCGTGCAGTCGCTTTGAAATATACCACGCCGAACTCTTAAGAATCATATAAAGTCTGGAAGTACAGAGAAGAGGATGGGAAGAAAAGCTATTTTCACGAAAGCGCAAGAAAAGGATTTGGCGGAGAGAATAAAGAGGTTTTCAACAGTGGGAGTTCCCTTGACCTCAAAAATAATTCGTAGACATGCTTATTTGTTTTGTAAGAAGCACGGCATCCAAAACTGTTTTAGTGATAAAAAATCGACAGCTGGCAGAAAATGGCTCAAAAACTTCCTAGCAAGAAATAAAGATATATCAAAACGTAAAGCACAATTTATGAATCCAGCTAGGGCTCAGAAAATGAATAAGTCTATAGTTGAACAACACTTCAAAGCAATCCGATAAATATATGACGACCTTAAGATAGACGAAAATCCAGAACGTCTATATAATATTGATGAAAAGGGGTGTTAGGCTCACAGTTCATCGGCAACCACAAGTATTGGCTGAGAAAGGTTCACGCAGGGTCCATCTAATAGCACAAGAACACGCCGAAAATGTAACTGTTGCTATGTGCGTAAATGCTGCTGGGATGGCAATTCCCCCAATGATCCTATTCAAGGGCAAGAGAATGCGTGATGAGTTTAAAGAAAATTTACCCCCGGGGACCTTGGTCAAAATGGCCCCAAAAGGCTCTATGACCACTGAACTATTCGTGGATTTTATCAACCACTTGGCAAAATACAAATCTCCAGGCAAGTGCCTTCTTGGGCTTCTCTTCTTTCGACGGAGCTTCATCGCATTTAGATTGCGACATTGTTGATGCAGCGGAGAAACATGACATAGTCCTTTACTGTTTACCTTCGAACACCACCCACGAGCTGCAACCACTCGATAAATCTATCAACAAGTCCTTCGAGCACTTTTGGGACGAACAGGTATTACAGTTTAATTACCAAAACCCACAGAAAAAGCTCACCAAAGCTCGGTTTAATAAAATCTTAACAAAGGTGTGGCCAAAATGCATGACACAAAGCAATATTGCAAACGGATTCAGGTCAACTGGTCTATACCCCTGGGACCCAAGTGCGATCCCAGAAGAAGCCTTCGCACCGTCTATACTGACTCATTTAACTGTAGAATCCTCAGGTCCTGGAATTTCGTTGACAGCACCAGGTCCTCCCGAATGTATCCAAGTCCCACATGACACCTTCGACTCAGATGTCACTTTCTATGATGATAACACAGCCCAAAATTTAACTCCAGCAAAAAAGCAAGTGGAACAGACTGTTCATACTCTTGACAAATTAGTAGATTACAGCTCTTCTACCGAATCAGCACGAGGGGAAATAGATTAAATCGCAAACAATGCACCAATGGAGAATATTCGCTACGATTCTCCCATTCCTGGCCCTTCAGGATTGCATGTTCGCTACAGTACTCCAGTTCCTGGCCCTTCAGGATTGCAATTTCATCGTCCACCTACCCTCTTATCTTCCTCGTCTGAAGGTTCAGATATTGAAAACCATCTGCCAATACATCTAAATTATCCACCAAGGAATACCAGAATTTATACGTCATCCTCTACGGCATCTGACGAGGAACAAAATGAGATACCAATTCAGAAATATATTAGTTCAAAGGTGACGGTTACAGACTGGTCCGATGATGACAATACCCCAATATCGAGAATTAGCGAAACGCAAACAGTTTCTAGCGTGCAAAGGACACCTTTTCAACAATTTATTCCGACTCCTAATTATGTCTAAACTAAGGCAAAGCCAAGGCGCAAAGCGTTAAATTACATTGGACAACGCATAACCAAAGATTTATTCAAAGACAAGGAAGCACAGAAAAACCAAAAACTAACCAAGAAAAAGAAATGTAATGGACAACCAACCAAAGAAGGTAAAAAGGGGCAAACAAACATTAGAGCTAACAAACAAAAGAAAGCAGAGTACCAACAAAAGCCAAACACTAGCAAAAGTGTTACTAATACGTCTAAGTCTAAAGCTAAAAAACAGAATGAAATCAAAAAGACACGGAAGACAAGAATACATAAAGCTAAAAAAGCTAAGGAAGACTGGTACTGTCATGCTTGCAAAAATAATAATGTAGCAGATATGAGACAGTGTAAAATATGCGTTTTGTGGTATCACGAGGAATGCGTGGGTCTAACAAAAGATGATTTAGATGACTTTATGTGTTCGAATTGCTTGTAAGTTTTACAATGACTTCTTACCTTCTTGTTTGTTATGCCGATTCATTACTTTATTTAACTGATACAGATGTCGTTACTGTTTAAGAACTACTTACAAATTATTTTTATAGTTTTCTACTTACATATTTTTATTTGTGACGTTATTTAAGTAAGGAAATTTTGATCTGATTTGTTAAGTTACTTTTGTTATGAGTTTATCTTTCGTTTTCCGTGTTAAAGTTCCTAATACTTATTTTAATAAGTATGAAAGTATAAGAACTTAGGAAAGAGTTGGCAACAAATTATTGTTATGTGCTTTTTTGGACATAGCATAACCCTGTCTTGATTTAATTTCAATATTATGTTGCTGTCAATTACTTACTAAAACCAGTTTGTGTCACTAAGTTTCCTGAGTTCATTATATTTTTATTATTCGATAGTCCAAATAAGGCCCACCGCCAAAAATGTGATTTCTAAAGACTTAATAAGGCCCAAAAGCTAATGACTGAAAATGTTCCTAATTATGTTGTTTTATGCTTAAAATAGTTTTACTTAGTATCAATACAATACAAAACTGTGTTTTATTAAAAGACATAAATCAAATCTATTATTCTGCGTTTAAGTTTCTATAGACTTTTTAAGGACCATCACTACAATTCTTATTAATTTTGGATGAATCCTTCGGGAATGACAAAAACAATTGTAACAGTTAACAAAAAAAAGTAAATAAAAAATTTAATTATGTAGTTTCGGAATTATCTACGGAACAGGAATGAGCCTTATTGAGATCACCTGTTCTTAATAAGGTCCATTGAAAAGCTTTTTAAAAACAATTTTTGTCATTAATATAATTTGGATTCATGATTTTTGGTTATTGTTTTAACTTCAGATATAGGCAATTTGTACATTTAATATATTTTTTTAATCAAAGTACTTCTTAAATCAGATTTATAAGGATTTACAAAAACCTGGTCCTTATTAAGCGAACTTACCTATTTAAGACCCATTCTTATTTCTAGTTTTGTTATTTAATTTAGAATTAAACTTTTTACTGTGCTTATCTGGGATGTCTTATTACGATTTAAGCAAAGATTTTTTTGTATAGTTTCATTGGAAATCTGGGTTATTTTCGTGACGTGACAAAATACGTCCATAGGTAATTATAAAAGTTACTACTTAATTTTTGTGATTTGCAACCAAAAAGAGAGCGACAAGACTTATTCACATTATTTAACAATTAAAAGAGCGAGTTAGACTCATTACATGTTTGAAAATTAAATAAATTTTCCTTTTAATAACGTTTCTTTTTTATTCCTGTACCCTGCGCAGTGAAGTCTATAAACTACATACCTGAACAAAAGTCTCACTCTGAGTATTGGGCAATGTTGTTTGTAGCCTACATATGATATTTTCAGACCTGAGCATGAAAGATTTTTTTTATAATTTTTGTAGACTTAAAAATACCTCTAGTAAAGTTTTTAAAGGAAATTATACAAAATTCAAGATAAAAATTGTTTGAGCGTTAAAGGGTTAATATTCAAGTTTTCACTTCTGCCGGCACTCCCGGAGTGCAACCCGGTCATTTTTTTTCTGAAGTCTATTGTGTGGGCCTCTTTATTGCGGAGGCCCCAGGGCTGCAGCCCCGGTTGCCCTCCCGTAAATCCGGCCCTGCTGACCCGGGGATTTTTGGAGACGAAAACGAACATTCGTAGCAAATTGTATCCACCCCAGGATTTCGAGGTTGGACAATACCGACTGTACTATCAGTTAAAACTTTCTCTGCAATAAAACGCACAATCAATATGTAGCTCATGGTAAAATGGAAAGAAATGAAGGCCTACTTTGAGCGACAACGACAAGAGCTTAGCTCCTAAATAAGTCTCAATAAACTATCAGCATCCCAGGCGCAGGATCAGGATCCTATTTACTCGATTCCGACCATTTTGGGTGGTTCCCCCTAAACTATCAAACCGTGATACTTGTGCTTGCACGGTCCACGAAAACATGGACCTTCAACTTGCGGCTTTAAAAAAGGCACATATTCTGACAACAGTGAATAATCAGTGAAGTATGCTGCAAATGTTTTGTTGCGATCGTTATTCTGAAAAATGTCTTGAGAGAACATGTGATGAGTGTTCCTCAAAAACCTTGACTTATGCAGAATTCGACAACTCAAAACCGATCCTTATGCAACAGTGGGTGAGTAAAAATGAGTCCATATATGATTTGAAAACAAAGAAAGAACGATTTGTAATAAAGTGTAAAAAAGAAACACAAGAAATCTTACCTGCAAATCTCATAAAAAAACTTGAGAATTACATGGCTAAATTTTTTCGTCATTCTTTTAACATAGTACACCAGTATAATGTAATTAAACAACTGAAAGAATCTTTGTCTGAATACGAAGCCGTGGTGCATATGGATTTTTCCGAAAACTTTTGTACCAAATACAATCAGGAAATACAAAGCTTTCACTTTGGCGGTTCCCGGACCCAAATTTCATTAAATACTGTGGTTGTTTACTTGAGAAACTCTACGACTTCACACTGCATCTTCTAATTTATCTCATAACGCCGGAGCAATTTGGGCCCACCTAAAACCTGTGCTGATATCACTGCCATCAAACATTCAAAAGATTCACTTTCTCAGCGATGGTCCTGTAACGCAATATAGGAACAAATCTATGTTTTATGTATTGGGCTGTAAACTGCAAGACATGTACCCTAATATTGTGGGATATTCCCTGGAACTTTCATGAAGCCGGACACGGGAAGGGGGCACCCGATGGTGTAGGGGCCACATGCAAGCGAACAGCTGATCAAGTGGTTGCTTTAGGAGGTGATATAACTAACTTGACGGAGTTTGCTTCTGTTATCCGCGAGAGATGTCCAAGTATAAAAGTGACGGTGATTGAAGGCTATGATATTGAGCAGATGAACACCTTGATTAACGACAAGTCGTCCGAAATGATCGCCTTTAAGGGGACGCTCTTGGTGCATCAGGTGACCGGCTCAGCTTACATTCCCAATCATCTTACAATTAAGTCACTAAGTTGTTTTTGCGACGCTGACGTGTGCAATCATTACAATATAGGATCAATTCATTATCAGACAGAGATGGTGGCTGAACATGGTACACGTATAAATGTTTCTACCATATTTACAGACTCTGAAGATGATGATATACCACTATCCACTTACGTGCGTGACATGGATAACCATTCCAAATCGGATAGCAATATAGATTGCTATCCGATGATAGCAACACCAGGAACTAGCGGTTATTCACAACGAAGTCTTTATAGCATTGGTGATTATGTATTGGTAAAATATATAACAAGGAATATAGAATATCGGTATGCAGCACTCTGCTCTTCTGTTGATGATGAAGAAGGTGAATTGAGAGTAACATTCTTCAAAAATTGTACACAGAAAGCCACTCTATTTCAATTGAATGAAAAAGATGTAGCAGATGTTCCGATGGACCAAGTAGTTAAAAAATTACCTGTACCAAATATCTTTACAAAAGGTAATAGAGTGTTTTACCAATTTGAAGAGCAGATTGATGTTTTTGAAAAGTGATATTTAGTGTTAAACTATTTAGAAGCATTATTTTTATTTTTTGTTGAGAAAGATATCTCATTTCTATTATTTGCCTATAAGGCATAGGTTATATTATTATTATCATAATATACATGTCAGAAGGCTGTTAGAAATACTGTGATAGTATTACTAGGTAACTATTTTTATATTAATTTAAGAGAGTCATATTTCTGTAACAATTGTTTGTTAATTACTTGGAAAAGTTATATTATTAAGTTAAACTACCTCAATGTAGTAAAGTTAAGTAAAACAAAGGTTAATTAAAGGCTGCTTAAGATTAAAAGTGAGAAAGGAGAGACTGGTACCATTAGTTTCTAAGAGATTTCTTATAATTCTTAATAAAAAGTTTGCATATCTTATGAAGTTGTGTGTTTTATCAGTACTTTGTCACCCCCGTCAGTCCCCTGGCAGTCAAATTTGGAAAAATCGGAATATCTCCGCATTTACTTGAAAAAGTGACTGGCTCACTCACGGGCAATATATTCATTAGATTAGCTATCTTAATAACCCGAAATTGTAAGAATTTGATTAAAAAACTATCATAAACAAAATATCACAACAAGTTAACCAACTTTTGTACATTCACCCATATTGTATTACCTCCCCCAAACCATAACTTTAGAAACTTAGCTCTGACGCGAATGAGGATTTAGAGAGAGAGAATGGGCAGACCGTTTGCGGTAGAAAATAAAGAAGAAGACGAAATTAACAGATGCTCTCAGACACGCACTGAAACTCAAATGGCAATGGGCAGGTCACATCACAAGATACACGGACAAAAGATGTACCTCACAGTCTACAAAGTGGCCTGGGCCACTGGGTAAAAGAAGGGTTGGAAGACCAAAAAAACGATGGGCAGATGACATTGTAGAAGCTGCAGGGAAGAATTGGTAGAATTATGGCAAAGAAAGAGAAAAATGGAAAAAGATGGGGGAGGCTCTTACCCAAAAGGGATCCATTTCCAACCTATAGATAAATACATAAGAAAACATAATAACAAAAATATCTAAAGAAATGGAGTAAAAGCTATATAATAATTATTATAATTATTATTGTATTCAAGTTTCAAAAAGTTATAGTAGCTTCATAACCATTCATGATTTTTTATCACAAACTCATGAAAAAATGAAGGATAAACTTTACCTGTTTATAATATAAGTATAAAATATAATGTTGGCAAAGTAAGCAAGTATATCCGGGCCAAGCCAATTGTATGCTTGCCTCTTACAGTTTATTTTTTCTTTGGTGGACCAGAACCACAAACAAGCTGAATACCTATGTAGTCATAATTTTATGCTGTGACACACTTATTCCCTTGGCATCTTCATAGTCAATTAAAAAATGATGGCAAAATATCATATTCCCCAATAACACAACCAAATTTGAGTTACTACACAACGCAATATACAGCACAAAGCAGTAAATAGTGTAATTTTTTTTTTTTTTATATGTTACTAGTAAGACTAGCAAATTTTATTTAGCTATAATCTTACCATCCATGCAAATACTGCTGCTACCATCTTAAAATAAACGATGCTGAAGTATGTCGAGGAGAAAATACGGCATCTTCTGGGCTCTTAAGTTACCTATAGATGCTAATACAACCAGGATTGTTGATAAGAGTGAATGTACAGCTTGGTGCACGCTCCGCTATGAGCGTGGTGTGGAATGTTCATATAAATAGCATTTGTTTTATATGGATGCTGCACGTCAAACTGGATGTGACTTGTTTGTGGCAGGGATAGCAAGGCTGATGACAGAATGGAAGCGAGTGCTTAAGATGAAGTAAGACAGGTATCCTGTAGACGGGCCCTAGTTCAAATTTAGATATTAAGTAATTAGCTTTAGTTTGGAATATTTGTAACACATACCCTGTTATGTTACATATCTTAAGATTCAATAAATAAATCGACTGAGAGAGTATGGCGGCCTATTGTTTAGAAAGGAGGCAAAAGGACTACTGTCATGAATTCATGATATTTCAATGTAACTGGCAAGATACCCAAACTGAAAAAGTTCAAAGGGAAGTCTGCTTGTATTACAAGTTACTAGTTGATATATTTGTGTTATCTCCATAGTATTATAATTTTGACTTCTAAATTATGAGCAAATAAAATTCTTTGAATATGCAGTAGACCCCCGGTAGCCGTATCTCATAACAAGGTTATTTCGCATCATGTATGTGGTCAAATTGCTGACCCGTTAAAACAACGCAGGACGTTAAGACACTTGAATTTATAAAAAAACCGCATGTTTTATGCTTCATATGCAGATTTTCAATTTCTAACCTAATCATCGATTCACTGCTTTCACGTATCAAGAAACAATAATCATTTTTAACCAAATATACTAAAATCACTCTAAAATCTTAATATTTCACGGTATACACAATATTACATATCCGACATAAATCCCAGAAGAAAATGTTAACGATTGTGATAAACGTGTTCTTAGACACAAATAATTAAATGCTGAAAAATGTAGCGAGAAGTCGAAGACGGGATACTAAACGAATGAACTCTTGGTCTCTTGCTTTGCTTGAAACTCATAAATAAGAATAAGACTGTAATATACCGTTGAAACTCTCTGCCATTTACTATAGCTATTCTTGATTCTTGCTAATTAATAATAATCTTGACATTGACAGTTGACACTAACATCATGTTCACATTGCTGATTGCTCAATAACTTCTGGGGTATCCACATGGTTGCGCTGCCGATCCAACCGTCAAACGAGTTGTCCGACTAATTGCATGCCAAATGTTTTTTTTCTCACAAATTTCATTCAAATATATTTAAACGTAAATTAAAAAATATATATTAAAGAATATTGTTTTAATATGTTACACTGTAATTTTGTCAAAATTTTTGAACCGGTGTTTTGCAACTACAATTTCATTCGGTGTGGCCAGTTAACAGTAAGAAAGCGAAAATTGCCGCATTCAAACGGTCCTGCGAAGCGGACTGCAAGATTGTTACTAACCGATTAGATAGGGCGAGACAGCACGTCTATCATGAGACGGCCGTGACTACCCTCGACTTTTGCGTGCTGCACAGCTGTCACGCGACGGCGCGCGAGCTCTCTCGATTTTTCTCGCACTATACGTCTCTCTTTTATTAGAACACTCAGAACATGAGGTACAGTGCGAGAAAAATCGAGTATCTTGCGGCCGTCCCATGATAGACTAGACGTGCTGTCTTGCCCTATCTCATAGGTTAGTAAAAATCTTGCAGTCCGCTTCGCAGGACCGTTTGAATGTGGCCATTTTCGCTTTCTTACTGTTAACTGGCCACACTGAATGAAATTGTAGTTGCAGTTATTACGTCTGTACGCTACACCCAATTATGACTTCGACATGTTGGTCTGACAAATTGGGGTAAAATCACATAATGTGGATACCCCATTCAATAAGTCAATATAGCAGTCGCCACACGGGTGCGGCTTAATGTACGGCCATGGTAATGCACGGTCAAATTACTGTCATCATCATCATCATCTCCCTGCCCTTATCCCACTTATGTAGGGTCGGCACAACATGTTTTCTTCTTCCATTCATCTCTATTATTCGTTATTTCAGCGCTTACTCCTTTCTTCCTCATGTCCTCTCTCACACAATCCATCCATCGCTTTCTTGGCCTACCTATCGCTCTTCGTCCTTCGACATTCATCCCTAACATAGTTTTACCAATATGACGTTCATCCCTCCTCATTACATGCCCGTACCACGCATGCACGGTCAAATTACTGTACGGCCCAATAATCCGCGTCCAATGTACATGGATTATCGGGCCGTCCATTATCTAGATACGTGCGTTTCAAGCCAAGTTCATTTGGCTTTGCATTATCACTCTAAGCAAACTTGGTCCGGGGCAATAATTGGAATGCTGCTAGCGTCGGCTGCACCAGTTTTCGTGGGTTTTAATTTAAACGTCAAAAATTTACTGCCAATCAGAACAATACCCTATTTGTTTGCCGAAACTGACAGATAACATGTTATAGCTCCTACACACGATGGGCCATCATGGCGCGGGACAGGGGCGCAGTTATGCGTTGTAATGTGATGGAATCATGTCTTTCTCACCGTAACGCATAGTTGCGTCCTGTATATGGACCATGATGGCCCATAGTGTGGAGGAAGCTGTAGATGTTTAAAAACATTGAAAACATTTGCGCAGCGGACGCAGCTGAAGCCACTTTCATCCAACCCAATAAATCGAGTCCACAAAAAGAAGACACGGATTATCGGGCCATACATTATTTGGCCGTGCATTATATGGAGACGCTACACGAGCCCAATAGGCAGGACTGCTAAGCAAGGTCACAGAAAAGTATGGTCTAGTATGGGTGACGTTGATTCGGCTGGCCGCCATGCTTCCGTCCGACACGTATCCACACGGGCAGAATCATGTGGCGGCATGCATGCACTCCTGTCGATATCGGCCCTAGATCTAAAAATCACAAATAAATTATACAATAGAGGTTTCTAAACGGGCTATACTATTCCGGAAATGTGTGGCTGGCAACTCTGGGAGTCTTGGAAGTAAGTAAGATGCTCCAGTGCCAGTGTGATTCAAGCCTTTAGTAACCGCTGATTCTTGCAATCGAAAAGTAGATCGTAATAGGAAATCAACTCTTATTACAATACAATACAAATATTATTTATTGCACTCCTCACACAAACACAGCAGTAAGTCATATTGTCATATTATAGGCCGTGAAACATCGGCAATGGTGTAGCTTCAAGGATAATATGCTCTTTGTAGCTCAACATTGACACGTCTGAATAGGTCCGCACCGCAAGTATGAATGACAGTATTTTTGGCAGCAATGAGGTCATACTTGGACCGTGGACATGGCGACTTAATAGCCGATGGAGGAAAAATGCATTAATCTACTACGACAGATGTACTGTCGCCGGCGACAAAGTTGCTCGTGCGCGCATACCCTTACTTGTCATTAGTTAGCTGTCAAATTTATTAAGACGGGAATACACATGCCTGTCGGTGGCACACTTGCATAACAGCTCCTTGCATGTGCCATTTACTTTCATATGTATACACTAACTGGCATGCCTGTAACTGGTAAGCAAGTAGATCGCACACAATTTGATTTACTAGCATGCCCGTTGAGGGAGGGGTCGCGGGGGTTGCCGAACTGTCACGTGTGAACAGACGCGACAGGTACGGGCATGCCAGTAGATGAAGCAAAGGCACAACTTGCATGCCAGTATTACTTGCAAATGTATCCGCAGTGTCACAGTTACTCGTACATGCCTGTAACTTTCATGCAGTGTACTTTCCCGATTTACGGGCATGTGTATTCCCAGCTTTATTGACTGCTACCGCAAGCCGCGCCAGTGTGATTCTGATTCAGGCCACATGTTGAGTATTATCGTGATATGACGTGAACTCTGTCTTAGGTCGGTTAGGTTAGGGTTCACTTGTGTCCCTCAGACCAGAAATAGGCACCCCGCGCAGCGGGGTGGCGTCGATTCGCTGGAGATTATTAGTCCGCACAGATGACCGTCCCAGTGTACATGGATTATCAGGCTGTACATTATTGGGCCGTGCATTATCAGCTCGTACAAAATTGGCTTCCAATTATTGCCCCGGACCAAGTTTGCTCAGGGTGATAATGCACGGCCCAATAATGTACAGCCTGATAATCCATGTACAGTATGGACGCGGATTATTGGGCTGTACATTATTTTGGCCGTGCATTATTATGGCTGTACATTAACCGGCACCCAATCTGTCACGTTAAAAAATAATCAAAATAACAAATGAACATTGTGTTGTCTTTTGTTTTAGATCTTTCAACCGACCAAATCACCTTTTGGACAGTTTTTTCAAGACACTTTCGTGTAGCTTCCAACCTTGACGCTGGCATAATTGTCCCACTGGACAGAAGCCATTAACACAAAAATCGATCGAAATTATTCAAATTATTGGCGTCAGCTCAGCTACAGGCGAGGCGAAGTCGGCGGATTGATTCCGATTTTCGTGATTATAATATTTGTTTGCAATTGTATCCATGCGTTGTGTGAGCTAATAACTAAAAAATCGAACTTGCAACAACGGGCTATGAAAAAAGCCTTCAGCCATCCTAAAATTGTGGTCTGTCTCGTCTTAGTGTTTACCATGTGGAGTTTTTGATGTTCAGCGCTCAGTTGTTAGGTTGTTTTTGACGTTCTCTTTTTATTTTCGAGTTGGGTATTGTCTGATAGAAGTTAAGTGTGTAGTCAATATGGTATGAATCATATTCTTTAGTTCTTTCATTGAAATGTCTGCCTTATAACGGTGATGCTGTACTTACTTCCAAATTTATATATTTTTTAACTTGAGCTGGGCATAGTTTATGCGCATACTTACACTTCTTTCAACTAAAGTTTATTCTGATCTAGAAAACAAACAAATGAACACACCATGATTATAATACTACTTTCTAAAATGCAAATGAATCAAAAATAAACTGTCATGTGACTGTGTTTTTTCAAAACATGGTGTCCATATTTGTGGCATTTCACTCTGGAACAGCTTCTTTCCTGATACCAAGCACAGGTTCACTCGTGCATGGAGTGGGTTCTACTACCTATGGTGTAGTTCCGACAAGTATTAATTAGTGACATTGGAGTCAATAAACAAGTGAGCTCGCTGACTCTTAAAAGACATTCCAGAAGACAACTCAAAGTTACAGAGTTTGAACATCTTCATTGATATGCTTGTATGCCAGTGTTCTACAGAAAAATTACATCCATCCAGCCATGGCTCACAGTAAATTTATCACTCATTCTACCAAGCCTGTTGTTTTTGTGAATATGTTGAAGGGGCTTCAGATGGGTTGTTGGTGGTGATACTGTTACACATTGTTGGAGGGACAGACCTCATTCATTGAATAGAACAAACCTGTACAGGATACACTTTTATAGAAAAAAGAGAGAATGAGGAGAGTTTGATTTTTTTACCGACCTTTGTCTCAATATTTAGGTTAGATTAGATTAGATTATTTTATTTCATTCTGAAAATTTACGTCATTTTATAAAATTAAAATAGCATGGATTCACAAAAAGATCGTCAGAGTGTATAAAAATAAAGAATAATAATAAATAATAGTCAATAAAAATTCAATTTTAAATTAAAACAAACATGAGAAATAAAAAATACTAATAATAGGAACAATTTAAATACTTAATGATAAAATAATGGTACAATGCCAATGTCTTGTAATTTTCTCCAGCTGTATTTTCTACCTATGTTTGACAAATAAATAATTGATTGATTGATTAATGTCAGAATATTCATAATAGCTAGGCCATCCTAGATTTAAATTGTCAGAAGTCATATAATAATAATATATTCATAATAATATAATAATGTCATCTTAAACCTAAAAAATATACTTAGATGTCATTTGTACAGGTATCTCAGGAAAAATTCACTTTTTTCTCCTCCCTTCATCATCTCCACTGAGATAAAGTTTATTATGTCTGTGGCCTTCCTTGCATGTGGTTGAGATCTCACCAAAAAACCACTTAATAGCTTGAGCTGAGACTCCAGATTGTGCCTCCCAAAATTCTCTGGTCTTTGGGACAGGTTGGCCACAATAGGCATTATTGCAATTCCTTTGTTGATTTTCTTGGAGTTCATCTTGTCTCCTGAGTACGCCCCACTCAATCTCGAGTAAAGGTTTGTCAACCTTGAAGTCATAACCCCTGCCTGTGTTGCCAACATGTCCCCCATTATATCTGTGCATATAGGCTCTATCATCGCTGCCAAGGGGTGACCGTCATCAGGGGGTGTTATCACAAGCTCAGGTATAGGCACCATGTCCCCAAAATTGTGAGCTTGAGCTAGCTCCAGTATGGTGTCTTCGTACCACAAAGGGTAATTCTCCTCATCAAGTGCTGTGAATTCTCTTTGCTTTTCATCACCAACAATTTCGGAGTACGTCTTCCCCTTCATTTTGATACCAAGAGATTTGAAGAGGTCCAAATTGTCTACAATTTCTGTTTTTGACAGAAAATCGAAAGTGTTTTTCCATGAGTTTTCCCAGCTTTCTACAATTCTGTGTAGAGTTTGCTCCTCCATTGTGCTTTGGGTATTGATAGGCATCACCACACGTTTTAGATTCTGTAGTTCCTCTTTGACCAGGTCCATCACTTCATCAATCATGTCAACGTCTTTTGCTTTGGTGCTAGTGATACAATGTAAATAATTTTCAGGTATCAATTTTCCACGCCATGGTGTCTCCTTTAGGTCTGAATTGCTCTCCCTAGTGTCTTTTAATCCCTCCTTCAAGATCTCAGGGGTTATAGTTTGAGGAGGCACCATTTCTGGGTACATCTCTGTCTTTTTCACGCCTTCACCCTCATCTCTCAGTAACTCTTTTTTCCAAGCTGAAACACAATCATTTATGTACTTGCTACAGAAAAGACTATCTTCTATCTTCTCTTGGTTCCCGACACTTTTCATCGAGATTCCCAAGTCATTGAAGATTTGTTTCCGCTGCAGACTGAATTGTAGAGTCTTATCTTCTCCAGGGACCCATTTCCCAGGCTCTTGGATCCAGAATCCCCTCGTACAACCTACCGGAATGCAGTACGCAGAAGAGTTTGAAGGGATTTCTGTGCGTGAATAATTGAATAATCCCACTGCTTTTTTCTCTTCCTTCCCCAATATGACTAGGACCAATTTCCTTTCCTTGTGATCTATTAGGTCCCACTGCCCCGAAGGAGTTTCTATTCCCCATCTCTGAAAAATCTCTCTAGCTGCCCGTTCTTTTCCTATGGTGTGGTTTAGGAGTTCAAACCTGTATTCCGTGGGAGGCTCTGTAAATTCCTCAAGCTCTATAGTGTCATCGGTCGTCCCAGTTGAAGACGATTCTTCCATCGGGGTTGCTGAGCTACTCGTGCCAGGCTTCTGCTCATCACTCAATTTATTTGCCTTGGTGGGTCTCTCCCGCTCTCTTGTGCTGTCTCGTCCAGGGAGTCCTGTTTTGTCCTCTGTCTTTTCCTGTTGGGAGCCGCCATCTCTTCTTTGTTTGCTAAGTACATACAGATCATTATGTGATAACACAGCCTCTCCCTTTCTGAATGCGACATCTTTGACCACTTATTGTTCATTTTCGCAATTTTTTCGATCACGTCTCGATCGTAAAGAGATGTTTCAAATATTATTCTTTTGTATGTGTCCGACATTGTTTTGTGCTAATAGGATCTGTTCATACATAACCGCTGTCACCATGTTGTGAATGAAAGGCGCGCTAGGTTAGGACTGGATTTATTATTTTAAAGATCTACCCACCTAAACACATATATCTTAATAGTATCATAACATCTTCCCCTTTTTAATCAACAATATTAGGGTAATGTTAGAATTCATTAAACACTGGTTGACTTTACCTAAGTAAAGACGAGCATTATCATATAAGAGTACTCAGAATAACAAATTAACATGATCACCTATTAATACGTACCTGATCTCACACTCATAACAGGTAAATATATCACAGGCGCGGGCAAATAGCAAAACTTTATAGGCCCTATTTTTGTTAACCAAAATGATTACATAGAGGTTTGGTGCATAACAAATATCTGGAAATTAACAATGCGAACCTAAGTTATAATTACCAAACATAACAATGTGTTAAATATATTTTCCTTATCTACGTAAATAAATTTAGTTAGCATGCGTTATTAATTACTTAAAACTGTATCATAGGCAGGTTTTATACGATAAGCGCACAATATGTACCTCGAATAATAGAAGTTGCGCAGTACCTACTAATTATAACCATTGTATAGGTATACTTAACGACAAGAACCTTGAAATAACAGAGATAATTATTATGTATAATTTTAATTACATGCAGTTTTTTAAATTCATGCGGGCTTTGATCGCCGCCGGTCTGGGTTCGCGTGTCTTTTCGGTTGGTGCGTCTGTGTGTGTGACAGGCTGCAAGGAGGAGCCAGCCGCGGGGCCAGCGCCTGCGCCGCCGTTGCTCTCACCAGCAGGGGATGGCGACCTGGCGCTGTCGGCACTTGACAAGGATTCTTCACCACTTGCAGCATTATCGATTGTATTGCTATCATCGACGGGCGAACTTGGTTCCAGTTTCTGTAAGTGCCACCGGTTTCTACGGATACGTTTACCGGAGCGATCGGTCACCCAGTAGGAACGAGGTTGTTCGGCACGGGATTCGACGCGCGCACTTTTTCTGCTCCGCCCGTTCATGACGAGCACCGGGTCGCCGGGCCGCAGCTCGGGTAGGGCGCGTGCCCGCCTGTCGTAGTTCCGCTTACTGTATTCTTGGTTGCGTATCATAGTTTCATAATCGCGCTTATTGTCTCGGCTTGGCCGAAGTTTATTCTCGTGTACCGGCAGCCTGGTGTTGAGCGTGCGACCCATGAGCAACTGTGAGGGTGAACTCAGGTTGCCGCGCGGCGTCGTTCGAAAATTTAAAAGACCTAAATAAAAGTCGGTACCGGAATTAATCGATTTTACTAAAATATCTTTTATTGTTCGTACGCTTTTTTCGCTACGACCGTTAGCTTGTGGGTAGTGTGGAGATGTCGTAGTGTGATCGAAATTCCACTCCTTTTTGAAAATTGCAAACTCTTTAGATGCGTACGCGGGTCCATTATCACTTACTAACTCCCATGGAATACCGTGTCTCGCGAATTGGTCTTTCATAGCAAGTATAATCGCCCTACTACCTATATTTTTAATTGGACAAACTTCGATGAAGTTCGAAAAGTAATCCACTAGTATAAGAAAATATTTTCCGCCGTATTGGAAAATGTCTGAGCCGACTTTTATCCACGGTATGTCGGGTATATCGTGCGGCAGCAGCGGCTCCCGCTGCGGGCGCGGCGCGCGCGCGGCGCAGGCTGAGCAGTGGCGCACGCGGCGCTCCACATCGCGCGACATGCCCGGCCAGAACATCACTTCGCGGGCGTGTCGCTTGCACCGGTCGATGCCCATGTGGCCGTCGTGCACGCGACTGACCATTTCTGACCGTAATATTGTTGGTATGTACACCAAATTATCCTTGAAAATTATACCATCCATGTATTCCAAACTGTCTCGAAATGACCAGTGACTCCGCACTTTCTCCTCGAGGTCATATTTGTTGTGTGGCCATCCTGACTGGATATGTTTTATAATTAATTGACACAGCTCATCTTTTGCTGTCTCCTCTTTAATCGTACGTAATTTGGCGCTGCTGAATCTAACATTGTCTATCATGAAACATGATTGTTGGTCTATTTCCACTGACATTTTATCACCTACTGTGTCCGCTAATGGCGCTCGAGATAATGCATCAGCGACAAACATATATTTACCTGGCTTGTAGACGACCTTGAAATCGTAGCCTTGGATGCGAAGCATCATTCTCTGAAGCCGGGCTGGCACTGAATCCAACGGCTTCGCGAACAATGCCTCCAACGGTTTATGGTCCGTTTCTATAGTGACGTCACCGTGAGCGTATACGTATTGATGAAAGCGTTCGAGGCCGAAGACAATAGCTAGAAGTTCTTTTTCAATATGAGCGTATCGCGTCTGCGCGTCGGTGAGTGTAGCAGACGCGAATCGACCGGACGACCCGCCTGAAGCATCACAGCACCCAGTGCATGGGAACTTGCATCTACCGAAAGCAGCACTGGCGCACGTGGCGCGAACAGGGCCAGCACAGGCGCACCGCACACGAGCTCCTTCAACCGCGCACAGGCTGCCTCATGCTCTGCGTCCCAACGCCACTCCGTGTCTTTTTTCAGCAGACATCGTAATGGTGATGCCACCTCCGAATAGTTTGGTATAAACTTTGATAGGTAATTTACCATACCTAAAAACCTTTCGAGTGACGGCCGATCTTGCGGCGAAGGCATCATTTCGACAGCTTTTAATTTCTCCTTGTCGATACACATTCCCTCTTTACTAAAAGTGTGACCGAGATATGTAATTTTTTCTACGCGGAACTCGCATTTTTGTTTGTTGAACTTTATACCTACATTGCGCGCCCTGTCTAACAACACTTTCAGCCTGGCGTCGTGTTCAGCCAGGGTTCGACCCCAGCATATGATATCGTCAACGAAAGACTCGACACCTTCCAGGTCCTCTAGGATCTGACGAACCTTTGAATGGAATACCTCTGACCCACAATTAATTCCATATGGGAGTCTTAAAAACTGGTACCTACCGAATGGCGTTCCAAAGGTGCATAAATCTGCACTTGCGTCGTCTATCTGTACCATCCAAAACCCGGAGCGAGCGTCGAGCTTGCTGAAATACCGCGCACCCTGCAGCTTCGTCGCAATCTCACCGAGGGCGGGCAGCGGGTAGCGCGCACGCCGCACTACGCGGTTGAGCGGCCGCGGGTCAAGGCACACGCGTATATTGCCGTCCTTTTTTGCAGCCACTACAATTGCATTTACCCACTGTGTAGGGTGCGATACTTTTCTGATGACACCTATTCTCTCCATGCGATCCAGCTCATCCTGCAACTTGTCACGCACACCCAGGGGTATTTTACGTACTGGACAGACCGACGGCTGTGCGCCTTCCTCGATTACAATTGTATAACTGCCCGGTAATTTTCCTAAACCGTGAAAGAGATCCTCATATTGATCTATGTCAAGTGAAAATATCCGTTTAATGAGGCCTAAATCCTCGCAAGCATTTTTACCTAAAACACTTTTACAATCGTGTTCAGATATAACGAAACGCAATGGAAATAAACGTTCTTTATATAACCAGTTTATGACGCATGTACCCATAATTGGTATGTAATTGCCACAAAACGATTGGGCCCTAATATTTTCTTGTTTTATTAGAGCAATGTCCAGGCCCAATCTCTTGAATCTATTAAAAGACAGAACGTTTAAATCCGAGCCCGTATCAAGCTTGAAAGTTTCCCTCTTACGATTTAAACATAACAATAAAGTTTCATACCATTTTTTATAGTCCTTACTGTCATCGCGGTCTCCGTCGATCCCATCTACGAAATACAAGTCGTCATCGCTGACGTCATTATCCTCTTCTTCTATATGATACACTTTGCTTTGCGGTTTGAACGGGCACCTCGCTTTAAAATGACCTATGCCACTACACAACAAACACTTTGCACCCTTAGCCGGGCATCGGTACCCTCCGTCGCAGTAGATCCCGGCGCAGGCGTGACAGGCGCGCGCGGGCGCACTCGGGCCGGGCCGGGCGTCGCGAGGCGCAAAGCCGCCGCGTCGCGCGCCTCCTCCCCGGCCGCGCCGGCGCTGATGGGGACGTCCTGCCATGCCTCCTCGGGCTTGCGACCCGTGCGGTCCGTATACAACGTCCACCGCGGACGACGAAGCACCTTCGGCCTTGGTCCCTTCGATCTGGCGTTTCTCTTCATTCGACATTTCGTTCGCTTGACATATCTTCACAGCCCTTTCAAGAGTGAGATCCTCGGCCCTGAGTAACCGATCGCGTACCTTGCTGTCGACCACCCCGCATACGATACGATCGCGTATTAGGCTCTCTTCGAGGTCGTTGAACTCGCACGGCTGAGCGAGTATCTTTAACGCGGTGACGTACTCGTCTATAGATTCTCCACCTTCCTGGTTCCTTGAGAAAAATTTGAAACGTGCCATCGTCGCATTCTGCTTTGTTCCGAAGTGTTCATTAAACTTCTCCAGTAATGTTTTTAAATCATCACGCTTTTCGTCCTTTGTGAACTTGAAGGTCATGTACACGTCGTAACCTTCCGACCCTATTAAGTTCACTAACAAGCTGGCTTGCACATCGTCGCTTTCCTTGCAAACACCAGAAGCCTTCAGGAATACCTCAAACTGCGTATACCATCGGCGCCACGCGTCGGCGCGCCGATCGGGACCCCCTCTAAACATAGTTCTGGCGGCGGACGAGCGTGTTCCATATTGCTGCACTTAAGACCCACTAATCCACTAATGCTCACACTAATCCGCAAACAGCACAAATACGCGAAATAGCCCGTATCTCAAATAAAATTCGCCACCGCTGTCACCATGTTGTGAATGAAAGGCGCGCTAGGTTAGGACTGGATTTATTATTTTAAAGATCTACCCACCTAAACACATATATCTTAATAGTATCATAACAAATACAATTTCAATTTCGTCTTTGTATTCCTTTAGGAATACAGCAATTTTGATACTAAAAGTTATTTTAGTTTGCGCTCAAATATGTAGCTTTATCAGTATCTAGTATGTAATGCCACCTTAATAAAGCTATCAGTGCTCTTAATCCCGCTCTAAGTAAAGTATTACTAAATGCTCCATAAGACATTATTATCAAAGTATCATTTCATATTGGTGTGTGTACAATTTTTAACCAGAATACACATTTAATAATAATAATAAAGCCGTTTATTCATATCAAACTTAAGTATAAGTTTACAGTTTTTTTAAAGTTATATTATATTACATGTTTCAGTTGTAAGGTAAGAATATATAAATAAACTAGCTTCTGCCCGCGACTCCGTCCGCGTGGAAGTCGTTTATATCGTAGCTCCATACAAACTTTCACCCCCCACTTCATCCCCTTGGATGATTTCCGGGATAAAAACTATCCTATGTCCTTCCCCAGGACTCAAAACTATGTCTATACCAAATTACATTCAAATCGGTTCAGCGGTTTAAGCGTGCAGAGGTAACAGACAGACAGACAGACACACTTTCGCATTTATAATATACTAGCTTCTGCCCGCGACTCCGTCCGCGTGGAACTCGTTTATATCGTAGCTCCATACAAACTTTCACCCCCCACTTCATCCCCTTGAGGGATGATTTCCGAGATAAAAACTATCCTATGTCCTTCCCCAGGACTCAAACTATCTCTATACCAAATTTCATCCAATTCGGTTCAGCGGTTTAAGCGTGAAGAGGTTACAGACAGACAGACAGACAGACACACTTTCGCATTTATAATATTAGTATGGATATGGATAAATAAAAATAATAAATAATAAATAAAAAATCCTTACTCCTTACTAATATTATAAATGCGAAAGTGTGTGTGTTTGTATGTTTGTCCTTCTTTCAACTCGCAACGGAGCGTCGTATTGATGTGATTTTTTGTATGGAGATAGTTTAGAAGCTGGAGAGTGACATACACTACTTTTTCCAGCGGGAAAACATCTAATTCCCACGGGAAAATTCAATATGTTACATTTTCCTATAACCACGCGGGCGAAGCCGCGGGTATCAGCTAGTAATAAATAAATTTGAGTTTTGTTCGTTTTCTTTGATATGAACCCCTCTTTGGGTGAAGGCCTCCAACTCCGTCTGTTCGCTACTAGCCCGGGCTTGCAAGACTCTACTCGGTTGAAGCCAGGGCTGGGCCCGACGAGTTCCTGACCCGAGTAGAGGCCTGGACTAGAACGACCGGTATAACCCCGCTAAGCTATAGTTTCCAAGAAGCGTGGCATACCGAAGATGCGCCAGGTATCGGTCCGATACAAAACAAAACGTGCTTTTACCTTGATGGAAGCTTCATCCGCCGTTATCTGTCGGCCGGCGTATGTGTATCTGAATGTATGAGTATTAGAGTGTGGGTGTCGAGGCCGTCGCGTGTCCTGGTGAACACTTCCTGGCTCCTGGATGATAGCTCACCACGTAGGCGCACCCGAATCCAAACTACCGACACTAAATTTATCACTTCAGTCTCCAAACACTGGCAGGCAACAACAAAACTCCTCGATAGGAGCGCCTGGCCTCAATTATGAACTGATTCCAATTAACATAAATCAAATGTCCCGAATGCTTTCTCAAAAATCAAAATACAAATCAAAGCATGGGTGGTTCACTCCAACCCCGTCAAATTCTAGGTTATACTACAAAAAAAATGACAGACGTCAAACGTCAAATAGTGACGTGTCCTTTTCTTTTCCGATTATCAACCGAGTGATGCCCGCGGTAAAAGACTGGTATCGAACAATCCCCCGCTCCAGGCAGAGGAGCTCTGTCTGCTAATAAATGGGCAGGCGGGCTAAGCTCGCTACAGCTCGCTTCAAAACCGAATCTCCGACCATAACCTCCGCAACCCTGGGGACCCCGTCAGACCCATACAACAAATTTACAATGCGTCCACGACGCCAATACAAAGGTAATAAATTAGATTCCTTAACTAGTACAAGATCTCCAACGTGAGGAGGATAAGTTTTGTCAGTCCACTTAACGCGCTGCTGCAAGATGTGCAAATATTCTAGCGACCAACGATGCCAGAAGCTTTGGGTCATCTGCTGTAGCAACTCAAACCGACTTAAGCGTGATGATTTTACCTCCCTGAAGGGGTACTCCGGCAGCGCGGTAAGGGGCTGGCCAATCAAAAAATGACCAGGAGTCAATGCTTCCAGGTCATTTGGGTCCGACGAGACAGGGCAGAGAGGGCGCGAGTTGAGGATAGCCTCAATTTTACAAAATACCGTAGCAAGTTCCTCGAACGTTAAAATCGTTTCACCAATAACTCGGCGGAGATGCGTTTTTGTAACTTTTACAACAGCCTCAAAAATACCACCCCAATGTGGGCAAACAGGGGGATCAAATTGCCACTTAATGCCCATTCGAGACATTGCAAATCTTAAATTATCCTTATCACTATTCAAATAATTACAAATTTCATTCAAGTAACGGTCAGTGCCTTTATAATTGGTGCCGTTATCAGAGCGGATCAGAGATGGCAGTCCCCGGCGGGATACAAATCTACCTAGCGTCGCAAGAAACGCTTCCGTGCTGAGGGCACTTACCAGTTCCAAGTGAACTGCCTTGGAGGCCAGACAGACAAACACACACAAGTACGCTTTGACAGATCGAGCGTTGCGAAGCTGCGAGGTCTTTACCAAAAAGGGGCCGGCAAAGTCCGTGCCCACACAAGCAAATGGTCGACTCTCCGAGACTCTGTCGGAGGGCAGATCCCCCATCATGGGCTGCGTGGGGGTGGCCGTCAAACGATAGCACGGCATACATCTGAAGATAATGCCGCGAATAGTGCGTCTGGCAGACAATCCAAAATTCACGCTGCAAAATGGCTACAAGGGCATTGCAGCCTGCGTGAGCGTTAGCAACGTGTCGATCAGACACCAACAAACTGACCAAAGTCCCCCCTTTGGGGAGCAACAAAGGATGGCGAGCTCCATAGGGCAAGTTCGAGTTTCGAAGTCGTCCGCCGACTCGAAGCAAACCCGATGCGTCTAGAAATGGATTCAGACGAGCGATCGAACCCTTAATTCTCGATCCTCCTTTAAGCGCGTCAATAATCGGTTCGAAGTGCTCCACTTGCACCACACGAACCCAAAATAGCAGGGCCTCTTGGCGTTCCAAGGGCGACAAGGCCAATTCCGTGGTCAATGCCCTCTGAGCTGGGTTCCGTGCGTGGAGCAAGAAACGTCGGATCCGCGCGGTAACCCCAATCAATTTCGACAGAGAGCTGTACCTCTCCAACAGAGGATTCAAGTCGTAGACAGGTTGCGTTTCCATAACGCCCACACGTAAACCTGGCAACGCCTCTGGAGAAGAGAACCGATTCTGGGGCCAAGATGCCGCAGGATGCGACAACCAATCTGGTCCCCACCACAGGGAATGGTTTACAAGTACCGGAGCCTCGCAGCCTCGCGAAGCGCAGTCAGCGGGGTTCAGTTCCCCTGGAACATGTCGCCAAATCAGCGGGGTCGCTGAACTCTGGATCTGTGAAATCCGATTCGCAACAAAAACCTCTAAATTATGCACGGAGGTGCGAAGCCAACAAAGAACGATCTCACTATCAGTCCACGCAAAAACATCTGAAATCTCCACGGTACGACCCAAAGTATCACAAACATGATTGAGGAGCCTCGTAAGGAGGGTGCTCCCGACAATTCCAACTTAGGAATAGTTAACCTAGTCCTGATAGGAGCCACCTTACTCTTGGCCATTATCAAATGTAGTCCCACATGACCGGATAGGCTAATAGTCCGCAAGAATACCACGGCCGCGTACCCTCGTTCAGACGCGTCACAAAACCCGTGGAGGCTAACTTTACACTTGCCGGATGGCAGAAAGAGTCTGGGCAAGGAAATCCGGTTCACGTCCGGAAGTGAGTAAACAATCGAACACCATTCGGTTAGCAAGTCTCCCTGAAGAGGTTCGTCCCACGTAACTTCCGCAATCCACAGCTTCTGCAAAAAACACTTAGCCAGAAAAATTACAGGTGTGATCCATCCATTAGGATCGAAGGTCCGAGCAACAGTCGACAAGACCGAACGCTTCGTCCAGGTCTTAGGGGGGTCCAACTTAACCCGATAAGTGAAGACATCCTGGACGGGCTGGTACTGTATGCCAAGGACCGCAATCAAGTTAGGGTTGTCCGCATCTTCGAACAAGAGAGGATCCTGCTGATGTTCCACCGGAAGATCTCGCAACAAATCAGGGCAATTTGACAACCACTTACGCAGTTCGTACCCACCTGACTTCAGGATCGCAATCAACTCATCCCGTAAAATCAAAGCCTCCGTAGCAGTGGAAGCCCCAGTGCAAACATCATCAACATATACTGAATCTTCCAAGATGGCCGCTGCACGGGGGTAGTTCAATCGCTCCCGATGAGCCAACTCCAACAAAGTCCGGATGGCAATATACGGACTGGAGGTAAGACCGTACGTGGTAGTGTTCAGCTCGTACACTCGCATAGGATCACAAGGTCGCTCACGCCACAAAATCATCTGATAACGCCGGTCATCTCGGTGAACAACCGATTGACGGAACATCATTCGGATGTCAGCCACAAAAACAATTTGATGACGGCGGAAGTTGGTGAGGATATCCGAAATGTCCCGGTGCAGTTTGGGACCGGAGTGCAAACACTGGTTCAAGGAAACCCCATTTGACGTAGGGGACGAACCGTCAAAAACCACCCGAATTTTGCCCCCAGGCGTCTTCAAAACCGCATGGTGGGGCAAAAAATAGTGCTCGAGCGAACGCCAATCAATAGTCGAGCGTGACATATGTCCCAAAGCCTCATACTCGCGCATAAACTCAATGTACTTAGCACGGAGATCTGAATCCCTCTTCATTCGGCGCTCCATGGACAACAACCTTTTTTCCGCTAGGGCATGAGACTGACCGAGAGGGGGGCGTGCAGCCCTAAAAGGCAACCGAGTAACAAAGCGACCATCAGCGAGGCGACCCGTATTATTCTCATACGACAATTCGCATTCTTGTTCCGCTGGATCGACTCTGGGAGCCTTGGGGGGCTCCTCGACCTCCCAGAAACGCTGGACGGCGTCCGAGAGCGAGAGCCCTACGGTAACAATTTCATTTTCAACCCGTGGGACCAAGCCCCTCAACACGGGTCCAAAAAAGGTGTAACCAAAAATGGTTTGCAAAGCCATCAAACCGCAGGGTTGTAAAACCCGCTTGTCCCCGGACAAGATCAAACCTAAAACATCAACACCCAAGAGCAGGTCTATAGGTCCTGGAACAAACCATTGGGGGTCAGCGGGGGTCAACCCTGACGTCAATTTCACCGCGGTAGGGGAGATAACCACCTGCGGGTTGCTGCCCAAAATATCGTTCAACACAACTGCTTTGGCCACAATGGCTGGCCCACAATTGACAGTTGAAAAGCAAACATTAATTTCCCCCATGGAACCCTGCACCTGAAGGCCACCTATTCCGTGGATGACGGAGGGGCGAGGTCTACATGGGAGGCCCAATCTCTCCACCAAATAAGACGACGCAAGACAGCCCTGGGCACCCGAATCCAAAAGTGCACGAACTAACAAGGACTTCCCCATCGGGCCCCAGACCCTGACACAAACAGTTGGCAAGAGTACTGTTTCAGGGTGGGCGGCTGTGGTGGAGGAGCGGGCGGCAGCTACCTATTGGGGGCGTCCCTCATCGGGCCGCCAACAACCCTCATAGGCGCCGTCCTGTTGGGCTGGCACCGCCCAATTGGACCGCACCAGGTACTGGTCCGCCGGAACCTCAGGGCAGCGACCCGGGCGCGCCCAGGTCGACGCGTAGCACTCGGAGCGGCGTCCAACTTGGGGCGGGCGGCGTTCCAACCGCGGTCGTTCGCACAACGGTGGTGAGAAGCTCCGAGGCGGGGAGCTGCGCTGAGCAGCAGCGAACCTGGCCTGTGGACGAGGAGATGGGGGAGGGGTACCCCCGCCCGTGGACGGCGAGCCCCGACGAGACTCCCTTTGGGGGTAATGGGGAAGCGGGCCCCCGCCCGTGGGGGAACGTCCTGCACCATCTAACCGATTACCACCATTTTGGTTGGCGCACAACACCAGGTGATGTTTCCCTTGGCACTGCGGGCACGGTTCAGGCCGTGGGCAATCCCGCTGCAAATGCTGCCCCAAACAGGAGTAGCACCACCGGCGATCATTCGCGATACCGCGCCGATCCTTCACCCTCTTGTGCAGGAACCTGGGGCATGCTGCAACCAAATGGCCATCATCCGTGCAATACACGCACCTTGGGGGCGCGTGGGCCGTCGCGTATCGGAGGGGCGGGCGGCGTGGCTCTACCACCCCTGGCTTAGGGGGGCGAGCAGCCACACGCCGCTGTTCCCGTGGAGGTCCCGCCGAGGGTCCCGAGGGGCCTTCAATCCCGGCGTTGTCCACCAACCGACACTCCTCCTCCAGAAAGGAGACAAGGTCCGCAAAACGTGGCAATTGTGTGGCACTGCCCCCACCGTGCTTGTACTCAAAACGGAGCTTCAAGTCCGTGGGCAACCGTGACAAAACTATATGCAAGAGCATGAACGACCATTCATCCACCGGCAGGCCAAGCCGTCGTAAAGCATTCAAGGCCACCATCACGGGATTCACCAAATCCCTCCGCAACGTGGCAACCCCATAAATGTGAGGAAGCGCCAAAATTTGTGCCACATGGGTGTCTGCCAAACGCCTAATGTTGGCATATCGTTTCTCCAAAAGCTCCTGGGCTGTGGTGTAATTTTGGTCGGTGACCGCAAGATGTGAGACTAACTCCAGTGCCTCTCCATTCAAGGTGGAGAAAAGATATGCCAACTTTTGGCTCGGTGCCAAGTCCGTCCTGGCGTCCACCAGACTTGAAAACAAGTCGTGGTAGGCGGTCCAACATTTTAAGTCCCCGTCAAAATGGGGCAAATCCAGGGTTGGCAAACGTCCTAGGAGAGCCAGGGGTGGCGGTGATCGCGTCTCCGCCGTCAAAGGACCCCGCTGCACCTTGTGCTCAGCCTGAACCAGCTCATCATGCAAGTCATAAAATTGTGTGATGTCTGCCTCCACTGAATCATCAATCTTTTCGTCCATCGCCAAAAGCGCTGCATAAGCACTCTGAACTACCGCACTTCGGTCCGGTAGCTCAGCCGATCGCTTCAGCAAAGCGTCGGTCCGGTCGGGTCTACCTATCAAATGCACCGCAGAGGACAGCCATCTCAGCTCCGCCCTAATCTTGGCTGTCCACTTTGCCATGGCTGTAGCCAGCAACAACAAACACTCACAAACAAACGCAAGTCCAATCGACTTCTAATTAAAATGTTCAACAATGCAAAACAAAAACAATATAAACTAAAATTATTTGGCACAAGGAACCCTGCAAAATGTTACTTGTTGAACCCTAAATCAAGTAATATTTATAATGAGAATTAATTTATTTTAACAAGTATAATTTATTTTCAAATCGCAACACATTGGTCAATACAGAACCCTTCTGGACAATATTCACTTCTCAGGGAACCCCAAAATATTCCAAACCTGTATGTTCCCAACGCACAAAACAATTAATCCAAATAATTTTAGTCAATGCAAATTATTTTTAATTACCAACTTATATGGCTTGCCAAGGAACCCCTCAGAATATTACTTATTCTCTGAGTGAACTCTAATTTATAACTGCTAAACTAAGCCAAACAAACAATGTCAAACAACCAGGGGCAAACTTCAAATAATTATAATCCCAACCAATACTGATATATATATATCAAATGGGTCTCAAATCAATACCCATATATTCACACCGAGCAATCCTGAAATATAGTTCAAATTATTATCTAAACAAGCAATATCAATTTCCTATGTGTTTAGTATATACCTAAGAATTGAATTTGAGATTGCTATTGCTATTGCTATGTTCAATGACCAAGAAATTCACCAAATAATATCAAATCAACTATCAAAACAATTAGCAATGTATGCTATTATATCACTACAAACCAATTCAGTAATATTTTGCTATTTTAAATACAACTATGTTCCATCAAGGGTTAACCTCAAAAACGTTTTTTCCACAAATATCAAAATAATACTGTGAACCAGTCAAAGATACCTATTGACACGGCCAGAGGCGTTTCAAAGAACCACGCCCTTGCTACCAAATATGTTCGCTACTAGCCCGGGCTTGCAAGACTCTACTCGGTTGAAGCCAGGGCTGGGCCCGACGAGTTCCTGACCCGAGTAGAGGCCTGGACTAGAACGACCGGTATAACCCCGCTAAGCTATAGCTTCCAAGAAGCGTGGCATACCGAAGATGCGCCAGGTATCGGTCCGATACAAAACAAAACGTGCTTTTACCTTGATGGAAGCTTCATCCGCCGTTATCTGTCGGCCGGCGTATGTGTATCTGAATGTATGAGTATTAGAGTGTGGGTGTCGAGGCCGTCGCGTGTCCTGGTGAACACTTCCTGGCTCCTGGATGATAGCTCACCACGTAGGCGCACCCGAATCCAAACTACCGACACTAAATTTATCACTTCAGTCTCCAAACACTGGCAGGCAACAACAAAACTCCTCGATAGGAGCGCCTGGCCTCAATTATGAACTGATTCCAATTAACATAAATCAAATGTCCCGAATGCTTTCTCAAAAATCAAAATACAAATCAAAGCATGGGTGGTTCACTCCAACCCCGTCAAATTCTAGGTTATACTACAAAAAAAATGACAGACGTCAAACGTCAAATAGTGACGTGTCCTTTTCTTTTCCGATTATCAACCGAGTGATGCCCGCGGTAAAAGACTGGTATCGAACACCGTCCATAGCATTCTGTTTGCAGCCGAGTTACCCAACTTTTGCCAGCAGCTTGGATTAAACCGTCTGCCCAGCGTTGTATCGGCCTCGACGTCTCTTTCCAGACGGTCCTTTCCATTTTGTGGCTACAATGGTCCACCTCCTGTCAGAGTAGCGCGCAACATGTCCGGCCCATCGCCATTTTAAGGATAGTGAGTGTGTGAGGCACAGAACAGAAAAAACAGTAGAAGTGCTTAGTAGGCGTGGCGCGTGTGCCACTGATGCGCGGAGCTCCGCGCATGCCGCTCAGTTCACCGCTTACACTTATGCGTGACAGTTGTGCAGACTAAAGACAGAATAAATCCGGCCGGCCATAATGTGGAACATACGTCATAGCATCTTGCGCATATTCTTGCATATGACGCGGACTACCAGTGTTTGTCGCAGGTAGAATGGTCAATCGACCAACATTACTGGCATCTCCGTCCGTGCTAATTGCATCGCGTAGATGGATGTACTACTCCTCTGAACGCAGTTTTGCTTGATTTCATCGAATAAAAGTTAAACGCTCCGTTTCGATTTTGACATACATGTCAACGCAATACTGCTGAAACAATCGGTGATATCGCAGCAAATGGTTATCTGCATTATGACGAATCATTAAACGATTTGCGTAATAATTCATCGAGCTGACCTTCTTGGTTGTTTCCTCACCTGAAATATAAACATAAAAAATATTATTTTAGAAGTAAAACTTTTTTTATTATTAAGCAAAATGTATGTGGTGATTGATAAAGTAAAAAGTATGATATTAATAGTCACCATTCAATGGATTAATCATCTTGATATTGAAGTGATATCCATCTTCGCCTTGCCAAAACAACAGCGGGTATTGCATTGAATCATATGACCGATGAGTTTCAGGTATTCGTTGCAGCTGCCCAGTATCGCGACGTGAAAGCACGATATCACGTGATTCCAAGCCTTTATGAGCAGTTTACCAGATTCGCAATTTACCAGATTCGCTACTCACCAGATTCGCAATTCACCAGATTCGCAACTAACCAGAAGTACAATCAAAAACAAAATTAATTTTAACAAAACAAACTTTATTTTCAAGCAACAATAGAAAAAAAAATGTGGTTGTACACAGTGGGTTTTTTCCCTCCTTGCCCGTGGTCTACCTAATCTGTTCACCTGGATGGACCACGGGGAGTATTTTCTACCCGTGGTACACCTAGGTGAACTAAGGTGAACTTATGTACACTTTGATGAAAACGTAAGCTGGACATATTGCATTATATTAGTCACTTGTGTAATTAAGGGAAGCTAGCTTCCTAATGCAATCAATTACACTGATTTTATTTTGCAGACAATCTGAAATACCCGGCGGCGGCGGAGTGCTGCTCGCGGCGCGTGCGCCCTACACCCTGCGCCAACTGGACTGCGGCGCTCAACCCGAGGACGAGATCATCTGCGCACTCGTCACTAAGGGACACTGCCGATTTATACTATGCGTGTTGTACTTAGCGCTGCGCATACACGAAACCAGTTATATCTCAGCATTTCAATGTTTGGAAAAAATCTTAACTGACTATTCACACCCAACCGTTATAGTTGGTGATTTTAACTTGTATTCCGCCTCAGTCAGCATAAGAAATAAATTTGAAAGTTTTATCTGTCACTGTAACTTAAAACAACATAACAGCATTTTTAATAGTCATAACCGGTTATTGGACCTATACTTCGTTTTATTTAAGATTAGAATTATCTGTCAAACGGGTAAACAAAGAAGCAGTGGTCGTAAACCTTCCTTCTTCGATGTCGGCCGATACCACTGAATTTCTTATCATTTGATATTTACCGATAGCTGAACGCATAGTTTTCACATTGATTACTAATTTGCTGTCAAAACTGTATTTAAAAAAACTTATAAGGGTTTATAAGCAAGATGGCAGCAATTTAGAAAAAAGTTAAATATTGAAGGTTTTCGTTTAGTGTGTTTGGCGGTTTTTAACTAAGTAAGTAATTATCTTTTATTATGAATTTGTAACTCATATCGTACCGATTATACATTTACTACATTGAATGAAGTTTTCAGTCTAAAATTAAACAATATTTGCACATTTGATCTAGCTTACATTATGCACTCCCAGCACTTTTAAAAGTCATGCATTTAAGGGTTTAAACTATCGGTATAAAAGCGGACACGCAGTCATAAAGACTGAGCAGAAAACAATAGTAAGACAACTCTACCGATCGGCATCGTCGTTTAGTATTTGTCGTTGTTGTAGGCTTGGGTTGTGGGTTGTGTTGCTTTAATCTGGGATGGGCTCTACTGTAGTTTGAATTTGGTAACAAATTAGAAAATAAAACTCAGATGAAATATTACATAGTTTTATTCACTGTCAGTGGAAGAGTCCGAGGACTCGGAACCACCAACATTTATAATAAATTTTTCCACAGTGTTATCTATTATATTATCTAATTTCATCATGCTGGATTAAATTTTAATTACATGTTGAATGCACGCACTCCATTTCTCAGCCGTAACTGTTCGAAAAGCTTCGGGGACTAATTGTTTTATAGATTTCATTTTGAAGTCTTTATTGTAAGTTGCAACATATCCCTTTACTTGAGACCAAACTAACTCAATGGGGTTAAGTTCACAGTGATACGGTGGAAGCCGCAACACTGTGAACCCCATCTTTTTGGCCATTTCGTCAACAACATATTTCTGATATAAATGTTTATGCTGTCTTACTTTGTCCAAGAGACGACCCCTTACTTCTTTCAAGTCAAAAGGTATTTTCTTTTCCTTCAGCCATGCCTGGATATCAGCCTTTTTTGTTTTGGTTGTTGGAACTGCATCAATTCTCCTTGAGTGGTAAGGTGCGTTATCCATAACAATTACTGACCCTTTTTCTATTTTTTCCTGGAGTCCAGAGAACCATTTTTCAAAATTATATGCATCCATTTCCGAATGGTAGTCCCCATCTGCTTTCTTAGCTTCAAAAACCAGATCCCCTCCTTCTAGAAACCCGTCTGAAGATCCTGAAAAAGAACAGTTACAGTGAAATTAAAAGACTATTTTTTCAATTTGATGATGCCGCTCCTTTAACTGAGTAACTTAACAGCCATTTCATACCTACATTCAAACCTGTCCAGCTGTTAAAGCTGCAGAATGTGCCAAAGAAATGGACATAAAACATGTACAGACTTACAACACCATACAAAATGTATGGATGCAGTGGCAGTATAAAAAAAAACTAAATGGTTACTTAATTCATACTCATTTAACAATATACAATACATTTTCAGTAATTTATTTAGAGTGACACCAATAGCAAATTGTAAACAACTGCCACAACTTACCAATGTGCAAAATTATCAGCCGCTTTCCTTTCCCTGATGGATTTTTCAAGCCTGTCGACCATCCTTCACGGTGTGCTTCTTTTTTCGACTTTACTTGTGTGTCTTGCCAGACCGCAGATCTTGTGTGTCCTAAAATACAAACAAACACATTACAGACTCCATACTAAAGTCAAAGCTACACTTCCTCATTCAATTGATGAACTAAGGCATACAAATTATTTTGCGAACACAGGATTCAACTGTGTTTACCCAAGCCAAAATGTATTTACCCAGCCGTTTCAGAGGAATTGTTTCTCCGACTGACAGTACCAGTAACCATGGGGGAAACATGACCTCCAAAACAGTTTTAATGGATAGCTTATGTCAAAAGATTAGATTTTTTTTAAATCAGTACAAAGTATACTACAAACCTTCATTAACCCAGGTTTCATCTAAATAATACATTTTCTTTCCTTCGGTTCTGAATGCATTTATTTGCTCCAAATAATTCGTTCTCCACACTATGATATCATTTCTGTCAATCAAGGCACTCTTACGGCTGCGTTTGGCATATTTGAATTTTAGTTTTTCCTTCAAGATTCTGTGAAGAGTGCTTTTCGACATAGTCGGCAGTGTGTCATCTCTGTTCACTTCAGCTAATACCTTGTCCAGAGTAGGGATTTCGTTTTCGAAGTAAAAGCTATGCACCTTTCTCCGAATTCCAGACAAGGTTTTATTATTTTCTTTTAAAATGTTGTATACCGTAGCCAACGATATGCCAGCTGTCTCGGCAGTCTTTTTCACACGGTCCGATTTAGTGGGATACTCCTTTCTATGGCACATTTCTGACACTAATTTGTAAATATTCACCACCATCCGCTTTTCACTGGCAGTCAGAGGATTCTGCTTTTGCCTTTTCTTCTTTGGAGATGAAAAAACATTAGCCGGAACCGGCTGAGACTTCTGTAGCCCACTCGGGCCAGCCTCGGCTTCTTCCATTGTAAATGTGCACCAACAAACAAAATATCTAAATAGATCAACAACTAATAACGAAATTCAACAAAAACGATAACAACAATCTTTAAGTAAGCTAACAGCAATAGAAAACACAACCGACTCAACCGACAACAATATGAATGAACTCGAAAGTCTCGAATGAAAAACCCACATGAGTGACAGATGACAGATAGTGACAGTGACGTTTAAAAATAGACCATTGTTTGATAACTCTGCCTCTTTAGGTTTTTTAATGTACAACCTTTCCATGATAAATTGCAAACGCAATTTATTAAAATTCTTCTTTTCATCTTAGAATATAAATTAACTAATATTATGTTTCTTATCTGTTCACAACACTGAGTAATGTATGTATTAATAAAACATGATAATAAATACGTGATATTTATTAACTCGTATTCACTGTTCGATCCGCAGAATGTGCCCGATAAAAAACCTTATATCTCGTTCTGCAAAGGTCTCTCTAATGCTAAAAAAAAACGAACTATAGTGCTAGCAAATAAAAGCACTCAAGTTACGGTCACTGAAGCTGTCGCTGGTTTGGTCTCGACCGAGCAACACCATAATCCTCTTAATATTGAAATGTCAATTCCCACCCTGTTTAGTAATCGTTTTACCGATCGCGACACGGACGATACCCGGGCCCAAGAAAGAAACTACCGTAAAGCCAATTATCCCCTTCTGTATGAGAAAATTGCAAACTCGGACTGGAGCCTACTGCAGGATATGAGCGATGTAAACGACTGCACTCAATGTTTTATAGTATTTTGGACAAGTATTTTGACGAATGCATCCCCTTTAAGCAGCCTTCTAAGCAGCCCTTAAAAAATAAGCCCAACCAGCAGTACCCCGAGTGGTTTTCTCGCGACCTTATTCATTTAAATCAATTAAAAAACGCGTACCATAAGTTATATAAGCAAACCGGGAACCAATTGTATTACGCTCTTTTCACGTACTACCGTAAAATAGTAAATACTAAAACCGAAACAGATAGCCGTTCATACATTAACAACTTGCAAATAAATATCGTGAGGGATCCTTCCTCGTTTTGGTCATACATAAAGCGACAACGTAAATGTAACCAGCCAGCTACATTCGGCAACATGTCAGCACAAGAGGTCGCAGACTCCTTTGCCGACTTCTTCAAAAATGTATTCTTGCAGAATGTCCCCAAACTCGATGCATTGGTGGCTTCAGAGGCTGCTACAGCAGAATCACCAATGTCCAGCGCTCGACACATCACAATAGATGATGTTAGTGAAGTGGATGTCCGGACGGCCATAAACCGCTTGCGACCCAAGCATACACAAGGCCCTGATGGAATACCACAATTCATAATTAAGGACTGTCGCGAAGCACTTATCCAACCACTGAAATATATATTTAGCCTAGCATTAAAAAATAAAGCGTACCCTAAGATTTGGAAAACAACTAAAGTTCTGCCAATACATAAATCAGGGTGTAAATCCGAAGTCCGCAACTATAGGCCGATTGCCGTTCTATCGATCTTCGGGAAAGTATTCGAAACAATAATTTACGCCAAAGTGTATAAGCAGTTGAATGGTTGGTTCTGTGACGAGCAACATGGATTTTTACCGAAGCGCTCAACCACAACAAATCTACTTAATATCGTTTCCATCATATCAAATAATCTTGACCAACGTAGACAAGTAGACATTGCTTACTTTGACTTCCAGAAAGCTTTTGATAAAGTTGATAACGATGTGCTGCTCAAGAAGCTATCTGCTGCAGGATTTGGTACCTGTCTACTTGAATTCGTAGCAAGTTACCTCTCGGAACGACACCAATATGTTCAATATGAAGGCGCGCGATCTGCTCCATTTTTGGTAACATCGGGAATCGGACAGGGAAGTAGTCTCGGGCCCCTCCTGTTTCTGATTCTTGTTAACGACCTACCGACAGCACTAAGGCATTCGTCGTGCCTCTTATTCGCGGATGACCTTTAATTAGCTATGCCAATTAACAGCAATCAAGATTTTTCCTTGCTGCAACTTGACATAGACAGCGTCTGCGCTTGGGCGCGTGATAAAAGCTTGTCCCTTAACGATGAAAAATGCTCGGTTATTGCATATACACGAGCTCTGCTCCCTATAACCCATCCTTACGTCATAGAGGGCAAGCCGTTGAAACGCGTCAAAGAAGTTAAGGATTTAGGAACGTGGTTTGATACTCAGCTCACATTTAATCAGCACATTACAAAAACCTGTAACGAAGCGCGTAGATGCCTGGGATTCGTCATACGCCAAGTGAAACTATTTAATAATAAGCAAGCTATGACTGTACTTTATAACGCTTTCGTTCGAAGTAAACTTGAAACAAACGCAGTTATTTGGAGTCCCCACGAAAAGCACTACACGATCCTAATAGAAAAAGTCCAAAAATCTTTCATACGGTTCCTCTATAAGAAGTTATACGGCTTTTATCCCCTTCTTTATCCCACTTTATTCATTTTAGGTATGGTAGATTATACATCTTTAGAGTCACGTAGAAATATGTACTTAATTAAATATTTTTTTCAATTAATTCGAGGACAAGTAACAAACCCACCATTATTACTACAAATGACACTGCGGGTCCCCCGTCTCTCCGCGAAACAACTACGGCCCCGTAGCCATGGTCTCTTTGCTGTACCTCCAGGCCGGACGCGCTTGCTTGCTACGTCCCCTCCACCAGGCCCTGACGTTACTTAACAACATCCTGGACAGCGACAACAAATTAGACATTTTTTTAACGACAGAAACTAAATTCCTAGCTGTATCAAATCGCTACATTGAAACAATCGCTACCACTAGCTCCATTACCTAATAAACGCAATAGTAGTAAAATTAATGCTATAATAATTAATATGTTTTGTTTGAGTTTTTTGACATTGCTTATGTTTGACCGACTTAATCTTAATATTTAATTTTTATCAAAATGTTTTGACTTTATATGAAATTGTATTTGTTATGACTATTACTGTAATTCCTCGATTTATTTTTCATTGACATTTAACCATTTATTTTGCTCCCTCGATCTCCTTTATGTAATAGCTTTTAAACTCTAATGTAATGTTCTCTAAATTATCTTAATTATTGTAATTCCTCGATTATTTATCTTTCAATGACATTTAACCAATTATATTATTCCCTCGATCTCTTTCTTATGTAATAGCTTCTAAAATCTAATCTAATGTGTTCAAAATTTTATGTGAATGAACTTATAATAATTTCACTGCACCTGTTATTAAAATAAATAATGCATGTTAGCTGTTAATAAATACAACACCGATTAGCACGTAAGGCTCGACTGTTAGTGTTAATTGTATGCAATAAATAAATAAATAAATAATATTATTTATTTTTTCATTTTTTTCTATCATTTTTTGGTATTCTTCCCTTTATAATGCAATGATTTTTTTTGTATTTTAATATCCTGGACTTCCGCTTCTTTTTTTAATATCATAATGCATTTAAGCAAAGACGGCTTAGCTGCTATCTTTGTGTTTAGGCGTCGGTGCCATCCTTCTAGGGCATTTGTGGTTCTGTTCTTCTCTCCATAACAGCTAAAAACATCATCATTATTAATCCACTGATCTATGAAATATTTTTTAAATTTTTCGAAACAGTCATTTTTTGAGGCCAATTCACAGATGCTTAGAAAACCTTCAGGGATTAATATTGGTGGTAGAAGTGGTAAGAGCGTTGAAAAATGAGTAATTTGTTTACCGTTTTCCGTGTCGACAAAATCAATTTTTTTGCTCATTCTCCATACTGCGTTTTGAAAATGGTAATAGCACCCCTTTACAATTGCATCGGGAAATATTTCCTTGACAGCTTCTATGGCGGCAATTTCGTAGTCACATTTATACAATTTTATATTAACTCCAAATTGTTCTTTAAGTACTGAAAAAAATCGCTTGTACGAGTTTTTACTTTTATCGGGCAGAAAAGCGTTAGTGGCACGAAATTAATTTCTTCGTTATTGCCAGGCGATAAGTCTGCATGCAATGTGTATATCTGGTAGAATGGCTTCGGTGCTGCTCTGAAAGTGCCGTCTCCATAATACATTTCAACAAATGTCAGCTTTGTTCTTGCTAATGGAGTACTAAAAAATATTATTTTGTTTTTGATCCCATCGTCGAACATAAAAAAATCTTGCACAATATGATCTGGCAATTTGACATCTGCAGGTTTTTTCGCCAAACATCTGCCGATTTTTAAAAATTTTGCTCGTGCTCTGTATAATGTACATTATGGCTTTCAATTTGGTATTTGGAAGATTTATTACAAAAATGTTTTTCATAGGTTTGTTGCACAGAGTCCAAATTATTACATACTTCGTCTTTACAGTCTGCCATAATTGCGTCAATTGTATTTCGCACCTGATCTTTAGAGCAACAATGCCGTGGGTATCTTATAATAGAATTGTTGGCATCCAAAGTGATCGAAGTATTACATTCTTTTCGATGACTACATCTCCAATTAGTTGAACCGGATTTATTTTTTAAGGCAAAATTATATTTAAAGCCAGCGTGCAGTAAAACGGGTCTTCCTCTTTCACTTCCTATAAACTTTAATTCAGTTTCATCCATCATTTAAATCACACTTACGTATTGGTACGCACTATTTTTATATATTTAATTCAATTGCACATAAAATACAATAATAAGTAATTATTTTGAAATGAATATATTGTCACTCAATGTCATATTATTGAATGTCAATACAATAATAAACTGCCAGCTACTTATTAATGATATCTGACCTTTATTCTCTGTTAGAGATGCAAGAGGTTATCTAAAGTGCATTTCCTGTTTGATGATACAAAGTCTGGTTAGTTGCGAATCTGGTGAATTGCGAATCTGGTGAGTAGCGAATCTGGTAAATTGCGAATCTGGTGAGTAGCGAATCTGGTAAATTGCGAATCTGGTAAACTGCTCATAAAGGATTCCAAGTTTTCACCAACAACCAAGATTGCAACTTCATCTATTGTTGGAGCATTATATGTACGTTCGTGTGTTCCAGTTGGTCGTTTATCAGCTCTGATCACAATTTTGTAGTCATCACGTGGCATGCGCTCTAAAGCAGTTTTAAATAGCCCGATCAATGCATTATGTTCATGAAGTAGTTGCTGTAGATCATGAAGAATCTCTCTTTTCATTGCTGTGTTGATATCTTGGCGGCGATCAAGTTGTTCCTCCATATTGCCCATGAAGTATATTTGTAAGAATTTATGCTGAGCATCTTCAACTGGTTGCAATGATCCAATTCTATGGTGAATCTGACCTTGAATCTGTAGTCAAAAGCATTTTTATTGTAAGCATGTTATATTTTAAAAATGAAGACAAAGACATAACAACAAATTTAATTGTATTATCTTGTAAGTATAGGTATAAATATTTTTTTGGTAAAAATGCCTTAAGGCAAATAATTCAGCATATGAGAAGAAGATTTTTTGTATTGCGTAATGAAATAGAAAAAATAAAATCAAAAGTATATTTGTTACTCTTCAACATAAATTACCTTGAATGTTGGATTGAATCCATGTTCTTGTATAATGTTTGCCCCAAATGAAGTCATTTGAAAACAGGAATTGTATTTTTGTGCATTTGCTAGAAAATGCCTTGATTCTGGTGTTTCGCCACGAAGCAACGAATACAATGGCTCAGGCGGCGGAGTCAAAAATTGCAATTTCACTTTGCCATTAAGGCAACATAATCCACGCGTTTCTGCTGCAAACTTCAATGCGCCACAATGCTCACAAACATCATTCATTGGACCAATGCGAACCAAAGGATGCGAGCTGTAATCTATTGTGCAATCGTATCGAAACGCTGCTAGAGTTAAATTAACGCTTGAAACATTTCTTCCGCGGCGAAGAGTTCCTCGTTGTTCATCTGTATGCTGAGCTCGACGATTTCTCATCGCTAACCGAGCTGTTTCACGGGCTGCCTCTCTTTGCTCTTGAGTTTGAGAAGCACGATACCTAGCCGCCCTAACGCGATGATTTTCTCGATCGTTCTCACTTTCTTCTTCAGTGAGTTGATTTGCATAGTTACGTTGCCGATTTGCTTGACGGCTCCGTTGGGAAAGATTAGATTTTCTGCGTCGAGGCATTTTTTACTTGGCGGTAGATCACTATCCACCAGAGTTATAACAATTTTCACAAACCATAAAAAGCCATACTTAGAGTCATTGGCATAATTTTCCAGCCAAAAAGAAACAGCGAAACATTACATGAAAGAAAACACAACAGCATAATCAATTAAGCAGCCGGCAGCCATGTTATAATGATTTAGTGTTGTCATTGTCAATAAAAAAAAACCAATACCACAAACATCATTACTTTATTTTTTTGTTTTTATTGGGTACACCTGTAGATTTTATTTTCAGTTTAAATGTAAATATTCAAGGTGTTCGTGGTTATAGCACTGGGCCTATAGGTACCTACCACGAAATCGAAAATTCGAACTTCGTATATTTGCCTCTCTACCGCTCTTGCTAATTGGAGCGATAAAGATGGAGATATGACGAACTTCATACAAAGGTGTACGTGGTTTTAGCCCTGAAGTTTGTATGTTTATTTAGAGCAAATGTGTCACAGCTCAGCTCAATATAAAACTGAGTTCGAAAAGAATGACTCAAAGAGCTTTTGTTAAAATTTAACAAACAATAGCTTTTAAATTATTAGTAAACATATTTTAACTTCTATTTTTATGACTATACATTCCTTTCCATTCCAATTTTTCAATCATTTAGACAAATTTGGGGGGATGGTAATGAAGGCAAATAACGCTGAAATGCTTGGAGAAATAATCATAACACCTAACTTTTGATCACAGTTTGAATTATTTATTGCATCATATTAGGCACTCACAGTTATTTATTACTATCAATCACAGTTTACTATTACTATCAATCACAGTTTTTTATTACTAATTATCAATTACAGTTGTTTATTACTGTCAATCTCATTTTTTTATTACTATCAGTCTTGATTTATAACCATACTATCAGTCTTAATTTATAATCATAATCACAAAGTGTTGAATATTCCCCTATTTGGTGGTCAACCAGCCATCTTCATTATCCTCAACCTCTCGCTCTGCATCTTCTTCATGGTGGGAATTTAATAAAGATTCCTCTAACTGCTCAAAATCTTCAAAACTTATCTAAAAGAAAAATATATGTATAATTCAAAAACTATTATGACAAAAAGTTGAAATAAATTATTATTAAATTCAAAATATCACTGTACTATTAACTTACATCATCATTAAAAATGTCCTGGGACACTTCTGATTGTGCTAATTTGGGCTTATCTACTTCCTCTGCATTTGTTATACGCTGCAATTGTTGTTTTACTTTCAGATGTTGTTCCCGAGCCCTATTTTTTCGGGTTTGCCTTTCTGTTTCAAGGCCGCAGCATTCACAGTAGTTGAAATTGTCTGAAATATAATAATGTTGATGAACATTCAAGCTAGAACACACATGAGAGCAAGAAGTGCAAAAAAAAAACTTCACTACAAAAATTTATAAAGTAATTAAGTACATATTTAAACAACTTACCTAGGACAATGTTGTCACATTCTATGCATCTGCTGCACATTCTATGCATCTGCTGCACATTTCCATTGCTTTACAATTTCTTGCAATTTTTTTTTCCTTGCAGACATTGCAAATCACTGAAAGCATTAATATAAAATGAAACAAATTTTCTAAACCGAACTGTACATTATCTTAATGTATATTACATTGCACTTCAGTGCTAAAGAAATATAAATAATAATAATAACTTGGGAACACTCGCGTGAGTTTATGTATGTAGTCAGCGTCAAATATATTGTAGCAGGCAAAGTAGCCAAATAGTTCGTCACATCCAAAAGTGTCATTAACTTGAAATCAGTCTCAGTGATCTTATTGTTCATACCTTCCATTCTGTACAAATATACCGGGACATGCACATCGCCGAATACTTGAGAGCATTCATAAATCAATTATATCGTGACAACAACAACGTCACTGGTTTCCTAGCACCCAAAATATACAATAATACTACAAAACAACCATTAATTTACACAAATTAATAGCACCCACTATGCCAGTCAAATACTAAATTTATCAGAGTTCCTGACGATATTCACCTTGTTGTGTAGAAGAGCTCGTTTCAGGGATTATAAACACATAAACAGAAAGCATTAAAAAAATACGCTTTAATCAATAAAAACAACCAATTTATCATATAAAAAAATACGCTTTAATCAATAAAAACAACCAATTCATCATATAAAAACGTCACAAATTACAATTCATTAAAATTAATATATTTACCAAAACTAGTCACATATTCTAGACAATTACAATTACTTGTATGATGACATTCTATGAAGCATGGACCACCACACATTTTACAAAATAAAAATGCGGGTTCAAGTTCTTCGTCTTCATAAATTTTTTCATCGCCCATAAACCCGTAATAATGGCAGTTGGTACATATGCCAATGAAGATTATCTGCTCTTTTTCAAAGTTTATCTTTAAGTTTATGTCGTGGATGTAATCTTGAAAAACATCGCGTAATACGCATTTTGGCAAAGGTAGCCGAAAAATCCTTGTTTGGTATGTTTTTACAACGTCCCAAGATATATTTTGCATATTGTCTGTCATGGCAGCTTTGATTTTTGCTAAACACAATGAATATAATGAATCGACAAGAAACGCCATGTTTTGCACGTGTCAACACTTCACACTTAAGTGAATGTAGATAAAGATGTTTAGACTCAAGATTAGCGAATATATTACGTACATACACAACCTATTTGTAACTTCAGATAGATTACATGTTATAAAAGAAAATCACTGGCCACATGGAAGAAACTTAATTTAAAAATGGATTACCTACATACTTATACTGTCAAGTGCAAGATTGTCATGTTGTCATCGTCATTCAAAGTCTAGCGTAATTTGGATTTTAATTATAAAAAAAATAACTGATGAGAACAGAATGGACACGATTCGTATTAGCGATGCAAAAAAGCATAAGATTATTTGTTTAAGACAGGAAGGCGTCTCGGTAACTGATATATCTGATGAACTGGGCATAAGCGTAAGTAGACTGTTCTCTTTGTTATCTGCATCATGGCACTGAATCAATACATTATATGAGTATGCATACATTATTGTTATTTTCAGAGGAATACGGTTTACCGCTGGGTAGAGAGATGGAATACAGAATCCAATGTTAACAGTCATGTGACCACAGGCCGTCCACGTAAAACAACTATTGACGAAGACAATAGAATAGTCCAGCTAGCTCAACGTGATCGATTTATAAATTCACGAAATATGGGTGCAGAATTTGGACTGTCCCAAGCCACAATAAGACGACGGTTCAAGGAGGGTGGCCTAAACCACAGAATCCCAGCCAAAAAGTGTGCCCTTACTGGGAGGCACAAAACACAGCGATTGGAGTTTGCAAGCAAGTACTTGAACCACAATTTTGAAAACGTTGTGTTTGTAGACGAAAAAGTATTTTGTTCGTCAGCATGTGGTCGTCTATCCTTATGGAGGATGGGCAACACAAGATACGACGAGCGAAACGTATTAGTCAACAATAGAAGTGGACGTATCACACTGGGTTTTTGGGCCTGGATGTCGCAAGCCGGTCCTGGAGAAATAGTTGAAGTTGGCGGACGGTTAAACGGACAACAGTATAAAAATATCCTAAGCGATGTCTTGTTGCCTACCACACAAGTGGTTTACTCGTATCCCAATGAAAAGGTCAGTTTTGTTCAGGACAACAGTTCTGTGCACAACAGCAATATTGTCAAAACATATTTGGCTAACACTGAGACTAAAAAGTCGTTACATCAAATTATTTTTCCACCACGCAGCCCAGATTTAAACCCAATAGAAAACTTATGGGCTATAATGATTCAACGTTGGGACAATACCAGAGCAAGAACTACCGAGGCATTGCGGAGGCACGTTCTTGAAACATGGGATTCATTGAGAGGAGATGTATTTTGCTACAATGCCGTAAAGTCCATGAGTAAACGACTATACGATGTTAAAACTGCCGAGGGTGGATATACTAAATACTAGTTAAATGTTTTATTTAAGTATATTTTGTTGTAAGAAAGAGGTTTTTTCTAATTATTTTATAATAGACTCGGCGAGAGCTCACGTGTTGTGTTTCAATAAAACATGTATCTTATAACACAAAATCTGTTTTATTTTATTGATGCATTGTTTGAAGAAGACAATGTAGCCAAATATACCGTAACACTTAAAAAAGGCATGAAACGGTATAATTGGTAACTTTGGCTGTCACTATCTATTTAATACTAACTGCGTACAGTCAAATTTACCTAATATTTATGTATACGTCATGCTCAAAATGAATGAGATGAAACGATTACTGACAGGTAGGTACTCTTTTCAGTGATTTCAAATTTGGAAGAAACTGAACATATCTTGAGCGTAGAAATGGGAGTCTAAGGCCATATAGGTCAAGCTAAATTGAATCTTAAGTAAATGTCATACATACAGGTTTTGTCATGTTATTTAATTCCTTACCTAATCCATTGCGGAGTATCATTAGACCGAGATAAAAGATTAATATTAAAACCTTATGTCATTTAAAATAAAGGTCAGTTTTCTAGTGTATACCATATTTTGGATACTTCGGATGCTTAGTTACCAGTGGCGGTGTTGTTGTTAAGGTAGATACGGCTTCTTTAATGTCACCAAGTATTTGATCTTATATATGGTTCGGTGGATTTGTACACAGTGGATGGTCTGAACAAATCGATCGCTCTGGCTTAGTCGATATTAATTACCACTCTGGACGTTACCAACTATTTGGTGATATTGACTGCTACGTAGTATTTGACGCTGACTGTACATGAAACATGACAATTATTACAACTGAAAAATGTACAGTGGTAGAATACTTACAATCTTTTCTCAACGCTCTACATTCCATCTAACTTTCTGCCTTTTCACTTTGTTGTTATTTCCTGGTTTGATTTGGAGTAGCAAAAGCTCTTCGAAAGTAATGATCTTGTTTTCTAGTACCGTGATTTTATTAGGTTTCTCATTTAAATTTTCAGAGACATGTTTTTTACCTGTGAAAGTGTTTCCAGTGCAGCATTAGTCGGTAAGTTTGAGGCTACTACGCAATTTAAAGCTAGCGTCAACAAGCTTGGTGGATCTTTAGTTCTCGTAGCCTCTTTTTGGTGAGATTTCCACCTCTGAAATTGTAATTGATCGAACTTGCTGTCTGAAATTTGATTAGGGTCCCACGGGTAAATGCCCGCCTTACGGAATCCATTTTTTATAGCTTGACTTTCAATTTCTGTCCATCCTACTCCAATCAATCGTGCAAACTCTTTTTTTGGTAAAGGATTTCCCACGTTCAAACGCTGCCATTTAACTAACATTACGTCCCATCGATCTTTGAACGACTTCACTACTGCTATATCAAGAGGTTGCAGTAGGTGGTGTAGTGAAAATTGAATAAAAGGTTCACACAAGGATACGAACGTAATTTATTTTTTATTTTCCTAAAATTATTACATATAACTGCGGCATAGAAAACCTCACGACCCGAACGCGATCAGGTTTATTAGATCATGTTAAATAACACTTTGCAATATAATACCGAACGTATAACCGTGCTCTGGCCGTTGCTGCGGCACACGATTGGACTATGATAGACAAAACATGGTGATTTACGGTCGACAAACCAGCACGACAATAAAAAGGGATGTAAAACGTCTGGGTTCGACGAGATGTTAAGTGTTGGTAAAGGTTGTGTGTTGATTGAGTGTATGGGGCCTAAATGAAATCTAAACGATCGTTCTGACAACTTCGGCGGTAAAGGGCCTTTCTGAATTTTGAGGGATTTACAGGAGAACGGAAGGCATCGATCCCATCTTAAGGTCGGAGGTTTGACAATCCAATGGCGGCACGGTATGGTAGAATATCACGGGTAATAGTCACATTAAAAAAAGGACCCTAACGTTGACCGAAGGTCAAACAAAAAAGGAATACACGCCGAACTCTCGGGAGTCCTTTAAACGCGACTTAACTCCTGGCGGCGTCTCCGACGGAGGTTCTCCCGATCAAGAGCCGGAAGCGCTGGTAAGCGGGACAGTCCGATCGCTTCTCCCTCCGGCTCGCAGACTCCGGATGATGGCTCTCAGCGCACTCGAACTGGCATCAGTCCTCGGGCAACAACCACCGCGAACTTAGGCTTGGGGCCTAAACCCGGAAGCTATGAAACAAAATTTCACAATAAATACTTCTACTCCACTGTCTAGACTAAAAGCCAAAAATCAACCACAACCGATAGGCGAAAATGCTTACCCAGTATGCTAAAACAGCACCCGGCCTTCAGAAAAAAGCGGAAACTCTTCCGTTTCCCTCAGTGTGACAACAACCACAACTGGTTCCACCACCGGCGAGCTTCGTCTCAGGGCTTGAGAGTGCCGACCTTTAGAAAAAAGCGGAAGATCTTCCGTTTCCCTCAGTGTGTCAACAACCACAACTGGTTCCACCACCGCCCGGCGAGCTTCGCCTCAGGGCTTGAGAAAACGCTGATGCACTAGCGCGAAAACTGTTGTTCTTAACACAAAAAACTGTGGACGAGGAACTCGGGTCTGTACCCTATAAACGGTACACCACGCTTCACACTTTCAGCTAAAAAACCAACGGAAAATAACAACACTCCACTCTCCAAGAACTATTAACTCTTTGACTCCCATTTGTTTTCTGATGATTTGACAATAAACAAGAATCATTCTCGAACAATCAAATTCAAATTTCAAAAACTTCTTCCAATTTCATTCATAAAAACCAGACAGCACCAAAGCAGGCAAACCCGACGGTAAAGTTGTATATAAGGAAAATGCACACCATCGGAAACGCGCCTTGTGCGACTACTGAACTTCAGTAATAATGCGCTAGATGGTGCTGCAATATAAGGCAAACAGTCATACGAATTTAAATAGTTCTGCAAGGATGAATGCAATTAATGCTGCAGATTATCCCCTGAAAAGACAAAACAAAACAAACACACAACTCGAGATCCCCCTAGAATAATAAACACATTTAAATGCCCACAAGGTATAGCAAGAATAATCCTAAAAACTAACACTACGATTCATCATCCAAACTCTCGATGGAGTGGCACGTGATCGCTCCACTTGCCTAACGACTGGGCTAGAGGCAAGGGGCAGGAAAAAATCCGGAAAAATGCTAGAAGTTCCTCGCCTACAAAGGGAGGTTCAGAGCGAGTTGAAATCGAGGAAAACCAAAACAACACTCACCAATGCGATTGCCACGCACAAAGGGAGGAAACCGAATGTTGACCCACAAAATTTATTTACTGCGGCCAACAATTCCACCTAAGGAACAACTACTTATACACCAAACAAAGAACAACGAAGATCAACCAACCCTAGACGCCTAGAACGAACTTAAACCTAACCTCAGCTAAGAGGGAAATAAACATTTAAAGCCATGATTGAGAACCGAAGTTCACAACCATTTGTCTTATCCGTGAAATACTCGTAAACCATGGCGCATAGGCTTATGCGGAACGCAAGGAACCGTAAATAAGTGTCGTTGTCCGGATAAGTATTCTTCCCCGACGGGGTGATACAGTATTTCAACTGTCGAGTGCTAGCCCACAGACAGTGAATGAACGATCTCGAACTATGTCGAAGAACGTAGTCACAAAAAGTCCAAATCCAGCATAAAGCTGAAACAACGTCACGTCCGGCAAATATATGCTACATTAGCCCTAACCTAAACACATTAACCTATTTTAAAACTACGAGTTGACCTTCGCTGAGTAGATAACAACATTAACCTAATAACTTCATTTGAACTGTTGGTTGGATGTAAAACACTAACAATAACAAAAAAACCGCTAACAACACCATGTCACGACATTATAAGCTAAATCCGACCGTCGATGACCTTTTCAATCGACGCCCTGACCCATAAGCCTATAATGAAGAACTGTTGTGTGGAGCGCGAACGCAAAATAAAGCCTAAACAGAGCAGCGAAAAAATTAATAATGACGTGCAGCTTGTCTTTCAGAATTTAGAGGGAAAGCGCAAACGCAAAATAAGGTCTAAACAGAGTAGCAAAAAAATTAATAATGACGTGCAGCTTGTCTTTCAGAATTTAGAGGGGATAAAACAAAAAATCGATTTAAAAAAAACCTAAGGCGACCAAACTCCCTACTTGAGGATGTGATATGTTCCAACTAAAATGCGTATGCCACGCGCAGGATAAACAGATTCGCAACGCGTTCAGACCGACTGTGTCCCACTACCTGGTCCACAATCTGTCCTTCGCCGCGCCGACGAACCATTGCCACCCCACGACCGCACGACAGAATGTAGAACGAAAGAAAGAAAAAAAAAACAACAAAATTCAATACACCACAGAACCACAGTGATAAACCACGTACTGGCTAGTCCCCTTTGATAACGTTCAAAGAAGAAAGATGAAACGAGATCTTTAATAAAGCGAACCTCGCACTTCCCACATCCCTGAAGGAAAGGCAAGGCGTCTCGTGGACAGGGTCCCCGACGCCAGATGGCACTCCAGCAAAAAACCCCGAAGGCCAAAACCCGCCAAGCAAAGATGCGTAAACCTGGGTTCCGAAAAGGAAAAAAAGGTCGGTAAAACATAGTCCCAAAAACTAAAATCCCCGTAAGCTACGAACCTGACATAAAACCCCAGACATTTAGGACTCCTCCAAAAAACAGGATCCCAAACACAAATAAACCCCAAAGAGAAAAAAACAAAACCCAATAACCAGGTCCGAGCCACGAGAACCAGCAATAAGAACTTGGAACTCAAATGCTTAAAACCCGTATCGGAACCGAAAACCACCGGGATCAACCCGAAAGTACACAAGGACATCAGGACAGCTCTACCCGCACTGGACCAAAAGGCTGGACTCTATCCGTCAATGGGGAGCGAAATCACATCAAACGAGAGCAACAGTTTCAAGTAGCGGGAAAAAAGTAGCCAACATCAATAGCCACTAAACACCAGTTACATTTAAAAACAAAAAAGGAAGTAAAACGACTGCACGTGAACAAGCTGAAACCTCAAGGGTGAGCATCAAAAAAACCCCACCAAAATCACCGCGTAAGACCGAAGACGAGGCTGCCAGTCGATGGACCGAGTGCCCTGGCACCGCGGTTCGGTGTCGAAGAACTCTCCATCCTCACTCGCAAGCGGGTCCAGCTCCCGGGCTTGACGCATCCTCAACTCTGAAGGAATGCGAGGCGTCACGCGGAACGACTCCTCACTGTTCGATCGTGACATCCTGAAAGAACCACCAACGATTACGACTAACAACAAAGATCAACTATGTTCAATTATGATCACTTATGATCAAGTATGATCATTTATGATCACTTACGATCAATTATGATCAATTATGATCGTGTATGATCAATTACGATCAGTTATGATCTGGTATGATCAAGTATGCTCACTTATGATCTGGTATGATCAAGTATGCTCACTTATCTATAAACGATGAACACGTACGATCAACTAAAAAAACGAACTCCAAAAACAAAAATCAACAGCAACCGGGAATAACAACTAATTAGAATAAGCGCGAAGTCGCGTCAGAAACCAAAGAACGCCTTACGACAGACACAATAGTCGAATAATATGAAATACCAATAGACTATCCCATCGAAATCGGTTCAGTAAAACCTCGGTGAAGCCTTAGGTATATCCGAACAATGAAGCCTAACACCCCACTGAAACGAAGCTAAGTAACCGAAATTATTCTACGTTAGAAGAAATCCAGAAAATAAGAACGATCAATTCTCTAAATAAATGTTTAAACTTTGAGATTAATCATTCATTTCAATTAAATAATGTACCGCGGACCTTATGGATGAGATACCCTCTCGAAAGAAAATGCACAAAGAATAAAAACTTTGTCGGGAATCGAACCCTCGATCACTTATTCACTAGTCCGAGTGTACCTCCACTAGACCACGGTGACAATTAGATGACCGAACGAAAATACTCTACCTTTTCTAAGAAAAATTGCTGTCAAAGTTCAAAGCTAACAAACTCAACCTCTTTAAGAACTCCGCCGTCAAATTTCGTGACAGGTTACTAAGCTACAAACAAACGTAAAACAACATGTCAAATGTTACGAAAATACACGAAATATGTTGTACGATTGCTTATCACAACATTTAATTTCCAGAATAACGAGGAAAAAATACGCTTGCTGTCTACAGGAACGCCCATAGATCCTAAATACACTCGCGGTAAAGGTTTTTCATTTATCTAAGACAGTGACTTTTGATAATAGTTATAGTGTTATATAGTACCTAAAGACAGATACTTTTTATATACTTAGGTACCTAGTGATAAGGTTGGTAAAGATAGTGACTTTTAATACCTATTGTTTATAGTGCTATAGTAAAGACAGTGACTTTTTATATAGTGATAAGGTTGGTAAAGATAGTGACTTTTAATACCTATTGTTTATAGTGCTATAGTAAAGACAGTGACTTTTTATATAGTGCTAAGGTTGGTAAAGATAGTGACTTTTAATACCTATTGTTTATAGTGCTATAGTAAAGACAGTGACTTTTTATATAGTGCTAAGGTTGGTAAAGATAGTGACTTTTAATACCTATTGTTTATAGTGCTATAGTAAAGACAGTGACTTTTTATATAGTGATAAGGTTGGTAAAGATAGTGACTTTTAATACCTATTGTTTATAATGCTATATTAAAGACAGTGACTTTTTATATAGTGATAAGGTTGGTAAAGATAGTGACTTTTAATACCTATTGTTTATAGTGCTATAGTAAAGACAGTGACTTTTTATATAGTGATAAGGTTGGTAAAGATAGTGACTTTTAATACCTATTGTTTATAGTGCTATAGTAAAGACAGTGACTTTTTATATAGTGCTAAGGTTGGTAAAGATAGTGACTTTTAATACCTATTGTTTATAGTGCTATAGTAAAGACAGTGACTTTTTATATAGTGCTAAGGTTGGTAAAGATAGTGACTTTTAATACCTATTGTTTATAGTGCTATAGTAAAGACAGTGACTTTTTATATAGTGATAAGGTTGGTAAAGATAGTGACTTTTAATACCTATTGTTTATAATGCTATATTAAAGACAGTGACTTTTTATATAGTGATAAGGTTGGTAAAGATAGTGACTTTTAATACCTATTGTTTATAATGCTATATTAAAGACAGTGACTTTTTATATAGTGATAAGGTTGGTAAAGATAGTGACTTTTAATACCTATTGTTTATAGTGCTATAGTAAAGACATTGACTTTTTATTTAGCGATAGCATAATGCCTCGGCCGGTATCTAAAAGGTCCATAGTTTGGTCATTTTTTGACCAGTCTGCTGATAAACAGACAGTGGTTTGCAGACTGTGCAAAAAATCCTACGTGAACCACAAAAATACAACTAATTTCAAGGAGCATTTGAAACGAATGCATCCTATTCAACTGCAAAATGAGGAAGATGTGCGAGCTGGTATTGTACCTGGTCCATCTACATCGCGGCCAGACCCTACCACTACGTTGGTAAGTGCGACTGCTCCAATCCAACTGGAAGTGGCACTAGAACAGGATAATGCTCGGGTACCGAATATGACGGGTAACCCTCCACCCGCGAAACGTAGTAGGCAGCTGCGCCTTTACGCTGGTCAGTCAACTGAATTGTCCCCAGAAGAAACCAAGGAGCTCGATAAAGCCCTCCTGGACATGATAGTGTTGGACTATCAGCCTCTATCGATAGTTGAGGATAAGGGTTTTACAAAATTCGTCTCAAAACTAAACCCGAAATATACATTACCGTCACGGAAGACGTTATCGGAAAAACTGCTACCTCAATATTATATGGAAAAAAAAAACGAGATTATAAATAAGCTGAAAGACGTAGATTATATGACGCTAACTTCAGACTATTGGAAAGCTTTAAATAATAAGACTTATTTAAGCTTGACGGCGCATTTTATATGCAATTTCACACTACAAGCCACGACTCTAGCGACCGCTGAGGTCACAGTGTCACATACGGGCGCAAACACTGCCGGTGTAATAAAGGGCATATGCGACGATTGGCTCATATACGGCAAAGTTGTCACTGTCGTAACAGATAACGCAGCCAACATGAAAAAAGCTGTAACAGAGGACCTACAAAAGCACCACCATCCGTGTGTTGCGCACACGGTTAACTTAACAGTGAACGATGCCATTGTCGCTGATCAAATATTAATGGATTTGGTAACTAAGTGCCGGAGTTTGGTTATCCATTTCAAACAAAGTTCTGTCGCTGCCTACAAGCTGAGAGAGAAGCAGGCAGAGCTAAATGTCGCTGCACTGGTGCTCAAACAGGACATCGCCACTCGCTGGAACTCGACGTATACAATGGTGGAGCGACTAACAATGGTCCAACAGCCACTTTGCTTGGCCCTCATGGAACTGGACAGAGCACCAGAAAACCTGAGTGCCAGCGAATGGGCAGCAGTGAAGGACATATTGCCTGTACTTAGACCATTCTTAGAGTTCACGTCGCAACTATCCGGAGAAAAATACGTAACGATGTCAATAATCGTACCTCTCATCCGTGGATTGCGTCACAATTTAAGAATGGCCTGTCCTATGACTGATGTCGGTGAACGGTTACGCAATAACCTCATGGAATTCGTGACCCGACGGTTGGGATCATTGGAGACCAACAAAATTGTTGCTAAGGCCACTTTTTTGGATCCAAGATTCAAAAGAACTGGTTTTGGGCAAGAGGATAATGCTCAAAATGCTCAGCAGTGGGTAATAGACGAATTGACTCGTTTAGAGAGTATAAGTAGGACTGAATCAACGAATGCCGATCCTCTTGCCCTAACCCAGTCATATGGTCAGACTGAGCCAACTCAATCTGACTATGGTATTCCATATCAATATGGTCACTTTTTGATCAGAGGGCATCTGAACAGAGGCATCATACGACGCCTAACACCACTGCCATAGTTCTGGTAAGGCAGTACGTTGAGATGCCTTTGTTGAGTCGCCGCCATGATCCACTTCAATTTTGGCAAGATCATGCCAAAACCTTTCCTGGCTTATGTAAGTTGGCAAAAAAATATTTGTCGATTCCGGCGTCCTCCGTGCCATCGGAAAGGCTTTTTTCAAAAGCTGGTTACGTTTTAACAGAGCGGCGCAACCGGCTTACTTCAGATAAACTGGATGAAATTATTTTCTTAAACAATAACATTTAATTTATTTAATTTGTATAAATGTTTCATTTAGATATTGTGTTTCTTTTTTTTGTTTTTGTAATTACCACGCTACTAAGACAAGGAAGGTACCTACTTACTAAAATGTTTAGATATTATTGAGTTCGACTGTACATCCTACGAAAAGAACTATGTAGGTACTTATTTCTAATGCAAATACTTAAGAGGGGGCGCTCCGCGAAATCGGGGTTCTTAGATTGAATATTTACCTATGACAAACTAAAGCGAATGCCAGGAAAAAGAACATACCAAAACTACATCATATTTGCAATTGAATCGTCTGAACAAAACCATACAAAACCAAAAAAGGGTTATCGATAGTGCAGATTCCAACAATTATTGCGTGCGAACTTGGACATTTTGATATTAAAAAAGTGAACATAATTATGCACTTTTTCTTTAATATGTTCAAAATTGATAACTAAAGGGCCAAAGCGTCTCCATTGTCTCCAAGTACGAATCCGAGATCAGAATTGAAAAATTTGGCCGCCACACAGTAGTGGCCTGAAAATCTGACTTTCATAGACATAATCGAAGTTTTCATAATATATTATAGTTTTTTTTAATGCTACTAATAAATTCACGGTTAAATTCACGTATTAAAAGACACGACAGGCGACATGTTTTGAACACTTCGGGAGTTCTTCTTCAGGATGAGTGTTTTCGATGTTTGTTTTGAAGAAGAACTCCCGAAAAGTTCGAAACATGTCGCCTGTTGTGACATTTAATGCGTGAATTTAACCGTGGATTTATTAGTAGTATTTTAGGCATGTCTCACAAAAGTTTAAATTCGATTATAGCTTTTTTTTTGCTTTAGGCTTTTACTAGCCATTATTATGCTAGCTCACAACCCTTACGTGATTTAGTAAAAAAACGGAAGGCCATATTTCAGTTATAGCTCCGGTGGTTTTTTAAGCAACAAAATGTAGGTAGTGGTATTCCTTGGGTAATTAAAGTAATTTGTACTCTATAAAGTGAGTGTTTTCGCGGCGGTGTCGCTTGAATCTTGTCGTGATTCAAGCGACACCGCCGCGAAAACACTCAATCCTGAATAAGAACTCCCGAAGAGTTCGAAACATGTCGCCCGTAGTGACGTTTAATACGTGGGTGAACCGTGTAATTACTTACATTTTTTTTCTTTAAAGTCATCACGGGTGACGCTTTTAGATTCCAACAATAGGGGCGTAGACACTATGTTAATTAGATAGCACGACTATCCAACTTTCTTTAATTGTTATTTACTAGGATTCAGTTATTTTTAATTGTAATGAATAATGCTGTTCTCGCCCGCGCTGTGCCGGCCCCAAGGCCATGTTGGCGCGGTAAGGCGAGCGCGGGGCGAGGGCGAGGGCGGAGGGGCAATCGCGTGATGCGTGCCGCCGCTATGGTGAACTAGTCTGTGCCTAGCAACCGTACTGTTAATTGATATTATTTTCGCGCCGTAAATATGATGTTCGCTTTACTAAGTTGTTAATCTACCCATTGTGTTCGTTTAATCTGTGTTTCCATTAAGTATAGAGTCTTATCAGTTCAGTTCGTTTTTTAATTCCTACCTATCCACTTCAGTTTTATAATCAACCCCGCACCTCCCGTACAATTTGTGGTCCTACGAGTTCGGATGAAGTTTATTGGTAGTCATTATGAGTGATAGTAATCGGAAACCGAGGACACGTAGTGCAACGAGAACTGTGATGAAAGAGGCCGAAGTACGCGCAGATTCGGGAATAAATACTCCGTCGTGTCCCGGATTACAGTCGACGCCGCCTCAGCAACCGGCCGATGCCCCCACGGTAGGTGGTCTTAGTGACCACGGAGAGAACCGACTGCCGTTGGAGATGAGTACGCCGGTTTCAGAGGGCACCGTGAGAGCGCGGAGTAATGCCAGCCACACGTCGAGACTTAGCCAGGCCGGGCGCGAAGCGCTTCGAATGCGCGCTGAATATGAAGCGGAGCTAGAGGTGGCTAAGCTCAAGGAGAGCCTCATAAAGAAGAAGCTTGCACTTGAGATGGCAGAGTTAGCGGCACGGGAAGAGGAAGAGGACGACGCGCCGGCAAGCGTCGCGAGCGGTGCCTCAGCGCGCGTGGTGCGCTGGCTCAGCGACGCGCCCGCCGCCCCCCGCGCGCCCGTCCCGGACCCGCCGCACGTGGCCGCGGAGCCGCCGCCGCTGCCGAAGAGCCAGGCTCTAACAGATATGGATCGGCTGGCGGAGGCCATCGGCAAGCTAGGACAGGCGAGAGGAGTACCGCGACAGGTGCACGAGATACCGATATACGATGGTAACGCCGCGGACTGGCTCAGTTTCGAGAAGGCCTACCGGAGTACCACTGAGATTCACAACTTCAAGCCATTCGAGAACATGGCGCGCCTCAGGGTGGCGCTTGTCGGAGAGGCGAAGGCTGCCGTCGCGGACCTGCTGAGAACATCCTACGACCCTGAGGAGGTCCTAAGGGCGCTCGAGGACGAGTTTGGACACCCTAATCGCCTTCTAGAGTGTGCCATCAAGAAAGTGCGTGATTTACCTACAGTTAATGAAAATGGACCCGAGATACGTAAATTTGCCACAACAGTGCGGAATTGCGTATCCGTGTTAAAAAGTATACGTGCGGACGGATACCTAAATAACCCACAATTAGTGAGCGAACTATTAAACAAATTAACTCCATATCAACGCGCGCAGTACGGAGAATTTGCGCTGCGCTTGGACAATAATAGTGGTGTTGATTTACGAGTGTCTCCAAACCTAAACATGTTAGTCGATTTTCTCAGTCAACTCTCTCGCGCATCGTCATATTACACACCGATTAGTTTAAGTGCGGAATGTGCGCCATCGTCCGGCGCTGTCCGACGCGATAAGGACAAGTCTGTGGTGCCAGTGCGAGCGGGCGGACAGAGACACCGTGTTCATACACAGGTTGAGACAGTAGCTGCTGTTACTAAGACTGATTTTAGTAATAAAAGTGTGTGTGTTAAGTGTAAAGCGGGCCATAAGTTAAATGAGTGTAGTCAGTTTAAAAGTCTTCCTATTGATGAACGTTGGGACTTGATCAAACAAAATAGACTGTGTTTCAAGTGCATTTTGAAGACTCACTCGAGTAGGTTCTGCCGCGCTAAACGTTGTAGTAAGTGTAATTGGTCACACCACGAGTTACTACATAAGGAGACACAGAACGCTTCGCCGCCTGCGCCCGCGGTGGGACCACCGCCTAACGTACCGCCGCCGGCGACTACATCGCCCGCGTCGGCGCCTGTGAAATATGAAACTGTGACAAACATTGGAGGGTGCCGTGCGCGTGCTTTGTTAAAAGTGATACCTGTGACTTTAGTGACAAACTCGGGTGTTGAACGACATTCGTACGCACTCTTAGACGATGGCGCGTCCGTGTCGATTTTAGATGATAAACTCGCGAGTGATGTCGATGGACCCGTAGAGCCGCTTAAGTTAAAGACCGCGGGCGGACATTGTGTAACTGATAACAGCTCGCGAAGTGTTAAACTCGTAGTGCGCGGACCGAACGGTGTTTGTCATGACATTTCAGTGCGTACTTTGCATAATTTTGACTTACCGTCGCAAGCGTTACCGGCGCGAGTGCTCGAGGACAACGCACACCTGCGGGACCTGGATTGCAGCGAGATGAGGGAGGCGAAACCCATGCTGTTGTTGGGGCAAGACAACTGGGAGCTCATCGTCGGCAGGGAGATTCGACAAGGTAAATCCGGTCGTCCGGTTGCTTCTCTTACCCGCTTAGGCTGGGTCGTGCATGGCCCGCTAGGGGGGGTTGGTGGTAGCGATGTTGATTCCGCCAACTGCATATCCACGCCACTTGACGATTTACACGCGTTAGTGAAGGGTCAATTTGAATTAGAAGCGATAGGTATTTCACATGTTTTGCGTAAAAACTCTAATTCGGAACGCGCTTTAGAAATATTAGATAAGACATGTCGCCGCGTGTCGGATAACTCCCAGCAGTGGGAAGTGGGCTTGTTGTGGGCTCGTGATGACGTAGAGATGCCTGACAACTATGACTATGCGTTCAGACGTCTAGCCGGAATAGAAAGAAAAATGGATCGGGACCCTAGTTTTGCGGACGCATACACAAAACAGGTAGACAGATTGCTAGCCGCAGGTTACGCGCGCGAAGTCGACGGTATTCAGGCGAGCCCCGTTTGGTACCTTCCACATTTTGGGGTGTTCAATCCTAACAAACCCGGAAAATTGCGTCTTGTCTATGATGCGGCTGCCACTTACCAGGGGGTATCGTTGAATAGTAATTTGCTGAGTGGCCCCGATTTAATGAATTCTTTGTTGGGTGCTCTAATTAAATTTAGATCTGGGTGTATAGCTTTCACCGCCGATATTGCAGATATGTTCATGCGCGTTATAATCCGTGAGGCCGACCAGGGGGCACAGTTATTTCTATGGCGGGGTGCAGATAGGGACAAGGATCCCTCAATTTACGTCATGGATTCGATGATCTTTGGCGCCGCCTCCTCTCCCACTTCGGCCATTTATGTCTTGAATAAGAACGCAAAAGAGTTCAAGGACACGCATCCCGCTGCGGTGGAAGCTATAGAAACTAAACACTATGTAGACGACTATTTAGATAGGGTCATTACGCCTGTTCGCGTCCACTTAGTGGAGTTGGTAAGTTTGAGAGCGAAAATAATATTGTTTGTGTCATAAATTTGAACGAAAAATGGATGTCACGTATTCCTTATATAGTCTTTATAAGTTTACTGCACACTTTTGGACAAAACATCTCATGCTTTATTCTATAAATGGACAAATAGCTGAAACAGGCGATTTACCCAGTTTGCGTCCAAAAAATCCAGATTGCGTCCGCATGTGGACCAATTAGCGTCCACCAATTTAGAAGAGGGAAATAGGAGAGATAAGTAGCATAACTGTAAAGGAAAGCTTGTGGTTATATAATCAAATCCTTTATTTAATAATTACAGATATTTACCCAGCATTAAAAGTTAACATAAATTATGTTTCTAAATATTGATCAAACTTAAAAGTAAAATAAATAAAAAACGATTTATACTTTGTCACAGAGTCACTACTTAAGTGGATCTTGTTTATAATATTTGGTAACATTATTTAAATCTTATCGGTCCAGCTTACCTCACCACAACAACAAGGCACTATTAAATAGGAAATATAATAGAAATTCTAAAAAACAAAACAAAAAATGATATACAACAATCATAGATGTAAATAATTCTTCTTAACATTGTTTAAATCTCTAAAACCAGTGCTGAAATAAAATTAGTTCGAATCACAGGTTACACACGTTACATTCGAAAGACTTACTGAAAATATACCTAATAATCATAATTATGCATAGAATCATTATAAAAATTATAATAACAATATTAATTTTAAATTAAAGCATGTTATCAAATCCTTTATTTAATAATTGCAGATACTCAAAAGTTAACATAAACGATTCTTCTAAATATTGATCAAACTTAAAAGTAAAATAAATAAAAAACGATTTTTACTTTGGCACAGAGTCACTACTTAAGTGGATCTTTTTTATAATATTTGGTAACATTATTTAAATCTTATCAGTCCAGCTTACCTCACCACAACCAGAAGGCACTATTAATTAGGAAATATAATAGAAATTCTAAAAAACAAAACAAAAAATGATATACAACAATCATAGATGTAAATAATTCTTCTTAACATTGATTAAATCTCTAAAACCAGTGCTGAAATAAAATTAGTTCGAATCACAGGTTACACACGTTACATTCGAAAGACTTGCTGAAAATATACCTAATAATCATAATTATGCATAGAATCATTATAAAAATTATAATAACAATTTTAATTTTAAATTAAAGCATGTTATCAAATCCTTTATTTAATAATTGCAGATACTCAAAAGTTAACATAAACGATTCTTCTAAATATTGATCAAACTTAAAAGTAAAATAAATAAAAAACGATTTATACTTTGGCACAGAGTCACTGCTTAAGTGGATCTTTTTTATAATATTTGGTAACATTATTTAAATCTTATCAGTCCAGCTTACCTCACCACAACCACAAGGCACTATTAATTAGGAAATATAATAGAAATTCTAAAAAACAAAACAAAAACTGATATACAACAATCATAGATGTAAATAATTCTTCTTAACATTGATTAAATCTCTAAAACCAGTGCTGAAATAAAATTAGTTCGAATTACAGGTCACACACGTTACATTCGAAAGACTTGTCTTTGACGACTAAATAAGATAGTCCTGCAAATGGCGTGCATTTTAGGTGGAACCATCGAACACACTTATCACAACCAATGTTTTTTTCATCGTCGTCTTCTACATCTGAAATTAAGATATCGTCACATTCAGCACACTTCGTTGCATCCCCAGCTGGTAAATTTTCTTTCTGCGATTCCAAATCTAGCATAACTGTGTCTGGTGTGTTTGGGGAGTGATCTGGAGTGAAATTTGTCTTTTTTTTTCGTTTCGGACCAGCTTTACGAGCCTTCTGAGTTTCTTTTAATATTTTTTTCTGTTCCTGTTTTTCTATACGTTCTAACTTTCTTTTTCTTATTGTTTCCTGCTTTTTGTTCTTGATCTCCTCTTTATCGTCATAGTACTTCCTCCATGCGGCAGAAGATATAGCTGCAGGAGTTCGTTGACTGGTTCTTCTTGCCTTGTCAGGGATCCCGGGTAGCATCAGGTGATTTTTAAATGCATTTGATATATTTTTAAGCGGTAGATCTCTAACCACTGTTGAAGTTGAAGGTTGCTTTTCAGTAAGCGAAATAGATGTAGCAAAAGACGCATTTTTTTCAGTGCTAGGCTGAGATGGTGAGATTGGGGACACAGCTGATGCTGAAGTCATAGACGATTCAGGCGTTTGTTCCTTAGTAAGCAGATTTGGAACTGTAGTGGGAGTTACTAAATCTTCAGGAAGTGGTATGATCAGGATGTCGTCTATTGAAACATTTTTTTCAGTCTGAGGCTGAGGTGAGATTGTGGACACAGCTGATGCTGAAGTCATAGGCGATTCAGGCGTTTGTTCCTTAGTAAGCAGATTCGGAACTGTAGTGGGAGTTGCTACATCTTCAGAAAGTGGTAAAATTAGGATGTCGTCTAAGGAAACCATCGAGCCCACTTCAAGGTAGCTCCCAGTCAGCCCAGACACGTGTAATGTTGAAATAGTGTCAACAGTTTCGTCTGCTCCAATGATAGGTAAGTCTTCAGTATGTGAATTATTTTTGTTACAACCATGCGCCACATAATCGTTTTGAGAAAGTTCACGATAAACTGTGATTTCATCGAAATTAATGATAGAAACTGGAGCAATATTTCTTTTCTTTAGCTTTGATGTGGCAGGCTTAGCAGATGGCTTAGAAGCAGTGTGAATTTGGGCTGAAACGGTTTCTAGTTGTAGAGTGGGACTAGAATTTCGATCTTTATCTTCATCGTGTGTTGAAGTAATTGAGATTTCTGTAGTTGCATCTAATTCGAAATTTTGTTTTGTATTTGAAAGATCAATCAGTGAACTTTCTGATTCTGTTTCGATCGAAATTTCTCCAATACCCAGTTCCGTCGGAAGAGACTTTTTCAAAGCGTTAACTTCTTTCAAGATGGTTCGAACGTTGATTTTCTTTTCTTTCAGGACCGGCTTCAAATGTTTTAAAACTTTTTTAAAACTTTTAATATCAAAATGGTTGATATTTTGCGTTAGTTCTTCAGCCGGTTGTACATTTTCCAACGTATTTCTTACACATTTAGTGTAATCTGGGCTGTCTGCGTTGAATGGATAAAGGCCACATCGTTTAAATCCATTCTTTATATTCTCGGGCATGTTAGGGTGTTTTAATGTTTCGTTGAGTAGCGTACAAAAATTCGTTTTTGTGACGGCAGAATTAATGTTTTCAGGTTTTGACAGAAATTCGCGCACAGAATCTTTCCAGTAAGTCTTTACTGGTGCAAATACGCTCACGTCAGCTGGTTGCAATATGTGGGTAGTATTGGGCGGCAGAGCATACAAAATAATTTGCATTTCTTCGCATATTGTACTAAGCATTAAGGACATATGCGATTTATGCCCATCTACCAGCAGCAGCACAGGTTTTTTGATGTTGTTTTGTTCAACCCAGTTATTAAATTCGTTTGTCACATATTCGAAAAACACATCACCTCTCATCCAACCTGACTCTGATTTGCCCAGGCACCATTCTTTAGGCATACTATCCACTACGGCTTTGGGTGGTCTTACGTATGGAAATACGACGCAGGGTGGGCACGAATCTCCATTTGCATTGAATGTCAATAACACCGTTATGTTTTCTTTTTCATTACTTGGCTTTATTTGATACAAGTTCTTGTATCCTCTTGGACCTAAAACTTTTCCTGTCTTCGGACAAAGAGCAAATCCACTTTCGTCCCCATTGAAAATTCTTTCCGGATCGGTTAAAATATCTTTTTGTTGTATGCTGCCCAAATATTCCTCAAGCTCTTTAAACCACAGTCTTATTGATTCCTCTGTGACGAGAGCTCTTGCTTTGTTAATACCCTCAGCATTTTTGAGCGAAACCTCCTTATTTCTCGCCAAAAATTTATCAAACCACTTTTGGCCAGGGCGATCATCTTTGAATCTGTTCTTGAAATTTCCATCTCGAATTATTTTTTGAACAGTATCTAATAATTCATTTCTTTTTACTGGAAATCCACATTTGGAAATGTTAACAAGCCATTCTATAATCTTTTTTTCACCATCTACTCCTAACACTGGTTCCGGTCCCGGTTTCTTTATTCCATCTGGTCTGCGCCCACTTATTTTGTCCAATATGGTGGTCTTAGGAATACCATAATCTTTACATATTTGTCTTATTGACTTTTTGTTCTCTCGAACGTCGTCCAACGCTTTTTTTAAAACCGCTTCTGTATACACGTTCTTTTTCTTTGCACTCTGTGCAGAGATCATCTAAAAAAAAATATGGTTGAGTACTGTTCTATTAGAAACATTCTTCTAACCTTACAAAATTTAACATAAAATTCGAATAATGATGTTTTGTGACGACCGCTTTTGCCTAGTTGGTAGTGACCCTGCCTAAGAAGCAAGAGGTCCTGGGTTCGAATCCTGGTAAGGGCATTTATTTGTGTGAGGAGCACGAATATTTGTTCCTGAGTCATGTATGTTATCAATGTATTTAAGTATTTATTTGTCTATATAAGTGATTATCTTCGTCTAGTACCCATAGTACAAGCTTTGCTTAGTTGGGGACTAGTTTGGATTTGTGTAAGATTGTCCCCTAATATTTATTTATTTATTTATTTTGCAATTAAATCGTTTTTTGAATAGTAATATTTTTGTGTTTAGTATATGGACGCAATTTGTTCTATCGTCTCTTATGTAGGTACAGTTTGCGTCCAGTATGATTTCCGACATCTGTAACTTTTTCTATAATCGTGATAATGTGGACGCAAATTGGCCATTAGAATATGCATGTGAATTGTGTTAAAATTAATATAACACGTATATTGTCTTTAATTTTATATCGTATTAAATAAACATTCAACTTGGAGATAACTAGACCAGACCGCGTCCACTGCGGACGCAAAGTGGAGATTTTATAAATTTAGTATACCAGTTCGCGTCCACTTTATTTTAACGGTCATGTAATAAAATACAAGCACAAACATCATAATACGTATTGTATGATTCATGGCTAAGGCCTGGAAACAACAATGGTTCCCAAATTTCATATTAATCAATTAAAAACTTACCGTGAAACGCACCGCTGCTCACTATTTTTTTTCTTACATTAACGCACATCCGCACTCTTTGGTTGCACACCCGAAACTAGTTTATTTTCGACGCAATAAGGGGGCGCGCACAACGAAAATTGTTTATGTGTGTGTACCCGTCATACATCTAGGAATTCTTAGAAATAGCTTCCATTTTTGTTAGTGTGTTGGTATGGTTATTTTCCACAGTTTTTAAAGAGCGAGTCGTCGTTTGGACGCGAATAGGGCGGTGGACGCGAACAGGCGTATTGACCCTAGTGTGGACTCTGTGCGTACGGCGGAACAGCTGATCGCTGACGTCACCCATATTCACCGAGCCGGTGGTTTTGATATCAGGGGGTGGGTGACGAATTCACCTGAATTAGGTGAAAAGCTACCAGCTGTTGTGCCGGGTAGAGTCAAATTGGATAAATCTGAGAGCGAGCGCACACTAGGGATGATATGGTGTCCATCAAGTGACTGTATGCAATTTGACTTGTCATTTAAGCGATTACCGATTGAAATAGTTGATGGCCAAATCAAACCTACTAAGCGCGAGTTCCTCAGGTTTATAATGAGTATTTTTGATCCACTTGGACTAGTGTATCCATGCATAATACAATCACGAGTCCTTATGCAACGCGTTTGGCAGTCTGGAATAGAATGGGACGAGTGTATCAAAGACACTGAGGCCGCTACCTGGTTTCAGTGGCTGAATAAATTAAAAACGCTATCGAACGTAGCTGTACCTCGGTGGTATGGCCTGCAACGGACAGCGAACGTCGATCTACATGTTTTCGGAGACGCCAGCGAAAAGGCGTACGCTGCCGTAGCGTTTTTAGTAGGCACTGGTAGCGACGGTAATAGGGTATGTACCATGGTAGCTGGTAAGGCACGCGTAGCACCCGTGAAGGTAGTGTCGATTCCGCGTCTCGAGTAACAGGCATCAGTATTGGCATGCAGGTTGGCGGTGACAATAAAATCCGAGGTGAACTTCGCTATCACCAACCTTTACCTTTGGACTGATTCTAAAACAGTCCTTATGTGGATCAACTCAGACGCAAGAGACTATCAAAAATACGTCTCACATAGATTGGCGGAGATAGATAATTTGAGCAAGAGAAGTAACTGGCATTGGGTACCTTCCGAGTCCAACCCTGCTGACGAGGCAACTAGGATGGACTGGCCTAATAATAAAAACATGTGGCTTTCGGGTCCCCCCTTTCTTTGTAATCCACAGGTGCCGTGGCCGAGCTGGAGCCGCGAGGAGTCTCCTACGGATGACCCGGAGCGCTTGGAGAGAGCGCTAGTGACGGCTGAAGATGACCAGCCTCTAATCGACGTCACGCGCTACTCTACGTGGACAAGAGCCGTGCACGTTACTGCGCGCGTACTCACCTTCATAAGCGCGTGCAGAGCCAATCCGAAGACGGGGGTAAGCGAGTTTACATCGGAGAAGCTGCAGGAGGCCGAGCGCCTTCTACTGAGGCAGTCACAGGCACGCTCCTTTCCTGACGAGTTGAGCGCGCTGCATGCTGGTCGCTCGTTGCCTAAGTCGAGCCGCTTGATGAAACTCGACCCGATGCTCTACGATGACGAGTTGCTCCGTGTCAGGGGACGTCTTGGGGCCTCTATCGAGTTATCTTTCGATGAAAGACACCCCGTGATTCTCGATGGTAGCTGTCACATCACACGACTTCTAGTGCAGCACTACCATACCCGTGCGCTGCACGCCAACCACGAGACAGTCGTCAACAACGTACGAGAGAGGTTCTGGGTGACCTCCATTCGACCGACTGTGAAGGCAGTCGTTGCGCGCTGCCAGTACTGCCGCATACAGCGCGCGCGACCCAATCCACCGAAGATGGGTGACTTGCCGCTCGTCAGACTCACCACGACGCGGCGAGCGTTTGTCAACTGCGGGATCGATTATTTCGGTCCAATGCAGATCACCATCGGACGGCGCCGGGAGAAACGTTGGGGCGTGTTGTTTACTTGCCTCGCTACACGCGCCGTACATCTTGAGTTGGCTGCATCGCTCAGCAGTGACTCTGCGATACTTGCCTTGCGCCGCTTGATAGCGCGTCGCGGGCAACCTGCGATGATCTTGAGCGACTGTGGCACGAACTTCGTTGGGGCGAATAAGGAGCTACGTGCCGCGCTGCGAGGCCTGAACGCTCAACGACTGCAAGGTGAAGCCTTAACTAAGGGCATCGACTGGCGCTTCAACCCGCCTGCAGCGCCACACATGGGCGGTGTCTGGGAGCGGCTTGTTCGCTCCGTGAAGAATGCTCTTCATGCCACGCTGAGGGAGCGAGCGCCTTCTGAAGAAGTGCTGCACACCGTCCTTTTGGAAGCGGAGCTGGTTGTCAACAGCCGCCCGCTCTCATATGTTGCATCCGACCCCAACGAACCAGTGGTACTTACACCTAATCATCTGCTACTTGGCACAGCGGCGGGTGATACACGCTCGACGAGCTACGATCCCTCGGATGTCGACGCTCGCCGCCAGTGGAAGAAGGCCAACGGGCTGGCTGAGATGTTCTGGAGACGGTGGACCAGAGAATACCTGCCCACTCTTCAGAGACGGCAAAAGTGGGCTATGGCAACGGACTCTGTCAAGGTCGGTGATGTGGTGGTACTTTGTGACGGGAAACAACCGCGTAATATGTGGCCCCGTGGCATAATATCAAAAGTGTTTCCGGGCAGTGATGGTCATGTGCGTGTGGTAGACATACGAACGCCCACTGGGTCGCTGCGTCGTCCCGTTGCTCGGATAGCCGTGCTACCTACTGACGGTACATTTATCGGTTGAAGCCTCCAACTGGGGGGTGGTAATGTTAATTAGATAGCACGACTATCCAACTTTCTTTAATTGTTATTTACTAGGATTCAGTTATTTTTAATTGTAATGAATAATGCTGTTCTCGCCCGCGCTGTGCCGGCCCCAAGGCCATGTTGGCGCGGTAAGGCGAGCGCGGGGCGAGGGCGAGGGCGGAGGGGCAATCGCGTGATGCGTGCCGCCGCTATGGTGAACTAGTCTGTGCCTAGCAACCGTACTGTTAATTGATATTATTTTCGCGCCGTAAATATGATGTTCGCTTTACTAAGTTGTTAATCTACCCATTGTGTTCGTTTAATCTGTGTTTCCATTAAGTATAGAGTCTTATCAGTTCAGTTCGTTTTTTAATTCCTACCTATCCACTTCAGTTTTATAATCAACCCCGCACCTCCCGTACACACTAAATAAAATAATGTGATATTTTCTCGAAGAAGGATAAAAAAATTGTCAAATTGAGAAAAAATCAACGCAAAAGGTTAAATAATCACGAAGTTATAAGTGTCCAAAGTTTTAAGAAGGGATGTGTTCTGTCCCTTTTTCGCAAAACGCAACTTCATATGAAACGATGACGCTGGAAGAATGTGACGTCACAGAAGACGGCAACGTGCCGCGCGCATCGTGGTCGGCGACGCCGTCGACGCGGCCTGCCGGCAGCATCCTGTAATGTGACGTCACACACCGTTTGCGTTTTCTCTATCTAACAAGCAATATTAAAACGGTTGTAGCTTCGTAATTCTTTGAGATATCTGAATGGGATTTTCATCACTATGCATATTTTTTTGCCTTCTTTCTTTTGGAGTAATAATAATTTTCGAGTCTGCACCCGAATTATTGCCTGCGAAGTTGGACATTTTTATATTAAAAAAAGTGAACACAATTTTGCAGTTTTTCTTTAATACGAGTATGTTCAAAATTGATAACTAAAGGGCCAAAGCGTCTCCATTGTCTCCAAGTACGAATCCGAGATCAGACCCCGTATCATGGTCGGCCTTATCACTCGATAAGTGACAAGATAGGGGCATCGTCTCGGTCTATCAAACGGTGTCAGCCAGTGACGGACGCTTTATCCTGTCACTTATCGCGTGATAAGGCCGACCATGACACGGGGTCAGAATTGAAAAATTTGGCCGCCACACAGTGGCCTGAAAATCTGGCTTTCATAAACATGATCGAAGTTTTCATAATAAATTACAGTTTTTTTTTAATGCTACTAATAAATTCACGTATTAAATGACGCGACAGGCGACATGTTTCGAACTCTTCGGGAGTTCTTCTTCAGGATTAGTGTTTTCGATGTTTGTTTTGAAGAAGAACTCCCAAAGAGTTCGAAACATGTCGCCTGCCGTGACATTTACGTTAATTTTTTAACCGTGGATTTATAAGTAGTATTTTAGATATGTCTCACAAAAGTTTAAATTCGATTATAGCTGTTTTTTTGCTTTAGCCTTTTACGAGACATTATTATGCTAAATTACAACACTTACGTGATTTAGTAAAAAAACGGAAGGTCATTTCAGTTATAGCTCTCGAAACTGACTTAGCTACTAGCGAAAATTATATCTTCAAATATAGGTACTTACAGATTTTGTCTTTCTTTCCACTTATTATAATTATCTATAGGTATTCATCATGTTTCATCTGACTGTCGGGGCATATACTATGCGAGAAGGAGCGGGGCAGCAATAGACGCATCAGCGCGGCAGGTACGGGGCGCGCGGGTGATTTCTGATTTTTCCCTGGCGATACGCCCCCTCTTAAGTAAGGGCTAGTCCAGAAATAATGTGATTGTTTATGGGGGGGTGGGGGTCAGAACATATCACAAATAATCACGATGTTGCGTCCGAGAAGACATCAGACGTGTAATTTTTTACACAGCAGGAAAGTAAAAAATTAACGAAAGTAGGTACTTACTCAATAATTTTCTCAAATCAAAATAATCCGCTCTGAGCGTGTTTATCCAAATAATAGGTAATTATTTATTGTAATTGTACCAACTTTGAAACATTAATAATAAAACCTAGCATCGGCGCGCATGGCCTTGACCTGCGTTGACCCCACATAAAAATACGGGGAAAAATAATTCTCCCAGACATGAGACCTAGCTAGATCGATTTCTCGCCCCCGTAAACCCCTATATTCTAAATTTCATCGAAATGGGAGCCGTTTCCGAGAACGTGATTGCAAATATACAAATATCGCTCGTTTAATAATAGTTTAGGATAGAACATTTTGCATCGTCATTTAATCTACGTACAGTCAGGGACTTTAATTGTAGCCATTTAGAGCTCACTTTATACTGGACAAATCAAAGCTACCTACTATTAAAAACCAAAATTAGCTGACACCTAAAAGGCCCAACAATTAAAGACCTTGACCGTACCTACGCGTACCAATTTTCAAGTTAATCTGACCACTGGAAATGTGGGAAAATAGACTTGTAATATTTCACCCCAACATATCATGAAACTAACTTTATACAGGGTCGAGCATGAACATTGGAATCGTACTAAAACGTTCATACATTTTTCCATCAAAACTCCAGGCAATTATGAATTTTCATTCTCGTTCTCGCAGACGTTGAGTACCTATCTATATACCCGTCCCGTTCCGTCCCGTTAGTGCTATTGCTATTTGACGAATATACCCGAATCATTCCGACGACGTTCCGAGCGCATCCTTTCGTTTCGTTCGGTACAACTCGGGCGCCATCGTGTCGACTCGGGTGGCCGGCGTAATAAATTAGTATTAGTAGTTAGTTGGTACTACTTCGATTCGACTTGGCTCAAGTCGACTCTGCGTTCATTACTAGTGAATGAACAATAATCGAATGATTATAAATTGAGTCGAATAAGTCGAATGATTATTATAATCGACTAATCGATTTAGTATCATTCAAAGTCGCGCATCGCTATTACTGAACCACTTTTGTATTCTTTTAACTTGTAATATTGGTGGCCTTCGGCTAACATGATAGTACCACCTTTTCTATGAATATAATTAATTTCTGGTTCCTCTTCAGCCATAATTGAAGAAAATGTAATCAATTTATAAATGACACCAAAGCAAATAAACTCAAGTTCCGTTTGACCTTCTTATCTGGGATTAATATTAATGCTAGTGCAATGAATAAAACGAGTAATTTATAAACGTCATTAATGATTATTTATTTTTCTTTATATTTGTATATCATAATTGACACTAATTTGTAAAAAGGTCGAACATATAACCAAAATAATTGTCAAGGTGGTTACATGGGGAATGAAATATTTTCCCTTGTTACTACCACGGCGGCTAGTTGTAACAACGGTAAAAAACCCGTGCCCGTGCTACTACTGGTAGTAAGATTGGTAGTAAGACGGGTAACGCACGGTTGCGACAAATTGACTAAAGGCGCAGGTTCGAGCAAACATTACGATTAGTCGAACCATACAATTTCCCATGGCTGTATTCCTTAATCCTAAATCGCACATGCGTGGTTGTTTCATTTATTTATTTCTAACCGCTTTCTTAATCCCCTTTTTTCCCGATAACTTATTACTAAATTAAAATATATCACGATAATTTACATTATTTTATACTTTTAACCCTTTCTTAATAACTGAACAGTCTACAACTTAAGTCCAATTTCCGCTTCTTCTGAAAAAAACTTCATTGCGCCATTATCGTTCTGTTACGCCGATGCGTGTCGTGATTCAAACTTGTTTCAAAAACCAAAAATTATGGAGCCTGCTTCCCTCAAGTTAAGTTAATTTTTTTCCTGTACGTTTCTATCTAACTTAATTCTTAGACCTATTTATTTTTTTTTTTTCTTTTTTTTCATTCCTTTGAATAACACCTAACTCCCAAAAATTTTACTCGTTGAATATGGTCGTCGACTTTTCCTAGCTTGTACCTAAACTCAAATCTAACAGCTAATTTGTTCAATGGTTTGATTTCATCACTCCTTCGAGATTTGATTCATTCGAAACGTTCTGCACTGTCTTCATTCTAAACTTACAAAAATACGTATGTCGAGCCCCGATTCTAAAACCGAATATTCTTAACATATCTATACGTACTTATCCCAATAATTTTTGCTCATGTATAAAAGGATTGCTTGAACGTTTTCTTTAATCCCCCCCCCCCCCCCCCACATCCAAATATCTCCAGTCCCATCTACTTACTTTAATTTCAATTTGGGTCTTTTTTTTTTTTATAGACTATCACATTCAAGTTGCTGTTAAACGATCACGGCTCCACCACCTACAATGCGACCGCCCAGACCGATCGTGGTGCTAACCCGGTACCTCCTTGCCGGGGCCAGTCCGTGGCCATCGTGTTCCCACGCCCTGGAACAACGATTGTTCCCCCGCCTCGGGCCAGGTCGCCAATTCGAACCCCAGTGCCAACACCGCCAAAGCTCTACCCTAGCGTGGTGCGCCCATCCACCGCAACGTCCGATGGCGATACTATCTTTTATTGGACCACCCGGCAGTAAGTAAATTTTCGTAGAGTCTTTTACATCATCCTAAACTAACAATAGTGGGATCCCGTTGTAATGTAGTATTTACTTTGGAATAAGAACTTTATCTAGCTGAAATAACCAGCTGACCTTTTGCACTAAGCGCGTGTCATACGTCTCGCTGTTTCTCAAGCCATATTCGCCCGCCATCATATTTGACAGTGCTGCCAGACAACTTAGCACCGCGCGGTGATTTATTTTTTTCCCTTGAGTAATTACATACTGCAGCTAATACTTGCAAAGATAGTGTGAAAGGTGATTTGCAAAAGATCACGCTCGCATCGACCCTGCTCGCGACAGCGGACCGCTTCAAATATCTAATTTCCTATAATTTCCTTGTTCCAGACCATGGCTGCATTAAACGCAGGGTTTCTCGTCTCGGCCGTCCCATTAGTTTTTTATTACTTTCTGTCCATAAACTTAATTAATCAGTCACTCTTTCATTTACCTCCTTGCCTAGTCGCGACTATATACTGGATATTTGGATCTTAAGGGGGAGGAGAGAGGTCTCGGCCACCCTTGTTTTCAAAGTTAACGTGCTGTAAGTATTTTGAAAGCGTAGGGGGGGGGGGGGAATCGCGAAATTCTCTGTTCTAAGCGGCCGCGGCATGTAAAAATTGGAAAACTCTGATCTAGTAAGTATAATAGCCACACCTCCATTCTAACGCGACATGCTCCAGTTAATATATTTTCTGACACAAATTAATTTATCACTCCTACGCTTCTTTTCCCAAAATAACACCAAGAATTTAGGGGAATTTATCTGGGAGTTTGAAATGAGAAGGCCTATGTAGCTAATTAAGAATGTGTTTACTTCAGTACGATCGGGAGGCAACTAACGAGCGCGCTATGTGTCGGGCTTTCCGTGAGGCGCGCGGGAATGCTGACAACGCATAGCCTGTTCCTATAGTCGTCCTTCCCAAAAAAAAATTTACAAAAATTTTCAATAATATAGAATTTATCTTATATCGAAGTTTTCATTGCATCTGTTATCCCATTTTGTACGCAAATGTACTTATCATTAAATTAAAAACTTGCCTCGAAAACAATCCACGCGGCTCTACTTTGTATTATGAGCTGCGGAATGATAACAGTACACAATGAAACTTGATTACATATCTATAAGGTCGAATTTACAATGTATTGGCAGCTCTTGAACAAAGGCTGTCCGATCTATTTTTAGAATGACCACATTAATACATAGCTGTTATTCTAACACGAAAGAAGAAAAGTTATAATTACAAATTACAAAACAAACAAGTGTAATGCTACCTACACGTACACCACACTTCACTAAACTTTCACATAGATTTGATGCGGCTGACTTGCAGCCTGAGCTCCAGCTGCTAAGTGGTCTTGCGCCAGAACACGTACTTTCCTTGTGAACCACTTGTTCACTTTTCTTTTACAACTACTATAAAAATAGTAGACTATAAAAATGATCAATATTGTTACAATCACTAGTAGCACAATGCTGAACGTATTAAGTTGAGTAGCCAATCCAGACACATTAATGGATGCTTCTGCCGTTAGGGTATTTGACTTATCGGTATTACCCGAATTGTTTTTGGTACCGTAATTTCCCATAATGAAGTGTTAATACTTTCGCTGCTGTTATTGAAATGCAAACTATTTTTCTTACCTTAAAAATTACAACATGTATAACCTACAAATAAATGTTTACACTAGAACATTTGTAACATACTTGCAAAAACAAATCTTAACCTACTAAATGTAATAAGTTTACTCATCACAAAACCGTACTGATTTCTTAACAGTTCGCCCGCTGCGTGTAACATAGGGCACGACGCTAGGCACAGGCGGAGCGATTCCGCTGTCCGCTTGTAATGTATCTGGTAAAGTTATGTTTTGTGGTGAGTCTACTTGTTCCTTAAGTAAATATGCAGGTTTTAACCTGTCAATTGACATGTTTACATTTCGGTCTTCCAATTGTATTTTGAAAACCTTGTCTTTTCTTTCTAGAACCTTATATGGCCCTTCATAAGGCGTTTGTAACGAAGATTTCGCAATTCTATTAACAAATACATAATCACAAGACTTAAGATCTGTACTGACAAAAAAATTGTTTTCATTAGTATGATGACGATATGGTCTTGGTGTCAAGTTCCGTATCGCATCTTTTATTTTACCTAGCATGGCATGTGGTTCCGTTACATTCTTATCTATGTTACAAAAAAATTCACCTGGTATCCGAATGGTACGTCCGTAAACTAACTGTGCGGGGCTGACACCAGTGTCTAACCTTGGCACTGTGCGAAGCCCTAACAGAACTGTGCTTAATTCGTTTACCCAAGAGATATTGTTACCACCTAAACGTGCTTTCAGTGCTACTTTGAGGGAACGATGCCATCGCTCCAACACAGCATTCGACTCTGGATGGTACGGTGTCGTTCTCAGCTTCTCTATACCTGTATATTTCATCAATTGTCTGAAAAGGTTGCTCTCAAATTGTCTGCCCTGATCACTAGTTAACGTAACTGGACAGCCGAATCGAGCTATCCAGCCGTCATAAATAGTCTGCGCTACGATTTCCGCCGATATGTCCTGCAATGGAAACGCTTCAGGCCATCCGGTAGCACGGTCTATCATGGTAAGACAATACCTAAAACCTTCAGACGAAGTTGGTAGAGGACCAACTATATCAGTATGTACATGTTGGAACCTATCTACTTCCGGAAACTTACTTGGAATCGATTTAGTATGTCGCGCGACTTTAGACTTCTGACATTGAACGCAGGTTTTGGCCCAAAGACCTACATCTTTGTTCATATCTGTCCAGAAAAACCTGTCACAAACCATCTTACGTGACGTTCGTACGCCCGGATGACTTAAATTATGAACATGTTTAAAAACATCGCGACGAAACTGCTCTGGAACGTAAGGTCTTGCATTACCTGTAGATATTTCACAGTAAACATTATAAGTGCAGTTAGGCAACATTATTTTTTTAAATTGCAATCTATCATGTGACTTCTCTAATAACGATTTTAACTCACTATCGCTTTCCTGTGCTTTTGATATTTCGTAATAATCAATTGCGATATTTTGAAAATCAACCGTTTCAATTCTCGATAAAGCATCCGCAACTACATTGTCCTTACCCTGTATGTGCCTAATGTCAGTCGTAAATTCACTTATAAAAAGTAATTGTCTTGTTCGTCTTGGTATCTCTTTGTTATTATCGCTGTTAACCTTACTAAATGCATATGTCAAAGGTTTATGATCTGTAAAAATAATTAGTTCTCTGCCTTCGTGCAGATACCTAAATTGTTGTACAGATAAATAAATTGCTAGAAGTTCTTTGTCATAAGTACTGTATTTCATTTGTGCTTCCGTTAGCTTTCTAGAAAAATAAGCTAATGGTCTCCAGTTACCTTCTACATATTGTTGTAACACAGCTCCTACACATGAATTGCTAGCATCCGCATATAATGAAATAGGTACTGTGGGAAGTGGGTACGCTAACATGACCGCGTTCTGTAAGCTAAGCTTACATTGTCGGAACGCTTCGTCAGCTTCTTGCGTCCACTCAATAGGTGTTTTGTCATTTCGCTTAGCTTTGTGAATATACTTGAGCAATAATTCCTGGTATTGTACAGCCTTTGGCATGTGCGGTCTGTAAAAATTTATCATGCCTAAAAATGTACGCAACTGAGTAACGTTTTGCGGTTTTGGATAGTCCTTAATAGCTTGAACCTTACTTTCCAGAGGTTTGAAACCTTTTGTTGATACCTCGTAACCTAGAAATTCTAATTTCTTCTCTTTAAAAGTACATTTTTCTAGATTTATGGTGATGCCAAATTCACTAAGCCTTTTAAACAGCTGTTCCAGATGACCGTCGTGTTCTTCCTCCGAGAGAGAAGCAACAAGTATGTCATCTAAGTAACAATACACGAAGTCAAAATCACGTAAAACGGTATTGTTCATAAACCTTTGGAAGGTCTGGCAAGCATTTCTAAGTCCAAAACTCATTCTGGGAAAATCATACAGACCAAATGGAGTAATAATAGCAGTCTTCTCCACGTCCTCAGGGTGTACCATGATGTTATGATAAGCTCTACGAATGTCGACACAAGAAAATATGGACTTACCTGCGAGTAGGTAGGTGAAGTCGTGTACTCTCGAAATAGGGTAGCGATCCGGCTTCGTAACCGCATTCAAAGCCCTGTAATCGCCACACGGTCGAATGTCTCCATCTTTTTTTGGGACTATATGCAAAGGACTAGACCACGGACTCTTAGATGGTCTACAAACACCCATTTCAAACATTGTTTGAAATTCCTTTTTCGCTTTCTCGTACCTATCAGGAGGCAGCGGTCTAGCTCTTTGATATATCGGAGGCCCTGTCGTCTCTATATGATGATAAGTAGAGTGTTTAGGCTCTTCAATAAACGATAACGGTTTTAACAGTTCTGGATACTTGTGCAATAAATTGTATGCCTTATTATCCGTATTAATTAAAGTAATTGATGAGTCAATATGGTTTATGATCGTACCAATTACAGAAACACTTGTTACATTATCAAATAACCTTTTACCGTATAAGTCTACCAGTAATCTATAATTACGCAAAAAATCTGCACCGATAATAGGTTGTTTGACGTCACACACAATAAAATTCCATTTGAAAGTACGCCTTAAATTCAAATTTAGCGTCAAGTTAACATATCCATATGTCTTAATTTCAGTACTATTCGCGGCATATAACTTACAATTAACTGGTTGTAACGAGTCTTTAAAATATTTAAAGTTTTTCGGAATAACACTCACATTCGCGCCGGAATCAACTAGAAATTTGTAACCTGAATTTCTGTCCATTACACTAAGGCGATAATTATTTACCGTGGTGCAGGGTTCCGCCGAAAACGTCTGCACAGTAGCTAGTTTCCCGTCGGCTTCTGTCCCTTCCAGTTGCACGGCTGTTGGCACTTGTTGGCCTTCGTCTTGTAGCGGAAGTGGTAGAAGCACAACCAGTCAGGGTTGTCCGGTGTCCTATTGCTGCGCGAGCTGCTACGTGAATGCCCCTGGTTGCTGTTCCTTCCTCGGCTCTTAGATCGTCCACGCGAGCTGGCGAGTTCACTAATACGGCTGTTGATCTTCGCTAATTCCGCCATTATAAAATCTCTCGGCGGGCTCTGACGTGAGGTGCCTTGGACTACGGCGACCTCGCTGGGCCTAAATGTCTCTATGACCTTGTCGGCTATCGCTGCAAGGCTTTCCAAGTTCTTCGAATCTGCTGCCGCAACGACTGCTCTCACTGATGGTGGTAGATGACCTTGCCAGAAGTATACCAAAGTATCGTCGGGAATCTTATTGCGCGCAAGGTCGCGCATTTTTCGCATTAGCTGAGATGGTCGTTGATCACCCAGTTCCATATCCGACATTAATTGCTTCAATCTAATAGCTTCTGTTTCTTCATACACACTAAGCAATCTGGCTTTCAAGGTCTCATATTTGTCCTCGCTCGGCGGGTTCTCAAGGATGTCCGCAACTTGTTGAACTGCCTGCTTCCCTAATTTTGCGATTACTATATTGTAATTTGACTGATCACTTGCTTTTTGCTGCGCCAATACAGCTTCTACTTGAAGAAACCATAGTCTCGGCTTGTCCTCCCAAAAATCAGGTATTCTTGCCGCTAACGATATTGCCGACAACTCTACGGTTGTCGCGGGTGCTGGCGTAACCATACTGCATCACCAATGAAATTGTCTCTCGTTGACCCACGGAGCACGGGGAATTGCCTATCCGATAGCGCTAGTATCAACACGCACGGAATAAAAAACGCACAAAACTCAACCAGATATACCCCTTAATTAATTTTCACTTGAGTCTAAAATGTTCAAAAAAAAAATGTTCTAAGTCACGGTGCACTAAATGTTCAAGGTCGGGGGTCACCACTTTAGGGGAATTTATCTGGGAGTTTGAAATGAGAAGGCCTATGTAGCTAATTAAGAATGTGTTTACTTCAGTACGATCGGGAGGCAACTAACGAGCGCGCTATGTGTCGGGCTTTCCGTGAGGCGCGCGGGAATGCTGACAACGCATAGCCTGTTCCTATAAAGAAGAACCACCGCGCCGCGTAATAAATGTTTCATGATATTCTATGATTGCTTATGTGAAGGCACAAATGATGTTTCAACCGAAATAGCGCTAATGACAAGTCAGAATTGACAATTTATTTCCCTGCAACTTTGCCACAATTTCCTAATAAAATGTAGCTATCTTATGTAGATATGCAGTGGGTCGTAAATAGCGGTTTATATTCCGTATTCACAGCTTATAACTGTATGTGCATTTTTATATTTTATGTACTTGCAATGGCTGGCAAGGCAGCAGTATATTGACTGTCTACGTTTAGTTGTCTTTGGTAAGTTAAAATGTTAATACTACCTACTTATTTTTCTTAAACGCATGTTTTCGAACTACCATCAATTCTGCTAACTTTATTTAAGATTCTCCCGTGTTCTGGACCACATTAACGTTGCCTTAGTAACTTAGAGAACATCTTAAAATGAATTATTACTCCCTAATTTCCCAGTTCCCCATACTTTGGGACAAATCGAACTTCCACTACGGGGACCCGAAGTTAAAGCGTGGAGCCCTCGACGAACTCCTAGTCTTATTTAATTCTCACTCGTCCGTCACAGTTCCAATGGTCTTCGTCAAATCCAAGCTGAAATCCTTTTCCCGACGGCTGGCGAAGAATGAGGTAAGCTATCTCCCTCTTAATTTTTGATATAACTCTAATTCCATCAGATTTCTGGTAGTACTTCGTGCAATCTATATCTCTATTTTCGTTGTAACATCCCGCAATTTGTAAAATAGCTCCCACATGTGGGTTTTCATTTGTCTTTTCTTATTTCTTATTTATTCACTTATAGCGTTCGCATAGTAAGGCCGGTCCTAACACACCTCGCTCGCGTAGCGATGCAATAGACCCGGTGCCCTTGGTGCAACCTTCTACGAGCTTTTCCGAGCAACTGGGTTCTATTGACAATCTTCAGGATTTGGTGAGTTTGGTTCTTAAACACCCTCCTCCCCTTTTGTTTTCATCATTTTCACTCCCTTTCTGGTTTCGCCTTATTTCAATTTTCAGCTAGAGCAGTTTCTTGATGAATCTTTCACTCCGGACGTTCCACTGCAGACAGCTCTTCCTGAAGCCCCTCAGCAACTCGTGCGTCTCTGCCATTGAATTATTGTCTATTTTTAATGAAACCATTATATTGTAATCTCATAGTTCCTTATTATGTTTTTTCATCTAGTTGGACATGCCTTCTCTCTTGGACGCCGAGACTCCCACTGCCAGAAATCCCTCCCCGCTAGTGATTTTTGAGGCACCCCATCATCCTGCGGTAAGTTTTCCCCAGAAGTAAAAATTTAATGTGTTTCCCTTCCCCTAATTTTGAACCATAAGTCCCATAAATATATATATATATAATGTGTGTTTAACACACTTCTTGCAAGATATTGCTTTGGCGAAATAAAAACCAGATTGTGTTGCTCTGAAAGAGAAGAGTTTTATTACTCACTAATATTTTACCCAAACATTACATTTGTGGAACTTAATACTAATTAAATTAATAGCTTACCTGAAAGAGAAACAACATTAATGCTATTATTTCACCTTCTTTACAGACACGTCCTTGATTCAAATATTAATCCTATTTACACCGTTATAATTTCTCTCTGCATTACTTGTACCTTTTTATATCAATCACGGTTGACAACCCGTCTAAACTCTGACAGCTGTCATCCGTCATTGACAGTCACAGATAACGCCAAACTAAATGAAGTGCAATTGACTTCGTTTACATCTCCCCCCCCCCCCCGATTAAACCTAATAAAAACATTTTATATTACTATTTCCATCATTTACAGTAATGGTACCAGTTTCGTTATGTGGAAAAGATTTGATTCTGGTTTCTTATGGCCTGTGTCAATTCTATAAATAGAGTTTGACATCCTTTCTAAAACTCTATAAGGACCAACTTTTAATTCATGCAACTTTTTCCTATTTAATCGATTTCCATTTTCAACGTATACTAAGTCACCTACTTGTATTTGACATATTCTTCTGTTTTTATCGAATAGTTTTTTATTATAGTTGTGTGATTTTATAGTGTTTTCTAGTGCGATTTTCCGATCTTTCAATAACTCATCATATGTTATTTCCTGCTTTAATTCATTCGGTAAAATAGCAACTGATGTACCTTCTAACAAGTATTTCGGAGAATATCCTGTCACCGTATGTTCAGTCTCGTTATACCTTTCAGTACACTCGTGAGCGACTGTAGTCCAGGCCAATTTATTTTTCCTTTCATTTAACCTACATCTTATTTTGTTAACCAACGTCTGATTTAGCCTCTCGTTCAAACCGTTTGAAAATGGAGCATTGACAGCAGTAAAGACAATTGGTATATTTTCTTGGTGTAAAAAGTTTTTGAATTCCCTTGAATTTATACCTGGATACTGGTCAGACAGAATCATGCCAATTTTATTTGAAGGGATTACTTTATTAACAAGCTTAATAAAGTCACCAGCACTTTGAGTTTTAGAAGTTAGTATATAGGCATACCTCGTAAAGTGGTCTACAAGTAAGTGTAGGTATGTTTTCGTAGAGCGCGAACCACCAAAACCACCAATGGTATCTATGGACATAATCTCATAAGGGTGTGTTGCAGGTCCTAGGTGAGACATCAATCCAAACTTGTATTTCCCTCTAGATTTGTTTTTTAAGCAAATTTCACAATTGTCACAGATAGTTTTAATATTACTTGTTAGGTGTTTCGCTGTGTAAAATGGCCTAAGTTTATTTTCAATTTGTTGTGATCCTAAGTGACAGAAAAAAAAATGTATATTTTTTATGATATTTTTACTAAATTCCTCAGATAGTACGATTTTTTTCTTTTGTCCTATTTTTTTGTAGTATATTGTATCCTTTAATTCTAGCTTATTCTTATTTTGTTGTACCTGTTCATTATTATCCTGATCGTTTTGAATGTCTTGTAGTCCTACAAAATTTACACATTTAATATTTTCGTGTGGATAATCACCTGGTTCTAAAACAGGATTCCTACTTAGACAATCTGCTTCCAAGTTGTATTTCCCAGGAGAATAAACAACCTCGAAAGCAAACTGTGATAAGTAGTATGTAAGGTCTCCCAATGCCTCATCCGTCCTCGATTTAATATTCATCTTTTCTAAGGGTTTGTGATCAGTAAAAACCGTAAAATTTTTACCTATGAGCCAATGTTGCCAATAAAATACAGCTTCTTTTATAGCTAGACACTCAAGATATATGGCTTTTTTCTTTTTCTGTGCGTCATTCAGTTTTCTTGAAAAGTACGCACAAGGTTTTTCGTCCCCATTGTATTGTGGCTGTTTCAATATCGCGCCTATACCCTGTATACTTGCATCAGTGTATATACGTATCGGCAGATTCGGATCAAATATAGCCAAAATTGGTTTCTGACACAGCTGTTTTTTTACTGTCTCAAAGGATTCTTGACACTTTTCTGTCCAGATAAAGGATTGTCCCTTCCTTAACAAATTATGCAAAGGATCTAATATCATTGATATATTAGGAATGTACTTTCCGTAAAAATTGATTTTACCCAAGAATTGTCGCACATTTTTCACTGTTTTTGGTACAGGAAAGTCTTTTATTGCAATTAAGTTATCCTTTAATGGAGTAATAGTGTTATTCTTGATAATGTGACCCAAATACTTGACCGAGTCTTGAGCAAAGTTACACTTCGAGAATTTCAGTCTAAACCCCTCCTTTAAAATTGCTCCCAATAACAGTGACAAGTGCCTGATATGATCCGCGAATGTTTCAGAAAATACTAATATGTCATCTATATAATTGACAGTAAAGTCTGACAGTCCATGTTTCCTTATAATACTGCTTAGTATTCTCTGAAAAATTGCAGGCGAAGTTTTTAGACCAAACGGGAGACATGTCCATTGGAAATGTCCCTCTTGTGTAACAAACGCTACTTTTTTCCTGTCTTCAATTCTCAATGGGATTGACCAAAACGCTGAGTTTATGTCCAGTGTGGAGAAAAAACGACAGTTCCTCGTTTTTACCACCAAATCCTCAATTAGCGGAAAGGGTTGTGATTGAGGGACTATAATCTTATTCAAATCACGAAAATCTACGCACAATCTAGATTTTTTCCCTTCGTCTCTCTTGTAAGCCAATGTTACTGGGGCAGCAAAAGGACTATAAGATTCTTCAATCAAGTTCTTTTTTAATAACATCGATATTTGTTGCTCTATTTCTTTCCTATCTTCAATAGTGCACCTATATGGCCTCTTGCTACAATACCTATCAACGAACAAATCAATATGTGCCTCATAGTCCTTTACCGTACCCACATCATACTTGTCCCTAGCAAAAAGTGATGTATATTTGCAAACAAGTTTATTTATCTCTGACTGTTGTTGCAGGTCGAGGTGACCTACCGAAACATTAAAGCTTTCCACTTCCAAATGTTCATTAAAATTTATTTTAGTTTCCTGTTTTTTTTCTTTTCCAGCTGTTTCCAAAATACTCACATCCTTATGTTTATTTCCATCTTGTTTTCCCTCAAAATTGCTACCTGTGAAGCCAGGAATTATTTTTGCATTTTTGGGGTCATAATTTTGTATATTATCTTGTTTTTCAAGGACGGGAATATTTTGAGTAATTACCAGTCTTTCATCTTGATTTAAGTGAAACTTTTGTATGCAATCTAATCCTATTAGAAAATCATAGTCAAAATTTTCCTCATCAATCACAAAAACATTAACATCTTTTTCCATGTCAAATATTTTTATCTTTAGAGTTACTATTCCTATAGATTTTTTCACACCATTAATCGTTTTTAAGCCTGCTTTTATTATACCATTACTATTGGAATTATTCTTCAAAGACAGCAACCTAGAATTTATCAAAGACACATTAGATCCTGAATCATAAACTCCCAATAATTGTAATGTATCATTTATTAATAAAGTAATTTTGATTAATGGCGGGATATCTAGTTTTTTGGATCCATGTCATTCAACTCCGTTTCTAACTCTGAATTATTCACACTCCTTATTTGGTCCCGCTTAAATCTATCACTATTCTTATTCTTAAACCAACATAAGGACTCAGGGTGGAACCGTTTTCCCTTGTTTTCCTTCTCACAAATTTTACACGGTTGCTCTCTTAAATTTTTTCCAATAATTTTATTTTCAGTGCCCAATGGCTTCTTCTCCCAACTCTTTTTTTCCACTAAATGTTCCAGCCCCCTAATGATACTATACAAATCCTCCGTTTCTTTCAAAGTACTCCTATCCATTTTATCCGCTATAAAGTTTGGTAACCCCGTAGCGATGAGATCAATGAGAGTAGGTTTATCCATGTTTTTATTAATTTCTAATAAAAGTCTTTCCTTCTTCAACGCATATTCTAATAGAGAGCCCTGCCTATATTTAAACAGTATTGCATACCTGACTGGTGACCAACCTCGGTCCGCATATGTCTCACATAAGTTTTTTTTCCATAGGGACCATTCCGAATCCACTGTATACTTTATAAGCATGGCCCTGTACCAATCAAGACACGAATCTTCTAAAAATAACCTAAGACCTTCAATCCGCTGCATATCCTCTACGATGCCTAAACGGGTGCATTCGGCTTCAAAAGTTGTAATCCACTGCGACACATTTGATGTTTTCCGTGTAAATTTCTCTATTACAAACTTATCCTTCAAACCAGTTATGCTTTGAGGTTTAGATCTTTCACTCTTTGATTCAGCATAGTTTTCCAGGATCCTCGATAATACTTCTTCTGAAATTCCAGGTGCCGGAGTCTGTTGTTGAGTCTTCGGTACAAATTCCTCTAACAAATATCCCTTAAACTGCATATTGCCGTCTTCATCCTTATAGGTACTGGTTATATCCGGTGTCTCTGTGATCCACACTTGCCTTTTATCATGTCTCCTCTGTAACGTGTTTCTCACCTTCAAATAGGCTTGTGTTTTCATAATATTGTCATGTAGCTTCACTGATTGGTATTCTTCTGGTATTAAAAATACATTTTTATCTACATCCGAAATAGAAGTTATACAAATCACGCTCGTTTTCGGATCTTCAGTACTCGCCTTAACCACAAATTCAAACCTCAGTTTGCCCATCTTTGCCGTGAAATAGCCGAAAATGTTGTTTTATAATGTGTGTTTAACACACTTCTTGCAAGATATTGCTTTGGCGAAATAAAAACCAGATTGTGTTGCTCTGAAAGAGAAGAGTTTTATTACTCACTAATATTTTACCCAAACATTACATTTGTGGAACTTAATACTAATTAAATTAATAGCTTACCTGAAAGAGAAACAACATTAATGCTATTATTTCACCTTCTTTACAGACACGTCCTTGATTCAAATATTAATCCTATTTACACCGTTATAATTTCTCTCTGCATTACTTGTACCTTTTTATATCAATCACGGTTGACAACCCGTCTAAACTCTGACAGCTGTCATCCGTCATTGACAGTCACAGATAACGCCAAACTAAATGAAGTGCAATTGACTTCGTTTACATATATATAAAAAATCTCTCAAGAGTAGAACTTTATAAAATTTACCACGAAATCTATTTTGAACTTGATAGAATGAGTAGTTCTCGAAGGGAAAAAAAATTCACATAACCATGGATTTCTACGTTGAGCACGGCCCGACATGCTCTTGGCCTGGTCTATATATATATCTTTTCTCAGAGGATCGGTCCTGCAATTAGTATCCCGGGAACGAGTTCTTTCGCAGACGATTCTCTATTCGCCCTGGTAAGTACACATATTCCCGTATTCCTCTGTTTGATAACTATCAGGACTCCGTACCCTGTGTATGAGCGGGCGGCAACTGCTATATCTTGCGGCCCGTGATATTCTGACTACCGCATCTTCTCAGATGTCGTACCTATGCCGCTACAATAGTGATGATTACCATAGTTGATGGGAAAATAATACTTAAGGACCCCCTTAGCATACCCCGAGGCCCTCCTCTGGCTTTTATATGTAATGAAACGAAACTCCCCGCGCGCCAGCTCGATACTCTCCCTGCCTGTTCTCACCTTATCTGCCTTTAATTCTAAATAATTATCGTAACTTTATTGTTTCCAGTTCGGTGATTCGGGACCCTCTGGTGGCTCCTCAGAATCCGGTGGTAATCCGCCCGTGGAGGCTAATGACCTTCCAACCCCGTCTCCGCCGGTAAGTTGAACTGATGGTTTGCCTTGACTTCATGACTTTCTACTTCAATTTAAATGTACACCAGCGCCATCTCTCTCGCTTGTTCGTAACTACCTGATGTGGTTCTATGTGAATGGAGTGGGCGTATAGCTCGCGCATTAGAGGTGTGACAGGCTGTGAAACAGGTCCATAACATGATACAGAGGGTGTTAGTCTTAGCGTGAATATAATACAAACATACACAGCGTAAGTCACTGTCCTCGTAGCTCAGTTGGTAGATCAGCCTCGCGCTAATAGAAAGGTCGCAGGTGCGAATCCTGTCGAGGCCACAGACGAAGATGGTTTATCTTTCCCCTTTTTTTTCTCTGTATCGCATCGATTAATTTCTAACGGATCGTCAATACTGTACAATAAAGGTAGCCTTAAAATTAAAGCGGAAAACAACCCTTCATGCTTGCCTATTATGAGATCACTCACTTGGTACTCTGAATCCCTTGGATTTTTGGACAAAAATCTATCTAGTCCACTCCTTTATTAAGGATTTGCAAATAAAGATGAACAATTGCGTATGTTACAAAATAAATGTCTGTACAGCGTCCTTAATTTGCAAAATCTACTCCCTTAGGTGAATGTGAACGAATCTCCTGCCCCGTCGTTCGCCTTCTTGGATGCGTTGGTACGTAAAAAAAATTAATGGTACCCCACACTACCGGAAATTCTATATATATATTTTTCCAATACTATTATCTTTATTATTATTATTATTATTTTTCCTTTAATCCTTGTTTGCTTTTCAGTTAGGGCAACAGACTCCAGGGTCCTTTTCGCAAATTGTAAGTTTTGTTACCATCATTTCCCTTCTGATTGGGGTAGGAACTAGACTCTTTTTACGTGCTATAACCTGGCTCGGTTTACAGGTCAATGGCCCGTTCACCCTCAGCCATCCCTTAACCGGGCCTACATTGGTGATTAAAGTTCCGCCCAACAATGTAAATATAGTGGTGATCTCATCCGAGTCTTCTCTGGTGAGGGCTATATTTCTCTAATTTCCATACTTCTTGATTTCTTTTATTTCTTCACTTAGTAACCTTCACTATTGTTGTTCACAGGATCAATTAATTGGACATTGACTGCTTGAATGTAACTTATAATAAACCGTTTACCTTTTGCGTATGTATTTATGATTTTCTCGAAAAAGGGAAAAACCCCTCACTTCACCTTTAATTGATTTTTGGTAATATGATAACTTTTCTACTATGTTATTTCTATTTACCTTCCCCTTTTTTTTTCAGCGCTGTCAAGGTAGACCTATAGGGCATCTCAACTAATTTCCCTATCCATAATTTCTTCTATGAAATAATAGTCCTATTCTAATTTACTTTTCCGAATCCGCAGATTATATGTGGGAGGTTAATTTGACACACGTTGCTGAATGCAAGCAATCTACTCTTTGTGTCTTCCTCTTATCCAAAGTGAGTATGTTTTGGTTAACTATGTAACCCGGTAATAGCCTTACACAGTCTTATGAATCCTTAAAATAGCTTATTACTTTTTCTTTTCCTTCCTGGCTCACATTAATGCTTAATTGTCACTACAGTGTTTAGCCATAAAAGAAAACCTAAAAATCATAGGAATTATCCTTTTGATGATATCACACGTTATTTCTTCCCGTTTTTTCCAGGTCTCCTCTGCGGTAGTGGAGTCCAGTGTTGATTTTCTCTTCTTCGACCTTGGTCTGCGTTTTATCTCCTCCCGTCCGAGTGTACGTGGTCCAACCATCTGCGTACACTTCCATTAAGGTAAATACCCCAAAAAAAATGTTATAAGATAAATTTTGTTTTAAGAACACCCCTACCGTGCCGGTTAGAATAGGGATACATTTGCCATCCTCAAATTGATTTAATTATCCTTTCATTATTCATTCAGATCTATAAATATGGATTGCAAATGAATACCTATTTTGGATGGGGTCTGGCTATATTGGACAAATCGCACAAAAGATCATACACAGTTTCGACCTTACTTCCATAATTTACATTCTCACAATCCTGCAACGAAAGCTATCCATATTCAATGCATGGACCTCTGTCGCCACATTACCAACACAGACCAGGCCTACCGTGTATCACCCCAGCGATCTTCCTATCGCAATTTTTTTCCTTTTTTTTTTTTTTTTTTCCAAATAAAGCACATTCTAACAATTAATTTTATTCAAAAATGTACAAAAATGTTATTGCTAAATGTCCTTAATCTACGCAGCAGTGACAGTATACATTATATTTACTCCTTTCCGTTCTGGTACTACTCCTTATATTGATAAATTATGGACTGTTCATCATCTGCACTGTAGTTACTGTTACATGTTTTTCAAAACAACTATTTCTCACTTTTATTACCTTGCATAAATCAAAACTCTAATTTTGCTTCTTCTCAACAGATTAACGTACCCTTAAATTTAATACTGATGATAAGCTTGCATCATGTGGACGATTTCGTCTTCGCACACATTAACCGTTTCTCGTAATCGATCTTAATCTTTACTCCTTACAATTACAAACGATGCATACGATGTTACGTATCTTTTATAAGTTTATATCTAACAATCATCTCATAATCGAACGCCTCAGCCATGTTATATTTAATTCGTAATCATCAAATTTTAACTTAAACCCTACCCTTGACCTATAATCTTGTTACAACTATATCCAGACAATTCCTAATTTTATGTTATATCCTAGGTATATTTATAGTTCGTATTTACATTCCTAATTCAGTTTGTTATTGGCAAATCGCGTCCGAGTCAACCCCTCAGTCCATGCTGCCCTTATAGTATTTGGACAAATGTATGGTATTAAATTTCCCCCTGATAATATTAGTGTATGGCTCCACTAGGATGTACACATTCTGGTAGGGGACTGCGGCGACTACATAGGGACCTTCATACAATTTTCCAAACTTCTTGGTCACCTTTTTCTGAGCGTCAGATTTATTAACCCTCCTGACCTTCACCCATTCGCCTACTTGATATTGTATCAAGTTGAAACATCTATTAAATTTAGCCTGTCGGGCACTAGCAGCCTTTTGCAAATTTTCTCTCGCCTTTTCCCTTACGTTAGTGATATTTATCTGAATGGTTTTTTTTATGTCTTTGTCGAATGACAATTGCGTGGGCTGCCCATACATAATTTCACAAGGCGTATATCTAGTACTTTCGTGAAATGTGTTGTTATATAACAACTCTAACTTTGGCAGTATTTTAACCCAACTCTGATGCCTTTTTTCACAATAGGTTCTGAACAATCGACCTAATTCCCGATTAAGACGCTCTACCGAGTTTGGCCTAGGATTGCGGACTGTAGTATAAATGACCTTAACCCCCATCTCATCCATAAACTGACCCCATTGCTTAGAAATAAATTGGCTTCCGTTATCAGTCATAATCGCTTTTGGGTGTATAATTTTGATAAACTGTTTCATTTTCCCTACCACTGCGCCTGCAGTAGCCCTCCTCAGAGCATAAAACTTCGCGAATTTACTAAACGAATCTTGTATGACAAGAATATAACTCATACCAAATTGTCCTGAGGGCAGCGGCCCATACAAATCTGCCATAACTAAATCACCAATATCTTTTGTGACTATTGACCTACACGGCCCCACGTGTTTTTTATTATCAATCTTAGTCATTTGGCAAACGTGACAAGTTTTAATCAAGTCTTTTACTTCTTTTGTTATCCCTCTCCAATAGAACCGATCTTTAATATATTTAATCACCTTATACGCCCCCTGGTGTCCCATCTCTAGATGAACTTGCCTAACGACGTCGTCCACTAATGCTCTTGGCAAGTATATCACCTCGTCTTGTGTTTCGCTAGGTGTAAAGTATAATATGCCGTCTCGTAAGGTGCATTTTTGACATATTCTACCTAGCTTATCTGTAAAGTCACAACTTCCTAGCTGTTCGATAATCCCGCAAATTTCTGGATCGCTTCCCTGAAATTCCGCTATTTTCTTTAGTTTATTTATTAACTCCCTATTCGGTTTCGACTCCGTGTACATAATTTCGGGTAATCGTATTTTGTCCTCCTGCAATAAATCCGTGCTAGGTGGATATCTAGACAGAATATCCGCGCCTATGTTTTCTCTGCCCTTAATATGTTCGACTCTATATGTAAATTGTTCAAGGTAGTGGACCCAACGAATTACTCTTGCATTATAAAATCTCCAATTTTTCACAAACGTCAGAGCCTTGTGATCTGTCTGAATTATCACTTCCGACCCACGTAGATATGTTTCAAACTTTTCCAGGCATTGTATGATAGCATAAAACTCCTTCTCCGAGACAGTATACCGTAGTTGAGCCCCTTTCAGAGATTTACTATGGAATCCTAAAATTCTCATTTCCCCACTACTATCCAATTGATATAGTACCCCTGCTAGCCCTATTCCGGAGCAATCTGTTTGTAAGTAATACGGTTTTTCAAAATCTGGGTGATGTAATTGAATGGCGTTGATGAAGCTTTCTTTTAACCCTTCAAACGCACCCTGTTCACTTAACCCCCAGTGCCATGCAACATTTTTTTTTTTAATCATTCACACAAAGGTTTTATGTACTCGTTATAGTTTGGTATGAATCGCCGATAAAAATTGCACAATCCTAAGAGCGCTCTTAATTGTTTGATCTTTTTAGGAATCGGAAAATCCTGTATGGCTTTAATCTTATCTGGGTCCGTTTTTATCCCCTCTGTGGATATTATATACCCAAGCATTTTTACCTCCTTGCACATAAACTCACATTTTTCTAAGTTACACGTTAACCCTGCCCTTTCCAATTTCCTCAGTACCCTGCTGATGTGTTCTAAATGTTGTTCAAGCGACCCGGTGGTTATAATTGCTAAATCGTCTAGGTAATTTACGCAGAATTCTCGTACGTCATGCCCTAATATCTTGTCCATTGCTCGACTAAATGACCCGACAGACGTTTTAAGACGCTGAGGTAAGACATTGTACACATAAGATTTTCCATTAAAACTGAACCCCGTGTATTTCTTACTTTCTTCTGATATCGGAATCTGGAAGTATGCATTATTTAAATCGATGACACTGATATAGTTAGCCCCATGAAATGAATTTAAAACGTCTAGCTGTAACGAGGGTTTCTCTGTTTCCGCGACCATGTACTTATTTATTTCCCTTGCATCTAATAGCATTCTAATTGACCCATCCTTTTTTAGGGTAAAGGTCAAAGGACTACAATACTCGGTTTGCGAGCGACTTATAATCCTTCTAATTCTCTTAATTTCAGTTCCACCTTATTCCGATACGCATAAGGAATTGGATATGTCCTTTTCACTATGGGTGAATGTTTATCCATGTTGATAACATGCTGATAGCAATTGGCCCTACCTAATCTGGAGTCAAACAAGGTGCCGTACCTTTCTAATAACTTTTCCAGTTTTTCCTGCTCCGTTTGCCATAACCGAACTCCAGTTGCTATAGTGTCGCAAGCTAAATCTCCCTGTTGTTCCCCTTTAGATTCCTGTCCCTCGATTTCCATAAATTCCATCTCATCCTTCAGTTCTAGAAACGGGACCCTAGTACTGCTAGGTGGATCTTTCGTAGGGATGTATATACAGTCAAGGAATTTAATTTCCGACCCAGCTAAGGCTCAATATTGTATAGCAAACTGTCACCATAAGAGCTAGCTAGAGCACGACGTTCCTTTGACATATCGCATGCATTGTTACGAGTATATGTTAGTAACTAGGCAACCAGATTAACTACGTTGACATGGTGAACTGAAATTTTAAACGCGTTATCTCCTCAATCCCCACTTCCTGGTGTAACTCTGCTATTTCTAGCTCTTAATAGTTCACGGTAAGCGGCAGGTATTATATTTTTCAAATTAATAACGTAATTGAAAAATATTTTTCAGATTTCTCGATTGACACTGACACATGTTCGTAATTAGAAAAGCAAATGATAACTTTTCGCAAAGAGGTTATCTGTAATGTGAAGTGACAAATAAATATGTATTGACAATTTGACATTTCAATACTATTACTGAAATAGAAGTTTCGACCTTAATGCATTGCGAATGTCTAACGACATTTCAACGAAATGGGTAGGTATTTAAATTCCTTGACTGTACCTGTTTGTTCCCTTCCAAGATTTATTGTAACTTCATTTGTTTTTAACCAATCGAACCCCAGTATCAGAGGGAAGCTTAGTTCTGGTATTACTAAAAATCCTGTGTCAGTCTTGATGCCTTTTACCTCGACCGGCAGTAAAACCATAAATTTGATTTCTTTACTTTTATGTCCAGAAGCAGATTTTATTTGAAAAGGTTTAATGGGCAATACTGGTATTTCTGGGTTTTTCGTTCTTAGTACTTCCCATAATTCTGTAGACAAGCATGTAACGTCACTCCCGGTGTCGACCAAAGCTATTATGTCATATTCGTAAACGCGAATTTTTATTTCTGACTTGTACTGATCTGGTACTGGACTGTTACCATCCTCATTGTCTTCAAAAACTGAGGAGACGATCCCTTTATTATTGTTCCCCACTAATTCGACATTCTCTCCCCTTAACTTTAGCCCTTGTACTAAATGGTGCAGTTCTACCCGTTCTCTATTCTCAATTTGGTTATACCCTAGCCCTTCACGTGGCTCTCTATCAATGCCTTGTGCCTCTATAGGCGCTCGCAGTCCCCTACCATTTATGCCTAATAATTGGCCCGGGGCCCATCCCATTTTATACATCATGTCTAATACAACGACCCGTCCTATTTGATAAGCTGACTCGGGCGCGATTTTGTCAACTTCTACTAGTTTTCCGACTCGTCTAAATCCATACATTCCATCGCAGTAACATTACCCTCCGGCCGTCTCCAATTCGAATATTGTGTCTTCTTTTCCACAACTTTCGGTGTTCCCGCGGTGTTTCTAGTGTTGACCCGTGGTTCCTGTTTGTTGACCTCATCCAGTGACCTTAAAAATTCCGCAGCTTCCAGGATTGTCGCTGGTTTTGATGTGACAAACGCTTGCTGAATGTATCGTGGATAGTGACGCATAATATCGGATATAAGTTGTCTCTCTGGCATAACGTAGCTAAGCATTTTCGCCCGCCCCAATATTTGGATGAAATAGTTATGCATAGACGGTTCTTTTGTCTTATCCCAAGTGCCGTGCACTATGTTCCGCCTTAATTCGTTTTGCTCGTATTCCCCCCAATGGTACTTCAAAAAGTCGATTTTGAAATCTGCAACACTCAACCAGCGTTCTTTGTAAATCCGGGCCCAATCCCTTGCTGTGCCCTCCAAACAATCTATTATTGTTTCCAATTCATGTCCAGTAGCTTCTACTTTCCGTAAATACGTGTCCAGATCTTCAAGAAACGTGACTGGATGCATGGCTACTTTTCCGAACTTGGGGCGCTCGTAATTCACTTGCCTAATGTTGTATACAATATTTCGCTTTTCTTCAGGGGTTACATTAGACTCAGTACCTTGGGTGCACTACCTTCTTCATTAAGCTCCATTTGGCTTATTGGTTCTTTAGCCGTGCCCCCAGCTACATCAACTTCCATAAGTTCTACTGGGTTTTCTTCATAAGTGGAACTTATCGCGGTGTGTAATTCCTCCCGAACTTGCCCTAAGCCCTCCGTCATTTTTCGCTCTGTCCTCTTCAGCATGTTGAAGAATAACCCCTGTGCCTGTCTAGTCTTCCTACTAACTAGTTTTCGCTGCGGTCGCCTAACCGGTCTCGTAGTAGTTGTCTTTGTCACTGCAGTTTGATCTACACTTACACTTACAGGTGCATTTGATGTTATACTTCTGCGTAACCCCGTTGACGTGATCGGTGTTATAACTTCACGTAGTCTCGCGGGAGTAGTAGTTTGAAATGTCCTTCTAGCCGACTCTCGCAGCTTTGCCGGCATGGTTCTCTTTCTGACAGGTCTATCCATTTTAAGGCTCCTAAAATCAAATAAGAATCATTTTAAAATTTAATATAAACTTTTTGCTTCCCGTAGTAACCTAATTATCTTGACACCTATTCTCTGCTGATCACGCGAGTTAATTCCCTTTATATAATAACAAAAAGAACAAGCTCACACTTGGAATGATACTATAAGAAGATAACGACGAATATATATTTTTTTTGTTTTCAGATGAAAATCTAATTTTAGCGGCTGATCTGTCGAGGTCCCTAGCTGCTGATCCGGTAGGAGAACTTCGTTCGCTCAGCTCGCTTGTTCACTTCGTTCTTCACATTGGCATACTTAAACATATCTCGTCCTTACTTAAGATCAATATGAATAGATATGTAAACAAGAGGTTAGATATTTGACACAACTGGGTTAATTAAATGTATACGTAATATTATGGGCATAACCCGAAATAAATAATCTGAATTGAATTGGGTAAATTTATGTTCCCTCTTTAACCCTTGCATTACTGTGTTCTGAAAACGAGAATCCTCCTTCTCTTTCTGTCTACCGTCTACTTGTTGTTCATTCTTATTACGTAATGAAATTAGTAGTCCAGAGTCATTATGGGTACGATTTAACCCACAAATGCTTGGTGCAATAACATCAAAACAAAACTCAGATATATATATCCATGGCCCACGCACATGCTTGTACTTCGCGTATCAAAATTCGGACTCTAAGTTGGCACTCCGACTTATATTACGCGCGCGTCCGTTGCGGTAACGAGTTGTCCGTGAATATTAAGAAAATTTCTTATTGCAGAATCGATTTTGCGCGGACAACGGGGAATTCAGATCACTAATTCGCCCGTGTCTCGGTCGATTTTTCATACAGATCGAGGTGTTTGAGCTATCTAGCGTATATCTATTCTGTGGGATACAGGAATCTCAAAAGCAACTCGAATAATCTTCGCATCCGACCTATAAATCAATAAATTCCTACAGTGTTACCATAGGCTATTTGCTACCGATACCGTAGAAATCCAATTATTCTCCCAGGTTAGTGTAATAACTTAATTCAATAAGATATTATTACGTCCCTGTTTTATTTAAGTCCTGAATTATAACCACGAACTTTGAAAATCGAAGCTCAAGTACACCCATCTCTATCGCTCATGATACCCGAGTGACAGGGACGCCTGTACACGAACCTCGAGATTCGATTCTTGTGGCAGCGCCGCTGTTACCCCCAGTCAAGGAAATCGTACTAACGCGCGCTCTGTCTCGTTCTATCAACATGCCATGCTAGACAGAGATGTAATTCCGATATCTTATTTAAACGTATCACTGCAAAAGGTTGTCAGATGTCTGACGTCTGTTTCCCTGCCATTAAAATCCTTCCTGTGTGTGATATGAAACAAATTGTCGCGACAAATTGTCTATATCCACGAGATTTTGCGCAGCGTTTAGGATTTGTAACATCGTATACAACTTGTCATACTTAAATGATTTTAAAACTACTTCGTTTTACTCAAACTATAAAATAATACTAGGGAAAAACATCGCGTTGCGTAAAATCAATAAATACTATGATAATTGTTATTATCTGTGCACATCTGTTCTATATAAGTACACCGCGAAGTGTAGTATCAAAACGTAATGACACTAACAGAGACTCGATTGACAGCGAAAGAAAACCAGTTCGCGTTTTGATTTTGTTGTACTACCGCAATTTCCATAACAAGGCTTTTAAGAATATAATTTCTATAAATTGAGACAGTGAACGAATATAGTAATTTATATTTTACATTCACGGCCCATTAATGCATGTGAATTCCTACAATTTGTGTTTACAACGCCTTATAAATGACGCATGAGGATCGGCTACCTATGGAAGAAGTCTGGAATTCCTATAACTACTACAAATATAACAGGAATTTCCTATTAAAAGGTGCCTGTTTGTGTCTACATAAAACATACGCCCGTTCCTTTTTTAGGAATTTCCTATACCTGCCGACTTCGATTGACTACTCCGGTAAGGAAAACTTTTGTTTTTATTATGCATGAAAAACACCTCTAGTTATCCTAACATTCCCTACTTACAATGACTAGAAAATCAAGCATCCGATTGCCTTTGCCATATTATCTTAGTATACTACTAAACCCTCATCCTAGAAACTTAAAACTCAGAAAGTTTTGGCAACGAAACATTGTTACTCTTAACTTCCCTACCTACCCACTGGTCAAACTTATAAGTTGCTCGGAGGCTTATTGATTTATATAGAACCAATTGAGGATATATATATCGTCCCTATATCATGTATCATAGTATCATGGTTTGTACAAGTGCAAAATTATTTCATATTAATGATTTTTATTTCAGGTGACACAAGAAGCACCAATAAGTAAACCTATCTGTGAATACCACTCCGGAAAACCAAAAGATGTACTGTTCTATCATTGAAAATAATCAATAATTAAAAGAAATTTAATTCTCTGTATCCGTCATCACCCGAAGGAGCGCTCACAAATTGTTCTGACATCTCAAGGTACGTTTCAATATGAATTTTATATATTAGCAGTATTTTGTGTCAATATCTACTACTCAACCAGTTAACCTAATGTGTATAATGCCTATCATTACTAATAACGCTTAAATCTGATTATCCAAGGAAAAAAAAACTAGTTTTTACTTAGCGACACATTGAAATGCTGTTTCAATTTGTAGATATTTTCACTTAAAATCTTATTCAACAGAATAAAATCGCACCTAAATCTCTTTTTAAACATTCAACGCAAAGAAATGTTATATTATAAGTCTACATGTCCGTCCGTGCATCTGTCCGAGGCATCGCAGCTCCCAAACCGACGAACCGCATTTTCGTTTAATTTTCCTTTTGGGTCATTAATAACTTTATTCTGAACATTCCCTGCCATGTTCCACGAAAATTCGCTTAGCCACCTTTGAGAGACTTCAAATGTCGGGGAATTTTCCATCTTTTCTAATTTTTTTATAGTTTATTTTTACGATTCAAGAAGGCGAAACGCAAACAGACACTTGATTTGATCGGAAATATGAATGTAGGTCAATGTTTAAGGCAGGGGTACGCAACCTTTGTTTATGAATCAGTGAAGACCGTGAATTTAACGGAAATATGAATGTAGGTCAACGTTTAAGGCAGGGGTACGCAACCTTCGTTCATGAATCATTGTCGCGCGATAGTCAAGTGTTTATTTATAAAAATATTGATGTTTTTTATTCGTTTTTTAATGTTAACGAAGACTCCCTAATTCCATATTTATATGTGAATCGCTATCTTTACTATGTAGACGGAGGCGAGTCCTACTAAACATTACGACAAATTGTTATATGTTTGTTTCATATGATCTCTAAAATCTAGTAATTAGCACAATTCTAAGAAAGGTACCTCCTATCGATTTACCTAAGACCTAGATATTATCTCGTATCGTATCATATCATATCGTTTATTCAGTAATATTCTTACATTATGATCGTCCTTACCTATCTAATGAATACCTAGCGTATTAGACCATAGTCTAGATTACTGTCCCAATTTCCTAAAATTTCGACATAGAGGAACGTAGTGTATAAACATGTGAAACATAGCGTTAATTCAAAACCCTGATTCTAAATTAAGATTTAAATAGGTTCTAGATAAAATATCTTAAAGTTTAAGATATCTACTACTAAATTCCGAACAATAAGACTGGACCATAATGAAAATGTTGAAGACCCCTTTGCATTCTTTGAACGAAACAAATAAATTGACTGAATGTTAAGCGCAACGTTAAAAATATTATTTGTTCAATGTAAACAAACTATGCCTACCCAGTTTGTTCCAGTTAAAATATTACTTTGCAATGTTATAAAAGTTTTACCTTGTTGCTGGAGCAACGATTTTATCCTTTGTTCCAGGTACAAAGTGCCTTGCTAACTTATTAAAGTTCAATTTAGCTTTTATAACAAAGCAGTTATATTTTGTTGTTTTAACAACATCTGTAATGTTTAGTATCCGAGCAATGCATTTGTTGGCGTCCGAGAGGCAAAGCTTACAGGTTTACCACTTTGCAGTAAGCAGCAACCAAGCCCATCCTTACTTGCATCACATTGAATAACTACCGCTTCTTTTACATTGAAATTTTGTAGCACAGGTGCCTTAGTTATGACCTTTTTTATGTTATTAAAGGAATTTTCATGTACAGTGGTCCATAGCCAACCAACATTTTTCTTTAGCAGTAATTGTAGAGGTGACGCAATTTTAGCTAGGTTAGGAATAAATTTTCGCAAGTAGTTGACCATGCCTAAGAATATTTGTAATTCTTTTTTATTGCTGGGGCTTTTAATATTATTAATGGCAATCACTCTTTCGGGATCGATTCTCATTCCCTCATTAGAAAAAATATGCCCAAAGTACTTTACTTCATTGAGTTTATATTGAAATTTATTTTTATTAAAGCGAACATTATGTTGCTTTGCTCGTTCGAAAACTTTTGCTAAAATTGCATCATGCTCCACTTCCGTGTCAGCACATATGAGTAAGTCATCACAATATATTATCACACCGGGGATGTCCCCGAAGGCTCTTTCATTATATTTTTGAAAGATCTCTGAGGCTACCGAGACTCCAAACGGGAGCCTATTAAATTTATAGCAACCCATAGGACTATTAAATGTACATAGATCACTGGATTTGTCATCTAGGACTATATTGTAAAAGCCTTCTGACAGATCGAGTACAGAAAAAAATGTTTTATTGGATAACTTCGGAATAATTTCCTCGAGTGTTGGTATTATGTGATATTCTCTTACTAATACATTATTAAGATCCTTAGGATCAAGGCAAATTCTTAAAGACTTGTCTTTTTTCTCTATTATCACAAGATTACTCACAAAACTCTTAGGATGATCGACCCTGGTGATTATTTGGCGTTCCTCCAACGACTTCAACTTGTCAGCCAACCGAGCCCGGAGCGCGTTAGGTACTCTGCGCGGCGGCCTCACCACTGGCTCGATCCCTGGTTGAGTGTGCAGCTCCAATGGCTTTTCAAACTTGCCCACACCCTGAAAAAGTTCATGGTATTTATTAATAATGGCATTTTTATTGTTATTATTATTCTTATTACACTTGATGTCATTAACTGTATTCAAAAGTTTTAGTTCTAGTAATGAGCTTAAGCCCAGAATAGCTTTTACATTTTGTTTTATTATTATGAACTCTGTATTGTAACAAACATCATTATGAGTGAGTTTCAGGTTAATTTTTCCTTCAGGAATAATGCGTGCACCCCCAAATACTTCTAAAACTATTGTTGTCTCAGACATTTTAAGATTTTTATCATCATCGACAACTATTTTAAGCTCTTTTAAGGACAAGACATTCACCTGTGCCCCAGTGTCGCACTTAAAATTTATATTACTATAATTATTCACTAGAAGTGATTCTGTCCATTCCTGGGTGCACTCATTAATTGAATGACAAACTTTTACTAGTCATATTCCTTCTGTCTCCTCGCTACTCTCAATGCATTCTACTTGGTTAATGAATTTGCAACCCACTTTATAGTGATTAAACAGTTTACAATGCTCGCATTGTTTGCCATAGGCGGGGCATTCTCGTTGCCCATGTTCAGTGTTACATTTTTTACACAAATATGTTCTGCGAGGAGGGAGAGAAAAGTTGTTGCTATTATAATACTTAGCTTTTGGCGATGGCTGCAGCAATGGCTTCTTAGGCTGCAGTGGCACCTTCCTTTGGATGGCATCCACGACCGGAATCGGTGATTTGGTCAGCAGTCTTGCATGCTCCCGTGACAGCTCAGCTGATCTGCAAATTTCCACCGCGCGCTCCAAGGTCAGGTCCCTTATCTCCAGAAGCCGCTGCTGCACACGCTGGTCTCTGATGCCAACAACTATTCTGTCCCGGAGCACCCGGTCTTGATCAAGGAAATTGCAATTCTTGGCAATTTTTATTAATTCTGTGTAGTACGTGTCGAAACCTTCGCCCTCTTCTTGAATTCTTTTGTTGAACTGCCACGTGCTTATGACCTCATTACTTTTGGGTTTAAAGTACTGCTCGAAGGCCAAGATTACCTCTTCGAGTTTTGGATCGTCATCTTCATTCTTGCAGTTTAGCTTAAGCGTGTTAAAGTACAGCTCCTGCGCAGGCTGTCCAATACAATTGAGGAGAATGGAGGCTTTTCTAGCTTCTGTGATCTTGCTCAATCCGGCCGCCGATATGAAAATCGCGAACGATTGTTTAAACCTGAGCCACGCCGGGTACAGGTCTTCCATGGCTTCCATGCTTAACGGCGCCGGCATGCGGTACTCCACGCCCGCCATTATCGATATTTATTGTTGATTCTTACTTGTTACGAGAATGGTTCTTCTTCGGCTGCGCCATGTAATGTTTAGTATTGAAATTAAACAGACACGTGAGGTATACACGCATTTATTTTCTTATTCGCTTCTTACAATGGAGTTGTTCTTCTATCTTCGTGTTAGGAAAAGAGGGCACGACGCCATCTTGATCTTCCTTATATAGTCGCACAGGTAGCGTTCGGAAACGTGACTTAATTGTAATGTGGCATTCAGATACCAGTATTAATATATTACAACATCACTTTGCTCATTTTAAAAATAAAATGATTTGTGCTGCCACAAAAATGTTTTTGTTTGTTCCAGTTACAATATCACTTTGTGATTTAATCAAGGCCAACCTTGTTGCGGAACCAAGTAATTTTCTTTTATTGCACTAACAATAAGGCACATTGTTATTTTATTAAAATATGTCTTGTCATTTTATAATAAAGCCGTATATTTTTATTGAAGTCAGACTGTTCCTGCGAACTTTACTAAGGTAGGTACACTCGACGACAAATCAATTGAATCTTTTTAACAAGATATAAGTTAACGACAAATGTAAGCACTAATACGATATTATTTCCCGCTCCGATATTATTCATTTAGTTAAACCATTTCAATGAACCCTAAAGGATGTCTCACGCAAAAACGGGCCGTGTCCGGCTTGGGCCGTTTTCTAAGAAAAACGACGGCGTTTTTGCTCGGCCGGGCAAAAACGCCGTCGATTTAGCGCGGCCGGGCAAAATCGTCGTCGTTTTTGTTAGAAAACGGCCCGAGCCGGACACGGCCTGTTCTAGCGTGAGTCATCCTTAACACGACGCTGTTGGAAGTTTGTGTGGAGTATTTTGCAGACGCAGAGGAGGCCATATATATATTACCCAAAGAGGGGCTGTGCTGTAAAAGTTTTTACCTACTCCCGTACTTTTATTTGTCATTTAAAGGGTCGTGCACACAATGTAATGTGTATAAGGTAGAGTTTTAAAGATGTCATGTTTAAAACCCTACCTTATAGTTGTCAAGACAATTATTTAGTCTATTCCCCAATAACGCAATTGTGCACACACGGCGCTGTTGGCACTTTTGGATACTATGTGTAATGACCACTTAAAGAATATTGAATGAAATACATTGTTGCCAACCTTATTTTAAATGTCAGTTCTCATGCTACCACTTCACTCTCGGGCGAGGCGCTCGGACGAGGTGCTCGGCGAGTGCTACTACAGCCAGAGTTGGGCTATATAATAGCTATATAGGAGTATATAATAGCTACGGTAGCCTAGTGGTTCAGGCATGCGGCTGTCAAGCGGCGGTCGTGGGTTCGAATCCCGGCTCGTACCAATGACTTTTTCGGAACTTATGTACGGAATATTTACCGTTAGCTTTTCGGTGAAGGAAAACATCGTGAGGAAACCGATCTAATCCCAATAAGGTCTAGTTTTCCCTCTGGGTTGGAAGGTCAGATGGCATTCGCTTTCGTAAAACTAGCGCCTATGCCAAATCTTGGGACTAGGTGTCAAAGCGGACCCCGAGCTCCTTTAGGGGCATAACCGGGAACAACGCTAGGAGAATGATGATGAATTATTCGAATAAACAATCATTCGTTAATAAAATATTCGCGAATAAATCATTCGGTAGCATTTTCAAGTAATAAATGATTCATTCGTTATTTTATTCGAATAAATACCACAAATGATCCATTACACAAATGTTCAGTTCATCGTTTCCATAATTTTTAAAATTATTTCATCAATTTGTTTAAGCTGAATATGTTTTGTTGAATGTAGTGGTAACACACACCGCCGACACGTCAGTTATTTTTTTCGAACTTTTCTGAGATACCTCCTTCCTCCTGGATCCTGTTGTTTTACCAAATTTATTTTGGTCAAATATCATTTCCCAAACAAATTTTAGCAACTATTTTATTTGCCAATGCAAACTTTGGCACAATTTTAATACGAATATTTTCATTACGTCAAATTTTCATTCAGCAAAATATTATTACGAAAACTTACATTATGACATGTGGTCTTTTAGCAAATGCTTTAATAAGGCAAAAAAAAAAATAGACACTAAACATTTCGTCAAGTTAATGTTATGACAAACTATAAATAGACAAAAATCACAGAAAATCGTAACAATTGCATTATTTGGTAGGTTAGGTTAGGTTTAGCTTGTGTCGCTTAGAGCGGAAATAGGCACCCCGCAAAGCGGGGTGACGTCGACACGCTGGCGGTTAGGTTAGAATTGCGACCTCTACACAAATAAATTTTCCCTACCCACATAACAAAAAAAGTTTTTATTTTATTGTGTATCTTATACACCATTGAAATAAAGATGCAAATGATTTGTCATTGAAGAGTTCCTCTGCTGATTAACCGACGGAATAGAAATGATCAATTAAATATTGACGATACAAATCATTTGCCTTTTTTTGTTTTGGTTAAAACATATTATGCCAACTAACATATTTGACTGAATGAAATTTGGTCAAAGTACCAGTTGGTAAACGAGATATTGCCTAAACATGAATATGCCAAACATAAGGTTTGCGTAAGAATTATTTGTCGAGTGTTAATTTGGCAAACGATTATTTTGGCAAATGAAATTCTACGAAAAATGTTTTGGGAAGTGATGATTTGTCTAAATTTTTTTTGGTAAAACAAAGGTAACCCACCAAATATATGTATCTATAAAGACAGATATGAAATTGATTTGGATATAATTTTTTTTGTAAATATATGTAACGAGGCACGAAGGTAGTTATTTTATTAGCTAATTATTCGACAATATTATTCGCGAATAAATTATTCGTGGAGTATTTTATTCGCGAATAAATCATTCCTGGAATAATTTATTCGCGAATAATTTATTTGCCTAATTTCGAATAAGAATAATCATTCGATAAATGTATTCGTCATTCGCGAATGATTCTGTTATTATCAATCGTTATTCGTCATTCGAATAAATTTTGCCCATCTCTGACTACAGCGAGTGGTAGCCGAACCACCGAAGATGGTAGTTGACACAGTAACGTTAGCCGCTGCGATAGCTTTATGTGCGCTTGCCCATTAAAATGATGTACCTATTATAAGTATTATAACAATAGATTCTTTCATTTTACTTCACCAAACGCTAACACTGTAATTTAACTTCAGAAATCTCAAAAAAATTCTGAAGCGGGAAACCATTATCAAATTGACAGGTACCTATTACACGAGAGTGAAGAGGGAGGCGCTCGCGCTCGCCACTCGCCGCTTTGATCTTTGTTCAAAATACCGACAAGGAAGCGAGCGGCGCCGAGCCGAGGCGAGCGCGCACGAGTCTACCCGAGTGGGCCCTCTTCACACTCGCCTCGCCGCCACTTGGCGAGAGTGAAGTGGAAGCATCAAATAAGTGAACCATAGACATGTTTTTTATTTTTATTTCATTCATTCATTACGTAGAAGTCCACTAATAGTGACATGGGAAATATTAGTTAATACAATTTTATTTCAAAGTGCTTGGTAGTATAAAAAGTATTGTATGCAACGTTGTTTAGCTCGGTCAAAAAATACTCGTGGCTTCTTTATTAACAATTTTCAGCTTCGCCTCAAATTGTTGCTCACGCCACTCGCCTTTTAGGACCTTACTTAAACAACGGTTGCATAAAATACTATTTAGTGTTAGAATAGTCTTTGTACATTTTATGTAAATGCATGGAAATAAAGGCTATAATAATAATTATTATTATTTCGCAGATTCAAGTGGTGCTTTTATATGTATAACGCCTGTATGGCCTGTGTATAATAAAGCGCATCACACACAAATCGAATACATTTTCGGTTTCTGTTTGCTGTAATATATATTTTACTGTAATATAGATTGCGGTATCTTAAGGTATTTATTAATAAGACGAGAAAAATAAGGAAGTATATATTTTTGCAGTCATAAAACTTGTTACTGATCAAACTGACCGGACATGACACCGGAGTAATAATCTGTTTCCAGCTTAAAGATGACTTAGGCTAGAACGGGCCGTGTCCGGCCCGGGCCGTTTTATAAGAAAAACGACGGCGTTTTTGCTCGGCCGGGCAAAAAAGACGTGGTTTTACTTAGAAAACGGCCCGGGCTGGACACGGCCCGTTCTAGCGTGAGTCATCCTTTAAGTGGTTGAACGACATAACCGACATTTTAATTTAGTTTAAAGATCGGTTGAAAGTGCTGTATTTGATGAACCGCACCCCTGGGACTCGTTTCACGAAGCTATAATACAAGTTACAATTTACAAGCGGAAGTCCCTTTCTACCCAAAGGAGTTAGAAAGAGACTTCCGCTTGTAAATTGTAACTTGTTCGTTCATGAATCTCAGAGCGCGTTCATGTAACGCTCATCAGTCTTAATTTTCATTGAGATTAGAATGGGGCCTTTTACACGATCAATATTATCGCGATATTTTTATACCTGACTCGCTCACATTAATACTGTTTAAATAAGACAGGTATAAAAATATCGCGATAATATTGATCGTCTAAAAGGTCGTCGATCGTCTATCAAAAAAATGAAACAGATTGTGTCAACACGAAGTCGAACGCTCCCTCAATTAAATGATCAAGACTTTCGTCGATCGCGTCGATTTTCATAAATATTTTTCTAATGCATTTGCGATATTTTTACGCGAGTGTACAAGATTTAAGTCATCACAAATTTAATTTGTCAATTCGACAACCTACCCAAACTAACTTTGCAAAAATAACAACTCACAAAAACATATAACAAATTTAATTTGTCAATTCTACAACCTACCCAAACTAACTTTGCAAAAATAACAACTCGTGGGCACGGGCGGGGTATGGGGTAAGGGGTATGTACATTGTCAGTTCGTTTTTGTTTTCTTGTCTTCAAATGCGAATGTCAACGGCAGTGAATGGACGCGCGCGCCTTTACGATTCGATCACCTAGTGTTTTATAAATTGTGCAAAGTGCAAAATGGACATAATTACTTTTCTTGAGTGCCGGTCTGACACATTTGTCGCAGCGTATGTTGGGTAAGTGTTTATTTTATGTACTCATAAAATATCACTCCACAATACTCCACATCACTTTACACGGCTACAAATCAAGATATAACTGGTGCGACACAAAGTATGAAAACACGAGGCATGTCAAATAAAACACGCGGCGTGTACATATATTTCATTAGCTACCCCTCTGCTATTGTTTTCTACAAAGATGTGGATCTGAACTTGGAGTATAATACCAAGACTTTAAGATAATGGGTTACAATCATATTGCATTGCACTTTTGCAACAAAACTATTGTCATATCGACAAAGTTACCTATTTCCCAAGAAACACAGATAGCATTATAAAAGACCACTTTTGGTGTAACACAACACAAAAAGCTGTATAAGAAAGAGTTACAATGGTGTCAACAGCGCTGTTAACACCGATATAACTCTTATTTGGGCACAAATTATACAGCCTTTGGTTCTATATTAGTTCACATTTCTACTTAAAAGAATTATAGTAGCACTATATTGGAATTATTCTGGGTCACAACGCTGTTTATCAGCTGTTTAACAGAATACGAGTGTCCTGTTATACAGACTAAAGTAGTAAGGATAGGTAACATATACTCTTAAATTACACTTTTGGTTCACATAAACCTTTATATCATATGCCGTGTGAATATTGAAATATATATTATTTTCCCTAGTAAATTTTTGTAGACCTGTCAGCCGAGTTTTTATATCCATTCGTTCAATGGTGTCCATCAAGAATAAAGAAATGGCCGCGCGGTGTGAAGTGTAAATTTAGAGGAGCACTGTATTTTTGGTAAGTACATTTCTAACAGCCTGTGAAAATACCTGGGAATGCAAGTTTATTGTGAATGTTTATATGGATTTATAACAAAATTTTCACGCGCCTCGAAAATATCTCGTTTTTAATTATCATTATCGTGAAAGAAGTAACACGGCAAATATTATGTAAAGCATTTTTATGTGACTTGCATACAATTATACACAGTTTTTGTTTCATATTGAATATGTGTAATTTTAACGTGTAATTCAAAACGAAAAAGCTAGAAATCATGAGTAAAAACATAAACAATAACATGGTTTTTAAGGTTAAAGTAGTAGCAAAATGGCGACATTCAGTAGGAACCTATGTGAACCGTTTTAATCCTGAATTAATTCCCATGGCTGTACAAGAGTTCACCCTAGTTCCTCTATTACGATTATTGCAGTAAAGAATACTTCAAGTGAACCACTATACAGTCTGTCGGCTGTTATTAGTTTTATTATGTTTCACATGAACGCTTAAGCCATTTATGTGAACTACTGAAACGCATCACTTTTAATATTTATTTTAAGTTTTAGGGATCCGTTGTAAAACATCAAACCACATAAAATTAAAAAAATACACTGGTGCATATACCTAGTAGGTATAGGTAGGGTAGTCAACAAGTAGGTAAGTTTGTATGTTCATGTATGTTTATAATTATGATAAGTAGGTATAATAAGTAATTAATTCTATTCTATTCTAAGTTAGTAATTCTAATGCATATCACTCGATCTTGCAGCTGGTTATTTTACTCGTGCGCGTTGGGCCTATCTTTACGAAGTAATATATAGGTATGGCCATATTAAATTTACACACTGTATGTCTTGATGATCCTAATATACATAGGTCGCACTTAAAGTTTCCGGAACTGGCCACTTACAAAAAACAATATTTTAAATGTGACTAATTCCGGAAACTTGATATATACTATATTGATTTGATTTCGTCATAAATCCATGTAAACATTCACAGTAAACTTGCATCCATCATCTTGACAAATATTATGTAGGTACTCACACACACTGCGCGCATGCACGCGTGGCGTAGCTGTACGTAGACAAGATGCCTTGGGCCTAGACAAGGTTACAATCGCTAACGCTCCGTAGCGAACGAAACGCAACTGTCACTGTCACACTAATATGGAAGAGTGACAGAGGTCTCTCTATCAGTCTGTGATCGCTTGCGCAAGCGATTGTCACCTTGTCTAGGCCCCCTGCTAGCACAATAACTACATCTTGTGCGCCGTCTTGTGATAGCCGTGCAGTAGAACGCCAGCCGCCGCATCGTTTGCACTGCTTGCGATTATTGTTTACGTTAATGGCTGCTGTTACATTGGTGAGTATTACTGTGATCCTGGTCTAGCTTTTTCTGTCTATAACATGCAATGAGTAGAGACAGCGTATGGATCGCGTGATAATACTCAGCGTGTAACAAGGGTTGGCAACTGTCAAATGTTTGACTAGATGGCGCCATCATAGATTTAACCTTTTTATATGGGATATGGCTTAAACGGCTTGATTCTAAACAAGAAATTTCCGGGAAAAAAAAACAAGAGCTTGACAGTTTTGGTAGGACTAACAGGTAAAATCTATGCTAGCACCATCTGTAAATACCTTCGCCCGGCCAACCCCATTGACTCGCCGGGATTCGCTATTTCTTAAAACGCTTTACGTCTCCATAGTAGGTTTAGATAGCATTTTGTTTCATAGAATTTTTCTTTTCAAAACTTTTTCAGATAAAATGACGTTTAAAGTAGTACAATCTATCGAAAACGGAGTGACAGAGTTGACCGCAGTGCCTTCGGATTGGGAGTCAAGAGGAAAATTATTTTGGCCACAAAAACACGTGAGAAACAGGTCACGTCTCATAAGGGATGACGGATCGAAACCCAGTCCAGAGTGGGATATTATAGACTGCAAAGTAAAAAGAACTAATATTGAGACATATAGAGAGGCAGAAAATGAAATTAAAATCATGTTAGGACACACCGATACCGACCATGATTTAAATGACAATCGTTCACAAAATCCAGTATATATTGCTACGGGGCAGAGATTAGAGGAAACGAATTTTGACGCTTTAGCAGAATTGGTAAGTACCTACCTACCTAAGTAATAATTATATTAAGTAGTACTAGTTTTACTTAGTTTTCTTTTCGTAGGTGCGGGTGCGCAGAGAATAAACGGTGCGTTCGGATACCTTGTGTATTAGAATTGACTCGCTTTCGGCTTCGTTCACTCCATTACTTTGACGATAAAGAGAAAAATAGTTGCCGTTTTTTTTATTCTATACATAAATAAGTCCTTGTATTTGCTTAAATAATATGTTAAAGGGTAGTTTTTATAAAACCATGTAAGTACTTACCGCGTTCCAATTCCAAGTATCCAAACGTGCACCATAGACTAAGTAAATCCATACTATCCATACTTCCATACTATGCATACTATATTATATAATATTATAAATGCGAAAGTGCGTCTGTCTGTCTGTTACCTCTTCACGCTTAAACCGCTGAATGGAATGTTGCCACGGAGTTAAATCGATCGTATTAATGTTTGTTTCAGTTAAGTCGAAAAACACCAATCGTGAAAGATGCTCGTCCTTCAACATCATATCAAAAGCAAAGTGATAATGTCATTATAGCCGAACCACCTGTTAATCGAGACACTCAAATATTTGAATTGTGTACTCCTACTGACTACAATACTCAAATATTATCCAACCAATGTTTGATATTAGAAAATATAAATAAACTGTATGCAACTCTTAACACCGTGATAGAAAATCAAAAAAATATTGGACAGAAGTTGGCAGTCCTGTGTGTTCAAGTAGATGATACCAATACCAAGATAGAGACAATGGAACAATCATCACATGTCACACTGCTAAAAGATGCCAGTTCTGCAGAGTGCGAAAGTTTTACTTTGCGTGACATTGATAATCTAAAACAACTGGAAGACTTCGAATTGTCATTATTGGATCTGGCCCAGAGAAAGAAGATGAAAAGTCTTTTATCCATATTATGTTCTGCATCACAAGGAAATGGTATAACGTGCGCCTACAGGTTATTGGATACATTATTAACTAAAGACTTCTTGTGTAGGTGCTCATGGAGTGGTGGAAGTCGGGGTGATAGTTCAAAAATTGCCTTAAAGGATCACAAACTCTTTCTAAAATTTTTTTTTGAAATGGTTTTTGGCTGGGATGATTCTTTTACTATTGAAAAAATGGAGAATTTTTTCAAAATTGTACTAAAAAATGCTGTAAAGCGAAAGGCTATGAAAAACCTCAGAGCTTCTGGTAAAAGGACCCGTAAAACAGCAACTAACACTAATGCTGCTCAACCTCCACAAGGAAATCCGTCAAACGAAGTAATGAACGAATTAAATGAGAATTTTAATGTAAATGAGAACCATGATGTAGCGAACGCAGACCTTGTTGAAAATATGGAGGATGATGATGAAGAATCTAACTTGCGTTAGTTTTGTACTATGTGTGGTGGTGCGATAATTTTCTGAAAGTGTATTTTTATAATTTAGTTTTTACGTAATAATTATGTAACAAATTCTGAAAGTTATTTTATGGTAGCAACGCTACTACTTTTTTTAATAATTGATTTTATAATTGTATAACTGTCAAATTAAAAGACTGAGAGACTTAATAAATAATGAAAGTTATGTTATGGCGGCAACGCTACTATTTTTTTTTAAATAGTTGTCATTGTTTAGTTCTTTAATTAAAAGACAGAGTAATGAACAAAATAATTGAGAATTTTAATGTAAATGAGAACGATAATGTAGAGCACGGTCCAAAATATCTAGCTTGCGTTAGTTTTGTACTATGTGTGGTGGTGCGATAATTTTCTGAAAGTGTATTTTTATAATTTAGTTTTTACGTAATAATTATGTAACAAATTCTGAAAGTTATTTTATGGTAGCAACGCTACTACTTTTTTTAATAATTGATTAAGAAATTGTTTAGCTGTCAAATTAAAAGACTGAGAGACTTAATAAATAATGAAAATTATGTTATGGCGGCAACGCTACTATTTTTTTTTAAATAGTTGTCATTGTTTAGTTCTTAAATTAAAAGACTGAGAGTAATGAACAAAATAATTGAGAATTTTAATGTAAATGAGAACGATAATGTAGAGCATGGTCCAAAATATCTAGCTTGCGTTAGTTTTGTACTATGGGTGGTGGTGCGATCATTTTCTGAACGTTTATTTTTATAATTTAATTTTTACATAATTATTAACAAATTCTGGAAGTTATTTTATGGTAGCAACGCTACTGCTTTTTTAAATAATTGATTTTATAATTGTATAACTGTCAAATTAAAAGACTAAGAGAGTTAATTAACAAATAATGAAAGTTATGTTATGGCAGCTACTTACGCTATATATTTTTTTATAATTTACACTGCTTAGTTGACTAATTTTAGAAGACTAATTTATTTTCTTACCTATTTTTATGCTTAATGTATGATTAGAAGAGACATAGAAAAAACTATGTGATGGTGAAATTGATAAATAAAAAACTATAAAAAAAATTTAAGCCTTTTTATTTCATAATGTATGTAACAACGGTATGAAATATTGGAAATCATTATATTCAATGCATACTAATTTACATTTTATTTCCACTGGGTTTAAGACAACCGCACTGCGATGTACATTTTGTACATTTTGGCATTTGTATATATCAAGGCGAGAGGACTTGATAGGATTAACAAATACGTCTTCTTTATCATCCAGTTTAAAACAATCAATTGTTGTCACATTAATTATGCGATTGATTTCAACAATTTCATTGTTCGTTGTTAAAAAATAGCAGTCTTTTTTTTGTGTTGACATTTTGAAATGTTCAAAATTAAGAATCTTTTTTAGATTTTTATGTTTCGTTATAAAAGGATATTCAGATTTTTTCCCAGTAACGTCCGTCCTTGCCTCTTCAAAAATGCCTTCTGCTTCTGCTAACCTGTTTGCAACTTGTTGCAATGGGTTTTTGCCACTTCTTAGCATCCTCTTTATCACGTACAATTTGTTCTCAAAGGGATACGCATTAAACGAATGCAAAGATCCAAAATGTTCTACCTCACTGGTCACATGAAGTAAATTGTGAACGTTGCTCGTAACGTAATCGGCCCCATAAAAATCTTTATAATGCTCAACAAAATATCTCAGGAGTTTTTCTGCCAGTGGCAGCATCGATCGATAACTATCGCTTGAGCAAATTGTAATGCCGCAATACAGCATCAAAAAGTGGCAATATGCGTCAGATTTCAATACTTCATGTAGTATTACAATACTCAAATAATAGAAAAAAGCTCGAAATTCTGAAGCTTTCCAATATGCTAAGGTGTCTAAGCCTCGTACCGCTCTATGCACCTCAGAAGGCAATTTGCATTGCTTCAAAAATTGTGTAACTTTTTCAACGTCAGTCGCACGCCATTTAGTAATGTGTTTTCCAAAATTTCCATCTCGCCAACCCACTAATAACCTTTTCATAATACCCAAATCAATAAGGTGGAGAGAATCACTGACTGGGAAAGTTTTCACCATATCAATTGGGAGAGCGAGTAGCGGGGAGTCAGTTTTGTGGTGTGCCCCATATAGTTTGTTTCTAAATCCATCATTGGTTCTCTGAAGACAATTTGTGTTCGGAAATACAACAGTATGAGAATTGTGCGAATATTCGCCAATGGTGACACACTTTAAGCAACCATGCTTACCGTTGAAGTTACAAACTCCTGAAAAAAAGAAAAAACAGTGAGGTTCTTAAAGTAAGTAGTTGCCTAATTAAAGTTAAGTTATAGTATAATGATAAGCATGAGATGTGTATTCTTGATGTAATCTTTATCGTTCGTTGTGGAGTAAACGATGTAGTGGCTAAAATTGCGAAAGAGATGCACAAAGCATCCATATCCATACTATCCATTCCATACTATATACTATTACTATATTACTATATATAGGTATATTATATTATACTATATATTACTTTACTATATATATATATATTATGTATATACTATATTATGTATATATATATAATATAATAATATTATAAATGCGAAAGTGTGTCTGTCTGTCTGTATGTCTGTTACCTCTTCACGCTTAAATCGCTGAACCGATTTAGATGAATGTTTAAATTAAGAAAATCCGAGAAAAATGTATGTAATACTTACCCTTAATATAAGCCCTTGCAGGTGAGTCACAAATAATACATCTAACTTTAATTTTAATTGCCTGTTCAGATTGTCCGATTTTAATTCCTTCTTCCAGTAAGATTTTCATCTCATTTACAAAATCATCTAAATAAGCAGCTAAATCTTTAGGTTTACCCACTCCAAAATAAATTCCAATAACAAATGGGCTTATCTTTTGATTTTCAAAGATATTACATAAAATTGGCCAAAATTCATGCTTGGAGCTTTTGAAAATCGGCAGCCCATCAAAATTAAAATTTAATGAAATACTTTCTGGGACGTCATTCCATTTCTCCAGTATTGTTTTTAAAGGGTCAGCTATTCCGTGATGCCAATATTCACCCCCTTCAATTAATTTTATGTTTATGTTCCTCGGAACAGCTAAAATTGTTCTTGCATCTTTTGATAGTATCTGGGGAATAAATTCGTTTATAATCGCTATTAAATCATTTAGAGCTATATGAGTAATCTTGTTCTCTACGGCCCAGATTCTAATTTTTTTACAAAAGACTAACTGTTTGTTGCACATATCAAAGTCACTGTTAGTATCACTCTCAGCAGAGCTGGAGCTTGCTGGTATGAAATTGTTTTCATCATCAAGAGTAGAACACGTAGAGACGTTATTGTAGTTTTTATCGTGTACGGAACCCACTTCAAATAAATGTGCTGTCGCATTTGCATGATCTTCACTGGAGGAGCATCTAGGTTGATTTTCACATTTTTCTGCCTCTACATTTATACCACTCGATACATTGTATTTATTATGTACGGAACCGGCTTCTGAAATATGTACTGTCGCGCTTTGATCACCTTCTGTGTTATTGGTTGTAGATTGATCTGTATCCGATTTAATAATTGACGAATATTCTTTTAACACCTTTCTCCTTACTCCACCTGACCTTGACTTTTTTTTCCACGAATTACTTTGCATTTTCGTATAATATATAATGAAATCCACTCTAGAAATATACCACGCGACCGTTCAAGAAATTGAACATATTATTACTTTAATTATATGAACATTGTGAACCTGCTTGAAGCTTTGCGCGTTATTATACCTGCTAAAAGTTCCAATATTGCTCAATGTACACTAGAATAGCTAACGACAATACTAATATGCAGACTAAAACAGTATAGTGGTATTTGTGGGAAGGCAATTCACAGCCAAATGCTGCATTTCTGAGTTATATGAAGATCTCGCAACACCTTTGGTGTTCACGTGTGTTAATAAAACGCTGTTAAGCAGCTTTTCAAAAAGACGCTAAAGAGCTGTGTAACAGAGTCGAGGTGAACCGATGTGTAACTTTTTGCATTAAATCACTAAGTGTGCACCACTCTAAAACTGTTGGCTGTACAGTAGTTCACAGTGACTCTTTTAAGCAGCGGCATTAGAGTGGTATAAGTCTACGCCTTTATACAGCAATTACCATATTTGACTACCACTAAAATGCTCTTAAGGAACCATGCTGCTATAGGCTGTAAGAAGGCATTTGCCTACGCCTTTATACAGCAATTACCATATTTGACTACCACTAAAATGCTCTGGCTGTAAGAAGGCATTTTTGACATCTGCACTTACAACGATCGCGTAACAGTAGTATCCGTTCCTGCTTTTATGATGCTATTATACAGGCAAAAGCGTAATGCGTAGCTATAAGTTCACGGTTGAACCATATTAAATGTGTATTAATTCTTAAGGTTCCGTGTTACACCAAAAGTGGTATTTTATAATGCTATCTGTGTTTCTTGGGTTACTAACTGAACGTTGTTTCTGTAGCAATGTATAACGTAGTTCAGAGTGTACAGGTGCCAGCATGTTAAATTATCCACATGCAGTCGATTTTCACTTTTACGGCGATAATATGAACGGTCCCAAGTCCAACAAACGGCAAAAAGGGTAACTTAATGTGCTGGCGTGTGTCATTTCATTAGTGAACGCCTTAAGCCGTGTACGAACTTGAGCAGCCTCGGGTTGAGGCACGCACGGCACACCTGTTTTGCTTTGCTCTGGTTCGTACGCGCTCACGCGCTGTGCGCGAGCGGCGCGCGGCGAGCCGCCCAGAGTCTGTCTTCTGACCGTGCTCAAAGGCGCCTCGGTGTGCGTGCCTCGCGTCATTTGTACGTGTATCTGAGCGTGGCGCGGACAGAATGACAAGTTCTAACTTGTTTGTGCGCTAGGCGCGTACTAATTAGAGCAAATGACTGGGCCGTGCGTGTGTTCTCTTATCAAGTTTGTTCGTAAAAATATTTATTATTTAAAATAAAGGTGTGAATTATGATAAGCGCAGCAGCGGCTGTCATCGCGTCCGACGCCATTTTGAATGACTCACAAAATGTCAGCTCGCCGCGAGCACGCGCCTCACCCGCGCATGTTTATGTGAAACTAATTTAGCTCGCGCGCAGCTCGCCGCTCGGGGCGAGCATGCCTCAGGCCTGAGCCGCTCGAGTTCGTACACAGCTTAAGGGAAAAGCATTGTTTAAATTGTCTTGGCTGTATGTAACTGACGGACAGACGAGTCTGCATGACTGATGTAACAAAAGATTGCACGTTTTTTTCAATTTTGATGGAATTTCGAGATGTGTGTTATTTTTTTTATAAATAATAAACAAACAAGAAATTGGTAACTTGCGTTACCCTCCGCTATAGAATTACGTTAAAGAATGTAACAACCAAGTCAAGCCAATTTAAAGTACGATGCTTGATTCTTCAAACCTTCATTCGTTTTCTCATTTTAATGCACGGAACCCTTCAAATAATCTGTGACCATGGCGTAAAATTTTAGTTAAATTTTGGCTTTTACATGTTATTATGTTTAAAAAAGTAACTAATAACCCATTCGAATTTCAAATATTCTTTGCACTCTTGCAGATAAAATGCAGGTTAGCTATCTGTTTTTAAATAATAAAAAAGGGCTTTCCGAGCCAGTGAGGTGAAAAAGTCGCTATGGGTGCTATGACTGTTTCCGAGTCCCTTTCAAAGTTTTAATTGATTTTGTACCCGATAACAGAGTATTAGTAACATTGAAAGTAACTAAACTAAGTATTGGCACTGAAATCTATAACCTATATCAAAATCCCAGCATATTTAACTAAAACAACATTTTCCATACTTTAGGTCCGGGGTCATTTTGTGAGGAGGCTTCTATTAAGGAGTACTATCTATGGAAAACATGATCTTTCAATTCTACATCAGATAATGTACAGTTGAGTTATCTTGCTTTCAGAGGAGGAAATTACACTTGATATTTTGCTGCAAGCAAACGATGGGGAGTTGTCTGAACTTACAACAAAAGTTGCAGACAAAATAAGACTGAGATCTTCATTAGAAAAAATTAGACAAAAAGTTTGTTAATCTTTTTTGTAGTTAAATAGTAGTATTGAAGCTTTTTCGTAGCAGCTATAGTTTTGTAGTTCAGTTGTTATGCCTGTTATACATATTGGGCCAACGTCGGCCATAAGTCTATAACGGGCATAACTCTGATTGGGTAGTATTATGCGCTGAATATCAGATTCCACCGAATACTATTACTTATTCAAACAGTTTTTTTTACTTGTACTTTTAGTTTATTTAGTTTATAAATTGATCGGTAAATATTCGGCAATGCAACCGATTATTTTAAACGAACATTTTAAATTATGCTCAATGTGCCGAATAATTACCGAATGTTCGGCGCATCTCTATTGAGCAGTTATGTTTATTTGAGCTTTCCTGTAGCAGTAGTAGTTCAGTTATTAGTCTAGTCTAGTTGAGTAGTTACGTTACGTTACAATCCCGACAACCCACATATATCTAGAAGACATGACATTTCACATTTCATATATGTAGAAACGAAAAGCCTTTGTGCCCGGGAATAAACGAGCACATTAACCCGGCTCCAGGAGGGCTAGGGCAAACTTCCCTATCCCTCACTGGAGTAACTCCTGTCTGGCGCGTCCATGCCGCGGGGGTGGGCACCACTCATTTCAGTAGGCCGATATGAGCTGGTGGCGAAGTTCAGACAGGGACCCAGTGCTGCGGGGTATAACGCGGCGCCCGTGCCCAGGGATACGGGCGAAGACCTCAACGGCTGCAAAGGCGGAAATGGAGTCCATTGGAACGGCGGAGCAGGCGGAAGAGGCATACCTGATAGCGAGCCAACTCTACATATTGGAGTAAGAGGGTCGTGTCAGAGTGCAATTATCAGGCACGATAATTGCATCGAGATGGTGGCGGATGAGACCCCGTCGGGATCCAACGGCAGCACTCACAGTCCTAAGGAGGATTAGTGTCTTGGCGTCAGGCGGCAGCCGGCCGTAAAAAACCACATAGCCACTTACATTTTCCTTGTCCAAAAATGAAACCAATATGAAAGTACAACCAAAGAAAATGAGCACTAATACTAGGGCGTCCCCCTTAAGCGACGGTCGAGGCAACAAGAATACTAGGGCGTACCCCAAAAGCGACGGTCGAGGCAACACAAATACTAGGGCGTACCCCAGAAGCGACGGTCAAATCCACACGAGCGCATCATTAAGATTAGCAACCTGGAACATAGGTTCCATGACGGGCAGAAGTGCCGAATTAAGCGACGTCCTAAAACGAAGGCAACTAGATGCATGCTGTGTGCAAGAGACCAGGTGGAAGGGTGCAAAATCAAAACTTATTGGAAATGGGTTCAAGCTCATCTATAACGGTACTACTTCTGGTAAAAATGGCGTCGGAATCATTTTATCAGAAGATTTAACACAGCGTCTGATAAACGTACAACGCGTAAGTGACCGGTTAATTACTGTAAAACTGGCCCTTGAAAGACAACCATGTTTAAATATAGTATCCGCTTATGCACCACAAGCAGGCTGTTCCGAATGTGAGAAAGAGGCTTTCTGGGAAGAACTTCAACATCTTATTCAAAGTTTTCCACAGGAAGAAGCCATACATCTGGGCGGAGACCTAAATGGTCATGTCGGCAGCAGCAACACATACGCGGAGAGGTGGCACGGCAACTTTGGTTATGGCACGCGCAATAAAGAAGGGGAGACTATCTTAGACGTGGTATCAGGTCTCGATCTGGCCATCATCAACACTTTCTTTAAGAAACCTGAATCCCATCAGATCACTTACCAAAGTGGGGGTCATACTACCCAAATTGATTTTGTTCTTGCAAGGCGTAAACATCTGAGTAACTACAAAGACTGTAAGGTCATACCGGGAGAGTCACTCACAACTCAGCATAGGTTGCTGGTCGCCGTATACAAACTTCCTAAACCCATTAAAATAAACCGAAACCTAACACCAAAAATTAAATGGAGATCACTGAATGAACCTGCTGGGAAACTGTTCACAGCTGAACTCTCTCAATATCTATGCTCCACGGATACTACTGATATGCCACCTAAAGAAATGTGGGATAACTTCGAAAAAGTTTGTATAAACAAGGCTGAAGAGCACCTAGGCCGAACCAGAAGCAAAAAAGGACCCAACAAAGAAACCCAATGGTGGAGTACAGAAGTTAAAGCAGCAGTAATGGCTAAAAAAGATGCGTTCAAGCTGTGGCAGTCAACCAAAGATGAAGCCGACTTTGAACAGTACAAGAGTGTTAAAAAGCAAGCGAAAAGACAAGTTGCAATTTCAATAGCGGAAACAAACACAGATTTTTATAATAAACTCGAATCAGCCCAGTCAGAAGTAGATATACATAGGATAGCAAAGACTCGTAGTAATAATGCAAAGGACATAACGAGCGTAAAGTATATCTATAATAGCAATAACAAATTATTAACTGAAGATGAAGACATTAGATACAGATGGAAAGAATACTACCAACACCTTCTGAACGTATCCCACCAAAGGAATCTAATTTACTGCAGGCCCGAACCGGTAAAAGGGCCACTGTTGAGCATAACGCCGGAAGAGATCAAAACAGCAATACACCAAATGAAAAATAACAAATCACCGGGCCCGGATGAGATACCAGCTGAAGTCTGGAAGCGCCTCGGAAACGATGGAGTAGTTTGGCTGTACAGCCTTTTCAATAAGTTACTGCAAGGCTGCCCAATGCCGGACTCATGGAGAAACAGTATATTAATACCTTTCTACAAAGGAAAAGGAGATGTCAGAGACTGCAGCAATTATAGGGCCATCAAGTTAATGTCTCACACTCTTAAAATTTGGGAACGCATTTTAAACAATAGACTAAAGCACTATGTCTCGCTTACACCAAATCAATGCGGGTTTGTAGCCGAGAAAAGTTCATCTGACGCTATTCAGACGGTGCGGATAATGATGGAAAAAGCCAAAATGAACAGGACAAACCTTCATATGGTTTTCATAGACTTGGAGAAGGCGTTCGACCACGTCCCACGTGATCTCATCTGGGAAGCACTCAGAAAGCAATTAGTGCCAGAATCTTACATCAATCTTATGCAAGACATGTATAAAAACATTACTACCCAAGTCTTAAGTCCCGCTGGCAGAGGTGAGAAGTTTGAAATCAGCGTCGGGGTTCATCAAGGTTCTACACTTAGCCCACTACTTTTTAACACTATTATGAATCATCTCACAAAACAATGTCAAAAGTCGCTACCTTGGAACATCCTTTATGCCGATGATGTTGTTCTGATCTCGGATAGCCCAGAAGAACTTCAGTGGAACTTCAACTCCTGCATTGAAGCATTGGAAACAAATGGCTTAAAAATAAGTAGGAAAAAGACGGAACACATGTCGTGCATTTTCGATGATGTCTCTAAGCAGGAGAGTATAAAAATATATATAGGCAATACTGTTATACCCAGCTCAAATACCTAGGCTCAATACTCAGCAACGATGGCAAAATTGATAACGTCGTTACTCACAGAACAACAACTGGATGGATGAAGTGGCGGCAACTAACAGGCGTCATGTGTGACAGAAAAATGCCGCTTAAAGTCAAAGGGCACTTATATAAGACTGCCATCAGACCGGCCGTTCTGTATGGGTCAGAGTGTTGGGCGACCAACAAGCAGCAACTAAACAAGCTGCACACCACAGAAATGCGCATGCTACGCTGGTCAGCTGGGGTGACGCTACTGGACAAAATTCGAAATGAGTACGTAAGAGGAAGTTTCAAAGTTGCCTCGGTTATTGATAAAGTCAAAGAGAAACGCCTAAGGTGGTATGGCCACATCCAAAGACGTCCAGATGACCACTTGGTGAAGCTTGCCCTCGACTTGCCTACCACGAATCGAAAACGTGGAAGACCACCTACTACCTGGTTGACGACGGTCGAAAAGGACCTAAAAGAGTCTCATTTAGCTAAAGACGTAGCACAGGACCGTGCTAGATGGAAATTACGGACAAGGAAGGCCGACCCCAAATAAATGGGACAAGGTCTAGCAGGAAGAAGAAGATATGTAGAAACGAAAAGCAGGTGACATAGAGAGGATTAATTAAAAAAAAAACAGTCCAGAGCAGCACGGTTAGCACTAGCACAACAAGACGGCGCGCGAGCTATATCGCAGCGAGATAGACTGTCCGTCTCTTTCTAAGTATTTTAATTAGAAAGAGACGGATAGTCTATCTCGCCGCGACATAGCTCGCGCGCCGTCTTGTGCTAGCCGTGCAGAGACGGAAGGACTTTTGACAGCCTGGTTTTTTAGAGTTAGACAACGAGATCGATTATTGGAAGAAAATCATTAAACGATGGATTATTTCCTCCGCCGCGTGTCGCGATTGCCTTGAGTAGACCTGTCGGTGGCCGGCATCCGTGCATCCTTGTAAAGTAGAGAAAAAGCTTGTGCGCGTCGTGGTATCAATTACGAACAATCTCGACGCGGTCGGCCGTCGGTCATAAGAGGCTGCCGCCTTGCGCTCATGGAATAAGGCGCCGACGCATCTTCGAGCTCCCCGTAGGGTCAGGGTTCCCAGGCGTGTGGCCCTTACGCGCCAGAGGCTGGGGTGCTGCCGCAGTGGCGCGAAGCCAAGCGGTGTGACCTGAGCTCCCGCGTAGGCCGGCCCACGTGCCGTGCTCCATCGCCGCGGACCTCGCCTCGCCGCGATCCCAAGGGGACACTTCGACACGCGCCTCTTCATAGCAGAGAGGAGGAGATTTTAAGTAAGTATCTGTAGTTAAGCAGCCCATTTTAGTATATCAGCATAAGACCATGCCATATTTGGCATACGATTACACGCCTATTATACGTTTCACGACAACAGCTACTTTGGTTGGCAGTTTGGATGATTTATGTGTAGGTTATGTACCTATACGTATTTACGTATCTTATGGCGTATTTATGTATCTAATTCGGTGACTGTGTTCAGTCTCGCTTCTTTAACGATAGCTCTAAGCTGTGGACATCGCGGCAAACGTCGACGGCGTTGACGGGATGACCTCGAGCCTTTTATTGAGACTGGTGGGAGTCGGGGCAGGACAGGGAGACGTGGAAGGCGACGAGGGAGACCTTTGCCCAGCAGTAGGACACTCTAGGCTCATATAAATAAATAATATAAATTTAAAATACAGAATTCTTAAAATTGTTTCTTCTTTTCAGAACGCCTCTTTTATAACCACACCACACCACACCACCACCACCACCAGTGCTCTCAACTAAACTCGCTAGGATTCCCTGCCTACGGCAGCGATGGCTTTATCGAACGCTCTGATACTATAAAATATCTTGGTGTAGTACTTGATTCCCACCTTACCTGGCAGCAGCACATCGAATCACTTAAAAGTCGCGTTCGAAAGCTTATGTTTGTCTTTCGCGCTCTAAGAAGTTTTGCGTACCCCGAACTGTTGAAAATAGTTTACTCTGCACTCTGTGAATCCGTACTAGGCTATTGCAATTCGATTTGGGGAGGGGCAGCAAAGACACACCTTATTAGTTTGGAAAGAGCGCAAAGGTCCCTTCTCAAGGTCATCTACCGTAAACCATCACGCTTCAGCACCAAAGAATTATACAAAGTTGCTAACGTCCTCTCTGTCCGCCAACTGTTTTTAAGGAAAATACTGTACAGTTATGGAAAACTACACGACAAGAATTTTGAAGCAGATACAAGACGCCGCCAGCGCTGGAAAACCCCAAAAACGCGTACAAAATTTGCCCAGAGATTTCATCCCTTCATTTGTCCTCTAGTTATGAGACTGTACTGCACATGTCACCTCATAAAAAGGCCTCCAAGCAAACGGTTGTTGACCGAGTGGCTTACACAACTGGATTATCATGATACTGAACTCCTCATGGCCGTGATAAAATAATTATTACTAACAATTTAGTCTTTTTTATTTTTATTTCTTATTCTCCTTTATATTTTTTTATATTATATAATTTTACGCCCGGCATACTTTATGTCACACATACGCACACGCACTCACCACACACACACACACACACACACACACACACACACACACACACACACACACACACACACACACACACACACACACACCCACACACACACACACACACGCACACGCACACACACTTTAACCATCTAAAACTAGCCATATTTATTTTGTATTTTGCTCTCTTTGTACACTTGTACAGATACTTAGATTAAGAATTTGGAACAACGAAACTGGGTCCTGTAACACAGGGTTTCCTAGCTCAGGACACAGGGTCGTGATTTATATTGTAATGTTGCCTTTATACAATAAAACTTTTTCATTTTCATTTTTTCATAACTGGCCCCGAACCATTCTCTCCAAGGTCCAGCGCATGCAGCAGCCCAGTGCCAGTAGCTTTGCCTGTCAGGCAAAGTATCTTAATTCTAGGACCTGACGGAACTCTTGAGGTATGTATTTTGAATCTTTACCCTTAAAAAATATAAAAAATAAAGTTTTTTTCGTTTTAAGGGGCTCCCTGGTGCCAATGACCTTCGATCTAAATCCCTTTGTTTTCTAATGTTGTTTTTGGCCTATTATCAGCAACGGCTTTGAACAATATAGTAAGTATCCCATATTTACTTCAAACCCCATTGTCTTCGAGATTACCCTGATTATACCTGGCATCAAAGTTGAACAATTTTAGGCCAAAATACTGGTTTTCTGGCCATAACTTTTGTGTTACTTAAGTTAAAATTAAAATTTCTTGCCAGGTTTTAGAGACGTCAAAGCGGAACCCAAATATGTAGATTTTGTACATGTAAGATCCTTCACAGTATTCGAATATCGGAAAAAGTGTTATTTTAGACCATCTTTTAAAAAATCATGAATAAATATGTATGAAATGAAATGAAAATCCGTCTCTACATAATGGAGATAGAACACAGAGATTTAACAAAAGTATTACAAAATGTAGTGGGGTCGAGACCTTCTAGTATGTAGGTATAGTGTAACTATGTCAGAAGGCCTCGCTCTTCCAAATCATTGCCAGACCATTTTTTTCAGGGTACACCTTTAGAGGTCAGAGGTCAGCCCACTAAATTACAACAGGTCACACATGTAGAACCACCTACGATACCAGCCCCACTTGAGCAGCCCCCTACGATACAAATCACACCTGTGCAGCTTCCTACGGTACAGGTCACACCTGTGCAGCCTCCACTGTTGCAAGATTATAATAGCGAGAGATACTTAGAACCAAAGGTAAGAACTGTTTTCATTAGTCTTAAGTACTGATGTGCCTTGGGAATATTCCCAAAACAGGGGAATATTGGAATACAGATAGGGCATTTTTTAAATTAATATTAGTTAATAATGGAGTACTCCGCAGAATAAAAAGACTTTCGCTTAAAACCTCGTCTTTATACCTACTCCTAAATACACATAATACATATTTTATATACTAAAATTTTACTTTTGTTTCGATTCCAAATCGTTTCTCCTTTTCTCGATGCATTTTGTGGGTATTATGTTTCTATCTCTTTCATTTAATATACATATAGGTTGTCTCCCTTCCTCTAACAAGATAAACCGTGTTGCACGTTCAGTCTTCTTACGTACCTTTTGCTGTCAACACGTGCGTAGATGTGCTTGAGTCATGAGGCCGAAAAGTAAAGTGTTTGAACATTTCACTACTTATGAGTAGTATGCAGTTAACAACAAAGTCACGTTTTGCTGCAAATACTGCAATTCGCCCCACAGTATTTATATCGTAATAATAACTGCACCGTTACAAAAACCAAAGTAAATAATTTACTGTGATTTTTAATGAAACTGTGATGATTTGTATAGTTTTGCTTATTAAAATAAATATTTTTCTACATAAAATGTATTCTACTTTCCTTGCAACTTTGGGAATATTCCCGGGAACATTGGGAATAAACCCCGGGAACATTGGTAATTTACTTTCGCAGGTGAGTTACACTGTTTAATGTTTCGGTAAATAGTTAAATGCATAAAGTTTTGATATAATCCTCTACGAGTATCACACAATGTGTAAACCTATACACTACAAAAATTCCCCAATGATCCCTTTGTGTGGGAATATTCCCACCTAGGGAATATTCCCGGGAACGGTACATCACTAGTCTTAAGAGGATATTCCGCCTTGTAATGAAAAATCTGCCTGAGGCACTTTGTATAGTGAAAACGTAGTGTATTGACAGGCAACTATTTGTATTATAACACTTTTCAGTCTATTGTTAAGAAAAACCACCAAAAATCTATACAGGGACTATTATTTGTATTTTTTTCAAATTTTTTAAGATTTTTAATTGTTTCAGGAGTTGTCATTGTCGCTGGAAGGCGGCGTGATAGATTTTTTCAAAGATATTGATACCAATACTATCGAAGAAACAACCCAGCAGCCACTAGTTAATCTTTTATCTAAGTACACAAGAGGAAAATTGTTAGTTGAAAAGGCCAAACAAGGACAGTCCCTGACATCTCGAGACCGTGGCTACATTGTGAGCCTGATAGTGGAAGCAGAGCTCCAGTTACTGCAAAAACTTAACCAAACCATTCGCAAGGATGTCTGGCAAAAATGGAGTAATGATATTGTAACCCTATTCAAGGGTGAACTAAAGGAATTGTACTATGTGCCTTATCACATTGTAGGAGGAAAAGTGGTGCAAGCAAGCGGCCTCATACACAACCGGCTGATAACGCACAGAAGAAGCCTAACTGAAGAACCTAAAGCAAAAATGGAGTAATGATATTGTAACCCTATTCAAGGGTGAACTAAAGGAATTGTACTATGTGCCTTATCACATTGTAGGAGGAAAAGTGGTGCAAGCAAGCGGCCTCATACACAACCGGCTGATAACGCACAGAAGAAGCCTAACTGAAGAACCTAAAGCAAAAATGGAGTAATGATATTGTAACCCTATTCAAGGGTGAACTAAAGGAATTGTACTATGTGCCTTATCACATTGTAGGAGGAAAAGTGGTGCAAGCAAGCGGCCTCATACACAACCGGCTGATAACGCACAGAAGAAGCCTAACTGAAGAACCTAAAGCAAAAATGGAGTAATGATATTGTAACCCTATTCAAGGGTGAACTAAAGGAATTGTACTATGTGCCTTATCACATTGTAGGAGGAAAAGTGGTGCAAGCAAGCGGCCTCATACACAACCGGCTGATAACGCACAGAAGAAGCCTAACTGAAGAACCTAAAGCAAAAAAGCGCATTAAAGATAGCAGCGAAACTAGCGACAGTGGCTGCAGTTCGAAAAGTTCAAATACCAAGAGATTTAGACCATTACCGGAAGAATTTCAAGATTTCACCTCTAAAGATGACCCCTCTGAGGAAAACCTAGACTGGCTTCGAGGTTCATCTCATCCTAGAGAAACATTGGTGACCAAGTGGCGAGCCACATTCGAGCTGCGTGACAAACTTCTGAGAGAATCCTCATACATTGACTACTTTACCAGTTTTCCAGGGCTCAAATTGCCAAATGGGTATGAATTGGTGACTTACAATGTTATTGTACCGTTTAATTAACCCCCGACGCAAAAAGAGAGAGGTGTTATAAGTTTAACGTGTCTGTCTGTGTATCTGTTTGTGGTATCGTAGCTCCCAAACGGATGAACCGATTTTCGTTTAGTTTCTTTTGAGTCATAGATAATTTTATCCCGAGCGTTCTTAGCCATGTTTATTTGTTGCAATCTGCGACTACACCTATTTTAATCACTTAGCGGTCCCTCGACGCCGACGCGACGACGCTTGGAAAATAAAAATATTTGAACTTACATAATATATGTGATGATAATAATTATAATAGGTTTAAAATATTATTTGTTAGTTTATAGAGTTTATTTTTTGTATCGGTTGGTTTTTGAAATTTTTAATTTTTTACAGTAGCGCTCATAAGTTTTTAGACACCCGCAATTTTCTCCATATACAAAAATGACTTTCAAAATCATACTCTTCAATCACAGACATTGGACTCTTTTAAATGTTGGATGTTTTTTTTATTTAAGTAAATATACTGAGCCTTAAATAGGAGCCAAAGAGATCATTTTCAAATGTAGTTTCCTTTATGCAATGATAAAAAACCCCTGTTTACTAATATATACTAATAAAATTCTAAAATAAAATAATTTTGTACTGGAAATAGGTTCATGGATTCTTTAACACTTGCCATCTGGTACAGAAGCAATGTATAAGAGTATTCTGCAAATCATTTTGAAGCTCGATATGTCTTCTAAATTAAAAAAGTATTGTATGGAAATTTCCGTCTGTCAAAATACTTATGAGCGCTACTGTAATATGTATAACATACTTTAATAACGACCTCCTGCCTAGTCGGTAGTGGCCCTGCCTACGAAGCAGGAGGTCCCGGAGTCAAATCCTGGTAAGGGCATTTATACCTGAGTTATGGATGTTTTCTATGTATTTAAGTATTTATCTATATCTATCTATTATATATATCATCGTCTAGTACCCACAACACAAGCCTTATTGAGCTTACTGTGGGACTAGGTCGGTTTGTGTAAGATTATCCTATAATTGTCCTTTAATTTTACAAACAAGGGAACATTCATATTTGTATTATTTCACAGTTGATTGCTGATTTCGAGGCTGTACATCGCATTATATCCATATTGCATTTGTGTTAATATAGGTAGGTATGCATAAGGGGGAAGATGTTGTATATCATAATTACATATGTGGGTAGCTGTGTAACGTAGGGTAGGAGTGATATTAAATAAATCAGTCTAGATCTTGCTCTCAAACTGGTGGTTTGCTTTATAGCCCTATACATCTAAACACTACACTAATACTACAATAACACAATTTCAGAGAAAACTCCGGAAGTTGAACTTACCGAGGAAGACATTCAAGTCTGCGAAGAGGAGGTTATTAAATTACCCCCTGAAGATCAATTACTTGCCAGCGGAAACCATCCATTGCAAACCGAAGATGACATTATAGAACCACCTCCTCCACTTGACTCGGAAGATAAAAGTGAAATCCTAGCTCTTCTCGGAGAGGATCCCTCAATTGTTACCAGTTATGGTAAAGACATCCAGTCTGACCTAGCATTAAGACTGCAGCATGTGGCCACTACAGGCCTATCTAAGGAAGCTCGGAAGGAGCTGTCAGATAAATACTTACCCCCGGGTAACTGCACAATGATCGATGCTCCAGCATTAAACCCTGAAGTAAAGGCAGCCATTTCTGAAGCAGTATTAAAACGAGATAAGGCGATTGAGACTCAACAACATCAGCTGGGCCGTGCAATCTCTAGTGTTGGAGAAACGATTACACGATGGAGAACAAAGACACTACCGCCATCAAAATTCTGATGGATGCTAGCCGTATCATGTGCGACTGTCAGAATGCAGATTCTATTACTAGAAGGAACTTCATCCTTTACAACTTAAAAAAGGATATGAAAGACCAGATTCAAACGACCAAAATAGACAAATTTTTATTTGGCACCGGGCTGGCCGAAACGCTTAAGTCAGCCAAAGTTATATCGAAGTCCTCTGCAGATTTGAAACCTGCCCCACCAGCTAAAACTACATACAACAAGAATAGACCAACAACATCTACGGCCCCCACACCAAGAAATTTAAACTGGAAGGCGCCACCTTTCAATCGCAGGCAGAAGGGGGCTCCAAGGACCAGAGAGCCTGCGCAGAGGTTTCGGTCAGCACGCGAGTTACTCGCGCGCGTCGTATCGTCCGCCGCCACCGCCGAGCCGGGGCCGTCACTAAATAATATGGTGAGATATGCTGGCCGACTAACTCTTTTTTATAATCAGTGGCAACTGATTACAAATGACCCTATAGTCTTATCATGGGTAGCTGGTTACAAAATACCGTTTTCATATCCAGTTGTACAAACCAACTTACCTAGGAACCAGGTTTACTCTAAATCTGAAATAAACAATTATAAACAATGTATAAGTGACCTCCTACTAATGGGTGCAATCTCTGAGTGTGAGTTCGGTGAAGGCCAATTCCTGTCTAGTTTTTTCTTAGTGCAAAAACCAAACGGATTTATTCTGAATTTGAAAAATCTTAACAAGTTTATTAATACAGAACATTTTAAGTTGGAGGATTTGCGCACAGCACTTAAACTAGTTTCAGAGGATTGTTATATGAGCAATTTAGATTTAAAAGACGCATATTTCCTAATTCGGATTAATGATAACTACAAGAAGTTTCTTCGATTTCAATTCCAAAATAAGATGTATGAATTCAATGTTCTTCCAAATGGCCTCAATACTGCCCCCTTTGTGTTTACAAAAATAATGAAACCTATCATCGGGCTTCTCAGATCTTGTGGATATTTATCAACAATTTATTTAGATGATATTCTTTTGTTTGGTACTTATGAGACATGTCTACACAATTTTCTAGCAACTAAACAGCTACTGACTGCATTAGGGTTTATTATTAATACAGATAAGAGCTGTGTTACTCCTAGCCAAGAATGCAGGTTTTTAGGTTACATAATAAATTCTAAAAAATTCCAGGTTAGTTTACCTGCAGATAAGATAGTTAAGATAAAAAATCAACTTCAGCATTTTAAAAATCTGAAGCGTTGTAAAATTAGAGAGTTTGCGCGTTTAATAGGTCTGCTTAATTCTGCTTGTCCCGCCGTAGAGTACGGCTGGCTTTATACAAAAGACTTTGAACGATGCAAATTTTTATCATTAAAAGATGATCCTGAAAATTATGAAAGGTACATGAATCTACCCCAGTCAATCTCTTCAGACCTCGAGTGGTGGTCTCTGGCTATGAAAAACCCTTCAAATAAAATTAAATATGATGACTACTGTCTGGAAATCTATAGTGATAGTTCGACTACGGGGTGGGGAGCGGCGTGTGGTAAGGAAACTGCAAGTGGCGCTTGGTCTAGGGAAGAATGGCAGAAACATATTAATTATTTAGAAATTTTGGCAGCTTTTCTCGCGCTTAAAGTCTTTGCTAAGACAATGACAAAATGTCAAATTCTCCTAAGAATAGACAATATTACATCACACATGACATGATCAACTACAATGCATTCTGAATGACTTTATTAGAAACTGTGTTAATTTCTTAAAATATCTTGTTTCAGACAAAAGACTACCTGTCCAAATTTATCTGTTAGGCTTTTTAATACCACCCAAGGGCCGGAAATCACGGAAAGAAAAATTTTCAACATCAGAATCAATCCGGGGCTTATTAGTTCACATAGATATTTAGTTTTGATGTTACTTTCTTGATAATGCTGACTGTAAGTCCGCTCGTCTAAAGGACACCGCACAACTAGTATAAAAAAAAGGGACCAGCGAATTTTTTTGAACATGTATTTTGTGAAAATTTACCCAGAATTGAGCCCCATAGTAAAATGTATGAAGAAAAAAATAAGTGTTTAGATTCAAAGGAAAAAAATATATGTCACAAAAATCGTTTATTTTAACAACTTACTTTAAAAAACTTACTGAAAAAAGTTTTTACTTTTCAAGGAATACCAGTTTGTAAAAAATGCAAAACCTTCCTTCAATTAAATACGTTTCATGGACTCCTGCATTATTTTTGTTCCACCCAGTAATTGACGTGTAAAGACAAATAGTTTAGCCACTTTATTTTCATACATTTTACTATGGGGCTCAATTCTTGGTCAATGTTCACTTTTTTTTTTCGAAAACTATAAATACAAAGTTTTAGCCTCTTCACCAGTTTCAAATATAACTTAAATACACAAAATATATTTTTTTCAAGAAAATTCACCGGTCCCTTTTTTCCATACTAGGTGTGCGGTGTCCTTTGTCTGAGTGATAAGTTAAAAATGTATCTGTTCTAAATATTTTTGTGATGTATTCTTAATTCAAAAAGAACTGTTTTTTTAATTAGGTACTTATAGTAACTATTCGGTAGTAACTATTGTATAATGATTAAGTATAAGTTCAGAATAAATGAGACTTGTACATTTTACTTTCATTCCATCAATAGGGTTTTCAACTGTGGTTTTTTCACGACAGTTGGCTATCAAGCACTGCTCTATGATGCACTATGGTCATACTATGTCATGCTACATGCAGGTTGTATGTAAGTACAATATTTGTCAGCAGTATTATTCACCCCTTTAGCTAGTGGCACCTCTGTCGGGAGAAAACAGCAGTAATATTCCCTATTTATTTAATATTCATACCAACCTACGACATTAAAGTGATCGAAGTAAAATATAAGATTGTTTTAAAAGTAGTGACGATATATTCATTAATAAACCAAAACCTGGTTGATTGCCCCTGAGACGTCACTTTGACGTTGACAGTTCTTTGTTTACATTTTTTATCTCTAATTTCATTATCCACTTTACGCAGCGCCAAGGGGTCAAGCCGATCCGAAATAAGCTCGCTGTCGACAATTCGAGTTGCTCGTCGTTGGATGCGATCCAGAGGGAGAAGCTGGTATTGGGGTGCCCCTGCCCATAGATGAGAACAGTATTCCATGTGTGGGCGGACCTGCGACTTATAAAGCTGCAGGCGGTGGGCCGGTGTGAAATACTGTCTCGATCTATTGAGCACACCGAGCTTTTTTGAGGCTAATTTGGCCTTACCCTCTAAATGGCCGCGGAACTGGACTTCACTCGAAATGTCGACGCCAAGGATTCCGATACTGGCTGCGGCAGTCAGGGGAGTGCTCTCAAAACAAGGTGACACGTTGAACTTTAACTTTTTTGCGGTAAACGCGCAAACCTGTGTCTTGGCCTTTTTAGAAATGTCTGGGGTTTTGGATGAAACATTAAGAAACTATAATGAAATGGTGAAAACTTCCAATTTGGATTTCCTCCTTAACATAGTTCAAGGTATTGAGTGGCAAAAAAAAATGCTATCTCAAACTGGCCGTATTGTGTTACCACTAGCGCTTTATTTTGATGATTACGAAATAGGTAATCCCCTTGGAAGTCATTCGGGAATACACAAGCTTGGCGCAGTTTATGTTTCAATAATGTGTTTACTACCTCATCAGATGTTACGTAACATTTTTTTAACACTACTTTTTCATTCCTCGGATAGACAGGTTTTCGGGAACCGAGTAACTTTCGCACCTATTATCGCAGAATTTTTTTTTTAAAAGAACATGGTATAGTTATTAACAAGCCAGAAGGGGATGTTAAAATATATTTTGAACTAGCAGTAATATTAGGTGATAATTTAGGTTTGCATTCCATTTTAGGTCTAGTAGAATCTTTTTCAGCAAACTACGCATGTTTAATCTGTAAGATAAAAAATAACGAACTTAAAAAATTACGCGAATGTGACAGGTCACTTCTTAGAACTTTTGAACAATATACAGAAGATTTAAATTCTAATGACTTATCTTCTACAGGCATAAAAGGTGAATGCGTTTGGCATGATGTACATGGTTTTTCTATAATAGACCATGTAGGAGTTGACATTATGCACGACTTATTAGAAGGTGTGTGCCAATATAACATGTCTTTCATTATATCTAATTATGTTGACGTTTTAAAGTTATTTAATCTGCAAATTATAAAAGATAGGATGGCCGCATTTGATTTTGGTCCAGATAGAAATAATCGTCCTCCAAGTCTTGATATTCAACATGTACGAAAAAATAGTTTAAAGATGTCTCAGATGTCTGCTTCTGAGTTGCATAATTTTGTTCGGTATTTTGGGTTAATCATTGGAGATTTAGTGCCAGATCACGATTCTGTATGGCAACTATACACATTACTTAGGAAAATTATGGAAGTTGTTATGTCCCCTGTAATACATAAACAAGATATACATTTACTGAAATCCTTAGTGTCTGAACATCATGAATTGTACATTAGGTATTCTAATAAAAGTTTAACACCGAAACTCCATTTCTTGCTACATTATCCGGATATGCTGCAAAAGTTTGGGCCTCTGGTTTCAATTTGGTCTATGAGATATGAGTCTAAACATAGAATATCTAAAATGTATGCAAATGTCTCAAGTAATAGGCAAAATGTATGTAAACCAATAAGTCTAAAGCATCAATTGCAGCTGAACCATGTTTTCCTTCGCAATGACTTTAATAGTGAACAACTTAAATTAGGTCATAAAAAATCCGTCTCAGACAAGATAAGACAAAATATTAAGCAAAGTCTTAATATATCATTATGTGATGAGTGTTACAATTACAGCTGGATTACTGTAAAAGGTACGGACTATACTAAAAACGTGATTGTTATTTTAGATGTAGAAGTTGATTGTTTACCAAAGTTCGGTTTAATTGAAGATTTATATGTTGTTAATAGTGATAAGGTAATATTGGAGTGTTCTGTTTTCGAAACTTTATGTTTTAATGAAAAAAAATTCTGTTAGGAAGTAGCATACACAAATAATAATGTGTTTTGCTACCAAAATGATCTCTTTAATTATAAGTGCCATACACTTACTAAAAGTGCGTCCGATAATTTATGTTATGTAACGTTAAGAGTGCCCATTTAAAATTAAAACGAATTTTAAAAAAAAGTTTGTTTTCATTCAATGTATTTATTCAGGAATCTGATTTTTCTGTCTATGTTTCAGGCCACCACACCACAAACATCATTATTGCGGACTACTGTTAAACACTGTTAACAAATGTTAAACACCTTAAGTAATTCTTCGCCGCAACAAAAGCATGTTAAAACCAAACGAAATTGAAAACGGAACCCCATATTATAATACAAAGTATGAACCATGCTAAATTCGAGAGAGGAACCGCCGTCAAGCAGCCACGCTCGCAGGCCGTGCTAGAATTCGGTGTACTTCTTCATTTGCTCATTCGAGCTTCGCTTTGTATCACAAATTACAACTTAAGCGACCCCGTTTTTAATTTGCATTGTTTCGATTAACACATGCTTTCGTTGCTTACAGTCCGCAAAAATGATTTAACACAATTATAAAACCTGTTAAACTCTACAATATGTATAGTAAACAGAACATACTGTTTATTTCATGCCACAGTAATTATTTTTAACATAAACAAAATTTCAGTGTCCTCTACACCGCAAATAGTAAATAGAAATTATTAATAGTTTTAGTCCGCAATAATGAAATTTAACACAATAAAAAATTCTGGTATCCTCTATACTGCATATACTGTATAGTAAACGGAAATTATTGATCGTTTCAGAACGCCATAATGATATTTAACACAAATATAAAACCCGATAAACTCTACAATATGTATAGTAAACAGAACATACTCTTTATAACATGTCACAATATATTTTTTTAACACACAAAAATCTGGTATCCTCCAATTCTGCATATAGTAAACAAAAATTGTTGATTATTTCAGTCCGCTAAAATTATTTTTAGGACTAATATAAAATCCGGTGTTCTTAATACTACACATAGTAAACAGTGATTATTGGGCGTTTCAAGTCCGCAGTAATTATGTTGAACACTACCTGACATATCTGTTAAACTCTACCCTGTCCTATGATGATGGCTACAGATTGGTTTTGTATACTACACAAAAATTGTTTTCTACGATACTAGGTAAGTGGGTAATAGGAGCTAGAAATGATGTTGTAAAGAAATAGAATTTTCTATTAATGTGTAAACAAAGTATAGTTGTCACATATAATACAATAAAATCAAGTCGAATTTACAATATTCTGTTAAAGGAAACTAGATTGTTTTCTCCGGAGCGCACGCTCCCAATAATATTTCAGAGTGACGGGGGTTTTCTACATAAAAAAATGGGACCTATATACTCAATTCCCCGCGGCATGCCGTTTTGTCCAAATGTCATCCCTTGACGTTGGTGAACTATGATAATTCGAGATAAGTATTCAACTCAACCTATATAACAACTTTATGACGATTTCATATCAAATATATGAAGGCAGCGGTCATCTATCAAGGTTGCTGGTTTTTCAATATCAACAGCGACGTCGTCAGTGACTGGAGTTCCAATATAATTAGGACAGTGACATCAATATTTTTTGATATGAGTAAAGCTTTTGACTGTAAATCACTCTAAACTTCTCTCCAAGCTTAAATCATACGGGATAAGAGGCAATGTTCTCGATTGGATGACAAGTTTCCTAACAAACCGAGAACAATCCACAGAAATCTCAAGAGTGGTCGCAAAGGGGAACATCCTCTTAAAAGAGAAATACAGATCACATTATCGTGTCAATAGAACAGGGGTTCCACAAGGGAGTAATCTGGGACCTTTGTTATTTTTGTTATTCATCAACGATCTTCCACAAACAACGTCGCAAAAGTGTATACTTTTTGCAGACGACACAACCTTAGTAATAAAGGGCACTATTAAAAATACGTACGAATCGGACATAAATAAGGCCCTTGTTGACGTTAACAAGTGGACAGATTACAATAATCTTAAAATTAATATTAGTAAAACTTCGTTTATACAATTCCACTCATACAAATCAAATCCGATGCCTCTGAGAGTTTTGTCTAATAATACTTCGGTTGAAGAAACTCATAATGCCAAATTCTTAGGCTTGCAGTTCGACAAACATCTTAACTGGAAACATCACATTGACAACGTTTGTTCTAAATTATCAAAGTTTGTTTTCGCACTAAGAAGACTTAAAGATTCTATCTCAATTCGGGCCGCGTTAACGGCATACCATGGGTACGTGTCGTCCACTCTGAATTACGGACTCTTGCTATGGGGCAATTCTGTTGATGTCCAGAGGGCATTTATGATACAGAAAAAATGCTTAAGAGCATTAGGTGGCGTTAGAACTGACGATAGTTGTAGACCTCTTTTCCAAAAATTTCAAATTCTTCCCTTAGCTTGCATGTACATGTCTAAAGCTTGTCTGTTTGTTAGAAGTCACCCAGAATATTTCAAAAAACGTGAGGAAGTGTCCACTAGAGAGCTGAGGGCACAATATACAAATTTGTTATATCAGCCAAATTGTAGATCTGATATCTACAAGAGAAATGCATTCAACATGTGTATTGTCTTATTCAACAAGCTTCCTAATGATTTGAGGACGTTGCATGGAAAAGTTTTTAAGACAAAATTAACTAAATGGCTACATGATCACTGTTTCTATAATGTTAAGGACTATTTAAATTTTAAGGCACTGTAAGTTAAATTAGACATTACTATTTTCATTGTTTTATAATAAATTAAATTTGACGTCATTATACAGGATGTTAACGGGGTCATGATACGGAATGACAAAAAGCGAATAAGATGATCATACTGAACAACCTTTCCCATGGGACCAACCACGAAATCGCAAAAAAAAAGAGCCAATTAAGAGTTAACTGTGAGTTAACTGCGATTTAATTGAGAGTTAATGTATGGAATACCTGGTTTTTTTTTGCGATTTCGTGGTTGGTCCCATGGGAAAGGTTGTTCAGTATGATCATCTTATTCGCTTTTTGTCATTCCGGATCATGACCCCGTTAACATCCTGTATTTCCATTGTTTTTAATAAATTAAATTTGACATGTTACTGTTTTCATTCTATTTTATAATAAATTACATTTGACATGTTACTATTTCCATTCTGTTTTATAATAATTTTGAGCATAATTAAATATCTGTGACTACATTTTGCATGTTGACTTTAAGTTGACTGAATACTGATTCTGTAATTATTGTAAGACCAATTGTGACGTATTCTAGCAAATAAATCATTAATTCATTCATTCATACTGCAAGCGAAATGGACACACAATCAAGCGTTCCTTCAAGAAAAAGCGAGAAGAAAACAAGGATTCTCATACAATGTTCGCTTCGGCCAACGCTAACGCTGTCAACGAACAGGAGGAGCGTTTCACGTGTGACGTCACACATCACCACGTCACGACACATCGTACGATAGCCCTTCGCGTCGGCCTACGTCACACCACGTCATCGGCATACGTAGTGCATCGAAAGACTGCTGTATGAACTGATTGCGAAATACCTAATACCAGTAATCAATAAAAGCAGATCGCCGCGATGGCTCGCGGCCAATCGTTACTTCCAAATCAGTTCGTTTGGACACTTAAGTTAAGACTTAATTGTAATTTGCACTATTATATTCTATTCCGAAGTACAGACTTCTAATCATTTACCTCCTCCGCTGCTGCCACTCCCTACATAACATAATTGGCGCAGTCGTTGAGTTGGTCGGTCTAGTCGCGAATAGATCACCGAGATCTCGTTCCGGCATCGATCAACCAAAGAACCCTGGCAGACAGACGAGGCGATCAAGAGGTAGAAACAGCGGAATAGAAGAACTGGCGCACGCAAGGGAATCGGTGATGAAATTGGCTTGGTGAGTACACATATGAGATTGGTTGCAGTTTACTATCCCAGTGTTTCCCCCCGCCAAAATTTTTCATCCCCGCCGAGCAAGTTCTCCTAGGTTAGGTAATATTTCGAGGTACGTCATTCAAGACGCCAACCGAGAATTAGGCAATTTAGATAGTAGTGTAGATTCGGAATTAGAAGATAGGAATATGGCAGATCTAGACGGAATTTTTAAGGCCCTCCGCCTGGTACCGGAATTTGACGGTAACCAAAACGTCTTAACTAGATTTATAAGACTTTGTGATCAGTTAGTAGCAGAATATGCCCGTGAAGGAGACAATCTTGCTAATTACGCATTATTAAATGGAATTTTAAATAAAGTTACTGGACCCGCAGCTAGATTCATAAACACGAATGGTATTCCAGAGGATTGGCTAGGAATCCGCAATGCATTAATAAATAATTTTGCTGACCAACGAGATGAGACTTCTCTTTATAATGATCTTGCATTACTCACTCAAGGGATGAAAACACCCCAGGAATTTTATGAACAGTGCCAAAATATTTTCAGTACCATGACATATGTTACATTACACGAAACTATACCCAGTACAATTGAGTCAAAACGCGACTTGTATAAAAAACTGACACTACAGGCATTCGTCAGAGGACTTAAGGATCCCCTTGGCTATCGTATCCGGTGTATGCGCCCAAATACAATAGAAAAGGCGTTAGAGTTTGTGCATGAAGAGAGTAACACCCTTTATTTGCAAAACCGAAATGATAAATTTATGACTGACAAAAGACAGACACAATTTCAACCACCCAGATATCCGAACAATTTTATGCCACCACGTCCACCTATGCATCTAAGACAACCCGACCCATGGTCAATGCACCTGGCCCGTCTAGGCAAAGTCTACCGAATGTACCCCACCAACGGTTCCCACCAGCACGATTTAATCAATTCCCACAAGGACCATCCCGCACACAACAAATGTTCGGAGCCCTTCCCAGATCTAACATGTCCACAGGATTTAGAATCCCACCCAGACCTCAGCGCAATGACTATCCTAGACCTATGAGCACAATCCAATTAATCAACAGTTCCAGGTAGTCCCACCTGCAACGAAACCGTTTATTTGAAACAATACACGCTGACACATTCACCGTTGAGCAAGAAAAATACCTAACACTTATTGATTCATTCACTAAATACGGACAAGCCTATCTCTTACCAGATGGTACGGCACCTAGCATAGTAAAGGCATTATTGAACTATAGTACACACCATAACTTCCCTTACACATTAGTCACAGATCAAGGTACCGAGTTTAATAATCAAGTAGTAGGAGAATTTTTGAAATACCACAAAATTATTCATCATAAAGTAGCAGCACACTCACCAAATGAAAACGGATTGATTGAACGACTCCATTCGACCATACTGGAACACCTACGAATATTAAAATTGCAACGTAAAAATGAACACTAGAGATTTAATACCCTATGCGCTACTGGCATATAACAGCTCGATCCATAGTTTAACTAAATGTCGACCTTACGACCTTTTAAATGGACACTTCGATCCGCGAGACCCAACACATGTCGAAATTGAAGAAACATTACTACAAAAATATATAGATAATCATAGAAATAGAATGAAATTTGTCTATGACATAGTTCATAACCACTGTATCAACGAACGATCTAATATAATGGAAAGAATTAATAGGAATAGAGACCCCGCAGAAAATTATTCCCCCAACCAGGAAGTTTTTATACAGAACCCTAAAGCCGCACGACAAAAATTGGCCCCACGATTTATACAAGACAAAGTAACTACTAACCTACCTGTACATATATACACTTCCAAGAAACGTGGACTTCTAGCAAAATCACGATTAAAGAAAGTACCCCGGTCTCAATTGTTACAGGTTGATAACACTATGGACAGGGATCGGCCTGGCCCTAGCTCAGGAGATCCAACTTGAGAACCTTGACGACGGACCTGGACTTTTACCTTTCAAACTGGGACTGACAAAGGTAGTCTCGCACTACCATAGACACTCCAGAACAAGGTATGCGAATATTGGGTGATGGGAAACATTGCATGAACTTTCAGTTTCAGGAACAGGAACGCATGCATGGTAGCTGCGTGTCGTGCCTGACAGGGAAGATGCATAATGCACCTTATCCTTCTGTTGGTACCAGTCGCGCTACTGAAGTCCTACACCTCATACATTCTGATGTCATCGGCCCGATGCAAGTCGACAGTTGGGGCGGAGCTCGCTTTTTGTTGACATTCACTGACGATCATACCCGGAAAACTTGGGGATACCTAATGAAGCATGAATCTGAAATAAGTTCCCATTTTATTTCTTTTAAAAACCTAGTTGAAAAGCAAACGGGGTCGTCAATTCGAATACTTAGAACAGATAATAGATCTGAGTACGTAAATAAAAGCCTTGGTAACTACCTAAAGAAAAATGGTTTTATCCACCAAACAACTGTGCCCTATTCTGCGGCCCAGAATGGTTTAGCGGAGCGTGCTGGGAGAACAATTTTTGAGAAAGCAAGGGCAATGTTACAGGAGTCTGGCCTGTGTAATCGCTCCTGGGGAGAGAGCGTAATCTTAAAAATAGGTCTCCTACCAGAGGATTGTCGGGTGACATTCCTGAACGCTTGTGGTCTAGGTCTGAAATATATGTTAGCCATTTACGAGTGTTCGGCTGTCTTGGTTACGCTTTTATTCCCAGCCAAAAGCGCTGCAAGCTTGATCCTAAAGCTAAAGCCTATATATTTACTGGTTATGGTGAGAATTTTAGAGGCTATCGTTTGATTGATCCTGCCAACCCTCGTAAGGTGGTACATGCAAGAGCAGTAACCTTTATCGAGGATAAATTTTATGACAGTTTAGACGGTTGCAAGTCGAGTTGCAGGGATGACTTTTATTTTTACAATATTGACATTAATAATGAAATGGATTTGAATTCAAACCAATCTAGTCAAAAATTTATTTTAAATAATGAATTGAATTCCAATGATGAATCAAATTTTAATAATGAACTTAATTTAAATGATCAGCCGAATACTAATAGTGAGAATGATCTCCTGTGGTTTCAGATGCGGAGTCGCCGACGCCACCTGCGTGGTCGCCGCTTTCTTAAGATACTGTACTGGCGATGAAGGTGATGATGACGAGTATGGTGATAAAGATGACGTCCCAATGGGCGCTGTGTCTTCGCTTCCAACGTCATCACTTGATAGTAATGATGAAGGTAATGGAGCTTGTGTCCCGTTGGGCACTGTGTCTTCTGTGCCGGAGTCTGCACCTGATAATGAGTCGCTGTCGTCGGTTGCTGCCGACACATCTCACTCACGTCCCGTACGGAGTACCCGAGGTACTGTTCCTGAGCGTTTAAAAGGTTATGATTTGTCCATGTTGTCAATGATGGCTGATGGCTCGTTGGACGAACCTAAATCTTACGAAGAAGCGATACAGTCTCCTGAAAAGGACGATTGGCGCAAAGCAATGGAATGTGAGTATAACTCTATGATCAAAAATAAGGTATGGACTTTGATTGATCGCCCGGACAATGAAAACATTGTAAAGTGTAAATGGGTATTTGAAAAGAAATTCGATACTTGTTGCCCGTGGTTTCAGTCAGAAAGAGGGGATAGACTACACGGACACTTTTTCACCAGTAGTGAGGCACAGCACGTTAAGAATATTATTTTCCATAGCCACCGAACTAGATTTAGATCATATCGATGTCACTACCGCATTCATCAATGGTGAGCTAAATGAGAAAATAATTATGGAACAGCCACCAGGTTTTAAAAATAATGACAAAGTATCTTTACTTCGTAAAAGCATCTATGGTCTTAAACAAGCAAGTAGGATGTGGAATGCAAAAATACATACAGTTTTGTCACAGAATGGTTATATACAAATCAAGTGTGAACCGTGCATTTATACTAAGAAAACCAACTCGGAATATGTAATTATTGCTCTGTACGTGGACGATTTCTATATATTTCATAACAATTGTATCAAAAAATTGTTACATGATAATTTTGAAATCCGACATTTAGGAAAATTACAAAACTGTATAGGCATGAATGTTCACAGAGAAAATGGTGTCACATCACTAGGCCAATCTGCATACATTAGGCGTTTATTAGCAAAATATAATATGTCTGATTGTAAATCTGTCTCTACGCCACTACCTGTCAATTCAAAGTTTATAAATATATATAACGCTTATAAATATAGACAGTTATTGGGTAGCCTAATGTATTTATCTGTATGTTCAAGGCCTGATATCTCTTTTGCATGCAGCCAGTTAAGCATGTTTAATAATTGTTTTGACGATAATCACTGGCGCGCCGCAAAGCGGGTTCTGCGTTATCTAGCAGGTACAATTAATTATAAACTCTATTTTACAAAGAGCAATAATTTTGATATCAATGCTTATAGTGACGCGGATTGGGCAAACGATATATCAGACCGAAAGTCTTACACTGGGTTTGTCATAAAATTAGGCAACAATGTTATTAACTGGGAGGCCTGGAAACAACGTTGTATAGCTCTATCAAGCTGTGAGGCGTAATATGTCTCTATCGCAGAAGTATGCAAAGATATTTGTTTTGTTAAAAATTTCATTTCTGAAATTATAAACAAAAATTGTAATATAGTTGTGTATAACGATTCTCAGTCTGCAAAAAAGTTACTTCTTGTTAAAGAGCACTCCCACAAAAGAACTAAACATCATCATCAATGGTATCTATCTATCATCTTAGATACCATTTTATTAAAGACCTAGTTCACAGGAAATACCTAAGTGTGAGATATTTGCAGACAGACCACATGGGGGCAGATGTACTCACGAAGCCATTATGTGCTCAGAAACAACTTTTTAAAAGCATTAAATCTAAAATAGTTGAATTATAAGTAAGCTCTTATTGTTATGTTATTAATATTTTTTTTTGCATTGTTCCTATTATGCTCTACTTGCTTGACTGCATTGTTTAATAGCATGTAATATTATGTCTCTATTATGCTCTACATGATTAAATATTATTTTATTTATATGAATGTAGAGTCATATTTGCAGTTTGCAGTTTCAAGATTGATATAATCCAATGTGAGGCGTAAGGAGGAGTGTTAAAAAAAAATGCATGTGTGTACACCCCACATTGGAAAACCATAGATAAATAAAAGATGATCTACTTTAGCTCTATGTCAGTGACGTAAGAACCGATCTGTCACTCGTTCACTTCATTCTTTCTCCCTGCAACTAAAATATGGTTCTTAAAGCCTGAGTTCGATAATGTTAATTAATCTAAGTGCATTCGATATAGATTATAACAAATCCATGACGAAACATGTTGGAGATTTATTTCTGAGAAAATAAAACACATCATGGGCTGATTTCAACGTTTTATTTCACACCACGTAAGTAGCCTCGCAGTTGATCTTTGGTAACGCACTGCTAATGCGCTGTTCTCCGCTATATATTTAACAGGTATCAATCAACCAATTTCGGTTAATATATTGTCTTTAGCCGCCTAGCACTAATTTACATCCCGTGTTTATTCACTTTTTATCTATATTTTGCTAAAAGTTGGAATGGGGTCTTTTTACTTTCTAGTCAAGTATATACTTTCCAATTTTCAAGTAAAAAGACCCCCATTCAAACTTTTAGGTGATTGTGTTATTAATACCACAGATTAAAGAATACATACAAATTATGAATGCAGGACAGTCCAATTCTTTCTTTTTTGGCCCATACACTGCAAATGTAACTTTGTAATCCTCTATATTTTAATGGGATTACAAAGTTATTTATGCAGTTGGTGTATCTAGAAAACTGGACCGTAATTGCAAAATATTTTAGTATTTCCTTGATTTATACACTAAACACTAGTGTAGAATAAAGTTTTAAAGTGAATGCGTGCTTAAACTAAATGCCTACGCATTAAACTAAATACCGACTTCAGCACGGCCCACGGTGCGACACAATTTTTTTTTTTATATTACAATTATAAGGCATAAACGGTTCACAAATTTATTATTTTATATAGTAGGATAACTAGGCTATTCACAGGTATTTTTTTTCTAGAGCTAATCCTAATAGTTTTAATTCTGTAGAGGATGTTCGAAAAGAAAACAATAAAGATTTTTTTTGAATTTTTCATATTTTTTGTATGGGTGAGTGAAAATTTAGTCACAAACCCCCCCCCTGCCCACCTGCTGGGGAGAACCTCGTGGCAACCGGGCTAAATCAGCTCAGATCACCCCCAGGAACACCTGTTCCAAGCGGTTTCCTTTGTCTCAAAAATGCAAGGTCCCCTTAGAAAACGGGCCCTAAGATCTCCTACTAATATTTTTGAAAATGCATACGAACATAGTAAAATACATAAGAATTATTCTTCTTGAAACATGAACGTAAAATTTAATAGTGTTCCCATATTTTAAGATTCTGTTGTACGAATTATTTCTTACCATATAATAATAACATAAATGTATAGGTACAGGATATTTTCTACACATTTGCTTGATTCTATTCTCAGATGAGTGAAGCAAGTTTTTTCAATCTTTGAATGCAGAATTCCTAACTTTTAAAAATAAAGACGCAACGCAACGCAACGTCTATGATGCAAAATATCCTATCTGAAAGGACTTCCCCTTCGAGTCGTATAGCCGCGGGACACCCTGTAAAGTTAGTTCATCACATAAATTAGTAACAATATTATATAAATTTCAGCAAATTAGTACCAGATTACAATCTGATAGCAGCACAAATAGTGGCATTATTCCCAAGTGAGAGCATAAGCAGCTATTCAATGAAAGCCGCGTTCCCACATCAAAATCAACAACTGCAAAGCATATTCCAGCTAGGGGCAAATTAGTCGATAAAGTGCGGAACCTTTTATATGTGTCTGGAGAAAGGCACCGTAGACCACAATCGTCCAGGGACGGGGATGACAAGGAAGATGAAAGTGGTTCCGTATTAGGTTTGCTAAAAATATTTTTTGTTAGAATTAGATTACTCAATCGTTTAGTTTATTTATTAACCATAATGTAGCATGATCGTTACATGGTAAGTCAGCATTTCACAATATTATACTTAATAAAGTATGAATTTAAATACAGAGTAATAATAATAACATCGATTTACAATTTGCGTCAATTAAAATATTTTTTAATGATAAATATTCAGTAATCGAATAGAAGGCATGGCTTTGGAAAAAAGTCTTGACTCTGCTTTTGAATAAATTAAAAGGCAAATCCGTGACATCTGTGGGCAGCTTATTCAAGAGCTTTATTTTTATAAAAATTCCCTGTTTTTGACACTTTTTTAGTCTTAATGATGGAAGTATTAGTTTGCTATTGTTCCTCGTATTATAATTGTGGCAATCCGAACGCTTAAGTAGATTGCTTGCTTTTTTGTGAATTTCTAACACAGAGTTGTATATAAACAATGATATGAACGTCATCACTTCAAGCTTCATAAAGTAGGGCCTCGCGGATGTGCGCCAATTTACCCCGCATATTATTCTAATCGAGCGTTTTTGTAGAATCAATACCCGGTTCACATCCACTACATTTCCCCAGATGGTAATCGCATAAGTTAGTACACTTTGAACATAGGCATAGTATATTGTTTTCAAAGTTTGTAGGTTAACTAGAGGCTTTAGTTTCAACAATGGGTAATTTGCCGATGCTAATCTATTACAAACTTTATCAATATGCGTGCTGGGTCATACACAAACGCATGTTCGGACCAAAAAAAAAATTAAGAATTGCGGAATGGATCTTGTCATATTTTTTTATGCATTGTACAGTATCTAATGTACAATATTGATTACTCAGATATAAAACAAAACAAAATCGATACCTGAAAAAAAAACAAATTAGTGGTAAAACTCCCTTCTGTGGGCTGTTCAGATTCTTGGTTAACAAGTTCAACGTATCATAGTTTTAAAATTTATAGTGTAACAAAGTAGTATGGTTTGTGTAGTAATTATGTTTATTAATGAATTTTAATTTTCCGATTCGTTTGCTCCAATATTTGTAATCCTCTTGACATGAGAAGCATTAAACATAGGGTTATACGGTTGAACGACTACTCTGTGGACCTTAGAAATCCAACCAAAATGCATAAAATAATAAAAACTTCCATAAACAACGGAGTATTTTACTGGCAACACTATCAAGCTGTCAGTCGCCATTTTGAATGTCGTGAGTTACAGTGCGTGAATTGTGTTTGCGACGTTTTTGATAAATATTTAGTCTAAATGTCAGAGATCGGTGCATCTTTTCTGTGATTTGTGTATATCGGTAAGTAAATATTTCAATATGTATTAAATATGCCTTTAGAACACCTCAGAAGGGCTATTTATGCATAATCGAATGGCTTGGCTTCTAACCTCAAAACACATGCGTCAAATGATTTTTTTAGTATTAAAAAAACCCTTCTGTGGAAATCTTTTCTGTGGTTTGCTGAATTTGTCACTTCTGTGGACACGGATCTCTCGAGTGGAATCGGTCCACCTCAGAGACTTATGTCCACAGAGGGTCTTGTAATTTAAAATAACTGAAGTTATCTTTCCTGTTGTTAATACTTTACAGAGTGTATGCATCACAACTCACGTTTTTATCTCACAAAAACATAAAAATAAGGCACCGTTCACTGCGAATAATAGTCAATTCGGAAAAAAATGTACTAAAAATACTATAATGCCCTTTGCTTTAGGTATGTCCACAGGAGAGACAAAAACCTAGATCAGTCTATGATCCAAAATATTAATATATATGGCGTGAAAGTTTAATAAGATTTTTTTGGATTGGAGTTATTGCTGTCGTTGTCATTTTTTCGTTTTCGTGGTGCAACATAAGTCCATTTTAATATTTGATAATATATAAAAAACACTTTATTATAACTTCTTCGTACGCTCTAATTTTGTTAAAAATGGTGCTAAATGGTGCTGCTTATTTGGGGCTTATTGGCATGAAAATATTGTAGTAGAACTGTACAGTTTTTGAGCGAAGAAGAAAAGAAAAAGCGTAGGCGTGAACAGAAAAAAATTAGCATGCGCAGAAGCCGTGCGAAATTAGATACAGCCGCTATTGAAGAGAGGCGTAGGAAAGATACGGAGAGATACCAGAAAAAAAAGAGGAAGGCCTAGTTAAATCAATCAAGGACTTTACCCCAAGAGAACAGAGGAAGATTCGAAAAGTGTGGCGGGAAAAATCTAAGATAAGGCGTGAGAAGGCAAAATTAACAAAACGGACGGAGGAAATATTAAGAGAAGAAACACCTTCATCCAGTCCGAGTACATCGTTTTCACGAATAGCTGTAGGAAGGAAAGTCAGTGCACGAAATAGACGGCTACTAAAAGCTAGAAATGTGCGTCTGTCAAAAAGATTGGATGTTCTGGAGAAAAAAATGGCTAAATATAGGATGCGTTTATTAAGACTAAAAAGGAAAAAAGAGCACGATAAGACTGAAAATCGAAGGGAAGCAATACGAAACCAAATTACAGAGTTCTTACTTGACGATGAAAATAGTAGGTTAACAGCTGGGAAAAAGGAAACCATTACGCGAAGGCAAGTGAAAAAACAAATACGACTTTTGAATGATTCACTTTTTAACCTTCATAAGACGTTTGTCAACAAAACGGGAGTAATCGTATCATACGAAACTTTTCGACGATGTCGTCCATTTTGGGTCGTTCTACCTAAAGCGGCTTCAAGAAACACTTGTTTGTGTGCTGTTCACGTGAATAATGATTTTGTTGCACAAGCTTTACATAAAGCAAAGATATTGCCTTATTCATCAGCCACTGATGTTGCTAAATCTCTTTGCTGCAATAAAATTCTTAACGTATCTTGTTTAGAACGAAAATGCTTACAATGCCGCTCCAAGGATCTTGATATTAATAGCACTGATTTAAGTCACACATTTATTTACCAAAGATGGATTACAAAAAAGGTTACGGTGACTACTAGGGGTCAAGAAAAACAGTGTAAGAAAACAATAAAAGAAACTGTAAAAACAACCCAACGCTTGCTAATACAAGTTTTTCGATCGAATTTACCCAAATTCATGCAACATTTAGCCAACATAATTAACCAGTTTAAAGCTGTTCGCTTCATAAAACATAATATGTCACCCTTAGAAGGATTACTTCATATCGACTTCTCAGAAAACTACGGGTGCAAATATGGGGAAGAAGTTCAGTCAGCACATTTTGGCGGATCCAAAGCCCAACTTTCTCTGCACACCTGCGTTTATTATTCTAGCGACTCTCACCCTCCGGAGAACCGAGTAAAAGCAACATCATTTTGCACTGTGTCTGAAAATTTGAAACATGACCCAGTCCTTATCTGCGCCCGTAATAGAGAAAATCAAATCATTAACGTCAGATTTAAAAGTGTTGCATATATTAAGTGATGGTCCATCGACACAATATAGAAACAAAACAATGTTCTACATGATTGCAAAATATTTAAGTAAAATTTCTGAAGCTGATACTATTATTTGGCATTTTAGTGAGGCAGGTCATGGTAAGGGTGCACCTGATGGCGTTGGTGGGTGCATTAAACGGTTATGCGACAGTGCAGTTGCAAATGGCAAGGACGTCACAGGAATCGACAGTTTCTTTGAATGCCTGAAACATAATATTAAAAATATTAATATTATTCGGATTGATGACGAGTTTGTTGACGAAATTCAACAATTAGCAGCAGCTTGTAAACTCCGACCTTTTAGAGGAACATTTCAGATACATCAAATTGCATGGAGCAAAATAAAACCATATTTACTTCAGGCTAGGAGATTAAGTTGTGTAACTTGTCCAGCCTATGTTGAATGTCCGCATTATAAACTAGGACAGATCACTGTGCCCAGTGTCACAAGTTTGAGAACTGAATCAACAAGAGGCCATTCTGAGCAAATCAATTATGTACCAGATCTTTCGAATTCAGCTGCATCTAGTCCTGTCCGTTACAGTTTTGACTCTCCCGGTCATGTGTCTTCTGGCCATTCTATCAGCTTGGAAAACGCCAACTTAGCTCACTCTAGCTCAGCTTCACCCGACCCAACATCTTCTGGTGCAGCATTACCCAGCCCAGCTTCTGATTCAAGTCCTCCTAGGCCAGCTTCTTCTAATTCAAATCCTCCTAGCCCAGTTTCTTCTAATTCAGATATCCCTGGGCCAACTCCTAGTCCCCTAACGCCTGACGCTTCGACTGTCACTGGACCCAGAACGCCCCCAACACCAGACCCTCCAACACACACACCTCAACCTCTCACACCTAGGAAAAGGCCTTATTTTCGTAATACATTCTCAGATGACTCTGATTTGACCCCAAAAAAGATTTAAAAAAACATTGCAACATTCTTCTATGATGACGAGAGTGATGAAGATATTTTTTGATTAAATAATTATTATAAAATTAAATCAATAAATATCATTATCACGTTCACGTTATAAAAATAAAAGAATTCATTTTGACCACAGAAAATCTCCGGTGCTCAAACTGAAATAATTTCTGAAGACAATTTTTTTGCATACAATCATATCATTATTAATTTTGTTATTCGTTTAATTTGATACACACGTCTATTAGATTTCAGAATCTTGTTGAAATAAACATAGATATAAGAGTACTTTTTGTATTAACACTGATTTAGCTCAATTTTGTGGAATAGCTGTCACTCCTGTGGTCTATATTTTGTTATTTTTTTTATATTTTCTTAAATACCAAAAAACTATCTAGTTTTTAATTATGATACTCATGTTTGAAGAGTTATTTAATAAATATCATGTGATGTGCAAGAAAATATAAACTTTTTTAATACCTAAAATTAACAATGCTAATTTTGTATCCATTCTGTGGAATAGCTGTCACTCCTGTGGTCCACATATTTTTATTATTTGTTATATTTCCCTAAATACCTAGAAACCATCTAGTTTTTACTTATGATTATCATGTTTGAATACATATCTAATAAAAATAATCTGATTTTCAAGAAAATATGACTCTTTTTATTTCTCAAAATTTGCAATGCTAATTGTGTAACACCCTGCTGTGTTAGTTGACTGTCAATTTTATAGCCTAAGAAACATGTATTGTGACTGTACTCAAAAGTGGTTGTTACATTGGTTTTCCTTGAAAGTGTCTAGTTTACAAATGTACTTTTATTTTCATTTAAAACAATGCCGTTACATTCAAACCATTTGTGCAATATTTCTGTGATGCATCTTAGGTGTCTTTCCATCGATGGTTGATCTTTGTGGCTGACTCCAATGTGTGTGTCATCTGCAAAAAGGCTGATCTGCGCCAATTCTGGTATATTCGAGGGCAAGTCATTGACATAAATCAAGAATAATACTGGGCCCAATAAAAAACGTTATTCGTATCGACGACCACAGACATTTTATTTTTATTTTATTGTTTGAAATTGCTTAAATCGAACTAACGTTTCTCCAAGATTTTGTTTAATTGTGAACTTTTATTGGTCACATTGTAAAAAAAACTACCTAGCTTCCGAGCTAAGTAACTTGTAAATTGTTAGAGTTCTGTCAAGCTAATTGCTGCACTAAGCAAATACATTTTATTAGAGCAAAATGTGGCACTCGTGGGACTCTACTGATCACGATGATGATGATGCGGCTTCTAGTAGCTTCCGCCAGCGGTTACCAAGAATTTTCCGCACCAGAATTAATACTGGGTTCCGAACAGAGTGTGAATTCAACGAAAGCTTTCGAATGACTTTGACGAAAATGCACGAACTATTAGACTGCGTGGGGCACTGTCTGGAGCGAAATACTAATAGGAGCGAAGCCCTCAGCGTCAAGATTCAGCTGTGCATAGGACTGCATTGGCTGGGAACAGGTGCCCAGTACCACGCCGTCGCAGAACGGTCGAACGGTCTACAATATTGTGAATGCAATCAATAGCACATTGTTTGGTGGCACAGTTACATGGCGACCTAACAGAGTTCTGCGAAATTCCAGTCTCTACCAATGAACGGAGGATGGGTGGAGACCAATGCCTGGAACCATAATACTTGGCGATTCTGCATACCCAGTTCTGGACTGGTTACTCACACCTATTGGCAGAGGTAACATAACATTAGTCCGTCCGATACCGCTAGCGCAAAGCAGATACGTTATTCCTGCCTCCTGTTTAATAAATTCTAAAACGCGTAAAAAGTGACTATAGTTGTGAGTTGTATTGTTTTATTCCTATTGAAATAAGGAATATAGTGCAAAACAGATTTAAGGAACCTTCAATAGTTTGGAAGATACGACCAAAAACATTTTAGAATTTTGTTATAACGTCTATTTTATCGATGACCCGAGAGCCGGTCAGCGGTGTGTCACCCGCTTGCCGTTCGGACCGCTGCAGCGCTGCAGCGCTTGACCGCTAAAGTGGCGAAACGGTCTAGTGAATATATATTTTTTGTTTTAACCTCTAATTTTTTGTCCGCTAACTAAACCTGTAAGTTTAACAAAATGAACAAGAACAAATCTGTATCGACCTCCGGCGGCCGCAAAACTGCAGAGAGCTGTCATAAATCCAACGAACAGCAGCCCCAGAAAAAACCGCACTATGTTCAGGGTGTAACCTGATTTTTCACTTTGACTGTAACGGCTACTCGGAAAAACTATATAGATCTCTTGAAGCTCAAAAGAAGCAAAATTGGAAGTGCAAGTCTTGCAAAAGTAAACCACCTTGTTTAGGTGAAAGCAGGTCTATAACGCCATCAACGAATGTAACTACTAGGAGGACCAAGAAGAAAAATGATACCAAGACACAATAATCTGGGCCTGAAACGTTCGAGGCTCCATCTGCACCAACTAACACTTCCTCTGAAGACCCCTCTGGCTCAGGCGTGCCCTCGGTGCCGCACAGTTGCGAAAAGGAAATCCCAATTCTCTCGCCGTCTTCACCCTTAGAGCAACGTGGCTCTATGAATGAAATCTTACGGTATTCGCCACACAACGAATCTAGTAACCTCCAATTCTCAGACTCGCACGTAATAACAGAGAGCTATCAGATGACTCCATATCACTCTCCGATAAATTGTCCAAGAGTTTGGACGAACTTCAGCTGGGATCAAATTATATCTTACCACCACAGGAAGAGCTACAGGAAAAAATAACGGAACTTGAGATTGCATTAATTAGTGCACAAAATGAACTAGACCTCAACCTCAACAAAAAGATACAGAGATTAACAATAGAAACAAAGGTACCTCATTCACTCTGCCATTCATCATCCATTTAAGGTAAAAACATTAATAGTAGCGCAAGAAAAAATAAAAGATATTCTATAGTACCCAGTTTATCCACACCACCTTCGCCAAATGCTTTTCTACACACTGATAAATGCGCCAGCACTGTCAACAGGAATTTAATAAATATGCAAATGAAAATAATAGACTTAGAAACACTGGTAAAAGACATCGGAACAGAGATTACAGGGTTAGCGATACAAGTAGAAAGTTTGATACAAAAAATGCAAGAACCAAATACAAAATCATTTAGTTCCCCCCCACAACGTATGTCAAATTTATGTTAAGTAGACTAGAGTCGAGGATTGAGTCTGAAATGAATATGTTTTGGTGTTTGAGAATAAGTCAATTAGGTTCTTTAAAAAAGAACCATTTTTTTATTATTTTATAATAACCGTGTGATAATGTGATTATATTATATAATTTTGTATTTTGTTTTTTTTTAACTCGAAAAAGATGTTTTATGTTACATTGAAACTAGTTGAGACATTCAAGATGATTATGTGATTTATTATATGTGTGTTCTGGTTCTAACCAATTAGATTGATTGCGTGATAATTAGTTTATAAAAAAAATACCAATGCGTGTAATTTTAAATTAAAGATCACAGCGTGTTTATGGGCAAAATTATGTTAATTATAATTCTAGAGTCGAGGATTGAGTCTGAAATTAATATGTTTTGGTGTTTGAGAATAAGTCAATTAGCTTCTTTAAAACAAAAAAAATTTTTTTTTATAATTGTATAATAACCGTGTGATAATGTGATTTTATTATATAATTTGGTATTTTGTTTTTATTGTCGAAGATTTTTATTTTTATTCAAATTGTGCATGCAAGTTAAGAAACTCAAGATCTCATATCATTAAGCAGCTATTTTAAATAAGTGTCCTGATTCTTGCCAAATAATAAGACTGAATGTTGAGTCTGAAATAAAGTAACCACTTAGGCCTCCATAATTTGCCATTAATTCCCATCCATTTTCGTTTCATTTCCGTCTAGTTGAATTTCATTTCCATCTACGCCTTCATTACATTCCACCTCTTTACATTAATACATTAATATAGAGGTGCCTTTCGTTGAATTATAGATAACATGAGTATGCACTTAAGTGATATCAATATCAACACAATAACTACAAAAAAAAAAAAAAGTAAAAAATGTCAAATCCGGACGAAACGAGAGAACGACCCTTACAATCCTTAAGTTTTAGTGAGATTTATCAGTGCAAAAGCATCAATGGTTCTTTTCCGGCTTTTCATGATTTAATAACAATGTTTTTTAATCTCTGTTTTCCAATAAGCAGGGTAAAGGTAAATGCTGCTGTAAAAAAGTCATGGATAACGCATGGCATCAAAGTGGCTTCTAAAATGAAACGCAAGCTTCATCGACTACGAGTATATACATTACAACCCAATATACAAAACAAGATGAAGTATAAAAAATACTCTACACATCTAAAAATAATTATAAGAAAAAGCCAGAAAACCACCAACGAAGCCCATATTACAAATGCAGATAGTATAGCAAAAGCTACCTGGGCTCTTATTAATCAAACTGTTGGTAACAAACAGCCGAAACACATACTTAACAAAGTAAAGTTTAAAGATAAGCTCACGGAGGACCCGAAGGAAATAGCTAATAAGTTTAACGAACAGTATATACAAATAGTAAAAGACAGCGATAATCTAAAAGTTAAACATACAGCTCTACAAAAAGTTGAAAATTCAATATTTTTGAAACCAACAGATGTGAACGAAATAAATAAAATAATTATGTCATTAAAGAATACAAGTTCAACCGGGCATGACGAATTGCCAACGTGTATTCTTAAAGATAATTGTACTGCTTTGGCACTACCTTTAAGTTATATCATAAACCAGTCAATGGAGCAAGGTATTTTTCCAGTTCCAGAAAGTAAAGCTTACAATAACAAAACCAATTTTCAAAAAGGGTGATCGACAAGATTCTGAGCAATATAGACCGATAGCACTGATACCAATCTTAGCTAAGGTATTCGAAAAGATACTATATAAAAGAACGATATCTTTTTTTAATAAATATAATATTCTATCAAAAAACCAGTTTGGCTTTAGGAAAAGCAAAACCACTATTATGGCAATCTACGAGGTATTAAAAATCATCATGGACTGCAGGGATAAAAATATCCCAGTATTGTCAATTTTTATGGACATGTCAAAAGCGTTCGACAGAGTTTCACACAAGTTACTACTGTCTAAATTATACACTTTAGGGGTAAGAGGTAATGCCTACGAATGGTACAAATCTTATCTGCTGAATAGATTGCAGTGCACTGAAATAACTAGCTTCTGTCATAAAACACACAGTCCTACAGTCCAGACCCATAGATCTGATTTCAGCAATGTTAGATATGGTGTACCACAGGGAAGCATTTTAGGACCCCTGCTTTTCCTAGTTTACATTAATGATTTACCTGACATCACCAAACATAAAATTTTACTTTTTGCTGATGACTGTTCTTTGGTTGTAAGAGGCGATGACCGTTCATCCTATGCGTCAGAAGCAAACATGGCGCTAAACAATACCATTACATGGATGGAAGACAACAACCTTAATATAAACGTATCAAAAACCAAATTTGTAGAATTTTATGCACCCCAAGGTAAGCCTAAGTGTAAGGCCTGAGTGGACGCCCCGCTCAATAAATTGCACTTGTTTTATATGGACGCTGCACGCCCCGCTCTGAGCGGGGCGTGCACTCAGGCCTTACACTAAGTGTGTACAGCTACTTTGTAATCGTAACTGCTGTAATCACCAGATAGAAAGAGTCCCTTTTATTCGTTTCTTAGGAGTAACTGTAGATTGTCACAATAATTGGAAAGAACACACAGATAATCTGATCATGACCTCTCCTCTCTCTCTCAATCTGATGATGATCAGACTCATGTCGGCCGATTTTTAAAGAATTAAAAATATTAACACTACATTCTCTGTACATTTACGAAGTGAGTCTATTTGTAAAAACCAATATAAGTTCATTTTCTAGTGTTGCGGCCACCTCAAAGTTCAATACTCGACATGGGTCAAACTTAAATTATCCGAGAACAACATCTGCCCTTGTCAATAAAAACATTGTATTCATGTGCACCAAAATTTATAACTACCTACCTAAAGAGCTGAAGGAACTGTATGTCTGTGCCTCAGGCTGAAAATGGAGACGCCAAACTACATTATAAAACCTTTTATGTACACCTTTTTTCTACAAATAAAATATTCTATTCTATTCTATTCTAACACTTATATAATAATGATGCGGACTAAGATTTTTTTAGGATGCCATTCGAACCAGTTTTTGGAGAGGAACAAATGTTTGTATGGGAGCAACTACAATTAAAGAACATAAATACTCAAAAATTTGAGACAAAGATTGACGTCGCTGGCGGCAGCACAAAACGCCTTATACTGATGACTTACCCTCGTATGACGGCACTTGTACAAAGAAGTTGTATCGTTGTATGGATAATCCGGTAAATTGTTGTTACGGTCGCGAAATACTGCGTTTAAGTACGTACATAGTTGTCATACAATCTTGTTTCTATAAAAGCGTAAGGATTATATTGGCAGCTTTAAATTTACTGTTGGACAATAAAAAAAATGCATCATTTTTCTAAACTTTCAAGGTTCATATCTTTTTTTGATTTTAATTACATTTTATAATTTATACTTTATTACGATAATTTGATGGTTTACTATCCATTTAGCATCACTACGTTATCAATTTGAACATGAGGCCGCATGCCTATTCTAGCTTATGTCGGCGACTCCGTCAGCATGGAACTCGTTTATATCTTAGCTTCATACAAACTTTCACTCCCTTGGTGGATGATATCCTGGATAAAAACTATCCTTCCCCCGGATTCAAACTATCTCCATCCATACAAAATTTCATCTAAATTGGTTCAGCGGTTTAAGCGTGAACATAAATACCCCCATGATATAAATATTATAGAAGTAGCCCCCTTAATTATTCTTTTTTAATTAAAACGCGCTCGCGCACGCTCGTGGGGGACTTTTTGATTAGGCTTAAGCTAGTAGCTTAAGTTATTATTGCTTTATTTGTTATTGTGTTTTTATGTGGATTAAATGACCTGATTAAAATAAAATAGGATAGAAAAATGATTAAGTATTCAGATAAAGCACACATTACAGAACAAAAAATTTGATACTTAAAATATGAACATGAAAACAAACAATAGTATCTTATGCAACTGTTGTATAAGTATGGTCTTAAAACGCGAGTGTCGTGAGTTGCGATGCGAGCCTTGGCGAGCATCGCAATTAAAGACGCCACGAGCGTTTTAAGACCAAGTTATACACCGTTGCATACAATACTTTATCTATGACTAATTTTAAATAAATAGCATTTGACTTTTCAGGTATAGTAAGTTTTCCGTTATTTCTATTACTACTCACGCAATTTCTTCAGCGGTGCAGTTATTTTCTTATTCGTCCATTTTAAAAGGAACGTACACATTTTTCTTCACTTCACAAACACGAATCAAATCAAAATTATTTTATTTGCAATAAGTATATAGTAATACATGCAAATACATATTAAATTAAATTAACACATTATTGGTAGTCATTATAATTATTTTTACAGATACATTTTTTGTCTTAATCTAGTGCGTTTGTAAAATATTCCTTAATGGTATAGAATGGTCTGGTTATTAAAAATTGTTTTAGTTTTCTGTCAAATGTTTTGATGTCATTACAATCTTTAATATCATTATTTAGATGACTATAAACTGTAATTGCATTATTATTAATACTATTATTAAAATGACTAAATTGTGGCCTGGATAGAGCTAGATCATTCGTTTTTCTCAGGTTGCGAGTAGTGTGCTGTCTAGCTTTTGGGAAACAATTAATATTTTTATAGACATACAAACAATACGATAAAGATAAATGGAGACAACAGTAAGGATCCTATTTTCTACAAACATTTTCCGGTGAGTAACTGGCACATGTTTACACCTCTCAATAATACGGATAGCTTTTTTTTGCATGAGTTAAACTGATTGAATATTACATGAGTTACCCCAGACTTCAACACAGTAGCGAATTAGGGTCAAGACACATATATCAGCATCGAATCGCATATTGTAGTACAAAAACGCAATATTATATGGAGATGCGTCCGCATCAATTCACCCTTCCGCATCGATTCAGCTTCAGCATTAAATGCGTATAAGTGTAGCTATCCATTTAACATACTTAAGAATGCTTATTCATGATAAAGCATGAGGACGGCTGCTTAAGACGTGAAAGTAGATGCTTGCGAATGAGAATACTTGATTACGTGTGAGACATAACGCTTGCGATTGATAAAGGCTGCTTAAGGCACTTGTCCCACCGACGGCGAGTAGCGAGTACTCTCATAGTAATTCTTACTCGCTTTCGGTGGGACAAGTGCCTAAGCGTGAGCCGGGAAGCTTGCGAATAAGAAAGCATGCTTAAGCATGGTATTCACAGAGTGCGGGCGGACGACCGCGTCATTATCTTATCACAACGTGTCCATCTAGCGAAGTGCACTAGTTTGTTTACATTGCAATAATTACTTACTTGCGAAAATGGACGAGGAGAAATTGATTATGCTAGTGCAAAAATATCCTTGCCTTTATGACATGGCTTCACCAATATATAGTGATCACCAGAGGAAGGAAAATGCATGGGAAGAAATAGCGAAAATAATGTCATCTAACCGTAAGTATTTGCAAAATACGCAATTTTGATATTCATAGGTGCTTATTTAACCAGTGTCCTTGCAAAGGACTAATTTTAGGACGACAACAATTTCCATATTTTAGCATATTCAAACGATATGCGAAATACAGCTGCAGGAATTAATATTGTATTAAGGTGGCCACTGACGATCCGTCCAACAGTCCAAATGGCGTGGCTGCATTCCAAAATCGGTCCGTGAATGTCAAAAACGTATAATGTTTTTTAAACGGCATCCTGATCGTGGATTTCCATTTGGGTTGAAATCCAACACGCCACTCCATTTGGAAGTATCGGCGTGGCGACTTTGGAGTGACCGTCAATGCTAGAAACGTACTCCAAACGTGCGCCACGCCATCTGGACGCACTCCAAACGCTCCGTGAATGTGCAAAACTACGTCCATTTTTAATCAGTCTGCATGGCGCTGCCACCAAGTAACGACGCAACAACGAATTTATCGTAAAAATGTCAGGCCGAGACTTTGTTTTGGCGGTAATAGAAGAGTATCGCAATCATCCGTGTTTATGGCAAGTCACAAACGACGACTACCACAACAAAGACAAAAGAAATGCCGCGCTAAACAAGTTGTTGTTGTTATTCAAAACGAAAGACCAACAGGCCAATCTAGACACCGTAAAAAAGAAAATTACTTCAATGAGAAACTGTTTTAAAAAAGAATTGAATAAGGTAGGTATATTCTTTTCATACACCTGTAAGTTAATGGTAAAGTTTTCGAATTCGGCGCCGACTTGCGGGGTTCGCGCAACTTAGATGGCACGAAATTTTTTTATTTATCCTCGCAAGCCCTGTCCTACTAGAAAGTGTGTTTGGGAATTTAGCCCCAATCGTTGAAAGAATAGTAACTAGTTTCGTTTGTTTCGAATTCGAACGGCACAAAACTCCTCTGTTCCTTGTTCAAAACATTTAAATTCAATTGTAGGTAGGTAATTTGTACTTGTGTAAGTACGCGAGGGCTTACGAGGTTATAATTATATGTGCGATAAGGATAGGTTAGGACTGCTCTTCACGATGCTGGGCCATCATGGCCGAGTGTAAGGGACGCAGCTATACGACAGAAAGAGACCGCAATATAATTTGCTCCCTCTAACGCATAGCAGCGTCCCATGATGGCGCATTGATGGCCCATCGAGAAGAGGGGCACTTAGGTAGTGGTGCCTATTATGAAATACACGCCACTGAATTATAGGTAATGCTTAATATGTATCTAGTTAATTTATGTACCTATCTAGTTAAGTTTCATTTCATGACGCATTGGTCAAACTGTAATGAAATAATTTGAAATCAAAATAGGTTAAATAAAAAACTAATCCATTAACACACAAGTTTATTAAATTAACTAATAGTAGATAGGTATAATAGTATATTACACAACTAGGGAGGTAAAACAAAGAAAACCCGAGATCGCATATGTTTGTTTACTCAAATATGCGATCAAGGGCTTTCTTTTTTATCTCCCGTGTTAACCAAAATATAATTTGGTAAAATTTTTTGAACTGAGCCGAATCCACTTCACGCATTCACAATGGCTTTGTGTTACTAATTGTTTGTTATCTGCTTTTGTATCCGTACTTACTTACAAGGAAAGGTTAGAAATACATTGAATGTACATTTGATTCTCGACATTATCCCTTGTTAAATAAGATTTAAAATGGTTTTAAAAGAAAAAAGACCATACGTTTTTTTCTGTCAAGTCATATCCATCTTGAGCACTTCAGGGACGGATTGTGGTATTAAATAAAACTATGTCGAAGTATAAAAAGTATAATTATCATATTAGCCAACAAAAATAATCATATTTGTCCAAAACCAACATTTTTATAAGTACCTACTAACAATATAATTAAATCAATCAAAATAGGTAAATGACATAGGTAAACTAAATCCCCTCACTAAATTTCGGGCTCGTGTTCCTCTTTCTTACATTCGTCTTCACGTCACTCCACATTAATTCGATTGGGTTCAGCGTGCGCGTAAGGGGGTAATCTAACTACTTCACAACCTCTTTCTCTTGCTTTTTCGTCTACATAATAACTTTTCTTGAAAGACTTGCTTTTGATGATGGAGAGCAATACTTTTTTAGTGGCTTTAGCTGGGTAATCTATTTGATGTTTCTTTAAAAACTCTTGCATTTCACCTTTTTTTGTGTTTGTACAAGGCACTAACTCTTTTTGCCGTGAATGATATGACGCATTGTCCATCACAATTACACTCCCGGTAGAAATATTGGGCAGCAGCTGGTTGTCGAACCACGTCTCAAATAAAGCAGCGGTCATGTCTTCGTGGTAGTCGGCACTACAATTGGCTATGTTTTTGGCAGACAGCAGTAATGCACCGTCCACCCAGCCATCTTCTGACTCCGCATGTAGAATAATTATTCTTTTGCCTCTTGACGCTGGCACATCTAACGTACAACGACTGTCGTCTCTGGTCCTTTTTTTGCGACGTCATGGGTATCATACCAAGTTTCGTCTAAAAATACGATTTTTCTTCCCAGATCGCGAAATCTCAATATTTTTTCTAAATATTCGTCCCGTAGATATATCAACCTAGGAGAGTCCATCAAAATTTTTCTTTTATTTAAAGTCGAATACCGATAACCCAAATGCTTCAGCAGTTTGCACAAATATGATTGTGAATGCGGAAAGAAGGCACCATCTTTCGTCAATTCTTGATAAATCATCATTGTAGTGGGTGACATGTTTTTAGAATAAAAGCCACTTATGGTCCTGTCAATAAAGTCTGTTGTGAAGCTGTCGATCTTTGCAAATTTAGGTTTATTCACTGTCGGCTTCTTAGGTTCCTTTCGGGCAATTATTCTTTTGACGGTACTCAGACTGTAATGGGTCATAAATGCTGTACGCTTGGTCGCACCATGAGGTCCGTTTTCAGCACAAATTGTTCTATAGACAGCCAAAACAGTTTTTTGTGCACCAATGTCTAAGTGAACAAAGGTTTTACGTTCACTTGTACTAGTTGCACTAGTATCTTCCCACGGTCGCCACATAATTATCACAAAGTCCAATATAACGTAGCCTGGGGTCGTTTAAATTGCAAGGTTTTGTCCAATCCAATCGAAAGCAACGAATATCCGGTAAAACGTAGCCAAGTTGCGTGAAAGGAATAAAACAAAATACCACATGTACTCAACGAGCGAAAGCCAGTTAGACACTGAAGCTTAAACATTCATTAACCATAATTTCCCACTATTTGACACATTTTTTTTATTGTTATCTCATTAGCTTTTTCACCTTTGTGCTCAGGTAATAGTAAGTATGGGACTTTTAACATTAGATAAAATGCCGACATAAACAGGTAAATGACTCATTAGATGTAACAATGCGAGTTCGTCCCTGGCGGCACTTTTGTTATCTGTAAATGCACAACATGTGAAGTATTATCTTATTTTTAAAGCATTGTAAGTCTTATGAATAGCTTCATTGAGTCGATAATCTGATGAAATTTTGAGTTGTTTCTTGACTCTTTTCCTTTGAAGTACGTTTTTGCTTAGTGTCGAAGATTGTAAAATGCATAGAAAGTTAGGATCGCCATTATTTAGTTTGTGTATTTTGTAGTCTGCTGATGTTAGAAATAGAGTCGATTATCTATACTTACCTTCCAAGGCGGTTATAATCTGATTTTACTGGAAACTCGTTATCTTAAGTCGTGGTTAAACCACACAAAGGTTTTGTTTTCTCAAGTGGAAAAGGCTCAGTTCAGAGGATTTTTACTATACATCATTTTATGTCTTCACTTGGCCAGAAAGCGGCTTTTTCCGTACGCGTAGCGGGCGTAAAAATCTATTTTAGGGCCAAGTGTGACATAATAGTACATTACTTAACTAGGGCGGTAAAACAAAGAAAGGCCGAGATCGCAGCTGTTTGCGGCCCGAGCTGCAAGCGAGGTACGTACATATGCGATAGAGGGCTTTCTTGTTTACCTCCCGTGTTGAGTACACTATTTTATGTCTACACTTGGCTAGAAAGCCGTTTTTTTCCGTACGCGTAGCGGGCGGCAAAGCGACTTTATGGCCAGGTGTGACATAAAAGATGATTAATTAGGTTGTTTACATTATATCACAGTAACACAGGTACAGTACTCGAGCTGTTAAATGAATCCGGGTTTTACTGCTGTCCTGCTCTTTCATTGCATGTTACCTACCTAGTAAAAGAGCAGGATAGCAGTGAAACTCGAAGGTTCATTTAACAGCTCAGGCACTGTAATGCTGTGATTACTGATTATCCCTAGGGATATATTTATATTATTATAGATACATGAAAGCTTACGCACTATCGTACTAAGGAACTACTCGTAAGTACAAAATGAACACGGTCTATCTATCTGTACACTATATCACGGCTTTAACTATTTTACCGCGGCCTATAGGTGTTACTAAAACTATACTTATTTTTACAGGTAAAAGCATCATCAAAATCTGGTGTCGGAGCTAATGAAATACACACACCAAAGTTATGGTACTACAATGACACATTATTTTTGGCTGATGTTGATACACCACGTAAAGCAACTTCGGTTCATTCAATGTCAATTTTGGATGATTTGCCTTTTGAAGGTGATGATGATAATACTGAGGTGTGTATCTTCATTTTAACTTTTTTAAATTAGATTTTGTCATACTGCCAACTAACAACTCCTTCACCATTGAAATATTATGTAAATAAATCCCTTACTTTTTTCGCGTTATTAGTGACATTGCCGTTTGATACTCTTAACGGAGTAAAAGCAGTTGTAGCAGTGGTATCATCATGTTCATCAAGGTCAAACAAATCTGATGATGAATACAGTGAACAAGATTTGCGTAAAAAATTATGTAACAAACAGCATGTTAACACGACTAGATCAATTTTATCCAAACTTAAATTAATCGCAGTATGAAATATTCTGAAGCGATTAGACATGATTCCGAATATATTTTCTATTATACGCCTTGCCCTTGACAATCTGTAATTAAACACTTTTCTCTCTGGCGCACATACTGGTATTTGCAACATCTAGGCGGACATAAGTCTCGAAATCTAAATTGCATTGATACCCCTAAAAACCGGTTCCAGGTAAAGTTAACGAACGTGTTTACAATGCCCCGGCGCAAACCCCCTCCCTCCGTGCTTCCCGCTCGCGTAACGTCAGTCGGAATTCGATTGCTTTGCCACGTGCAGTCGTGCACGTATCTGTTCTCGACGCGCTCTTAAAAGTGTTAAGTTTGAAGCACAGTTTTTAATACTTTTAGTTGACATTGCTATTTTAAAGTGATGGATCCTGATAAAGCAGGTAAGAAACTCTAGAAATGTGTTTAAAATATTATGCTAAACTGATAAACATCTTAATAATTTAACTTACAAAAATAAGTAAATTTTATACTTCAATGTGGGAACAATTTCTTCTTAACTTAAGTTTTCGTTAGTGTATTACGATATATCAAGCTATTATTTTGATTACATGTTATTCTACATATAATATTGTCTTAAATAACAAAACAATTAGGTCTGGAATCGTCCAGATATATACATTTTTTAATTTATTAATATGACACGCAATATAATTTTAAAATTATATTTTTTTTTTCATGTAACTTCTACATAGTTTATGCTTGTTTTAGGTTCACAAGGGACATCAGGAGTAAGGATTGTGACCCGACAATACTTATTCAATCGCCTTAAAAACAAAGATTTGCCTAATTTAGATGCAAAGTTGGATTTTTTAAGGAACCAGCTCACATACTGGTATTTGCAACATCTAGGCGGACATAAGTCTCGAAATCTAAATTGCATTGATACCCCTAAAAACCGGTTCCAGGTAAAGTTAACGAACGTGTTTACAATGCCCCGGCGCAAACCCCCTCCCTCCGTGCTTCCCGCTCGCGTAACGTCAGTCGGAATTCGATTGCTTTGCCACGTGCACGTATCTGTTCTCGACGCGCTCTTAAAAGTGTTAAGTTTGAAGCACAGTTTTTAATACTTTTAGTTGACATTGGTATTTTAAAGTGATGGATCCTGATAAAGCAGGTAAGAAACTCTAGAAATGTGTTTAAAATATTATGCTAAACTGATAAACATCTTAATAATTTAACTTACAAAAATAAGTAAATTTTATACTTCAATGTGGGAACAATTTCTTCTTAACTTAAGTTTTCGTTAGTGTATTACGATATATCAAGCTATTATTTTGATTACATGTTATTCTACATATAATATTGTCTTAAATAACAAAACAATTAGGTCTGGAATCGTCCAGATATATACATTTTTTAATTTATTAATATGACACGCAATATAATTTTAAAATTATATTTTTTTTTCATGTAACTTCTACATAGTTTATGCTTGTTTTAGGTTCACAAGGGACATCAGGAGTAAGGATTGTGACCCGACAATACTTATTCGATCGCCTTAAAAACAAAGATTTGCCTAATTTAGATGCAAAGTTGGATTTTTTAAGGAACCAGCTGTTATCAGAAAAGTCTTACAATAACGACCAAATTGTTAGTTTGAAACGTAATTTTGCTCATTTTAAATATCAAATGAAAGAAAAATGGCTCAAAGCTCATTACAAAGAAAACATTTTTGTACAATCTAACCAATCATGGCTGGAGGGAACGTTTGAAATTCCTGTTGCTGATAACATACAAAATCGGTCCGGTCGGCCTTCCGAACCATTTGAAGATACAAATGTTGGAAATACAAATGATGGCAACACAAGCAGGAGATTTTTTGAGAACCCGCGTTTAGCTGCGGAAATTACTGGGATTGATTACGAGTTGATTTACAGGCTAAAGGTCATATTGGAAGCCATTTCGAGTGGGCACAAAATTGACCCAGTTAAATATGAAAAGTATGCCTTAGATACAGCTCGTCTCTATGTACGACTATATGACTGGCATCCCATGACGCCAACACTTCACAAAGTGTTGGTACATGGTGCGGTAATAATTAAAGAAGCTCTACTACCAATTGGACAACTTTCCGAGGAGGCAGCTGAGGCTCGGAACAAACATTTTAGAGCATACCGGATAGATTTCGCTAGAAAATTTTCTAGAGAAAGCTGCAATCAGGATGTTTATAAGCCTCTTATTCTGAGCTCGGATCCTTTTCTAAGCAGCAGACGAGAGATTAAAAAAAGGAAATCTAACACCTTCCTGCCTGAGACCATAGAGCCATGTTCGTTTCTGCGGAACCTAATATCATCGAATATTCGTCAGAAAGCGATGAACAATAGGGTATATCATACTTTTTTCTTTTCTTACAAATATGTTGATGCTTATAAGAATTAAACAGAAATTTTATTTTTTTATTTTTATTTATTTATTATGTTGTTGTAAATAAATATGTAAAATACTACCTTGAGTTTTATTTATGCTGAGAAAGTTATTAAAACACCTTCATTTTCTTATTTCAGCTAGTTAAATTCTAATTATACACAAAAATAATTTTGTCCGCCTAGATGTTGCAAATACCAGTATGTGTGGCGTTAATGAATTTCTATTAAATGGCTTTAAAAAGTCTTCCCTTAAAGCAAACGCTTCATCTCCCACAAATATATAAGGCAAATTATTTGAACTATTCTGACATTTCTCCTCTGCCGGTATGTTTAACTGTTTGTTACAAAGCTTTTCATAAAATTGTGTTTTTTGTATAACCCCACCATCTGATACTCTTCCATTTATCCCTACTTCACACCATATAAATTCATAATTAGCATTTCCACAAGCCATTAAAACAATGCTGTTAAAGTTCTTGTAATTCCAGAAGTATGATCCACAGTGAGGTGGAGGAATAATTTTAATGTGTTTGCCGTCGATTGCCCCTAAGCAATGTGGAAACTGCCGTCTGTTTTCAAATTCTTTTGCTATTTTCCTCCATTCGTCTTCAGAATCTGGCATCTGTAATAAAAAATACATTTTCAGATCAATGATGAAGATGAGCCCGTCGTTCATAAAATGCACACACCAATGTCAATCGACAACTCAACGCCATCACCAGCTACACCATCCGTACCATCACCGGCTTCATTATCTCAAAGCAGTAGTCGATTGTCCACAAATTCAACAACAACAAAAAGATCATCAAAAAATCAAGCTGATGCTTTATTGTTAAAGATATCTAAGAAGATGGATGCTCTACTGCAACCACCTCCAGCTAAATTAAAATATAATGCTTACGGTGAACACATTGCTGAAAAACTTAGAAATATGCCACCAATGATGGCAACATATTGTCAAAAAATTATAAACGATGCCATTTTTATGGCGGAAACGGACAATCTAACCATAACTTCACATATAGTACGCAGTGAAATAGCAACTCAACTGTTCTCAGCGGACCCGCCCCAACTCCAAGATGTTCAAAATAATTATGTGGTGGCATCACCAGCACCACAGCAGGAGGAGCCAGAGGAGGATTTAGACTCGCAAGACACTAGCATACTATACCGCGCATATATGAATACTTTCAAGGATGGCGAAGCTACTTCTTAATTTTTTATTTTTGTAATAATTCTTTATAATAAAACTATTTTTTTTATTCATATAGTATGATTGAACCTCTTACCTTCATATATGACTTCAACACGGAGATGATTGCTTTGCAAGTTTCAGGAATGATGACACCCAAACGTTGTGGAGATATAATAGTGTTATACTTTAAATGTTCATAAGGAATTCCTGAGGCCAAAAAACGAAGAGTGGAGCATAGCCTTTCATGAGCACTTATAGCTTGCCTCATATTAGTGTCTTGCTTTTTAATCAAGGGAGACACAAGTTCTAGTAATTTAAAGTAGGTTAGCTCGTCCATTCTAAAGTAGTTTCTCCAATCAGTGGGTTCTAATAACAATTCTTTCATTAAGTTGGTATGAGAGTAGGATTGCCTTTTTCTTAACCATTTCTTCGTCCATGTCCGTTTTGGTCTTTTAAGCCTTTTCACATAAATGGCTACCACAGTTCCCAGTAGTAACAAATCCATATGCACACGTACCAATAACACAAGCAAGTGAAGAACTGCGCTCTTGGAGCACCTATGGACGTATGAAATGGATTGATCGTCAGTGTACTAAATAATTGGATGCCGTCCATTTGGATGGATCCATTGTAACGGCATCCATTTGGAAGGTTCGTCAGTGGCCTGCTTTACGTTTCTACCCACATTTCTCGTTATTAATTTCTTTGGCTTAATTAAAGTATTGTGCGTATTACATACGTACATGATAAAATAAATTAATTATAATGCTACTTAAGTAAAACACAGTCAATATGGTTTTAATTTAATGATTTGTTTTATTTTAAGTAACTAGGTACTTCATCGTACTAAATGTTGATTAAAAATGTACTTATGTTATGTCATGCTTACACAACAATTACATTCTATTTACGGTTTCATTTTGCCAAATTACTTGCCCATGAATTGAGTTGAAGTATTTTTTGAAGTTATCTCGAACATTCAAAGCATCGCTAGTCTCTTCTCGGACAGATGTTATAGGTTGTAAATTGGAAGTTCTAACAAAACTGCCTTGTGGTTCATGTACCATAGTAGTATTAAATTTTTAGTATTGGTTTGTATAGTTATGAAGACAAATTGTTGCCATTATTACCGTGTTCAAGCATTTCGGTTCCAATGGAATTTTCCGTTGATATATGTCAAATTTTCGTGCTAAAATTCCAAATGCACTTTCAACCACCCTTCTAGCACGACTCTGTCTGTAGTTATATATTTTAACTTCTTCATTTTTTTTTTTTTTTTTTAACCTTTGGTCTTTTAATTATAATAAACAAGAAAAACATAATATACCTTAAAGTAAAAAACTAAATACTAAATTAGAAACTAGGATTTAAAAAAAATATAAATAAAAAATTTGGCCCAAATCACCTCCTGAGGGCAGCGTGCCCAGAAGGCTGGCACCATTGCCACGTTGTATGGCAATGCTGATCCGCTGTGCCAGATATGATCCAGCCTTCTGGTCACGCGTCACCTCTACCAGGCGTTTGGAACTCTCCTTGAAAATTTCATGGGCGCTTTCCCCCCACGGTCCCATAGTCTCAACCCCAAACGGCGCAAAAAGGTAGCCACTACTAATGGCTGTGTACTTGCGCCGCTTGAGGAGTTCCGCCGAATTTGCCGCAGAGCCAGCCTTTACCGCGGTGCCGTGGAGATGAGACAGCGCTACTGTATCGGAACATGTCGCATCCCAAACCAGCGGCTGTCCCATCTTCCATGGCACGAGGGTCATGCCGTCGGGTCTCTTTCCGTCATCGCGGGAAAGGCCGGTTGGTTCTAAAATAGCCGGTGTTCCCGCACTGGCTAGCACCCGACGGATGACGTCGTTTAAGTTCGCATGACGGGGGGCACGCCCTGCACTTCTGCTGCAGGACAATCCGTGGTGACCCAGCTGGTCGACCGGGTCACCGCAGCGACAACGGTGAGGGGCAACGCAGGTCACGCCCAGGCGGAGAGCGACAGAAATGCGGAATGTAGAATTGTCCAGGAGCGTTCCGATCGGTGATGATGGCAGAGCTTGGAGCCACTGCCCTGATTCCCACTCAGCAACGGCTAGGAGCCGAGCACGCTCTGGGAGGCTGGTTGCCGTTTGATACAGATTATCCCGTACCAGCCTACAGAGCGGCTCGTCCCAGAGTCGCTGGGAAGCGAGGTTTCCGGGCAGGTCAGTGTTTGGACAAGCGTCGGTCCATGCATTTTTGGCCTCGGTCATGAAAGGAATGTGTTGGACAGGAGACTTTAGAATTTTGGAAGTAAGTTTTAAAGAACTGTGGACTGAGGACAGAAATGTCGGGAGCGAAACACTAGATACTTTCCTAATTCCTAGACCACCATGTCTTATTGGAAGGGAAGCCTGTGTCCACGAACGATTGTCCAAATTTACGTTTAACACTGACACTAAAAGGTTCTGAATAATTTGGTCAATTGTTTGTAATAGGGTGGGATAATGATAATATGATAATATGTTAACTTCTTCATTATTTCGCATTTGTTCTCCTGGGTATGGCCGCATGAGATGTCGGTGGAGTGGGAATGCTTCATCGCCAACGAATACTTACGGCATTGGTTGGGATATACCTGGAATGTTTTTGTCTGTAGGAATATTGAGTTTTTTACTCATTAAGTGTTTTCCAAAATCAGAATTTGCGAAAATACCCCCGTCACTAGTTTTTCCATAGGCTCCAATATCCACAATTACAAAATTGTAGTAAGCATCCACTACTGCAAGTAAAACCACACTAAATGTTTTTTTGTAATTAAAATAGAGACTACCACTTTTTCGAGGTGCAATGCAAACGACATGTTTTCCGTCAACGGCACCTATGCAAAGAGGGAAGTTCCAAGTACTTGAAAAATCACTTTCAATTCTTTTCCAGAGTTCTGGCGACGGTTTTGGCAAAACAATAGGGGTTAATACGGCACACAGAGCTTTACATGTTTCAATTACAATCGCACGTACAGTCGCCATCAGATATATCGGAGCGGCCAAAGTGCTCACAATCATCGGAACACGTCTCTAATGCCTCGACAATAGAGGCGTGTTCCGATATTTGTGAGCACCTTGGCCGCTCCGAAATATCTGATGGCGACTGTACTGTTGAGAAGCCTATTCGATATTCATATGCTATAGAAATGAACTTATTCCCACTGCATAGGTACCTGCAAATAAAATAATAAATGTGATTTTTTTTCAGCTGATGATTGCAAAAAAAAATGGACAAGGCTGAGAGAAAATTACAGAAAAGCACTAAAACAGAGAGACAGTAAACCGAGCGGATCTGGAGCAGCACATCAACATTCAATCAGATTTGGAAAGGAACTTTCTTTTTTAAATAGTTCATTGAAACATGCTTCCACTATATCTAACGTTTCATCAACTCCAGAACAACCGAGTGATCATGTTACTTCAGACACAGAAAGTACCTCGAATCCTATAATATCAAAACGGAAACGAAGCCCCGAACCAAAAAATTTGGCTGATGTGCTAGACAATTTCTTGTCAACACCTGTTCAGAAACCAGATAATATTGATATATTTTTCAATGGAATTGCTGAGACAGTACAAACGTTTCCAAAAGAGCTCCAAATACAAATTAAACGAAAAATTTTTGTTATGGTCAATGATGCTGAAGATTCACTACACAACGCCAATAATAATTTGGCAAGTATGGATACATCGTATGAATTAACCAATGATTTGAGGGCTCAGAATGAATATACTTCATATTCTGTAGATCAAGTAAATAATAATCCACCGAATAATTATGGATACAGCACGGGATATTCCAATCCCCAAGAGAAAAAATAAAATAATCTAAATTAAAAATATTTTGATTAAGTTTGTTTTGATTAAGACTTAAATAAGATTAAAAGCAAGTCTTCATACGCATTAAACTAAATTGTGCTGATTATATGTTATGGGTTGGTTAATTTTGGTTCATGTTGATTTTTATTCCTTATTAGCACTTAAGTTAATTTAAAAAAATACAGTGCTAAGCCATTTACAAAGCTATCACCTAATAAATATTATAAAGTAAAATAAAAACTGAGTTTCATTTCATTACCTTAAACAAACACAGAGTCTTTCTTCTAGTGATATGCAGTTTCTAAATGTTGTGTTTTTTTTCTTAAATGTTGGTTTTAACAAGTTCACTAGTGTCTCACATTCTTTAATCCCCATACGAAAATAACTTTTAAATTGAGAAGGACATTTCTTTAAATCTGCCACTAGTGTTGCAAAACTTCCATTGATAACTCTAGTTTTCCATAGTCGATTAATCCATGTGCTTCGTTTTTTGCTTTTTTTCCTTTTCATTGCTTCTATAATACACGCTATCACAATAACGTTTATAGTTGACCTATCCATAACGGTTTTCAACTTCAACTGCGGCATAACGTATGAGATTCAATTCAATAGCATGCGATCGCATGCTTTAGCGGATGAAAGCATGCTAAATGATACTTCAGCTTTAAAAACGTGCGTCCCTTTAGCACCTGAACACATGTAACAGCATACTTTAACTTCCGATGCGTATAGTGTGTCCAAAATCATCCAGCTAAATGCGATTCGATGCTGATGTGTCTTCACCCTTATACCCTCAAAATAAGAGAAATAGATGATTAGTAGGGTTTTCTTATCACTTGTTTTGGAGGCAGTACTTATAGTGTAGCATACACTAGCCAGTTGCTTATTAACTTTTTTAATTTGATGATTCCATCTCAGGTATGGGTCTAAGTCTACACCTAAGAACCTCACACAGTTAGATTTGCTTATTGGCAACTGACAGTTAAAATCGATGCTCTTTGTACCACGACGGAAAGTCATTTAGAAACTCTTCTCACAATTAATTCTTAGTCCATTATTTAAAAACCAGCTTGTGAGATCTTTCCAACACTTATTTGCCTTATTATTAAACTGTCTGCCATCAGAATGATGCTTGTTTCATCGGCATAAAGATATGGCGTACCACATAGAGATGTATGATATAAGAGAGTGGTAAGTCATTTATGAAGATTATGAACAGCAAGGGTCCCAACACTGAACCCTGTGGTACTCCATATCTTATTAAGCCTTCATCAGATCTTATAGCACCGTCAATACTCTGATCTGGAATTTCAACATATTGAGTTCGATCTGACAAATACGAACTAAATAGTTTCAGAGCCGTGCCACGTATGCCATAATGTTCAAGCTTTTCGAGGAGTATCCTGTGATTCACACAATCGAATGCCTTAGTTAGATCACAGAATACTCTCCCACATTTGACATTCTGATTCAGTGCAATCATAATTTCAGTTACTAGATTAATTACAGCACCCGAGGTATCCCTGTTCCTTCTAAAACCGAACTGATGTTGAGTGAAGAAATTTTGATTTTCAATAAATTTTTCCAGTCTAGTAGCTACACATTTTTCGAATATTTTACTAATAATGGATAAGAGGGATATTGGTCTATAATTGTTTATTTCAGTTTAAGAGCCTTTTTTGTGTACTGGGACCACTTTAGCCCGCTTGAGTTTCATAGGAAATATGCCTTCTTTAATACAATTATTAAGGACTTTAACGGTATGCACATAATATCGATATGTTTTTATGTTTTTTTTTATAAGTCTTGTATTCAAACCATCTGGCCCGCAAGAGTTGCCATTCTTAAGATTTTTTGTTATAGCAATGATTTCTGGTTCAGTAATAGGATCCAAAAAAATTGAGTGCAGGCAACTTGGCCGGCTCTTTTAAAAAAAATTAAGTAACATCTGTGAATACTGATGAATTGATGATGGTAGTAAAGGTACTACCATCATCAATTCATCAGTATTCACAGATGTACCTACATTCAAGAAATAGTCATTTGAAGCCTTCCGGAAAGCGCAGCATTTATTGTGAAAGAGGTGTCTAGACTCGCCCTTATATGTGCTCTATTTTAGTGTATACTAGGCTTAATTTACCTGTCAAATGTCTATGCCAATTGTTTATGGTCACCTTGCTAGCCGGGAATCCGCTCTTGTCATTGTGTGTTTTGACTCGCTATCGTTAGCGTTACTTTCGAAGTTAAAATCAGAATTTTGGTGTTTCTCGAGGAAATAACGGTGAATTCCTTTAAAATAAACCACTAAAGTGTTAGTGCGTGTTGCATTTGTCACGTGTGTGGGTTTTTGGTGAGCAAAATGGACTCTAATGAAGAAACACCAGCCGGACCACGTGGTAACTCCGCGGACGGCTCAGCTTCGATGCAGTCCAGCTCCGATGACTCGTCTTCAGAAGACGAAAGCTCGTCTTCGCGGCTCCCAAACAAGCGAGGTAAAGGCGAAGATCCGCGTATCGACGCCCTTATGAATCAGGTGGGTTATCTGACTTCCTTTATTCAGGGATTTACCGCGGCGATTCGAGCGGGATAACTAAATCTAGTGTACCCGTGCCTGAGGTTAATACAAATGTAGTCGCCCCTGAGACGCCTTTTTTAAAGGCTCCGACCGAGCCCCCAAAGGTTCTTGACCTAGGCGATATTTAAACTCAGTTCGAGTTAGTTGTCAAAGGAGCGGATCCTTTGAGACTAAAAAAACTACAACAATTACAGCAGTTTGATAGTCCAGCTTGGAAAACTCTTAAGTACAAAAAACCTTTGGAATCTCATTTGGCCTCGCCGGGTTTCATAGAACTAAAGGCCAATGATGAACTCACTTATTTCCATGCTAATAAAGATTACCTAGCGGGTACAGAGAGGAGCCTTATCTAATGCTCTTTTAGAGCAAAGAGCTCTGCTCAGGTCGGGCCTGCAGGCAGTAGTCGATTGGGTGGCAACATCCCCGGAGGACATTAATGCTACATTACTAATTGACAAATTCTCGGCTTTGTTTGGGTCATCTTCTGATTATTATAAAAACTGCGAGTCTTTACTCCAAATAGTTTGCGGAAAAAGGGCGGAGTGCATTGAGGTACGCAGACAGGCAATTGTTAAGGATATCCCTAATAAAAATATAAAAGCAGCTTTACTTGATATTCTCCCTAGTGATGAACATCTGTTTCAGAGGGTTAAATTGTTGAATTTTATACAAGCTCAAGGTGGCCTACAAACCTGGCTTCAACCACCAATTATTAAAAAGGATGCAGACAAAAACCTTAAAAGAAAGGACCCAGAGCCAGGACCTTCTGGCATCAAACCAAAAAGATTCAAGTCCTTTCATAACAAGAATAAAACATATAAAGGGAAGGGCAAAGGCAAATCCAGTTCCTTTCGTTCCAAAGGAAGTGGAAATGACCAAAAGTGACAGATGGCCTTTCAGTGGGGGTTGCCTGGCTCAGTACCGGGAGAGGTGGTTGGAGTTGGGGGCCAACAATTTCGTTTTAAATGCAATAACAGCTTCCCGTATTCCATTTATTCAAAAACCCCCATTAATGCGAAAGATACTACCAGACTTTGCAACCAAACCCTCTGTACAGATGTCCAAACAGATTCAAGAACTAAAGTCCCAAAAAATTTTGGAGAAACCTCAGACAGTCTCAGGCAGTTTTTTCTCAAAGATGTTCCTTGTACCGAAGAAAGATGGAGGTGTGAGGCCCATCTTCGATCTGAGAGGTCACAACAATTATGTGGGGACAAAAGCTTTTCACCTCATATCTCATACCATAGTACCGGAGTTCTTGCAACCTCAGGATTGGCTTGTGAAAATAGACCTGTCTCAGGCCTATTTTCACGTGCCAATATCCGAAGCACACCGACCCTTCCTCCGCTTGGTTTACAAGGGAGAAGTTCTTCAGATGACTTCGTTACCCTTCGGTCTTGCTTCTGCCCCCAGGCTCTTTGCTGGCATAACTTGCTGGGTTGCGGAAACCCTACGCAAGAGAGGGATGCGCGTGCTAGTTTATCTGGACGACTTCCTTCTGGTCCATCAGGACCGCGCCAGACTAGCACAGCAGGCTTCGGAAGCCGTTCAGCTACTGGAGTACTTGGGGTGGCAGGTGAATCATCAAAAGTCAATTCTTTTACCCACAAAAGAACTCGAGTTTTTGGGTCTTCTCTGGAAAACAGAAACAAACGAAATGTGTCTACCAGTACCAAAACAATTAACCATCAAGGAGTCTTTGCGCAAAATGATCAGACAAAAGACATGTCAAACACGTCAATTACAGCGTCTGCTGGGCCTGTTAAACTTTGCTTGCTTCGTGATTCAACGGGGTCGACTTCATTGCCGGCGTCTACAGATATTTCTTCGGCAATTTTCCCATCAGAATTTGAAGAAAAAACTCCAGATTCCAAAGTTAGCATTACAAGACCTTCAATGGTGGCTCACAACCACGGAGACCACTTCACCAATACACAAGATGAAAGTGTCACAATATTTAACAACAGACGCTTCAAATGTTGGTTGGGGTGCTCATATGGGGGAGACAACAATGGCAGGCTCATGGAATCAAAGACAGAAGGTATGGCACAGCAACAAGAAAGAAATGTTTGCAGTCTTCTCAGCCATAAGAATTCAGAGCGAACAGCTGAGGAACTCTCACATAATGTTGCAATCGGACAACAGGACCGTGGTGGCATACTTACGGAAAGAAGGAGGCACTCGGTCGATAGGTCTACTGGCATTGACGTTCCAACTCTTAAAACTGATAGAACATTTCAACATAGTTCTGTCAGCACAATATCTTCCGGGAAGATACAACGCCATCGCGGACCGCCTGTCTCGGGGCAGAGCGTTACCCGAGTGGCATCTGACAACCGAGGCGACCACGGAGGTCTTCAATCGATGGGGAAAACCAGAGATAGATCTGTTTGCCTCAAACCGCTCGGCGGTGGTAACCAGATACGTCTCAATCGATGCGAGGGATCGCTACGCAGAATTTACAGACGCCTTCAGTCAGGACTGGAACTACAGTCTAGCATGGATCTTCCCACCACCCTGCCTCATCCCCAGAGTACTGACTCATCTAAACCGAGCACGGGGCATGTACCTATTAGTAGCCCCAGACTGGACTCAACCGTATTGGAGAGCGGATCTCCAATCCCGTGCACTAGAAGATCCATTACAGATTCAGAATCTCCAGAAAGTCCTAGTGGATCTGACAACAGGCCTATCTCCACCAGAACTACATCTACTGGATATGAAAATTTGGATGGTTGGGGGTGGGCTGCAAAAATAGAGACCTGGAGTAAAGAACAGAAAGATCTCTTGGCAAAGAGTTGGAGGCAATCTACTCTACAGACTTATAGAGCTCCACTGAAGAGATGGTTTGAATGGTGCTCGGAGAGCACTGTAGATATAAAATCACCTCAAGCGCAAGACATTGCTAGATTTTTAGCCCACACTTATTTAAAAGAAGGACTATCATATAGCACAATGCTAGTGCACAAATCTGCTATAGCTACCTATTATGGACAAAATGAGGCTATATCGTCAGATTTTCTGGTTAGACAGACTCTTAAAGCTATTGCCAATTCTAAACCAGCATCCTTCAAATCCCCTATCTGGGATCCCAAGATAGTATTTAATTGGCTCCAAGAAAACCCTCCGAATATGACTTTGTATGATGCCTCTCGTAGAGCAGCTACAATTATGTTATTGGCTTCAGGACGAAGATTGCATGATTTAACACTCTTAAGTGTTAATAATGATAATATTGTCAATCTTGGAAATTCAATACAACTTTGGCCTGTTTTTGGTTCAAAAACCGACAACAAATCTTATAGACAGTCGGGTTGGAACTTACTCAAACACCCTTGTGAGAACATATGTCCTGTGAAATCTTTAAATAACCTTATTGAATTGACCAAAGATAGAAGATCAGGCACTGAGATTCATAGTTTATTTATTACTATTAAGGGAGCAACCAAGCCTGCAACAAAGGCAATTATTGGAGGATGGGTGAAATCCGTCCTTCGTGAGGCTGGAATAGACTCTACTCCAGGAAGCTGTCGTTCAGCAGTGGCTTTCCTAGCTTGGTTGGAAAATAGACCAATTGAAGAGATACTAGCCAAGGGCAATTGGAGGGCAATTAATACCTTCCAAAAGCATTATTGTAGAGAAATAAATAAAGCGCAGAATCGGGCTAGTGATGATTTATTTGATAATTTCTCTTGTATTTAGTTACAAATGATTGTTTGACTGATGATTGATCTCTTATGTTATGATAATTTGTTGAAGCATAACAATATGCTATTTAAGAAATAAAAATTTTATTCTTTTAAAATTGTTTATATTCCTGTCATGCCTATAACTCAGAATTATTAAAATTTTGTTTTATTTTCTGAGAATGTCAACATTGTGTGTTTTTGTTATGTCACCAGCAGATAACAGACACGTCTTCCACAATAAATGCTGCGCTTTCCGGAAGGCTTCAAATATAACCGTTTTACATAACAATAAAACGGGTAATTTAAGCCGAAAGGAAAGCGCAGCATTATAAGAAATTCTTCCTGGTGAAGACTACAATGACAAGAGCGGATTCCCGGCTAGCAAGGTGACCATAAACAATTGGCATAGACATTTGACAGGTAAATTAAGCCTAGTATACACTAAAATAGAGCACATATAAGGGCGAGTCTAGACACCTCTTTCACAATTTCACTAAAAAAGATCTTACTGGACATGTCGTGTTACGCCATTGACGAATTTAATGATAAGGTATTATTGACCCACGCATAACTTAGTTAATAACCCTTAATTAGACTGACATCTACAATGTCAATGAATATTTTTTTAGCAATATTGTATATCTATTTATAATTAAAACTACCTTGACATGTATAAAACGTATGTACCTACCTACTCTATTTGACATATAAAATAATGTATTTTATGAATAAAATCTGAATCTGAATCTGAATAAATGCTGCGCTTTCCTTTCGGCTTAAAATACCCGTTTTATTGTTATGTAAAACGGTTATATTAAACGCATTAGCTACTGTAATGGTATCTTTGGTTATTCCATTTTCAAGTTTCAAAGTAATTGTTTTGTCTTTATTAGTATTCTTACCCGTACTTTCCTTAATTAAATTCCATACTGTTTTAGATTTGTTTTTGGAACTATAAATACACTCGCGGTTAAAGAAACCGGGTCAGTACGAAAATCTGTAATATCTCCTAAAATAATAAAGCTAGGGACATGAATTAAACTGCATATTGTAGATAATTTTATACTGAATTAAATAACATCAAATGGTGGAATCGTAATTCTTTTGTTTAATAAAATTACATAGGAAACAAAAAATCAACCAATTTTACGTACAAAAATAAGCAGTAGGTACTTCACATACAACACAAAAAAAAAAAATTAATACTTCGTATTGCCTCCTCGGGCTCTCCTTACAGCTTCTAGACGATTCGGCATGCTGTTTATTAAGTTCTTTATGCGTTCTTGCGGGATATTGTCCCATTCTTCCACTAACGCCTGTTTCAGGTCTCTAAGTGTAGCTGGGGCGGGGTTTCGAGCTCTTACACGCCTCCCAAGCTCGTCCCATACATGCTCAATCGGATTTAAGTCCGGACTTCTCGAGGGCCAGTTCATACAGTTGATACCAACCTCCAAAAAATAATCTCTGACAATTTGAGCTGTGTGTGGCCTGGCGTTGTCATGCATAAACATAGAATTTCCACCCATATTAATTAAGTATGGGCCGACATGCTCATTAAGAATCTCTTCTACATATCTTGCACTCGTTAATGATCCATTTTCTATTAAAACTAACTCCGAGCGACTCTCTGAAGAGATTCCAGCCCAAACCATGACTGACCCACCGCCGAACGCCACTTTTTCCTCAAAACATGCTGGAATAAAACGTTCACCAGGCCGTCTGTAAACTCTTTGCCGCCCGTCATTTGCATAGAGCATAAATCTGGATTCATCGGAAAACAAAATTCTTGCCCAATCTTCGTCACCCCAGTATCTGTGATCGCGGGCATAAAGTCGTCTTGCTGTTCGATGTATTCTTTCAAGTTTTGGGCCATTGGCCGGCCTATGTGGGGTCAAATTTGCTTCTTTGAGCCGCCGCCTGACAGTCCGCTCGCTGATGCCGTCCCTTTGGGTCTCTAAAAGCTGATTTTTCACTTCAACTGCTGTGAGGTGCCGATTTCGGAGCATGGTTGTAACAATAAATCGATCTTCTCTAGCTGTAGTACATCTTGTTTTGCCAGTTCCTGGTCTTCTAAGGTTCTGCCCAGTTTGTAGGTAACGTTGGAGGACTCGCTGCACTGTAGAAAGTGACACACCTGTTCTTCTCGCTGTATACCTCTGACTTCTTCCTTCTTCTAACATAGTGATGATACGAGTACATTCATCTCGTGTTAGCGGCATGATAGACATTCAAGAATGACCACAAAATAAAACAATGACAGCCTTTTATCATAGTTCTTTGACAGATTGAAAACAATTGCTTAAATACAAGCAAAAGTAAAACGAACGCAATTTCAAATAAGTACCTAATTGGTTTTTTTTTCAATTAAACCTTTTTCCAGTTACTACGTAGAACATTGAAGGTTGGATTTAGAAGGATATTAAATTCTCTATAAAACAGAGTTAGTTTCATGCAGATACGACCAACGATTTACAAAATATTGAGGTTTTCGTCACTGACCCGGTTTCTTTGACCGCGAGTGTAGTTTGACGGTTGTGTAATTTTTTGGCCGTGATCAGCGTAGTCTTTAAAGTGTCTTTGTATTTGTGAAAATAGTTGATAAAATTTGCATCTTTGCTATGGCGAGACTAGCTCAGGAGGCTTCTTTTATTGTGACATGAAATTCTTATTCCTTTTGTGATCGAATTTTTCCGATTTTGTCTTTGAACTGTTCGTTTAAAAGTAAAACATATATCAATAAGATTAAATATTATCATAGAAGACATTGAGCATCTGACTCGAGCTTAAATGGTTAAAGGATCCCAATATTTTTTTTTAAGGTAATCACGAAATTTTTTGTTTGCTTTTGCGCTATACACACGTTTTTTAAGCTTTTTCTGTCCTTTTCTTTCATCTAAATCTAATACTGAAAATGGTAGCTCCAGTATTTGCGCATCGTGATCTGAGAGTAACACGGAATAACGGACGAGTCTGTATATTCCGTATAATTTGTAAAAATGTTATCTAGCAGTGTAGCGGTTTTGGTGGTAATACGGGTAGATTCGAAAATAGTGGGCGGAACATTGAATTCAATCATGGTTTGAATTAACATTTTTGTTTTACTGTCATCAGTGTTGCCAAGGTTGACATTAAGATCACCGGCAATAACTATGATCGAAGATTTAAGATTACATAGGAAAGTACTTAATTGACTAATAAATAATTTATAATTCGCATTGGGACATCTGGAGCGCTACCCCGACGTCCGCAGTTCGAAACGTAGCCCGCAACGTAGTCCGATCGAAAGCCGAAAGTAAACGCTACCACCAAGCATTTTCGGATCGGGGACTTCCGCTTCGGATTCATAGACTACTTTCGTTTTGACCGACGTGAATGGAAAGAACGAAGTAATATGTAAAGTGCGTTTTGCACGCAGCGACAAAAAAACCGATAAATTGTTAATTTCCTAAAAAGAAAGCTGAAATCATGAAAAATGATTGAATATGCATATTTACGATATTTTGTTTCATTTTAAACCTTTATGGAGTGTTTTAGAAGCAATATTACATAATATTTATTCTTTCGTTTATAACTTTGAAAATGGAGTTTCACAACTAACTGCCGCCAAACACCATACTTTGCTGGAACTTTGGTAAGGTAAGATACGTTTTTTTTTTCTTTACTTATATTACAACGCTGACAAGTAAGACGAGTAGTCGTACTAGTAATAGCCTTATAGTTTTGAAGATTCCTTGTGTTGACTGCCGGAGAAGCTCTCAACACAGCAAATCCTCGGACCACCGTACTCACTTGCTGTCGTACGTAGTGGTGTCGTTATTATTGTTTGATCGTAAGGTATATTTAATTTAAATTCCAGCGTAACACAGAAACATAATGAGTAACGCAACGCAGGAGCAAATCTCGGTCCTGCTGGATTTCTTAGAGGAGCACCCAGATTTGGCTCGCAATTACGTTCGGAACATGGAGGGAAAGGTGCGGAACCGAAGGCTATGGTCAGAAATTACTGACCATTTAAATGGCCTTGGGGGGGGCATAAAAACCGCCCTCCAGTGGCAAAAAGGTAATATTTTTTTTCTTTATTGCTTACATTTTAATAAAAGTAAGTAGACTAAAGTCAAAACTCAAGAGTGAAAAATTATTTAATGTGTAAGAAATACCACTAATATTACTAATGATCAATGTTCATTGTCAACTATTAGGTTTTGCTAATCATTTGTATGTTTTTGAATAGGTGTGGGCGGACCGCAAGTACTTGGCAAAAAAATTGACGGCCAGAAGGAACAGGGAGGCTTTGGGCACTGAAGGCCCGTCTGTTGTGCCTCCTCTAAGTGAAACGGAGAGAAAAGTCCTCCAAATAATGGGGGACGGGTTTGGGCGACCAAACACCCAAGCGGTCATTCCCCCTTTTGCGGTAAGTAATTTGTTAAGTGAGGTTTAGTAAGTAGGGGAGGTACCCTAAAAATATTTTTTGCTATTATTTTATTATACTGTTTTGTCGGGGTGATTGATTTATATACCCGTGCCGAATTACATTTTTCTAGTAGTAATGGTTACTGAGCTAAGCTGAGGACGTACGGACGGACAGACGGACATTGCGAATCTATAAGGGTTCCTTGTTGACTACAGAACCCTAATAAAAAAAGCATTTGGGATTTTCAATAATCATTTGAATTCATTTTATAATGTTTGTAAGTATATAACTCATTTTTTTTTCAGGATGAGAACAGATCCACAAATCTGCCTCCTCCAGCAGGGATCTTCCAAGAGATCCATGAGGAGGTGGTGATGGACCAGGACCACCTCTGCCTGAACCCCCTTTCACCAGCGGCGCCTCATATCCCCACTCCTACGGTTGCAACAGATCCCCCTCCCCCATCAAGTAAGATTATTTAATAGGTTCAAGAACATATACTTACTAATAATAAAATTGAGTCTTGATAGAATAAGGTGGAGAAAATATTATTGATATTATTATTATTCTATTTTGTATTGGCTGTTTAGAGATTTCATCTAATGCGCGCGCACTGCGCAAACTTCACGAAAAAAAACTGTTGCGCGCCATTATAGGTTATTTCACAGATATTTGTAAACATTGTTAATGCGTGTTTGGTTATTAACAAAAATGTTGACTCGTGGTGACTAGAAAAGTGATAAAAAGAACGGACGCCACTGGAAATTATTGACGATGTATATACAACATGTGATTAAAAGCCTGTTGACATCAATAAGTATAGAAAATAACTTGGCAGGCCTATCAATTTTTCATCTTATGAAAAGGATTTTTTCCTCGCAAAATGTGTTGAAAAACGTCGTATGAAACGCGTGAGCTTTGATAATTACATACTCGGCTCGACTGTATAGATGAATTACCCAATTTTTTTTTTCCCCAGTATTTATATTCCTATTAGCTCTTGTCCCCATATTGTTTAATTTCCAGACGTCATTATCACCAGCATTTAATTTTCTCACACTGTTTTATTTCTTATCTTATTTTTCGCTGTAGGCAATGTTTTACCAATCCGTATCGTTTACATACATTCAAATAACCTGTACAATATATTCCCCATAGTTTTTTTTCACCACGGGTTTCAATTTCTGCACATTATTTTCCCTAGACGCAACTTTACCGAGATTTAGGATGGAATCTAAGAGGGTGGAGTCACCAGAAGAAACTAACTGGCTAAGTACCTATAAACAGATAGGCGATAATATTTAATAGCATTAAAGTACCTACTGGATTTAAACCTCTTTAGATGAACAGGTAACGAGTTCTATAAATACACGACTTTTATACGGAAAACGTCAATGTCATTGAAACATTGCATGTTAAGATTAATATTAGTATTAAATAAAGTGAAAAGTGTATAATTATGATGGAACCAAGCGAAGAAATCCCAGGGGGATCTTCAGGATCATGTGCGTTTACTTTTTTGCCAAGTACGCACGGGGGACGTATTTTAATTAGAGCTGGATACCGACATTATTTAAAACGTGTCACAAAATCTGGTTCGTCTGTGTGGAATTGTCACAAAAAAACGTCGTGCAAGAGGTTTTTAGTCATAGATACAGACGAAAGAAGCATTTTGCTAGATCAAAAACATTCATGCGTACCTGACTTCCAGTCAATAGATGTAGAGAAACAAATAATTCAACTGAAAAAAATAGTTGCAACTGACTACAGACCCATCCCAACGCTATATAAACAGGAAATGAAAAAATTCATGCGTGAAGAGTACGTGGACAAGTTACCACCGTTTTATTCAGTAAGAGATGCTTTGTATAAAGCACGCCAGAAATCGGCAAAAACAACTACGTTGAAAAAAAATGTTAAAAAACCAAATGATGCTGAATATGGAAAAGAGGTTTCCCCTATTTTTTGAGGATAGTGAAGAAGTTTCACAGGAGTGCTGGAAACACCTAGCCACTGCTCCATCCATCCGTCTATCCGATATGTTAAATATGTTGAATTAATTGTTAATGATGTTCTGCAGTATTGGGAGCAAAAAAAAATGTTTCCTTGGCTTGCAGGGTTGGCGCGGTCACGTTTAAGCATTCCAGCTACAAGTACACCAAGTGAAAGGGTGTTTTCTGTAGCTGGGATGGGTTTGACTGCTAAGCGATCGCGCTTAAATCCGGCAAAGGTGCACAAAATATTTTTTATTCACGATAATTACAACCACTGTAGATGTACTGTAAACATTTTAGTCCGTGATTGGAGATAAGAAATAAATGTTTATTCCTAGCATAGTTATGTTTTCTTTAATTATTCCTCCTAAATAATGTATTCACGCCGGCGACGGCGCCGCGCGCCGAGTTTAAAACCCAGCGCGCCGCCGCCGGGTTTTTTGGCTGCGGCGTGGATCTCTAGTTGATTCCTCCGAAGTTAGTGTTTGTGTTATCTCCGCATAAGGCAATTAGCTTATCCAAGGGAATAATTAGATTTTCGATTTCAGAACGTTCATTATTTAAAGAGCCTAATTTCAATAGCTTGGATTGCTTGCCATCATTTTCGTTGAAGAAATGGATTACCAAGAAAAATCATTTCTCAGCACTGTGGTTACTGCCATATTCTGAAAAACGACGCTTAATTTAAATCCTTAACACATTGTCGCACGCTGTGAGGCGCGATACATTTTTTTACGATTGCCGTAACCTTTGTTCTAACAGTAGTTTGTTTAGTAGCAATTTTTGAGTCTGGACACATACGAGTAAGTGCATTCAATTTGGTAGTACAACCCAGCGCACATCCAGCGAGACAAATGATTGGTGGTGCTGTGTTAAGCCGGAATTACATTGCAAAATTGAATATTTTCGTAATGCATGCATTAATTTCATGAATGCAAATGAGTTTCGTGCCCAGCGCGATTTTTTGGTAAAACTAGTGTCATGCAACCTCAGATCACAGAATAGAATAGATATGAAAGGAAGGCGTGGCGCGTGTCGCCGCGACATGGCCAAAACGGCATGTCACTGCCCGCCGCAGGTTAGTCGCAATTTGCCGTGAATCTGGAACGTTCTCCCACATTTACTCAAAATGCCGAATTGTAGCGTGGTTACGTGCAAAAATAGGAGTGAAATTAAAACCTACAAGAATAGTGGAGTCACGTACCACATGTAAGTATTAGTATTTTCACTTATAAGTCAGTAAAAACAAATATTTTAATAAATAAACGCAACGACGCATCATTTCTCGGGATCGAACTAACATATCGAACGAAAAAGCATATTTTTGTTCTGTGCGTTGTACATTGAACGTCCAATACAATAAGCAACCTGTACAGCGCTAAACTACGGCGCAATGTGTTAAACCGCTATCGATATGGACGCTGCTTGATTTTTTTAGTGGTACGGCCGCTGCTTGGCGTCGTGAACTAGAGCGGTGCCAAAGTGTAGTTACAATTTACGCGTAGTCGATAAAATAGAAGTACGATATCATACTAGTGATTTTATTTCGACTACTTTCGCTGTTTTATTTTATTTCATTACTTGTTTTGGTTGGGTGCCTATCTTAAAGGTAACTAATAACATACCTACTAATAAGATTAAAAGGTACAATTTTTTTAAGGTACCTACTAAAAAGATTTTCACTAAGTCGCAGTATGAACGGTAAATACTAATAGGTATTAAAATTTTATATACACCACGTTTATGCTACAAGTGGCACTGGAATACAAATTTCATGTGCTCTGCCTACCATTTTTAGGGATAAAGGCGTGAATGTATGTATGTATGTATTAAAATGTCATATACAGGTATAATATAGTTGCAAATGGCTCCAGAACAAATTCAAATGTTATATTATTCCAAATAATGTATTTTAAAGGTGTGTTTTTTCTTTTTTACTTTCATTTGAATTGTGATAATTGAAGAAGTTATTTCGGTTTATTGTTACAGTTTTCCAAAGAATCCGAGTAGTAAAGAAAAATGGATAAATGCTACGGGCAGAGGTCCTAACTGGTTTCCTGTACAGAGAAGCGTTATGTGTTCGGAATATTTTCAAGAAAAGTGTTTCCAACCACTTAATAAGAGCCGTAGACTTTTCGAATGGGCCATACCAACCTTGAAGATTTGTCAAATTGTTTCATCGGTATGTTATGCTGTATAGCAGAGCTAAGGCAGCGTGGCGTCGATCGGGCGCTCATTTGAGCGAGTTAATGTATGTTTGTTAGTGTAGCCTGTTCGTCGCCCCGCTGCCCGTTGGCGTCCAAACCGCCGCCAAAGACGAGTCGGTGCCGGTTGCAAGTGTGCATAAAATGTACAATTATGTACAACGGATGACAATTCAATGCTATAATATCATAAAGCAGGTCTGATGATGGAAACCGAAGGTGGCCATAGGAACTCTTTTTACACAAGATAATCCCGTCATTTTTGGGCTCATTGGAACCCTCTCAAGGAGTAGTTGATGACTGTGCAAGGCAATTACAGTACCTTGTACTAAAATTATATTTTTACTTCTTTTAATATCATTTTAGTTTGCTAAATAAATAAGTAAATGCTCTAGATTTGAGTAAATTAATTTGTGACACATTTCAATATTATCTTTTATATTTTAGGATTCTTCAAAGCCTGATGTTATATTGAGGGAATCTCCAAATTCAGTTCTTGTCAATTCAACAAGAAAAGAAATGATAGTAAGTGTTGAAGCATATGACAATAGTAGTGTAATTTTGTCTTTTATGATTTATCTGCACTTTTCATGGACCTCATGGTCAATTACGACCACCTCTATGTGCGTCGTTCCCAGGCAAAAGGTACTGCTTTGTCGGTTGCCATTGTGTATTTTACATTTCATCGTCCTGCTCCGCTATTTTTTTTATGCATTGTTACGTTACGACAAAGTGGTACGTTTTTCCTGGAATGAACACTTATTTAGTTTAGTCGTATTACTCTTCATTTGGTTTATTCCTCCCCACTACTTACGACAAAGTGGTACGTTTTCCTGGGATGAACACTTATTTAGTTTAGTCATATTGCTCTTCATTTGGTTTATTCCTCCCCACTACTTACGACAAAGTGGTACGTTTTCCTGGGATGAATATTTATTTAGTTTAGTCATATTGCTCTTCATTTGGTTTATTCCTCCCCACTAGTAATTTAAGTACTTGTTATATTTCAGCAGGATTTCACTTGCGTGACATGTGGCCATAAAATAAGCCCAACGAATGAAAACCAAAACAATCAGGTAATATTTTAAAACTTTTATCGATTTGTGTTTGGAATTAGTAAAAAAATCAGTTAACGTTATTAAACACATTTTTTTTCAGACTCTAACAGCCGTCACTGCATCAGCTTCATCATCTTTAAATGTTAAAGTGGTCGAGTCCTTTTCTGACCAAGCCAACTCACCTCAAAATAAATTAAAAGTTTGTATTAATAATTTATGTTGTAGTGTTCAACTGAAGGAATTGTATATCTTGTTTTGTGGAAGATAGATTATTGGAACAATATTACTTATATGTAGATGTCTGTAATTCTATAATTTATTTAACAAATGGTATTTTTTAAGTACCTAATACCAATTTTATTGTTTACGTAACTTTTAAAATGTTTGTTACAGCATCCGGCAGAGCCAAACGTTCTATTTGAGACTCCCCGAAAAATCAAAATGCAACAGAAAATTAGCAAATGTGAAAGGATGCTGGCAAAACAGAAAAACCAAATAAAAAAACTCCAGAAAAAGAATAGTCGCTATCAGAAACGAATAAGTAAACTAGAGGACATATTAAAAGAACTCAACGCAAAAAATTTGGTCAATGCAGAGCAGGCCGCGCATTTAGAAGATTTGGGTGTAAATGACTTAATTCAACGTTTTAATCAAAAACAAAAATTGGGCCAAAACATACCAACCAAATATTCGCCAGCTTTAAGAGCCTTTGCTTGTACTCTTCACTTCTATTCACCAAAGGCTTACGAATATGTTCGAAGAAAATTTCATACGTGTCTACCTCATTCCCGGACCATAAAAAAGTGGTATCAAACTGTTGATGCTCAGCCAGGCTTCACCCATGAATCCTTCAAAGCTCTGAAACAGAAGTCTGAAGCCACTGATTACAAATTGTTGTGCAATTTAGTAATGGACGAAATGGCAATCAGGCAACGAGTGGAGTGGGATGGAAAGAAAATGCATGGGTATGTCGACATGAGTAATACTGCCAAATCGGGAGATTATTTGCCAGAAGCGAAAGAGGCACTAGTGTTTTTAGTTACTGCCATCAATGCACCTTGGAAAATACCAGTTGGATATTTCTTTGTGGCGGGTGTAACTACAGAACAGCGAGCAAATCTTGTACTGCAATGCTTAGAGCTACTACATGAGACGGGCATTCAAATAACCTCGTTAACCTTTGATGGTTGTCCTGCAAATATGAGCATGGCCAAACATCTTGGATGTTCATTTGAGGTTAACAACATGAAAACGGGGTTTGAACACCCGGTGACTCATAAACTCGTATACGTAATGCCCGATCCGTGCCATATGCTCAAGTTGTTAAGAAATGCTTTTGAAGCATATGGCACGTTCATTGATGGCTCAAACAGAGTTCTAAAATGGAGTCACGTAAAAAATCTCAATGACATACAGGAAAAGGAAAATCTACACTTAGCCAATAAACTAAGGAGAGGACACGTCTTTTTCAAAAACCAAAAAATGAAGGTTCGTTTAGCTTCACAATTGTTTAGCAACAGTGTAGCGGATGCCTTGAGATTTTGTGCTGAACGTCAGATACTTAACGATGACCAAGGTGTTGATGGTACAGTTGCCTTTATTAGGTACATTAATAATGTGTTCGACTGCCTCAACTCCAGAAACATGGCTCAATTTGACTTCAAAAAACCGCTGTACTCTGGAAACAAGGTAAAAGTATTTGAGTTTTTTGACCGCTTTGAGTCGTACATAATATCGCTGACGCTCAATAATGAACAAAAGACACAGGTTATAAAATCTGACCGTAAAACAGGGTTTGTGGGATTTTTAACTTGTATCAAAAGCACGAAAGCATTGTACACCGAGCATGTCGAGAAGGAGAAGCAATTAAAATATATTCCAACATATAAACTTAGTCAAGATCATCTTGAACTCATGTTCGGGAATATACGCGCACACGGCGGGTGTAATACCAACCCCACAGCTCGACAATTTCAGGCGATTTACAAGAAACTTACTGTGAAAGCGGAGCTTAGGGACATAGAAACCGGCAACTGCAAGTCACTTGAAGAGATTGGTATTCTTACATGCTCGTCAGCATTGAAAGAAATAAATATGTCTGTTGAAGCGCGGTATCTCAACGACTCCGAGGATGATGGGGATGACATAAGCCAATTATTCGAACAGGCAATTTTCGACGATGAAGTCGATGTACTTGTCGGAGATTTGACAGAGTTTAGCTCGCAGGCTATATCGTACATTGCAGGATTTGTGGTACATGCGTTAGTAAAAGTTATGAAATGTCAGACTTGTATCGGAGCTTTAATTGCAAATACAATTCAAGATGTACATCATGGGTTCATATCTTTAAAAGATAAAGGCGGACTAATGTATCCATTCGATGATGTCATTACTATCTGTAAACGAATGGAAGTGATCATTAAATCAGCTGTTCTTTCAGATAGTCAAAAACTTACGGTGACTACAAAGAATATTAAAGCGCAACTCATATCAAAAGATTTGCCTCATTTCATTGGGTTAAATTTATTTGATGACATTGAGTTTCATCAATACGAGCAGTCACCTCTGACCAACCATTTGGTTCTCTTAACGAAGGCTGTTATGGAGAAGTATTTAAATATTCGATTGCACTACTTAACAAAAAATGCGGCGCCTAAATTATCCAAACGGCAAGTGTTAAATAAATACCTTCATTTTACTGGTCAGTGAATTGCAAATAATAAAGATATTGATTTACAGTACCTACATATTTTATTTATTATTTCGGTGCTGCCTCGATAAGTGTCGATTAGGGTGAATATCCATCAGAATATCCGTCGATTAGGGTGAATGTGCGAGGATGTGTTTTCATATATTTGACACCTCACTCGCATGCAACCTAGGTGTCAAATGTATGGAAACACATCTTCGCACATCTCTGGTGGATACTCGCCCTTAGCCTTAAATCTCGTTAAAAGAGTAATGGATATACAGGTTGTCCCATAAGTACCACGTCACAGTGACACTGGAGGTAGGTCAGCTCAAGAGGTGTCCAACCAACCTAACATGACCCCAGTAAAAGTTGCACGGGTTTCGAGTTATTCATGATGGTAATCTAACATTTTCGGCCTGATGGAATCCCTGCAATTGTGCTGAAGAGGTGTGCTCCCGAGTTGGCTCCGGTCTTAACGCGTCTCTTTCGGCTCTCTTATTCTTCTGGCGTAGTCCCGACCTCGTGGAAGTCAGCTTTGGTGCATCCGATCCCTAAAAAAGGCGACCGCTCAAACCCGTCCAACTACAGGCCAATAGCTGTTACCTCCCTTCTCTCGAAGATAATGGAGTCCATTATCAACTGCCAGCTCCTTCGGTACCTAGAGGACCACCAGTTGCTTAGCGATCGACAATACGGTTTCCGTAGAGGCCGCTCGGCTGGTGATCTTCTAGTCTACCTGTCACATCGTTGGGCACAGGCGATCGAGACTACGGGTGAAGCATTGGCTGTTAGTTTGGATATAGCGAAGGCCTTTGATCGGGTTTGGCACAAAGCACTTCTTTCGAAGCTACCATCCTATGGGCTTCCCGAGAGATTATGTGTATGGGTCAGTAGCTTTCTAGCAGACAGAAGCATTAAGGTCGTAGTTGACGGGGAATGCTCCGACTCCATGTCTGTGAATGCTGGTGTCCCCCAAGGTTGTGTGCTGTCGCCCACGCTATTCCTTATGCATATCAATGAAATGCTGCAAATCAGCGGAATTCATTGTTATGCTGATGATAGTACAGGTGATGCCTCTTACACCGGCCGTACCAATATCTCTCGGGAAATCGTCATCGAGAACCGGAACAAACTTGTGTCTGAAATTGAGACTTCCCTAAGTGCAATCTCTGAATGGGGTCGACTTAACTTAGTCCGTTTTAACCCTACCAAGACACAGGTTTGCGCGTTTACCGCAAAAAAGTTAAAGTTCGACGTGTCACCTTGTTTTGAGAGCACTCCCCTGACTGCCGCAGCCAGTATCGGAATCCTTGGCGTCGACATTTCGAGTGAAGTCCAGTTCCGCGGCCATTTAGAGGGTAAGGCCAAATTAGCCTCAAAAAAGCTCGGTGTGCTCAATAGATCGAGACAGTATTTCACACCGGCCCACCGCCTGCAGCTTTATAAGTCGCAGGTCCGCCCACACATGGAATACTGTTCTCATCTATGGGCAGGGGCACCCCAATACCAGCTTCTCCCTCTGGATCGCATCCAACGACGAGCAACTCGAATTGTCGACAGCGAGCATATTTCGGATCGGCTTGACCCCTTGGCGCTGCGTAGAGATGTGGCCTCTCTCTGCATTTTCTATCGCATGTATAACGGGGAGTGCTCCGAGGAATTGTTCGGATTAATCCCTGCCGCTTCTTTTCGCCATCGTCCAACGCGACAACATTACCATCCTCACCACTTAGATGGTTGGCAGTCCTCAACTGTGCGCTTCTCCAGAAACTTCCTGCCTCGCACAGCTAAACTGTGGAATGGATTGTCGCCTGCGGTATTTCCGGACCGATACGACCTTCAAACCTTCAAGAAAAGAGCGTACTCCCATCTTAAAGGCCGGCAACGCACTCACAACACCTCTGGTGTTGCAAGTGTCCATGGGCGGCGGTAATCGCTTACCATCAGGTGATCCGTCTGCTCGTTTGCCTCCTATATCATAAAAAAAAAAAAAAAAAAATTCGTGTATAGTGGTACACGAAAATGTTAGATCCTTCCAATTCGATGCAAAAAGAAAACTGGCAAAAAAAAAGGCTGGTTAGGTCCCTCTAGAGCTAACCTACCTCCAGTGTCACTGTGACGTGGTAGTTATGGGACACCCTGTATTATTTCGCTCCAACATGCGAGTGGGATAGGCCTGGTACAGGTCAAAAATATCGATGCGACCAGAGTTTTAAATGTATGTGAACACGAACTTATAAAAAGCCGTTTATGTTACTCTGTAGGTAGGTATTCGTCGATATTTTTTACCTTTGCGATCTATGGTAAGTTAACAACCCGTGGTATTTAAACCACCAAATAAACTTACCATTTTGTTACCCATCAATATATTAACATAATAATTTAAATATGGATGTCGATAAAACATCATTTTAACGTTGGTCGCCCCCCTAGTATAGTGCGTTTAAGCCAATCACAGCCCTTGTTTGCATGTTGCCGTGGACTCACTGGCAACGCCCGAGTCTTTGTTTTAACACGGTTCAATGTGTGTGTGGGCGCTGCGGTGGGAGAAAACTGGGGACATCGGTTTTGGTTGAAATGAAGCAGTACGGCACTTCTCCTAAGTTATATGTTCTGAGCATGCAACTAATTTCATAGTGTAGATGCGACGTGAAACTAGTGTCGCGAAAGCGTCTGTGCTGTGCGGACGTGTGTATTTTTATCATTGCGCGCGCTTCAAGCGTTGTAAATGGCAAACCAAAGATGGAGTACAGATAAAAATATACAATTCATCAATGAATATCTTTCCGAAGTCTCGCGCCGAGCGTTGCCGCGAAGGGATCGTTCTGGGAAACGCTCCGCAAAAGATCGCACCACTTTTCGCCACGTCGCCACAGCGGCCAGCAGTTCCCCAAGTAACACAGAAGCGCTGTATATTATCTGAATAACTGTCCACAATAGAATCCTAAGCTGTACAAGCCTGCTGAATAAGATCGTTAGAGACGCCTCTAAAGCTGATATACTCGTAACTCTGATTTGGGCACAAATTAAACAGCTGTTAGCTGAATAACTGTTACTCATGGCGTTATATCAGCAATATTTGAGCATTATTAAAGGTAACAGTCACCCCAAGAGCATTGACTGATTATTAGAGAATGCGTTACCCATTATACAGCACAATTGGCCGATTAACAGAGTCTTAGTTACCCATTTTTCAGCACAAACTACCGGACATGATCTTTTTAACGCTTCTATGGAGTTGAGCAATGACACATGAACAAGTGGCAACATTACGAATATTTTTCATTCATGGTAAACGTTTGCGTGAACCTCATTTTGTGACAGTGTTTGTGGTATGCAAATTACATATTGTATGATGAATTATGATATGTGTTTCTTCCACTGTAGTAGTAGTAACCTACAATAAATTCCACTTGATGGTACGTCAATTGACCCAACCGTTACCTACTTTTTATTCGTTTATAAATTATTGAATACAATACTAGTTAGTTAATATGAACCATATTTTACCATTAAGAGCCCGCGCACACAGAGAGCGGTCTGGAGTTCCGAGTTCAGCGTTCAGAGTTCTGCGTTCTTTCGAATGTACTGAGTCCGGTACGATAACGCACACAGCAGGCAGTCAGACCGCGGCGGTCAAAGTGGAACGCCGCGTTCTAGAGTTCTTTTGCCGCCGAGACAGAGAACGCCGCGTTCGCGACGATGTCTGAAGTTGCAAATACAGAAAAACTGATAGAATTGGTTAGAGAAAGGAGATTACTGTAATATTTTAGTTTAATGATTTAAGTCATGTAAACTACAAAAACCGTGACAAGAAAGCAGAAGCTTGGCTGGAAATTACCACGGCAATGGGATTTGGGGAGAGTGAGTAAAACATCACATTATTATTATACAATTTAATCAAAATACTCTATTTACAATTGTTTGGATGGTAGTCTAGTTAGATGGTGTTAATCTAAGCATAGTTTTTGTTTTAGTTTTGGATCGATTATTACTCCTAAGATACTTACTGTACCCTGTAAATATAAGTATCATTTGAAAGCTAAAAACCTAGGGGGTTTTATTATCTTTCAAATGATACTAATATCGACTGAACCAATTTTAGGAAAGGTGTGATACTTTTGACGCCGAGTGTAGATCACAGCTACACTCCTGTATGGTCAGCAGGTTTTAATAACACATACGCTACGTTGTAATAAGGTACATTTTCTCTTGGTATATAAAGTAATCAATTTAAAATGAATAAAATATACCTATTGATTAAAATCCATACTAATATTATAAATGCGAAAGTGTGTCTGTCTGTCTGTCTGTCTGTCTGTCTGTTACCTCTTCACGCTTAAACCGCTGAACCGATTGCGATGAAATTTGGTATGGAGATAGTTTGAATCCCGGGGAAGGACATAGGATAGTTTTCATCCTGGAAATCACCCCCTAAAGGGATGAAATGGGGGGTTGAAGTTTGTATGGAGCTGCGATATAAACGATTTCCACGCGGACGGAGTCGCGGGCAGAAGCTAGTAGGTTATAAATTCGTCCCGAACCGCTTAAGCTGTACAGTTGCTGTCGCGGAGATCGCGAAGTCTGTTATTGTGGTATGTATCCTATCTGTCACTCTAAGCGTATTTTTCACTGGTAACACTGGCGATCGAGGTCGGCGAGTGTTATATCTGAGAGCGGTGAAAAATGGCGGGTAGGAGTTGAGATAAGTCGGGAGAAGAAGGCTGGATACTGGTACGGTATACGCGGTGTGGCGCGTGCAATCACGTACAGGAGACTCTTGGTAAGCGAAACATATCTATAATCAACTTTATATATTATAGATATTGCAGTGACCTTGAATTAACGTCTACCTTGAGATAGAGCTGAGTTGAAGAATAAATTGATATTCTTTTGTGTAGCTCGAGTATGCATGTAACAAGCGAGGTGGCTGGAGGTTATCGGTTTGAGTTACTGGAGGTTCTTTATGGAGGCTGATGGATGAGCTGTAGGGGTTGTTGTGGAGGCTCGTCGGGGACCACATGGTCCCCACCTCAGTACTCATCGCATACCTATATGAGTTGAGTAAGAGATATGAGAGTATATGAGTTGCGGGATGCACGATGAGTTCTCCCGTGGAGATTCAGTTGTGCCGTGCATCCACCGATATGAGCCACGGGACTTGGGGCCCTTCTAATTTCCCCCAAGAGAGTTGAGGTTACATTCATAACAAGAGATACGACTTTGAGAGTGGATGGAATTGAGCGCCCATCGAGTGTTGATTCATGGTCGCTGCAGTAGCTGTCATATGTTGTGTTTTATATATGTATAGATCCATGTAGCGAGGTTATTATTACATCCCCCTAAGAGTAAAACTCCGCTACATGTTTTGGTGGAGATGCTTAAAAAAAAAGATCTGTCGGTGGCGGTTCATGTGTTTGGAAAGATAAAAGAGTTGTACTTAATGTTGAAATATTCAATTATTCAACTGTACTTTTTTTTGGTTTGGGTATGCCCATGGTGGTGCGTACACATGGGATGGTTTGACCCATTGCGGTGCGTACACATTAGACAGTAATATTGCCCAGCCATGAAGAGAAGGTGCATGTTTCGAATTCAATACTTGAAGGTAGAATTCGATTACATGGTGAACCGGCCGATAGACGATTCGTGTTTTTTTTTTCTTTTACTTTTTGTTTTGGCTTCTTTTCCACAAATAAGAATTTGTGTAGGAGCGGCGATTACGTTTTTTTTTAATTTAGCAACACTGAATTTAGTCTCTGACCACGTTCAGAAACGCGCCATTGTTTATGTTTCGTCAAATTCATGTGCAAATTTATTTGTCATTTTGCGCCCGTTTCCTCGTAAGTTTTATTATAACAATTTTATATTATTGTTTAAAGTCAAAAAAGAAAGATATATTAAAACATTTACTTGTTGTTTTATTTTCCCTGCGGACATTATTTACGTTACGAAATGTTTATTATGTTTGGAACGCAACGGTTCGACAGATCGATCGGTCGGGTCGTATAGAGGAGGTTTAAGAGTGAAGTTTAAGAAGTTAGTCTACTTAATCTATGGTTTGTACTTTTGCAACTTACCCGTTTTTTTCTTTCGTGTGTTGTGAGAAAAGTTTGTTAAAGAAGAAAATAACGAATAAAAGTGCGCAATTACTTAATTAAAGAGTGCCAAAGTGTGGTGGCAGACTGCTAAATAAACCGTCGTAAGTAATAGCTTAAGGCGACTTCATTATTAAGTAATTAAGTAGTTAAATTTTCATGTAAAACTGACAAACTTTTATGGTACATAAACTCGACTTCAAGTGAATGCATTTCATTGCAGATTAGCATCAAACAAAAGGCCAATATTTACGCAAGATTTAGAAGCATATGAAGTATATCGGTAGCTTGCATTGCGTACAAAATGGACTATCTGTTTTCCACATTAGAATTGCGCCTAGAACGGCTAACAGAAGCGTTGAAGGGAGCCGCAGAGGCCCTTGACAGCATTGAGACTGGCGTAACAAGGGACAGGATTATTGCCGTGAGAATTAACGTTAAAAATAGATTGTTATCGCTCACAACAGATTTAGATAGATATTTGTCTGGGGCGACGGACATAAAAGAAGATTTCTGCAATAAATGTCGAGATACGCAAGTAAAGGCGGAGGACACGCTGACCGAATTAGAAATCGCGATAAAACTATACTGCCATGAAGGAGAGACCAATCATAGAACGCGTCTACCTAAGTTAGAGTTAGGGAAGTATAACGGTGACATCCTAAAATGGAACACTTTTTGGGATAAGTTCGCGGCTAATGTTGATAGTAAGGACATTGCCAACGTTGAGAAGCTTTCATATTTGCTGGCGTCATTAGAGGGACCAGCCCTTCAGGCAGTTGAGGGTCTGGAAACTACTAACTTAAACTACCCGATTGTGGTAGACATTCTCAATAGCCGCTTTGGTAAACCTACGAAGGTCATCGATGCTCACAACGAGGCTTTGCAAAATCTTGCTGTAGCGAAGGATTCACCTGAAGATTGTAGGCTCACTCTAAACATTATAGAGAGGCACCTGAGGGTATTAGAGGCTCTAGGGGAGAAAGTTGATGCTAGTCACCTTAGAGTTATCATACTTAATAAATTTCCATCAAGAGTGGTGTACCAAGTGCGGCTTATGTCAACCGATGATTCCTTTGCTGCAATCCGAAAAGCTGTGGATGCTGTAATAACAGCCATGGAGAGTTCAGTTGCTACAAACAGGGAGAGTTCTGTGATTCCAGTAAAGCCTAGTGACACAACGGAGATCAGTACACCTGCTTCAACAGCAACACTGCAAATCGGAGCTGTAAAGAAAAGGAAATGGCAACAGAAGAGGGAAGCAATTTCAACTCAACCTAACAGGAAACGCCCTAAGAGAATGTGCATATTTTGCAATGAAGAACATTACAGTGAGGACTGTACCAAATTTAACACATATAAGGAGAGGATCTTGAAGCTGAAAGATAGGTGCTATGTGTGCTTTCAAATAGGGCACCGTGCCTCCAAGTGTACAAGAAGGAGGAAATGTGTACATTGCTCTAGGATGCATAATAGAGCGCTTTGCCGACAGAAGGTGCAGAAGGGTGAGGCTAGTGATATGGTACTTTCAAACATGACTTCAGTTGATGCACAGTTAAATAAGCCATCTAATTTCTTACAGACAGCAGTAACCCAAGTAAGGACAGCGGAGGGGAGAAGTCTGAGCATTAGACTTTTACTTGATTCTGGAAGTCAACGAACTTACATTACAAACAGAATAGCAAAATTATTACGAATCAAACCTGATGGAGAAGATTGTTTGATGATTTATACATTTGGATCAGAAAAGCCTAGAGAAATGTTATGCCCATATGCAACAATAACTGTAGTGAGTAAACGCAATGTTGAAAGACTGATTAGAGTGAATATAGTTCCATACATCACTGCAGAGGTACCCGTGGCCAAGGTAGAGTCACCAATGATAGACATCTTGGCGGACGATGATTCTACTGGTGAAGGCATCGATTTGTTGATTGGAAATGACTTATTCTTCTCATTTATAAGGAAGAGTGTTGAGTTAGGAAATAATACCTTTCTAGTAGATTCTGATTTTGGTTGGTTCCGCAGGAAGTGCTACTAACAACAGGGAAGGGGACACTCTATCAGTGGCTACATATTGCCAGTGCCATGATATCAATCAAGACTTTACAGAACCAGATCTTCCTCTGCGTACCATAGATGTCAAATTTTTGTGGTCACTTGAGAGCATTGGGATATGTGATTCTCCAAAAACTACATGTGAGGAAGAAGCCGTTCAGCATTTTAATGAGACTGTTGAATACGGAGAAGGAAGGTACCAGGTGAAGTGGCCGTGGTTAGAGTATCCACCAAAATTGCCTACTAATTTTGGACTTGCCTTTGGAAGATTAAAGGGTGTATTACGAAGATCAAATAAAGAAGTCATGACGGAGTATGAGAAAATCTTAAAGGAACAGCTTGAAGCTAAAATAATAGAAGTTGTGGATCCTACCATTACTGCTGACCATCCAGTTCACTATCTACCTTTTCATATGGTTCAACAGAAGGGAAAAAGGGGTCGTCTGGTCTATGATGCTTCAGCTAAGCTGAAAAATGAGAAAAGCTTGAATGAATGCTTATACAGAGGTCCGAACATGCTGGAAGACCTTACGGGATTGATACTGAAATTTAGAATTGGAAAAATTGCTATCACCGCTGATGTTGAAAAGGCTTTTCTTCAGGTTGGCCTACAAGAAGAAGACAGGGATGTGACCAGGTTTCTCTGGGTCAATGATTTGGAAAGGGAACTGACTGAAGACAATATCATCCAATATAGGTTCTGCAGGGTGCCGTTTGGAGTTATATCAAGCCCCTTCCTCTTAGCGGCAACAATTCGATATCACCTTTCAAAGACTAACAAAAGTCTTCTTCCAGTGATAGCAGATAAATGTTATGTAGACAATTTGGTGACGTCAGTTCAATCAAGAGAAGAGGCTCTCAATTTGTATGCTCAAACAACAAACTCATTTAAAGAATTAGGAATGAACATTAGAGACTGGATGTCTAATGACAAAGATTTTGTAGACAACATTCCTAAGCAAAAAAGAGCTAAACAGGAAAGTGAAATGAAGATCCTCGGTTTGGTATGGAATTTGGAAAATGACACTCTACGGCTCAAATTAAATAACGAAACCTTTGAGAGTGAGATCGTAGATAGAGGCATTACAAAGAAAGGAGTCTTGAGAGTGCTAGCCCGTCTGTATGATCCGTGCGGTTTTGTGTCACCACTCATGCTACCAGGAAAACTTTTATTCCAAGAGATCTGCACTAGAAAGTTAAAATGGGACGATATTCTGCCTGAAGACCTGACGACTTCATGGAGGAACATAATGGAGAATTTAAAAACTGTTAAGAACGTAGAACTGCCAAGACATGTCGCAAATGGATCAAAGTCGGAGTGTATGAAGTATGAACTACATTGCTTCACTGACGCATCTATGAACGCATATGCAGCAGTCATTTATCTGCGCGTCATAGCTGGAAAACAAGTGTCAACTTCGTTTCTCATGTCAAAATCCAGAGTAACCCCAGCAGAAGACAAAAGTGATCTCAAAATTCCTAGACTTGAATTGCTAGGATATCTGATAGGAAGTAGACTTCTGAGGTATGTTAAAAGTCAGATAGACCTAAATATATGCAAGATATATTTGTGGACAGATAGTCAAGTTGTCATAGCTTGGATCAAATCAAGTAGACTACTTCCACCATTTGTATTGAGACGAGTCAATGAGATCAAGCAAATTAAAGACATCTTAGGTGCAGAGCTGCGCTATGTCAACTCAAAATTAAACCCTGCAGACATAGCTACCAGACCAGAGTTGTGGCATCACAAACAGGATCTATGGCTCCATGGTCCAGATTTTCTTCTACAAGACCAAAGTGACTGGCCTAAGGAGCAGGTACAGGAAGAAATGTGCTTGGCCGGGAGGGCTCTGGACACGATGGATGGTCCAGAGATGACAATGAAAGGTTATGAAGACCAAGATAGTGATCTTAACTTTTCTGAAATGGAGGATAATCCTGCAGCCACTGCACATCATGAAAGTTTGGAGTCTATGCAAAACCCGTCAGATGAAGAAAAGTGTGAAGAGACAGTGACTGAGATTAAGAAGTTACAAGGAAAATACTTTTCAGAAGAAGTTTCAGGAAAGGTGACCAGTTTGTCACGAAACTTAGGTCTCTTTGTAGATGAAGATGGGATCTTAAGATGCAAAGGAAGGTTCGCGAATGCCAATTTATCGTATGATAAGAGATATCCCATTCTGATTCCGAAGAAATCATCCTTCACAACCGAGATAATACTAAAGACGCATAGAGACAACTACCATGTTGGGGTCCCACACACGCTAAGTATATTACGCGAAAGGTATTGGATCCCACATGGGCGAGCCCAAGTACAGAAAGCTCTGAAGAGATGTTCGCAGTGTGATAAGTATTCTGGAGGTCCTTACAAACTGCCACCACCACCTGCACTGCCCAGTGAAAGGGTTAATTATAGTTCTCCATTTACTTTTACTGGATTAGACTATCTGGGTCCGGTATTAGTGGAGACAAATACTGGGAGAGAAAAAAGATGGATTTGTCTTATGACATGTCTAGCAGTTCGTGCTGTACATTTGGAGTTGGTCAAGGCCTTGACGGCTGAGGAGTGCTTGCTAGCGATACGGCGGTTCGTGGCAGCCAGAGGACCACCTAAAGTATTGATATCGGACAATGCACTACAGTTCAAGTTGACAAGTGAAGTACTAATCCATTCATACTGCCAGGAGAAACATATCAAGTGGAAATTCATCACGCAGCTTGCACCCTGGCAAGGCGGCTTTTATGAAAGATTAGTTGCACTGGTAAAGCACTGCTTAAAGCGCACACTCGACAAACATTTATTGACAGACGGTCAAATGCATACAGTAGTGAAGGAGATTGAGGCTGTATTGAACACAAGACCTTTGACTGCAGTGGGTTCCGACCCAGAGGGAGTGCTGCGACCAGCTGATTTTCTGTCTCTAGGTCAGTGTCTAGAAATAAACCCAGAACTTGGCGAGGGAACCTCGCAAGGCACTAATACTAAAATCGACTTGGTTGAAGGCTGGAAGAGAGGTCAGAGGATTCTTAACGAATATAAAGAGATGTTCACCAATCAATATCTACCAAGTCTGCGGGACAGATTCAGTCACTCTCATAAACAACCGCGAGTGATGTCAAAGAAGTCTCCAGAAGTCGGTGACATTGTACAGATTAAGAACGATTCCAAAAATAGGATCAATTGGAAGGTTGGTAAAATCTCAAGTTTAATCCGAAGCCGGGATGGTGAATGCCGAGCAGCCAAAGTGGTAGTTGGGAAGACAGAGTTTACGAGATCCATAGCCCATCTGTACCCGTTAGAGTCTGATACGTACGGCACAACGAATTATGCACAACTACCATCACATGACAACGAGATGGCAGAGACACCAACTGAACACATGGAGATGACTGAAGCTTTGGAACCTATGAAAGCATCAGAAAAGATAGTGTCACCTGAGCTCGAAATGGAAATTGATGAGCTAACATTCCCTACTGAATCTGGAACAGAGAAAGATGTTTCTGTGCTAGATTCTGAAGAGAGTCCTACGCAAACTGAGCAAGCTCCCGCTGCTGATACGCACGAGGCAGGAGTGAGAGAGCCAAGTGTTATGGAAGAACGGCCTGAGGAAGCGACGAGAATAAGGCGGAACGCGGCCATTTGGGCCAGAGAACGAATAGCCGAATGGACGCGTCAGCTAATGACGCTACTTATGTAGTCCTTTCGCCTTTCGGGAGTGTCGCGGAGATCGCGAAGTCTGTTATTGTGGTATGTATCCTATCTGTCACTCTAAGCGTATTTTTCACTGGTAACACTGGCGATCGAGGTCGGCGAGTGTTATATCTGAGAGCGGTGAAAAATGGCGGGTAGGAGTTGAGATAAGTCGGGAGAAGAAGGCTGGATACTGGTACGGTATACGCGGTGTGGCGCGTGCAATCACGTACAGGAGACTCTTGGTAAGCGAAACATATCTATAATCAACTTTATATATTATAGATATTGCAGTGACCTTGAATTAACGTCTACCTTGAGATAGAGCTGAGTTGAAGAATAAATTGATATTCTTTTGTGTAGCTCGAGTATGAATGTAACAAGCGAGGTGGCTGGAGGTTATCGGTTTGAGTTACTGGAGGTTCTTTATGGAGGCTGATGGATGAGCTGTAGGGGTTGTTGTGGAGGCTCGTCGGGGACCACATGGTCCCCACCTCAGTACTCATCGCATACCTATATGAGTTGAGTAAGAGATATGAGAGTATATGAGTTGCGGGATGCACGATGAGTTCTCCCGTGGAGATTCAGTTGTGCCGTGCATCCACCGATATGAGCCACGGGACTTGGGGCCCTTCTAATTTCCCCCAAGAGAGTTGAGGTTACATTCATAACAAGAGATACGACTTTGAGAGTGGATGGAATTGAGCGCCCATCGAGTGTTGATTCATGGTCGCTGCAGTAGCTGTCATATGTTGTGTTTTATATATGTATAGATCCATGTAGCGAGGTTATTATTACATCCCCCTAAGAGTAAAACTCCGCTACAGTTGCTTCTATTCATATTTGTTCGCTGAAAAGGTCGCAAGGTGTTTTGATAATCATTTTTCTCAGCTTCATCATCATCGTTTATATGACATTCTCCTTTTACTCTGAGGTAATTGTGCAAGCAACACGCCGCTTTCACGACATCAACGACAGTGTCTACATTAAGATCAAATGGCTTAAAAAATGCCCGCCATTTTTGAGCCAAAATTCCAAATGTACTCTCTACAATACGTCTTGCACTACTCAGTCTCTTGTTATATATTTTTTTTCTTTCGTCATGAATAGTTACATTAGTTGGAAAAGGTCTCATCAAAAATGATTCTAATTTGAAACCGCCATCTCCAATAAAAACGTGAGGCACTGACTTTTCTCGCCCTGGGAGTGGCTTTGGCCCAGGAATATTCAGCTGATTGTAAACAAGTTTTTGGTAGAAAGATGTTCTTTGAAAAATCGTACTGTCACTTTCCTTCCCATAGCTACCAACATCAATCAAAATAAATTTGTAATCTGGGTCCACCACAGCAAGCAACACAATAGAGAATCTCTGTTTATAACAAAAATGTAATGTACCAGTATTGGGTGGGCATTTTATATAAACATGCTTACCATCAATACTGCCAATACAATTTGGAAATCTCCATTTTTCATTGAATCCAGTTTCTGCCTCCTTCCACGTTGTTTCAGTCGGCTCTGGCATAAATATAGGTTGTAATGCCGTCCACACTGCCCGACTTACTTCTTTCACTATTTTACCAACAGTTGTATATCCCATACGGTATGAATGACCAATTGTTTTATAGCTATCTCCTGTAGCAAGGTACCTGAAACATTTTTTTTTTTAGGTAAAATGTGGATAGCAAAGTGGAAGACTCTGAGAGATAATTATAACAAATTCAAGAAAAACAATGTATCCTCCACAGGCCAAGCCTATAAAAAATATAAGAGTTGGCCATGGGCCTCACTAATGACATTTTTGGATGATTATAATGTGAGAAGAGCAACTGAAAGTAATAGTCAGCCCCTAGAGTCTCAAAACGCTAGTCAACCCATCACAGATATCCTAAACTCTTCGGTTGATGCAGTTGATAACCCAGAAAATACAGCTGATGCGGTTGATGATATTGATACCCCAAGTATCCCAACCCGTAGGAGAAAAATAATGAAAATAGCAGATCCAAGTGATAAAATACTTAATTACTTGAAACAGAAAAATGAACAGAAGTCTAAATTTGATGGTGTGGATTATTTGTTTTTAAGTTATGCGGAGACATTTAAGAAATTACCAGCTAGAGTGCAGCCTATGTTAAAATTAGAAATGGCTAATATATTTGCACGATACGAGCTACAAGCTGACGGAGGGAGTGATGCGAGTGTTTCTCAAATGGCACCACAATCGTTAATTAACCAAACATATGGCTCTAGCAGTTCTACGCCGAATTCGCCGTGGAATGTTTCCAGTCCAGGTCAGGATAATTCCAATCAATCCCAAACTGCTAGTGCACCTAACCAACAAGACAACAGAGTATATTATGTTGCTCCCAGTCCCAGTGCTGTTTCTAATGAAGTCGAAGGGCCTCAACCAACTCAGCGGAATTCGATTATAACAATTCAAAGAAATACAGCTACACCACTCGATCAAGACAACAGGATGTTTCATGTATTGTCCGATGATTCGACCTCAGATCTTACAAAATATTACGAAACCATGTCATATACATTAGCGAATAACAAATAAACCTTTTTTACTTCCTTAATTATTGTTTTAAAGCAGAGAATTGTTTTTTTAGTAGTGAAAAGATAAGACGTTTGTTGTGATTTGTTGTGTGGAGTGTGTTGTAGCATTAATAATTAAATAAATACTTACCTTAAAAATACAGCCAGCCTTTCTTTTCCTGTAATAGACTTCCTCCAGTTAGTATTTTGCTTTTCGATATCACATTTTGTGATATCATATAATTCATTGAAGCTATTTTACGACATACGAAAATAAATATAGAATCGCTCTTCGTCGCTAAGTAATTCATGAAAAATACTACTGAATTCGCCTTGGTCTTCTCGTGTTGTGTTAATTGGGTGCACCCAATACTTTCTTTTCCTTTTAGAAGCTTCGAGACTCCACAAAAGCAATGCTTCTTCGTCGGAAGATGAACTTTCTAGCGACATGTTGCGCGTGGAAAGGCACGGACGAAAATGGAACGCAAGAATTTGAACGCCGCCTGTGTGCGTTGGAACTCTTGAGCGGTCAAAACGCAGAACTCTGAACGCTGAACTCGGAACTCCAGACCGCTCTCTGTGTGCGCGGGCTCTAAAGTAGCCGAGTTCTTGACATATATAAATTCTTGTTTTACACGATTCTAATACAATACAATTAATTTCATTTTCGATAGCTATGGAAGCAGATATTGTGCTAGAGGGTTTTAAAAAAATGAAGGGATGCACGGTCTTCAATATCTTCATTTTATTGGCGATGGTGATTCGTCCGTTTTTGCGAAGCTGAGGAAAAATGTTTCGTACGGGACGAAAATAAATAAAATCGAATGCAAAAGTCACGAGGTTAAAAATTATACGAGTGCATTATACAGAAAATATTTTACATTCCACGTATCTTACATGTAAATGTAGTTAAAAATATATTGGCTAAACGTTTTAGAGTGTATTATATTAAAGTCATCTTTTCTATAAAATGAGTTTAAAAAAAATCATACTCAAAAGGGAATTGGTTCAGAGGGTCAATATGAGGCTTGTATTACGCGTGTTGAGTTTTCAGCGCGTTGTGAAACGATGTTTTTCACGAGCACATATGAAATAAAATCACCATCGAAAGACAGAGTACATGTATACTTTTTCAAACCACATGCTCGACAATGCCGAATTATAGGTCATGTAAACCCTACCGAAAGCAAGACATTAAATCCCTTGGTATTAGCCGGGTTATAATGTTGTACTGAATTTCATTATAACCCGCTGGTTAATAATATGATTTCACTTTTCATAATTCTTATTACTATATGCATAAAGTTTAATTTTGCTAAACACAATTTGTCCTAGGCCATGGCCTACTTGATTTGACAAAATAAATGAAGTTTGCCTTCGTGTGAACCCCGGTCCGGAGGAGCGCGGTGTTCGAAATTCGAATTTCGAATCTAGGACCACGGCTTGTGCTTTCGAATTTGGAACGTCGCGCGCCTTCATTTGTTCACGCGTGACGAAAAAATCGAGTTCTTGTAGGTGCCTATAGAAGATTTAATTTCAAAAATAATATTGAAAATGTCGAGTGATGAAAGTGTTTTGACTCCTGAGTTTATCAAATTAGATGTCAACAATCTGCTGCCAGAGAAGTCAAAGGAAAAATACCTAAAAGCCTACAACGATTTTGACAAATGGAAAGCTGTAAAAGGCGTAAAGTCTGTGTCTGAATCAGTGCTTCTGGTCTATTTTGAATATTTGTCAGCTACAAAGAAGCCAAGTAGCCTGTGGTGTATATATTCGATGCTGAGGGCAACAAGAAGTGTCAAACATGACACACAAATTAATACATATGCCAAGTCATTGGCCTTTTTAAAAAGGAAATCGGATGGACATCGAGCAAAGAAATCAAAGATACTTACGACACAAAACGTGGAGACTTTCTTGAATGAAGCCCCCGACCACAGTTTTCTTGCTATAAAAGTGAGTACAACCTATGAACCTAATTGTTGATTGAATTTATCTCTACACTAACTAACCATCGCGCCTGGCTACTAATTATGTATTATTTTGTTAAAGGTGGCCCTGATTTTTGGAGTGAACGGAGCTTGTCGTGGAAATGAACTCGTGAACATAAAAGTCAATGATATCGAAAAACATTCAGAGTTATTACTTGTAAAATTGCCGGATACAAAAACAAATAGAGAACGGTCATTCGTAATTTGTGAAGACCATGCCAAAATTGTCCAAAAGTACCAAGCACTACGCCCTGCTAATATAAACAGCAACAGATTTTTTGTAGGCTACAACAATGGCAAATGTACCAGGCAAGTCATTGGCAAAAACAAAATTAGTGGCATGCCAAGAGACATTGCTAAATACCTGAAATTGGAAAATCCCGAGCTCTACACAGGCCACTGTTTTAGAAGAACATCGGCGAGCCTATTGGCTGATTCAGGAGCAGACATGGCCCAAATAAAAAGACACGGTGGCTGGAAGTCTGACGCTGTAGCAGAGGGCTACATAGAAAATTCTATAAAAAATAAAGAAAGAACGAGCTATCGTATTGGTGAAAAAATACTTTTGAAACCATCGTCTAGTATTGATGATCCTTGGACACCTCTGCCACCACAGCCATCTTCCTCAAAACACATCCCATCCACATCAAGCTCACTGCCTGAAAATCCACCTTCCCCAACCTTTACGGTACATCTCGACCCTCAGACGCAAGTATCCGAAGCTATGAACGCAACTCAAATAAACTACAACTCAACCTCAATAAACGTACCAAATAAAAACATTACCTTATCTTTCCGTAATTGGACTAACGTGTCTAATGTTACTATGTACTTTTAATTTGCTAAATAAACATTATTTATCTACTGAGCCTGTTTTTTTGTCTCGCATAAGGTGTGAAAAGTAGAGTATACACCTCGGGGATAAGACTGTTTTAGTCTTGGGCGGTTGAACCCCTCACTGCACTCAGGACTCAGTCTTAATTCCCTCTCTTCGCTCAGGAATTAACTTATAACTCCCTCGCTACGCTCAGGAGTTAAATTATGAGTCCTTCGTTACGTTCGGGATTCAATTCGCTCCCGTGACATAAAACAGTGCTTTATCCCCTTTGTGTATAATCTACTATTTTTTTTAGAGGTTGGCTAATACGAACCTGCCTATTCAAGGCCGAAATATGCTGAAACCAAGACTGACTAAGCTGACCATAGTTACCCCGCAAGATCATTATACACACCAACAATGATCCCAATATGATGATAAATGATTTGAGCAATGTGCCACATCATGTCTTCGGCCATCACACAAACTGCCAAGCTTATTACTGCAAATGGAAGCAACCAAAACCGGAACTGTCTGCTATGCGGAATCTTGTGGGTGATATGAAGGAAAACTCGCCTGCAATTTGGGCGCTCATCTGTGCAGCTAATGACAACGTAATAGGAAAATTTCACAGGCTGCCAAACGAAACCACCAATGTGGCAGAAAATTTAATGAGCGTAATAGACAAATTTAACTGCGGGAAGAGATTATGTCTTGGAAAAGGTGGTTCTTATCAAAAATATTAACCGGTACAATTCAAATATATTGACAACATGGGATGTAAACTTGATTCATATTATTTCAGGATTATCACAGCCTACATACCATAAATGGCACGAAAGCGCATGAACGAAGGCTTCGCAAAAGAACTAGGCGAACATTTCAAAAAGTACCTTCAGCAAAAGGAAAACACCAGGCGACGACAAAAATCGTATACACTGACGCGCTTATTCACGGCTAAACCATCAGCCCAGCCGGACATGCATTTTGGGCCAAACGCGTGTGATCCAGTGGATGTTACTCTTCAAGAAATTAGAAGTCAAGGAGATGAAAAACTAAAAGGATTTCAGTTGACCGCAAAACAAACTTCGGAAATAGAAGAGCGAACTAAAGACCAACACGAAAATGATTTTTACAACGTCGTGAGAAGTGAAAGATTGCGGCTCCGGTGTGTACCGGGTAGTGGTCCGGCTGGCAGTCCAAGCGACACTCCCTCAGGAATGGTGTGGCATCTATTACCAAAGCAGGCATTCGGATCTGTTGGCTCGACTGCAAGAGAGCCCGTGCCAAGGCGCCCCGGAACTGACGATGGTTCATCACTAGTGCATTCTCCAGGGATTTTTCAAGATACTGAGTACCGGTACTGATAGGGAAAATCCCGGTTCTTCGGTACTTTTCGCTACTGATTTATAGGGGTTATAGCACCTTGTATTTTAAATTTTAATGATAAATTATTTAAATAAAACGCCGATTAAAATGTAGTTATGTTATGTTACTAAGAATAAACATAATATACCAATCAAATTTCGCGCGCAGTTCCGGGCGTGCTCGCGGCCTTGCGCCTAGCGCCCGACTCCCAAACGCTTGGTCGGTGTTATTCGGCTAAGTTCGGTTGAGCTCGGCCCGCCCGATGTCGTAATGGCCGCCATCCAAGGTCAAATTTAGTCACACAACGCGCGCGCGACGATCGTTGGAGGTTAAAATCAGTGAGATAGATGTTTTGATTTGGTAGTGTCGTATTATATAATCTGTGGTGTCGTGTTTTCAAAAGCGTGGAACTGAGCAGTGTCTCATTTAAAATTGCCAAATAAAAGTATAAAGGCGCGCTAGAAGTGCAAGCAAAGCTTAGTTCAGCAATTAGGATTGTTAATTTTTTTAACCCCCCATTTATATTTGAAAATATAGAATAATTCAAGAAACGAATTTCAACATTTTAGCAATTCATAGCTCCGTTTATTTTTTATAATTTATTAAAAATATGAGATACGACTTCTCGTAAATTACATGTAGCGGCTTAATCTATGTATAGTACACGCCCAATACAGAAAAAAAAGTTGTAAATGTCAATCGATGGTTAGTACATCTGTCATGTGCGTTGAATGCCAATTCCCAGATGCCTGACCGTAGCCGTACTCTAACCTAACCAAAACAGGACTTAACAGGACCTAAACAACATAATTAGCTAAAATAATGTCTGCTAGTGCGAAAAAGATGGCCGGCAGTACCGAGGATGCGTGTGTAAAAGCAGATTCACGTAATTTACCCAAAGTCGACAATGTACTCATATGTGAACATAATGTTGCAGAAATAAGAGGAACTAAAATACATATGTGAGTATACCCATATATATTCATACGAATAAATTACACTGAAATACTGAACTTTATGTAATATACTTATTTTCTGTTTTCAGGTCGTCAAGAGATTCCTACTTAACCTCGGCTGTGGGCTATTTTCAGGTTAAAAGAACAAAAGATGTGTGACGTAAAAGCAAAAGTTGTTCCAGAACACAGAATTAATACTAAGCTTTACAATGTTAGAGTTATCATAAATGAAACTGACAATATTATCATTGAGTCAGCCTGTGAAGACTGTGCAGCATCAGAAGGTTTGTTGTATGAGAAAACTGTCATGCATGGGTTATTATCATAAAAAAACGAGAATGATCTTCTGACAATAAACCCTATTTTGACGATAATTATATAAATACAGTGAGCTACTGCATCCACAGCATGGGTTGTCACTGTACTAAACAAGCAGCATGCTTTTATTTCTAATATTTTACACTTTCTTTGTATATAAAAAGAGAATAATCTATACTAATATTAAAAAGTGTCAACGTAGATTTTGTATGATTGTTTAAATGAGAAACTAAAATAAAACTCAGGAAAAATTGGACCACTGAAACTTTATTATTTTTCTTCAAAGGAACATATTTATGTCACCTAGTATGTAGCAAAGGCGTGATTGTTAAATTCGGGTAAAGGGTTCGGATCAAGAAGGAAGACTAGTGAATGATTTATTGTAATTTTTATTTGCAGGCGGATGGTAACATTCTCTTTTTATATTATTCTGGCTAGCTAGAAATGTCCAATCAGCCATCCTCAACATCTGTAGAATGTTTCTGGAAGAAACCAGCTCTGTCAAATGCGAAGGTGGAACATTTGGCAATTAAAGATATGGTTCCAAAGGCTAAAAGACCTAGAGTAGCACCAAAAGATCCATCTATACTAGAGGACTTTTTAGAAGTTAACATATGCAAGCAGAACCCAGTGTCTTATAATTTATATGACATCATGCTACAGTTTATAGAAAAAGTGCCGGAAGAATCAAATCATACTAGTACCATTTTCTTAGAATATGCAAAAAGTCTAATAACAAATGAGGTTGTAGCCGAAGTTGAAAACAAGACACTAAAACAAAGTGACAATAAATACTGGCATTATATAAGACAAGGACGAAATACAGCCTCCATCTTACATCAAGCAGCTCATTGCCAAACTGACGGAACGTTAGTACAACAAATTTTAGGTGGGTATAAAATGCCTGAAACTGCTGCTATAAAGAGAGGACAAAACCTGGAAAAGTTAGTTAGAAAAGAAATTGAGAGGAGTACTCGTATACATTCAGAAATGAATTTAATAAATATCATAATAGGAGCTTCACCCCTGGTGGTGTATCAGATGACTTTGTAATAGAAGTGAAAATTATTTACATGCTTTAAATTAAGTCTAACTTAAAAAGTCCTGTTAATTCATGATTACGGTACTTAATCCTATACCTGATTTAATTATTTGCTTGTATTAGACTTCCACACTTTATAAAGAAATAAATACATACATAGAAAACATCCATGACTCAGAAACAAATATTTATGCTCATCACACAAATAAATGCCCTTACCGGGATTCGAACCCCGGACCTCTTGCTTCGTAGGCAGGGTCACTACCAACTAGGCTAAAGCGGTCGTCCCCTAAATATAACCCTTATTGGTACCAACCAAACAATATTGTACTACTACGACCACCCAGTGTATTTGCAGGAACCAAGCTAACAAAAACACAAGTGCTTGAAGGCAAAACTATCGCTAGTTTGCGGGTTCATGTCGAACGCGTCATAAGACGTCTGAGAGAATTTGCTTTGCTAAAACCACATTCAGTTGTGCATTACCATCTCATATTTAGATGAAATAGTGGTCATAGCTTGTGGTCTAATTAACTTACAGAATGAAATTATAAGAAAGCAGTAATATACTTAAATTAATTAAATACATACAAATAAGGGTGGAATAAAGAATATTGTAATTTTAATGTAAATAAAATATAGAAATAAAAATACAAATACAAATACTTTATTAATAACACCAAGTTACATGTCAGGTTTTTTGCGTATACATACGTATTGCGGGCATTTGAGTATAATATTGAATTAACGAAATGGAAGTAAATAGTTTGCAGTTTGCACCAAATACACAAATTATTGTATTTTCATTTTGGAATGCTCAGATTTAACAATATCTAATTGTTTCTTTGGCAGTTTTTAGAAGAATAATGAAAAGCCCCTAATGGCGGTGAAGCTCCGTGAACAGGCGTGAACGTGAATGTGGATGGTTTTCGCGGGGTTTACGCGCGTTCACGCCTGTTCCCCGATCAGAGTCGGTATTTTGTCCCGTGACAAAGGGTTCGCGTCCCCTTCATGCGGCGTTCACGTGTATACCTCCACATTCTTCAATCAGTGTTCATTTTTCAATCAGTGTTTTGAAACTGGATACTTCCCCGACCAACTTAAAATAGCAAAAGTTATACCAGTGTACAAGAAGGGTATTAAGTCAGACCCAAAGAACTATCGGCCCATCTCTTTACTACCGACTCTATCTAAATTGCTTGAGAGATTAATTAAAGATAGACTGGTGAAACACCTAAATGTAAATAACATACTGAGCAAACATCAGTATGGTTATCAGAGAAATAAGGGCACTAACGAGGCCATATCCACATTAGTCAAACATATAACGGGCCAGTTATATGAAAAGAATAAAGTGGCGGCACTTTTTCTAGATCTTAGTTCGGCCTTTGACACAGTTGATCACAATATACTATTTGCTAAACTACAACACTATGGCATTAGGGGTAAAATGTTTTCACTCCTACGGTCTTACCTCATGAACAGGAAGCAATTAGTGGAAATCAAATGGACACAAGATTACACTGAAAAAAATTACAAATCCAGAACTGCTGCGGTGCGTAGAGGTGTACCGCAAGGATCTATATTGGGTCCAATTCTTTTTATTTTATTTACTAATGACATGATACAATATATGCATAGCTCCTTGGCATGTATCCACTTGGTCGTTTTTGCCGATGACACTAACGCTGTAGTCTCAGCTGACAGTATTTCGAATCTGAACGATAAGGTGAATAATGCGCTTAAGTATTTCAGTATTTGGTTTAAGGTTAATAGTTTGAAACTGAACTGTAGTAAAACAAATGTCCTGCTTTTTAAAACTACGGCAAGAAATAATGACTCTTTGCAAATTATACTAGATGATGTAGTGATAAACCAAGTCGAATCTGCCAAATTTCTTGGAGTCTACATTGATTCTAGGCTACGATGGAAAGAAGAATTGTCTTCATTGACCAATTCCCTATGCTCAGCGTGTTATGCACTTAGAAGCCTGAGGGACGAATTAGTGCTAAGTCAACTGAAGTTAGTGTACCATGCGCTAGTTGAGTCAAAGTTACGGTACAGCATTAAGTTATGGGGTAACAGCTACAAGTGCAATGTTCAGTCTGCCTTTGTGTTGCAAAAAAGGGCAATAAGAATAATAGCGAATGTACCTCAACGGACTTCTTGCAGAGAGTACTTTGTCAAATTTAATTTGTTAACGGTGCCAAGCCTCTATATCCTAGTAGTGCTCAAGGATCTAGTTAAACATATATTTGATATAGAATCGGAAGAGGAACGGGACCTTCGGCTAGCCTCAAGAAAAAAAAATCTGCCTCAAAGCATTGATACTCGGCTCCAAATAGTCAAGCACGCTGAGTGCTATCAGAGTATTCGTTTATTTAACAAATTACCCATAGAATTGAAGTCGCTAACAAATTACAATATGTTTGGCCGTAAATTGAAGCAGATCCTCCTGAAACAGTGTCTATACGCAGTTGATGACTTTATGAACGTTATGACTGTATTACATGTACTTGATTAGGTTTTAGTTGCATTGTGTAATGTTCTCAAATATTTTTAATTCTTGATCATGATGTAGGTAACATTATTATTTTGATTGACATTTGTTTATCTTGTTTTTAACATTTTTGTAATAATTATATTTATGTAACTTGAATTTGTGTTAAGTGTGTAGTATTTGAATTAGTGGATAATGTTTAGTTTCATTGACATCATATTTTGTAGTTTTAGTTTTTTGTAATAATTGTACTTAATTAGTTGACATTTCTTTATATAATATTGTTAGTTAAATTTGTATTGTGCATAATATTTACGTGTAATTTAAAACACAATCGTTGTATTGTTAATGAATAAAATTGATTGATTGATTGATTCACGGCGCCGTACCAGTTTACTACGGACTACAAAGGCGTACGGACGTGTGCAGTTGCTGTCCGCGCGCAATGGAGTCGCGCGTAAAAGTTTGGAGTAACGAAATTGAAATGCTCTTTTTAGAGCATTACCATTCTGAAAATATACTGTGGGATGCAAAACATTTGAATCATAAGGACAAAAAGAAGCATCATGATGCCTGGACGCGGATTAGCAATGAAATGGATATTGAAATCAAAGAATTAAAAAAGAAAAAAAGACTCTTTGCTGTCCAGTTATCGTTTATATCGAAAAAAGGTTTGTTATTTTGTATATTTGATCATAGTATGTTTGTTTACCTATGTATGTGTATGTTACAGTTAAAAGCCATTTTTATTTAAAACACGTTTTCACTACATTAAAACGCGTTTTCAGTAGGTAGTCAAAACTAGTTTTCACCATATTCCTTAGTTACGAGTACAAACTAGGGAAAACGCGTTATAACCAAAAAAGGATTTCAACATGTAACATGTTTTTGTCCATGTAAGCAAGTTTAACTGAAGCATATATATATATATATTAAATTATAAAATAAAATAAAAATTGTTACTTGGCAGTAAGGCCACGTGTTACAAAATGTATCCTTTTGTAATGTATCTGTTTTTCTTGTGGTGCAATAAAGAAAATGTATTGATTGAAGGTTCGAGATTCAAGTCGCTCAGGGGCTGGAGCAGGAGAAATATATAAGCCCGTCTGGTTTGCTTATGCATATATGGATTCTTTCCTCGGTGAAGGGTTGGAAGTAAGAAAAACCACTGACACAATAAATCAAGTAAGTTTATTTATTTTTAGTAATATAGTAGTTACATTAATATTTACGAAGAAGATGTCTATATACATATGTGTAGGTTGGAAACCTATATACCTACATTGGGAGTAAAATATTTAGTGAATTCTTCTCTTATTTAATTTGCAGTCAAACTTGGTCTACGCGGTATCTGAGGCAAATCGCGTATAGCACATGTATCTTGAATTTCTGATCTCCAAGAACCATCCTGTATACGAATACCATCATCTTTATAGACGTCAATCGTACCTGGTGGTGTATAAATAGGCCCAGATGTGTTACTTTTCCTTAAAAAATTGTGAAGTAGCACACAAGTCATCGTAATGAGACTTACTTTGTCAGGGCATACCATCAATGGTTTTCTAAAGACTCTAAATTTTGAAGCCAATATGCCGAAAGTGTTTTCTACCACCACTCGTGCACCAGATAATTTTCTATTAAATTCACGTTTTGGAGTGCCTAAATCATGATTTCCCGGATAAGGCTTCATTACCGATGTGCTGAGTGCAAAAGCACCATCAGCCAAAAATACGTAAGGCACGGGTTTATTAGATCCTGGTAGTGGACGCGGAGGTGGTAGAATTAGGGTATCCGATGTAATCCTTCGCCATAGTTCACAGTTTCGAAATATTCCACCGTCACTTATTTTACCCTGACCGCCTATATTGACATAAACGAAATTATAGTTGCTGTCTACTAGTGCCATAAGTACGATACTAAAACTTTTCTTATAGTTGTAGTAGGTTGATCCTGAGTGAAAGGGTGACTGCATAACGATATGTTTCCCATCTAAAGATCCAAGACAACGAGGAAATTTATTGCTGAATCCATTTACAATTTCCAACCATTCTTCTACACAGTCTGGAATCTGAAACAAAAAATATATTTTTGTTAACACATATTTCGTTTTTAGGAAAACAATGTTCAAGATTTCCAAGAAAACAACCAGGAAACAGAAAACATCGACCATGTGCCATCGAGTGATGAAAATCCTACAACAACAAAACGACGCCGTAAGAATCCGCCCGAGCTACAACAAGCCGAAGGCTTCATTAAAGAAAGTCTCGCTAACTTGAACCAAACATTGCGCCGGAATAATCCTCAAGAAAAAGAAGATGATTGCGATCGTTATGGAAAAATGTTTGCAAATAAGCTAAGACAATTGCCAGAAGACGAAAGATTAATTTTTATGCACCAAATCGATGGCATGTTTATACAACGGCGACTTAGTTTAAATCAGCGGCGCTACCACGAACTTCGAAAGTCGAAGTTCGGGTATTTCCATCTCTATCGCACTCCCTTAATCGAGTGACAGGGATGCATGTATTACGAACTTCGACTTTCGAAGTTCGTGGTAACGCCGCAGAATCGTCTTTCATTACCGATATTTGCTTCGTCTCCTTCACCTTCTCCCAATATCTTGCAATCTCATCAACAAAATACGAGTAGGCCCGGGTCTTCTTTTACTTCCTATTCTGAACCTATATCATTACATAGGACATATTATGATTCAAACCATGATTCCAAAATGGCTCAATCTGAATCAATAATTAACAAGAGAAATGACATCACGCAATATCCCGTCCTACACCTACCTGAGCAATCCAATGCGAACACAACTAGAATCAGAATTTTGTCTAATGAAGTTGTTTCGCCCCCTCACCCTACTCAAACTGAATCCATTTCCCAATCTCAATACGAGTACAATTTAATTGCCAATGCATATGAGAGTGCTTGATTTTTATTGAAGTGTTTAAAAATATTTTTAATATTAAACTATAATTAATTTAATTACCTAAGCACATTAATAGAAAAATATAAAGCTATTTAATGCGTTTTTACTTACCTTGATTTCATTCCTTAGTATATGAACCAGGGCTTTACATACTTCAGGTACAATTTCTGATATAAGCTGTGGTGAAACTTTAAACAAGAAGTGCAGGCTCTCATAGCTGTCTCCTGAAGCTAGAAACCGTAGTGTTATGGCTAAACGAATTCTTGCTGGTATTGCTAGTCTAAATTGGGTAGAGTCTGGCCATCGAAACATGATATTGACCTTGAAACAGAATTCTTTATATGGCAATACTCAACACTTGTCAAACCCTAGTACGTTGGTTGTCAAGTCGTGTCAATTTTCGGAATAACAAACGGATATCTTGCGTTATTATGTCGAAACCTATAAAAAGTTCATCTAGGAAGTTAATTTATACAATGATGTGTAAATTTAAAGCAAAACAAGAAGAGCGAACCTCTGCTTTTCGCGAGAAAGAACGATATTTCCATGAAATAATGGCTGCCACAGGTTAGTGCACTGTAATGATATTGATACTTGTTGAATATTTGTATACTCCATTGTTATTTCAAGATATATTTCGTTGGACTATAAAAATTTGGACTATAGAAATTCAATATGTGCAAGAAATTTCGGCAATGACAGGTATGATATTCTGACAGTAAATTAATATACTTAAGTGTAAAATCCACATTTATATTATAATAAGCAAGGAAATCACATTTAGTTAAAAATAATATCTTTAGCGGATGTGGGGTGGGGTGGGCTACAAAGACACAACTAGTATAGTGCCAGAATGAAGGAAATGATCTTAAATAATATTACTTAAGCAGTTCTTATAGACATGTATTAATGGATGGACACTAGATGACCCTCAGATTGGATTCTGATCAGTTGACCACAACAATTTATTAACAACACCACCCGCTATTGGTCCCGGGGTCGGCGGTTAGGAATGTAACACTTTACCACATAGGGATGATTAGATCACTTATAATATAATAATAGGTTACATAGTGATTAATGCTTCCAATAACCATAAGCTATACCGTTATTTAAACAATATATTTTTTTTTTTTTTCTAATTTTCAGATGTTGGTACTGCTACTATCAAAAGAATAAAAAAAGAAGTACAATTAAATGCAGGTGTTTGGAATACTCCCGGCAAAAAGCGTCCACATAAACCAACAGTTGCCAATTTGGATAGTTTTGACATTAATGCGATCAGGCAGAAGATCAATGAATTCTACACGTGCCTACTTTACGTACCTTGTTGACAGATTTAAGAGAGAGCATTGGATTTACCGGATGTCGTGAAACGTTGCGCAAAATTTTATTATCCAATGGCTTTGAGTTCAAAAAAAATATAAACGAGCGTAGTATAATCATGGAGAGATATGACATTGCAGCATGGAGACACAGATTTTTGAGAGCCATTAGTAAATACCGCCAGCAAGAAAAGCCGTTAATTTATTTGGATGAAACATATATTCATCAAAATTATAGACCAAAAAAATCATGGCAAGGTCCATCTACTAGCGGTGTGGTTGAAAAAATTTCCCCAGGGAAACGGTTCATTATTGTACATGCCGGGTCCGAAAAAGGATTTGTACCCAATGCCCTCTTGGTTTTTAGCACAAAATCTTTGTCAGCTGATTATCATCATGACATGAACCGACAGAACTTTTTAAAATGGCTGCAAGAGAAATTAATCCCTAATTTAAGGGAAACAAGTGTGATAATAATGGATAACGCAAGTTATCATTCAACTCAGGTAAATAAACCACCCACAATGAATCAGAGAAAGGCCGCCATTCAACATTGGCTCACTACCAATGGAATCACATATGAAACTTACATGTCAAAGGAAGAGCTGATGTGTCTGGTGGACAGATACAAGACCAACCCAAAATATCCTCATATTTTGACGAAATTTTAAAAGAAAATGGTCATGAGTTCTACGGTTGCCCCCATACCATTGCGACCTTAACACCATTGAACAAATATGGAGTTTAGCTAAAAGGAAAGTGGGCAGCAAAAATATGGGACTTACTGTAAAAGAAGTAGAAAAAGCGATTTCAACGGAATTTGGGACTGTAACTCCAGAGGACTGGAAAAAATGCACTGACCATGTACTGCATGTGGAACAAAAATATATAGAACGAGATGGAATCGTCACAACATTAGAACCATTCATTATAAATGTAACCAGTGACAGGGACTCGAGCAGTGAGTCTGAGGATCCAATTGAGTTTTTGGAATCTGATTTTGAGTATGATAGTTAGTCTGATTTCTTCTGAGAGTTCTGAGTCTTCCCATCTCTCAACAAGTCGTATACATAACAATATCTATATAAATGAAATGTGTCATATTTAATCAAAATATTCTCTGAATAGGCTCCTTACATTACAAGTATTTCAAGTATTTGTTTGTGAAATAGTACTCATAATAAAGGACATAAGATTACAAAAAATATTTTAAGTTTTTTTATTTCACCACCTTGTCGGCGTGATTGATATGTATATTCATGCCAAATTACAGCTTTCTAGTAGTGTCTGAGCTCAGCCGCGGACAGACAGACATAGTGAAACTATAAGGGTTCCTAGTTGACTACGGAACCCTAAAAACAGGTTTTAAATGGCGTGCCCGTCTTACAAGAACATAGTACTTGTAATGATTTAGAAAACATCTCAATAGACTTACGCCAAAAGTCAAGTTTGCTTTGACACCTGTTGGCAATTATCAAGATTGCGTATTCCTAGTTCATAAAGGTTTGCCAAATCTACATATTTGAAATTTAAAAACAAAAACTCAGTATCACGTTTCGATGGCCAGACTCTATCTGTTTTAGAAATTATTGGAGAAACTTTCTGAAGCAAATATTCGAAGTCCACTGTTGACATACGAGTAAATTTCTTAAATTCACCACTGGGTTCAGAATGTAACTCTGATAACTGCTTCTCCATAGAAAGTCTGAAATGATTTTTATATAATGAATAAAGACAGTTCTAATCATATCATAAGTCAATTCAAAAATTCACTACACCAGCAAACATACCTTGATCGCTTACGATGTATTTCAGTCATCCACCATCTTCTATTTTTCCAACGCTTTCTACTAACTTTCTTGTTTAACACGTTTAAATAGTGATATGTTGCCACAGCAAACAAAGTTATTGCAGCAGCAGCTTCTACGTCCATTTCGCGGCGGGTTTCACAAACGATTGTGAGCATCCCGTGAATGTGGAGGGCACGACTTGGCCGTGAATTCATGCCGTGAATTCGCGCCGTGAATTCACGGCACTAATGTGGAGCCGCCATGACAAGGAATCCCATATTTTTTTCCTCCCGTACTACTACTAAATAAAAAATCTATACAATACTTGAAGTTTTATTTTTTCGCACTCTCTAATAACTTAGGAAAAATGAATTTAGTCCAAAAATTTGTGGCTTCTTTTAACAGCTTATTTAAATATGTTTCATCTTAATCTATACAATATATATGAACCTCTTTATTGGTTTCAAAACCAGGGTCAGCTACACAAAACAATCCTCGGGTCATTCCACAGGCCAACATCTGACAATTTATTTGTGCTTTGTACCTGTTTTGCACTTCATTGTCTTTTACATATGAAGTAAATGTTTTAGATGACATTGGGCTAGATGGAGCCCCGGCTCACGCGGCGGTTCGTGTCCGAAACGTGCTGAACGTCATGTACGAGAACAGGTGGATGGGGCGATTTGGTCCACGTCGTTGGCCTGCTCGCTCCCCTGACTTAACACCGCTGGACTTTTTTCTGTGGGGAGCAGTAAAAAACGATGTTTATTCACAGCCCAGGACGACCGTAGAACAACTTAAGATCAAGATAGTAGAAGCTTTTCAGAAACTCAGAGAAAACACTGACCTTTTCCACGTAAGGGAGTCTATTAAACGACGCTGTGAAGCTTGCGTTCGATTACACGGGAGACACGTTGAGGCGGGTTATTTGAGGCGGATGTACCGGCGAGATTAAACCTATTGAGTTTCTTATCTTTAGTCGGTATGTAAATAAATCTTTACTTGTAACATACCTGTTGTTTTACTTGATGTGTTTTATCAATTTTCTAACAATTTGGCTCAATTAACTAGTGACATTAGTGACACAGTAACAAACATCTGACAAGTACCTACCTGTCAATCAGCTTTAGTAAAGTGATGCTGCGTAATGAGTGCTTTACACTGCGGGCTGAATTATTTTGTATAGAAATTTTTTTTGGCGTAATTTAGGATACTAATAACTAAATACTCGTCTTAGGATCTTTATTAACCACCGTATAATTATTTGCTTGTATTAGACTTCCACACTGTATATATGTATGTTTATCATCGTCTAGTACCCATAGTGCTATAGTACAAGCTTTGCTTAGTTTGGGACTAGGTCGATTTGTATAAGATTGTCCGCAAATATTTATTTATTTATTTCTTTCTTTAAATCCGAGGATTTACATCCGACATCGAGATCAGCCATTACAACAGAATTTGCTGGCAAAGTGTCTATAAAATTACTTACTTGAACTATGGCTTTGTCAGAAATTCTACCTCCATATTCCTTTCATATGAAGCTCACAAATACATTAGGAGAGCATCCAATCAGAAACTTTATGGTGTTACAACCTTTATATTGAGACCATCTTTGAGCTTGTGTTTGAGGGTTGGATGCTTTAGAAACTTGAATTTCAAGCATTCCAAAACGGTGTTTACATTTGAGTATCTGATTTTAAATGCTAATGGTAAATTTATTTTAATTTGCTTCATATTGTTGGTACAAATATTACATTTTGTAAGTATGAGCAAAGAATTTGAATGCCTTCGAAAATCATGCTCCAAATTACTGATCGAGACATTTCAAATTGATCACTCATTCTCTCAATTGTGTCATTCTGTTTTATTTTGAATAAAGTTAATATAAGACAAACACGAGTTGTAGCAGCTTCTTTTTTTCAATCTATTCGGTCAATCAGCCATAAATGGCTCTCGGGTAACCCTAGATACATTTTTGGTTTGGTTTCGATTAAATTAACAAAAAGTGCCTGCCTAGTCAATTTTTCTAGTGTACTATTTGGATCAGATGTTTCTATGTCTGAAGCGCCATCAAACATAGAGGGACTGGTTTATACATGCGATGAAATCGTGCCAGGAGTTGACGACTTTGGTGGTGGTGTATGTTGCAGTTTCCTTACTCTATATTGTGTAGTTTATCCAACATTATTGCTTTGTGTATGCACGCTGACCTAAAATAGAAAAAAATACTTTAAATAAAGCATGATCAAGGGTGACAGACTTTCTTTGTTGAATTATTTAGAGTTCAATTAATAAATTGAATCAATATAGGACAATAAACTTAGGAAAAATCTGAATAATTTGTTCCTCTTTCTACCCAACTGAAAAAACTAAAAACATCTGCTTTTAGTAGCTTTGTTAAAAATAAGGATTTAATGAATAATTTGATTGTTTTTAAGTATAGTGTTATTGTTTCTTTAGCAACTACCTGATTGGTTAGTTCACATATTTTTTTCTTAATCAATCATTTTTAAAAATGAATCCTAAAAGTTCATATTACTAACCAATCAACTAGCCTGGTTAATGGTAAAAAAAAAATTGCTAACTGTCCAACCAGGTGGCAACAGTCGTTTGTCAATAGAGGATCAAATTAATATAACTGTGGATACAGTACAACTCTGCCATACATGGTAATAAGTAGCATATTTTATAGAGATGCATCGAATATCCGGTTACTATCCGGTATCCGGCATATCCGGCCATTATTTTACTATCCGGCCGGATACCGAATAGCAACGTACCAGAACGAAAGCCATGTTGGGCATCGTCTAGATTAGGTGCGATCTGCTGATTAATGCGAGAATCTATTACGGAGTCAAACAGCTTGCCAAAGACCGACAGTACGGCGATAGGCCTGTACTGTTGTAGTGAGGGCACCTGATGGAAAGTTTATACCTATTTTCCATCAGTACTTAATCGTAACAAACTGTAACATAATACTTCGACCTCGGCATTCCCACCGGCACATGCCTGGACTTTGTACTATTAACCTTAGTAGCAGTTTCCACTCATAGGAACACGAGGAAATGCACTAGTATATAAGACATACATTTTCTCTGAATAAACACAGTCATTACCCGAGTCTCGACTCATCGTCATTACTACCTAGAAGTCTTAATACTGCATGGCGATCCTTGCCAGACGGCTGCACCAGGCAGCCTCCCTCCTCAGCAGACCATAAACGTCGCCGCTACCCAACCAGCATCCACCAGCTCCACTGCGCCAGCCAAGCCGACAGGATGACCGACAAGATCCATATCACCGTAATGGGCGCCGACATCACGCTGGTGGGCCCTATCAAGCTGTTCCGGGATCTTCGAGTCAAGATAGCAGCTCCACCACAGCAACCCGCTAGCAGCAGTGTACCTCCGGACCCGGAGACCGCTCAAAGCTCCACTACGGCAGCCATGGAGCGAGCAGAAGACCACACACCAGGAAAAGGAAGCCCGATAAATTTCCACCCACAGTCAACGCCACCACGAGGACGAGGATGGCATAGAGGGTTACGGCGATGATGCGTAACACAGTAAACCAAAAGATCGTCACCACCCCACGGAAAACACGCCTGCCTACGCGCGTCATGCTCTACGGAAAAACAAAGGTAGGCTCTACGGAAAAACAAAGGTAGACGCCCAGCCCAGTACCAACACACTGCAGCCACCACAGCTTCAAGGACGAGACATGTCACGACACCACGAAGACGTCGAAATCGTATCGTATACTTTTAAATAATCTTGATATTTTTTTTTAATAACGTAAAATAGAAAAGTAGCTAATAAATAAACCCAAGTAAATTTAAATATAGCAATATTACAGATATTCCTTTTGTTGACAATTATACATTAGCTCGTTATTGGACTGGCCATCTGATAATTTAGCAAGTCTAATTAATTTAAAAATTACAAATATAATAAAGATAAGTACGTAGAAAAATATAGTTCAAAGTTAGAAAGATCACAAAACACTACCATCAGTTAATCCAGTCTATAACCATAAATGTTTTAATCATTATTTCGGTTCAGTAATCAATATATATATATATATATATATATATATATATATATATATATATATATAAATAAGTGTTCCGTTGGACCAATTTTGGTACGGAACACTAAAAATGATATAAATACCATTTCACCAGTATTCAAATACTGACAATAGAAAATAAAAAGAATAATAATAATCATAATGTTATATCATACATAACAATGAAATCAACATAAAATCAGTAAAGACGAATATATAGTAAATTTCAACATGACTTATAGACATCATCAAGTTATACTCAGTTGATAAAAGTTTCAGACTCAAAATTATTTATTTAAAAAATTAATTTCCAAAAGGTACATAAAACAGACAGTAATCCTAATTAATATTCATATTATAAAAAAAAAAAACGTAACCAAAACCCGATTAACTCAAAAGTACTACAATTAAAATAGAGGAGCTTTCATTTTTCGACGAAACACCATTTAAACAGAGTGCTGGGAAATTGTAAGCTCAACTATGAGTAAAGTTCCTCACCACCCTCGTTAAAATAGAGGCAATTTTAAATTCTCGGCCACTCACCGCCCTGTCTATGGAACCGGAAGACTTAATGCCGTTAAGTCCCGGACATTTTCTCATCGGACGTCCGATGACCGCTCTGCCAGCTCCCGATTACCGAGACCACTCGTTTAATAGGGAATATGCATGTGATTTAGAAATGGACAAAAAAAATCACGTGTAATCTATATTGCTTAATAAATATACACACATGATTATTTTTTCAAATTATCATGTTTCTATTGATAAAATAAATTGTTTAAAAGTACTATTTTTCAAATTCCCTCGCAAATTTCCAAAACGCAACGCTATTGGCGGAGCGAAACGTGACGTCACCGTGCAGGTCGTTAGTATGATTATTGAAAGTTATTCGCATTGTTTGGCCGCTGTTTATGATAAATAATCAGTGTTTTTTGGTAATTATTAAGTGAAAAAAGACTCGCCACAATGACTGAAGGCGGTTTTGTCAAGGCACAGTCGGATAATCTGCCTAAAATTGATGTGTTCATGATGACTAAATTTAATACATACTTCGCAAATATTTGTGACTTTACGTCCGCTGAACTAAGAGGAGTAAAAGCTGCAAGGTAAATAAGTTACAGATATTCAATAAATTTTCATATTCCTTGTTTTTATACTCGTGAGATTGGTCAATTAAATAATTATAACCTATTTTGGCGATTCAAATAGCTAGACTTTTAAACTACTTCAAATAGGTGTCTTTGTTAAATAAGTGGAATAAAAAACTAGTAGATATTTATCCATACTATATACTATTTTACTATACTATAACTTTATATATTATATATACTAACTTCTGCCCGCGACTCCGTCCGCGTGGAACTCATTTATATCGTAGCTCCATACAAACTTTCACCCCCACTTCATCCCTTTGGGGGATATGGGGGGAGCTACGATATAAACGAGTTCCACGCGGACGGAGTCGCGGGCAGAAGCTAGTTATATTATATATTTTATATATACTTACTTAATAATAAATTATAAATGCGAAAGTGTGTCTGTCTGTCTGTTTGTTACCTCTTCACGCTTAAACTGCTGAACCGATTTGGATGAAATTTGGTATCGAGATAGTATAAACGAGTTCCACGCGGACGGAGTCGCGGGCAGAAGCTAGTATTATATAATCAAAGATATGTAGGTACCTATTATGAATGTTAAATGTTGAGAACATCTTTATGAACTTTAACAAACTAGGTTGTTTTCGTCAAGGCTTATTATAAATAAAACAAATTTGTGTAGGTCACTCAGTAAAAAGGATTAAATTATTTTAACTTTCTTCGATCAACAGTGCAAACAAACAAACTTAGCTAAAACGTTTCTTGATCAAAATCAACACTCGTAGTCAGCTGTTGATCAACAAAAATCATAATATTTGTAACATTAATAACTAAAAAAATTGGGAATCAGAATAGTTTTATGAATAAGTATATAATACAATTTTGAGGTTAGGTTATTGTTTACCTATATTGTTCGCGAGTCGTAATAAAAAAGATTTTAGGTACATACATATTTAATACTCACGTCGAAATGATCTTCACAACAATATAAACTACTCAAGCACGATACATTATCTCTCCTCATCGCCTTACACCACTTTATCCTTATATTTGCACCTTTGGGCATATGAAAATATTTGCAGTTTTAATGTGATTCTCACACATAGGGACAATACAATATTTATAATAAGCTTTTGTGTGCTCTTCCATTACAATAAGTTGATCTTATAAGCTTTAATCACTCACATTTATTAAAAGTGTGAATCAAACACTTTGTTGTTAATTTGTTTAAGAACCGCCGTGCACTAAGCTGCACGGTGACGTCACAAATGAGCGCGCCAAAATGGTGGCGTTTTGATCGTCCGAAAATGATAGTAATTTTAATTATTATTTTTTAGCTTATTTAATAATATTGTGAAAGTGTTATATTTTTTTCCGGTTATATAATTACTTATAGAATAGATAAAAAAAATTAAAAAATGTCATGAATATTCCCTATTATTTAACACGCTTGCACCGAGTAGAACAACTACGTCAACATTTTTGGACCCGTTGGAGCAAGGAGTACATTTCCGATCTTCAGCAACGAGTCAAAAGGCAGTCCAGCGGACTCTTTGTAGGGACACAGGGGAACACACTGGTTCTTCTCAAGGAAGATAACCTTCCCCCTTTAAAATGGAGACTGGGCCGCATCGTCGCAGTTCACCCAGGAACTGATGGTGTCAACTGAGTGGCAGATGTGAGGACGGCACAAGGAGTTGTGCGAAGGGCATTCTCCAAGATTTGTCCAATGCTGAAAGCTGATGCTTCTAGCACATGAAAGCTTTCAGCGCGCGGGGGCATGTTGAAGAATGCAATGTATAAATAATAAATATAGCTCCTGCCAATAGATTCAGAGCAACGCATCTAAGATACGTCGTCGTGTGTGCGATATATAGATATAATAGGATTTTAGTTTTAAGAGGCAATAAATTAGATGTCTCCCTCATATAAAATTACGCTGTTTTTAATTACTCTCCTGGAACTCCTAAAAAGAAGCTTTTTTCAACTTCCCTAGTGGTTGGACAGCTGGGCATGACAAGCTCCAACTGCTACTTGGCTGACGCCCTTCCTCAGGAACAGGCCTACTGTGTCCGAGGATTCTGCACTTGCCAGCTCCTCTCCAGCCCGAGGGACGAGAGTACTCGGTGAGTCCACTTTCGTTTCTTGGAACCAAATTTGTTTACGGCGACCGGCCTTCGTTTTTAGGCTGGGGCCGCACTGGTCGGGCGATTGGCGACGCCGCCGCTGATGGAGCCGGGGCCGAGTTTCCTTAAGCGTGATGCTTCGAGTTGGCCAGTGAACTTAGGTGCAAACTACGTTGCTAATTTACCAGAGATTCGAACCGAAATTACGTTGTCCACTCGTGTTCAAGAGCCTTTCCTTGACTTTGACAGGTTTTCATATTTTTCACGGTTGAAGCGCGCCGTTGCTTATGTGTTGCGTATCACGTCGGTTTGTAGGAAGGAGCCAAGAACTACTTCTTACCTAAATGATAGCGAGTTAAAGAACGCTTTGAAATTGTTAGTTAAAATCTCGCAAGCCGAATCTTTTCCTGAATATGAGATATTGTTAAATTCACAAAACTTGCCCAAAGGCAGCCCACTGCTAAAGTTGAACCCCTTTTTAGACGAAGACTCGATCATGCGTGTTGGTGGTCGTCTTGCTAACTCGGAATTCTGCTATGAAAAGAAGCATCCAATCATATTACAGTCCACTCACAGATTTACGAAGCTACTTTTTCAATATGAGCATAAACGATCATTGCATGCGCCACCGCAGCTATTGCTAGCTACTATCAAGGATATGTACTGGCCAATCGGAGGGCGAAATCTGGCTAAATTATGCTACAGACAGTGTACCCTATGTATTCGAATGAAGGGACGATTACTTAGCCGTTTAATGGGTAATTTACCCAAGTCTCGCTTATCCCCCGAGGGTCACGTGTTCGTCAATGTAGGTGTCGACTATGCAATGCAGGTCCTATAAGCTCGGCTAGTCGTCAAGGAAGAGGTTGTAGGATGGTAAAGGTGTACCTTGCCATATTCATATGCTTTACGACAAAGGCTATTCACCTTGGGTTGGTCGGAGACCTAACAAGTAATAATTACATAATGGCCTTAAGTCGATTTATGTCGCGTAGAGGAAAGCCTGCTAATATTTATTCCAACAACGGAACCTCGTTCGTTGATGCATACAACGAACCGTCAAAATTCCTCAAAGCCAATTGTAACTCGTTAGCTGAGAAGGCGTCAAATGAAGAGACGAACTTTCATTTTTTGCCAGCTTATGCGCCACATTTTGGTGGGCTCTGGGAAGCGGGTGTTGAGTCGACGAAACACCATTTAAACAGAGTGCTGGGAAATTGTAAGCTCACCTATGAGGAACTTTATACCACCCTCGTTAAAATAGAGGCAATTTTAAATTCTCGGCCACTCACCGCCCTGTCTACGGAACGGGAAGACTTAATGCCGTTACGTCCCGGACATTTTCTCATCGGACGTCCGATGACCACTCTGCCAGCTCCCGATTACCGAGACCACTCGTTTAATTATTTAACACGCTTGCACCGAGTAGAACAACTACGTCAACATTTTTGGACCCGTTGGAGCAAGGAGTACATTTCCGATCTTCAGCAACGAGTCAAATGGCAGTCCAGCGGAGACTCTTTGTCGGGACACAGGGGAACACACTGGTTCTTCTCAAGGAAGATAACCTTCCCCTTTTAAAATGGAGACTGGGCCGCATCGTCGCCGCAGTTCACCCAGGAACTGATGGTGTCAACTGAGTGGCAGATGTGAGCACAGCACAAGGAGTTGTGCGAAGGGCATTCTCCAAGATTTGTCCACTGCTGAATGCTGATGCTTCTAGCACATGAAAGCTTTCAGCGCGCGGTGGCATGTTGAAGAATGCAATGTATAAATAATAAATATAGCTCCTGACAATAGATTCAGAGCAACGCATCTAAGATACGTCGTCGTGTGTGCGATATATAATAGGATTTTAGTTTTAACCCGTCAAGCGCGCTATCCGCACACTGTGCCGATAACTCAATTTGGCCCCTAGCGCGCTATCCGCACACCGTGCGGATAACGGCTATGCCCTCATTGGCCAATTTTTTTCCTCGGTTTTATCGAGTGGCCATCCTAAATAAAATAAACCTGGGTAGCTTTGACATTATACCAACATAAAAAAAATATTTTGGCCGAATTACTAGTACTCAGGACACAGGAATAAAAAAATATCCGAAAACATGGTTGAATCCGCCATGTTTTTTCAAAACTAAGAAAAACGAGCAAGTTCGAGGTGATACGTTTGTGAAGTGATTGTGTTTTTAAAATGAAACGGTAAGTGTTTCCTATTAATATTATATAATCAAATTACTGAGAATAGAATAATTAATGTGTTTTAAGCATTCGTTTTAACGATTTCGAAAAAAATGTGGGTGATAAATGTCTTCAAAGTTTGAACACGTAATTTCTAACCCCGTTTGACAAAATGTTATAGATGAAAAAACATATGTAAATAACTCCAAGTATTATTATATATACATAAGTTTGTAGTAAATTTATTCCAGTATGTGATTCAGTAATCAGATTAGTGTGAAATTGTGACAGTATGTTGAAATTTCGGATTTCTAATCGGAAAATACGTTTCAAGTTAACATGGCCGCGAAATAGGTACCGTCAGCAAAAAAAATTAACTTTATTTTATTTTTCGTGTTATTAGATTTGTAATATTTATTAAAACATGTTTTTTGTTTGATTTTTATTATGATATTGTGCAAAAATTTTGATTACCGAATTAAAGAAAAAGTGGTTAGGTAGGTAGGTACAGTCGACAACACAGCTAAGTGACCATCGGAAATCTAATCTGACCTTAAGTGCATTGTAATAAGGTTCTAGGTTTTCACGGTATGGTTAGTTAGGTGTGTTGCTGTGTGTACCTACGACTGTGTAGTACAGTGAAGCGGGCGCACGACCGTAGCAAAGACTGTGATTTTCTACAATCAATTTCCTAATCCTAACTACTAAAAATATTGCAAATGTACTATATATATTGGAAATATTATATAATATATATATATATATATATATAGCAATATTTTTTACGACGTTTTGCGAGGAGTCATGCAATAAACTTTTATTATGATGTTTTTAGAAGACTATTTCCTAATCCTAACTACTAAAAATATTGCAAATGTACTATATATATTGGAAATATTATATAATATATATATATAGCAATATTTTTTACGACGTTTTGCGAAGAGTCATGCAATAAACTTTTATTATGATGTTTTTAGAAGACTATCCCGAGTGCGGTCGGTGACACCGGGGCCCGAGGACCGCCCACGAAACCAGCCGCAATCAGTCGCCAGGCGGCAGCTCATTATGAGCAAGGCGACCGAAGCCCAGGAGCGGGACGTGTTTCTCGAGCCTGAACCCAAGCTTTGGAAGCCTGCAGCGTCAGTATTGCACTATTTCACTAAACGATATTTTTTTTGTAAATATGACAATTAGAGCTGTTGTTGTTTCAGTCGCATTTCTCATATTGTATTTTATTTTTCAGACTGATGGCTCATGAGGTCTGCAGAACCCCTGGAGGCTCGATGCGGCTGGCGAAAGCGGTCCCCATAACTGTAACAGTTCGACTGAATAATGAACTTGAACAATCTATACAGTGAGTTTCTTTATTGTGTAGATGTCCATGTATTCAGTGTGTCTGAATGCCTGCACCTCTCTGATTTTTTTTACTAATGAACTGGTTTTTTTTTCAGTATGACTGCAGCAGAGCGAGTTGCGGCGTGTGACATGGACGATGAGGATGGGAATGATATTGTGGCCGAAAAATATGATCATGTGAGCAAATGGTTTTCGGTGAGTGAGTTGCCGCCGCCGGAAACTATGACTATACGCCCTTCCTCTAGTAAACCTGTGCCGAATGTAGACTGTGGTTATCCAGTACCGCTAGTGTTCAAGCTGCAGAGCAGCCACTACCTGGGCCTAGCGGTACTCAAGGAGGACTGCTGTCAACTCTCGAGCACGCAGGCGTGCGTGCGTCCGCATCGGGGAAGACTGTTAAGCCTGGAAGGCATACTAGAGTGTCGGTAGATGATGGCAGCGAATTTGATTCAGATTTTGACGACGAGTTTGATCTGAATGAAATCGCTGCCATCGCTGGTATAGCCAGAGGTATTCCGGACGATGATGAGTTGGAAGAGCCAGTAGCTAATATTGTAAATTCGGTAGAGAGGGCAATGGACGAGGCCATCGAGAGACTGGTCAATGTGTCTACTAATTTCGAATGGCAGGTAGACTTTGACACTTTCCGTGGTGTTCCCGAAATCTTTTCGGGTCCTACACCGGGATCTATCAAGGACTACGATACGCCCTATGATGCATTTACTGATATCTGGAGTAGAGATATCATGGAACTTATCGCTAAAGAAACTAATAGATATGCTAAACAGGAGATCGATGGCAAAATGGCAGCAGGAACACTGTCAGAGTCATCTCGTTTACGTCGGTGGAAGGATACCGACGTAGACGAGTTGTACGTCTTATTTGCTGTTTATATATTGATGGGGATAGATTCACGGTCATCTATACATGAATATTTCAAAACGACCGGCTTCCTAGAAATGCCCAGATTTAGGATGCTGTTTAGTTACGACCGCTTCTTGTTGTTGAGCAAATTCATTCACTTTGTGGACAATTCGGATGCAAGTCCGGAGCTGTTGCATAGCGATGGAGAGACGCTCTCGCCCAAATTGCGGAGAATAGCCCCCGTCCTGAGCCATTTAAATGCCAAATTTCAGTCGATGTACGAACTACACCGAGACATTGCAATCGACGAGTCTTTGACTTTATTCAAGGGTCGCTTGTCCTGGATTCAAGCAATACGGTCTAAGGCTGCACGTTTCGGAATAAAGTTGTATGAGCTCTGCGAGTCGAGGACGGGCTATTTATATAAGTTTTACATATATACGGGGAAGAATTCAGACCGTGGCAATGTCACGGCTCCTAGTGCTGAATTAGCCGGCAAGAGTACACAAGTGGTACTCGATTTATTGAAAGGTCTCGAGCGTCGGGGTCATTGCGTAACGATGGACAATTTTTATAATTCTCCAGCGTTAGCGCGTTACCTCAAGAGTTTAGGATTTGATTGTTTGGGAACATTACGTCCAAATCGCAAGAATGTACCAAAGGAGATCGCGAAGGCTCCGAAAAATGTGCCGAAGGGGAATATCATAGCTCTCCATTCTGGTGACGTTTCATGCATGGCATGGAAAGATACCAAAATGGTGAATATGATATCTACCTACCACACTGCCGAAACCTTCGTGGGTAGAAAGGCAGGACGGGATCTGGTGAAGCCCGTTGATGTCAGGGATTACAATAATACAATGGGAGGGGTTGATCTTAAAGATCAAAAACTGTCAATGTATTTAATGGAGAGGAAGAGGTGTTTGAAATGGTACATAAAAATATTCAAAAGGTTGCTGAACGTCAGTGTGCACAATGCACTGATATTGCTGTTGAGTTCTTTGAAACGGAACAATATGCCTATAATAACGCACCGTGATTTTCGGGAAAATCTAGCGAATTCTCTCGTAGAGGCACATCGCCCGTCACTACGAGAAATTTCAGCGGTTATCCCGGAAGTCACGCGGCTAAGAAAGGACATAGTGCACGTGCCTTAAGTTCTCACCAGGACAAAACGAGTGCATTGTAACGTCTGTCTACGTAAGGATATTAAAAAAACGGTTAATACCAAATGTGTCACTTGTGACGAGGGCATGTGTTTCGAAGGATGTTGGAGTGATTGGCACTCTCTTCAACAACTTCCAGGCAGAAATGTCTTTGTCAGGAAAGCAAGTAGACGTCGTTGACATATTACCTAGATTTTTTAAATATCTTTGTGACCTTTTGGATATTTACATGTTATACACTCATGAGCAAAAATATTGTTATTTTTACTTATGAGTTAACGTCCAGATACCTCTTTTATTTTCGTAATCTCATCACCGGAGTATTTTTTGCGACTGAATTCAATATTCCCATATCATCTTCTTTCAATAAACAGGGCAGGTGTCGGTGATACCATATAGTAAACACCAGATTTTTACTATGGGTATAGTTTCGTATTAGCTGAATTCTTAGGGAGGGGTTAGGTGGGCCTTATTTTGCCACTTTTAACTAACAGATTTGGTATTTACCTACTTTGTAAGTTTAACGTGAAAAAATAAGGAGATGGGAAAAGCGATCTTCCTTCTTGAATTTATATGTGCTCATACAACTTCAACAATGTTGCTTGCCTTTCCTATCTCACTTTTTGGTAGTATTCATGTCAATTTAGCTAAATTTATTGTCATTATTATATGTATACAGCCTTTGCGCCTGCTACTATTGGGTGTTGCTCTCTAGACCCCGATTGCCGAATTTATGATATTACCACTGGTTAAGCCAGCCTTTTGGACAGCTATTCGTAGATAACTATTTATTTGCAAATTCATATTTTTCGTTCATGATCTAAAGGCTTATTATGTGACACATAATCGACACCACAGTAGTCTTCGATATTCATTGAAAACTATTGTGATCTGGAGTGTGACACCGTAATATGCACTTCATCTCCATGATGATCATATCCGTGATAACTAATGTAAATATACTTTTCATCCAATCATCGAAATATAATCGTAATTGGTTATTCAATGTTATGTATAAATCTCATAAACTTTTCTTTTATTTCACAGATTCTCCATGTGCTCTCCATCTGCCGCTGCATTGCATTTTATTTTATTTATGTTTACTTTTTTCTTTTTGTTATTATATTTTCCATTTTATTTTGTAGTCATTTGTTTTATTTCACCGACTTTTTTATAATAAAATTAAAGTGTTCTTTCATTTCCCTGTATCCTAATAACGTTTTTCTAGAATAAAGCTCAAATCGCAAAAAACACCAAGCTATTTAATATATACTAAACATTCATAATACACACAGTTGATACATTGTATATGAAATAGCTTAGTTTTTTCACGATTTTCTGGTAAGTATATTGTAATTGGCAAAAGTTCTGATGGTAAAATGGTTTGACAGACGATATAAGTTGATCACTTTCGAATTTCAATGGACAACCTGTCGGATCACTCGTTGCTAATCTATTATTCAGTTTTTGCCAGTAACACCGCCCAAACATAATAAAAAAAAACTCTTTTTAGTTAGCCAGTAGCAGTCAACTATAATTGATTAGCAAAGCATAATAATGACCATCCCTCGTCACGAAAACCTTGTGTAGGCTGAGAGGGACAGAGCCAGCAAGTACTTACCTGCCTCACGAGTTATCCGCCACGTGGGATGTTGATTCGACGATCATTGTCCCGATAGTCTTTTCTGCAAACGATCTAATAGCGAAAGAGTCTCGACCAACACCTCAAGAGACTCGCTAGATGGCTGGGTCAAGGGTCAGATACAGAAGGCGGTATTCTTGGACACGGCGCGGACATTCAGGGTTCCTCTCTGTCGCCCTGTAGCTTAGGCCCCACCTCGCTGCCAGCGGGAACCTAGGTTTGTATAGTTTTTACTTTATTTTTTACATACTTATTGTAAAAACGTTACCTGAGATGAAATTTGAATAAAGGAAATAATAAAAAAAAACATTTATTTTGATTTGATTGCCATTACTTGAATCATATGACAATTATTCAAGTAATGGCAATCAAATCTCACCACACAAACGAAACTATTTAATTTTCTATATTGCTGTTCAGTAACATCGCATTAATCTCGAAATCTGTGGAATCTGTTTTATTCAACACCTGAAGACATAATTAACTTTAATTTTACCATAATGGTATCTTGATAACAATGAACAAGATATTTTTGTATTCCAATCCCTCTCTAGTACTTTTATTCTACGAACGTAATTTAACAGCTTCTAATAAGATTTTATTATTACAGATTCTATAAGAGGTATTACTAAAATGGAAATAAGATATATACAATTCAAGTTATCATGTAATAAAATATATATTTTTTGATAATCAATTACATACGACGATACTAAGAAATATCATAGACACCTAGTGTATTTATGCAATACAGGGATAAAACACAACAAATAAGATTCTTATTAGTAAACAATAACACACCAATATTTGTTTTATAATAATTTCGAATACAAAACTTTAATTGAATGGCATCATACAACTAATTAAAAAAAATAACCATAAATATTTGTCGGTTCGGATCCAATGCCGAACTTCTTTTGTCAACGGTACTTTTCGCCAGTCACGGCTTGTCAACATGGCGCGCGGAAGCATGTTGACCGATAATGTAAATAAATGATTATTATGAGGTAAATAGTGCATAATATAGTGAAGTGATAATTTAATTCGATGCATGGTACGCTGGTTGTGCGTGGGTTGAACTGCCTGTGCCTCAGACTTAAATCTAAAACAACGTACACATTTGTTTACTGTGTTTTTTGCAAGATTTGTGATTTGTGCCAACTAAGGGCCAATAGATTTAAAAAAAACTTATGATTTAAAAAATCAGAATATTCTTTTTGCCAGTTTTGGAAATCTTCTGTACAGACATGAGCTTTTCAGATCTCTCAATTATCCTGTGTATTTTGATACTCTATCCTTCAATTATTGCATTAGAGTTACCTCTTGATAATAATCTACCGTTAATTAACAATGATACATTTCACCATCCTTTGGAGTCTCACTTTCAGTTCAGAGAAAACACCAGTATGACCTTTCACACGTTCCAGCTCCCCCGGATTGCACTAGAATTCTGACAGTCAATACCGAACAATATTCAGGTACAGTTTCCATATGGAAAGTAGATAAAACTTCGACATTGGAGCATGATTTGGCAAGAAGAGATTCAAACTTTAGCATCTTGGGGATTTTTTAATGTCTACTCCTCATCCATATCTCGAAGACAAGTGATTAGTATGCGCGAACAACCCAGTAACACTACTATAAATAGAGTAGTTAATCAACAGCTAGGTAATGTCAAAGAATTGGACGAGATTGACACATGGGGGAGATATAATTGGAGATACTGTAGATACAATGAGGAGAAAAATTACATAATGACTTATGGAAGTCGAGTCAATAGAGCATATGATGGCAAAATCAATAATCCAGCCGGGATGTGGATCCAAATTGCACCTCAACTGTATTTTGATGGCAGCAGATATCTTGCAGTGACAGGACAGCGGGGAGATACATCCTGTCCTTTTAAAATATATGAGAACAGAGCGGCAGTCGTGTCAGAAACGGAAAATAATAACTGGGTGATCTCAATCCCTGTGCAAGACAAAGCACACAACAGTAATGAGTGAGAGAGTCGTCGCTTCCATTAGACGAGCCAAGCAAGACGTACTATTTTCAACTCCAAAAAGTCATAATTAAATTACGTATATTTTCTTTATGTGTGGTTTTTATTTAAAGTACCAATCATAAAAGTGGTCCTTCGGAAGGAAAGTAAAATCAGTGCGTGAGTGACTACAGTGACATTAAAAGTAAATGAACATTACATTATAAGTGCATCGACATTTTGCGGCTCGGGAGCGGCTCAATTTTAAAGTTTCCGCCTTAACGGCGATGTAAAAATCAAAAACATTTAAAAAATTAGTTAATTTAGTTGCGACGGGACACAAAGTTTTCCGCAACTAACTAATTTAATTGCATACATTTGCATAATTAATTCCAGTTCCGCCATTATGGTGATGTGGACAATTGTGAGTTTAATTAACACTCGTGCGATGGGACTAACGTCTTCCGCAAACCAGTGAAATAGTGAACACCATCTGTGAAATAGTGAACCCATTCTTTGATTTGTATTTGATTTTTGAGAAAGAATTCGGGACATTTGATTTATGTTAATTGGAATCAGTTCATAATTGAGGCCAGGCGCTCATATCGAGGAGTTTTGTTTTTGCCTGCCAGTGTTTGGAGCCTGAAGTGATAAATTTAGTGTCGGTAGTGTAGTAGTACGTGGTGAACTATCATCCAGGAGCCAGGAAGTGTTCACCAGGACACGCGACGGCCTCGACACATACACTATACTCATACATTCAGATACACATATCGAAGCCGCCCTGTACAACGGCGGATGAAGCTTCCATCAAGGTAAAAGCACGTTTTGTTTTGTACCGGACCGATACCTGGCGCATCTTCGGTATGCCACGCTTCTTGGAAGCTGTAGCTTAGCGGGGTTATACCGGTCGTTCTAGTCCAGGCCTCTATTCGGGTCAGAAACTCGTCGGGCCCAGCCCTGGCATCAACCGAGTAGTCTTGCAAGCCCGGGCTAGTGGCGAACAACTACCTTCCAAATGATTATAGTTATTGAGACCATTGATGCCTGAATTTAATCTTTGATAATACTAGATTAGCTTGGTACCAATCATTCCATAACTTCCTAGTAGAAGTGTATTTTTCACGAGCATAAACTTTAAAATCAATTTTCTCGACTCGTACATTTTGCCTACTGCATGTTTAAAAATTTATAAAAAAATAATTATTGCACCTAGGAAAACGATTCTTTTTTTACTGAATAGCTAATTTTACCTAGTTTTAGGAGATATTAATAACTCCATACCGGTAAAGTGGTCCCTTTTCCCAGACACAGTCACAAATATGATTTGGAGGGTGGCAAGGCATTTTTTTTTGCCACATCACCCCGTATACAATCCGAACAGTAAAACAACGCCTTTAAGAACTGTATTCGATGGATCAATGAGGACTGATCGAAAATTTTCTCTTAATGACATGTTGCTGAACGGGCCGGTTGTGCAAATCGACCTGTTTAGTATCCTGATTTTGTTCAGGTTTAACAAGTATATCCTCATTGCCGATATAACAAAAATGTTTAGGCAAATTAGGCTTAACCCTAAGCATAGTGCGTTACAGAATATTCTCTGGAGGGACACTCCAACCGAAAATATTAAATGTATTCAATTACAAACAGTAACTTACGGCTTAAAGAGCTCGACATTTCTGTTGACAAGGTGTCTAATCGAGCTTGCTCATAGATTTAGAGACGATTATCCGCTTGCCGCGGAAGTGCTAATAAAAAATACATACGTTGATGATGTCAACACAGGTAGCAATAATTTAAACGAATTAATTGAGACAAAACGTCAACTGACAGACCTGTTAAAGCTAGGCGGCTTTGAACTCCATAAATGGTGCGCCAATGACAAAAGAATATTAGCGGATATTCCCGCACGGCTTCAAAACATGTCTGACGTTGACTTCTGTCAAGAAGATGCATCAATAAAAACTTTGGGCATCACATATGTATAAGATAATAACAGACACTTTAAACATTAGTTGCCCTAGAGAGCTGCCGTGTGAAGTAAATAGGTATACCAAGCGACAAGTACTCAGTATAATAGGAAGATTTTTTGATCCTCTAGGATTGGCAGGACCAATCATTGTCACGGCAAAGCTTCTAATGCAAAAAATATGGCAATTAAAAATTTCCTGGGAATCTTATATACCAGATAATTTAGCAAACGATTTCAATAGTTTTCTCCATAGTCTGAGCACAATGCAGGCAATCTCGGTAGACAGAAATATAAACACAAAATTAATAGACGTAGCCGAGTTGGTAGGCTATGCGGACGCTTCAGCCAAGGCATTCGGCTGTTGTATTTATTTCAGAGCCATCAATAAAGATGGCAAGGTAAAAACTACCTTACTGTGCTCAAAATCTAGGGTGAATCCTATAAAACCCATAACAGTTCCGCGTTTGGAACTCAACGCGGCATTATTATTAGCGACCCTAAGGTAGCGGTTCGCGCCGCGACAGAGACAAGCGACCGAGACACGAGACCGCGACCGGAGACCGCGACTTTCACTTGACCGTAGGCATCGTATGAGCGACAATTCGCGAGCGAGACAGAGACAGGCGACGGAGACGCGAGACAGGAGACAGCAAGACGGTCGCTGCCGCGGACTAGTAGTGTCTCGTGTCGCGCTCCAAGCACACGTGGTTTTTTGTTTAAAAATGAATGCTTTTACGGACGAAGAATGTGAAACGCTGATTGAACTGATCAGACAGCATCCTCCGATATATGATGCACGGCTAGACTCCTACAGAGACGAAAATTTGAAGGACAATATTTGGAAGAGAATATCTGAAATCATAAGTAAAACAGGTGAGTTATTAGGTATTTTATTTATTTAAGTAAGGCGTGTGACCAGTCGTTATTGCCATTCCACTGCTCCATGCTGTGACGTAAAGTAATCGGTTAATTTTGCTCTAATATCTAGTCCGTTGCTGTTCGAATACCCTCCTGTTCCACGTAATGAAATGAAATTTGAAGGTAAATTTTCTTCTGGGTTCCATTGATGTACCGGCATTTGGGCAGATTCCAAAAATCCATCTCTTAATAGGTTATGCAAGCAACAGGCAACTAAGATCAAGTCAGTGCATGTTTCTGGCACTATTCCGATAGGAGTGTAAAATATTCTAAACACCTGAGACAGCAAACCGAACGCGTTTTCCGATACTCGTCTAGCACGAGAAAGGCGGTAGTTAAATATTTCTTTGCTCAAATCGTGTTTTGCAACTTTTTTAGCGTAAGGTTTCATCATGAAAGTATCAAGACTAAATGCTTCATCTCCAACTAAAAAATGTGGCATTATTATGTTCGAATTTGGTAGATTTTTTGGTTCTGGTAAGTTAAACTCGTTTTTCATGATCTTTTTCCCCATTGTAGACTTTTGGAATATTCCACTATCTCCTTCTTTGCCGTAAGAGCCAACGTCTACTGCAATAAACTTATAATTATAGTCCACAATAGCCAGAAGAACAATCGAGTAAAATCCCTTATAATTAAAATACAACGACCCACTATTTTCAGGGGCTCTCATTTTGAAGTGCTTCCCGTCAATAGCGCCTGTGCAGTTGGGGCATTGCCATTTGTTCCAAAAGCCTTCAGATATGAGTCTAAAATCACTTTCTTTCGGGATAGGCAATAAAATTGGCACTAAAATAATCTTCAAATTTTTCAACACCTCTTTGATTATTTGTGAAATATAAGAAGGTGATATACGAAAAGCGAATGATAGCGAAGCATATGTTTCTCCATTTGCCATGAACCTGAAACAAACAGTTTTAAAATATATTATAATATAAATTTGTAAAGTTATTGTACTATAGAACCAACGGAACCCTGATCCACCATAGAACCATGTCACAGTGATTGACGTTAGGACTGTCATACGACGCTATACGACAATCGTACGTCAATCATTGTGACAAGGTTCCATGGTGGGTCAGGGTTCCGAGTACGTAAACTAATTTACCATTTTTTAAATAAATATTTATACACTAATATTACAGATTCGGAATGCCGTAAAAAATGGAAACTAATCAGGGACTCCTACAACAGATATAAGCGCAAACAAAAAACTTCGACGGGTTCTGCAGCACCAGCTAAAAATTCAGTGGCAATTTTATGAACGTTTAAGATTTTTAGAAAACACGCCATCAGAACGTCAAAGCTCCTCCAATGTAGAACAAGAAGCTGCTAATACCTCGTCAGGAGTTGGAGATGAAAATACTTCTCCCGTAATCGCAGACGCATCAGTACATAATACTACTTCAAGGGAGTTAGAAGAGCCTATACCAGGAAGTTCTAATTCTACACAAGAAAGATGTACGCCACTAAATAAAGGTTCCGAAAAATCAACTAGCAAGAATATAAAAAGAAAAAAACAAGATGATGATTTTATTAAATTTTTGAAGGAAAGACATGAAAACCGAAAAAGTCAATTGGAGGCATTAAAATCCCCAGAATTAGTTGATGATATATCGTCATTTACAAAACATATCGAAATAATGCTAAGAAATTTGAGCGCACGTTCGAGATCAATGGCAAAAACTGAAATATTTAGTATTATCTCTAAGTATGAGATCGGAGATATCGACGGTCAAGCTGAACGCCCTTTTACAAGTTCATCCTACAGTTCATATTCTCCAACAACTGTAGCTTCACCAGGACACCAAGCACAGAGTAATTTGTCACCTCGCCAATTACCGTATCATTCAAATTCATCATACAATTCATATTCTCCTATTCTTTATTCAGCCGAAAATACTTCCTGAATATATAGTCATCAGCTATTAGGTGCTTCTTCACTAATAGCGAAAATGATCCTTCTTGGCCTCTATTTAAATACAATTCCTTAGTAGGTAATCTTCTTCTTTTGTGTTTGTAATAATAATACAACAGCAAATCACCGTCTTCTTCTTCCTCCAATAGAAGTTCCACCATTCTTTTTCGGTTTTCCATCGTTACACAAACTCAACTGACTACACCGACAGACTCGCCGATAATACGCTTCTCGGTCGTGAAGAGACACTGTCGCGGTCGTCAGTCTCGGTCTCAACCTACAGTACATGCTGCGAGACCGAGACACGAGTCGCGGTCTCCGATCGCGGTCTCGTGTCTCGGTCGCTTGTCTCTGTCGCGGCGCGAACCGCTACCTTTAATGCGCAAGGTACTTGACCAGGTCTCGGGACTTGGACTGCATATAAAAAATTACTTGCACTCTGATTCACAGGTGGTATTGGCATGGTTGGGAACGGAGCCCGCAGCATTGTCTGTCTATGTCGCCAACCGAGTGAAACAGATCAACAAATTGACAAATGATGCCGCATGGTCGTATGTAAAGACAGCAGACAATCCTGCGGACTGCTTGTCAAGTGGGGTTGAACCTCATATGCTCAAGGATGTGCAACTGTGGTGGAATGGCCCACATAACTTAAGAGACCCAAGTCACAGGTATCATAATGAGATTCAACTTCCCTCAGAACTCCCAGAAATGAAAGTTAGCACTAATGTCACTGTCTCCAATCAGAGCTTTGAATTACTATCAAAGTTTTCGTCAATTCATAAGTTAAAGAGGATAGTAGCCCTCGTTTATAGATTTTATAATAATTGCAAAGCGCAAATTGCGGACAGAAACTTCCAAAGAATATTATCGTGTAAAGAGTTAGACTCGGCACTGATTGTCATTTTAAGAGCTACTCAAAGAGAGCACTTTATTCACGAGACAGAGGCATTATCGCAAAGCAAAGCTATAAAATCAAACTTCAAGAAGTTAAATCCATTTATTGACGCAAAAGGAGTAATGCGTTTAGGAGGCAGATTGCAACAAGCAAACTTGCCCTTCTACCAAAAACACCCAATTATTTTACCAAAAAGGTCCCATATCACCAAGCTCATTATAAGTAATGAACACATAATGTCGTTGCACGCGAATGCAAAGATCATTATGGGTAACTTAAGTCAGAGGTATTACCTAGCAGACTGCAAAAGAGTAATTAAGAACGTTGTGCATAAATGCATCACATGTTTCAAGTTGAAGGCTAAAGCTAGCCAACAACTGATGGGTTTCCTGCCCGCCGACAGGGTAACGCCCCACAGGGTGTTCGGCAAAGTGGGAGTTGATTTTGGCGGTCCATTTTTAATTAAAATGCACAGGGCTCGAAAACCCATGATTTATAAAGCCTACATAGCCTTGTTTGTATGCTTTACAAAAAATATGAATGCATATTGAACTTGTTTCTAATCTAACAACTGAGTGTTTTCTAGAGTGTCTAAAAAGGTTTATTGTGCGTAGAAACAGACCTTCAGTGATTTACTGTGACAACGCTTCGACGTTTAAAGGAGCTCAAAACCAACTCCGCCAATTATATTTGTTGCAAAACAGCAACGATCATCAAGATCTAGTTTCGAACTTTGCTACGGAAAGAGGAATAGAGTTTAGCTTTGTGCCAAGTTATTCCCCAGTGTTCGGAGGCCTGTGGGAGGCCGGAATCAAAGGGGCAAAGTATCATTTGAAAAGAGTTGTAGGTCAGCAAATACTTACGAAGAGCTTAACTCAGTAGTAATACAGGTAGAAGGCGTACTGAACTCCAGACCGCTGCTTCCCTTACAAAGCATCGATTACGATGACATGTCTTATCTAACGCCAGGACACTTTCTTACAGGTGCATCACTATCCACCTACCCTGAACCTGACGTTACAGAGGTACCTACCAATAGGTTAGCTTTCTGGAAGCAGTGCACGAGAATGGTGCAATGTTTCTGGAAAGAATGGTCACAATTGCAGAGTAGGCCAAAATGGCATAAAACGGTACCCAACATTACCATAGGAACCCTAGTATTATTAAGGGACATTAATTCCCCCCCACTAGCGTGGAAGACTGCCCGAGTCATAGAGACTTTTCCCGGTACAGACGGTAAAGTTAGGGCTTTAGCTGTAAAAACAAGCCAAGGTTCAATTGTTCGCACTAGTGTAACTAAGGTGTGTGTACTTTGGAAAGTAAAATCATCACAACAATGAATGAATGGGTTCATGACGATGAAACACACAGGTCGTTGTCTTCTCAGGTAGCTTGCCTGTCAGTGCCTGATTTGCACTGCGATGGTTTGACTGGCTGAGCCAGTAGAATAAAACACATTTATAGATTTTAAGTTATGTTCCATTTTTAACTGTATCCTACCGTAGGCCGTCGTAAGATGCATAACAATAAACGTTATGATGCCAAGGTTTAGATCATAAGTTATAATTAGTTGTAGCGTTATGTTTAACACAATAAACTTAGTGATAGTTTTTTTTTACACACTTGTAAAACTCGCTATGGTCATCGAAGGCGATATGCTTGTATTCATGTTATGTTATATGCTTAAATATGTCAATTCAGTTACTTTAAGAGCTCAATTATATTCCCATTTCAGCTTTCGTATTGTATAGTTGTTTAGTTGTTGAGCCAAGGCATAAACACTGTAACCGTAACACAAGGTATAATATAAGTCAAATGTAAAAACAAGTGTGCCTATAATTTAATATAGTTGTATACCTGTACTTAAATACTTGTAAGCAACTGGAGGAGATTGACTGCCTGCACGGTGTGTTATTTGGGTCAATCAACTTTTATTAGTCCTGTAAGTACTATGTTTTGTCCCTGACCAATAATCGCAGTTCTAGAGAAAATTAAGTGGTTCGTTGGCATATGTCGCATTTATCTTATTATTAAGCAAACATACGAGTAAATTATTTTAAATAAATCACTATTAAACTGGAATTTTAATGGTTGTCCATGTGACAAAACATCTGATGTAGTGTTTTTTCGTTTGTCCCCCAGTAGCTTAGTGCAATTAAACATTACTTTATACAAAAAAATACTATATGGCAATTAATTACGCCTGTACATAATGATTCATTACAATGTCTACTATGATGCTAGCATATAGATTTTTGTTTGCTTCATAATTTTAACGAGTTTTTTGCATGTTCATTTTGGTCCCTATTATATTTTATTATCCTGACTTCCACCGGACAACGGTAAAAACGTTCCGAAAGCAAAACATAGATGGCGTGATCAGTGCCTTGAGAACAAGTCGATTGATTTGGTGACAACACTCATCCAGCCGCTATTTTGATTTCATCTTTGCCGCGGCGTCAGTCGGCCGAGTGCGTTTTGAGAAAGTGGGTGGCTTTTTTGTGTGTCTACCGGAGAACCAGCACAAAAACGTAAACATTTGATATATCGTAGTAAATTAAAGTGAAATGTATTCTATTTAATCGATATTTTTCACTGCGCGTAAGACCTAATTCAAAATATCATTATTATTACCAGGAAGCGCAAATACTGATAAATGTCACTCGGACAACCAGTCACTTGGACAACCAAAACCGTTGTCCGTGGGACATTTTGGTTGTCCATAGGACAATAATGATAGGATCAGCATAAAGCAATACTTTTTCTTTCAGTACTAAGTTCGTTAAAAAATAGGTATAATAAAACTGATAATTATTATCATATAGTTGTTTTTTTTTTACATAAAAAGAACAAATACAGGCGATTTCAATCCTAGTATCTCCTTTGGACTCCCGAGTATGTCCTATGGACAACCGTATATGTCCACTGGACAACCATTTTGTACCTGTCTCCTAAAGACACATTATCGTCATTTTTACTTTAAAAAAACAGTAAGGTTTACAAAATTTTCAAATATGAATGTAACAATTAAAAGTGAATTCATAAAGTGTTAAATATCACGTATTAATGATTATTTTACAAGTTAAATGAAAAGTTTGTTACATTTAAAGTTTGTTGTTGTCCAGGAGACAATATTATTGGTAAAAACTTATAAATTAAAAGTCGCGTCATTTATTTATGGAAGATAAATTGCAATCCATCCTATATTTAGTGAGAATAAGGTGACGGTTTACAATTTCACTGAATTTCAAATGGTTCAGAAGTCAATTTAGTTAGTTGTCCAAGGGACTATGTTAACTAGAGTCATGTGGACTTCGGAGTCAAATTTACTATTTTATTTAAATAAATTGTTCTGCTCCATGTGAATTCTTAAAATATAAATAATTATCTACAGCAAAAATGTTGAAATATAAAAAAAAACAAATAAAATTAAAAAACTCAAATTTTCATTGAGTGTACACTTAAAAGTTGATTGACCCATTTAACCATTTCTTGGTGTTGGCAATATGTGCAAGACAAAGCACACAACAGTAATGAGTGAGAGAGTCAGTCGCTTCCATTAGACGAGCCAAGCAAGACGTGTAACTATTTTCAACTCCAAAAAGTCATAATTAAATTACGTATATTTTCTTTATGTGTGGTTTTTATTTAAAGTACCAATCAATCCCTTCAATTTCACTACAGTTTGATCTCGCTCCGGAGCCATTTGACATCAAGTGCACCTTTAATGGACAACAATATCAAATACTACGAACACTTGGAGGTTACTTAGTTTCTCTTAATATACCCGGATACTCTTCATTCAGAGGGTTGTTACAAGACAAACAGAGGAACTTGAGACAAAAGAGATCTCTTCAAGGATATATACTATTAGACAGTTTAAAGAAATTTATCAAGGAAACCAACAGATCAAAAAGAGAGATAATCAATTGGGAGTTCGCCAACACCTTAAAGTCATCCACTGACTATGCTCAGTTAAGGTATGAGACACAATACGTAATAAAACAATTAAATAAGGGGTTCACAACATTGCAACATAACATATGTTTGCAAACTTTTAACAAGTGGTTTTTATTAACCCCACCAGATCTACCCCGAAAGATAGCCTTTTATTTATCCGGCTCGAAGGACCAATGTTAGGGTCCTACTGGGACTTAATTGAAATGGACTGTATAAATTCAATAGGCTGGTTTATTCCGCCTTAATTACAAAATGGGATACCCGGCCAAACAAAAGTAAATCTAAATGCGAGAGTCGTCCGTTGCCGGTGGGGTTCGTGAAGCCGAGTGTCGCTCGCGTGTCGCCGCGCTGTGTCCGCCGCCCGCGCGTCTCCTTCCGTGCGCAATTGCGCATGTCGATCCAGTTCTCAACACCTAAAAAGAAGCTTTTTTCAACTTCCCTAGTGGTTGAACAGCTGGGCATGACAAGCTCCAACTGCTACTTGGTTGACGCCCTTCCTCAGGAACAGGCCTACTGTGTCCGAGGATTCTGCACTTGCCAGCTCCTCTCCAGCCCGAGGGACGAGAGTACTCGGTAAGTCCACTTTCGTTTCTTGGAACCAAATTTGTTTACGGCGACCGGCCTTCGTTTTTAGGCTGGGGCCGCACTGGTCGGGCGATTGGCGACGCCGCCGATGATGGAGTCGGGGCCGAGTTTCCTTAAGCGTGATGCTTCGAGTTGGCCAGTGAACTTAGGTGCAAACTACGTTGCTAATTTACCAGAGATTCGAACCGAAATTACGTTGTCCACTCGTGTTCAAGAGCCTTTCCTTTGACAGGTTTTCATATTTTTCACGGTTGAAGCGCGCCGTTGCTTATGTGTTGCGTATCACGTCGGTTTGTAGGAAGGAGCCAAGAACTACTTCTTACCTAAATGATAGCGAGTTAAAGAACGCTTTGAAATTGGTAGTTAAAATCTCGCAAGCCGAATCTTTTCCTAATATGAGATATTGTTAAATTCACAAAACTTGCCCAAAGGCAGCCCACTGCTAAAGTTGAACCCCTTTTTAGACGAAGACTCGATCATGCGTGTTGGTGGTCGTCTTGCTAACACGGAATTCTGCTATGAAAAGAAGCATCCAATCATATTACAGTCCACTCACAGATTTACGAAGCTACTTTTTCAATATGAGCATAAACGATCATTGCATGCGCCACCGCAGCTATTGCTAGCTACTATCAAGGATATGTACTGGCCAATCGGAGGGCGAAATCTGGCTAAATTATGCTACAGACAGTGTACCCTATGTATTCGAATGAAGGGACGATTACTTAGCCGTTTAATGGGTAATTTACCCAAGTCTCGCTTATCCCCCGAGGGTCACGTGTTCGTCAATGTAGGTGTCGACTATGCAATGCAGGTCCTATAAGCTCGGCTAGTCGTCAAGGAAGAGGTTGTAGGATGGTAAAGGTGTACGTTGCCATATTCATATGCTTTACGACAAAGGCTATTCACCTTGAGTTGGTCGGAGACCTAACAAGTAATAATTACATAATGGCCTTAAGTCGATGTATGTCGCGTAGAGGAAAGCCTGCTAATATTTATTCCAACAACGGAACCTCGTTCGTTGATGCATACAACGAACTGTCAAAATTCCTCAAAGCCAATTGTAACTCGTTAGCTGAGAAGGCGTCAAATGAAGAGACGAACTTTCATTTTTTGCCAGCTTATGCGCCACATTTTGGTGGGCTCTGGGAAGCGGGTGTTGAGTCGACGAAACACCATTTAAACAGAGTGTTGGGAAACTGTAAGCTCACCTATGAGGAACTGTATACCACCCTCGTTAAAATAGAGGCAATTTTAAATTCTCGGCCACTTACCGCCTTGTCTACGGAACCGGAAGACTTAATGCCGTTAAGTCCCGGACATTTTCTCATCGGACGTCCGATGACCGCTCTGCCAGCTCCCGATTACCGAGACCACTCGTTTAATTATTTAACACGCTTGCACCGAGTAGAACAACTACGTCAACATTTTTGGACCCGTTGGAGCAAGGAGTACATTTCCGATCTTCAGCAACGAGTCAAATGGCAGTCCAGCGGAGACTCTTTGTAGGGACACAGGGGAACACACTGGTTCTTCTCAAGGAAGATAACCTTCCCCTTTTAAAATGGAGACTGGGCCGCATCGTCGCAGTTCACCCAAGAACTGATGGTGTCAACTGAGTGGCAGGTGTGAGGACGGCACAAGGAGTTGTGCGAAGGGCATTCTCCAAGATTTGTCCAATGCTGAATGCTGATGCTTCTAGCACATGAAAGCTTTCAGCGCGCGGGGGCGTGTTGAAGAATGCAATGTATAAATAATAAATATAGCTCCTGACAATAGATTCAGACCAACGCATCTAAGATACGTCGTCGTGTGTGCGATATATAAAGACTGTATACGATAAAATCTGGCCACTATTTTTCATATAAAAACTTTTTATTTATAAATCAATATGATAGTAATTCTGAGTCCTGTTGTCATAGAAACCAAACTACATAATTTCATCAACACTAATGGGTTTTACTTAATAATTATCAAGATGTCCTCAAAAGAAGATGCTATGCGTAAAAAAATTGTTTCCGAGCACCATCTGCATCCGTATTTGTCGTGTCGAAAGCTCGCGAAAAAGTTAAACGCGGCCAAATCCACTGTGTCTAGCGTATTAAAACGTTTTGAGGAACGCTTGACGACTACACGGAAACCAGGCAGTGGAAAGAATCGGGGCCCCGTTAGCAAAAGTAAGGATAAAAAGGTTATAGAGTTAAGAAGAATCCAAACTTATCCGTTCGTGGTGTCGCTAAAAAAGTAAAGATGTCGGCATCTTACGTCCAAAAAGTTAAAACCAGGGCTGGCTTGAAGACTTTCAAGGTGCAAACTGCACCAAATCGTCGAGATAAACAAAACCAGTCTGCAAAAACTAGAGCTCGTAAGCTGTATGAAGAAATTTTGACGAAACACAGTTGCGTTATCATGGATGACGAAACCTATGTCGTGGCTGATTATAAACAGTTACCTGGCCAGGAATTCTATACAACATCGGATAAAGGCGGTCTTTCTGACAAATTTAAGAAAAAAAAGAAGTGTAAGTTCCCTAAAAAATTTTTAGTTTGGCAAGCATTGTGCACATGCGGTCGAAAAAGTCAAAGTTTCGTTACAACCGGCACAGTAAACCAAAATATTTACGTCAAAGAGTGCCTTCAAAAGCGACTTTTGCGTTTTATTCAGAGTCATACCGAGCCTGTAGCATTTTGGCCAGACCTTGCCTCTTGTCACTATGCTAGAACAGCAATGGCATGGTACGAGAGCAATGGCGTGGTAGTAGTACCAAAATCGATGAACCCACCAAACTGTCCCGAACTTCGGCCGATCGAGACATATTGGGCTCTCGTAAAGCGAAAGCTTAAAAATACGCACAAGGAATCAAAGGATGTTAATGAATTCAAAAAACAGTGGCGTTTGGCAGCAAATTCTGTGTCCCAGACTACTGTGCAAAGACTGATGATGGGTGTGAAGAGCAAAGTGAGGAAATTCTCCAGAAAGCCGTTAGAGTCCTAAAGTATATAATGTACATAGTAAGGTTACAGCTCGTATATTAAAGTTAATATATAACATAGTGATATGTAGGTATGCTTGTGATTGCATACTACCGCAGAAGTCAGTAATAAACCAGTCGGCAAGCATACGGTTGTTTTACTTGCTATTGCTCCCGGTCACCGATATATCATTGGCTAACGAGGATTATTGCTAACCTTCGCTGTTATAACCATGTCCTACCTAGGAAATTTGACTATTTTCGATCACAAGACAACTGAGTGGGCAATATTTAAAAGCCGGTTAACAAAGTTTTTCTTAGTGAACAGTGTAACGGACGCCGCAAAACAAAGTGCAATAGCGATCACACACTTGTCGGATGAAAGTTACCGGTTAGTGCGCAATTTAGCATACCCGAAGGATATAGATGCCTTGACGTATGACCAGCTGGTTTTGTTACTCGACGAACATTTCAAGCAGAAGGAATGTACCTTTGCGGACAAGGCGCGTTTTTTCGGGGCGACAAGGAGTACAGGCGAATCGATGAGCGACTGGGTGGCGCGATTAAGAGGTCTCGCAAGTTATTGCGATTTTGGTGCCGCTCTGGAATCGAACCTCAGGGATCGTTTCGTGCTCGGTCTGGGCTCGGGTCCTGAGCGCGACAAACTGTTTGAGCAAAAACCGTCAAGATTAACCTTAGCTCGGGCATTAGAGATAGCTCAGCAAACAGAAAGTGCCCGAGAAGCGATATCAATGGCAGTAAAAGAGGAGCCAATTTTTCGAGCTCATATTGAGGGTGGATACCGCGGAGGAGCGCGCGGTCGCGCGAGCGCCGACGCTGGCGCCGCCAGCAGCAGCGGTCGGCAGGATCCACGTTTCATGTCCGGATCGTCCGGGCAGTGTGCGGTATGCGGATTAAAAAATCACTCGGAAGTCAACTGTCGTTACAAATCATACAAGTGCAAAAAGTGTGGTAAAAAGGGTCACTTAAAGAAAGTGTGTGGTGAAAGTGCGCGATTATATAACGTCGCACCCGTTATCGACGACAATACCCGCAGGAATCGTGGCGAGGACACGGAGTGTGAGGAATGTCAGATGTTTAATTTAAGGTATGTAACCACTAAGCCGATAGAATTAAGCGTATTAGTTGGTTCTCAAAAGTTAAAGGCAGAACTTGATTCGGGATCCGGTTCCAGCGTCCTATCAGCGATGTTGTACAGAAAAATGTTTTCTATGTATAGACTGTTGGATACTAATGTTAAAATGTGTTTATATGACGGACATAAGGTTGCACCATTGGGCTATTTTATTTGTGACTTGACCTTTAATTGCCAGACAAAAAAAATAATGTTTTTCGTTATAGAAACAGAAGGGCCACCCCTATTAGGAAGAGATTTTATGTCGGCATTTAATTTGACCTTATCGGCAAATTTAAACAATTTGTCAGCTGATAGCGATGTTAATAAGTTATTGGAACAATATTCTGAGCTGTGGCATGATGAATTAGGGACGTACAATAAATTAAAAGTACATTTGCAATTAAAACCAAATAGTGTTCCAAAGTTTTTCAAGCCGCGTGTAGTTCCATTTGCCTTGAAGGAAAAAGTGGAACGCGAGTTAGATCGCTTAGTCAGTTTAGGCATTTTGGTACCGGTCAGCTGTTCACAATACGCTACACCCATAGTACCGGTTTTAAAAGGAAACGGCCAAGTTAGAATTGCCGGCGATTTTTCGGTAACCTTAAACAAAGACTTGGTTATTGATAAATACCCGCTACCAAAAATTGAGGAGGTGTTTGCAAAACTTGGAGGAGGCGAACACTATAGCAAAATAGATTTAAAGAATGCTTATAACCAATTTGTGCTGAGCGATGAGTCACAAGAACTTACTACCATAAATACACAGAGGGGGCTATATATGTATACCCGTCTCGTATACGGTCTGGCCAGCGCTCCTGGTCTTTTCCAGAGGTCAATGGAAACGCTCCTTTCTGGTATCGAGGGAGTAAGTTGTTGGCTGGACGACATATGTGTCACGGGCGCCGACAAGGAAACGCACATGAATCGGTTAAATGAGGTTTTACGTAGATTAAGTGAAGCCGGGCTTAGATTGCACAAAGATAAGTGTGAGTTTTTTAAAAACAGTGTAACATATCTAGGTTATTCTATAAGCAAAAGTGGATTACAATCGTGCAAGGCTAAGGTCAAGGCCATACTTCATTCACCCGATCCCACTAACGTGAAAGAAGTGAAGCGATTGGTCGGAATGATTAATTACTATAGAAAATTCATTCCGAATGCATCAAGTATTATGAGACCTTTATTCGATTTGCTCAGTGAAAACTCAGAGTGGGAGTGGGGAGCACGGCAGCAAGAGGCTGCGCGAAGCATAAAACGCGAATTGGCGTCAGAGCGAGTTTTAGCTCACTTTGACCCCACGGCTCAACTTGTTTTAGGGGTCGATGCGGGACCTTCGGGGTTAGGCGCGGTACTTAGTCAACGTGATACCGCAGGCGTCGAACGGCCGCTCGCATTCGCTTCAAGGTCGCTCTCGACTAGTGAAAAAAATTATAGCCAGATCCAAAAGGAAGCCACGGCAATAATATTCGGTGTAAAAAAATTTCACCAGTATTTGTATGGGAGAAGTGAGCCTTTCATTTTAAAAACAGACCACAAACCGTTAATATCGATATTTAATAACAAAACCGGTATATCAATGACGTCAGCGTTGCGACTACAAAGATATGCGATAATCTTGTCTGCCTATAACTATTCCGTGCAGTATACGTCAGGCGAAAATAATGTCGTAGCTGATTATTTTTCGCGTGCGCCGTTGACAGACACTTGTTGTAATAGTGACTGCGAACATGACACCATTTGCTCATTAAATTTTTTAAATTCTTGTTCCCCGGCGGTTACGTATAAACAAATTCAAAAAGCGACTGAAACTGATGAAGTGCTGCAAACGGTCATTAAATATATGAACCGTGGTTGGCCAAGAAACATCAAATGCGTGTCAATACAGCCTTATTTTCGGAATAGGGCAGATCTACAATTCGAAAGTGGATGTTTGTTGAGAGGTCCCAAGGTAGTAATTCCTAAATTATTAAAGGCTCGCGTACTAGATGAATTGCACAGTTCACATTTAGGAATTGTGAAAATGAAGAGCAATGCACGTAGTAGGATGTGGTGGCCGGGTATCGATAATGATATCGAACAGAAAGCAAGCGAGTGCGCGACGTGCGCCGGGCTGCGCGCCGCGCCGCCGCGCGCGCCGCCTGCGCCGTGGCCGCGTCCCAGCGCACCCTTCCAACGCGTGCACATTGACTATATGGCTATTGGTCAACGGACGTATCTAATACTTGTTGATGCGTACAGTAAGTGGATAGAGTGTAAGCATATGGAAAATGGAACGGCAACAAAAAACTTGATTTGCAAGTTGAAGGAAATATTTTCATATTTTGGCATCCCTAATTCACTTGTATCTGACAATGACGTAAAGATTAATTCCGCCGAATTTAAAGAGTTTTGTTCCAGTAACAGTATTAAATATATGACGTCACCAATATACCATCCGTGTAGTAATGGTCAAGCGGAAATAAGTGTTAAAATATGTAAGAATATTTTAAAACGCATTATTAAGGAGAATGTGCCTTTACAAAATATTCATGAACAGTTACTTGACTATTTGTTTATATACAGAAACACTGTTCATAGTGCTACCGGAGTGACACCAGTAAAATTAATGTTTGGGCGCGATTTAAGGACCCGTTTGGACTTGATACTGCCTAAAGAAACGGATCCATATTTTTCGTCACAACAGTGTACAGTTGGCACTAGTACCGGCAGAGTATTTCATACCGGAGATTTAGTGTGGCTTAGATGGTATATTGATAGGAAAGAAAGTTGGGTAAAAGGGAAAGTTCTACATAGGGTAGGAATTAGAATGTATAAAATTTTTGTAGCAGATTATAATACCGAATGTATTCGTCATGTCGACCAATTATATAAGCGGAATTTAAGTAAAGAGCAGACTCTAGCTGTTGTGACTGAATCATATCCGTCACAGGCACAATCACCTCCACCCCCACCTGTATCGTCTACACCAACCGTGGAACCCGAGGCTATTGAAGGGACCTCCGTTATTGAGTCAAGGGAGATGGAAAGTAATGAACGCACAGAAGACAGGGAGGAGTGGAATGACTGTGAGGACGCCGAGACAGGAAGCGAGCGAGAAAGGCCTAATGTGTCGCCGGCCGAGGCTGAGTCTCAGCCGCAGTCGGCCGCGAGCCCTGGCGGCGCGGCTGACCAACATGAGGATTTGCCGCTCGCTCGTCAACGGTTGCGTCCGAGAGTTCATATAGATTTTAAGAAGTATTTTTAAGTGGGCACCTGTTTAACTAATATTGCCTTTTGTTAACAGATTCCAAAATTAATGGTGGAGGAATATGATATGTAGGTATGCTTGTGATTGCATACTACCGCAGAAGTCAGTAATAAACCAGTCGGCAAGCATACGGTTGTTTTACTTGCTATTGCTCCCGGTCACCGATATATCACATAGTCCTTTGTATTATTTTTTCATACCTCTATAAACATTTGTATGTGGCCAGATTTTATCGTATTCAGTCTTTAATAGGATTTTAATTTTAAGACATTTACTCTTAAGCATTGTACCGAGAGGCAATAAATTAGATGTCTCCTCATATAAAATTACGCTGTTTTTAATTACTCTCCTGGAACTCCTAAAAATAAGCTTTTTTCTACTTCCCTAGTGGTTGGACAGCTGGGCATGACAAGCTCCAACTGATACTTGGCTGACGCCCTTCCTCAGGAACAGGCCTACTGTGTCCGAGGATTCTGCACTTGCCAGCTACTCTCCAGCCCGAGGGACGAGGTCATTATTACATGAGAGGTCTGCCAGGTAGCCGAAGCCCACTATAGGATAAAATATAAAGACGTCGTCGGCTCTTTACTGCAGAAAATATAATAAGATCGTCCAATCATTGAGTTTATTGCCAGTTCTTCTCAGCGAGGATTGTTCTAACCTATAGGATTGGTGCTAGTTTTTGAGCTTCATAAACGTGGAAAAGTAACTAAATCGTTTCTTAAAACATATATATACATATTTCGTGCGCTGGTAGTTTTAAAATCTGACGTGTAAAAGTGTCCTAATAACAGTTAGTTATGTTTTGTGGGCACAGAAAAGGAGTTGATACAAAAGACCTTTTTTTCCTTGTTTGAATCATGCAAATCTGCTTAGGGATAACCTCCCTGGGAGCCTTAGACGTAATTCGGATCAAAACCAAACATCGGAAAAGGATCAAGATTAATTGTTTGTCACGCAGGACCCCGAGCTCCTTTAGGGGCATAACCGGGAACAATGCTTGGAGGATGATGATGATGCAGGACGCGGCTTCAGGCTTTTGACTAAGTGGGTACTCTGCACGACCAAATCAACAAATGAGGAGGCAGCGACTAAAAACAAAACATTCAAATTCAGCAATGTTGAAACGTTACTACACGAGGCGATTGCGAATGTAGCAACTGAAATTTGGGCCAATTGTGTCAAGCACATGGAAACTTAGCAGAACGAAAATTAACAAAAGGCTAGCATTATAGCACTAGATCGCGTGGACGATCGCCGATACGATGGACCGATCAAATAAAGACAATGACGGGCGTGCCTCAGCATGATAACCTCCAATAGGGAGAAATAAGTAAGGCGAGCAACAGCGGCCAACCCAGCAAGCAACACTACATGTTGACCACGACCACTCTGACAAGAAGGAAGCGACTTAGAAGAGAGCATAATAGGCATTAAAATATTTTCTGCATCACTTTTTGATAATAATATTCTGTATTTCGAAAGTAATAAATTCCTTTATTTAAAGGAATTATTTATGTATTTAGAAAAGAAATCTCGCGTCTGTCGCTTATACATTGCCTAACGTCAAGTGACAGGGCAGAGGCAGGGTCGCGCCTCAGACAGGCTACCTGCACGAAGCCCGCGGATGCCATCCTGCCGCGTTGACATAAGTCTGTCCCCTGGGACCAAAATCAGAGGGTTGGCTGGCACACGTTGTTGAGAGCGGTTGCAAGCATGATAGTATTTTCGAGCAAGGCGCGTGTTGACGTCTTTCCCGACTTTTTTATTAGTATGATGTACTGCTGGATCGTACACGTATTTCTGAGTGTTCAGTAGAAGGTCTGAAGCCCGCTGGAGATGCGGGTGTATTATCATCGCGACGTCGCCTCGTAATATTGTCGCAAGATGGGCATTTCCATAATTTTTTTAACTATACTGTGCTCTCTAAAGAAAGCCGAGGTCATATTGAGACATTTTTTAGTGATAGCATGTTGAACAGTTAGTGCAATTCAATAGTTCTCCTCTTTCGATTTTGAGACCACAGGCGGTACAAATCATGTTATTAAAAGCTAGTTTCTGGTTTGTTTACTTACAAATACAAAATACAACGAGTATGTATGCGGCGCACGGCGACGGTTGATAAACACAGACAGCAGACACAGAAAGCGGGCGGTTCCAGCAGAGCGCACCGTGTCGCGCCGTGCACTCGCTGCTCTGCGCGCAAAGTGCAAAGCGATGACTCACGCGGACAGCACAGGACTCGATGCGTTTCCAGCAGCAGCGGCACACTGCGTTGCGCTGTGTCGGTTGTATTTACTTGTTACCCTTCAATTTTAAACTTTGATTGGATATAACTCAGCAGTCAACAAACCGCATTGTGGTTTGGCAGAAGAAAATGTTAATAGAAAAGTTTACTTCGTGAATAAATAAATTATAAATTATTATTAAATTAGTTAAAAGTAATTTAATGGGCAAAATTACACTTTTCTATCACAATCCACACGATGAATACTATTTTAGCTCTCATTATAAGTAACGGTAACTTTTAACACACTTTAATAATTTATTTGTCGGTCAATATTACGTTATCACGGTTCGCGCGCGCGAATGCTTGCCCGCGCGCGAATCAAAGAATAGAATGAAATCAGAGAATAGAATGGAGGTACGATCTTGTGAGATCTGAATCGGCTTTAGAAGAGGGAAGTGTATTCCCGAAATCTCCAGTAGCCTTCTCCATGCAATCCAATTTGATATCACCTTCGGGGCATTCACTGAGAATGTTTCTCGAGTACATGAGAGGAAGGGCGTCCCTTGTGATGTTTATATACAAAACCCTGTCAAACTTCTATGCCACGGGAAAGATGCGAATACGATTACCGTGGCGCACGACCCTGGTTCATGATGTGGCCAGCACAAGTTGGTTGCCTGTGATCAGCAAACGATTCTTCCCGAATGTTGATAGACTAGAAAGATATGAGGACACTCTCTGGCACAGAGGATTAGAGATCTTCAGATTTTTACAAAAAAGTCGACCACACCGTTGCTATGCACCACGCGTCACGATAAGGACAGAAATCTTCGATGATTACTTGAATAAAGCCATGCGAATCTACCCGACTCTAAAGAAACAGAAGATTGATGACTGGGTATCATGGTTGCTTACCCTAAAGGGAAATACGACGAAAACAGAATGGAAATTGGCCGTATACGTACCGGGATTAGACGCCAGTGCGAGAGACTTGTTGATACATAGAGCCTACATTGACTCGATATCAAACAAATTTCCTGCACACGACAGCAGCAAGAATGGGCTTTTGGAGCTAGTTCTAAACGGAAAAATTATGAATTACCTTCGAATTCCAGTTGGGCAGCTATACTACAAAGGCGAACCCGCGTGATCCGCAGCATAGGACGTATTTGGATAGATTTCCGAATGCGTTATACTACGCTCGTTCCGCTGAGACGCTCGAAGATATTTGCACTTAAGGGCAATATTCGCCGAAGTGGCATCCGTAGCCCCTGGAGCCGATGACGGCGCCTTTCGACGCTTATGAAGAAATAGTTATCGACATGATAGCGAGACGTTGGCAGAAAAACTTCCCCTTCGTGAGGGTTGTTACCAATGCACAACTCTCCCAGATTCACGCATATGCTATGCGTTTTAAGAATGTGGATATGAGTAAAGTTGAAGAAACCATTGAGACGGTACTCGCGAACAAACGGTATTTGCTAAAATGTGGTGTTGATGACAGGATGAATAGCTCTCATAAATAAAAGATATTTTCCCGTAACCCAACGAAGACCCTCATGCTTCAGCATGCTTTCTCATATTGCTCCCATCTTCCTCGCGCGCGCTTAGTCCTCGGTCGGCCCTTAACCGCCGCCGCGCGTGGTCGCAATAGGAAAACGGCAGTAATCACTCAATCATTCTCTCGAGTCCAATCTCTGTAACTGAATTTAATATTGCCGAAAATTCAAGTTGTGAAATAAACGGGAGTTTGCGAGATACTATTGTGTTTTGTATTAGAACTGGTGAATGTAGCGGAAAAGCGTTGCTTTGTGAAGATAATTGAAGACTATTATATATATTCTAAATAAATACAGACATTTTGAAAAACGAATAAATTACGTTGAAAAATTATTTTATAAACAGTGGTTTTTTATTTATATAATTTAAGATATTTCAGCAAATTTACATTTATTTATACAAACTATAAGAAAATTGACATTATTAACCCTCAATTTGATACTGTTCCGTTTGCGGGACAACTCATTAAAAAAAAATCTGGCAGTTATCACGTATTGTTTCGGGATTTGGAGATACGAGGTGCGGTCCAAAACTTTCTGGCTGGAGAAATTTGGCGGCTTACAAAAAAAAATTCAAAATGTCATCGCGATTGTCATTTATTCTGCTTTTTCGTATATGGTTCTGTGGTTTCTGTTGGTCGTTGTTATGATTTCACGGCGTTTTAACGATAGTAAGTCGGAAAATTTTCGAAATGTTCAAATTGGAATATCGCTCCGTGATCAAATTCCTGACAAAGGAAGGGGTCAGCCCGACCGATATAAAAAAAAGGTTAGATGCCGTGTACGGGGATACTTCTCCGTCATTTTCCACGGTAAAAGAATGGAGTAAGCAGTTTCGTTTAGGGCGGGAGGCCATTGACGACGAACCTCGCTCCGGCCGGCCTGTGGAAGTACTCACCAAGGACTGTGTCAAATTAGTGGAAGAGGAAGTTTTGAGTGATCGAAGACTTAAGACTAAAGAAATAGCGGCAAGAACCGGGCTTTCGAAAACTTCAGTACTTAGGATTCTTCATGAACATCTTCACATGAATAAAGTTAGTGCTAGGTGGGTACTCAAACTTCTTTCGAGCTTGCAGCGAACTGAGCGAAAAGCGTGTTCTCAAGAAGTTTTAAATGCGTATAGGCGTTACGGAAAAAGTTATTTGGAGTCGATTGTTACGGGAGACGAAACCATGGTTTTGTACTATGATCCTCTGTCGAAAAGGGAATCGATGGAGTGGCGTCGTCTTGGCGAAAAGCCGCCTAGAAAGGCCAAGGTAACGCAATCCACCAAAAAGATAATGGCAACGGTATTCTGGGATTGTCACGGAATATTAATGATTGACATAAAAGAAAGGAATACCACGGTAAATGGCACCTACTATGCCACCCTTATTGAGCAATTACGAGAGGCGATCAAGCAGAAGCGACGTGGAAAACTCAGTAGAGGTGTTCGGCTTCTCCACGATAATGCTCCCGTTCACACCGCTGCAATTGCCAAAGCTGCTGTAGCAAAATGTGGCTTCGAGGAAATTGGCCACCCGCCTTACAGCCCCGACCTGGCCCCAAGCGACTACTATTTGTTCTCGAGACTTAAGGCAGACTTAAGGGGAAGACGATTTTCTTCGGATGATGAAGTGGCTCAAGCTGTTTTCGCCCATTTTGACGACAAAACTCCAGAGTATTTTTTTAAGGGGATAGAAATGCTTATCACGAGATCTGCAAAGTGCGTTGAAATAGAAGGGGACTATATCGAAAAATAAAAAAGGTTTTGTAAATATATCTACTTGTATAATTTGTTAGGCCGGACACTTTTGGACCGCACCTCGTATATATTAGTAGATAATTTTGTGTTCTTTTTGGTAAAAAATATAATCTGCGCACTGGCAACACTGTAGCGTTAGTAGCGATCCAAGATGGCGCCGGGTCGGACGTCGCTCGTTTTCTCCAAGGTATTTATTCACTTGTTTTATGTTTCACGTAAACATAACTCTATTTGGCACTTCAATTATATAAAGTTATATAGTGTTTATAGAATGATCAAAATAACAACAGAGTTTTGGTTCCTTTTATATTGTAAACTCGAGCTTAATCTTGTTGTTCTGTGCACGGAACAATGCCATACTTCCAATAAACTAGAAGTAGTTTTGGTTATTCCGTGCGAAGAACATTACCAAAGTAGCAGTGTCGTGTTTTTTAACGTTTTTTTTTTCTTTCTTGCATTTTTCTTTTTGCTTGCGTGTGTGTTGATATGTGTGACGCTTAGATTTTTATTTCGCTTTTTAACAGGGTGCGGTGCCCAACACCGCACGCTTTTTATGAGCGCCTCCTTGTACCTAAACCACGGGCGGGATCTGAAGCAAGTGATGCTTCAGATATTGAAAATAATATATTGCAAGAAAAATCAGTTGCGAGTTCTAACGATTCCTCTCCTGCACCGTCCATAGCATCATCTTTGGAACGCTTAAATATTTCCAATAGTTCAGATCATGGTCAAGAATCCTTTTTAAATAACAGCACACAAGATGTTGACATGCATGTTCCTCTCACCCCCATGATGAACGAAGTTATTCATGACGCCAATTATACTAACATACCATCGATATCATCATTACCACCCTCACCTACTCCAACAACACGACAACCTGCAGCAACGAGAAAAACGAGATCCCGACGACCTAACATAGTGAGCAAGAGGATAAAAATCGTTAAGAAGTTTGCACTAGATTACACGTACAAGCAGCTCTATTTCTGCTCTATGGTTAGCTCAGTGACGAATACAAAGACATCATTCAGACCGATTCAGCTCTAGATTACTTTTTAAAGTTCTTTTCTGAAGACTTACTTGTCTGACTTACTGTATCTTAGATGAAACCAATATGTCGCACCCTTAGAATGAAACCGACCGAACTCAAAAAATCGACAAAATGAGTTAGCAACACATATCGACTCAAAATTACATATTTCATCACGTCTTTAATCTGAAACCGACCCAATGACGCTTGAACAGCATGAACGACATATATCGGTCTCTTTCTTGCGCGCGGAATTCACCCCGCGTGACATAACGGCAACGCCATAATTAGTAATAATACCGCAGCTGTACGCGAAGCACGTCGATCTGCCGCCAAAAGTGACTCATTCGTGATTAGGTCGATATCACTCCGAAAACTAAGGTAAGAATTAAGTTTGAATTATGTAACAAAAGTGTCCCATTTCGTGTTAAGTCATTACTCTTCCGAGATTTCTGATAATGATCTTGACTTATTGCGATTTGTGGCACTTTGTTAATAAACATTACTTACTTGTTTTTGACTCAATCATTGTTGAGTCATTGTTCTAATAAACTTTACATACGGTTTCACGTACGATTAAGAATTAAACCTGTATTGTATTTCCAAAGTTACAGTTTACACTGACCCTTTATTACATAAGTTTGTGTTCTAACAAATAAATTAACTTCTTATTTTTAGGTCAATAGTTTAGTTAGTATTACTATAGTTGGACAAAGTTAACAGGATGAAAAGAAGGACTTTAACTATCTTAGAAAACGCGCGGAAGAAAAAAAGAGACGACAGTGATGAACTCCAGAAGATACAACAGGTATTTAATGCATTCCTTATAAAATTATATTATTATTCACAAAATATACTTAAATAATTAGACGAAAACTACGTAAGGCGTCTGCAAAAATAATGTAAGGTCTATATTGACTGATTGCTTATATGACTGTGTCTTGTGTACCTGCAGTTAATTACTTACGTATAAGGGGGTTACGTATTAAACATACTACTCGTCGAAATCTGTGTTTATTATATTGGTATGACACATGTGTATGCTAATTTTGGCTAGATTGTGCAAATGACGGTGAAATGCTATTGATTGGATTTAACGAATTCTACTTACCTGCTGCTTGTTTGCAATGCTTTGTGGTGCTTTTGCTGGTTTTGAGTTTTGGTTTTTGTGTGTACTTGCAGGATACAAATAATAATGAAAACAGTTCACCAAATTCATCGTTTGTGGAAAATACTCCAGATCGTGAAATACCGAAGACTTCTAGCCGTGTTAATATGATTGAAATGGTATGTAACATGATTTTAACTGTGTATTTTTATGGTAGGTCAAATTAACTGTGTTTTTTATGAAGGGTTACTTTTTTTAGGGCCGCAGGACGGTGTTGACTCCAAAAAATGTTATGGCCGAAGAATCTGATACAACCGTGGCTAATTGCTTTGAATCACTGCCACCTCAAGTACTTGTTAGAAGCAGTAGCGTGTCGTCGTCCTCATCCTCATCCAGCAGCAACTCATCTAGCAGCAACTCGTCATCATCATCGTCAAGTTTCAACTCGAACGCAAGTTTAAAAATTGCTGCTACGAGTGCGAACAGTAATAATCATGATACTATATCCGAAACTGTAAGTACCCAGATTAAAGCACCGGCACCATGCGCCAGTTCATGTTATAGGTTGGCGAAGGAAACCGTAATCTCTTATCGCCTATCACCTGTTTGAATTTGAAAGCGATCCCGATCTGAGTGATGACGACCCTACATATACCGAAAATGTTGAAACTTGTCCACCTTTAAGCGAAATGGTTGACTCAGCATTAACATGTACAATTGACATGGAATGCCAACCGTCAGGGAGTGGATACAACGAGGCTATTGGAGCAAACGAAGGGCCTAGGAAACGTCCACGTAAACCTGAAAAATGGAAGCAGAATATTATTAAAACCTTAAGAAATTCTGGACAAGCTTACACGTCCCAGTCAAAGTCCAAAAAAGAAGTTCCAGCTCGTAGCATGAAACAACCTTGTACTTGTCATATGAAATGCGTCGACAACATTAGTGAAACCAATCGAAAAGGCATTTTTGATTCGTTTTGGAAGCTTGGAAACCTTGAACTTCAGAGAATATTCATAAAATCGTGCATGGTAGAGATCCATCCCAAGTATAAATATTCTAACGCAGAAAAACCTAGAGCTCCAAATAACGCATTTTATTTCACAATTGAAGGGAAACAGATTCGGGTGTGCAAAACTTATTTTATAAATACCTTAGACATTACAGACAGACAAATACGGACAGTAAAAGAAAAGGTAAACAAGACTGGTTTCTTAGACGCAGAACAAAGAGGGAAACACGATAATAGAAAAAAAACTAGTGAAATTGATGTACAAGACATAGTAGACCACATTAATTCAATCCCTCGAATCCCGGCCCATTATATAAGAGCTCAGTCAAAAAGAGATTACATTTCTGGCGGAAAAACTGTAAAAGACTTATGGCGTGATTTTTGCAGGGACCGGCATGAGCAAAATAAACACGAAATTCAGTACTGGTTGTACTATGATATATTTACTACAAGATTTAATATAAGCTTCTTCCAGCCAAAAAAAGATAAGTGCGATACTTGCTTAGATTACGAGTTGTCAAACGAAAAAGAGAAGGACGAGTTGCAAGAAGATCACCACATGCACATAACCGAGAAAACAATATGTCGCCTCGAGAAAAAAGATGATCGCAGCAACATAAACGAAGAAAATATTTGCACGGTTTATGATCTTCAAGCAGTTATGCAATGCCCTTTCGGAGAAACCAGCTCTTTTTATTATGTGTCGAAATTAAACTGCTTAAACTTTACTATGGCTGAGTTAACGAAAAAAACGAAACAAATTACTAATAACAGTGATGCTGAGGACCTGGGTGCATATGGAAATGTTTATTGTTACTTTTGGGATGAGACACAAGCTAGGAGAGGTGCAAATGAAATAGGTTCGTGTGTGTTAGATTATTTAAAAAAGGTAAATGAAAGGGCTGCGAATAAACCAATAGATGTTACTTTTTATTCAGACAACTGTGCCGGCCAAAATAAAAACAAATTTATAGCATGTATGTACGCTTACGCGGTGTCTCAATTCCCGAATATAAAAAGTATAACGCATAAGTTTTTCATAACGGGACACACTCAGAGTGAGGGTGACAATGTGCATTCAGTGATAGAAAAGGAGATTAAAAAAAATAAAAAATCAGGGCCAATATACACACCTCACGAGTATATTGCTGTTATAAAGAGTGCTAAGAAAAATGGGCCTCCGTTTAGAATCCAAGAACTTAGTTATGACCGTATCTTGAACTTGAAAACTCTGCAAGAGCAGTGGGGTTACAATTTCAACGAAGACGATTGCCGTGATCAGGTCTTATGGAATGACATCAAGGTGTTGCGATGTGTTAAAACTGAACCCTTTATGTTATACTATAAAAACTCATACACTCAGGATAGATTTATGAGTATCAACATGAGGAACAAACGTAAGAAAATGCCAGGTATTGAGCATATAACAATAAATAAACAATATCAGGCAAAACTACCGCTAACCGAAAACAAGAAAAAAGGTTTGAATGAACTTTTACGAAAAAATTTGATACCACATTATTACGTCGATTACTTTTAAAATATTCTTTCTGAATAGATATTATGTTATGTGTTTGTTTACGTGTATGTAAAACAATTACAACTCTATTTCATTTAATTTTTAGAAGTCTTTACTTTATTTTTGATAAGGAATTCCTAGTTTGTGTTAATTTCAGTTTATTTTTACGTTTTTTTCTTAGATGTTTTAAAAAACAAATTTTACTACCGTGTGCAATTAAATAAATAATTAGTAACAGTCTTGAATTTTATTGAATCTGTTCTTCCAAATTGACCTTACTTTTAATGACATAACATTGTTTCTTAAGAAAAACGACCGAAACCACATTTGGTCAAACAGTTTGCTATATTACATAATACAAAAATGGCTTAATTCGCGTTAAGTCAAATAAGCAGCAAAAAGTTCAGTCATAAAGTGACCTTATAATGGCTAGATTTAAGAAAAGTTTTTTTTTAGTACAGATTTTACAAAATATACACAATTTCTCATGTGAACTAATAAGTCCAATAATTAAACTATAATTTACAATTTAAAAATGCCCGATTACTTATTTAGTCCTGGCAATAAAGCTAGTTAAATATTACAATTACGCTATTCCAAAACTTTATACCCGTTTGCCCAAAAAGTTGTGTTTTTGATTTAGGTCGGTTTCATTCTAAGGGTGCGATGTATTCAGTGCATGAAACCGGAAAATCAATTCAGCTGACCATAGTGAGTTGCGTGATTTCTTGTCAATACATATACTGATGGGTATTGTGCAAATGCCGTCCTATTTGGATTACTGGTCGAAGTCGTTTCGGTATGCCGTTCTAGCTGATCTGATGAGTCTAAGGCGCTATCAACAAATCCGACGTTTTCTACATTTTGTAGACAACAGTTTCGAAGGTTCTGACAGGTATAACAAAGTTCGGCCAGTAGTTGAAAAAATAAGACAAAATTGTTTTGCTCATGAAAATGAAATACACTTTAGCGTAGACGAAATGATGATCCCATACAAGGGTACAAAAGCTGGCAAGATACGTCAGTATATGAAGGACAAACCCAATAAATGGGGATTTAAAAATTATGTTCGTGCTGGCTTGAGTCGTGAGTGGGATGATATATGATTTCATATTATATGCCGGTGAAGACACGTTTAGATCTCATCATTTCAGCAATGAAGAAGCATCATTGGGTTTCGGTGCACAAATTGTTTTGGCTCTATGTAAAACTATAAAGCAAAAACCATCCACAGTGTGCTTCGATAATTTCTTTTTTTCGCCCGAACTGGTCTACCTATTGAGAGAAAATTACGGCGTATTTTCCCTGGGTACCATACGTAGCAATCAATTGGACAAACTGTTGAGCGACAAGATCATGAAAAAAAACCCAGAGGCAGTTACTCTCAAGTCGTATGTAACAAGCATAAACTAGCGGTACTGCGTTGGAACGACAACAAATGCGTAACTTTTATAAGTTCGTACACCGATTCTCACCCTGTCCAGAAAATAAAACGATATTGCAAAATCGCAAAACAAAAGATAGACGTAGATTGCCCCAATATGGTCAAAGTCTACACCAAAAGCATGGCTGGTGTCGATTTATCCGATATGCTCATATCGTTGTACAGAACACCGTTCAAAAGCCGAAGGTGGTACCTAGGTATCTTTGCCCAAATAATAGACATATCGATAAACAATGCTTAGGTACGCTTACAGACGACAATGTGGACTGAAAAGCGTTCCAGCAAAGCCATTGAAATTGTTTCGAAAAGAGGTTTAGCCAAGTCCTATAGATCGATCTAACGGCAAAACACTGAAAAGAGTGCCATAATAAAGCCAGTTATAGCCAGACCCGTGGACTCCGTACGTTATGACGATATCGGCCATTTTATGGTCGTATGACCTGGGTCGTTGTATGTATTGCAACAAGAAAACAACTGTCTACTGCATTAAATGTAATGTACGGTTATGTTTTGGTGTCGGTAACCAGCCTCGCAATTGCCAATTAAATTTTCACACAAAATAGCATAATTTACGCGATTCTAATAAAATTAATTCGATAATAACAACTATTTGTTTTATTTGTATATAATTGCTCATATTTGGCATTGTTCCTCCTACTACTACTACTACTACATTATGTTTTCATTAAGACTTTCTGTATATTTGGCAATGTTCCTTGTAAAGAACTACTTTTTTCCAAAAAACTGTAATAGCAAATTTTTTTTAATATTTTTTAGTGCTCCTTAAGTAGCCTAAAACCCATTTTATTAACATGACATACATTTCTCCGACATCCGTGTCTCTGCCAAATTAAGGGATAAAATTATATTTTATATCGAAAGAATGGTGTCCCCCAATAATGTAAGGTCTGCAGATATTTAGGTGCCTCTTGTTCAAAAATATGTTCACAAGTGCTCCATTATACATACAGACTACATATTGGAGAGCTTATAAGTCCTGTATATGGATATATCCATAAAAAAGTAAATCACTGTTTTGAGGTGTCGAACCAGATGGTAAACACACTCAAATCATTCAAAGTCACTGGTGAGGACTGAAGTGAACTCTGCACAAGGACAATTGTATGGGTAATTTTACCTCATGGAGGAGGCGAATTAAAATTAATAAGTTAGATGCCTTTCAGGAACTCCTGAAATACATTTTATGGCTATCAAGGAATAAAGAAAAGTAATATTTGTTTCATTGAGCCTTTCCTAATCTTTCTTATGTGCATGCAAGTAAGCAAAAAGGACCTGCCGCAGAACAGACTTGGTCACCAGATAGGTTAGAAGACTAAAGGGGGAGCTGAAGCAAAGCTCCTACCCTAGCTCTTTGAGGTTATTTTTTTATAAAAGCTCAGAAAACTTTGCTTTATCTTTTCAACACAGTCAAAGAAAAAAAATATCACACCTTCACGGATTAATGTGCTTCTTAATGTGAACCAGTGGTGCGTTGAAAAGTTTAATTGCACACATATTCTCATTTAAGCTGTCAGGGTAGAACCGACTAGCTCAGAAAACCTCGCTTAATGATATTCATAGTTATTTCAGGGTGCACCTTACTATTTACTTAGCAAGAACTCACGAATATTGCTCAATTTTGAAAAAAAAAAAAACCGGGCATTATCCAATTTCAAAAATTCACCATAGACACCTATATCTCCCCAAAGAAAAATTATGGCAATTTTTGTCCATGCCAGATAAAGTACAGTTCTCTAGCTAATATATTGACAGAATTGGACATATTTTGGTGGTAATCTGATTCAAAACATTTAATGTATGCAATTTTTATTTTACTGAGTTGTTCATAAAAAAATGCTGGACAAAATGGGAGTGGGAAGTAATCTGTTGTCTGTAAACATACAATTGGACAGAAAACTTTAGACAGTATAATATATAGTGGTTTAAAAACCATTCAATGGATCAAAGGCAAAATAGCTTCATTCCGCTATTAGTTAGATCTATCAAACGCAGAATGCTAGTAAGCACGACTGTAAAGACACATTTTTCACTAAGCACAGAACCAATACACGATCATGAAACACCTAATGACATCCAGTACCAATATCAAAATGAAAACACTTTTTCGCCAGCCAGCTACACACAACTGGCCGTCTTGGCCCATCATACAGGACGCAACTATGTGATAGGGATAGAGCCCTACTCTCATCTCATTCCACCACATGACTGCGTCCTGTCCTGCGGCCATGATGGCCAATTGTGTAAAAGAGCCTTCCACTCCAAAACAAAACCATATCATTTAATAACTGTTCTCCAGCAATTTTGACAGTCATTCCTAAAGCTTGAATTGTACAAAGACGATAAAAACGCAGCAACAAAATGGCATCTATCTGAATGCCTATAACCTCTAAAGGTTCACCGCGTCAATTAAACAACAAATCGAAATCTCTTCGCAATGTATCATTAAACCGATCGTAAAGGGACACAGCTTGACTATCAAGACCGAGACACTAAGGCCAGGCGCGCACTTCGACTTTTTGTCGTCGGATAAATCGATAATCGCGTCGCAGAAATGCAACGTATGGGTTTATATTATATGTCAGTGCGCGCATATGGCATGTGCGCGCACTGACTGACATAATATAAACCCAATGCCTAACAACAGCTGATTTATTTAAATAGTTAACAGCACATGCATTTTTTCCAGAAATAAAGAGCAAGAGGGACCAAAAAAATTAACACACTGGCGAGACTTCGTTCCACACACTGTACTATGTAGTTAGTTTAGTACTATATAGTTTGTGCTTTGTACCAACTTTGACAACTTTCACAATCGTTTCTTTTTTTTTTAAATGTAATGACCTGGATTCAAGTTCTTTAAGCCAAGTCTTTATTCGGTTCGTTTGTACTTTATTTCAGAAGTTATTTGGCACAACATGCACTAGTAACTTTGTTTAGCACTTCACTTAATACACTTCAAATTTTTGACACTGTGTTTTTTATGTACTTGTATAACGGTACGAAACTGTCAACATTTTTGAGATTGACATTTAGGCGGCGCAATCGTTTCCTTCCAACCGGACAATGTTGCCACATAAAATGATCTGTAGCAGATTGCGTGTAGGGTAAGGGGTCTAAAGTTTAAGGCCCCTTTATACCTAGCAATTTGTCACAATTGGCCGTAGTTAATGGGGTGTATACATTTCATGACTTGTCAGACCCAATTTATCAGAAGCTGACTAATTGCTATCGTCTGGGGGCATGTTGTGCTGCTGATCCAACTGTCAAACGAGTTGTACTGAAAAATTTCATGCACATGTGGTCGGAATGTTACATCCTTTCATCCTTTCGTTCTAACCATAGTAACTTGAGTCACCGTTTGCAGAGTGCACCATTTGCAATTTCATGATGAAATTCGTCACGCAAAGTGTGTTTTGCTATCTCATTCCACCTTTAGCAAGTTGTTCAGACAAACGTCGGCCGAGGAAGCTCAAAGAAAATCTACTACGGACGGAGTGACTGGTTTGGCTGGACGCCATGCTTCTGGCACTTATCCATACCATACGCGCCGATATCACGCTTTGGACTGCATGGAAGAGCCCCACGCTCGCTTGTCTGGATGCGCTTTAACACAATTTACTGATGCATTTTCAATGAGAGGAGAAAGAAGTTGTTTTCCAAGAGAAACAACAATGTTAATATAGTTGCGATGTCGGATTTTTTAGGTTAGTAGTCTTAATCCTTGTTGGCTGATTATATGATATAATAATATTGACGATAATGATGATAATGTTTCTTATGTTTACGGATAATCTTGAAAATATTCAAGGAATCTGTAAAAAAATACTCCTATTATAATTAGTAATACAATATGTACATTTTTTGAATTTGCCGCGTTTTCTCAGGTCACGCTTTCGTTTGCCAGACTCTATCAAAGCCTAAGCTAATAACTTTATTTGAAATAAAAAAATCATGGAAGGCACAAAACTAGTGCTAGAGTTCGTTTATTACTCTTCTTTCTTGACAGACGTGGCGACCCGGTGGCACACAACCCCCCCGCCGCAGGGGGCGTGGCCTCACGGTGCAATTTACACCGCTCCCACAGCTATCATAATTGGCTGCAGTGGTGATTCCCGGCGAGATGCACGCAGGTAAACACGCGCAGGACGCAGGGCCACGCAGTGAAGCACCCCATCTCTTGCGCGAAGTCCCGACGAACAAGAAGATCAGCCGCACCCCCGCAGCGCAGCAATTTCCCAGGATTCCCAGACTGCCGAATCATGACTGGCAGCGCAAGGTCCCCCAGTACTCAATACCAAGCCGCTGATATACAACCAAGCGAAGAAAACCCTCAAAACTGCACCCGCTTGACGAGGGCCAGTTTATTTGTCCAGTCCGAGAAGGAAGCAGGATCATCCGCCAAAATGAACATCCAGTCGGCGGGACCAAAGTCCAGCCACACACCCACAGCCCAGTACGTTCTATGGGTTTCCCAGACTGCCGAACATAAACGACAGCGCAAGGTCCCCCCCTACTAATACCGAGCCGCGAGCACATAGCCAAACGACAGTGCCAGCAGGGACAGAGTCCAACCGCACCCCCAAGCCCGGCACGTTCTACGGGTTTCCCAGACTGCCGTACCTAACCGACAGCGCAAGGTTACTACCCTACTAGTACCGAGCCGCGAAAATACAGGTAAACCACAGACCCACCACGTGACCGTATTCCAAAAAGACATACTGCTTCAGAATAGCGCCATCCAAGATGGGCGCATGTCAACATGACAGCCTGATGTGGTTACGGCGCAGGTGGTCGGCCAGAGCGCGTCCGCGCGGCGCGGCGGACGGGCGCTGAATCTCGAACGGGACGTGGCTTGCGGACGCGCAACAATGTTATTTCACAAAGAACTGTAGACGAAGAAACATGTCGAGTAGTGAAACTGAGGACGATTTTCTCGAATTATCGGCGGCTGCTTTAATGTTGTCCACCCAGAAAGAAAATAAAAAGAAGTGTTTGGGTCCATGACGTAAATAAAGATATAGGTAAGTGCGTAGCGTCACACCTACCTATGATGGATAAGGCTGAGACTTTATGTACAGGGTTTATTTACATAACTAACTATTTACAAATTAATATATGCATTACATAAAACATAAAAGATTAGATTTTAAATCGCAACCGGCCGTCAGAAAATGTAGTAGAGCGATGACAGAGCTGTTGACCACGTTGCACGGCAACGGGTCGCTGCAGCGCGCAGGCGCGCGGTATTAGCACCGTGGCGGTCGAGCAGGCCGCTACAAAGACATAAATAATCCTTCTGGCGCACTGGCGCGTCCCGCACCCCTTGCACACCGTCCGCGGACGTTTTCGGCTGACAAAAACATCCAGCGCGCCAGATTTCTGTCGGACGTCCGAACGCTCAAGGTCAGCACAAGGTTACGTCCACGGCTTACGTCCGATGGTTTGCACAATTCAGTGATATTCATTATCTATATACCTATAAGTCGCGGCTGTGAGCCGCGTCCGATAATTTGCTTCCAGCTTAAGAAATACACATAATTTAGTTATAAAACATGATTTATTTTTAAATTGAAAATAAAGATCGTTGCTTCATAATATCATCATCCTTATGTCACGTGATCGAAAACGCCGACCGCCATTTTTTCTCGGGAGTAACGTTAGTATTGCAACTATTGCAACAAGTGCGCTGTAAAGGACATGCACATGTGACGTTTCTATGTCTAACAGACATTCTGAGGGCCTACCGCGAAACGAAAACGAACGTCGTTCGTGTATCTGTCTCTCTCTCACTCGAACGTTTGTTGCATTTGAATGTTAATAACTGCGAAATGTAACAAATACGATAAAATTTGTTGTTGTTGTTGTTACAATGAAAATACATATGACAAGTTTAATGAAGTCACCAGGATCGAAAACAATTAAGGCGGAAACAGATTATAAAACGCGACGCGACCCGATGAAACGCGACGCGTGTTAAGACTGTTGAGTCGAATCAAATTGTACTATTTTCTATGACCAGAATCACACAATGAACACCCGACGCGACGCCGTAATAATGTGTTTCCGCGTTTAGTTCCGTTTCTAGACTTTTTTGCCAAGCTGTAGAACAACACAACATTCTATTTTGAAGTGGATACTTCTTAACTCGCGTTCTTGTATAGGGGTACAGTTCAAAATGTATCACGTGACTTCCGGAATAACTTTTTGTAGAGAACCCTAATCTGATTTCAAATAATTGTTTGTTACATGTTTTAATCCTTCTTCAGTTGTTAATCACAACATTTTATTTGGTTTATGTGGCGGATAGCTAATTGTATTGCTGAAATGAAAAAAAACCACCATTTTCAATGTATCGCGAGTCAAATGAGCAACGTCAGTCAATGTTGCCATATATACCGATTTATCATTACTATCAGTACCGTAAAATGCTGCAACTTTGCCATTTAAACTCAATTTTGCCTATTTCGTTTCAATTATGACCTCTCGAATTTGCTTAGTTTTTTCTTGTTTTTTACCATTTGGTAGGAATTTTCATTATTCTGGCAACACATATAATTCTTTTTACAATGGTAACTCCATTGTTGCTCCGCCAGTTACGCATCATAAGTCGGAGTGAGTGGCAGCATTTTTTTAGTGTCTCGCAACTTTTGAACTTTTATCTACAAAAAAGGTGTTTTTTGAGAAGTGGTAACGTCCCAGGGTAAGTAAAGACTGTATATTTTCCGTAAGTTTAATATTTTCAAGAAAAGGACATGATTTCAGCATAATAACGTACTAGGCAATATTGGGCAGTGTTTTGGAAACTTGAATGACACAATTTTGCCTGGGTCTAGGGCTGTCACTAGCTGGGTTTTATAAATGTACAGAAAATAGTAAAAATAAGCCTGCTTAAATGAGTTTATTTATTACAAGCTTTTTATTAACTTGCAATGATTGTTTTAGGCGTTTAATTGTTTAGGCGTTATTCCGTTTAAAAAAAATAAGGAAAAAAATGGGTATTATTGTTTGTTGATTATTTTGTAACTAAAAATAAAAATATTTTATTTAAATAATGATCTTTTTTTTGGCACAACCCTACAGTTAACAATATTTTTGTATAGAAAGTTTGTGGAACCTGCTACAACTTTACCTATTGCCTGTGAAAAAAAAAGTATTAAGCTAATGGCAATAATTTGACTGCCAGGGACAAGCCCAATGTCTCATGCACACAAGTAAATATTATTACAAATAGCAACACATTATTTATTGAGATATCCGCCTAGGCAAAGTTACGTCTTAGGTCTACAACTTTGCCTGCCACTTTGATTGCTTGTAAATCGGAAATACAGTATGATTAGGTAATGAGATTTGAGTCTTATCTGGCAAGACATAGGGTATGTTTTCCGACTAATACTCATTAAACTCATAATGAAAAATAGGTTCACAGATATAAGAAAAAAACGTCAAAATCCAGGCAAAGTTGCAGCATTTTACGGTACTTATACAGATTTTAGTGAATTAATTCAGATATATATTTCACGGGTACACCATAATAGCAGATTCCATTTAATAATCAAAACACTTTGAATTTAACAATAGCACACAGCATACAGGGTTCCATAGCCAACAAAGAAGTATCCACTTAAACTTAATTAACGGTTGTATCTCCGACACAACCCGCTTCTTTTTTCACTCATTTCATTCCGTTCCGTCCGCCGGCGCCGCGGTCGGACGTCTAGTAGCCTTATAGAAAGTTTGCGTGACAAATTGGATCGTTCGTAGTGTGTTTTGTGGTATAATATTAATATGGGATGGCCGGTGGCCTTTTGAGTTTTGACACTGACAGAACTGAACTCCAAAAAATAAAAAAGAAGAGGAAGAATGGATTGTCGCCATCTTGGTGATAGCCACGTCTATTTGATTTTATAATGGTTTAATTCGTTATTCGTAGTTAATTTATACACTTACTGACTCTGGCAAAGGCCCTCGAGGCTGCCATTTCTCTTTTATAATAAGAAGAGGAAGATGGTGTATGGAATTTTATTTATGATTTTGTACAATCCTTTTTTGTAATTTGTTCAGTCGCAGATAAATTCATGAAAAGGTTAATTAATGTTCTCTCCCGATGTGTTCAGACTTAGATAAATTAGTGTGTTTGTGTAGAGTTACGCCAGCTCAATACTTACTCATTTCTTTACCCGTTATTCTTTTTTACTTTTCATTTGATTAAAAGAATTGTCATGGGTGTAATACGTGGAAGTTTAGTCAGAAATCGCACTGGGAAACGAGTGTCAACAGTACAAAATGATTTATCCTAGCTAGAGTTATATATTATGATGGTCATAATAAAATTGTTTCTTCACGCAGTGTCGTCTATCCCTTGATTGTGCATAATTTCACGTAAATGAGTGAAAAGGAAAAGTGAATAAATTCATTACTTGGAACTATCAATTACAACTTGAATTAATATATATAATAGTGGTGAAAGCCTCCTCCAAAGCTTTCCAGGTTTTCCTGTCTAGCTTTTCTTCCCCAATAGCATCCCGCTGTCTTTTTGATATAATCGCTCTATCTTGAGAGTGGTCTTCCTTTTCTTTGTGTGCTGTCCATGGGATACACTTGCGTTACGACCTTTGTCGACCTTTTGTCTATCGTTCTTTGTGTGTGCCCTGCCCACTTCCATTTGAGTCGTCCTTATACAGAAGAAGGAGAGGCCTATGTCCGAGAGGCAAGCTGAAGTTAGGAAAATAAAACAAATATGTATAGAAAAATGAAATATTTTAATTAGGAAAATAAATTAGTTTGTTATATAATAAGCATGCATGTAGTAAATGAAATGTAACAAAATAACTCAGCAAATAAAGGCTATCTTATCTTATCTTATCTTATACAGAAGAAGAGTAATATTTTTAATATATTTACAAACTCTGTCAAAGGAAATAAAGCTTTCCTTATCTTACCTGCTTGTTTAAGAGCTATGCTCTTGTCGGTGTAGCTCAAAGTAGGCCCTCCATTTACTCCGATCCCTGGAAACCTGTTAGCAATCTCAATATGACCTAACATCAACTTTTTTTGAGCTGCTCTACGTAGTTTATTCTAGGTCTTCCTCTTCCTCGCTTCCCCTCTATCTTTCCTTCAATAATATATTATAATTTCAAGTATTTTCCTGCCTAGTAGACAATTGTTTTTGATTTTGTGATTTACATCTTATTGTAGTTAGGCTTGTTTATGGCGCTACTGTTTAATTTCTGCATTTGTTGATTAGTTTAGTTTAGTATATTAGAGTGCCAGCATAACATATTGATATATATGTTAGTCTTTTAGGTATTTGTAATATGGGCCTTGTTGCCTGATTTAAATGAATAAATAAATAAGTAAATAAAAGGCACAAAAACCCTTCCCGCACACTTGTACCGCAGAAACCAACTTAGTTTAACGGTAGACCTATAGTTGTCTATTTCAGATAATTTTCAACCATTGATACATGAATAAATGATTGGGCAGGATGTAAGCTCTAAAAGTTAAAAGTGTTCATTATGCTCTTGTTGGTTGATTATTTGTTGTTACCACATTTTTTCCACTGGATGAACTTCCCTCATTGGCTGCTGCAATGATTGGATGTAGGAATCATGGAGTTTCATATGATTTATTGATCTCATACTGTTGTGTTGGTTGAATGACTTTTAAATGATTTATTGATCTCATAGACTGTGTTAGATGTAGTCATTATGATATTACCAATTGCTTTTAAATTTCCTAGTTTGGTGTACCTTAAAAGTGTATCACTGCTCGCAATGTATAGCTTTGTCTGTTAAAATATAAAAAACATTGAATTGAAAGGAAGGCTTAATCTCTAAATTGTACATTGTAATAATAGGCGGATCCACAACGGACGACATTATTCTGGCCCGCACCCCGCACGCGTGCTTCGATACGCTTTATTTCTTGTCTTTTGATTACAGTTTGTACGCGGTACTCTTCGTCGGAAGAACTGTTCGAGCTATTCATATTATTTAATTTATAACTAAAATTTATATGAATGGATACCTAAAATTTTGAAAAATCAGATCAAACAAACTATGAAACCACCCGAAAGACCAAAATCGAAAGAATGTTGTTCGTTTGAAGTCGAGTCGATATTATTTCTTTTTTTTTTGTTGTTTTTTGCTGTTGGTTAGCCCAACCTTAATTTTGAGAAGCGCTGCTGGTCTGTCTCGGTAGACCTGGTAATGGTTCGGAAAATGGGCGAGCACGCTCTGGTCACGGTACGGCAGGAGTCCGTCTGAAAGAAAATTAGAATAATCCTTACTAATAAATAAATATTATAAATGCGAAAGTGTGTGTGTGTGTGTGTGTTTGTTTGTCCTTCTTTCACGTCGCAACGGAGAGTCGTATTAATGTGATTTTTTGTATGGATATAGGTATATAGTCTTTAGTTTTTACCTGGGTTACACTATGTTCACCTCCGTGGCAGTGGAGAGAAGTCGGCATGAAAGTGGGCAGCGCGAGTGATGTAAACACCAGTAAACACCAACTCGCGCTGCCCACTGCTCACGCTGCTGCGATTCTTCCTCACTAACGCAAAACAATGAGCTCGTAACTTTACGCATCCAGAAGTTCAGGAAGGAACTGGACTATTGCATTCCATTTTGATAATGATTCCGAAATCTCCATATAAGCTGCGAGAATATCTTCCTTGGGCAATAATGCCAGGCGTGTACATAATTTGGTATACACTCTTCCTTCTTCAGTCTCTACCAGACCTAATTCCTTCGCCCTTCTCCACAAAGCATTCTTGAAGTAAAAATAACATCCACTCACCATAACACCTGGATGTTCTGCTTGCATGCCATTTATTGTGACGATTTCAAAATCGCATTTATATTTTTTTACATCGAGGGCAAATCTGTGCTTTAATATGGAAAATAATCTCTGATATGATATGTCTTCTTCTTTATTGGGAAGGAGTGCATATATTATTGCCACAAAACACGTTTTTTCCGGTGACTTGTTTAAGTTTGCTAGTAATATATACAAGGTGTAAATCATATAACTGAAAACCTGAAAGTAGTTTGTTCAGAATCGAAAGCTGAATCGATTGCACCATCTTTTAAGGTAGGTTGTATTTTTTTTGAAAAATATTTTTTTATTGTGCCGGGTCTAAAAGTTACGAAGGCAACATACGCGAATCAGAGAAATGTTGGAGGATGTTGTTGTGAGGTGAACGTCAGGATCTACGTCACTGACAAGTACTGATTAGTGATTACAAGTGTAGAGTTACGAATCAAGTAGATCTGCTTGATAAAGAAAACCAACGAATATCTTTTGAAATAATTAACGTATTTGTAAATGGACGTATTAATCTTATTAAGGATTAAAAAACTCAGTTGGGGTGTCTGAGGTTTTCAGTATAATAAAATACACCTTGTATAACTGCAAAAACGGCGGTGGTGCGACTTTAAAAGTACCATCTCCAAAATACTCTGTTTCTTTAGACATAACATCTAGACCAGCTGGCGAAGCAAATATCAATATTTTGTCACTGCTACCGTCGTTGCAAATTAAAAAGCTCTCAGATAGCACATCCGGAACGACCACTTCCTCTAAAGTTTTAAATGTACATTTTCCGACTCCAAGCGACTTATTGCGTGCATTATATAAGCATTTATGCTTTTTCAGCTAGGTATTAGGGAAAAATCGAATTCAGCATCACACTCTTCCACCAAATCTTGAAGAATATTTTCATATATATTACTCATGCTTTACTGGACCCAAATTCTCGCATACCTTCCGCTTCAACACGATTATGTGAATCTCGACCTCTTTTTTCATGAATTCTGGCTGACAATTATGGTTTGATTCTCTAATTACTTTGTCATTTTTATCTAACGTAATTGAAGTTGAGCACAAAAGCCTGTTCGAACACCGAAAATTTCTTGAACCACTTTTATTCTCTTTTTCGAAATTGTATTTAAACCCTCCCCTTAGTAAGATACTCTTAGGACGCCTTTTACTGTCGATAAAGACTATCTTGTTAGTAAGTTTATTAAACGTATTTTACTTTGAAAAGAAATGACATGAAAACAAATGAATATTAATTTTAGACAACGAGGTAAGTATTTAAATAGTGTCGAAGTGGCCAGTACGTTAGGTTGTTCTTAGAATGATAAGAACCTCTTTAGAATATTTTGATCGTAGGTGCTGACTGTCGGTAGTAGGCACTTATCTACATATACGTACATACTTAGTAATGAGTACGTGCATATTAAAAAAAGATCAATAGCAATTCATACAAGAAGAAAATATAACCTCATGTTTCCTTTACCTGGGTGATTTTATTGTATATTAATATTTCCGACGAAACAAGAATCCGACTAAACAAGAATCCGGCGAAACAAGAATCCAGCGAAACAGGAATCCGGCGAATCGAGAAGTATTCAGCAGGGCAGCGTGAAGGGCATCATCATCAATTTAAGAGCTAGGCTCTTGTCGGTGGAGTAACCGCCACTAATTTTTGTCCTCTGCCAGCCTCTTCACGTCTTCATATGGCCCGGCATAGCTGATGCCGGGCCATATGAAGACGATAGCCATAAATACAAATAAAATATATTACCGTCACCGACTTGCCGCATGCGGGCCAGTGTCCTGGCCCGCACGCGTGCTTCTATTCTCTTGATTTCTTGTTTTTTGAGTATAGATAAAGATTGTGCGCTGTATTCATCTGACGAAGAACTCGAACTATCCATCTTAATGAAACTAAAATTTATAACAACTAAAATTTAGAAAAATACCCGACCCGAACCTACCCGAAAGACAAAAGTCGAAAGAATACGTCACGTATTTGCATTTATCCTTTCATTCGTTCTATCATACTTCGCGCATTCATAAAAATACATTTGCTTCCAGTTTAAAACTAATGAGGCTAATGCGTCCTGACTTTTGTAGGTGACCAGTTGACTTCGAACCAGAAACCAATACAAATACTTTTTGTGCACGAAGTTATTAAATTTCAACGCGCTAGAGGCAAAGTAATGTAACCCTAAATCTATTTATTTAAACCTACCAATTTAAGGTCTTTTATATGCCAAGTTCCTATGTTTTTACCATGCATGTCTTCTAAGACGTAAACTAAGGGTGATTTCTTTTCTACGACTCGACATTGTAAAAACTTCGGAGCCAGTTTTTTACTGAAGTACTTATCTTTGTTACTCAAAACATAAGCACGCTTCATAACAACATCCCCTACGTTAAATTCTACGTGCTTACGACGTAGATTATAATGTGCGGTATTCTTTTGATGAGCTTGCCATAACCTAGCCTGTACATTATCAAATATTTTCGACATGCAACCCAGATTTTTGGCCCAAATTTCACGAGGTAAAAATAATACTTCCTCATCAAGGTCGTTATCAATGTAATGAGTACCGCACGCAACGAGTTCTCTGCCGAACACAAGGAACGAAGGTGTGAAACCATCACCTACCATTACCTCATTTACGGAATTATTGATAGCAAACTGCACCTTTGGTATAAATAAGTCCCAAGTCCTGTGATCCTCGTTAACGAACGTTGATAAGCATGACTTGTTCTTTTGACGTCGACTCGATATTATTATTATTATTTTTTTGTTTGTGGCTACTTTTATCGATAGCCAGTGTCATGTCAGTGGGTACCAAGAAGCTTACATATCTAGACTGATGGGCTCTACAAACCATACAATTATCACTTCTGATTTGTCAGATCCAATTTCTGACAAATTGTGGCAATTTAGGGATACCATTTCTTTTCATTTTCAATGTTAAGAGGCTACCCGAGGTTTTCATCGATTTTTGACAAGTTTTTAATCGTATCACTTTACTACTCTACTGAATAGTCAAACCAAATTTATAATTTATAAAAAAAAAGTATGACAAATGAGAATCATATGAAATTAGGGTAAACGTAACAAATAAACGACCATTATAGCCCTATTATCAGTCACGACATTTAATATTTGTGTTAATAAATAGTTTTAATTTAATAAACAAACCAAAAGGCGTTATAATGCTAGTCTTTGCTATGTCCTCCGGGGCCACCGGTATAAAATGATATATACCCTCTATTTAAATCCAACCGAGTAATAGTACATTACTGCAGAGACCAGTAAGTAAGCCATCCTGGACGGTCCAAGATGGCAGTTATGGTCGAAGCGTGTATAGTGCTTTTCTCAAAAATAAAACAATATGTTTGAATAAAAGTTAGATAATTGTTTGAAAAAAAGAGCAAAAATTACCCCCCCCCCCCAAATCTCGTCCCGAATCTCTCACCATCCTACGGTCACGTGACCTCCTACGCATCTGACGTCACAAAATCTGTCGCGAGTTTAACAGTATTTAACCATCCCAAATAGTGCTCAGCGCCGCTAAAGAAGTGTTCACTTCATAAATGTTCTATATTTAAATATTATGATATGTAATGGGATCTCATACATACGTATAGAACAAGAGTGTCCAGCAAGTATTACTTGCTGGACACTCTTGTTCTATACTATTTAAATATTATGATATGTAATTGGATTTCATACTTACTTACTGGACACTTCTAAAAATGTCCAGGATGAATTACTTTCGGATACTATCTGCACAGATGTTATGGGAACATTTCGTACTATTTTTGAGAAAATATCTTTTTCAACACAATTGCTCGTAACGTACCTCTTATTGTGTCGCTTTTAGGCTTATAATCCTGGATATTAAACACGCGTGTTTTATAACATTACGACACTTGTGTGTTATGTTTATAACCTGATTAAGTCACGTTGGCACCTTGCAGCGAGATGTATGCATGCACACGGTGCATTCTTAAATTAACCGGGTTGTACAGATACAGCTTTTTTTTTAATTCTCGGCAAATGGATTCTTACTCGACTAAACAAATTAAATCATTTTTGTTAATTAATTGACTATTTTTTTTTGGATATCGTTTCTAACGTTTAATTTAGTAAAACTATTCACTTTTGATAACATTTTACATGAATTAATAAAGAACATTTTAAAACGAAAATATTATTTTATTTTGTATTGGCTGCTAGAGATTTCATCTAATGCGCGCGCACTGCGCAAACTTCACTAAAAAACACTGTTGCGCGCCATTATAGGTTATTTCACAGATATTTGTAAACATTGTTAATGCGTGTTTGGTTATTAACAAAAATGTTGACTCGTGGTGAATAGAAAAGTGATAAAAAGACTGGACGCCACTGGAAATTCTTGTGAGCAAAAACCTGTTGCCATGAATAAGTAAAGAAAATAACTTGGCAGGCCTATTAAATTTTCATCTTATGAAAAGGATTTTTTCCTCGCAAAATGTGTTGAAAAACGTCGTATGAAACGCGCGAGCTTTGATAATTACATTAGAGGCTGATAAGAGAGCCGAGGATGTAATTATCAACATACCTCACTTGTATCACAATGTACTATGTATTTATTACCTGCCAACAGATATGTAAAATATTGTAAACGAGGTTTCGGATACCGCGCCGCACGGACGTATTTCCCCATTTTTCTTGGGTACAACGTGCAAAGGGCTTGCCCAAGGGCTGCTCGAAGGTCTGTAGATGCCAAGGTCTGCCATCAATCTGAATCAACATATTATGCATATGCCAACGCATGGTTAACCTACGGCATAATATTGTGGGGGAACAGTACCGATGTATCGTCCCTATTCACGCAACAAAAAAGGCTCATTCGCCTCATAGTCAACATAAAAAATGGAGATACTTGCAAACCACACTTCCAGCAACTAAAAGTTTTAACATTACCAAGCATTTACATCCTTGAAATGTGCAAATTCGCAAGACAAAACATAGATTCATTAAAAAAAGGCATGAATTACCCACAGCACACATACTTCGGCACCGAAATAAACTTTTACTACCGGCATCAAGGCTCAAAATGCATTCAAATAGTACTTACGTTATGGCCATCAAAATTTATAACAAATTACCAGATACAATAAAAAATGAACAATGTGACAAAAAGTTTCCAAAAATTATCAAAGAATTATTAATTTCCAAATGCTATTATACTGTAAATGAATATCTAAATGAAAAAAATTATGAATAAAATTTGTAATCAATTATATCTATTATTCAATTATATCAAATCATTAGATTAATTTTACTTACTATGTAAAATTCCACAAGTACCTGACGTGTTAAAAACACTAATTGAATATGTAGAATAGTTAAATAGTTATGGTTGTATCTAATATTATAATATACCTAAAAATTACCTAATTTTAGAATGTAAGAAAATTGCAGTGCCCTAGCAGGGTATCATGTACCTACTTATTATAATTCTTGACATCCATTGTATAATGAACATGATTATTGCAATAAATGAAATGAAATGAATTCCTCTTAATACACAGGCTAAGGTAAACGTGAAAATCGTTTGTTCTTATCTGTCACATGCACATTCGTGTTCGTAGGAAAGGGGACGGAGCGCGATTTGTTTAACTTCTCATTAATAATTATTATAACTCTAATTGTCGTTTGTTGGCTCTATATTAGCATGAAATCAATTGGAACGAAACCTGTCCTTTTATTTCCGTTGCTCCAATACAGAAGGTAGTTACACTAGTTCTCTGATAGGTAGTCCGACGTCTGGGAACCGCCGATGCTGCACGGCCTCGAGTCTGCAATGCAATGATCTACGCCTACTGGAAGTACTGGACGAGACGTTCGCTGTCAGGAGTACTGCTTATAGATGTACCTCCTGTTGGTACAGTGTGGTCACTGAAACATTAAATTCATTTTCTTCTACGTGTATTGATTGATTTATGTCGCTTCCACAGCATTAATTTTCTTTTCCACCACGTGTTTGATACACTGCTTCCATGATTCAGCACTTTGGAGATAGTAAGTAAATTATAATGCTAACGGACGAAAAATTACGCCCCAATGTCTTATATTGTATTTGTTAAATACAGCGACGCGATGCTGAACACTGGCAAGAAAAATAAAAACCCCAAATTTACATCAAGAAATTAGTTGTATAATCATTGTATTGAAATTACAAGCTGACACTGTAGTATCTATATAAGATATAAGAAATCTTAACTAACAGAGACGCTTCGCTCTCACTGTCCATTACACAATATTATTTAACAATAGTTATTTGCGATACAAGTGCCGAAAATAGGAAATTCGTAACGAGTGGTGATAAATTAAAACACGACCGAAGGGAGTGTTTTAAATCAACACGACTTGCGAATTACCTATTCGCACGTGTATCGTACAACGTTTTACTGTACACATGGCTCTTTAAAGTTTCGACATATGTACGAAAAGTGCTCTTTTCCGCACTAGTGCGGGAAAGTAGCACCATATGTACTGTAAACATAATATTATCACTGCTACCTGCACAGTTTCGTGAATTATTTGTTCGGGTTAAGACAAAGTGGGCGCAGACCCAACAAAAACAGACCACCCAGCATGAAAATGGAGTGTTAGGTTATCATTTATCATGTTCATGTGCAGAAGTTTATCTACAAAACCTGTTAATTGTTTACAAAAACCGAATACATATGTACTATGAAATAATTTTCGGTTTAGGTATATTTATTTTCATTGAACTTTCCATGCAAAATATTACATGACAGTGTGGTCTTACACAACGTGTGTTGGTTGGTGTTGTGTTAGAAAACGTAGGCATATACACTAATGCAGAGGCACTCGCGAGGCGAGATAGACTATGCGTCTCTTTTTAACCATTCGAATTAGAAAGAGACGGATGGGCGAGACAGTATGCGGCGGTTGTGCTAACCGTCCAGAATTTGTACAGTGATCAAAGCGCATCAAATCAAATCAATCAAATCAATTATTTATTCTGCAAATAGGCCACAAGGGCACTTTTACATGTCAAACGGTAATTTACAATAAAATAGTAATCTTACACAATAATAATTTAAAATGATATATAAAAGGTTAACAAACTAAATGTCACTAAGTTAATGTAAACAAAACAAAATTGCAAAATATGACCATTACATTCGATATAAGATCTGTATCCAGCATTAACAGAAGTTAATGATATTATTCAGTATTCCAGAGATGTATAAGGTCTCTGAGCGTCCAAATACAATTAATAATTATTCTAATATTCTAAGAGATGTATACGGTCTCTAAGCGTATGCATGTATATACAAATAAATCAACTTAAATTAAATGTAGTGGAAAATATGAAAAGATTGCAGTTTATTTTATGTTCATGATTTTTGTTTATTTATACTGATAGTGACTAGGGGGTGCAGAACCGGTACCAGTCCAAGAACCGGGACTGAGATTTCCGGTACTGAGCCAGTACCGGGAATTCCCGGTACTTCGGTACTTTTCGGTACTGAGTCTAAATTTCTTGTTTTTTTTTTTCAATATTTTTTTTTATATTATACACTTAAATTCTTATTAACGAACTGAAAGTCAATCTTCAGAACGAACACCACCATAAAAAGTCGCCAATTCGATAAAAAACTAACTTTATAGTTTGTTTAAGTTATATAACTAACACATTTGGTGCGCTAACTTGCTAAGTTTGGCTGAATTCACTCGTTATAGTTCGTTATTGTAAATTCTAGTAGTAAAGGTGTGGAGTGAGGGTGGAGTCGTACAAACAACAACAGTTTACAGTTCTTATAAATTGGTTTATTAATAAACAACTTCCACAATTAAGGAGTCTTCCTTCATCAAATACTAGTACGAGCACGACACAACAAACAACGTTAAAATGTTCAATTACACATACATAACTTTTATAAAGAATCAACAACGTCACAAGTCACATTCACAATAGTTCTCATAAATTGCTTTACTCGTATTTTAACAAATTCCAAAATTAAACAGTCTTCATTCTTTCTTCAAAATTAAACAGTCTTCATTTAAATGAGATCATTTCTAATATTAAGTTAAGTACAAAAAAAAATCGAATGTCAAAACAAAACAATCATCTACAATCTAATAATTAGTTGTAAGTTGTAAGACTTACATCGTGTAAGTATGTACAAACGAATAGCATAATACTTTAAAATATCAAAAATCACAAAAGAAACAATCAACCTAGCGTACAAATCGTACAATACAATACAAACTAAGTAAAACAATAATCTTCTTTCTTATTAATCTTAAATGAAAATAAAGTCTCTTTTTATTTCTAATTAGTATTTAAATGAGATCAGTTTGGCAAAAGATATAATGTATGAATGGCCAATTAAACAAGGTAAAAATTCTCAATTACAAATACAAAAACATATATAAAGAATCAACTTAAAAATGTTAATGAGATCAAGCATAGGAAACGTCTTGTCTTACACATACTATAAAATAATAATCTTCTTTAATCATAAATCTTACTCAAACCTTAAAAACTTACTCATTTGGTAAGTGCATTTTGTTCTCGATAATAGCTCCTCAAAAAGCTTATGGCATCTACGCTTCTGTCACTAAGTGAAGTACGAAGCTTGTTGCAAATTATGCCAGCTGAAGAAAACACTCTTTCAGACTCAGTGCTTGTCGGTGGTATGGTCATAAGGTAATCATTTGCCAGTGATTGGTAACGCCCGCGAACACCACCATTTTCAAATACTACCATTTCCACTTGGATGGATTGAGCAATATCATTATTAAAAGCAGCTGGACGACATCTTAAGCTTTTATTAAGTTCGTTGTCCAATTGCTCTTTAAATGAAGGCTGCACGACCTCACTGACTGATGCAGAGGGGATAAGAGGGTTGGACTAAAGCAAAGGGGGCGCAGGACTTAAAATTTTTTGATGGAGTTGGTGTCATTATAACACCTATTTATTATTGTTTTATCGTAAAGATTACGCTAATATAAGCATGTTTTATAGGAACAATTTTTCTCTAAAATCAAAAATGGCCGAGATATTCGCCCTCAAAGATTGATGGTTTTCAAGGGAGCTGGGACATAGAAAAATTTCGATGGATGTTGGTGTTATTATAACACCTATTTATTATTGCTTTATCGTAAATATTACGCTAAAATAAGCATGTTTTATAGGAACAATTTTTCTCTAAAATCAAAAATGGCCGAGATATTCGCCCTCAAAGATTGATGGTTTTCAAGGGAGCTGGGACAGAAAAATTTCGATGGATGTTGGTGTTATTATAACACCTATTTATTATTGTTTTATCGTAAAGATTACGCTAAAATAAGCATGTTTTATAGAAAAGACTTTTTCTCTAAAATCAAAAACAGCCGAGATATTCGCCCTCAGAGTTTCAAGGGAGCTAGGACTTGGAAAAATTTTAATGGATGTTGGTGTCATTAACACCTATTTATTATTGTTTTATCGTAATAAATACGCTGAAATAAGCATGTTTTGTTGGGGCAACTTTTCTCTAAACTTGATAATTACCAAGATACATGACGGATTGTAAAATGTAAATTTTTCAATGATGGAATATTATGTATTCAATATTAGGCTGCGAAAGTCCGAATCTAGCTAAAAAACGCTACGCTAAAATAAGCATTGCATAAAATATCATAAGACTTGCCACAGAACCGAAGCTGTCAACCCCGATTCCACGTGGTCTTGTCTGCCCTACCCCTAGAGTGTATATAAAAAGCCGGAGGCGCGGAGGGAGAGCAGCCCTCGCCCGCCGTGACAAAGGGCGAGGCGGAAGGGCTGCACTTCCCGCAGCGCCGGAGCTAAGGCCCTGGGTTTTCTGACCACCCGTCGCCGGCGGCCGACGACCGACGCGTGTCCGCCGCCGACGACGTTCGGATGTTTTGTTCGGGAATGTTTGAGGGTGGTTTCTCTGAAACGCCGCCGGCGGCGGGTAGGTCGACGGGCGAAGGTCACACGCTGCACGCGTCGGTCGCTATCATTTTTGTAGAATAGCGACGGACGGCGGGTGGCGTCTTGATATTGAAAATGTCTCATTTCAATAAAGACAACGATGAATTATTAATAAATCTAATACGTTGTAATCCTATATTGTTCGACGCGTCTGACAAAGATTATAAAAATAACAATTTAAAGCACAGAACATGGGAAAATATTAGTGAAACAATGAAAATTCCAGGTGAGTGTTTATTTACAATTTTACATTCTTAGTACCTATAATTACACCATATTTAATTGCCATGTCACTGACCCTTGAGGTGAACATATATAGTCTTTCAACTCATTTCTTAAATTTATTCCTGCGACTCCACCTACACCACCAGTCCGTCGAAGTGCCGTCAAATTGCTTTGATTCGTGTTATTGTTGCTGGTATTAGAGTTTGTGGGGTTTTCATTGCTTTTATTTTCCATTAGCATGTTATGAAGACAGCAACTTGCGAGAATTAAGTAGTCTACTGTGTCTGTGTTTTTGAGTAATATAGGTGTATGAAACACTCGGAAAACATTAGATAATATACCAAACGCACTTTCCACAGTTCTTCGTGCACGACTAAGCCTGTAGTTGTATTGTCGTTTAAGAATATCTACTTGACTTTGGGCATTAGAATATGGCTTCATAAGTCTAGGCAATAACTTGAAGCCCCCATCTCCTATGACAAAGTGTGGAAAATAAATATCTGAACCTGGTAATCTTGCGTCACCAGGAAAAGGAAATCCACCATGTTCGATCTGCTTTCCTAGTACCGATTTTGAAAATATACCACTGTCTCCCTCTTTTCCATAAGATCCAATATCGACGCATATAAATTTGCAGTCTGCATCCACTAAGGCCATTAACACGACAGAAAAAAAATGTTTATAGTTATAAAATAACGATCCACTGTTTGGCGGACATTGCACACGGCAGTGCTTTCCGTCCAAGGCACCGCAACAGTTAGGAAAATTCCATTTAGCTAAAAAGTTACTTGCAACATTTTTTAAAAGTTCTTCTGTCACTTGTGGTAAATATAATGGTTTTAAATGCTTACAAATAGCTCTAAATGTTGCATAAAATATTTTTGACAGATGTGAATGACAAATACGATACTGGTATGCTAGCGATCGTAAACTTTCTCCTGTTGCCAAGTATCTGAAACAGAAAAAATATAAGTAAGTATTAAACGTAACTTTAATGAAAACTTTTATTTAGTTTCAGATTTAAAAAAACGCTGGAAACATTTAAGAGATCACTATATGAAGAAAAAGAAAGCGGCTTCAGGCACTGGCCAAGCGAAAAATGATAATAACACATGGGAATATATGTCACAATTGACTTTTCTGTCACAAGCACCATCACAGCGACACACGCTTACAAATGTAGAATCAGAGGTTCAAATAAGTGAAGAACAAAACGAGAGTATATGTGAAGAAAACACACCTCAAAATACATCTCAAGATAGTGTGTAAGTATCTAGATCTAGATAAAAATATGAGTGTAGATTCTCCACAAAATACTGATGACTCGTTTGTGGAGCCTACTGTAAAAAAACGTAAAAAAACGAATGATTTAGTTTCTCTTTTAAAACACAGGCAAGACGAAAGAGCACGTGTTTTTGATAAATTATTATCAGACCCAAAAAGTCTCCTATACACAATTTTTTTGAGTCGATGGCAGATATTGTTTGCGAACTTCCACCGCATCTTATTGCTGAGGCCCGCTTGAAAGTTTGTCAAATGGTTAATGAACTAGAAATAAAGAATAGCCAATCATTGTCATTAACACCTATGCCGTCAAGTTACGATTCTTCTGATAGTTGGCCTTATTAAATTTAATAAGTAAAGTAAGGTGAACCTAATTATGTATTATAAAAAAATGTTGATTTTTTGATTAAGCAAATAAGAACTGTCTAAGTATATGGCTACATATTTGTAAACATTAACTTTTTGTTAAATTTTGTTACCTGATGATAGGAAATGAAAGCTACCTACCTAATTTTCAATTACAAATAAATGATTATTTTTGTTTCGATTTATTTTATTAAATGTACATACCTTATCGACACCGCTAGTTTTTGAGCTGGAGAAATAGGCACAGGATATTTATTACTTCGCTTCGTAGTAATATCACTTTCAATCAGATTCAATACTTTTGCAAACTGTTCTCGAGTTAGTCGAAGATAAGATGTAAATTTTTCTTCATTGCACATCAAGTGTTTGAGAACCAGGTTAAAAAATGCACCTTCATTTTCCCGATTTTTAAATATATCGGTTGGCTCTCTTTTATTTTTTGATAATATTAATATTTCATCGTCTTCTTCTTCTTCTAACAATAAAAATGTTAGTATTTTTCTATTCATTTCATTTAAAGCACAGCACACCAATTCTCAAAGCGGGCACAATGCGACTGAGCTCCTTCCCCGACGACGGGTGGCCGCGGGCCAGAAAACCCACGCACCCGCGACCGACGGCGTGTGGCACAGCGTGCGACGCACGTCCAGACGCCGCCGGTCGCGTGTGACGGGCCAGAAAAACCACGGCCTAAGGCAGTGTCTGACACAATATAAAAAAGACATGAGGAGATAGGGAAAGTCACTATTGACATTAGGTTAGATTAGGTTTTATCCATTTTGTTGGCATTTGCGACAACGGCAATCAATGAGCTTAATAGCTTTTTTACCTAATCCAGGATATACTCTGTGTATATCCCGGATAAGTCGACGAAACCTGGCAGCTTCCGTAGCCAATGGGCGGAGTACATTTCTGCGGTACATGTACTCTCCCATGTACCATTTCAGTCGGCGATCGCTTCGGCACGCTCGACAATGCCTTTTTAGTTCCAGCCACTGCCGCTCAATTGTGTTAGTGTGGATTTTCACACGTACTAATGGGGAGTTTGGGATGACCTCCCCAAGAGCAGCAGCAGCGGGAATGTCGACCGTGCCGTTAACGTATTCCACGCTGTGATTTACTGTCGCGTGGCCGCGCATTCCTAGTCGCAAGTGGACTCCTGCATATGCCCGATGCATATCTGACATTATGTAGGAGTCCTCTGCGACTGCCGATCCGATGATCGGGTCCAGCGTCTGTCGCGTTTTATTCGGAATTAACTGGACGTGGACTTGTTTCGTTAGGCGGCTTATGCAGCCGAAAGCCCACGTCTGGCTACGCAAAAGGCGTCCCCGATGGTATTTCCTGGTATAGAGGTGGCTTTCGTCCACCTCCACCACGTCATCGGCGCCGCCTATTTTTTGTCTGTCGTGGGCTTCGGCTACTTCACACACTTCGCGTAAAAAGTGGAAGACCTGTATCGCTGTCACAACACTCACACCAACGTCGATGGCCGACTGTGTCACTTTGTCGCCCCTCAAAAAATGCAGTGTTAATCGTAACGTAGCCAGGATTGACACCTGGCTACGCTCGAAAAAAGTTTTTTTTAGGGGCGACAAAATTTTCCTGCTGCTGTTTTCGTTTCGAGCAGCGCCAACGAAAACCCAGTTTATAGGTGGGTTTATTTTCGGCGTACATCCGACTGGCGCATTCAGGACATTTTGGCACGTCTTCGGGTATTGGCAGCCATTTTTTGGCTGCGTAAATTGCTGCTTCCTCAGTGTTGATTGCTGACGCGAAATTCCATAATGAGAAATTCCGCGCCAGAATCAACTTTAGAGGGTCCATGATGACTCACAAAAAAGTCAATCAAATGTCAACAAAATTGACAAAAAACCCCGACAAAGAAACTACTAAAAACAATTTAAAATACCAAATAGAACCCAAAACCAACAACGAACAAAGACCAATATTACAAAATATTAAACCCCATAAAATTAATAATTACAAACGTCAACCAAAACAAACCTAAAACCCCGACAAAGAAAGATATCAATAGCAAGCACGATCTCTCAAGCAAAGCATTGCAGGAATATATAGCCTTTATGAATGATGTTCTAGAACCGGGGAGTGGCATTGCGGTCCACTTCGAGTCGCCCCGTGTGCCGTCGCGCTCCTCCGGGCGCTCTCCAGCCGCTCCCGCGCCCGCCTCCCCCGCGCTCCGCCGCGCCGCCGCCGCGGCCGCCGCACCGTGCAGGGAGGCGCCGCCCGAGCCGCCGCGCAGCAGCGCCGAGCCCGAGCCGCCGAGCGCAGTGGAGCCGCCGCGCAGCAGCGCCGAGCCCGAGCCGCCGAGCGCGGTGGAGCCGCCGCGGAGCAGCGTCGAGCCGCCGAGCACAGTGGAGCCGCCGCCGTCCAGCCGAGACGAGCCACCGCTGCCGAGCAGATCCGAGTCACCGCCGCTGCCGCCCGGCCGACACGAGCCGGTAACCCCGCTGACTTCATCGGCGCCTGCGCCCGCGCCCGGCCGCCCACGCCGGACCGCCGTGTACACGGACCGGGTGGGCGCCGGCCTCGGAGCGCTGTTAGCAGGCCGCTTGATGCAGAGGGTGACCAATGACTGTCTCCCGGGAGCGCCGATGGACGTATTAGCCTCGCGTATTTCTGCGGACGCGTTTGACCGCGACTGTACGCTGGTAGTTTTAATTGGAGAGAGCCTGGATTATACGAAGCGGGATGTTATACAACTATCCGAGGTTCTCACCCAAATTGATCGACGAGGTGTAGGTAAAATTATTATCTGCGCGTTGCCGTTTTCGCATAGTATATCGGAGAAGGATAATGCGAAGTTAGACTACTTTAACTCATTATTCTATAAACTTTCCTTGTACGGACGTACGATTTCGTATTTTGACACAAATAAGTTTGTACAAAATTTCGTCCTGACTCGAAAGCGTACCCACCTTCCAAGGAGGTACTTACGAGATTGTGCTAATTTGTTAGCATATAATATTGATGACCCCGAGTTGATGAACACGGTTTGTGGTAGTTTTAAGGCGGACCCCGTGTTACGTTTTAGTAGCGTGGGATCCGGAAGGGAGCCGGAGCCGGCGGGTAATTTAAACTGACCACCCCGACAACGCGTGCTTGTGCTTCCACCGGCTCCCAACCCCTTGATAGCTGTAACACTAGTATTCATAAAGACAGTAATGTTATTAATATGGTACACCAAAATATACAGGGATTCATTAGTAAGGAACTAGAAATTGACTTGTTTATACAATGCTCAAATATCCATATTCTTTGTATAACCGAGCACCGGCTTAAGGGTCATGAATTAATGTTTAATTTTAGCAATCATAGCATAGTAAGTTCATTTTCTAGAAAGACATGTAGGCGTGGAGGGTCTTTGATAATGGTAAAACACAATTTGAAAAGTAAGGAACGTAAAGATATTGTTGACAAATCCATCGAGCGCCAAATAGAACTCTCTTGTGTTGAGTCTCTCTTGCGCCCACACGAGCGCCAGAGCCACAGAAAATCGAGTCACCGAACGCGGGACCGCAAACCCCCATAGCGAGTACAAGTGTACCAAGTTTAAGTCCAGCAGCAAACTCGAACTCTACCAATCTCAATAAAACCTTGCACACACAGAGAAAAAAAGCCTCCTCTACTTTTCGTACCTAACATATATATTTTCTTCCAAAATATGCAAAGTATATGGAACAAGACCGACATATTACATGCATTTACAGAACAAGAAAAACAAATTCAGATATTGTGCATCTCGGAAACTTGGTTAAATAAAGAAAAAGAAGAACTCTTGGAAATAGCAGGCTACACCGTCAGTTCGTCCTTCTGCCGCACTCGACATGTAGGAGGAGGTGTGCTTATAGCAACAAAAAAGGGACTGGAATGTCGCGACCGCCCGGATATCACATCTATTTCATTAGAAAAAGTCATAGAAATAAGTGCTGCCGAGTTACCGCTAGCCAATATTTTAGTGTTAAATATATATTTACCAAATAGCAAGAAAGATGTTGAAGTATACTATTCATGTTTAGCAAATCTCTTAAAATTAATTAGTCTTAAAGATAAGAATAAGAATGTTATACTAGGAGGCGACTTTAATATAGATTTTCTCACGGAAAATAGCGAAAAAAATAGGCTATCCATCTTAATGCTATCGTTTAACTTCCACCAAAGAGTAAGAGAACCAACCCGTATCACTCAAACTTGTTCTAAATGTATTGATTTAATATTTACCAATTTTAACTTCAACGACTCATCACTGCAAGTCCATGACTTCGGTTTCTCAGACCACAGAGCTGTAGTGCTTACAATACCAACAATTGTTCCAAATTTACTTAACCTAACTATTCTTAAGAGACTTTATAATAAGGAAAATATTATAAAGTTCAAAAATGAAATTAAAGAAATTCATTGGCATGTATTATTTTCTTATAATAACAGTGTAAACGAAAATTATAATCAGTTTAAAACAATTATAGAATTGGCCCTGAATAAATGTATTCCTAAGAATATTGTAAAAATATCACTAAAACCAAAGAACACATATCTTACTCCAGGATTAAAAATGTCATGTCATAATAAAAGATTGTTAAAACTACTTGTATCTCAAACTAAAAGTGAGGTACTGCGATGTCACTATAGACAGTATTGTAAAGTACTAAGAAAAGCTATAAATAAGTCTAAAAAATTAAACAATAAATATAAATTAGAAAAGTCAAGTAACAAATCTCAAACAATGTGGAAAATAATAAATCGAGAAACTAATAAAAACCGACCGAGACGTCAAAACAACTTCCAAATTAAAAGTTCTGACAAAGAAGTTATACGTGACCCGATGCAGATAGCCAACACTTATAACCAATTCTTTTCTAACGTAGGAAATTCTCACTTACCACCTAGCAATAGGATGCCCTTAACAAATTCGATTAATACATCATTTTTTCTAAGTCCGGTAGAGCCGAAGGAAGTAAATTTAATACTAAATAATCTTAAGAACAAAACCTCTTTTGGCATTGATGAGATTCCCCCCACTTTGATTAAAACTTGTGCTGATATATTAACAAACCCTTTGACTTGGCTAATAAATCAATCTTTCTCGGAAGGAACGTTTCCAGACGCACTAAAAATCTCTATTGTAAAACCAATCCATAAAAAAGGAGACACGCAGGATATAAATAATTACAGGCCAATCGCGTTACTTCCAACGACAGCTAAAATATTTGAAACAGCAATGGTCAAAAGACTCAACTCATTTTTCGAAAAATTTAAAATATTACATGAAAACCAAGATGGTTTTCGACAAAACCGCTCCACCACTTTAGCTATTTATAAATATGTTCAGGAAATCACAAATGAAATTAACAATAAAAAATATGCTGTAGGGCTCTTACTCGATATGAGTAAAGCTTATGATAGAGTTAGTTACGAAATTTTACTGGAAAAATTGTACAGCGTGGGAATTAGAGGACTAGCTCATAAATGGTTTGAGTCCTACCTTAGTAATCGCGCTCAGTTTACTGAAATAGAACACACAAATTATGAGACAGGCCAAATACAACATTTCAGATCAGATAAAGTAACTCTGAGAGGCTCTATCCCTCAAGGAAGCGTCTTGGGATGTATTTTATTTCTCGTTTATATAAACGATCTACCAAATGCAATAGATTATCACAGCACTCTCTTTGCAGATGACGTTTCGGTACTTTTTTCGTGTAAAGATAAAAATGAAGCAGAAAGTAAATTAAACCTTACAATGCAAAAAATCGAAAACTGGCTAGACCTTCATAATCTTCAACTTAACTTAGAAAAAACCAAAGTAATCCAATTTAAGCCCTATCAAAAATCACCACTACCCATTAGGTTTAATTATAATAACAAAACTTTTGAATCTGTAAATTCAGCTACAGTATTAGGAATCGACCTCGATACTAGTATAAACTGGAAAACACACATCGAGAGGTTATCAAAAAAGCTTTCCTCATTTATATATGCCCTGCATCACCTCAAACGAGCGACCGACTTCCAAACAGCACTTTCCGTTTACTACGCATACGCGTACTCAAGAATGTCATACGGTCTGGTACTTTGGGGGAATAGCTGCGAAGTAGATAACATTTTCATTCTCCAAAAGAAATGCATAAGAGTACTCACAAACATAGACCAAATGGAATCTTGCAAACATCACTTCAGGGAACTTCGAATACTTACTCTCCCATCGATGTATATCTTAGAATCATGTATGTTTGTAAGAAATCAACCACACTTATTTACACCAATTACAGCAGAAACCAAAAGAAACAATCGCAACTTAAATAAGCTTAAACTAACACTTTCAACATTAAAAATAGTCACTTCAAGTCCCCCCTATATGGTTATTAAAATATATAACCACCTACCGAATTCCATCAAAAATATAGAAAAACGGTCTCTTTTCAAAAAACACCTGAAAACATTTTTAATTAACAAATGCTTTTACAAAATATCTGAGTTTTTTAACGACAAATACGATTAATACATGATATTTTATAGTTTACACTAAATTGTGTGAAACACTAGCATGTTAGATTTAAGTTAGCTTTTAAGTATGTTGCTGTGCCCTTACAGGGTGTCACATGAATACCTACCTAATCGTCAATTGTTCCACCTAATAATTATGTAATGTGATAAACGCAATAAACAATTTGAATTTGAATTTGAGTTGGATCAATTCATAATTGTATGCGTATACAGACCTCCATCGGCGGATTATAGTCTATTCGAGTCAGTTATGGATGAAGTGCTCAGTAGTATTTTTCTAAGTACAAAATGTGTTATTGTGTGTGGTGATTTTAATGTCAACTTACTCGAGAAATCGCCCATGTGTGTGAGTCTAGTGAATACTTTTAAATCTTTTAACTTAGTGAACCTGTTTTGTGAACCTACTCGAATTACAGCAACCAGTGCAACATGTATAGATAACATTTTTAGTAATGAGGAAGCAATTAATAAATCTATTATAAACAACTTAAGTTCTGACCACTGTGGACAACAAGTCTCCTTCAGCGGGAAAACGGACGAAGTTCCACGAGACACCATGTGCAGACCTATTTCCGAAAAGAGACTAGATTTATTCAATCGTAATATTGCGAAACGATTACGTTATCTTCCATTTACTCCGGAAAGTCCTAACCGTTTGTGTGCTCATCTGTTTAACTGTATCAAAATGGAATTTGATGCCTGTTTTAATTTAAGGAAAATTCAAAGCAAGGTCAAGACTAAATTTAGCGACTGGGCTACCCCGGATATTCACGAGAAAAGACGCCGTCTCTACGACTTGTACGATTCGAGAACTACCGATAAAAGGCCGGAATTTCTGGAATATGTTAAGAACTACTCGAAATTTTTTAAGTTAATGTGTGTCGCCGCTAAAGCCGATTACTTGTCAAAAAAGATTCAGAACTCCAATGATAAGGTTAAAACTGTATGGCAAGTTATCAACGCTGAAACCGGGAAACGCAAGATAAGAGATCCGCACTACAGCCTACGAATTGATGATACCTTAGTTCTGACCATGAAGTAGCGGATCATTTTGAGCGGTTCTTTTCTAACGTACCCGTTGAGACCACGAAGTCTTTAAACTCATCACCAGATATCGCTGAATCGTTATTGAAAGCAAATGTAACAGAATGTACAGAAATCTTTAGATTTACTCACGTGACGCCACCTGTTCTTATAAAAGCGTTTAAATTGTTGAACTTGAAGAAGACTGAAGATCTTTGGGGCCTTTCAGTCAAAATATTACATTCCATTGTAGAATCAATTGCACCTTTCTTAGCTGATATTTTCAATAAATGTATTGATACTGGAGTATTTCCTGACCTAATGAAACACGGTAAAATTATCCCGTTGTTTAAATCAGGAACGAAGACTGACCCTACCAACTTCAGGCCAATATCAATACTACCGGCATTAAGCAAAGTTTTTGAGAAGCTTATTCTTCATCAGCTTATGTCCCACTTTAGTCGCAATAAACTGCTCAATACCAATCAGTTCGGATTCACTAGGGGCCGCTCTACCACTGATGCCGGTGTGGTTCTAATTAATTAAACATATTTTTGATGCCTGGGAAGAGGCTCAAGATGCTATTGGAGTGTTCTGTGATTTATCAAAGGCATTTGATTGCGTTAATCACGAGAATTTAATCAGAAAGTTGAGACATTATGGGATTAAAAACGGTGCTCTTGATCTTGTTTCATCGTATCTCTCGGAGAGAACACAACGAGTAGTCATCAATGGGACCCAATCAGCAGGGACAACTGTTGCTCTTGGTGTTCCTCAAGGCTCGATTCTGGGTCCGTTTCTGTTTCTGATTTACATCAATGACCTACCAAATGTGTTGCAAGATAAACATGATATAGTGTTATTCGCAGACGACACGTCGCTTATCTTTAAGGTAGACAGGAAAGAGAAAAGCTTCGATGGTATTAATGATGCGCTCAACACTGTTGTGAAATGGTTTACAGCAAATAACTTACTGCTAAATTCCAAGAAAACAAAGTGTATCAGATTCACTTTACCTAATGTCAAGCAGGTAAACAATACCAAGATCAAATTAAAGGACGAGGAACTGGAATTTGAAGATATAACAGTGTTTTTAGGTATCACCTTGGACTCAAAACTACAATGGCATGCGCAGATCGCCGCCCTAGCCGGAAAACTTAGTTCGGCAGCCTATGCAGTAAGACGCATAAGACAGTTAACAAACGTTGAGACGGCCAGGCTGGTGTACTACAGTTACTTCCACAGTGTTATGTCCTACGGAATCCTGTTGTGGGGGAAGGCGGCTGATATCCAGACCATATTCGTGCTACAGAAACGAGCTGTACGCTCCATATACGAACTAAAAGCTCGAGATTCTCTCAGGGACAAATTTAAGGAGGCAAACATTCTTACTGTAGCATGCCAATACATTCTTGAGAATATCATGTATGTGCGGAAAAACCTTCATGAGTTCAAACTCAACAGTGATATCCACGACTACAACACCAGAAGTAAAAACAAGATCGCAGTGAAGGCCAGTCGTCTCCGCAAGGTTAGCACGTCGTTCGTGGGGAACTGCATACGTTTTTACAATAAAATACCCACTGAAATTGTTAATTTACCGTACAGTAAATTTAAGTCTCATGTTAAGAGTAATTTGCTAAGCAAGGCGTATTATACTGTCAACGATTTCTTAAACGACAAAAATGCCTTTAAGCCAGTAGTAGTCTGATTCTATTAGGAATATACCTAAATACATGTAATCATTATAAGTAGGTTACCTGATATAACTGTACCGTTTTATGTAAGAAGAGAGCACGTAATGCTGTTTCTCGCCGAACAAGTCGCTTAATCTTTGCTATTATCAATGTCCGGTGGCTTGAATATGTCATGCTCGCTTAAAGGGCTTTGCTTACGGTGGCGTCGTTGATCGGGTCGCCACCTTCCCTAACATATGGTTGAGGGAGGCGATGGCTGAGATATGCGTCATACTCGTGATCGGGTGCTGTTTGTGGAGTCCGGACTGTTCATGCTTGCAAGGGCATAGTACCTAATTAACTACTTAAATACCAGTGTTATTATTATTATTATCGTATTGACGAGAGACATCATTCTGATCTTGACACGTTTTATTGTTATTGACCCTGTACATCTCTGACAATATAACATAAACACAATACAACATAAACATATAACATTAATGTTCCTTTTTTGTTTTGACGCTTAGAGACCGTATACATCTCTTAGAATAATTATTAATTGTATTTGGACGCTCAGAGACCTTATACATCTCTGGAATACTGAATAATATCATTAACTTCTGTTAATGCTGATACAGATCTTATATCGAATGTAATGGTCATATTTTGCAATTTTGTTTTGTTTACATTAACTTAGTGACATTTAGTATATATAATTTTAAATTATTATTGTGTAAGATTACTATTTTATTGTAAATTACCGTTTGACATGTAAAAGTGCCCTTGTGGCCTATTTGCAGAATAAATAATTGATTTGATTGATTTGATTTGATTGACCTAGTTTTTTCATCACACTGTAGCCATCCGTGACCACACCCACAATATCTTTATCCAAGTCCAGTCCGTACTGATTAAGCCGACGATTTATTTCATCTTTGCACTTATGAGCAGGCATGGTTCCGAAAGCCCTGATAAGTCCCAAATTTCTGAACTTGAACACTCCTGACAAAAACTGACAGTGGATATTCACATTTAAATATCTCCTGTTTTTGTCGGAAGACCACTCGTCCAGAGATATTGTAAATTTTCTTTCTTCGGTCTTAAGATTCTGTATTTCTTGACGAAGATGTTCCCGTTTTACGTCGTATTCTTTTAATAGAATTTCCCTTATGGTGTTAGGAGATTTTGGTAGTTCTTGACCGGCTACTTCAAACAGTTGTCTCAAGTCATACGATGTGATAAACAGTCTGAAAGGAACTCCATCGAGTGCAATCATGCGGCAAATTCGGTCAGTTTTAGTATTTTTGGGTTTGTCTTGAGATTCGAAATAGTCAGTGACTTTTATTTTTTTGTTAATCGCCGTGACGGCTGAAAATGAGCCAACAGAATGAGTTGCTGTAGAATCATCTCTTGTACTGGGTCCTGCTACTGGCTGACGCTCTACCTCGAGGCTAATTAAGTGAACATTTTTTAAATGTTTTCGTAGGCCGCTAGTTGAGCCGCCCAACGTTTTTAAAACTTTGCCACACTGTTTACATTTAGCATCCTTTTTGTCTTTATCACGTAAAAAGTAGCTCCAGACAGAAGATTTACTGGAAAAATCTACGAAGTTCATCGTGGTGGCTCTGTAGTCTGTACAGGAAAAAAAAAAGTTTTTTTAGTACTACAATCTAGTAAGTATAAAATAAATCGCTAATACAACCTACTTCACATACAGGGGCAAGGAGGCGGCCGTACGTTGTACGTTGCGCTACCACCAATATTAATAACTTCAATAAAACATACTTGCTCATTTGAATACTCATTCATCTCTTATGTCCAAGTAATTACGTTACGGTTTGAAAAAAGCTGTGTGCCACGCAGACGCACGGACGGCGGTGCAGCGCCGAAGATTTCCTTAAACTTGGCGTGGCGTGAACCACGCGTTGCACTTCTAGCGCGCCTACTTTTATTTAGCAATTTAAAATGACAGCATTGAAAGTGTAAAAAATAACGAATCATGAGTATCATGACTTTTTAAACAAATGAGCGTGGTTATACACACATATAATGTAGTTTTATTGTAGCTTTTAATTTTAATTTACAACATTATATTTTGTTGCACTACCGGTTCTTTTAACTAGCAGCAGCCAGCCGCCACGGATTACATACTTATTCTTACTTGCATACGAAATGTTCTAGTTACTTAAATAAAAGGTTGAAAAACTATTAAGTATTTTCACGTGAATAATATTCATGAAGACATCTAGGTAGGTATCAAAGAAAATTAGGCTCAATTGTAGATTCCAATAAATATACTTTACGTTCTTATTCTTACCTTAAAATGTAATCGCATCACAAATATCACAATAGCAATAATAAGACACTGCACAGTTCCACGCTTTTGAAAACACGACACTACCAAACCAAAACATCTATCTCACTGATTTCGAACTTCCAACAATCGCGCGCGCGTTGTGTGACTAAATTTGACCTTGGATGGCGGCCATTACGGCGTCGGGCGGGCCAAGCTCAACCGAACTTAGCCGAATAACACCGACCAAGCGTTTGGGAGTCGGGCCGCGAGCACGCCCGGAACTGCGCGCGAAATTTGAAAATTGGTATATTATGATTCTTAGTGACAACATTTAAATCGTCGTTTTATTTAAATAATTTATCATTAAAATTTAAAATACAAGGTGCTATAACTCAGTACCGAAAAGTACCGAAGAACCGGGATTTTCCCCATCAGTACCGGTACTCAGTATCTTGAAAAATCCCGGGAGCATGCACTAATAGTGACTAATCAAAAGTAATGTACAATTCAAAATATAATCGTATGATAAATTTACTTAATTTAGCAAGTCTTTATTGGACCTAATTAACATCAAATCGATCAAAAAAAGTTTACTTGTATTAATTCTGTCTGAGCGGATGCAATATAAATATTAATGAAATTACGAAATGTCACCTTGCACTGCTCTATACTATATTCTTTTAAATATTTTTCCCTTTAAGTTATCGGCATTACTTGTCACATCCAAGACATTCGTCTGTTTATACTTTTTTCTAGGACACATTTTATAAATATGCTCGAGTTGACTCCGAACAATATTTATTCTTCAGGGTACAATCCTTTTTAAGTAATTATCTTTACAGCAGCAAAAACTTTTAATTTTAATATTTTTGTTGTTTTTGACACTGAATACTTTGGTTTGAATTTTGGCTTCGGCTTAACGCAATGTTGCTGGTGTCCCCATCTCCATTGGAATTATTGTAGGCTGCCTACACAGTCCTCGCTAACTGTACCATGTCTACAAGCTTAATTTCCTAATTTGGTCGTCTTCGTCTTTAAAACGGCATTTTCTCGCTAGTTTTCTTAGGCTGAAAACGTAGTCTTCGATGTATTCTAGGGAAGATTCTTCTGAAGGGAATTAATTCCGTCTACTAAATTCAGCCCTGTCTAATTTCACGTTATTGCACATTGGTAATGACGTGTTTCAAGGTTTTCGTTTATTTGTGATAACCTCGCACTGCGTTTTGCCGCCGCAATTACCGCCAAACAATAAGAGTAATTAATTTCTTACTTTTAATGATTTTCGTGCTCTTCTTGATCGTTCAATCGTTGCACCGTGCGGTTCTGAAATCCTCGTCGCCAATGTTATGTCTTAAATAAAAGCCGCTGAATTTATATTCGTTATTTATTCGGACACTAGTTTGGCGTATAGAACATTGCACAAGAAGAGAGCGATCCGTTGAACGCAGATCAGCAATCGTATTCTGAGCACGAAGGTGTCTAATTTTCTGGTATTCTTCGTTTAAAAGTAAGCGCGCCTTTTGGCACTGGGTCTTTGATAGAATTATGTTCAGGCGACCATACAGATACAAGCATTCTAATACAACATAATTTTGCTATAACTTTACTCCCGGCGCTCCATGGCACGATGCAAAGCTATTGCAAACTGTTTATAATCCAGAAGGATCACCCGGTCAGAAGACCGGGTTCATAACTTGAACTATTTCTTCAGGAAAAGATCTGGTGAATGATACAGTGAAAAGATAGAATTCCTTGTTCACTACGGAACCCTAAAAAGGAATGAGATCCCATAAAAAACCTTTCATGTAAAAAGATGTGTAGCGCTCCGCTGTCCGCTTTATGCATAAATATGCTGCTAGTATTGACCTGTTAGATACCTAGGTCTAAGTCTGTTAAATATGGTCTAGGGATCGGAAATTCGGAATCATATTTAAAAAAAATATGCATCCGAATTTCAGATCCCTATTGATTAGGCCGTGTAAATAGGCAATTTACACTATGCGGTAATGCGCGGTGCGGAGCTGAAGGCAAGGTTACGCCGTACAATACATTTAAAGACAAACCAAATTGTTAATTTAGAAGAGCTGAAACTGCTTACCTTTAGGTTTTTCGGCGTGCAGTTTGGAGCGGGATAGTCCGCGGTCAGGAAGAAACGCAAACAGTAGTCCGACCGACGGCAGGAGCATAAACACTGATTTTGTTGGCAGTATAATTATAGCGGTGAGCAATATTTTCGCGGTGACAGGACACGGAGAATTCCTGAAGGTTTCTTGCTTTGCAGTTTCAAGCGGGTGAGCGAGGAATCCGAGAAGACGATTATTATCACTAATTTAGGCGTAAATATATTATTATTGCGGCGATATAATGCGGTGACAGCGTCTTGGAAAATTGTTGACAGGCAGACACTACTTTTTTTTCTTCTGAAGTATGAAGGCGGTGTAAGCAGTCTCAGCAGCTTTTAAGAAAGGAGGCCAAAAGGGATTTTGCTCTGACGGCGTAACCACCTATAAAAATTACCCTCCGTCATTCGGGAAAAAGTAGGCCAAGTCTCGAAATTCTTTCACCGTAATCAAATTTAAACTTTCGTGAGACATGTTCAAATAATGCTAATCCTGAACACTCATCCTGAAGAAGAACTCCCGAAGAGTTCGAAATGTGTCGCTCGTAGTGACATATTTACGTGAGTTGAACCGTGTAATCATTACCATTCTTTCACCGTATTTTTTTTTAGATAGAATGTTAAACCAAGACGGGCATTCTTATAAACCTTTATTAAAATGCTGGAATGTTCTTGTCTATCAGCACATACTTTTTTCTGGTTTCAGAGAAAAAAGCTTTTTATGAAATTACACTTTAGTAAAATGAATCATCATACCTATGCACCGTTTAGCTATCCAACTAAATAAATTAAAATAAAAAAAAAAACCTATTCATTTACAAATCTCGGTGCTCCAATGCGAATATATGTCGGCAGTCACGGGTAACTTCGGACCAGCTTTTATCATTTTTTTTGATATTTCTCTTGTCAGCATCTTTTGCAATTGGTCTCCAAGGGACTGGGAGCGTTGTCTAAGGAGTAATTTACCATTTTGTGTCTTTTCGAGCAATTTAATGACACTTCCGTCACTCGATTCTGTCACAGGCACGCCAGACACGAATGAGGCCCCGGAGATAGATGTTGATGACGTCACAGGTGACGCTGGTACACTTTCTTTATAAAGAGACTATGTAGTCTAAAGTATTCTATTTTTCATTGTCAGTCTGTAAAATATCATAATGGTTTTATTTAATCTAGAATACTCCTAAAAACACATGTATAAAATACACTTATTTCCAAATGTGTGTACTTAGATCTCTCCGACTATAGTAGTAATCAATCATTTCCTAATCATACTTACGTCTTTGGACTGCATTTTTTTTAAACTGCTTGAGGTCCAATTGCAGGTATAAGAGTTTTTATTTGTTCGTCATCAAGTAGTAGCAAGGTCTCTGTGGCAACCTCATTCTCTAAAAACATAATAAACTGTTATCAGAAACAGTACATGTACAGTCAGCATTAAATAATAACTAAATATTAATTAATTATTAACTACAATACTATAACTATACCTATACTTTAATTTATGTATAGTTTGCACTAATATAAAGTTAACGGTAGTGTGGCTATATAGTAGCGGCTACTGCAATGAAACAGTTTCTGGAACTGAACCTTAACTTGTTATTACTTGTATCTACAGTTATAGATACTGCGGGCACAGTTGGCTCTACATGCTACTGCAATTAAACAGTTTCTGGAACTGAACCCTCACTTGTTATTACTGTGTATCTACAGTTATAGATACTGCGGGCAGTGCAGTTGCTGCTACATGCTACTGCAATTAAACAGTTTCTGGAACTGAACCCTCACTTGTTATTACTGTGTATGTAGAAAACTGTAGAGTTTTAGATACTGCGGGCACCGCAGTTGCTGCTACATGCTACTGCAATTAAACAGTTTCTGGAACTGAACCCTCACTTTTTATTACTGTGTTTCTACAGTTATAGATACTGCGGGCACAGTTGCTGCTACATGCTCCTGCAATTAAACAGTTTCTGGAACTGTACCTTCCTTTAACTTATCATTTTTGATCTATATTTTAATTCCATTGCGTTTAATGTGGTATTAACCTAATCATGACAACTTTATACTCAATATAATTGAAGGAAAGATAGAGGGGAAGCGAGGAACAGGAAGACCTAGAATAAACTACATAGAGCAACTCAAAAAGAGAGTTGATGTTAGGGCGTATCGAGATATTCGAGATGTCAAAATAGTCGGGTAAGTGACATCAACCTTGCAAATCTTCAACAAAGGAAGCCGCTTGGCACAGGTATACCTAGTGGTCTCCTGAGCTGATTTAGCCCGGTAGCCACGTGGTTCCACCCTGCAGGTAGGGGGTGGAGGGGGGGCAAATCCCATCTACCGCGCCGCACTCTTACGCCAATATCTCCATAAGTGTAGCAAATAGGTCGTGTTTGATATCGTTTTCGTATAATTCAAGGACGAGGAATTCATTTCAGGAACCGTATTTTCACTCGTTCATATAAAAAAAATGAGATCCGTGCAAAAGTAGAAAAGTAGGAAATAAATATTCTTACAAAATCTATGCCTACTATTAAACTACGAGATTATGCTGTTAAGCGCTCATGTTTATGTCGAGGTTTAATACTACTCGCCAACAGATGGCGCTAGTAGTACTGATTATGCAAAATTATATTAACATCTTTTAGTATTAAAAATCACTATAATACCCAGAAAAATATTACAAATAATTACCATTTGTCAAAACCGCTCCAAGTTAATTATTTCATGTGAATTTGTAGTAACTCAATTTCCTCCTAGATGTCGCTGTACTGGCGGCAAACTAGCGAACACTAGTTTGTTATAGTTTCTTCATAGTGAACGAGGTTGACTTGCATGTGTGACCTCAGACAACTAAATCTACTTATACCAATAAATGGTTTTATAGTAAAAGTGCAGTGTATATTTTTTGGGACCCCTTGACATGGTCCTTCGAACCGGATATTTCGGTTTCGCGAGGATTGTACGACAGAGGGCGCCAGCTGGCACAGCTGTGGATCGCAGCTAAAAGTGCAGCGGAGCCGAGCAACGTCATCGAGCAGCAGCGTGACGTCATCAACAAAGTCAGCGGTGACGACGGAGTGTCGTCACGAATGGTGAAGTGTGAGTGCCAGTGGACAATTGTGAGTACTTTATTATTTTCTATTGTGATTGGACTTGGAATATTTAGAAAGAAACTGGACTTAGTAAATTTCGGCTCAACTGGACTCAGAATATTTTGGAGCAGCTTGGACTTAGCGAATTTCATCATTAACTTGGACTTAGAATAATTTCAAAGAAAACGGACTTAGCAAATTCGTCAAATCAGTAGTCAGGACTTAGAATAGTTTTAAGAAACGTGAACTGACGGGGAATCCACGCCCGATTTCTCCCAAGTTGCAAAACACTTAGAAAAATTGCGATGGAAGCACTCATCAACAGGGATCGGATATTCGGATCGATATTTACCTAAACTTTGGCTGCGTGAACGGTATGGAGACGGACTCGACTTTATTTTCATCATAAATTTCCCGGGATTTCTTAACTATATGTAACAAGGCAATCTAAACTCATATTTGAATATTTTAATACGCTTATCTATTATGTATTTAATGTAATTTATTATGGGGAAAAATTAAATTTAATTTACCTGAGATTTATTCAACTAGCAAAGTATCATTATCATTACTTAGTTTAACTGAACTTGTCGTGACTAGTACTTTTAAAAATTGTTTTCCTTCGACATTTCAAGGACGACATTATCCCCGTGGTCTCAAATTCCAGCAAAAGGTACTACTTTATCGCAAATCATTGAGTCGCGAATACCATCAAGATTTAACTAGACGTGAACCTTATTAACAATCGACAAAATTGTACCTTTAATCGTAAGGAATCGTAAAGAGGAACAAATGTTTGTATGGAAGCTACTACAATTAAAGAACATAAATACCCAAAAATTTGAGACAAAGATTGACGTCGCTGGCAGCAGCGGAAAACGCTTCATACTGATGACGTACCTACGTATGACGTCACTTGTACAAAGTAGTTGGATCATTGTATGGAAAATCCGGTAAATTGTTGTTTCGGTCGCGAAATACTGCGTTTAAGTACATAGTTATCATACAATTTTGTTTCTATAAAAGCGTAAGGATTCTATTGGTAGCTTTAAATTTACTCTTGGACAATAAAATAAAATACATCATTTTTCTAAACTTTCAAGGTTCATATCTTTTTATGATTTAAATTACATTTTATAATTTATACTTTAATACGATAATTTGATGGTTTACTATCCATTTAGCATCACTATGTTATCAATTTGAACCTGGAACCGCATGCCTGTTACGTGGTTCCAGCGTGTTTCCATTTAACAGCAGTCCAGTCAAGTGCAAAAATACGGGTGCATATAACTTACTCATAAATATGTCCCATGGCTCTTATGTCGGCGGATTAAGATTTCGGTACAGTCAAGGGCGCCAATATGTATACACCAGTCTCAAAAATATGTAGGCAGACCATATTCCTGCAATATTAAGGTTGTAATTTACATATTTATGGAACTTCGAGTGAATACATATTGGTGCCCTAGACTGTATACACCTATTTATGAAAGCATTATATCGATACATATGTTATACAATTTTTTTTTTATTATTCTCCTATATTAAAGAACCCTGGAATCTACTATAATATATAACTTACCAGTTATGTAAGATATGTATAGAGTAATGCTTACATTACTTTGCCAATTCACGCTGCGGCTACACTACATACACTGTTCTTGTTAGATCTATATAACAACATATTTCCTTACAAAAATAGTCAACAATAGCCATAATCTAAACATGTAGGTAAATTTGTACCATTTTATGTCATTTCGTGCGATCCCGGAGTCCCGGAGCATATTTATTAAATTTATAATAAAATAGAAGTCGACTCCATATTTTCCCAACAATTTCCGGAGTTTTGCCAAGTTTAGGTAAATATCGATCCGAATATCCGATCTCTGCTCATCAAGGTCCAAGACGATGCAAGGTTCAGACTTAATCGCGCATTTGAAAACTTTAAAAAGTCTCCTAAGGAGCGGCGGAATTCTGTAGACTATCTTAAGGCTAGACTGGACTTGTTAGAAGAGCTATGGACTCAGTTTGTACAGACTAGACATGTGCGCCGCGCCGCCGCGCCGCCGCCGCCGACGATTTTTCCACGCCGCCGCCGCCGATCAAATCACCGGCGTGAAATCGGCGTGGCGTAATTTCGTTTTTGTTGGAACAGTGTTAATTATTATATGCAATTTATTTAACTCATTTTAATTCTAACGCCGAACAAGGACTCTTTACAGCACATGTCAACTCTGTAATGTTCTACAAATAAAATAAAAATCGGCAATTCTGCAGCGGGACACGTTCAAACGAAATGAATGCCCTCACGGGGTTTACATTCGTGCTATATACGAGGGGCGTCTGAAAAGTTCTAAGCCTAAGATAGAAAAAACAATTTACAAAAATGAACTCGTGTTTATTTTTCAATATAGTCTCCTCCTAAATCAATGCATTTTTTACATTTTTTATACAGTGCTTTTAGGCCATTAAAAAAAAAATCTTTATTTTGCCCTTCAAAATGCTCCTGTACAGCCGCCTTCATCTCTTCGTCACTTCTAAATCGCTTTCCCCTCAACTCTTTCTTCAAATTATTGAATAGAAAATAATCGCTTGGGGCTAGATCTGGGCTGTAGGGTGGGTGGTCAATTTCCTCAAAACCTACTTCCTTCAGAGCACGCCTCGCAACATTAGCGGTGTGAACGGGTGCGTTGTCTTGCAAAAACAAAATGCCTTTCCTTAGTTTACCCCGCCTTTTCTCAACTATGGCTTGTCGCACCTGTCTTATTAGATTTGCATAATAAGTTCCGTTTATCGTAGAGCCTTTTTCTAAATAATCGATTAAAAGAATGCCATCACGGTCCCAAAATACCGTAGCCATTAACTTAGAGGCCGACTTTTGCACTTTAAATTTCTTCGGCGGCCTTTCACCCTTTTCAATCCACTGCATCGACTCAGACTTACACTCCGGATCATACTGTCTGATCCATGTTTCATCAACAGTTACTATTCGGGAACAAACTTCATCTAAATCATCTTCGCACAATTCTAAAAACGCCCGAGAAGTTTCCACACGACGTACGAGGGCTGTCTTTTAAGTTGTGTCGTTTGGAAAATCTAAAGACAATTTAAGTGTTAAATGGTATTTATTGTTTTTCAAAGTAATCACCGTGATATGTAATACACTTTTTCATTCGATCGAACCAGTTTTCGAAACACTTATTCCAGTCCAAAGTCGGGGTCTCCAAAATGGCCGTTTTGTATGACTCAACCGCTTCTTCAGGCGTCTGGTACCGTTGACCACGAAGTCGTTGCTTGATTTTTGGAAAAGTAAAAAAATCGTTAGGGCTTAAGTCTGGACTGTACGGCGGGTGTTCCAGAATTTCGACGTTTTGCTCTTTTAAAAACGCAATAGTTTGCCGGGCGGTGTGCGAGCTCGCATTATCGTGGTACAGTCTTATACGACGTCTTGGGTTATTTTTTCGAAACTCGCCGATGACTTCTGGTAAACAGACAGTGGTATACCAGTCAGCATTAACCGTTTTACGATCCTCGAGCACGATGGTGGCAACGTGGCCACTTTTCGCCACAAACGTGGCGACCATTTTTTTCGAAATGCTCCGTGAGCGTATTACTTTGGTCGGTTTTGGCTCATCTTGGAACACCCAAACAGTCGACTGCTGTTTCGAATCGGGATCGTAGGCATATATCCAAGATTCGTCACCACTGATAATGTCGTAAACATGTTTCGAGTTTCCTCGGTTGAATTGCCGCAGGGTTTTGCGACACCATCGAACGCGAGCCGTTTTTTGGTCTTCACTGAGTAAATGTGGTATCCAGCGTGAGATCAACTTTTTTACGCCTAAGTGATCATGCAAAATACTGTGAACACTGGTCCCTGAAATACTTAAGGAAGCTTCTATCTCACGGTATGTCGCATGGCGATCTTCGATGATCAGTTGCCGTACAGCATCAATGTTCTCCTGGGTTACGGCTGTTTTTGGTCGACCTTCACGATGTCTATCACCAAGACTAGAGCAACCACGTTGAAATTCTAAATACCAGCGTTCCACAGTCCGAAGGCATGGTGCTTTATCATTGAAAACCGTAGTCAACTCTTCGAAGCACTGAAGTCGCGTTAAGCCCCTTTTGAAGTTGTAAAAAATTATCGCACGTAAATTTTCCTTCGAAATTTCCATTTTCACAACTGACTTGTCAACTTTGAACGAACGCTGTACTAAAACGGTTGGGCCGATTTCGAGTCATTCTTTTGTTTTCGAATTCTAAATTCAAATATTTTAACGTGACACTAGTTCTTTTTTATGCAATCACGGGAGGGTTGCAAACGACAAAACTTAAAAGGCAGCCCTCGTACTTTATCGAAGGCCGTTAGCATTTTCGGTACCCAACGAGCACTGACTTTACTCATGTACAAATGTTCATGTAAAATTTCTCCGACTCTTTCTTTACTAATACCTAAGACCTCAGCTATTTGCCAAACCTTAATTCTTCTATCTTCTAATACCAGCTTTTTGACTTTTGCTACGTTTTCTTCGGTCACTACCGATATTGGCCGCCCTGAGCGGGGGTCGTCTTCGATCGATTCCCGTCCGAGTTTAAATAAGCGACTCCACTTTTTGACTGTGGCATAAGAAGGCCCAGAATCACCGTAAATAATAGCCATTTCCTCAAAAATACACTGCGGTGATTTGTCACTTTTTGTAAGGAATTTAATTACAGCACGGTGCTCAATTTTCGTAATATTCGTTGGTAATTCACACATGATGTACTTTTCCGTTGAATATCTCGAAACAGAATAATAAAAACGTGACATGTTATTTTTTAATAATTTGTTTTTAAATGGCCTTTCTAGTGGCCAGTATCATAAACGCATATATAAACTCGAAATACCTTAGGCTTAGAACTTTTCAGACGCCCCTCGTACATGCATAATTATAATATTAGTGCGAACATTCTAAAAGTCTAGTCACAAACCTAATTCCATTTTTCAAATCATGCTTTGACTCTTTTATACAACTCAAAAGTCAATGTCATCAAAAAAATTGAAAATAAAAAACAAGACATGCTACTTATTTAAAAAATTCAAAGCGTATTTTTTAAGCAGATATGATGACTTTTTTAGGTACTACTACTGCAAATCTTACACTTTTCGTATTTTTTGTTGTGATGTAACCGTGAATACTAGTTTTTGGACATCCTGTAAAATTGGCTCAGATTGAATAATAATAATAAATAATAAATATTAGGGGACAATCATACACAAATCGACCTAGTCCCATAGTAAGCTGAAGGCAAGAAACGGAAGGCAAGGCAACACAATAAGACATTTATAAATAGACGGAGTATGTGGCTTAAAAAAAAAAATAGGGGACAATACTTACACAAGTCGACCTAGTCCCACAGTAAGCTCAGTAAGGCTTGTGTTATGGGTACTAGACGACGAAATATTTAATAGATAGAAATACTTAAATACATAGAAAATATCCATGACTCAGAAACAAATATACATGCTCATCACACAAATATTTGCCCTTACCGGGATTCGAACCCAGGACCTTCAGCTTCGTAGGCAGGGTCACTACCCACTAGACAACCAGTCGTCGATTGAGTGAAAAGGTTTGCGACTTTAGCCGACGATAAGTAAATGTGAATTCCTTTCTCTAGCACGTCCATCCTTGAGCACGTGACCTAATTTTATAATCGACTGGGTCTAATTCCGGTAACAAAATATTTTTAACTCATTCCATGAAGAAATCTGTTTCCTAATTCCTCTGGGTATACAAAAAAGGGCAGATTCCACTGTTATCACACTACATAAGAAAGACTCTTCCCGTAAATATGAAAACTATCGAACTATCTCTTTTATATCCCATGCTGGTAAAGTTCTATTGCACATTCTGAACAAACATTTGGAGTACTACATAAGCAAAAAAATCACAATAGAGCAAGCATGCAGTTAAGGGTAGTGGCAGAATAGAGCAGATCCTAAATATCAGGCAGTTAATTCAGAAGAGCAGAGAATTTAACATACACATGGCCTTATGCTTCATCGATTACACGAAAGCGTTTGACTACATAAATTGGCGAAAAATGTTTGAAGTGCTTGGGGAAATGGGTATACCTGAACATCTGTCCTTTTAAGTGCAAAACCCTTACCGTCCAAATCTCGTGTCCGGCTGGAAGACATGACACACACACGACCATAAAAGGAGTCAATGAGGCTAAGCTAGCTACACTTCTAAAGAAAGTCAAATTGATCAGTGCACAATATTGCCCCTCCACATCAACAGGAAAAAACGAAGCTGATGTTTATAGGTAGAGATGGGTTGATGCAGAAGGCATGGGAACTGCGAGACCTGAGGGGAAAATACGTAACGTTTTGAACGAGCTTTAGGACAATTCAACTGTAATTTTCCAACACAAAAGTTGACATTTAGATCTACCTGACGCGCGTGCTTTACGTAATCAACCAGCTGGACTGGTAGAAGACATTATGTTACTTGGGCTCACAGATCTTCAACGACGGGAACTGTATGAAAAAGGTCATCAGAAGATCGCGCTTGGAAAAGATATGGAGGAACAGCAATATCCACCGCAACACCAAAGACTGACTTCGTGCACCCTTATCTTCTCTATTTTTCTCTATGCCTCTGAAACATGGACATGGAAGCCGCGCGTGAAACAAAAATAGATGCATTTGTCACATTTTAAATGCATCTATGTGCTGGCCTTAAAATATCCTGCGCATCTGACCGCTCCCGTTAGTGGACTAACGCTAGATAGGAGTCGGAGTGGTCGCCAAGGCCGAAAAAGGTCGGACAGATCATCATCATCATCATGTGCTGGCGTAGAATGTCGGGCATCTCATGTATACTACGCCGATACTCAAGGAGCCTTCGTATTAACACCCAGCTTTCAAATACATGCTTCCAGAGAATGATGACATTCATGGACTACGTGGCTCGCCGAGACCAGTCCAGCTTGGAGAAGATGATAATGGTTGGCTGCGTCGAAGGAAAGAGAAATAGAGGCAGAGCTCAAGAAAACAAAGAAGATTATCAAGATTCCTGCTTGATATTTCTTTTTAGTATTTTTGGTACAATTACATTTCAAAAAATGTGTCATAAATGAGATATTACGCTATATATAATTATTTTTCGATACTCCGGGAAAAAAAATCCACGCCGATTTCACGCCGATCACGCCGCCGCCGCCGATCAAAATGCCACCGGACGCCGCCGCCGATGATTTTGCCATCGGCGCTCACCTCTAGTACAGACACATACGCTGATAGTACAGGATAGTGACTCAGATGAATTACTCAAAACTAATTATGTGGAGGATTCTGTTTATGAAGAAACAGAAGAATTGTACATAGAATACAAGTATAATCTTAAGTCTCAGTTAAGTAAAGTCAGTCCTACAACTACAGCACCGAGTGGGAAGACCAGTAACCCGGCAGACAAAGCGGGAGATCTCATCAAATTGCCAAAGATTTCGATTCCGATGTTTTCAGGCGAATACTCGGAATGGGTTAGTTTTCGGGATCTTTTCGTCTCCCTCATCCACAATAATGAGTCCTTGGATAATGTCCAAAAGCTTCATTATCTAAAAGGTCATTTAACCGGAGAAGCAGAACAGTTACTTAGGCACGTGCCGATAACTCAAGAAAACTATAGTACCAGTTGGGAGCAGTTGGAAAACCGATACAACAATAAGAAATATCTATCGAACTGCATCCTAAAGAGACTGCTGAGTCAACGTAACTTAACTACAGAATCTGCAACTGCCCTGAAGGAACTGTTGGATACTACAAACGAGTGTCTGCAGGCATTGAAGGCCTTAGGAATAGATATTAAAAGCTGGGATATCATAATAGTGCATTTAATTTGTTTAAAGTTAGATGGTGAGTCGCGGAAGCAATGGGAACTGAAGTCAAGCGAATCAGGCAACGAGTTGCCGACCTATGAACAGTTCAGATCATTTTTGGAAACACGATTTCGTGCTTTGGAGTTCATAGATCCCAAGGCTTCTCGACCCTATCAGAATAAGAGTATACCTAAGAGTTTCAATACTCCTGGTCATTCCAAGGTTCATCATGTTACAACCTTTTCCTGTGCTTATTGTTCGCAGGATCATAAAATAAGTAATTGTAAAGAGTTTTCTAAAATTGATACTGATGCTCGTCGTGGTTTTGTCCAGTCACATAGCCTATGCTTTAATTGTTTAGGTCTCAATCACTCAGTTTATTCATGTCGTCAATCATCTAGATGCCGAATCTGCCAAAGGAAGCATCATTCCTTACTACATCCCAAAAATGTTACACAAACAGCTGAGTCCCAGGAGAAAACTCACTCAGTTGTAGCGAAGGTAGTTGTACCAACAGCTGCGTCCCACTCATCAGCTCATGAGGTCCATGATGAGTCCACTACCAACATTAAAACCCACTTTTCGACATCATGCAGTCAAGTTTTGTTAGCAACTGCACTAGTGAATGCCACGTCGAAATCTGGTAAAATTATCACGCTTAGATGCTTACTCGACCAGGGTTCACAGGCTTCGCTGATAACGGAGTCTGCAGTCCAACTGTTAGGACTTAGGAAAATAGGGCACAAGAGCACTATATCAGGGTTAGGGAGTGACGAGAGCGCTGCTATAGCCTCTAAGTCGATGGTAAATTTAAAAATTCAATCACTCCTTGATGCCTCGCTTGAGTTTGAAGTTAGTGCATTTGTGCTGAGCAAGCTTACGTCGGTTTTGCCGGAAAGGAGAATCGTCGTGCAGTTATGGTCGGAGTTTACAAATCTTGAGTTAGCAGATCCTTCCTTTAATCAACCGAACAAAATCGACTTGCTTCTGGGAGCAGATATCTACGGTAAGATATTGCTAGAAGGAGTCATTAAGGGATCACCAGGAGCGCCAACAGCTCAGAAGACTGCCTTGGGTTGGATTCTTTCAGGTCCAATTCTGAGAGAGGAAACAACGTCACAGGACACTGTCAGAGTGAATCACGTTAACGTGAACGATAACGAACTCCTGAAACAATTTTGGGAGCTGGAAGCTGACAATAGTGTCTTGGCGTCTAAAGAAGATTACAACGAAGAAGAACGAAGATGTCAAGAAATCTACGCTGCTACTACTAAACGAGACAGTAGTGGCAGATATATTGTGAAATTGCCCTTTCGTGAAGAAAGTCCAAAATGCAAGGAAGGGAAATCCGAAGTTATAGCGACTAAACGGTTTAGTCAATTAGAAAGAAGATTTGATAAAGACCCTCAATTAAAGGCGCGTTATACGGAAGTAATTAAAGAATACCAAGATCTTGGTCATATCGAAATAGTACCAAAGGAAGAACAAAACAAACCAGGAGCCGTGTACTTGCCTCACCACGCCGTTATAAGAGAAGATAAAAGCACATCAAAGCTCAGAGTAGTTTTCGATGCTTCGTGCCCAGGAACGAACGGTGTGTCCTTGAATCAAGACCTGTTAGTTGGTCCACAACTGCAACAAGACTTACGCCACATTCTGCTACGTTGGCGTTGTTTCCCGATCAGTCTTGTGTCCGACATCGTTAAGATGTACCGGCAGGTAAAGGTCTACCAAGAAGACGCTGAATACCAGCGTATTTTATGGCGAAACAACAATAACGAGCCTATAAACCATTTCAGACTCCTGAGAGTCACCTTCGGAACCGCAGCTGCACCCTATCTTGCCGTTCGAACTCTCCACCAGGTAGCATACGACCACGGAGAGGCCTATCCACTAGCAGCAGACAGAGTGCTCATGGATTTTTATATGGACGACCTCTTGTCAGGTTGTGACACTGTGGAAGAAGGAGAACAGATATACAGAGAGTTAAACGAACTACTACGTAAAGCAGGCTTTGAGCTGCAAAAATGGGCTACGAATGACGAACAACTAATGAACATTGTCAGTCACAATGAAGGAGATAACGATGCCAATGTCCAGCTCAAGCTGGACACAGTAATGAAGGTGTTGGGTCTAACCTGGAATAGGAGAGCGGATACGTTTGAGTATGCAGTTCAATTGCCACCGCTTCAGGCTCCCATAACCAAAAGACGGATGATCTCCGACATATGCCGGTTGTTCGATCCGCTTGGTTGGCTCGCGCCAGTCATTATTCGAGCAAAAATATATATACAAAAGCTGTGGCTAACCGGGATTGACTGGGACGATGAGGTTCCACCACAGCTGATGCTTGAATGGCTGGACTTTAGAGAAACCCTAACCCAAATTGCAAAGTTCAGCATACCAAGATGGATACACTTTGAGAAGAGCAGTAAAACTGTCGAGCTGCAAGGCTTTTGCGACGCCTCTAATGAAGCGTATGCAGCTGTAATATATTTACGGACTATCAGCGAGGACGGCACCGCTCATGTCTCATTAGTTACAGCAAAAACTAAAGTAGCACCGATAAAACAAGTCTCAATTCCACGCTTAGAATTATGTGGTGCAGTGCTACTTACTAAACTGTTAATGGAGATTTCGCGCGTATTAAAAATAGATAAATCAAGGGTCCACGCATGGACTGATTCCACTATTGTGTTATCATGGCTGAATAGTAGACCCAATAGATGGAAAACGTTTGTGGCTAACAGAGTGGCAGAAATTCTTACAGCACTGGAGCCACATCAATGGTCACATGTTCCATCCAAGGAAAACCCTGCTGATTGTGCGTCCAGGGGTACGAACTGCATATACGACGAACATCTCTGGAAGGAAGGTCCAGAGTGGCTGAAAGAGAAAGTTATCACTTATAAGAAGGGTACATATCACGAAACGGATTTAGAAAGTAAACCCAGTAAAATATGTTTAGTAAATACCTGTAATCCAGAGGAAGGTTTGAACATCATTGACAGATTCTCCAATCTCAGGCGGCTGATTCGAGTTGTAGCTTACTGCAAAAGATGGTTCAGAAGATGCATGCAAGAAAAAGCATGGCTTACCACTAAGGAAATTCATGAAAGCTTAGTTACATGCATTATACTAGTCCAAAGCAGCTGTTTTGAAGCAGAGATCGTTAACCTGAAAAAAGGAAAAGAGATGATGAAAAGTAGCAAACTTACCTCATTGAATCCTTATATCGATGCGGCAGGTATCTTGAGAGTCGGTGGACGCCTCCAACATGCTCAGATGAGTGAGCAAATGAAGCACCCGATTATTATTCCAGAGAAGTCGCATTTTACAGATCTGCTCATATCGGATGCACATGAGAGAACATTGCATGGTGGTCCTAGTATGATGCTCACTTACCTGAGATCCAAATACTTCATTCTGGGAGTAAAAAATTTAGTGAGGTACTACGTAAGGAAGTGTGTGATATGCATTCGGTATGCAGCCGCTTCCAATCATCCTTTAATGGGACAACTGCCTGCTGCAAGAGGGGTAGTCAATCGGCCTTTCCGTCATAGTGGACTGGATTATGCAGGCCCGATCAACATCCGAACTTCCAAGGGCAGAGGCCACCACTCTTACAAGGGCTACATATGCCTATTCATTTGCATGTCCACTCGCGCAATCCACCTAGAAGCCGTAAGTGACATGACATCGCAGGGGTTTCTAGCGGCATTTAAACGGTTTGTGGCTAGGCGTGGCCATTGCTCCGACTTATGGAGTGACAATGGCACTACATTTGTGGGAGCCGCTCGCGAGCTGAAGCAGCTTTTTACTGAAGAGCAATCTAATATTGCAACTGAGATAGCCGCTCAACTAGCAACAAACAGCACAACCTGGCATTTCATACCCCCTCATGCCCCTAATTTTGGCGGGCTTTGGGAAGCCGGGATAAAGTCGACAAAACACCACCTCAAAAGAATTATAGGCAACTCGACTCTAACCTTCGAGGAAATGACTACAGTTTTAGCTCAGATAGAAGCCTGCCTCAACTCAAGGCCAATAGCTAAAGGCACTGACGATACTCCTGAGGCATTAACACCAGGTCACTTTCTGGTATCGGAACCTCTGGTGCTGGTACCTGACTCCAGTTATGAATCGGCCACCGTCAGCAGCTTAAGAAGATGGCAACTGACTCAAAAACTCGTTCAAGACTTTTGGCGCCGTTGGTCGAGTGAGTATCTGACGCAATTCTACCATCGATACAAGTGGGCCCATCAAACTCCTGAGCCATGTGTCGGGGACATAGTTTTGGTCAAGGAAGATGCTCTCCCTCCATCTAGATGGTTGTATGGTGTTATAGTACAAAAACATCCAGGTGCAGACAACATCACACGAGTAGTCAGTTTAAAATGTAAAGATTCTATTATCAAGAGGGCTGTAAATAAACTTTGTTTTTTGCCAGTGACTCACTGATATTCTATTATGTTTAAGTTAGTCTAATTAACACTGTTCCTAATATAGTAAACACGTTTTGAATGTCAACCTATCCTGTATTTTCAGGTTTCAATTTTAAGTTTAGCACCTTTGTTTTTTATATACATGTAATGGCGGGCGGTTTTAAGGACAACTGTCTCATTTGGTCCTTGGCGGGCGGAATGTTAAGCGCTCATGTTTATGTCGAGGTTTAATACTACTCGCCAACAGATGGCGCTAGTAGTACTGATTATGCAAAACTATATTAACATCTTTTAGTATTAAAAATCACTATAATACCCAGAAAAATATTACAAATAATTACCATTTGTCAAAACCGCTCCAAGTTAATTATTTCATGTGAATTTGTAGTAACTCAATTTCCTCCTAGATGTCGCTGTACTGGCGGCAAACTAGCGAACACTAGTTTGTTATAGTTTCTTCATAGTGAACGAGGTTGACTTGCATGTGTGACCTCAGACAACTAAATCTACTTATACCAATAAATGGTTTTATAGTAAAAGTGCAGTGTATATTTTTTGGGACCCCTTGACAATGCTTTATAAAAAAAATATGATTAAACAACCCTATTTCTATAAAATATATAAACATTAGCTTTCCTCATACATTTAACTTATAAATGTGTCAAAAAAAACATTTGCTCCGCGCGGCGGAGCTGAGAACGGGAGAAGTTCGTATTTTGGATAGGATTTGTCACTTATTGTGTAAAAATTACTATGATTAGTCTATACTAATCGTAGTAATTAAAGGAGACAACTATAGACCTATATGCTTCTATACCCTAGACATAACCCAAAAGACCCAAGAAATATCGAGAGATAAGTCATGATCTATACATATAATAAAGCTGAAGATGGTCGAAAGTCTGTACATAAAAGATATTTGGAAAAGTTTGCTGGGGATACTTAGAATCGATAACAAAACACTTCTAACAGTTTTAATAATTTTTGTCTGTTTATGTGTACGTGCCTCACGTGAAGACTAATCTGTAGAGAAAATTCCCGGCCAGATTTTAGGCTAAGTATAAAAATTATAAAGATAAGGGTGCAAATGGGTAAAAAAATGGGGTTGAATTTTGTACGATAACTCCTTGAATCTATGAGCTAAAGACTTGACTAGAAATTAAAAAGAACCGCATTCAAACTTTTAGCATAATATAGATAAAACGTGAAAAAACTCGGGATGTAAAATAGTGCTAGGCGGCTTAACACTATATATCAACCAAAACTGGTTGATACCTCCACCGATAGTAACTTATTCAGTCATTAGAGATATTAGAATATAATTATATTAGAACTTCCGTCACTGACGACGTCGCTGTTGATACTAAAAAACCAACAACCTTGATCTCTGCCTTCCTATATTTTCTATGAAATCATAGGTCATCTAATGTTGTTTGTTAGGTTTAGTTGAATACTTACTCGAATTATCATAGTTCCCTAGCGCCAAGGGATGTGGGTATAAAGATAATGAGTATCCTTAAGGGTCGTTGCTCACATTGAGACCACTCTCAGAAGGGTTACTTTGGGCCTTTCATTCCAACGAAAAGGCCTTGCTTGCCTCGCCGCTCACCTTCGGATCTTTGGCCTGGGATTACGCTTGCAAGACACCTGGGGATAGTAAGTGTACGTGGATGCTCACCCTCAGGTTTCGCTTACAAGACACCGGAAGACAATGAGTGTACGTCCATGGGGGCGCATTTAGAGCGCATTCTGAAGGAGTGCTTCGAGTCTTTCATTCCAACGAAAAGAACGGCCTTTGGCCTCGCCACTCACCTACGGAACTTACTTCGCCCTTCGCCTCGCCACTCATCTACGGGATAGTAAGTGTCCATGAGGGCTCGCTTGCCTCGGCGCTCATCTTCCGTACTTTGGCCACAGGTTTCGCTTGCATAGACACCTAGGAATTGTAAGTGTCCGTGGGGGCTTGTCTTCGGGTCTTCGGGTCTTCGGCCTTCGACCTCGCCTAGGGAGCGGTCTCTAAAAGCATAGGTCTTTAATTCCTCCGAAAGGTAAAAAGGGAGGCAATTTATTCCTAATTCGGCTTCGCTTGCCTCCCCTTTTACCTTCGGGAATTCGTGCGTCAGGTTTCGCTCGCAAGACACTCGAAGGTAATGAGTCCGTAGGGGCTCGCATTGAGAGCGCTCTCTAAAGTAAAGTAAAGTAAAGTAAAGTAAAGTAAAGTAAAGTTTATTTGTGAAACATAGGTAACAAAGATGGCGCAATGGTAATATGTGTATCACTATGTTTGGCCGTTAGGCATACAAATTTGCGAGCAGCATGCATTTCATGCTTATACATATATATATTAGTCTTAATTATAATTATATTTCGCTACAGTTTAAGTACTCATTTACTGAATAAAAAGCTTTATCTGTTAAGAATTTAAATAATTTCGATTTAAAATGGGGCAGGTCAGTTTCTCTTATAAATTCTGGTAACTTATTGAATAATTTCGGTGCCATGCCGAAAGCACTTTTTGCTAGTAAAGCAGTTTTCAAAGGCCTAGAATTAATTTTATGCCGCTGGCGTATACTTTTAAAAGCAGGAAATTGCTTGATGTTGCACTTTATATACATAACTAACTCGAAAATATATAAACATGGCATGGTCAATATCTTAAATTGGATAAAGTAAGGCTTGCAAGAATCCGTTGGCTGTAGCCCACAAACAGATCTCAAGCACTTCTTCTGAGCCCTAAACACCAATTCTCGGTCAGTGGAATTGCCCCAGAATATGATGCCGTATCTAAGTGTAGAGGTTACATAGGCGTGGTAGGCGGTGAGTACTGCAGGCCGATTCACTACTTTATTCAAATTATATAGTGCATAAGAATACTTATTTAATTTTTTACATATAATGTCAATTTGGTTCTTCCATGTTAACTTATGATCTAAGCTTAAACCTAAGAATTTTGTACATTCCGTTTCCTCAATTGTATGATTCTTGTATGTCACCATTAAATTAGTCAAGTTATTAATCCTCTGATAAAAATTCATTACTTTAGTTTTGCCTAAATTTATATGTAAGTTGTTGTGGTGAAGCCAGTCAATTATTAGTTCTAACGAGTTATTTATATTTGCTTGGCATATTTGTGGATTTTCTCCAGTTAATATGACCGTGCTGTCATCCGCAAAAAGAACCATGGGGTGCTCAATGGTCTGGGGCAGATCATTGATATAGATCAAAAACAAAAGAGGTCCCAGTATGCTCCCTTGTGGCACTCCATAACATGTTTCTCTGAACTCCGATGAAAGGGTTTTTTCGCATTTTGTTTTTAAACATATCTGATTAATTTGAACCATTTGTTTCCTACCAGTTAAGTATGACTTTAAAAGGTCGTAAATATTGCCGCGTATCCCGTAATTATGTAGTTTACGCATTAAAATGTTGTGGTCAACGAAATCAAAGGCCTTAGTTAAATCCATATATAGGGCGCATACAGAGTGTTTTCTGTCTATGTTAGTCATTATTTCTTGTAGCAAGTCAAAAATAGCCATGTTTATCGATTTATTCTTACGGAATCCTTTTTGCTCTTGTGCAAATAAGTTATTTGATTCAAAATATTGATTTATACTGTTATAGATAACTTTTTCAATTATTTTGGAAAAAACATTTAAAAGTGCAATTGGCCTAAAGTTATCCATATTTTCCTTGTCGCCCTTTTTAAAAAGTGGTCGCACAATAGCTAACTTTAATTTTTCAGGATAAACGCCCTGCTCTATACACAAGTTTATAATGTAGCTCATATGCGATGCTATTAAAGGTGCTACTCTTTTAACAACTTTCGTACATATTCCGTCATATCCGGTACTATTTGTATTATTTAGGGTATTAATAATATTAAGAATGTCATTGGGATTAGTTGGCTTCATAAATAAGGATCTAGATGATCTATATGTCAATGTATTATATATTCGAGAATTATTATTGGGAAGAACATTATTATTATCATTTGTATTATTATTTGAATTTTGACTAGATTGGATTTGGTCTATGAAGTAATTATTGAATTTTTGTGCTATTAATTTGGGGTCCTTTATTATATTACCGTTATGAGTAATTTGTGTGATATTTTCCTTAGGATGTACTGTTTTAGGATTGTTAACAATATTCCATGTTGCTTTAGATTTATTAGCCGATTTTTTAATATAGTGGTCATTTTGCGATTTTTGTGTTAGCAACACGATTTTCTTTAGGCGTTTTGAATATTGTTTAAAGCGTTTTTTGTTATCTTCACTCGGAGATGCTCTATATTTCCATAGAAAATCTCGCTTTTTCTTGCAACATTGTCTTATACCTTTAGTGATCCACTTTGGCTTTTTAATTGCGGTTATTTTTAATCCGATGAAAGGAAAACACAGGTCATAAAACAATTGGAAAAGGTCGGTAAAATTATCATAGGCTTCGTTACCATTATTTGCCATATAAACGGAATTAAAACTTAAATTCTGTAAACATTCTTCAAACTTTTTTACATTTTCTACACACAAGTCCCTTCTTTTTACATACCAGTGTGATAAAAGACAGGTTTTCTTCACTGGACATTTCATTAATTGTGCCGTATGATCTGAGATGGCAAAATCGATTACCTCGGTTTTCCCACCTCGTACATTATATATTATATTATCAATACACGTATTGCTTTGTAATCTTGTCGGCTCTGAAACACCTAATTTGAGATTGTATCTTACAATTAAATTTTGAAAATCCATCGAATGTCTAGATCTTTTTAAAGTATCAATATTAAAATCACCACTTATAATTACTTTTTTATCTCTATAACATATTTTGTCTAAAATGTAACTAAGCTTATTCAAAAATATGGACACAGTTGTGGAATCATTTTTAGGAATCCTATAAATACAGATCACTATAATCTTTAAATCTGTTAACTCTATGGCCGAACATTCCAATATATTTGATACGGATAGAATAACAATATCATTAAGAGTTTTAAATTTATGTATACTTCTTACTAAAATGCAGGATCCACCATTTCTATTCTCTCTTGAGAAGTGACTTGCAAGTTTATAGTTAGGTATGGCTACATGTGCTTCGTCGCCTGTTTTCATGTTGTGTTCTGTGACACATATTACGTCAACATGTTTTTTAGAGTCTAATAATTCATGCAAATGGACGGTCAGTATGTCTGCCTTATTTATCAGTCCATTAATGTTTTGGTGTAATATAAATATATTTTTAAGAACGAAAAAGATTATTATCACTATTGTCAGTATTGTCAATGCCACGATTTTGTATAGGTTTCACAACGTTAGTAGCGCCGTCGGTGGTATTGATATTGTCGAGTCGGGTTGCTGAATGAAAGTTTCCTGAAGTATTATTGTCTTTACGAATCTGGGGTGCAGGTAGTTGTTGTTGAGGGGTCTGGATGTATTCTTCTCCGTTGATGAACAGTCGGTTGTTACGTAATACGGCATATTTTCCATTACGTCTCGCGTTGAGCATGCATTCTCTTAAAAGTTTCCTATGCTGTAGGGTTTCAGCGTCTAGGACTTCAGAAACGTTATATCCATTGTTCTTAAAGCAGAGGGTATTTTCTAATACGTATTTTTGCATTCGCTTACTGATAAGCTCAATAATTAGCGGGCGGCGGCTCCCTCTCTTTCCGATTCGCCTTATTGATTCAATAAACCCGTTGATGTTTATATTTAGTAGGGCACTGAACATATTGTTTATGCGGTAGATCAGGTCTCTTTCAGTTTCACCGTAAAACTCGTCTAGACCATATAGTATGAATTGTTTATTCTTTTCCGTATTAGTATTGGTGTTATAGTGACAGGTTTTATCGTTAAAACGTTCTTTCAGGTTCTGCAATTCGGTTCTAATATTTAAATTTTCTGTTTCGAGCGATTGTATTAACGTACTTGTTTCTTGTATCTGTTTTGTTAATGCTTGTTGCTTAGATAGAATTGCAGTATTTTGCTGTGTGAAATCCTGTCTTATTTTGTCGATGGCTATTTGTATTTCAGACTTTATTAAGTGATGTAGATTGTTTAGAAAAATATTGTTGTTTTTTTCTAGTTTTGAGTCCAATAGACTGCTTATTTGTTCCAAAGTAATATGTTGCTGGCTTTTGTGGTTATTTTGGGAATTTAAAGTATCACCTAATATGCTTTGCCGGGATTCATCACGAAATAAGTCATCTATTGACATGTTCGTTTCTTGTAGTTCGGGGGCGGTGTCAAACTGTCTGCGAACTGGTGTGTTATCATTTTTTTTCCGTAGTGTAACATTATAGCAGGTCGGGCATCGCCACGACCGATCAAGTTCTTGTTTTTTACTTAAATACGTCTCCGCTGACATGCTAAGACACTCATAATGATATGTCTCTTTGCACAAGACACACCTTAGAAGCTCAAGATCACTAGTTATAGGAGTCTTACATGCAATGCAATCCATTCTGTATGTATTTTAAGACGAGTAAGTTTCCTTCTTTGTAATAAGCGAGCCCAATACGGACCGAAATTTACGCGAGTCCAATTCGGACCGTGAGCTGTCAGTTGACGTACGTGTTGTTATGTTATGACAGCCAAGCGAGGTGTCAAAAATTCACCCAATCAGCTGTGCACGTCGTTTGTGGTACCGTTATGTAAAATTACACATTGTTTTGGTGTTTTTGGGTAAATTTTCAAAGTGAAACGGTCAAAAGATGATTCTTACCGCTTCGAAATCAGTTCCCAAATCTTGTGAAGTGTCGTTTTGTGGTTCAAAACTTAGTGGCTTTGATGGATTGTGCCTCTTACAAATTCTTGTTTGCTTCAGAACAGTATCAGTACGTATTAACTATCTATTTGTTATTTAAATTGCAAAGAGCTTAATCTTGTTATGTTTACATGGCCAGTGTTGCCAGTGTACTTATAGGATATTAGGACGCGTAACTCAAGACGGATGTACTTTAGAGCTTAGCTGCCATAGTAACTATTGTTTGTATATATCTAAAGGGATGCTTTGGGCCTTTCATTCCATTGTAAAGCTCTGCCTCTGGCCTCGCTGCCACCTGGGGATATTAAGTGGCCTTCAGCCCCCGAGCGCTTTCTGAAGACTTGATTTGGACCTTTTATTGTTACGAATAGCTCGGCCTTCGGCCTCGCTTGCCTGGTCGCTCACCTTTCGGACATTGGTCTCCACTTTTGCTTGCAAGACACCTGGGGATAGTAAGTGTTCGTGGGGCTCACCCACGGGCCTTCAGCCCCCGAGCTCGCATAGCGACCGCTTTCTAAGAGCATGCCCATTATGGCCTTGCCATTATGCATTAGGGCCTTTCATTCCTACGAAAAGCTCAGCCTTCGGCTCCGATTGCCTCCCCGTTTACCTTCAGGACTTCGGCCCTCAGGTTTCGCTTGCAAGTTACTCGGAGATACCGAGTATCCAAAGGCTCTCGGGCTCGCCTTGAGACCGCTCTCTGCAGGATTGCTTTAGGCCTTTAATTCCAATTAAAAGCTCGGCCTTCGGCCTCATTTGCCTCGCTGCTCACCTTCGGCACTTTTATACGCGTACGAAGTCGCGGGCAGAATGCAATCAGCGGCTGCTGGCGGTAGGGTGGTCCACACAGGCTCCCATATGTCATTAATTTCATTTCATTTTAGACCTTGCACATGCACTGATATCAATCAGTGTAGAAAAGTGCTATTTACAAAAAAGGACACACTCAGAAAAAACTATTGCGAAAATAACAAAAAAACGTTGCGAAATAGGAGCCAACAGAGTTGAATTGCTGGCGCAGCAACGTTAATTTTGCGAAATAATTTTGCGAATTAGGCAATGTACGAGGTGCGGTCCAAAAGTGTCCGGCCTAACAAATTAAACAAGTAGATATATTTACAAAACCTTTTTTTATTTTTCGATATAGTCCCCTTCTATTTCAACGCACTTTGCAGATCTCGTGATAAGCATTTCTATCCCCTTAAAAAAATACTCTGGAGTTTTGTCCTCAACATGGGCGAAAACAGCTTGAGCCACTTCATCATCCGAAGAAAATCGTCTTCCCCTTAAGTCTGCCTTAAGTCTCGAGAACAAATAGTAGTCGCTTGGGGCCAGGTCGGGGCTGTAAGGCGGGTGGCGAATTTCCTCGAAGCCCTATTTTGCTACAGCAGCTGGCAATTGCAGCGGTGTGAACGGGAGCATTATCGTGGAGAAGCCGAACACCTCTACTGAGTTTTCCACGTCGCTTCTGCTTGATCGCCTCTCGTAATTGCTCAATAAGGGTGGCATAGTAGGTGCCATTTACCGTGGTATTCCTTTCTTTTATGTCAATCATTAGTATTCCGTGACAATCCCAGAATACCATTGCCATTATCTTTTTGGTGGATTGCGTTACCTTGGCCTTTCTAGGCGGCTTTTCACCAAGACGACGCCACTCCATCGATTACCTTTTCGACAGAGGATCATAGTACAAAACCATGGTTTCGTCTCCCGTAACAATCGACTCCAAATAACTTTTTCCGTAACGCCTATACGCATTTAAAACTTCTTGAGAACACGCTTTTCGCTCAGTTCGCTGCAAGCTCGAAAGAAGTTTGGGTACCCACCTAGCACTAACTTTATTCATGTGAAGATGTTCATGAAGAATCCTAAGTACTGAAGTTTTCGAAAGCCCGGTTCTTGCCGCTATTTCTTTAGTCTTAAGTCTTCGATCACTCAAAACTTCCTCTTCCACTAATTTGACACAGTCCTTGGTGAGTACTTCCACAGGCCGGCCGGAGCGAGGTTCGTCGTCACCCAGAGCACACAAGTCATATAACTGGCCAACAATTTAACCTTATGCAGGGTTAAGCTTTATTATACGAGGGTCAAACTGAAAGTTCTTAGAAAATCAAAAACTGAGCAATCAAGCAACTTATTACTTTTATTATATCTTTTCAAAATAGCCTCCCTTCACATCAATACATCGCTGCATTCGATAGAACCACTGAGAAAAGCACTTTGCGCACTCGTCCTTAGGGGTCTCTTCGACGGCCTTTTGAAACGCAGCCACTGCTTCGTCGGCGTCCATAAAACGTTTTCCTCGAAGTTTTTCTTTAATTTTTGGGAATAAATAAAAATCACAAGGTGCAAGGTCGGGGCTATAAGGTGGGTGACCCAGTAATTCCACGCAAATAGTCGATCGTTTGCTTGGCGGTGTGCGATGAGGCGTTGTCGTGGTGAAGCAGGATCCTACTGCGAGGCCGTTTTTCTCGAACTTTTTCCAAGACAAGTGGTAAACAATTGTTAGTGTACCACTTCGCAGTAACTGTTTTTTGATCCTCTAAAATAATTGTTGCGTAATGACCAGTCCTTCCGAAGAACGAGGCCACCATCTTTTTTCCCACACTTCGACCTCTCTTCACTTTAGTAGGCAACTCCTCGGAAGGAAACACCCACTCAGCAGACTGTCTTTTAGTTTCAGGATCATAACAGTAAATCCAGCTTTCGTCACCCGTAACTACGTCGAACACAGCATTTGAGTCACCTCCGTTGAATCTTTGACCCATTTCACGGCACCAATCAACACGACGGACTTTTTGGGCTTCTGTCAAATTATGAGGTATCCACCGGGCACAAAGCTTCCTCACCGCTAAATGTTCATGGAGGATTTTGTGGACTTGACTCATACCAATGGCTAAGCTTGTACGAATCTGCTGATAGGTTACTCTTTTGTCAGTCTCTATCATACGCCGCACAACACTGATGTTATCTTCAGTAGTCGCCGTAGAAGGCCGGCCCTCACGCAGATCATCAGTGAGATTAGTGCAGCCACGTTTAAATTCATTAAACCAGTTGTAAATAGTAGCACGAGACGGGGCTTCATCGTGAAAGGCCAATCGAAGTCTATCATAACTTTCTTGTTGACTTAAATTACATCGAAAGTCGTAAAAAATCATTGCTCGAAAATTTTCTCGCATTAAATTCATGCTCACGTAGTACACACAATTTTCAATTTGCCGCCAAATCGTAAAACAAATGACAATCGAGTGGAATTCGTACACAAAAATATTAAGAAAGAGTTCCATTTTCAAATTTTGAACTTATTTTTTTATTATATTTATTACAAGTGGCCAGTTCTAAAGACTTTCAGTGTCGACCTCGTATATGTATAAAAGCTGTGTGTATTGCCAAGTTCTGTATTAAAGTTGTTTTTTGTTATGATAATGCTATTAGCTGAGTTAGTTCTGTAATTTGCCGATTTTATTTCTTAAAGCTGAATAGTCATCATAAATAGACCTGTTACTCAAGAGTTTGTGTAACCTTTTGTATAACACTGGTATAAGATTCTATTATCCAGCAGAGTACTGAATAATTGAGGTTCTGTTCTCTTTTAGCTGTATTACACACCACATCTTGACAGTTACACAGCTGCTGTATAAAGTAGGGTGAGGTTCCTGTTATGAAGCATATAGTTAGTTAACAGAATTTAAGGTAGCTGTTATAACTACTTTATGCCGCTTTAAGTACGAAATTACTGTCATGTGCAGCTAACTGGGGTAAAAGCAAAAGTAACAGATTCTTATGCAGAAGTTGGCTGAGTATTCACGAAAAGTAGACATTTTTTAAGCTAGCAGAACTATTTTGCAATATTTGTCAGCATTTATGCGGCTAGTAGTGTGAAATTTCGATTTCGTGCGCGCGCTTAGTGTGTTGTGTAAATATGCCGCCTATCAAAAAAAATGCTAAAAGCATCTCCAATTCATGGAAAAATAGAAAAAGAACAGGAGGCATACGAAGAAAGTGCTTGCGCGAGTATGAAAATATAAAAAATCTATTTGTGCTAATCCACAAACGACTGAAGGAAGTTCTTCCAGTTCATCTGATCCAAGTACAAATCAAGTGCGAACACAATCCATAGAAACGGGTTCCGTAATAAATAATTATGAATCTACATTGTGTGAAGATTATGAATCAATTCAGAGGTCTGAAGATAGTGATGCGAGTTCCAATAATTTTGAAACAAGTGAAACGGAATATGAAAAAAATTTAATATTTCGTAATAACTTAAAACAATGGGCCATAAATAAAAACATTTCTCTAGAAGCCTTAAGGGAATTATTATCTGTCGTCAATCACAGATTGCCAGGAGTTTTGCCAGTAGACCCGAGAACATTATTACAGACTAAGAGAAATGTCGTAATAAAAACTGGCACAAAGGACTTATTGAACCTTTAAAAGATATAATAAATTTTGTATGGCTGGAAATCCCTGAATCTATACAATTCAATTTGAATTTTGATGGCTTACCAGAAATAGAGCCTCTTGTAGTTGGAATTTATTATGGATCAGGAAAACCAAAGAACCTTAGTCAGTATTTAGAAGATTTTGTCGCAGAAACTCAAAGTCTTCTTGAAAATGGAATTCCTATAGTTAGAGAAGGCAAAGAAAATATTTTAGTCAATGTAAGAATAAGGTGCTTCATCTGTGACTCTCCGGCTAGAGCATTTATAAAAGGTAAATGATGACTAAACTTGTTACCTACATTACAGACGTCATGCAAAAACTTTTTAGGGTTTTGGTAGCGGTAGGGTAGGGGTATGGTACGTTACACGACATTCATTGACTGGGGGTACGAAGTTCGCCGGGTCAGCTAGTTAATTTATATATAAAAGAGGTCTTGCAGATCCTTACTACAATAAACTACAATCCTTTATTGAAAACATTTTACATTTTCAGGTGTTTGCAACTTCAACTCTAAGCATGGATGTTTAAAATGTACGACTGTAGGAGAATACTCGCATCAGTATCATACTGTCGTTTTTCCAAACTCAAGATGTCCTAAAAGAACAAATGAAGAATTCAGAAATAAGAAATATAGAGATCATCTAAAATCTGATACACCCCTTTTAAAATTACCCATAGATATGATCGAAGATTTTCCTATTTCCGATTCATTACATCTGATTGACTTAGGAGTCATGAAACGATTACTCGTGGGATGGCGTGATGGAAATTTTAAGAATCTTACTACAAAATGGCGAGCTGACGATACGCTGAAAGTAACACAGTTTTTACTCACCTGTAAACTACCCTCCGAAATTCATAGATCTATGAGAGGTCTAGATGAGCTTCATCATTGGAAAGCATCTGAATTCCGGTCATTTTTCTATTATTTGAGTATTGTTATTCTGCCTGACTTTATGTCGAAAGGACCCTATGAACATTTTTTGACTCTTTTCTGTGGGGTAACAATTTGCTCTAGCCTAAAGTACAGCTCAAGTACACTTTAGGCTAGAGCAAATTGTTACCCCACAGAAAAGAGTCAAAAAATGTTCATAGGGTCCTTTCGACATAAAGTCAGGCAGAATAACAATACTCAAATAATAGAAAAATGACCGGAATTCAGATGCTTTCCAATGATGAAGCTCATCTAGACCTCTCATAGATCTATGAATTTCGGAGGGTAGTTTACAGGTGAGTAAAAACTGTGTTACTTTCAGCGTATCGTCAGCTCGCTACCTTTCTCACGAATTATTATTATATTTTGTAGAAAACTTTAAAACATATTATGGTAACTACATTACTAGCAACATTCATAATCTGGTACATATTACTGATAAAGTTCGTAATTTCGGCCCACTTAACACCTTTAATTCTTACCCTTTTGAGAACAAACTGTACTGCATTAAAAAAATGCTTAGAGCTGGCAACAAGCCATTATCACAAATAGCTAAAAGGCTTACAGAGAGTGATTGGAATGTTCAATCTAAATTAAGTAAAGCGAAACAAGAAACTAACCAATATCCTGTCATAAAAACAAATAGTAAAAATAGAAAAATAATAGATTTTGGTAAGTTCGTAATTTCTAACAAAAGACAGGATAAGTATTTTATGACTACAGAAGAAGAAATTATAGAAGTGGCAGAAATAACCGATGAACATATCAAAGGGTACAGAATTGAAAATGTATCTGACATCTTCGAATTACCTATTAAGTCTTCATATCTTAATATGTTTAAAACAGGTGTACAAAATGGAAACCGTACAACAGAAATCATAAGTTTCAATAACATTAGCTATAAGTTTGTAGTAACTACAAACAAAAATGAGCTTTATTTCATTCCTCTATTACATACATTAACAATTTAAACTGTATAGACCGTATTCCAATTGCTATGTATTTACTTGGGCACGCTGCTGTTTAGTAACTAAGAACAGTAGGAAGGAAGGAAAGGAATGAAAACCAAGGAAGGAATACTTATCTTGATCTCATGCTATTTATAAAAAGTGTTGGATATTTGACTAAATGTGTAATATTAATGTGAATTGTAATAAAACAATTATTTAAGTCAATCAGTCTTCCTTTTATTTTCAGTACAAAAATCACTTGAGAATACTTAATTGTCCGATACATCACTACCTATTAAACGATTACACTTAACAAAGTACGAAAAAAAAAGTAAGTTATAAATCTGATTATTGAGTAAACGCAAGTGTTTTACTCGGGATTCTGTTTGAAAGAACACTTAATGAAATTCTAGTTATAAAAATCTAAATTGTCATAAAGAAATCAACAAAATAGAATTAAACGTATAGCGTTACATCGTCATAAAAAAATCAACAAAATATAATTCAACGTATAGCGTTACATCGTAATAAAAAAATTGAAAAAATAGAAGTAAACGTATAGCGTTACGCATTAGGAACGAAATACTTTCATATGGAAACATCTTCTTCCCTTACAAATACTAAAAAGTAATAAAAATAACAAGACCTCTATTCATTCTCTTCAATTATAGCTTCGTTTTCATTACTTGGATTATTTTCTTCATCATTGTTTTTATTATTAATGCCATTATTATTAGTATTTTCGTCGTTGGGATTATCGTTACCGTCATTATCATTTATATTAACTTCACCATCATTATTAGTATTGTTTTCACTGTCATTATTAGTATTACCTTCATCATGATTATTCATAACATCTTCGTCGTCATGATTATTAGCTGCACTTTTATTGATTCTGAGGCTTACGTTGGACTCTTTTGTCGAATTTCCTTCTTTTCTTGCTGGACTGACGAATGTTCTTGGATGTTTTCCTTTTCAAAGCATTTCGCAATATGTTTTTGAAAAACTCTTCATTATCTTGCACTGTGTACGTGTTGTCCCAATAATAGACCATTTGGAAAAAGAATTTTAATACGTTTTTATATTTTTTGAAGCCTATTTTAAGATCATCTCCACGACTTCCTCCAGTCCAGGAACACTGGCAAAGGAAGTCTTTGGTAAAAATTGAATCTAAAAGTCTATAGTCTATGTCTATAAAAGGCACAGTTAGAGCCTGATCCTGGTGCCACAGAACATAATATTGCATACTTTTCTGAGTATGTTTTAAGTATTTTAGGGCATGATAGTTCTTTGTCGAGTTTCTCCAAGCTTTCGATGTTATCGACAACTTCCATACACATCCTTTTAGTTTCTGCTCCTTTGGCTTGTGCTAAAGTTGTTACTGTAATATTTTATGTGCTTTGTTCTTGTATTTCTTGTAACTGAACCGACATTTCCCCAAGCTTTTTCATTATTTTATTTTGGTATTCCAAAATTTCAGTTTGTATCTCGTATAAATTATTAATTTGGTTTGTCATATTTTGATCATTTGTATAATAATGTACTTCTTGAGGTGTATTTTCTTGCTCTCCGGTGGAGGTTCTCTATTGGATCGCATAAAATCATTTGGAATAATATAATAACGCATAATTTTTTATAGCCGAATTAGCGTTAAGCCTAATCATGTTATGGCATAAATTTTTAGGCATAAAATTAAAAAGAATAAACGAAAATAGCATAATCATCACAAAGACGAACATCAGATAGCATAAATACAAAAAGACATAATAATTACTTGGCATCATTACAAAACGCATAAAAATTGTGTCCTCAAAAATAAAATCATGCATTACACAAAGCAATGAAAGCATAATGCACGGCCCAATAATGTACAGCCTGATAATCCATGTACATTGGGACGGTCATCTGTGCGGACTAATAATCTCCAGCGAGTCGACGCCACCCCGCTGCGCGGGGTGTCTATTTCTGGTCTGAGGAACACAAGTGAACCCTAACCTAACCGACCTAAGACAGAGTTCGCTTATGACAAGCCATTTTTATCCGCCCTGATAATGCACGACCCAATAATCCGCGTCCACGAAAAGTGTAAATGCATTGTAACAACGAAATTGAGTCCAGAAACTTCCTGCCTCGCACAGCTAAACTGTGGAATGGATTGTCGCCTGCGGTATTTCCGGACCGATACGACCTTCAAACCTTCAAGAAAAGAGCGTACTCCCATCTTAAAGGCCGGCAACGCACTCACAACACCTCTGGTGTTGCAAGTGTCCATGGGCGGCGGTAATCGCTTACCATCAGGTGATCCGTCTGCTCGTTTGCCTCCTATATCATAAAAAAAAAAAAAACAAAAAAAGTCATAGTCATTTAGAAAACTGAAATTATGGATAAGAAATTATGGATAATGACAGATATACCAAATAATTATTAGCCCAAACAATAGTATGCGTAATATGTATTCGGCCAATACAGATTAGTTCAACTGAAATTATGCTATTAGCGTAGTATGCCAAACAAAGTAGTAGGCCAAAGTATTATTATGCGACAGTATTATTATGCCAATAGAAATTATGCCAAATCAATTATGCGAAACTATATTAGTCTAAAAAAAATTATGCCAATGAAGAGGATCCCTCCGGTGGATACCTACTGTATAAAATGTTTCATCGATAATATAGGAGGGCTGCTGGTTGGTTTGAATTGACGTTTCTGGAAATATTTGTATGGTTGGATCTGCTTGTGTGAATGGACTTGCTTGTATGGTTTGACTTGCTGGTATGGTTGGACCTGCTTGTGTGATTGGACCTGCTTGTATGGTTTGACTTGCTGGTATGGTTGCACCTGCTTGTATGGTTTGACTTGCTGGTATGGTTGGACCTGCTTGTATGGTTTGACTTGCTGGTATGGTTGGACCTGCTTGTGTGATTGGACCTGCTTGTATAGCTTGACTTGTTGGTATGGTTGGACCTGCTTGTTTGGTTGAAGTTGGTTGTTTCATTATTTTCTTTGGGTTCCCAGGTTTAATCTGCAACAATGCATAAAAACCTTTTCGAATTATCCTAGAAAAATCAACTGTAAAGCTGTAAACACACGATTGTATCAAACTGATCAAACGCAGTGTCGTCCTTCCAAAAATGACAGTGTTTGGGGAATTTAACGGAACTGAAGCGAGCCACGGATTTTTCTTTCTTTCCTTCCATTTGCCTCAGTTCGGCAGTTGCAGAGTTGCAGCGATGGCGTCTGCACGTGCAAATACAATAGAATTTCTAGAATAATATCGCGAATGCGAATTTTTGAGGCTAATTAACACTAAATATTATAAAAATAAACATTACATTATAATTTATTTTTTAAAGTACGTAGCGGCGCGGCGCGCGCTAGCAGAGGCCGCTTAGAACAAAGCGCCATTTTTGGGACGCACACATAGACGCTACATTTACAGGCAATCTGGGACAGTCTCGGACATAGCTAGGTCGCGAGCATCGCAAGTGCTCGTGCGTTCATCACGACATTCACGCGGCACATACTTACCTACCTTTTAGCAAAAAGAATAAGATATATTATTACAGTTACAATGTATTTGGTTGTTTAAATACAACAAAATTATTACATACCTATTACATACCTATTCAACTTATCGTTCGCTGATAAAACGCCAGTATTTAGGTACCACGGGTTAGGTTTAGGTAGGCATATTCTTTGTTGGCGTTCGCCGCCCGCGCCGCCGCCGCGCGCCGCGCGGGTCATGCGTACCTACCTACCAACCTATTCTATTTACGTATTACGCTGGTAATTTTTTTATCTAGACGCACGGCATGTATGTATGTTTGTAAACTAATACTACCTACCTCCTTTTCAAAATTCAAAATCAATACGGAAGCAAGCACCCTAGTGAGTCAGCAAGTATAGGTATGTATTTTCAAGAATTGCGGGAGCGGACATTCTGTAACTTCTTTATTTTGTGGTCGCGTGTCGCATCGATCGAGAAATGAAGAGAAAGTCACTGTGTGGGGAAATCGCTCTGTCGTCATCCATTTGGAAGGACATCAGAAGACTGATCAGTTAAAACTGCCCGTGTGTGGCGAGCATTCATTATTTAAAAACAAATAATTCAGATAATTGCTTATAACCAGTTGCGTAAAACATGGGAAACGCGACTGCCAGCTCGATACAACCTCAATTTTCTTAGTTTGTCGTTCATATTTTTACTTGAACTACCAAAATGATGTACAAAACGACAATGGATATGGACATTAGAGATTTAAATAAATAGGTAGGTAGGTATTAATTTACCATTATTCGTTGAGCTGCAGCATTCAAATTTAGAACTTTTTGAGGAGAGTACGTTTGTAGGATCGTTCACCGTCATCGGTATCGTCCGTGTCTGTTTTGTCTAACATTTTTGATAATTAATCCTCTGCTTCTTCGTATGTACTATAGTTTCTTCTTTTCACTACACAATTATAGGTCAACCAATCTGTCTGGGGCTGGGTACTATCATTTTTTGATAGTATATCACCGTACATCTTAGGCCAACGCAATATTCCTTTGACTTCCCATGTTTCGGGCACAGTACATAGTTCTACCTTGCCTTTTCGACGAGTCGACACAATTTTAAACGGCATGTTCCCTGAAAAATATCAATAACTTAATTAGTACGTACTTACCTTAAGTAGGCACATCTGGCCACTTGAAATAACCTAAATGTTTTTTGCAAGGCACAACTTACATCTATCTACATTAGTAGCGCAGCGGCTCAAACTACCTATCCTATGTCTGCCACTTATCAACTTTTTAACCCGATGTCTCTTCTTTCTGACTTATTAATGCGACAACTATCTGCTATACTCCACAAACGGCCGTACGCATGCACTCTGATGGCAGACTGACTGACTATCCTGTGTTTTACGGCGGAGCGAGTGGGGAGGCGGGGGAGAGTACCTAAACACTACAGAGGTGTAGTAAGTAGTTAAAACCTACTATACTTACTTATTTATTCTGTACTACATTAATTACGTTAAAATGGGAAGCGGACACCCGTTGGTAATGACATTTTAGCCTTTTGAACGAAATAACTTTCATATAACTTCATATACAGGGTAGAATTTCATAAACTGTACATAATAAAAGGAGAAAAATTTCAGCCAATTTCATCGGTGAAACGGTGTTTTTTTTTTTTTCTAGTTATTAGTTTTTTTTTTACAGAATTTTGAAAATTTTTGTATAAACTCGGGTAATACACCTAATTCAGACGGTATAACTTTTGATCCAATGGTCCTAAAATGAAAATAAAAAATGCAGAGTATTACCAAGGGACAGGTTAATAATTCTTAATAACAATAAAAAACCAACTAGAAGAGAAAATCCGCAAAAAAAATATTGTCTTTGAAAAATGGCTACAAAAATTACGAATTTTAAAAGAAAAACACAATTTTCTAAAAAAAACGCAGATTTAGTTACCATTTTTTTTTGCTTAGTATTAATCCTCACTTAATGCCGATTCTAAAACCGTTTTTAAACTGTCTCAGACTTTGAAAAATACCACGCAAATGGGTACGTAAATCAAACCATAATTTTATTAATTTTAATCCTCTTAAAATCCTTAATGACCGTTTGTTCACAGGTAGTTGAAGGGTGTTATCGGGTTTTAGGTGGAGATAACAAATTACGTACTTAGTATTAATCCTCACTTAATGCCGATTCCAAAACCGTTTTTAAACTGTCTCAGACTTTGAAAAATACCACGCAAATGGGTACGTAAATCAAACCATAATTTTATTAATTTTAATCCTCTTAAAATCCTTAATGACCGTTTGTTCACAGGTAGTTGAAGGGTGTTATCGGGTTTTAGGTGGAGATAACAAATTACGTACTTAGTATTAATCCTCACTTAATGCCGATTCTAAAACCGTTTTTAAACTGTCTCAGACTTTGAAAAATACCACGCTAATGGGTACGTAAATCAAACCATAATTTTATTAATTTTAATCCTCTTAAAATCCTTAATGACCGCTTGTTCCCAGGTAGTTGAAGGGTGTTATCGGGTTTTAGGTAGAGAAAACAATAGGAAGAAAAGTAGTCCTAAAAATTGCGTAAATAAAATCATGTATTTTAATTAAAAGTCATAAATTCGATTGATAAACCTTTATTAAAGAAAAAACTTATTCTAGTGTTGCAAAGGGCGTTCCCTGTATGGTATTAATTGTTCAAAATGACCTCCTCTTTCTTGAAGGCACAATGTGGCCCGAGCTTGAATTTGTTGCGTAGCCCGTCGAATCATTCCCGGATTATTTTTTATTTCTTGTGCTGCATTTAAAATTCTGTCGTGCAATTCTGCTTCGGTATTGACGATTCTGTGATATACCCGTTGCTTCATATCACCCCAAAGAAAATAATCCAACGGCGTCATATCAGGCGATCTTGCAGGCCATCCAACGGGGCCGTCTCGGCCGATCCACCTATTGGGATATTGCTCATTTAAAAAATTTCGAACTCTTAATGCCCAATGAGCTGGGCATCCATCCATTTGGAGAAACAGGCGTTGTCTCACATCTAACATCACATCTTCCAAAAGCCTGGGAGCTCGTCTCTTAGTAACAGTAAAAATCTGTCGGCGTTCAAAGTATTCGGTAAGAAGACTGGTCCAATCAATTGATCGTCGAGTACCGCTGCCCAAACGTTTATGGAGAATTGGTCTTGAAAATTAGATGGTCTTACTAGGTTTGGATTATCGTGAGCCCATGTGTGTAAATTTCTGAAGTTAGTTATTCCCGTATGAGTAAATCTTGCTTCGTCCATCCATAAAATTCTTCTAGTAAATTCCGGATCCCTTCTGATATTGCCAAGTATCCAAGTCGACATAACACACCTAACGCGGGCATCGCCAATTTGCAAATTTTGTACCCGTTGATAATGAAATGGATGCAGTCCTTCCTTCTTCAAAATTTTCCAGACAGAGAATTTTGAGATTCCGTGCCTCAATGCCAAGCGTCTTAGACTCGTGGTTGGGTCCGCGTACAAGTCTCTGAGAACTGCTTCTTCTATGGCAACATCAATTATGTTTCCTGGCTCTCGGCGATCTCGGTCACCGTATCCCAGGCCAATATTGCACAACCGGCGATGAACTTCTTGAAAGTGGCGAGCAGCAGGTCTTGGAACGTCATTAGGATACTGCTCCAAATAGGCGATACACGCAGCTCTTGCAGATCCATGGCACAATCCATAATAATAGTGCATGTTGGCTATTTGTAACGGCGAAAACTCTCGTAAGCGGGGCATGATGATTCAAACTGAACAAGTACTGGAGTAATCAAAGAAGTGGCGAGCAAAGACAAGCAATTGCGATTTGCGAGCGACTGAATAGTTATTTTATATATATTAGACCTATTGCCCAATGCCTTTATACCCCTCATGTTATCTCCACCTTCAACCCAAAAACACCCTTCAACTACCTGGGAACAAGCGGTCATTAAGGATTTTAAGAGGATTAAAATTAATAAAATTATGGTTTCATTTACGTACCCATTAGCGTGGTATTTTTCAAAGTCTGAGACAGTTTAAAAACGGTTTTAGAATCGGCATTAAGTGAGGATTAATACTAAGTACGTAATTTGTTATCTCCACCTAAAACCCAATAACACCCTTCAACTACCTGTGAACAAACGGTCATTAAGGATTTTAAGAGGATTAAAATTAATAAAATTATGGTTTGATTTACGTACCCATTTGCGTGGTATTTTTCAAAGTCTGAGACAGTTTAAAAACGGTTTTAGAATCGGCATTAAGTGAGGATTAATACTAAGTACGTAATTTGTTATTTCCACCTAAAACCCAATAACACCCTTCAACTACCTGTGAACAAACGGTCATTAAGGATTTTAAGAGGATTAAAACTAATAAAATTATGGTTTGATTTACGTACCCATTTGCGTGGTATTTTTCAAAGTCTGAGACAGTTTAAAAACGGTTTTAGAATCGGCATTAAGTGAGGTTTAATACTAAGCAAAAAAAATGGTAACTAAATCTGCGTTTTTTTTCAGAAAATTGTGTTTTTCTTTTAAAATTCGTAATTTTTGTAGCCATTTTTCAAAAACAATAATTTTTTTTGCGGATTTTCTCTTCTAGTTGGTTTTCTATTGTTATTAAGAATTATTAACCTGTCCCTTGGTAATACTCTGCATTTTTTATTTTCATTTTAGGACCATTGGATCAAAAGTTATACCGCCTGAATTAGGTGTATTACCCGAGTTTTTACAAAAATTTTCAAAATTCTGTAAAAAAAAAACTAATGACTAGAAAAAAAAAAAAAAACACCGTTTCACCGATGAAATTGGCTGAAATTTCATAAACTGTACATAATAAAAGGAGAAATGCAGAGTATTACCAAGGGACAGGTTAATAATTCTTAATAACAATAAAAAACCAACTAGAAGAGAAAATCCGCAAAAAAAATTATTGTCTTTGAAAAATGGCTACAAAAATTACGAATTTTAAAAGAAAAACCCAATTTTCTAAAAAAAACGCAGATTTAGTTACCATTTTTTTTGCTTAGTATTAATCCTCACTTAATGCCGATTCTAAAACCGTTTTTAAACTGTCTCAGACTTTGAAAAATACCACGCAAATGGGTACGTAAATCAAACCATAATTTTATTAATTTTAATCCTCTTAAAATCCTTAATGACCGTTTGTTCACAGGTAGTTGAAGGGTGTTATTGGGTTTTAGGTGGAGATAACAAATTACGTACTTAGTATTAATCCTCACTTAATGCCGATTCTAAAACCGTTTTTAAACTGTCTCAGACTTTGAAAAATACCACGCAAATGGGTACGTAAATCAAACCATAATTTTATTAATTTTAATCCTCTTAAAATCCTTAATGACCGTTTGTTCACAGGTAGTTGAAGAGTGTTATCGGGTTTTAGGTGGAGATAACAAATTACGTACTAAGTATTAATCCTCACTTAATGCCGATTCTAAAACCGTTTTTAAACTGTCTCAGACTTTGAAAAATACCATGCTAATGGGTACGTAAATCAAACCATAATTTTATTAATTTTAATCCTCTTAAAATCCTTAATGACCGCTTGTTCCCAGGTAGTTGAAGGGTGTTATCGGGTTTTAGGTAGAGAAAACAATAGGAAGAAAAGTAGTCCTAAAAATTGCGTAAATAAAATCATGTATTTTAATTAAAAGTCATAAATTCGATTGATAAACCTTTATTAAAGAAAAAACTTATTCTAGTGTTGCAAAGGGCGTTCCCTGTATGGTATTAATTGTTCAAAATGACCTCCTCTTTCTTGAAGGCACAATGTGGCCCGAGCTTGAATTTGTTGCGTAGCCCGTCGAATCATTCCCGGATTATTTTTTATTTCTTGTGCTGCATTTAAAATTCTGTCGTGCAATTCTGCTTCGGTATTGACGATTCTGTGATATACCCGTTGCTTCATATCACCCCAAAGAAAATAATCCAACGGCGTCATATCAGGCGATCTTGCAGGCCATCCAACGGGGCCGTCTCGGCCGATCCACCTATTGGGATATTGCTCATTTAAAAAATGTCGAACTCTTAATGCCCAATGAGCTGGGCATCCATCCATTTGGAGAAACAGGCGTTGTCTCACATCTAACATCACATCTTCCAAAAGCTCTGGGAGCTCGTCTCTCAGTAACAGTAAAAATCTGTCGGCGTTCAAAGTATTCGGTAAGAAGACTGGTCCAATCAATTGATCGTCGAGTACCGCTGCCCAAACGTTCATGGAGAATTGGTCTTGAAAATTAGATGGTCTTACTAGGTTTGGATTATCGTGAGCCCATGTGTGTAAATTTCTGAAGTTAGTTATTCCCGTATGAGTAAATCTTGCTTCGTCCATCCATAAAATTCTTCTAGTAAATTCCGGATCCTTTCTGATATTGCCAAGTATCCAAGTCGACATAACACACCTAACGCGGGCATCGCCAATTTGCAAATTTTGTACCCGTTGATAATGAAATGGATGCAGTCCTTCCTTCTTCAAAATTTTCCAGACAGAGAATTTTGAGATTCCGTGCCTCAATGCCAAGCGTCTTAGACTCGTGGTTGGGTCCGCGTACAAGTCTCTGAGAACTGCTTCTTCTATGGCAACATCAATTATGTTTCCTGGCTCTCGGCGATCTCGGTCACCGTATCCCAGGCCAATATTGCACAACCGGCGATGAACTTCTTGAAAGTGGCGAGCAGCAGGTCTTGGAACGTCATTAGGATACTGCTCCAAATAGGCGATACACGCAGCTCTTGCAGATCCATGGCACAATCCATAATAATAGTGCATGTTGGCTATTTGTAACGGCGAAAACTCTCGTAAGCGGGGCATGATGATTCAAACTGAACAAGTACTGGAGTAATCAAAGAAGTGGCGAGCAAAGACAAGCAATTGCGATTTGCGAGCGACTGAATAGTTGACCTATTGTCCAATGCCTTTATACCCCTCATGTTATCTCCACCTTCAACCCAAAAACACCCTTCAACTACCTGGGAACAAGCGGTCATTAAGGATTTTAAGAGGATTAAAATTAATAAAATTATGGTTTGATTTACGTACCCATTAGCGTGGTATTTTTCAAAGTCTGAGACACTTTAAAAACGGTTTTAGAATCGGCATTAAGTGAGGATTAATACTAAGTACGTAATTTGTTATCTCCACCTAAAACCCGATAACACCCTTCAACTACCTGTGAACAAACGGTCATTAAGGATTTTAAGAGGATTAAAATTAATAAAATTATGGTTTGATTTACGTACCCATTTGCGTGGTATTTTTCAGTCTGAGACAGTTTAAAAACGGTTTTAGAATCGGCATTAAGTGAGGATTAATACTAAGCAAAAAAAATGGTAACTAAATCTGCGTTTTTTTTAGAAACTTGTGTTTTTCTTTTAAAATTCGTAATTTTTGTAGCCATTTTTCAAAGACAATATTTTTTTTTGCGGATTTTCTCTTCTAGTTGGTTTTTTATTGTTATTAAGAATTATTAACCTGTCCCTTGGTAATACTCTGCATTTTTTATTTTCATTTTAGGACCATTGGATCAAAAGTTATACCGTCTGAATTAGGTGTATTACCCGAGTTTTTACAAAAATTTTCAAAATTCTGTAAAAAAAAAAACACCGTTTCACCGATGAAATTGGCTGATATTTTTCTCCTTTTATTATGTACAGTTTGTGAAATTCCACCCTGTATATAAAAAAATAAAAGATGCATCCCCTATTCATTTTTAATTTACTACAACTTCCTTTTACACACGGTAAAAATCTAACTTCATTTAGATGGTTTTATTGGGCCAGACAACCGATTTACACGAAATGAAATAATTACCGATTAACGAATAATAAATCTGAATATGATTAGAGCTAAAAAAAACAAATAACAAATAGGTCTATACTGTGGGTTTTCATTTATTTTATGACTGAATCCTAATTGTTTGATTTATATTACGAGTGAGTATGATTATAGAACAGTATACGAAAATATAATGGGGGCAGACCACTTTTAACCAGAGAACATCTGAATAAGTGGACACATAAGGTCTGTTATGCAGACATTAGACGAGGAGCCGCTGTGCAAGCAGACTTTATTCAGCTTTATGAGCGTCGCCATAATGAATAACATAACCTATTAAATGATGAGAAATTTTATACTCGAAAACTTGAGGTGTGGGGGGTACTAGCGGGGTTATACTGATGTAAACAACCTTCTTGTACGACGATACGTTTATTACTGGAACTTAGAACTAACACGCTACATGATATTATAGCTCTTACAACTATAGTACATATTCATACATATAGGTATATACATATATCTCGCCACACCACCGGGGTTGCGAAAAAAGAAAAAATAAGATACATTTTTTTTTCTTTTCGTGTACCTAAGCAATGTAACGCAAAAGTATATCTTATTCAATAAAGTTTGTTTAACATATCAATTAGTTGTTTTTATTATAATGACATATTACTTAAGAACAGTTCTTATACTTATAATAGTACGAGTACTACAATAACATAACAGAACTACGAGTACTAGGGTTCTGCTACAACACATTAAGTTTCCTGAATAAACAACTTAGTTCTATTAATATGGATAGTGTCCTCTTTCCCGTTGATAGAGATTACAACATTAGGATTTTCTACTCTAATAACTTTATACGGTCCTTTGTATAACGCTTCGAGTTTGTTACCAGTTTCACTTTTTACTAACACAAGATCGTCTTTTTTATAGTTAACTGTGTTCACTTTTTCATCGTAAGTACACTTCCTAAGTTGTTTACACTTTGTCAAGTTCTCACGCGCATCTTTGTGTGCCGTTTGCAACCGATACCTTAATTCTAAACCATAATCACTAGGGTTATACAATGGTTCAACTGTACTTCTTACTCTACAGGGTAGTTCACATGTTTTACCAAAGACGAGTTCGAACGGGGTGTACTTTGTTACTGTATGAACTGAGTTATTATATGTAAAACACCAGTATGGAAGCCAATAACTCCACGTTTCTGAATATTTATTGCATTGCATTCTTAAATAAGCGCCTAAGCTCTTGTGAGTATTTTCGAGGGAACCTATCGTTTCATGGTGATATGATGTTGATTGGAGTTTATCAATTTTTAACAGCTTACATACCTCAGTCATCGTAGACGAAATAAACTCGGTGCCCCTGTCCGTAACTATCGCCTTGGGTGGTCCATATCTTAGTATAAAATTATTAACTAAACTACGTGCTACACTTACCGTATCCTTATGTCTAAGTGGATAAGCTTCTACGTACTTGCTCAGCTCACACTGAATAGTAAGTATATACTTATAATTTTCGTCGTCTTGATCGATTGGACCCATTAAGTCTAGAAATACCTTATCAAATGCCGACGTCGCTGTAGTCGTCACTACCATCGGCTCCACCGTGTTTCGAGAGTGTTTGTGTTTTTGACAAGACTCACACTTTCGAACGAATTCTCTTACATCTTTTTCTATAGATGGCCAAAAGAATCTTCTTTTAATATTATTAACCATTCTACGTACCCCCGCGTGGCCACTTGTGGGCAGTAAATGGTAGTCACTAATTATGAATTGTTTTTCGTCATCATCGTATATTCTTGTTATTCCTCGTAATACACATACGTGTGGGCCGGACCACTGTTTACGAATATTTATCTCTTGTATTAACTGTTTGATAAAAAGCTCGTTTTCATCATTTTTAATAATACATATTTGTTTGACGTCAATATCTTTACAGTATTCGCTCAATTTTGTTACAAGTTCGACTCGCGTAAAATGCAACCTAAAATCAAGATTTACATATAAACATATTATCATTTTTATGAAAACTGAAACATCCATTCTTCTTTATTAATTCACCTTTCTTTTCTAACTTTCTTAATCCCTCTCCTTTAACTAACGCCATTTCTACCGCGTTTTCTGGTATTCTTAATATCTCTACAACGCGCGGTTGATCAGACCGCCTGCTCGTGTCGATAATAGGAATATCATTCTGCTCATTTTCCGTCTCGTTTCCTTGCATCCTCCTAGTCTGCGCTCTCGTCAAACTTGCAATAATTTGTCTATTCATATCCTTCAACTCGTCAGAAGTAATTACTATACGTGACAATGCGTCCGCAACAGCGTTTTCTTTCCCTTTTACGTAGCAAACATTAAAATCGTACTCTTCTAGGAACAAACGGAATTTTAATAATCTACTTGATGGATCTTTCATCCCAAAAAGGTAAATGAGTGGTTTATGGTCTGTCAATATGGTAATTTTTTTTCCAAATAGATACGGCCTGAAATATTTTATTCCCCATACTGCAGCAAGTAACTCTTTTTGTATTGTCGGGTAAATTTTTTCAGCTTCATTTAAAGGCCGACTGGCGTAAGCTACTGGTCTCATATCGTTATTGCATAAAACTGCTCCTATAGCTATACCTGACGCGTCTGTTTGCAAAACAAATTGTTTTTCGTCACTAAAATCCGGATATTGCAATATAGGTGGTGAAATGAGTTTATTTTTCAGGTATTCAAAGCATTGTAGACATTCTTGGGTAAAATTAAAAGGAACGTTCTTTCTACACAAATAAGTTAATGGTGTCGTGATAGTAGCAAAATGTTTTATAAACTTTCTATAGTAGTTACAGAACGCCACGAACCGTTTCACGTCATCAACATTAGTTGGAACTGGGTAATCTTTTAACAAGAATCAATTGATATTGCTCGTACAATATCTTGGCATTTTTTACTTTTTCGCTTACATTTGACGGATATAAAGGCCTCTTTTGACCTAGTTTTCTTAACGCTACTTGAATTTTCTTTAAGTTCTCAAATACAAACTCAAGGTCTTTCATAAAAATATACTATAAATTCTAATTATAGACGTGTTAAACTTACTTAACTAGGGTATCGTCGAGTCCTTATCCTTAGGGAACCTTATCGCTGCGCTGCGCTCATCCTTAAGTTGCCGGTACCTCGTGGTCCTCGACGTGGTCAGCACCGCTGGGACGATCACCGCGACCTGACAGCCTCAGACGTATCCTTCTGAACGTGTTCTCCCGCAGCTCATTTCTCACCAATTTCTTGTGGCATTTGTTATATTGCCTGTATATGATGTATAGGACGCCAGCTCCGCAAACCGCCAACACCACGGACAGCAAGATGTTGTTGATACTCGTGTGTGTCCTTATCTCAGCTCCGGCATCGTTGGAACCGCCGTTTTGATTCACAATCACTTCCTTATTGTCACAGATGCACTTTGAGCACTCCTTCCCCATTTTGAATTAGTTTATAATAACGCTGCGCGAGTGTAGAAATGTGATTCCGTCATCGCTCTCCGCGTGTACCAAAGCACCTCGTCAGCGGAAAGCTCTGGCAAGGTCTGCCATGAGGTGTGGGGGGTACTAGCGGGGTTATACTGATGTAAACAACCTTCTTGTACGACGATACGTTTATTACTGGAACTTAGGACTAACACGCTACATGATATTATAGCTCTTACAACTATAGTACATATTCATACATATAGGTATATATCTCGCCACAAACTCAATTATGATAACGAAATCGGTATAATATTCTTGTAAAAAGTATTACAAGATTACTTTTGAACCCTCAAATGGTATAAGAACATGAAAAATATTTCACTCGTAAAAACAAACCAACGACGAAATGTTGTTTATTTCTCAAAAACCTGGCTTATCAGGTAGCGCGTAAAAATTTTGCACGAAATGTATATATGAATACACGGTAAAGTTGCATGCGCACCTACAATTTATTATTTCAAGCACAAATTAAGCGTATAAAATTATTTACTTACCGCTGACATTAAAATTTGGCCATTTATTTTCTGCTGCTGTCACTCACCAAAATAACGCGGCACTTTTAATTTATTTTTGTGTTCGATTATATATGTCAACTTCAAATTTAATTTGAATAAATTCTTGATAAATGTTCTGAAATAAGCTTAAAGCTGTGTATCATCTGAATATCTGAGCTTTGAAGGACTAAGCATAAGTTCATTCCTCATTCATTCATCTTCTGGATAACAGAGCTGTGTAATACTTGAATAAAAGAACAAAATGCTTTTATGCAGAAGATACTCAGCTTGTCGTACAATTATTCAAAACTTATTCATGTGTTATATTGCTATTACTCAGCTATTAGCGGTATAATTTTGTGCCCAAATTGCTTGAGTAACGTCTGAGTAAGCGCCAAATCAGCTAATTACGGTAGTCTTATTCAGCAATTCGTTTCTGTGACTGCTATTATAAAAAACCTACTCAGAAGGTTTGTGCTGGCTGGGCAATGGCCTCCCGCCCTAAACGAAACTGCTTACTCCATTCTTTTACCGTGGAAAATGACGGAGAAGTATCCCCGTACACGGCATCTAACCTTTTTTTTATATCGGTCGGGCTGACCCCTTCCTTGGTCAGGAATTTGATCACGGAGCGATATTCCAATTTGAACATTTCGAAAATTTTCCGACTTACTATCGTTAAAACGCCGTGAAATCATAACAACGACCAACAGAAACCACAGAACCATATACGAAAAAGCAGAATGAATGACAATCGCGATGACATTTTTTTTTTTTTTTTGTAAGCCGCCAAATTTCTCCAGCCAGAAAGTTTTGGACCGAACCTCGTAGAAGTCTTAACTTTGTGATTGCGAATTTTACAAATGTATGGTTTTGTCAATTTTACTCTGTCGGCTCCTATTTCAAAATTTTCACATTGCTTCTTTAGCAAACTTAACTTATTAGAACAAAGTTGGGAATTAGACAAAGTGGAAGTATTAACTTTGTGTTATATAACATTGCGAATTTTACAAATGTTTATTTTCACAATTTTCACATTGCTTCTTTCGCAAACTTAAATTTAATGGAACAACGTTGCGAATGAGACAAAGTGGAGGTAATAACTTTGTGAATTACAACATAGCGAATTTCACAAGGTAGCGAATTATATAGGGAGGCAGCAGTGGAGGAGATAAATTATAATGCGATGGCGAATGAATAAAGTTTAATTAAAATATAAGAATTACAATTCTAAACACGATCGATTTCGTGTTGTCCTAAGACCCGATGTTAGGTATCAAAAAGGCGAGGAGCGACCGTGCGCTTCCGTTTTATTAAGGCGATCAGGACGATTGCCCAATATGGATGATGCGGCGCGGCTGGGACAACGTAATGAAGTGACGTAGGCGCATACACTGCGGACGCGGTGCTGATGACGTTTCTCTGTGACGTATGATGACGATGTACCGATGACATAGCTAAGCGATAGTGCTATATGTGAGGTGCACACTTAACACCTCCCCTCTAAGTGGAGCAACTATTTGCTAGGTTTAGTGCAAATGTTGCGGCCTTCTGCAGTTCTATGTTTTCTGGCTTGGTTATCTCAGCTTTGCTTGTAGTTTGATATCTTCGGTATATTATAAAGGCTGTTGCACCTGTCCCCAGTAATATGATAAGGTATAGTGGTATTGTAGTATGGTAGAAACTTGATGATAAGATTTCATTGACTTCGATTTGTTTTTCCATGGATATTTGCTGTTCGATAGTCTCGAGGTTTTTCAAATTGATGGAATCCATTTTCAGGATACTGTTGGATTCTTGGTGTCTAGTTTCCGGTGGTATCGACATTATTTTTAGGGGTTGGCCGCGAATTTTGTTGTTGATATTTACGATGGTAAACTGCGGAGATCTTATAGAACAGTGCAATACGAAAGTTTGCAATGTCTTACCAAACCTGAGAAGTTTAGCTTTTCGGCTTGTAATTGTAGTTTCTAACTCAGCATCAGATGCAATCTGAGTAATTAATCCATCTCTTACTTCAGTTTTTGACGGTTTCCACGTCGTCTTCTTTTTGTCTTTTAAAGGCACACTGGATGCCAGAAAGGGCAGCAGCAACAAACACGCATTATTCAGTGCATCATTAGAGGCATTTTCTAAAAAAAAAACAATCCACTTTATTTACGATAGGTAAATGGGACAATAGACTATAAGGTTTTCCTGTAATCTATGAGGACAAGACAGGACAGACACGAGTGATCCTATAAGGGTTCCGTTTGTTTTATTTGGAGGTATGGAACACTTAAAAAGGAAAAAAATACAAAGATAACATTAGATACTACTAACCAGCAGTCACTGCAGAGAAATATTGTTCGACAGTTCGTTTCAATTCCTTGTCTCTAGTATTTGCTAGTTTTTTTCTTGCAAGCTCAAATACTTTGTCTTGAAGGGTTGTGATATTTATATGCAAGGCATCTGATTTATCCTTATGTAAAATTTCAAAATCTTTTAAAAATAGATTGTACCCTGCAGGCTGTTTTAGTGCAGGATATGCATTAAACATATCTTCAAGAGTTCCTCCACACTCTGAATAGTTTTTCTTTAGTCTGTAACTGGCAGTAGCAATCCAATATTCTTCAACAAGATTCCAAGGTTCAAGTGTATTTCTCAAAACAGTGAGTTTGTCTTCGATGGCAGGTAAATCTAGAAAACACACTAATGTATAATTTTTGTACCAAATAGCAATCTAACAATCGCTCAGATAAACATGAAAGCTATGTAATTAATATATTTTTACTATACCTACCTATATCTATCAAATTGGTTAGAGGTGACTGCGCTTTTGAAACAGTTGAAGAAGCAGACGATGACCGGGAACGAGAGGAACCTTCAATTATCCCCTTTTCTCTTAACTGTCTTCGCCTGTTACGAGTATACGTCCATGGTCATACGTTTTGGTATGTTTATTGTCAAATGTTTATTAAGTAAATAAAAATATAAAAATTATTCATATACCTACCTACTTGATAAAAATAAATTTTGCGATACTGGCCTAGTATATAACGGTTTTAGGACCCTGCCAGTGTAGCGCAACTAGGAACAAAAAGATGAATGACGTCCAACTGCTCAAATTCAGATCACATCTGACAAGTTCTGACAAGTGACAAGTTTTCTATCTGTGCTTTTGCTACGGCGGACTCATGCTATCTCCTACTTCCGTTCTTTCTCTGTCTGTCATTTTGTCATGGTGACTTTGGCCGGTTACCATGGATATTATAATTTCACGAGAAAACATGTGTGTCAAACAAACAATGCTTTTGACGATATAAAATTAATAATTATCTTAAAAAAAAAACACGTAAGTATTAATAACGAAATATCAAGCGCTAATATTGATTTACTTATGAAAAACAACGGTTGGTACTTGGATAAAAACCTACAAGCGCGAGGTTTCTTAGTTCGAGAAGAATTCATTGCGACCCGCAAAGATATGTGTACAGATTGGTGAATTTTTGTAAATATACTGTGATTTGGAAATAAGTGTGAAATAAACTGTATGAAATATTTGTTCTCCTTTTATTATTTCATACCTAAATCGGATTAGTTTTAGATGTTGTAAAGCAAAGTATGAATGAGTTTGTCATGTCAAAATCAAATGACAATGTCACTGTCATCCAAAACCTTGTTCGAAGTCCCGTCTCTTATTTATATTCTCGTTGGACCCTGCTGGCAATATTAAGATAAGTGTTTGTCTATGGCGGCCATTACACGGTAAGTATTATCGCGCTATCCACCCATAACACAATCCGGCTCACATGCTTAATGACGTGTATCACAGTTTGTCAATGTATTGCAGAATATCCGGCTAGTTCATTCGTTCAAAAAGGCACACTACACGATTCTGCTTGATGGATGGTATAAGCGATACACAGCTATAAGATAGAGAGGGTTGGGGATATGGATGAAGCAGAACTACCGTCTGGCCACCCTTTAATACTGACGCGATTAATAATTAGTGTTTAAAGAGCCGTTCAATACTGCTTTCCTACTAAGTATTGCAGATACTGACAAACCAGCATCATCAGTACATATTGAAATTGAATCACCGTGTAATGGCCGCCAATTGGTGCCAATACCCTATTACCGTTACAGATTAACCCTTAATTTGGCAGTGTATGACACAATCAACAATTTTTTTGGGCACATTTTTCCATTTTTTTCAAGACCTACTTTTTGTGCTCTGTTCAGTGCAGCCAAGACTGGAACGCACGATTTTTTTTTTATTTGCCAAATAAAGGGTTAATAAACTCATTTGGTTATTTCAATCAAAATTAATCTCTTCAAAGAGAGAGTATTTTAATGATTCCTACAGAAACGAATATAAACACAACAAATCTATTTACTAAATACCAGTAAATTTTGTAATGTTAGCATTTAATCAATTGGATATTTTTTTCAAATGAGTCAATGTAATTCCAGCGAACTGGTCTTGTTATTTCAATAAAAATAAAATGTAAACACAACACACCCATTTTGCACACGGCAGTAACGTGGTTGTGTTGGCATTACAAAACGCGTTTAGTGATTCCTACAGAAACGAATATAGACACAACACCTCATTTACTAAATAGCAGTAAATTTTGTAATGTTAGCATTTAATCAATTGGATATTTTTTTCAAATGAGTCAATGTAATTCCAGCGAACTGGTTTTGTTATTTCAATAAAAATAAAATGTAAACACAACACACCCATTTTGCACACGGCAGTAACGTGGTTGTGTTGGCATTACAAAACGCGTTTAGTGATTCCTACAGAAACGAATATAAACATGTCGGCGCCCCTGTGAAGCGCCATCTATTATCGACTTTGCAAACTAAAGTGACATTTACACAGACGAGAGTGAAGTTTGCTACGGTTCACTCTGGCGGAACGTCAAGGCATTGCGGGCGGCCATATTGACTTGAACGGTAATCGAGTAAAGTGGCGCGTAACAAAGCATTGACGGATCGCCGACGTCTGATATTAGAATCCGATTAAATCTTAATTATCTCGTTACTAAAATTAAATCTAAAGGTGTGATTAAATTACTAGTGTGTAATAGAACACGCCAGTGTATTAATTTCTGTAATTCAATGATTATTATAACATATTGTGATTACATGAAGAATCGTTTGATTTAAACACCACCGATAATATAATGGGGGACTCAGGAGGCGGGGATAAAGAGCCTTCATCAGAAGTGGGATCTAACGTGCTGCCCACGAAAGAAAAACCAATTGAGGAAAACAGCGCAATGAATTTCTTCAGCAACATGGTAGCGCTGCTATCACGCATTCTGAATAAGTCAGAAACACAGACAGTGAGTACAAGTAATCCTCAATTAATTCAATTTAACCCTGACGATGCCGATGCAGATATTGAGGGGTGGTGCAGGGTTACGGAAATGATTGTTACTAGTAAAGGATTAAAAGGTGTCGATCTACTCATGGCATTAACAAGCGCCTTAAAAGGACGAGCTGCCAATTGCTTAACTATGCTAAACCTGAATGACTTGACCTGGATTACTGTAAAGGAAACATTAATAGCTAAGTTTGCCAAACCAAAATGTGTGCAAGATTATTTTGACGACATTCTACGTTTCCAAATCCGTGAAAAGGAAACTGCAGCTGAATCAGCTATTAGATTGTGGACAATGATTGAACGCATACCGAAGCTCCAAATGTCTGAGGAAATTATGACTGGATTTGTTATTTCGGTGTTATCTTTTAAAGATGGAATGATCCGGCGAGAATTGAACTCAAATGTAATTAATACTAAAGCGCAGTTGTTTCGTGTCCTTGGAACCATTTCTTTGAAACGGCGAGCGGAAGCAAATGAAGGCCAAGATCTCGACAGGAAGAGGGCTCGTTTATCGGACACGAAATTTACTGGAACATGTCACATATGTGGCGTACATGGACATAAACAAGTTGACTGCAAGAAACGCGGGCAATATCAGCAGCAACCGCCTAAATCGAATAATGCCCCACTTCGATTAAATGAGAAACCACCAATAAAATGCTTTACCTGTGGTAAGCTGGGACACTTATCGTCGGCCTGCAATGAAAGGGCGAGTACTGGAGGAGCGGCCAAGGAAACCGTACAGACCTGCGAGCACAAACCGTCGAGAGGTACCCTCACAACATCATCTGGTGAGACCCTCTCCTTTCTTTTCGATAGTGGCTCGTCTTGCTCATTGCTTAAAAGTAGCTTTTCTAGTTTACTCATGGGTGACACACATAGAAATGTAGTGTGCCTTTCTGGCATTGGGGGTGACGATTTAAAATGTACAACGCAAATCTCGAGTACTGTAAAAATAGGGGATATCTCGACAACGCTGTTGTTCCATGTGGTGCCCGATTAGTGTATCACTGACCCTGTTATAATTGGTAGGGACATTCTTAATAATGGTGTTCGTGTTGAAATTGATAACAATCACCTTGTAATTAAAATGACGGAACAAATCAACACTTGCCGAGTTCAGGAGAGTAAAATCAATTTCAACACGATTGACACTGATTTAACGGGAGACGATAGATTGACTCATTGAAATACTTAACAAATATGCGGATTATTTTATTGAGGGTATTCCTACTAGACGAGTGACGACAGGGCAAATGGAAATAAAGTTACAAGACTCACAAAAAGTAGTTAGTAGAAGCCCGTATAGACTAGCACCCGTCGAAAAACAAATTGTCAGAGAAAAGGTTCAGGAATTATTAGATGCTGGTGTTATTCGTGAAAGTTCTTCGGAGTTTGCTAGCCCAATATTGCTTGTAAAAAAGAAGGATGGTACAGAACGATTGTGTGTCGATTATAGGCAATTAAACTCGAACACGGTCCCTGAGCACTTCCCTTTACCACTCATTGATGAACAGATAGACGAACTTACCGGAGCCAACTTCTTTTCATCGTTGGATATGGCTTCAGGGTTCCACCAAATTTTAATTCATCCTGATTCCATACATAAAACGGCCTTCATAACGCCCGAAGGGCAATATGAATACGTGGCTATGCCTTTCGGTTTGCGTAACGCGCCCTCCGTATATCAGAGGTGCATTAGTAAGGCCCTGAAACCCTTAAAAGACAAACCTTTGGCATATATCGATGATATTCTCTGCTACTCTTCAAATATTGCTGATGGTCTTCGCCGACTTGATGAAGTGCTCAAAACCCTTTCAGAGGCAGGATTCTCGTTTAATTTGCGGAAGTGTAAATTCATGAAAACTAAAGTTGAGTATCTGGGTTACACTATTGAGTCAGGTACAGTAAAGCCAAACTCACTAAAGATTCAAGCTCTTTCAGATTCCCCACCTCCCAAGACTGCAAAGCAAGTGCGACAGTTTTTAGGCCTTGCGTCGTATTTTAGAAAATTCATTCACAATTTCTCTAAAATAGCTGGCCCACTATATCCACTGACAAGTTTGAAGGGCCCTATCAAATGGACCGATAAACATGAGTCGATCCGTCAATCTATCATAGCTATACTGACCTCCGATTCGGTTGTAACGATCTTTGACCCCAAACTCCCAGTCGAATTGCACACTGATGCAAGTTCTGAGGGCTACGGCGCTATTCTTATTCAGAAAAAGGACTCTATGCCTCATGTAGTAGCTTATTATAGCCAGCGCACGACCAAAGAAGAGTCCAAGTATCACTCATATGAGCTAGAGACGATGGCGGTAGTGCGAGCTGTCGATCATTTCCGTCATTACCTGTTTGGTCGCGATTTCGTTGTTGTCACGGACTGTAACGCCCTTAAGGCGTCAAAATCGAGAATAGATCTAACCCCACGTGTCCATCGTTGGTGGGCTTACTTACAACCTTTCACCTTCGATGTTGTGTATCGCGAAGGCCGCAGTATGGAGCACGCGGACTATTTATCGCGAAATCATTTAGATAACACAGTGTGCCCTAGTTCCTCTAGTTCAAAGGAAGTAAACTTTGTTGAGCTTCACGAGGGTTGGTTATCAGTTGAGCAGAAACGGGACCCCGAGATCCAGAACATCATAAAGCAGCACTCCGATAAGGAGCTCCCTGAAAACGTATCGAGCACGTACGATGTCCGCGACGGAATACTTTACCGAAAGATTAATCGTAATAAAGTTAGTTCATGGCTTCCAATCGTTCCTCGATCGCTAGTATGGACGCTCATCAATCACGTCCATTCCGAAATTCACCATTTAGGCAGTGATAAAACTTTAGATAAATTATACGAGCACTAATGGTTTCCAGAGATGTCTAAATCTGTTCGCAAGTATATTGATTCTTGCATCATATGTAAAGCGTCTAAAGGTCAATCCGGAGCTCAACCGATCCGTCTTCACTCTATTCCCAAGGTTCCTGTGCCGTGGCACACGGTTCATATAGATTTTTCGGGCAAATTAAGCGGAAAGAGCGATCAAAAAGAATATTGTTCCGTAATCATCGATGGGTTTACAAAATACGTGTTACTAGAGCACACCTCATCCCTAAATGCCGCTAGCGCTGTGGTGGCTTTAGAGAATGCTGTGAACCTTTTTGGAGCACCAAAGCGGGCTATAGCAGATCAGGGGCGCTCCTATGTCAGTAGCGAGTTTAAAACGTTTTGTTCAGATAACAATATTGAACTTCATTTCATAGCGACAGGGTCTAGTAGGGCAAACGGTCAGGTCGAGCGCGTTATGCGAACATTAAAGAGTCTTTTGACAATTGTAGAAAATGATCCAAATAAAACGTGGCGCGATGAACTTGGTAAAATTCAATTAGCACTTAATAGCACAATTTCATCTGTGACCAAATTTTCCCCGACAGAGTTAATGTTCGGTATTCGTGCACAATCGTTAGGCTTGGCTAAGATTTCATCGAGTCTCCAGCCTGAAACCCGCCTCGACCTAACCTCTGCCCGTAATGAGGCTTCTAAAAATATAGAAAAGGCGGCAAAATCTGATACTGATAGGTTTAATAGAGGTCGAACTATTGTAAAACCATTTTCCAAAGGAGACTTTGTTTTCATTAAAAGTTCAGAGCGAAATCAAACCAAACTCGATAGAAAGTTCAAAGGTCCTTTCCTAATTACTGAAGTACTTGAAAATGACCGTTACGAATTGAAAAATCTTAACGGCTCCCGTCGAACGTATAAGTATTCTCACGAGAACTTGCGTCTTGTACCCAAAGGTCATGTAGGGCTAAATGAAGTAGCGACAATCATGCTTAATGATAATGAAAATAGTGACGAGGAGGCCGAGACGGCGCCGGATTATGTTATTGAGGGGGATACACGTGATGATAATAGCGACACAATCTCAGTACGTAGCTACGATACCTTGTCCGCTGACTCTGATACAATGACTGCCGGATCAGACACTGTTACTTGTTGTTCCGAAAATTATAACGATTACAATGAAAATGATTAACGTGAGCAGTGAAGAAAGAAAAGGGAGATATAATGAGCAAGATGGTCCGCAAATGAGAGGTATGAGAATAGTTTCATTCCGTATAAGATCCTAGATTTGTTAAGGGGGTACTGCTGTCCGAATCGAGTCCATAGCAATAGTGCTCTATGTGTTAAGGGTCGATTGATGGGACGCGTTACTCTTGTGGTTAAAGTATTGACTGTAGGGGTGGTCGAAAGGACGGTGCTCGGAGTGAGCATTTGTCCGGTCCACATGTGTAGTGACTGTGTAGGGGTGGTCGAAAGGACGGTGCTCGGTGTGAGCATTTGGCCGGTCCACATATACAGTCATTGTTGAGGAGGAGAATGGTCGAAAGGATGCTGTTGTCCGGTCCATGCTGCTGACTGGTCGAAGGGACGCAGTTATCCGGTCCATGATGTAGATTGTAGAGTAATGTGATATGGTGACGTTGGTCGAAAGGACGCTGTTATCCAGTCCTGTAGTGGTCGTTGGGATGCAGTTGTCCGGTCCAACAACGGAATGTCAGAATGGACGAACGGCTGAAATTCATTATGACGTTTATTTTGTGATTGCAGAGTGACTACATTTATTGGTCGCCCGAGGACGGTCGATTGTCAGTCCGGCCGTGACGGCGCCCCTGTGAAGCGCCATCTATTATCGACTTTGCAAACTAAAGTGACATTTACACAGACGAGAGTGAAGTTTGCTACGGTTCACTCTGGCGGAACGTCAAGGCATTGCGGGCGGCCATATTGACTTGAACGGTAATCGAGTAAAGTGGCGCGTAACAAAGCATTGACGGATCGCCGACGTCTGATATTATATTAGAATCCGATTAAATCTTAATTATCTCGTTACTAAAATTAAATCTAAAGGTGTGATTAAATTACTAGTGTGTAATAGAACACGCCAGTGTATTAATTTCTGTAATTCAATGATTATTATAACATATTGTGATTACATGAAGAATCGTTTGATTTAAACACCATCGATAATATAAAGGGGGACTCAGGAGGCGGGGATAAAGAGCCTTCAAACACAACACATCTATTTACTAAATACCAGTAAACTTTGTAATGTTGGCATATACTCAACTGGATTGTTATTTCAAATGAGTCAATGTAATTCCAGCGAACTTGTTTTTTAAATATTAGCAAACTTTGTAATGGAGTCATTTACTAAAATCATAACTTGGAATCACAAATGGCATTTCCGAAAATAGGCAATATAATTCGTAAAATTAAGAGAACAACAATAATAATTACAGCGATAAGTAATAAATAATGAACTTTTGTTTATGTTACATTTACCAAAGTCTATATGTTGAAATCAGATTTAGTATTACTAGGCTGTTTGTAGAAATAGATAAATTCTATAAAAACCGTAAAACTTCTGTATTTAATAGTAAAACTTCATTTTTTCCCCTATTACAAGTCTGTTTTTTAATTCCTGGTGTTGATTTTTTTCTCAGTGTGTTGTGGAATAGTTGCGACGTAACTTCCGTTCAATATGACGTGTTGTTCTTGCTGGCAGCTGGTCTTGACCTTGGTAGGGTGCGGGAATGTGATGGCGTAATGTTGATCATCCAGCTCCAGTAGAGCTTCCTTGGTCAGAGAGATAGGCGTGTTTTTGCACGTTCCATCTATCTCCTGAGAATGAATTAGTTTGTTGATGCAATCCTGCTCGGTGCGTATTTGATGACTAAATTTCTGTTCGCAGATGTACCAGTCGCCGGATTTGGGGCATTCTGTCTCCATGTACACATATTCTGCAGGGTTGGTTGCTAGGAAAGGATACGGAGGAATAAGGATGCGCCCATAACTTATTGTTGGACTTTTCCTAGCCTCTTTTTGGATACTTATGTGATGATGGCGGTCGTCCCCGCAGCCGCCCAGGATGTGGGTTGAGGACCGCCCGTCGTCACTCGCCGCCCTGACGAGTAGACGCTAAAGTTCGGGGCCACCACCTATGGCTGCCGCTGCCCAGCGCACGCGCCACAGGAAAAGTTTTGATGACGAAATTAAACTCTGATTTTCTTTAAGCACTTGTTTCTATTGAAAACCACACACGGATTACATGAATCTTAACTCTTTCGAGCCCTTAGGTACTAATTAACCTTAAAAAACCGCGTCACATTTCGATTCCGGCAAGCGTGTCTTCGCAATCGACAATACAGTCGCCATCTTGAAAACTTAAAATTACAGCTCCTTTTCGCTAGGGGGCGCGGCCATCGCGCTGTTTGTGAATGACTGAATGACCATTGACGGCGCGGGGAGTTTGAATTGTGATTATTTGATACTTTAGTAAGAACATGGTCATTTTGCGTGAACATTCCCTCCGCCCGCCAGGAAAAGATGAGCTGAATACATGGAAGCAATGACAAAAAAAACTAAATTAATCCATATTAATGACAGTAGTAAATAATAGGTATGATTATCTAATACCTACGCAAGTACATGAACTACAAAGGTTGATACAAACTTATGAATACATTGTGACATTAAATGCCTCGGTTAGATGCCTACTTAGGCACATGCATGAAATACCAACATTGATATAAACCCACAGTGGCATTAAGTACTAAGTAACATACCACACTTTAGTCCACACATGTGACGGCGTGTGTTCAATGAAGCCGTATGACTAAAGATTATACACATATGAGCAAATGAACGAAGGTTTTATGTAAAAGTTTTACACTTGTATTTACATTGTGAGGCAGTATGACTAATGACTACGTACACAAGTATTGACGTTCTGATATTGATATTATGCAGTAATGTGACTAAAGATTACATACATCAGTCTACACTAAGTCTCACATGACTCAGAGTCTATGGGTAATTTACACAGCTTGACTACGGGTCGTATAAGTTCCCCATTGTGAGTTTTTAATTTGACTGACCTGGTGACATCATCAGAGCCTTTAAACAACTCTATTACGCGACCTCTGCGCCAATGTAGAGGTGGCGTATTTTCATCAATTATGAGTACTAAATCATTTAGCCCTATAGGTGGGGATTGGGAATACCACTTTTTGCGTGACTGTAACGTATTGAGATATTCCTTATGCCATCGTGACCATATAACTTGCGAGTGTCTTTGAATGGTCTGAAATCGTGACAATCGTGATATCTTAGTGTCCTTCCAGTGAGGTTCCGGCAAGGCTACCAGAGGTTGGCCTATAATGAAATGAGATGGAGTAAGAATTTCCATGTCACATGGATTTTCTGACATTGGTACTAGTGGGCGTGAATTTAGAATTGACTCTATTTTCGTGAATATCGTGTAGAGTTCCTCGAAGGTGAGGATCGTATCCCCAATTTCTCGTTTGAGTAAATTTTTAACACTCTTGACCCCGGCTTCAACCAAACCAGACATATGAGGGGCCCCAGGAGGGTTGAATTCCCACCGTATGTCTTGTTTGCGAGCCTCATCTTGAAGTACGATTTGATTCTGTATGAGAAATTGATTGACCTCCCTGACATATGAATTGAATCCAATAAAATTTGTACCCCGGTCTGACCTGATTAGTGCCGGCAGCCCTCGCCGGCTGACAAACCTGGTGAGTGCCGCAGTGAAGCTATCCGTACTGAGCGACGAGACGAGCTCCAGGTGAACTGCCTTGGTACCTAGGCAAACAAAAATACATAAATATGCTTTAACTGATTTTGCATTCCTAAGCAAGCTACTCTTGACTAGAAACGGCCCCGCGAAATCTGTAGCTACTCCCGCAAATGGCCTCACAGCTGTTATCCTATCAGCTGGAAGGTCTGCCATGATTGGCGGTTGACTTGTGGCGTCGAATCTGAAACATTTCATACATTTACCGATGACCTTTGAAACCTGCCGTCTTATAGACGGTATCCAATATTCCTGTCTGAGTATTGCGATGAGTGCATTTGTCGCCGCATGACAATACGCCTCATGATGGTGCTCGATTAGTAGCTGAGTCCACCTATGGTCCTTAGGTATGAGATATTGATGCTTCGCGCCATACGAAAGCTTCGATTTCCGTAATCGTCCTCCGACACGAATGAATTGTTGTTCGTCTACGAACACGCTGAGCTTTTGAAGTGATCTACATACCAATTTTCCTTTTTTGACCATTATGATTTCCTCTCTGTATGAGTCTAGTTGAGCTTTTCTGATCCAGTGCTTAGTTGCCTCGCGAGTTTCATCGAGTGAAAGGTTCGCTCTTAGGTTTCTTTCCTCTTTATGCGACCTGATGTTCCTCACGAACCTGAGCACATAAGCTGTGACATTGATGAGTTTTCTGTACGAGCTTACGCGTTCCAAAAGCTCATCTTCCCATGTTTCTTGAGTGCTGATGGTGTTTACCAGCTTCTTGAAGCCTGGTAAATTTGATGGCACGACTACTGGCAGCGTCGGCCATTGAGTATTGTCCTTGTGTAACCATTCTGGTGACCACCATTGTTGACATTTGATAATGTCTTTCGCTGACAGCCCGCGTGATGCTATGTCAGCTGGATTTTGTTCTGACCTTACGTGACGCCATGTCATACAGCGTTTTGTCTGCTGAATGTCTTGAACTCTGTTACATTCGAACGTCTGCAACATGTGAGGTTTTGAGTTTAGCCATGATAGCACGATGGTGCTATCTGACCAAGCGTTAAGACTCTCAATGTCCACAGAATCCTCGTAAGCTTCTGCTACATGGTTTAACAGCTGATAAACTAAATGAGCAGCAGCAAGTTCCTGTTTTGGTATGGTACGCTTCACCTTCTGTGAAGCCACCCTTGTTTTAGCAATGAGAAGTCGTACCATGACGTTGCCTGACGCGTCCTGCGTGCGTAGGTAGATACAAGCGGCGTATCCCAGCTCTGATGCATCTCCAAATCCGTGCAGGGAGTGGGATGCAGCTTCCGGTAGTGACACGCATCTAGGAATTTGTAAATCTGATAGGTATGTTAAATCTTGTATTAGCTCTTGCCATTGAGCAGTGTGAGTTTCACTGAGCGGCTGATCCCAGTTTAGTCCGTCTACGAACAATGATTGTAGGAATATTTTGAATTTAAATATTATAGGTGCACAGTAACCACATGGGTCGTACAATCTGGCTATTGTACTTAGCACACTCCTTTTGGTGATTGGCTGACCTAAGGGTATATTTAATTCATATGACATCATGTCTGTACCCGGGTCCCACTGTATACCCAGTACCTTTATGAGCGTTTTGTCGTCATTATCGAACTGATGTGGCGTCTCACAATGTTCTGCTGGAAGCCCGTCCATCACCTCTGGACAGTTCGATGACCATTTCCTAAGCTCATAACCGGCAGTCTCCATGACCTGTATCAGTTCTGACCTTAAACGCTTTGCCTCCTCCACCGTGTCCGCTCCAGTGAGTATGTCATCTACAAACACGTCACGTCTGATGACGCGTGATGCTTGTGAGTCTGGGTGCTCTTCCTCCCAATCGTCAGCTAGACGGATGAGCGTTCTGATAGCTTGGTGGGGGGCAGACCGGGCCCCGTAGGAAATAGTATTAAGCTCGTATACCTGTATCTCCTGTGAGGTATCCTCTCTCCATAGGATGAGCTGGTACTTCCTGTCCTGCGGATGAATCCACGTCTGTCGGAACATCATCCTGATGTCCGTCGTGAACACCACACGATGACGTCTGAAATTGAGCAATATTTTCGAGATATCATTTTGAAGTGGCGGTCCTGAGTGAAGGCATTGGTTGAGTGACACGCCATTGCTTGACTTACTCGAACAGTCAAATACGACCCGTATTTTTTCACCCCCTCTCTTGAATATCCCTTGGTGGGGGATAATGTAGTGCTCTGAGTCAAACTGAAAGCTTGATTTACTCATATGACCAAGGGCTTCATATTCCCGCATGAAATCTTTATATTTCTCAGCAAATAAGGGATATTTTGCCATCTTATTTTCCACTGAGTGTAATCGTTTGACAGCTACGGCACGAGATTCGCCTAGAGTCGGCCTGTTTGATAGCAGTGGCAGTCTGACTTGGTATTTGCCATCTGGCATACGTTGGGTAGTGGATTGATACAATCTTTCGCACTCCATGTGGTCTGGGTGGATGACTGGCTCTGAAGGCGGCTCTTCCGTCTTCCAGAAGCGCTCCAGGACGTCCTCTAGCCTGGATGCAAGCAGACCATAATCTTCAACCGAAGTCCCAGCTGCCCGCTGAGTAGTGCACGTGCCCATGATCACGTGACCGAAGCACGTTCCGTAAGCTGACAACCCTGGAATGTGAGTGGAAATCCTTGAACCATCTAGTATATAGTTGAGCATATCTGCTCCTATTATGACATCAACTTCGCCAGCCTTGTCGAACCCTTCATCAGCTAATTTTATATTTGACAACCCTAGATGACCTTTTATTGATGATGATAACGGGGGTATGTCTCCTGTTAATTTGAACATAACTGTTGCCTGAGTACTTATTATAGGCACCCCGGCCCCCACAGGCTTTATGACGAATTTGACTGATGAACCTGGTAACTTAACCCTTTGGTTACCTACTCCATACAACTTAGCATTATTTAACTGCTGGTGCAATTTTAATTTCTCTACTAGTGATTGATGTACAACTGATAGTGCTGCGCCGCTGTCCAGCAACGCCCGTGCCTGTACATAATTACCAGAGCTTGACCTGACCATGATCAAGGCGGTTGGGCAGATAGTGATTGACTTCTGCTCCCCTATGCTACCAACAGTCTGAACGCGTCACTGGGTGTTCTCATATCCGCGAGAGCCAAATCGGAGCTCCTCAAAAGATACATGCGCTTGCCTCGCCCTGGCCCCCTGCTGTGGACGTGGCTCGTGTCCACCCAACTGCTGGTGAGTTGGTGCCGGCATTCTGGGCGTCGGCTGTGGGCAGGCGCGCCATATGCTCTGGGCCTCGTTAGTCACCGGCGACTCCCGTCTCGCGTCGCTGCGGCTGAGACACCGAGTGATTTGGGTGTGATCCCCCCCTGTTCTGACTCACTCTGTGCACGGCAGCTCGGGCCTGTGACGTCGACGCCGCCGGCACGGTGTTACCTTGACACAGCAATGAGTTGTGCTCCTGTGACCTACAGTGAGAGCACCAGTTCTTATGGGTGCAGTCTCGTGCATAGTGAAGCCGTAGACACTTGAAGCAATGTCCGGTCCTTTTTGCCCAGGCCTTCCGTTCAGCTGGTACCGCTAGACGGAAGTCCTCACACCTGTAGAGTGAGTGGCCCTCACTATGACAAAATGAACATTGGTTGGGGGTCACCTGTTCCTGTGAGCTTGGTGGAGCGTGCAGCTGTCTCCCTGACGCTGCAGGCCCCGCTGCGTCCTGGATGTGTCGCACACGTTGAGGTGGCGGTGGCTTCCCGCCCCTCGCCGCTGATGTCCCTGGAGCCTCTGGAACCACTGTCCGGTGCACCCTGCACTGCTCGTCCAGAAGTTCCAGCAGCTGGGTGATTGTAGGCAGGACCTGGGCATCCTTGCCGTACCGCTCCTCGTAAGCAGTTCTGATTCTCACCGGTAGCTTCTGCAAAACCAAGAACACTACAACATACGACCACTCAGTCACTGGCATTTCCATTTTTCGTAAGGCCTGAAGCGACTCTCTGAGTGTATCATAAAAGTGCTGCTGACGTAGCATGTCCCCTTCCGTGATGACTGGCAAATTGACAATTCGGGCTAAGTACGTATCTACCAGCAGCCTTTTGTTTTGATAGCGGTCTTGGAGTAGCTTTAACGCCACTGAATAATTTGTCTCATCCATTGGCAGCTGCCGGATGAGTGACAGCGGCTCCCCCTCTAACGAAGCTCTTAAATAATAATGTTTCTCGGCGTCACTTATGTTCCTAGCGTGAACCAGGGACTGAAACAGGTCGTGAAATGATAACCATTCATGTACCTTTCCCGTGAAACGTGGCAACTCTATGGCCGGCAACTTTGCCATCATTACGTGGTTGGCCGGCTTGACCTCTTGTCGGTGACTCCCTTGCCCCGGCTCGACGGCCTGCTCCAACCTCACCAGTAACCTGTTTACTACCGAGAACTGTTGCTCAAATAGGACCCTTTCCTCCTCGGTGAGGTCCTGGTCTGCAGCGCTAACGATGACCTCATATGCCGATATGAATTGTGGATAGAACGCGTGAAATTGCCGCCTAGCTACTTCCGCATTTATGTCCCCGTGAGTTACATCTATTATGCTCCCAATGTCAGTTAATAACTGGAATCGCGTCTTGAATGCAGCCTTGGCTGTCCTTAATGTCGCCATGCTTATCTCGTTACACTACAAGCACAACAAACGATAGTACTTAAATGTTAAGTTACAATCCTAAGTCTTAATATCTGCTGAGATATTGATATCACCAAGTCAGTCTAATCAATGAAAATAATAATGGTAATTAACCCTCAATTATATCTTAAACTTGTAAGTTAACTCGATACCGTGACCTGTTGATGTTGATTTGACACTGCCAGCTGACAGGTCACAACCGTTGACGTCGCCGACCCGGAGTTGCCAGTCTATCGGTCAATTGGATTGACCGAGTGACTGGTCGAATGGAGACTCGCTGAATTGAGACCGGACCGATCTCCGGTGACTGGTGTTCGCGCCTCGTGCCCACGATGCGATGATGCAATAATGGCGTCGCGAAATATGACGCTATTAATCACTTTTCTTTTTATCACTGTAAGCTACGTGAAATGCCCTTTTCGCGCACTGATTCTACCTTACACTGAACACAAATCAAATTAAACACTCGCAGTTGCCTGTTGTCGTAAGCTAAGCGTCCCGCCGCTCGACCTTCGTTGACCTTCTCGCTTTCCGCGCGTTGAGATCGTGCTGGTTCTGAGATCCCCTCACGGGTGCCACCAAAATGTTGGGCTTTTCCTAGCCTCTTTTTGGATACTTATGTGATGATGGCGGTCGTCCCCGCAGCCGCCCAGGATGTGGGTTGAGGACCGCCCGTCGTCACTCGCCGCCCTGACGAGTAGACGCTAAAGTTCGGGGCCACCACCTATGGCTGCCGCTGCCCAGCGCACGCGCCACAGGAAAAGTTTTGATGACGAAATTAAACTCTGATTTTCTTTAAGCACTTGTTTCTATTGAAAACCACACACGGATTACATGAATCTTAACTCTTTCGAGCCCTTAGGTACTAATTAACCTTAAAAAACCGCGTCACATTTCGATTCCGGCAAGCGTGTCTTCGCAATCGACAATACAGTCGCCATCTTGAAAACTTAAAATTACAGCTCCTTTTCGCTAGGGGGCGCGGCCATCGCGCTGTTTGTGAATGACTGAATGACCATTGACGGCGCGGGGAGTTTGAATTGTGATTATTTGATACTTTAGTAAGAACATGGTCATTTTGCGTGAACACTTATACAAATCAAATGATCCTTGGTAAATAATAGGTACTTTTAGGACAACAACTAAATTATTCTTAGAAAAATAAGAACCTATCTTAATAAAATTATAATAATCTCTTACATCCAAATCTAATATTTTTTCTGTGCTATAAATTTCGTTTAATGTTTTAATTATATCTAGAAGTGCATTAGTGCTCAAAATAGAATGGTGCACATTACTTGACCTACTAAAGCTAGTATATTTTCTATGCGTAATAGTTCAGTATACAAATCGTTGACATTTTCGTTGATAATATTGAAAAGTTGGGCTAGGTGTGCATAATCTAATAATTTTCCAGTACTTAATATAGTGCTATATTTCAAACTTAATAATTCTGTGCTTAAAATTTGTTGATTTTTAGACAATGCTGATAATATTTTTGTTTGTTCTAAAATCCATTGCTTACATAAACCATGGTCATTAAAACTTGACAATTTAACATCATTATTTTTGAGAATTTTGATAGCATGGTCATACTTAATGGCGTCATTATAGTCAAGATTACCACTTATGCTTTTTATAACGGAACCCAATGGATTTATGAGTCCTCGACGTATTCTTTTCCCGGAAAAGGTACTCAACTGCGCAGAAACCTTGTTAAGTTTAGAATACAAGTATTTTATCTGATATTTAAAGAAATTAAAAGTGCTATTTGTTAAGGAATTACTTGCGTTGGTAAGTTGAGCTCTAATTAGGTCAATATTGTCACGTAAGTTGTCTATGTCAATGCTGTGTAAGAATGTGTGATAGTGAGAAACAACCTTTGTAGGTCCCATTTTAAATGGTAGGAGTACGGGTCCATTGTCGTAATTTTCAAGTTGTATCTCTTGAGCTAGGGCCGGGTTGGTGCAAGTCCATGTCAGTAGTAGGAGCCACCACATTTCACGATTCTTCTCTTCTTGCTCAAACGCCAAATTACGCTCCTCGTCTGTGCTGCTGATGAGGTTCTTTGAAGAGTCGGTGCACACGTAGATTCGTGCTCAGGACGGGATACCGATGCTAGATTTCGCGTACCGATTGCTCGACTCAACTCTCGACTGCGCCAATTATATAGGGAGGCAGCAGTGGAGGAGATAAATTATAATGCGATGGCGAATGAATAAAGTTTAATTAAAATATAAGAATTACAATTCTAAACACGATCGATTTCGTGTTGTCCTAAGACCCGATGTTAGGTATCAAAAAGGCGAGGAGCGACCGTGCGCTTCCGTTTTATTAAGGCGATCAGGACGATTGCCCAATATCGATGATGCGGCGCGGCTGGGACAACGTAATGAAGTGACGTAGGCGCATACGCTGCGGACGCGGTGCTGATGACGTTTCTCTGTGACGTATGATGACGATGTACCGATGACGTAGCTAAGCGATAGTGCTATATGTGAGGTGCATACCAGGTTCGGGGTTAGCAAATTTAGCCTTTGTTGGTCCCGCAGTGTAATATTGCGGGGGTAACAATGATAACATTGCTAGACCCGTAGAATATTGCGGGATTAGCAATGTTAGCTTTGTTGGTCCCGCAGTGTAATATTGCGGGGGTAACAATGATAACATTGCTAGACCCGTAGAATATTGCGGGGTTAGCAATGTTACCTTTGTTGGTCCCGCAGTGTAATATTGCGGGAGTAACGATGCTAAAACTGCTACACCCGTGGAATAAAGGCCGAGCCACACCGGATGCGTGGCGTGCACGTGCGTGTGACTTGTGTGCGGTGTGTCATCTACTATGACATTTCATATGATACAACGCGCACGCCACGCACACGCGCACTTGCTGCGCACGCATCCGGTGTGGCTCGACCTTAAAGCGATGCCAAAAGTCGCGGACGACCATCTCTACCTGAAATAAATATGAAACACGATTTATAAGAAAAACTTTTATTTATCAAAAATCAAGTAAGTAACTCAAATACAAATAGTGGAGTTAATATTGGGAATACAGTTGTGATAAGAACATTGGTACATATGTATGAGATGATTCTTTGGATACTTAAATATTTATGAACGGGACTGGACACAAGTATTGATTAGTAGTATTACTAATTCTTGAATAATTTTGAAACAAGGGTAAGGGTCAAAAACATAAGGAAACAACTTAATGTAATATAAAATTGTGAAAATGTCTATTCATACAGGTCACTTACCTACATGCAAGGTGTTTCATTAAGTTTTTACCTAAGTTACCTCTTTAAAGACGTCCATCTTAGCAATCAAGCACCTTCATTGCTTAAATTAATTAATAATAAATCAAAATAAAAATAAGTTGCAAAGCAAAATGCAGCTTTAACTACATGACATTAACGTACATTTATCGCAAAAAATCCTTTGCCGCGTCGGGCCGCTATTGGGCGCCGACACCGCCGAACCTTAACGTAACTGTACTTACTTCGTTTAACTAGAAACTATGCTTAACACATTCACAGTGCAATAGTGCATGAACCCAATTGCATACATAATGGTGTACGGTCGAGGTCATAAATACGTTTAATTTTGCACCTTATTGCCTTGTAACAAGGTGCAAAAGTGTAAACGTATTTATGACCTCGATTGTACATTCGACGTCAAAACGATGTTTAAATTTTTCGCCTAGTTACAATGGGATAAGGTGCAAAAGTGTAAACATATATTTGACGCTGACCGTACATCCTAGCCTGAGACATTATGAAACGGTTGAGTATTATTTTTAGAAATTTGTAATGGTTAGTTATATCCTAGTTTCATATGCTGCACAATGATACATTTTAGAATATTTATATAGAACAAAGAAGATTTAGATAAAAAGGGACGAACATTTAGGCGGAGTAATGCACCAGTTTCTCCCTCTGATCTGTTACATATGACTATTGGGAATGGAAATTCCTAGCCTATAAATTTGTTTTAATAGCCTATTGTTATTAAAACAAATTTACAGTGGTAACACATGAAGTTTGCACCATAATAGTATTCATGAGACGGTAAATATGCTTATCTATTAGGGCCCTTACAGACGAGCGACAGCACGCCAGCGACCGCCCGTGACAGCAATCGGCGACCGTCGCCAGCTGCGGCTGGCAAACGCCCGCGACGGTCGTTGACGGTCGCCGACTCGCCGATACGCCGCGGCGATCGCTGTCGTGTCGCAGTGCGCACTCGTCGATGTGTAGTGCTCTATCACTACACACACACATCACACATCGATAAGTGCGCGCTGCGGCACGACAGCGATCGCCGCGGCGTATCGGCGACAGTCGGCGACATTCGACGACCGTCGCGGGCGTTCGCCAGCCGCAGCTGGCGACGGTCGTCGATGTTCGCCGATTGCTGTCACGGGCGGTCGCTGGCGTGCTGTCGCTCTTCTGTAAGGGCCCTTGCCTACACACGTAATTGCAATTATATTATCTATTACTACATATTATATCAATACCTTACTGTAATTGGGTTAATTAAATCGGTTTACTGAGTACGATATGATACTCAGGAATATTGATGTTATGTCCAATGACTACACTACAGCATACGAACGGATACTGCATTGATTCCTGATCAATGTATATCGGTTCTGATGATTGTAATGAGTCCAGTACATTATAATCATGGCAATGATTATCAAAACCAATTGTTTTTAAAGGCTTAGCCTTTAAAATAATCTTAGACACTCCATCAACATATATGCTATCAACTTTAGAAAAATATATGTTTTCTTCATTGATAGTAGTAACTATTATAGAGTTAATTTTGTAGCGCTCGGAACAGTTTGCAGCCCAATTCACTTGATATAATTTTGTAATATTTGACCATTGCATTTGAGCATCAAGAATCTGTTTACATTCACTAACTGGTACTTCTGCTTGGCCTCCAAACGACAGTGGCGAACGAACAGTTCCTTTTAAGAAAATGTCATTTAACATCAACTGATGCTTTCGAGCTACTGTCAGTGTCATGTTAATTCGGTTATTAGTTGATTTTGCAGCTAACTTGTTAGAACGATGTTTAGCTTCATAGCGCATTGAAGACAGAAACCTCAAGGGACCAAAACGTAACATTGCTGAATGATAGTGCAGTAAATTGTGAAATTTAGGCTTAAGATTTTGGTTAAACAATGTTATATACATTTCGCAAAAGTCAGCGACCATATACTTTAAATAATCGATTTGCTCAGATGGAACGGGGTGACATGATAATATCTAGAATAGCCATTAATTGAATATAAAGTTGCCAATATTTATTGTGCCTTGGAAATAAATCGCCAAACATTACACCGAAATAGTTGCAAAATGTGTTCATTTCGGCAGCATTTAAATGTATATTGCCATTTCGTAAATTGGACATGGCTAGCGTGACGGGCTTATCTTTTTTATCGGGACCGTATTGAAATGAGGAAATTTTGTTATTAACTATATCGATTGTAAGATATTTCATTTTGTCTACAAAAACCACAAGTAAAGAACACATGACGTATTTGGAACAGCCTTCGTTCATGTCATGCATTACATCAAAACCCATTTGCGAAAATAACTTAGAATTTTCTAATTCGAGCCATATACATTTTTCTTTCACGCCTGTAAGAGATGAATTATTCGTTTTTAAATCGTTCTCGTAATTTGACTCAGTCCTTAAGAGAGACTCATCTTCATAAAACTGATTTGCCAAGACTTTTTTCTCTACTTTACATGTTCTGCAAGGAAAATTGCATGAAAAACTTTCAACAAATCCTAAAACACTATGCAAACCTAAATTATCTCCTAAAATTAATGCCAGCTCGAAGTAAATTGTGCCAGTGAAATCGGGCAAATCAAAAACTACTCCATGCTTCAATAAATCATTAAACTGGTCAATCAGTGGTTGAAATATTATTATGTCAGTGGAATGATAGAGTAAGACTAAAAATATGTTACCTAACAGAGATGCACAATAGTACGGCAGGCAAGGAAGAGAAATGTATGCGGCTCCTAGTTTATGCACACCACTATGACTACCCAAAGGGTTCAAAGTCTCAAAATCGTCAATTTGTAAAAATATGGGCATGACTATCTTCTCCCCATGATTTTTCCGTCTCCAAAATGAACCATGCATAAAATGCTCTATACTGTTCGAAGTGTCATGAGCCATCAGTTTTTTCATGTTATCTATGGTCTCACGAAGTATATTAGGCAAAGAAAAAAATCTGTGTAACACATCTCTACGAGGTATTTTCTGCGCTATGCACTCTACTGCTTGGTAATAACTACCTTTCTTTTTTACAAAATCAAATCGTCGACCCACAGTGAAAGGCTCAGGATTAACGAAAGTACCCTTTCTTTCAAAAAACTGATGTCGTTTATAAGTTGAACTGAACATCTCTAGGTCGGTTGTCAGTTTTTCTACGGCAGAGCCAGTTGTCACTGGTAACAGAGGTCTGATTGATAAAGTGAACATTTTGCGAATACCGTTATAAACTATATCTAGCACATTATTCGGCGAATGGGGATTACTATACAGGGATGAGAAAAGTTGACCTAAACTGTCGCTTAGCGGCGGTGTGCTTACGCTGTTACTCTGTGTGGTACTATTATTTTCTTTGATTTGCATCATGGTCGCGCTACATACATTATGTAAAGGATCATTTTTCACGGGAGAGGTCTCTTGGTCAATAGCAAAAGTCTGTACACTTGAAGCCTGTTGTAACATAGAAGAATCTGAATGTTGTTTCAAATAGTGACGCCTAAATGAATTGTAGAGATGAGAAGTTCTTCCACAACCTATGTTTGGACAAATATATAATTCACCGGGATGATAAAATGTGAAATGGGTTTGAAATTGCTTTATTTGGATAAGAGACCTTTTATATATTGCACACTGCACCATCATGCTTGTTAGAAATAGAAGCAAGCAAATCTAGCATAGGGGTGCCTTCAGTGTCAAACTTGCTCTTCATTACATATATACTTCTTTGAATGAACATCCAGACTGGGGAACAATCTCTTGAATATGGTAAGTCTAATGCCCATAGAATTTTAAAAGTATTTGAAACAGCTTTACAAATGCTGCGAAATGTGTATCTGATGTCTTCAGAGATGAATAAATCATATTGTGTTACATCCTGCCAGCAAGCTCCAACAGCAACCAGATACGGAAGAACTGGCAATTTTTTTTCCTGCAAACGGGCCTTCCGTTTGCTAAAGTGGCTTTGAAGGTCTGATGTAGATGGCACCAAGCTTAAAAACGCGTTGCTTACTTCCGATCTCGAAGGGTTCCAAGGTCTTTTGACACCTTTCACGGGAACAGTGTGCATCTGTTTCAGCAACAGGGGAACTGCCAAAAATGCCGCAATGTTCTCCTGTTCCTCTCCCGCTGCAAAAATAAGTAACACTCAGTATGGTTAAGGTTTGTCATTTAAATGAAAAACTTTTGCTTTTGACAGAAGACTTAAATTTGAATGACAGACGCGCCTGATGTCTTGAGTGACGTAGGCCTACCTGTAATGTAATATTTATATTGACGACCAATTTGGCCTAGTTGGTAGTGACCCTGCCTACGAAGCTAGAGGTCCTGGGTTCGAATCCCGGTAAGGGCATTTATTTGTGTGATGAGCACGACTATTTGTTCGTGAATCATGGATGTTTTCTATGTATTTAAGTATGTATTTATTTATCTATATACGTATAATGTATATCGTCGTCTAGCACCCATAGTACAGTCGAGTTCTCCAATATATATACAGAAACTTTCCAAAAATATCTACACAATGTGTCGCAAGAATCACCGACAAGCCATGGACTAACGAAGTCACTAAATTGTCACGGCCACTAGGAAAAAGACGAGTGGGAAGGCCGCAGGCAAGATGGTCTGAAGACATAATAGCTGTAGCTGATGGACCGGACTGGATCAATAATAACTACTACTAAGTACTATTTGCTCAATTTAGAAAAAATGATTAACTAACTTACAAGTTGCAAGATCCAAAACACTTTGAATTGCGGTGTCGGCTCGTGTGAGCTGTTGAGCCTTCTCATCTAATAACGACAGCAGGCGACCCTTCACCACAGGGAACCTTTCATCAAATTTTCCTTCCGTTTCCAGGTAGACTTTTTCAAAGTCACTGGCAAGCTGGAAATAACCAAAAATCAAGCATTTATTTTTTGAGTAGAGCTCAAGAGCTCTTTCACAAAACCAGGAATGTTAGCCATAAATCATAATCATACAACAAGAAATGTTGCTGACTTATATTATATATAAATAAGTAACCAAAAAAATATTTTTTAGTAACATTTAAATCACACTGCTTAATAATATACATTATATCATATGCAGTAGATTATGCCAAATAATTAGAAATACATACCCTCAAAAAATATAACCCTCTTTGTACAGTCGGGTAACAAGTGAAATCAAAGGAATTTTCGAAAAACCCGACTGCTTTTTTACAAATATGAATGCCTATGTCACTTCTGCAACTAAGACGAATTAAATGATACCTCATACGTTAAAGTCCGTTAAACGGTTTAGGCTGCAGGGCGTCCCAAGAAAAAGACATAGTCACATACATACATACGATCGAAAAACATAACCCTCCTCTCCTTCGGCAGTCGGGCAAAAATAACTTAATGCAAAATTGTTGTATTAATTATTAGTTATTATTTATTTAAATTATTACTCACCAATTCATAGCCCCAAGGACTGCAAATTGCTGGGAATGTGCTCATATATTGAATGTGGTCGCCTTCTTGCAAGGCCACCATACGTTCACGTAGGCAGCTATTCCATTTGCTTTCCACTAATTCTCTTGGTGACGACGAGTATTTTAATCACTGTAATGTATCTTTTTCTGAGTCTTGATTTGTCTTGTCTGTTTCAAAAGAGTCGGGTAATGGTCGAATTCGTGCAGGGGAGGGTACAGCCAATTTTTTATTTTCTTTTTTTCTTCACTGCTATCGCTACTGCTAGTCCTTCTACTGCTGCAGAGGTCAACTGTATTTAATTTTATTCTTACGGTTATGAGCCAATTAACCATCAAGCCACTCGCTTGAATCACTTTCCCATCTGTAAGTCGAAATGGGTTGTAATAAAGCCCCTTTGTTTCTCCTGGGTATAGCTTAATTATTTCGCTCGTCCACTTGTCCCAAGTCTCCTTCCTTATTGGGTCGGTGTTATTTTTCAATTTTCGTACTTCCGCCTCTACAATAAGGGCCGTCAGTGTCTTTCTGTCATTAGAGCATAAGGATTGTTTATTTAGGAGAGGTTTCCCAATGCTGGTGTTTTCTAAAATTTGTTTGAGTCCACTAGTCGTAGCCACTATATCTATAAACTGTAAGTCCTCACAATTGAGATCCCATTCCTGAAAATCAAGTAAGCACTGAGTTACAAAAGAATTAGAAGTCAGTTATTAATCATAACCATTTATTTCAGGCTACTGAGGCCCAAGGCTATTAGTTAGTTAACCATATTTATGTGGTTACTAGCTTCTGCCCGCGACTCCGTCCGCGTGGAACTCGTTATATCGCAGCGCCATACAAACTTTCACCCCCCATTTCACCCCCTTAGGGAATGACTTCAGGGATAAAAACTATCCTATGTCCTTCCCTGGGACTCAAACTTTCTCTATACCAAATTTCACCTAAATCGGTTCAGCAGTTTAAGCGTGAAGAGGTAACAGACAGACAGACATGTAACGATCCCAACGTCATACCTCCAACTTCTACCTACAACTACCTAAAGAAACTACCTAAAAACTAAGAAGCTTCTCGCCGACGCTTGAGAACGCGGGATAAATTGTAATAAGCTCTATTGTGATGTAAAACCCTATTCCTTCGTTAAGCTCTAACGCGACTACTGTAATTTGCATTCTATTGACTTATTTAGTAAACCTACATTGAATGCGTGCTTTTATTACTAATACCTGTAGTTTGGCCAGTACGTGATCGAATAGTGGTAGGACCCGTAAGTGTTGTGTACCGTAATAATCCAGGTCCTTTTATGAAAGCTAGGCAGGTTTTGGACTCTTCATTAACATAATTAAAGCTAGCCTATCAGTACATTGTAGCATAGTCGCGTTCGCATGTATTCTTAATTAGAAAAGAAACATTGCAAATGTATGTTATTATTTAATTGGGTTCGATTAAGTGGTTATCAGTTGTATTTGGAAATAAGTAAGTAGGGTGAACCATTTGTCACAGTTGAATTGGCTACGCGCGGAACCCTAGACGCTTCCGTTGTTACCGCGCGAATACAATAGACGCAGATCTCCCCGCCGCCGCCTCCGCGCATCCCTGACTTGTGCCGGCGTTGGCCGTCCCCGCCACACACTTGCTCTGACCGTCCGACGAGGAGACCGCGTCCTTTTGTACGCTGGTCGCGTGGACGTGTGTCGCATCTCTCCGATTTTATAAATTTTAAAATTAAAAACGAGACCATTTTAAAACAAGTACAGTAGCCAGTTGAAGGCTTAGCTTTTATAAATTTTAGAAACAGTGTTATAACCCCTGATCGGGTAAGTTTGGAACGAACGAACGTTATTCATTTAAATCATTTCATTTAATTTAATCTCATGTCATTTCATGTCATTACATTTTAGATAATAGCGGGTAGATTTAAGGGTGTGGCATACGCCGTTGCTAACTGCGGCTTGAAGTGTTAACGTTCCATGCCTATTGTTATTTGTACCTGCACTGCTTTGCCGTAGCTATTGCCGTCGAGTATTGCACATTCTTATTTTATATTTTGATGCTACCTCGTGGTTTTTATAGTGTGAATTAATTAGCCTAGTAAAGGCAAATGTAATTTTGCAGTTCAGTTTGCCTTGCGGCCTTTATATTTGCTAACCTTTTAAAGAAAAGAAACACATTTTCATCCACCCATCTTTCTTGTAACTCCGTCTGACTATTACACAGCACATTACCTCATCCTCACTCTCTAAGCACTTTCTTCCTTGCTTCGCTTGTGGCTGGTCATAGTCGACGGAAGGATAACGACGGGATTAATTTGACACTGGACGTGAAAATTCCAGGGTGCGAGGATACGGCTGCAGAACGCCGAAGAAGGTTCCGGAACCGCCGCGTCATCGTCCATGACGTCATCGCATCCGAGCTGTGCTGCCTGCACCTTACGCCCGTGTCCTCCAGCAACGTGCCACCGACCTTAGACGCCAGGGGAGTGTGCTTCTCACGAACCAGCAGATTAACGTTTTTTTTTAAATACCGTTACCAAAAATAACCGTTATTTAATTATTTTAAATTTGAAAATAACGACCGTTGAAACGGTCTTTTAACGGTTCAGCAGATAGAGGAACCAGATAGGCCTTTTCGAACCCACGAATATAAATTATTTTGTAGCAGTTATTATCAATTTAACCGGGAGATTGTGGAAACGGAAGAATACATTTTTATAATTTCTTACCAACGCACTTGTTTAATTCCATCTCACCGGGTACCGCTACAACATAAATTGACCTATCTATACCCTAGTTTTAACTACTAATCTCCTAGTTCTAATTATATCATTAACTGAATAATATCATTAACTTCTGTTAATGCTGATACAGATCTTATATCGAATGTAATGGTCATATTTTGCAATTTTGTTTTGTTTACATTAACTTAGTGACATTTAGTTTGTTAACCTTTTATATATAATTTTAAATTATTATTGTGTAAGATTACTATTTTATTGTAAATTACCGTTTGACATGTAAAAGTGCCCTTGTGGCCTATTTGCAGAATAAATAATTGATTTGATTTGATTTGATATAATAAAGTCCTAAGTATGGAAGTATAAGTTCATTATCATTCGCTGAAGAATTATTATAAAATAATTCTGTTTGTCGTTCCCTATTGGTAATTACATTATGGTTGAAAATTATATGTCACTCATTATATTGTTATTATAAATATTTTTATTTTTGGGTAGAAAATCCCTTACCACCTATTTATCCGTCCGGTTGAACGAGGAAGCAGCCTTTAGAATTTATGACAAGAAGATTATTTATTTAAACCTATTATGAGCTAGATGTCTATCCTAAGTACTTGTATTTTAAACCAAAGTTCTAAACGACGGTTTGTGTAGTAATTCTTTTACTCACACATAGCTGCTCACTCGTTTGGATAGGGATTGGACGGCCTAACAATTTACATACCTAGTTACCTAAAAGTTTAAGACCCAGAGAACGAATCTACCAGCGTTTCCAACCTAACGGTCTGTCTAGAGAGAAACACCGAAACTATCTCAACAGACATCTTTTAACGTTAATAAATATTGTATTTACAACTTATATGGCCAATATATACCTAAGACCATTCTATACCGATGTCATTGGGGTAATGTCAATGTAAACCGTACCTTACATGTGAAATATTCTACCTAAATCGTACTTTGAATGAAGAATGTCCACTCAAGACAGTAATTTGCCTTAAATGGAGAATAGCTACTCCTGATAGTATAATGCCTAGAATGAAGGATATCCATTCATGATAATAAGATACTTTAGGTGGATTTGATGAACTGCTCCGCCTGTCATCAATCCCAGACTTATTCCATCTTTCTGGAACAATTCTGATATCTCAATGTCATAAATAGTTAGAATCGTTACCTTCCTATGATGTCTAATAATTGTCACACATTTACAATATTTCACATGTATCCCACGGAAACTTGACACTCCTTTGACCACTTAATACTCTTAACTTAATCTCAGTTTCATTTACTAAATATACCTTTATTAAATCCTATTGGAATAATAACCTTAAGTCAAACAAGTTCTTGAAATATTTTTAGTTACAGTAGATATAGTTATAAGCCTATCACCCCATAACGCGTGAATTTAGCCCTACATCTACCCCAGTCCCTATTCTGCTTACCTCTATAACCATACCTTAGTTCAGAGGCAAGAATGTATCCCTAGGTAAACTGTAAGTAGTTCAGTCGGCAAAAGTGAGGTATCAAAACTAGCGGCCTGTGTATTTGCCCTCCCCCCTCGCGACCGGAGTCAAAAGGGAATACGAGGAGTAGGGCGACCTATCTGGAAATAAGTCTAGTATATTTACATATATATAATGCTGACCGACCCCTCAGGCATCCGATCGATTTCAACGAGCGGAGTATCCTCCTGTGCTTATCACATGAATGACCAAGCCTCGTCTCCGTCGTCAGATGTTCTGAGAGACGTGAGGGCCTCAATTAAGAGGTTTCGTCTCCTATGTTGGTAAAAAGGTAGACGCCAGACCACACCTCAAATCTAGTAACTACGGACACGGAGTCAACCCGTGTCGGCACCGGTCTTGACTGTGTTCTGGCTGATTTAGGCAAATAGAATGAACCCCAACTTAATTCCGGAAACAATCACTCAAACATAACCAACCCCTAGGAGTAGCCTAGGCTCATCAGCTATATTTGATTAACCATATAAATCCTCGGAAGTACTCCGTAACGATAAATATAGTCCTGACTGTATTCCGAAACCACTTGTCAAACATGTCCAAACCTAGGGGGTAGCCGCCAGCGAGTTTAGACATGGTTGATTTAGCCATATAAACCTTATAGAATATCTCCGATAAGGTAGATATAACTGGGCCCAAACACCCACTTTAAATTCACAAATGACTATAAAATTGTAAAAAGTAAACGACTCATAATTACGAGGAGAGTTTCCCAATAACGACAAGCCATTTACCATAATAAAGATAACACACACCAATAATTTCACAGCCTACAACCAGAGACACTGCCAGTCCGAACGAAGAGAATTGAATGATCCGAATAATCCCTCATACGAGGGGCGATCAATAAGTTCTCGGTATCGGCATGACGACGTCTCATGATAATAATTTCTAATTATTTTTCATACTGTATCACTATTTATGAGTACACTAAATAAGTAAAAAAAATATGATTAATTTGATTTTTTTAATAACTTTAAACAAAGACGATGGGGTAGCAAATATTCTGACGTGAGTAAAACTGAAGGATTTTTATTTTAGGGGGGGTTTTTTGTAAAAATCTGGTGTGGTAATCCAGAATATTGATTTTAAAGTGAGATATATATCTATTTGGCAGCCTGGATATTAAAAAAAATATCTCATTAATAATATTTTTAAACACAGCTCCCTTAGCAAAGTTAAAGGTGGTTTTTAATGGCCATCAATACATATTTTTTAATTTCTAGAAATTGGGCCAGTATAAATGAAAAATATATGGATGTAAATACCAAGGAAGAGTCATACAAGATAATCGTATAGCAGTTAAAGGAGGTGTAAATAAAAAAATTAAGAAAAATAAATGTCCATTTTATGACGTTTCTGTTTGGAAGAGATTGCAGATTACCAGGGGTGCTATTCATGGACGTAAAATCTATACAATTAACTATCTACCCTGTCACCTTGACCAACTCATATACTTTTACTTCTTATTCCTTGTTACTAAAAAATCCTCAATTAAATCTGTGCCATTGCGTTGATTTAAAAAATGAGCCTCATTTCGTCGAACAAAAGTTTTTATTTTTTAATGATGTAAAATTTAATTAATTTAAACACTATAAATGCACATAAAACAAGAAAGAGTGTATTTAATCATTAAAAATGATACGATACGAATAACTTCTGTTTTTAAGGCCCATACCGAGAACTTATTGAACGCCCCTCGTACTCCTCCGACATCTCCATTTATCCCCGCAGTTCCGAGACACCACCGATCTTGTTATCCGTTTATATCGGTCCTTAATCTGAAAATCTTAAATGATTGTGTAAGATTATTATTATTTTAATTCAATTTATCGTTTGACATGTAAAAGTGCCCCTGCGGCCCATTTGTAGAATAAATAATTGCTCTATTGATTGATTGACAATAGTATCATCATTATCTTTGAAACACCTAAACTCTTTGGTAATAAGGTTGAAAATCCGTTGTACGTATTCACGCGCCAAACTCCGGTATGCGATAAACGCGTGATATTATTCGCACCACCCCCCGCCAATGGTCGTATCGCCCATTTAATTAAGCTCCTAATGCTCTAGCTATTAAGATGGAAATTCGTATGGTCGCCCTACGCTTCCAGCCGTGACGCGATTGCCAGGGTAGAAATATTACTTTGGTATCCATATTGTAAAGGATTGTTATAAGCCTAGTTTATATCGCACTATTATAAACCCTTGTACCCATTATCATGAAATAAACAATATTCTTAAATGAAATAAGTTTCCGATACTGACTATTTACACGTTTGAATGCTAGCTTAATTGATTCCTTCCTCTCTTTTAACTATTAAGTAAATGTCCCAACTTTGGGTAAGAAATAAAAAATTGTCCTTTCCTTCCCTGTATCAATAATTATACAGGGCGTCCCACGGCGATGCCACATGGAGGGAAAGTACCTTAAATATCACAGATAGCATATTTTGCTGAAAGAAGACTTCATTTTATTTTTAAAACTTAGTAAAGTTGCATTCATACTTTTTTAATTTTTTTAGAAAAAAAATGTATGGAAAAAAAAATCGCGTCATTGGAGGAAAAGTACCTTAATTATTGTAAATGAACATCTTACTGAAAGAAGGCATTATTTCGATTTAAAAAAACAAGTTGAATTGCATTTTAAATAATTTCATGGTTAAACCGGGAATCGAACCCGCTACGACACGAGAAAAAAAATACCCTGTAGCTTTGTCATATCGATCGAAAGACTTCAATGTGAGAATTATTTTTTTGCTAAATAACGAAATAAAAATAAGGACCATGCATTTTAATATTTTTATTACAAAATTAAATCAATTTATCAAATGCTCAAAATGATTTCCATCCTGTTCAATACAAAGTCTCACTCTTTTGATTATTTCACTCCCTGTCGATTTTTTAATGATGGTGTGGTGGATATTTAAAATAATACGTCTAAGTTCTGCTTGTAGTTCGTGGACATTTTCATACTGGTTCTTGTAAACTACATTTTTTACATAACCCCATAAAAAAAAATCTAACGGGGTTAGATCTGGGGATCTCGGCGGCCATCTAGTTTCTCCATTTGTTCCGATCCAGGAAGTAAAGTGTTCATTGAGATAATCCCTTGTTCTGTGACTGTTATGAGCCGGAGCCCCATCTTGCTGAAAAATAATGTTTTGTCGTTCTGCCAACGGAAGATTATTTATCTCAATTCTTATAATCTCAAGTATTTCTAAATACCTATCCGTATTTAGATGCCCTTCGTAAAAATGTACTAAGTGGACCCGGTTGTTTACAATACCACACCAACAGTTGAAGGAAAAACGCACTTGATTGTTAGTCTCGCGGATACGTAAGGGATTCTCCCTGCTCCAGATGCGGTTATTATGTCTGTTGTACATACCATTATTGCTGAAGTTTGTTTCGTCAGACCAGATAATATTATTAAGAAAATCATGATTCTCTAGAATGAGCCTCTCAATTTCTCGGCAGAAAACCAATCGTCTACCAGGATCACCCGGTTGCAATTTTTGTACTAATCGCCCTTCAACGTAACTTTTAAATTTGTATTTTTTCAGTACACGGTGTATTTTGCTTTTCGAAAATCCGGTTTCTGCTTCACCTTCCCTCACTGAACAAAGCCTTTTGCCTTTTGCCTCAAAGTATATCAAAATGTCGAGCTCATCGTCAGTGTTTAACATTTGGTGCCGGTTGTGGTAATCGATGATCGAAACGTCCCAAATTTGTCAGATTATCCACCAACCGTTTCATAATAAATCGAGATGGTGTATTTCTATCAGGATATCTTTCACGGTGCCAATTTAAGGCTAATGTTATGTTTTTGTGGTTCAAAAAGTATGCTTCCATTAAATCAACATTATTTTGATACGCCATGGTTATTTAATACAATACCGTCGTAACAAAATCCTCGTAAAGCGAAATAACTAAATAAAATAGTCAATTCCCGCCAACAAACTTTTTAAACTGTTTTTTTTACTTTTAACACCTGATCATAGTGATCATAGTTTAAGATACTCGTTTTTCTGCCTAGTCAGTAATTTTAAAACATGTTTAAACAATAATTGACACTTATTTTAACAGATTTATTTAATTTAATGACACGAAACACGGAATTTGAATACATTATAGCAAGAATTAAAACCCGACACCCAGTAATTTAGAAAATCTTCACCGCAGGGTGCAGGAGTCACAAAGATTAATCCGCAACGCGAGAGATATATCTTGGCATACATTTTGCTCGACAATAAACGAATCAGTAACTCAGACTGATATGTGGCGAAAAATGAGGTGGTTTAAGGGATGCAAAAATACTCGACCCCATGTGGACAAAGAAAGGGCGCAGGAACTGTTATACAATTTAACACCGGACTATGTTAGCAGGGAAAACTTAGTGATTAGGTCTAATAACACGCAATTAGAAATCCCTATTACAAAACAAGAATTGGAACGAAATATACGCCATAAAGACACTTCCCCAGGATGTGATAATATATCTTATTCGATGTTAAAACATTTACCTGACAACGCAAAGTCCACTCTTTTAATTCTATACAACAAGTTTTTAATTACTGGTTTTGTGCCTTCACAGTGGAGAGATATTAACCTTATCCCTATACCTAAACCCCACTCAGAAACTTTGAGACCTATTTCTATGATGTCCTGTTTGTGTAAACTGTTCCATGTTATTCTTACGAATCGCATTGAATGGTACGTTGAAAGAAATAATCTGTTGTCACAATATACTACTGGGTTTAGGAAATGTAGATCTACCCTAGATAATCTGGTTTACTTGGTGTCAAAGATTCAAACTGGTTTAACGGACAGTAATCATACTATAGCATGCTTTGTGGATGTTGATAGCGCGTATAACAATGTAGACATATATTTTTTATTAAACATAATGGATCAAATCGGGGTTGGGTTAAGAATATGCAGGTATATTTGGAATTTTCTGAAACAGCGGAATCTTAAAATGTATCTGGAAAATTCGATAACATGTAGGACTACAGATAGGGGTTTAGCGCAAGGGGATCCAATGTCACCACTTCTTTTCAATTTAGCGACCTTAAATTTATGTAAAAATATTAAACGAGTTCACGAGGATATTCACATATCGCAGTACGCAGATGATTTTGTTATATTTGTTGGGGGCAAGAGGGTTCAAAATAGTGTTCAAACCTTGCAAGCTGGACTAGGGGTTTTTGCGGAATCTTTAAGGTGTATAGGGTTGGATATTTCGTCATCTAAAAGTAAAATCTGCGTATTTAAGAGAGGATTTATGAGAGAACAGGTTCAGCTGCAAATAAATAACGTGCCCCTCGATACTGTAGACAACGTAAAATATCTAGGCCTATGGTTAGACCGAAACCTAAGATGGGGTAGGCATATTAAAGAGACAGTAGAAAAAGCTTTGCGATATCTAAATATTTTTAAAATTTTAGTTGGTCCAGGATGGGGTATACATCAGACATATTTAAGAAGGTTGTACATCGCGGGTATCCGGAGCAGAATAGATTATGCAAGCTTCCTTTACGATAATAGTGCTAAAACTAACTTGAGTAAATTAGACAAACTACAAAACCAGTGCATGCGCATAATTGGTGGATTCATTAAGAGCACACCTATACACGTCATGGAACATGAACTCCTCCTTCCTCCGCTCAGTGTTCGTAGGTATTATTTAGCGGGTAAATATTGGTTAAAGATGAAATCATTCGTTCAAACTGAAAATATTGAGATAGTAGACAAATTAGCCCTAAAGATCCAAGACAGTAGTTTTTGGAATCGAAAAAAGAAACCTTTACTATCTTTATCACACGAGTATCTCAAATCGGAAGCAATGTATTCAGCGAACCAGTTAGAAATATTTTCATTAGACACATGGGCTGGCAATGTGGACTTATCCAGAGTATTGAATTGTTACATCGACTGCGTAAATAAACCTAAACACCAATATATTCCAGTTGGCCTGAGACAAACATGCGCCGATTTCATTGAGTCTAAGTACTGCAATTTTTATCATATCTATACTGACGGATCCAGGGATAGCAATGAGTCAGGTCTGGCTTGGTTTGATCCTCAAACAAAAAGTAGTGTTAAGTTGCATTTGAATATCAAAACGTCCTCTATGCATATTGAATTGCTGGCACTTGCAGAAGCCCTCTCTTATATCGAATCTCTTGAAGCGGACAGTTTCGTTATATTTACGGATTCAAGAAGCGCTTTGCAACACTTGGCTCGATGCACCTCGAGCTCTCGAGGCGCACCGATAGCCTACACGATATTAAGAACAATCTGTAAGTTGCTAGCAAACAATAAGCAGGTAGTATTGCAATGGGTGCCGTCACATATTGGGTTACCGGGAAATGAGGAAGCAGATCGCCTTGCCAGGGAGGCGGCAAGTGACGGAATTCGTACAAATTGCTTACCATGTCATAACGATCTTCTATATTTGGTGAAACAGAAATGCTTCGATACATGGAAAGAGTATTTTGACGAGAGGTCACTGAGCAAGGGTATCTGGTATCGGACTATACAACCCAATTTGTTGCGCATTCCTTGGTTTGTAGGGATTGGCATGGACAGATCGGATGTTGTAACGTCTCTAAGACTGCGATCCGGACACATCCCTTTGAACAGTTTTGGTTTTATTATGGGCAAGACTCAGACACCAAATTGTGCAGAATGTGGAGTGAAAGAAGATGTGTACCATATCATGGTAGAATGTGTCCGGAACGAAACTGAGAGACGAGATTTCACAGTTAAATACAATTGTGATCTATATGATTTAGGCGTTATTAACACTATCCTAGCATTCCCACAATCAAGGAGGGCGAGAAAATTAATTGAAATCGTTAACCTAGGTATTAAGCGTAGATAATAAGTTACAGTTCATTTGTAGTGAAGTCACAATAAGGGTGGCATGTTCAGCTTTGATCAAACCCTTTTAATTAATGAAGAGAAAAAAAAAAAAAAAAAAAAAGAATTAAAATACGCTCGTTGTCGTTTACGCATACGGCAGAACATTATGCACACAAACTCAATTGATTGCATACAAACAGGTACGTTCCTACTTATCTCTTTATCATTTTATCATGCACTACAATTATAATAAGGAAATGATGTGTACTTCTCAAGTGGGTACTGATTCATTAGTAATAGGTACTTTAAAATGAAAGATTAGTTGTATGCCCATACGGCAATGTCATTATTCTAATCAAAATTTCACATCAAATGAAAAAATTAATGGCCTTCCTTTTGTTTCCAACACTATGTTATTTGGCAAAAAATAATAAATAAATATTCTCACATTGACGCCTTTCGATCGGTATGACAAAGCTACTTAAGGTATTTTTTTTCTCGTGTAGCGGGTTCGATTCCCGGTTTAACCATGAAATTATTTAAAATGCAATTCAACTTGTTTTTTTTAATCGAAATAATGCCTTCTTTCAGTAAGATGTTCATTTACAATAATTAAGGTACTTTTCCTCCAATGCCGCGAATTTTTTTTTCCATACATTTTTTTTCTAAAAAAATTAATAAAGTATGAATGCAACTTTACTAAGTTTTAAAAATAAAATGATGTCTTCTTTCATTGTGATATCTTCATCTGTGATATTTAAGGTACTTTCCCTCCATGTGGCATCGCCGTGGGACGCCCGGTATAGTTTGATGTTTTAATTATACAGATACACACCGACGAGTATGCCCATTCCGTTACAGACAGACAGACACAATTTCGCATTTAGAATATTAGTATGGATTAGTATGGATTTGGGCAAAATCATATTTAAAACAACAATGACATACAAATGCATAATCCACCTTAAGTACAGAGTATGGATATTATTAAAATTACCAATAATTCAGTTGATGATGATGTTGCAACAATACAGGGTGAACTAGGTGATGATGATGTTGCAACAATACTGGGTGAACTAGGTGATGATGATGTTGCAACAATACTGGGTGAACTAGATTTTTGGCTTCTTGATGGAATCACGAATTCTTGTCTGTGTATGTGCCGAATCGAGTAAATTAATATTAAAATCTCCACATACTATAATAGTCTTGCTGGTAACAAAGACTTGTTTGAGAGCATCTTCCATTACTGACTCGAACTGGCTAAAATCTGATGAGGGTGGCCTGTACACACATATTATTATATACTTTTCCAATTCCACACATGCCATTTCTATTGTTAGCTCAATCGATAGCTGAACTATGTTTTTCCTTTCCTTACATCTAAGTTTACTTTTTACCATTATCAATGAGCCTCCGTGGATGGCCTTTTCTCTGCTAATCGAACTAACTATGTCGTAGTTATGAAATCTAAATAATGACATCTGATGTTCCTTGAGCCAATGCTCGGTCACACAAAAAATGTCAGTTTCACAAGAGTCCAAGAAAAGACCCACTTCTAATTCCTTGCTGGAGAAGCCCTGGATGTTCTGGTGCACGACGTCCTATCCCCGCTGTCCCAGGCATCAGTATAAATGCATCGGGAGGCTGGCGGGGGAGCACCCGGGCGCGCGAGGGGCACGGGCCGAGCCACCGTGCTCAGGCGAGATATTGTAAGCTAGGAGTTTGGCTGTTGCTATTTTACATTTTTCTGACATACTTATACATTCGGTTTTTATAATTTTTTACCGTTTTACATAAATTGTTCAAATCAAAAAAATTGAAATTATTCTGATAACATGTCACATTGTACAAAATGGAATTCAACTTCGACATTTTTAAAACTTGTTCATGCGACACCAACTTGGAATACGGAAGTGCACATAAAATAATCTTTTGAATTCCACGCCGCTCAATGTCAGTCAACACCTGCAGGAGAGCTTCCAGCTGCAGTCGTCTAACGCTTACACTATTCCCCAGTACTAAAACTAGCGTGGTACCTCTATCAAAGCGGTCCTTCATCAATCTGTCAACAAAACATTCTATAGAGGCCCCACGCAAGCAGTTATTCGTGACCTTCTGCCGGAGACATTTACTCAACATAAGCCCGAGGCCTGCACCTATCTCATCAGAATAGACGACTGTCGATGGAGCGGGTACTTCCTGAAGGCTGGGCGGGTCCGGATGCAGCACCGTAGGCTCGGCCCGCGGAGGGGTGCGGCAGCGGGGTACCGGCGAAGTTGGGCGCAGGGCCGGCGCGGGCGCGTGCGATGTCGGCGCAGGCGTGGGCGAGGACGCGGGTGTGGTTGCCGGCGCGGGCGCCGGCACGGGCGCGGTCGGCGGCTCGCAGCACTTTTGCACCGCTGGCAGAAGTTTAGGCACCCACCTTGCACGGACCTTACTCATATGAAGATGATCATGAATCGCACGGTGCACTAAACTTTTGGAGAGCCCTAACCTTCCTGCTATTTCTCTAATCTTCAAACGGCGATCGCTCAATACCTCTTCTTGAATAAGAGCGATGTTCTCTGGAGTGAGCACTTCCAGCGGTCGGCCTTCATGTCCCAGGTCTTCGACAGTTTCCCGTCCGAGCCGGAACTCCTTCACCCAGTTTTTTTACTGTACTATACGAAGGTGAAGACCCCCTCCGTACACACCATCTTCGGTCTTTAATTTGGGCGGGAGATAAACCTTCTTTAAATAAAAAAAATATGACACTTCGATACTCAATTTTTGACATCATGGCGACACCAGCGACTCTCCTCACGCAAATGGCTCTAAAATTGAAAATAACAACAGCAAGTCGTAACTTGTTCATTTATTAGCAATCCGGAGAGACGTACTATTCATCGCTGTATAACATGTTAAGACAAGTTGTTCGGAACTACATCAGGCCAGATCATTATGGGACCGCCTGGTATCAGCCTAGAACACCAGCGCCAATGCGTCAAGCAAATCCTTTTTATAATCCAGTGTTCCCAGCAAGACCTAATAATACTAATTATTATGTGCGGAGACCAAATAACAATAATTATTACCAGCGTAAACCGCAACAGCCTAACAATAATATGCCTCACTTGGAGTTGAACCGAAGAGCGTTCATGCCACGTCCTAAAAATCCAATGCCTTCGACTTCAATCAAACACTAATCTAGTGAGAAACCCTAATGTACACGTAGATGCTAATAACGCGGAACAACTCGCAGGGCCATCACAAAATTAACGGCCTCGAATATAATAGTGGTTTATGCAACTGATACATAATCAGAGGCCTTAAAACACGAGTGTGGTTTTATGAAACGAGCGTTAGCGAGTTTCATAATAGGATCACACGAGTGTTTTAAGGCCAAATTATGAACAGTTTCATACACTACTTTATCTACACACATATCATAAGTACTCTAAGATGGGTTCAGAAGCCGTAGGGAAATTACCTGCATTGGTACTATAGTGCTACCTGTAAAATATCTTTGTTGCAATCGTGGCTGCATTTACGATGTGTGCATATCGTTCTCGGAGTCACTACTACTCATATTTTTAACTTAAATGTGAGTTACAAACAACTTTTCACAATTCTACTTTCGTAACAACAAAGAAATGACAACAGCAATGGCGGCAATTCGATCCTACGTCAAGACGAATGCTTTTTTAAATCATAGACAAACGAATGAAGTCCCTATTGTCATGTCACTCGACATCAAATATCGTGATGTTTATATTAAAAAAACATACTGAATTGACGTTTCGCATCGATAACTGTTTTAATATCTATGAATACTAGAATAGAGACCCATATGAGTTTTGACAGCTGTTCCAAATTTAAACTCATAACCTTACAAAAATCTGTACTGTAATAACATTACAGTACAGATTTTACCTACTCCCACAGACAAGAAAGTTCTCATAGTAAAATTGGTTGTCATAATGCTGGTAATTTCCTACGGTTTCTGAACGCATTTAAGAGCACTAATGATATGTGCGTAGATAAAAAGTATTAAGGCGCCGTAGGTTCAGCGAAGTTAAGCGAACAGAGTTTTTGAAACAATATAATGCGTCTGTTTATAATAATATGGTTTCAAAAAAATACGAATAGTAATCTTGAGGCTTTTCTGCAGCGAGATCAGTGATTCGAAACATGAGTAACCAAATTTCGCTCAATAGAAAAAAATCACGAACATAGGTCTAAAATACACTTAAAGTATTCGTAACAAATTATGCACAAAAGTTAAAAATATTAAAATTGCTTCTAAAAATCGGCAATATCATGTTTGAGGGAAATCAGTGATTCCATTTTTATTTATTTAAACGGCCAAAAAATTTTAATAAAAAACATGATATCCGCGCTTCCGAGCACGCACTTCCATCTCGCTCACGCTTATGCTCAGTGAGAGGGAGAGAAGACCATGAACCTACGGTGCCTTAAATAAATAACCTTTCGTATATATCCCGGAAATAGATCTAAATTGTTATTAGGTACAGGTTCAACCCGAAGTTTCATTATTAATAAGTTAGCTAACACATACTAACTACATACTTTGTAACTAACGAGATAACGGAATCCTTCGAAGTCGTGATTATTCTGTGTCGACTTAACTCATAAATTTTATGTTTACGACATAGGTGACAGTTACGACGGTTTATGGAATAGACTTGTTAAAACCACTAAATGCTGTTATAGATATTCATAAACTGACATTAATCACTCCTTTGGTGGAAATTCAAATAAAAAATTACCATTATTCATCGTAGAAATTGGAGCAGGAACAAAAGGTCAAACTTCCCACAAACATGCAACGAGAAGGAATTTTAGAATACATCGAGTTCAATAAAGACGTAAGAATGCCACATGCATTAGTTAAGTGTTACGATGGATATGCGTAGTGGTCATACAAAATACTTCTGATACAGACTTTACACTAAAACTACTTGAACCTTTTCATGTGACATTATTAGAAAACACCAACTGCTGTCGAATATTTAATTTAAATAATAATGAATTCAATCCGAAAAATTATAAATTATTAATTGAACATCTAGGAAGCTTCGTACAAGTCACTGAAGAAGAAAAAAATGGCATAGTAAGTCTTTGTTTCGACTACAGACATATTCTAAAATGAAAATATACCTCTTAGTTTTACAAATGAATTACAACACTATATTGGGACAAAGAATAATGATCCAATCTATATCAAACCATATAGACAACCACCTTCACAGGAACGAGAAATAAAATCTCAACTACAAAAATTTAATAATTTTTGTAGTTGAGATTTTTTTTTTTTTCTTTTATTGTTTTTTTTTTTTTTTTAAGGACAATGTGGTACAACCCATTCACTCACCATTGAGTGCAACAGTACATCTAGTTCCAAAGAAATTAGACGCAGGTGGAGCTGAGGCACAGCTGTTAGACTATGAATACTTATTTTCCATTCGTAATTAATTAATAAATCATGAAAATGTAAAGCACGCATTGCTATAACATATGTGAGTCACAGACTTGTACCATACATACACCTACGCATGCATTTCAATTCTGTTTCCCAACCCATCTGTTATCTTTCGAACAAAGGAATTGTTTACTATAAAGACCCTGTATTTTATATGAATAAATCAGTTATTACCCAAGTCTCGAGTAGTCTTTATCTACCCTGAACGCCGCACACTTAACTATGGTCATGCGCCAGCGCACTTAAACTAACGCAAACAACAGCGAGTTGAGAGCCAAAATTCATGTTTTTTTTAGGACAATGAGGACGGAGGACATTTTTTTGGGGACGCCCTAGCCCGTGAGTTAGAAGTTAACTCGGGAAGTGAGCCCGATGAAGAGTTATTTAATCAGGAAGAACTCCAAGAGCTTCTTCAAGAAGGCAATGAAGCTGAAGCCGAAGAAATAGATGAAGTTGTCAATCCTGATACCCACATTTGGGAGGAGGACTTTCAGTCGTTCCGTGGTAGAAAAGAGGAGTTCGAGGAACGGGTTGGTCCGAAAATTGAAGGAACGACTCCAATTTACTTGTTCCATCAAATCTGGGATCAGTCAGTCATGGATATGATAGTTGAACAAACATATTTGTTTGCCTGGCAAAAAATTGCCGCTGCCTCGGAAACAGGCATCCCCCGCCATTCGCGGCTGAATGATTGGGTAGAGACTTCTTGTTCCGAAATATACCGCCTAATAGCAGTTTTCATATTCATGGGGTTGTGTTGCAGGAATCGCATTGATGAATATTGGGCAACGGGCAGGCTCTGCATGCTAGGTTTCCGTAAACTAATGACTCTCGACCGATTTTGGTTATTGATGCGATTCCTGCACTTCATTGATAATGATACCATTAGCCCCATGTGTCACGGACATGACAGAAAAATAGCAAAAGTATCCACTATATTAGATTATTTAAATAATAAATTTCCGGCAATATACTCGCCTCACAGAGAACTTTCAATAGACGAATCCTTTTTGCTATGGAAAGGGCACCTGAGCTGAGCTGGGTTCAGTGTATCCGGACCAAATCAGCAAGGTTCGGTATTAAGACGTACGATACGAACTCTGCGAGGCGATAAGTGGGTATTGTTTGAACAAGTTTGCTTTTAATGCTGACTGTACTTTTCTGGATACCATCATCACCTACTCGTTGAGACGATTCTAACGAGCCCAAACTCGATGGGGTTATGTGGTTTTATTACGGAGTTCCTATGGCCACCTTCCAGCTCCATCATCAGATCAGCTCCACGTCATCATAATATTGCATTGTCACGCGATTTGCATATTCGTGCAATATTTCAGCTCAATCGGAAACCGGCAAGTGGATCAAATTTAACTTGCAAGATTTGATTACAGACAACGGACAGGTGAAAGTAAATAAAAGTTTGTAAAATAGCATTATACGCCGGTAAAGGGACAACGCCACTGGCTCCGATCATGGGTTTCACTTCAGCCTCCGCCAAAATTGTCTTAAAATTGATGACGGAGTACCTTGGTAAGGGATATTGCCTGTTTATGGATAATGTTTATAATTCAAGCGTAATCGTACAGACGTAGTAGGGACAAGAAACTCCCCGAGAGATACAAACTTTAAACGAGAAGCGGGTCCCTAGGGGACAAGTGATAAGTCGACACTGCGGTGGCGTATCTGTTGTTTCATGGAAAGATGTTCGACTCGTCACTACAGTTTCGACTAACCACAACAATGAAATGCGTGCGGTGCCCCGAGCCGGTCAACCGTGCGATAAGCCGGTGGTTGTACACGAATACAACTCCTATATGCGTGGAGTAGATCTGAAGGATCAAAAATTGTCGTCCCACCTTTTGGAAAGAAAAAGAGGCCTGAAATGGTATATTCAAGTTTTCCGTAGACTATTAAACATTTCTGTATTAAATGCTTACGTAATTTATTGTGCCAACATTGGCCCAAAGCAAAGAAAACTTTCACAAAGGTTGTTTTAAGTGACACTGGCCGAAGAATTGTGCCGAAGGTTTGGCGTTGACGTTGTGCTTCGAGAACCTAATAACAGGATTGATCGTTTAAATTTGTCTTTGGGCCATTACCCAGATCAAAGAGTGGTTCCCGTAGCAGAACGTGGTAAAAAGACGGGCGTTGTGTTGTTGTTGTGTGAGTATTTCCCCTGGTCACTTATAAAACGAGATAAAACCAACAAATTGATTGGCCACTTTGTAAACGTTTTCAAATTAGAAGTTCCAATAAAAAAAATTGGTTACATAAGTAAAAAAATTAAAAAAATGTCGTGCCGCCACTTTATACAACGAATTACCTCTTAACTTAGAATGACTCTAAAATTAAAGAATGTAACGGTAATACGATACAGTCAGCCATTAAGTTATTTCTTTTCGACTACCAGGTCATGCCACATACTCGTAGTACAACTGGAGTAACTCCAGCTATGCTCATGTACAATCGGGAACTCCGGTCCAGATTTGCTTTATTGAGACCGCCACCGGTAATAGAAAGAACTCAAGAAATGCTAGAGAAGCAAAGAGAACTGGCATCAGGAAGTAGAAAAATATATTTTACAATGCATGTGCTCGAAAAGAGCGTTTTCCAAGCACCCAAATCGTGCGGAAAGTGCCACTTTTTCGCACTAGTGCTTTTTACTTTTCAATTTTTTTTTAATTTTTACGTCCCTCGTCTGCTCGACGCAAAGAGTTTTTATTACTCGAGAAAAGTTTTTCAAATATTTCAATTACACGTTTTCTTACAATATATAAGGTACATAAATACTAATAATGTATAAAATGATATATTAATCTTTATGAATTTAGAATTTGGTCAATAAATTCATTAATTTTAAATATTCACTTAATGTGTTTGGCTGAACGCATCTTTCTTTTGCCTTTTGTGATACGACAGTATGGCGACTTGCACATGCGCAATGCGCATATGTTGACCGCGCATGTATTTAAAACTAAAAAGCCCGCCATTGTTGTGATTGTTGTTTACTTTGGAGTTATTTTATGTAAATAAGTTAAAAATATCGAGTTAAAGTGAGTAATCAATAATAATAATGATTTAGGTATTGTGTTTCAATATTGTCAGTAGGTATGTTTCTTAGAACTACGACGGTACAGCGTCTTTTTGTTGTTTAATATATTGACTTACTCAAAATTAATTTTGTTTCAAAACCACAATACAATGGATTTAACTTTTAAGTGAATAAGCTTGACAGCAAAAGATGTGGATAAGTTGTTAAATGCAGTTCCAGATAATAAGTAGGTACCTGACAATCTACCTAGGTTCTTCAATTTTAACCTATCCATTTTAAACCGACATTTCACCATTTAATATATTTCCTCACACAAGGCATAGTAAAACGTTGTATGATACACGCGCGTAAAGTTGATTTCCGACTCGTGTCGAATTATACATTCGCTCGCTTCACTCGCTCATGTATAAAAAGGACACTCGTCGGAAAATACCTACTTTCCACACTTGTATCATAAATAACTATTATGGTTGGAGCAAAGGTAATATAGACTTTCTTTTGCACATAAATAAAATATAATTCTTGTATTAAGAGCACACGGTACATCTTAATCCTACATAGCTAGGAATAACAAGAAGAGTGGGGGCAATGGCCACCGCTCCTTCCTGCCAACCCCAAAAAAGTCAAAAACGTTCCATTACAAGTACTTATTATGTACGTTGTATCGTACATAGACCACCTTGGATATGTTGGGAACATAGGCATGCATAGTCAATTAGTCAGCGACACGCGGCTCGATGCATGCCCATACAGTTCCGCGCCGCAACTCGCTACCGACACTCGTCTGTGTACCGCATATATTATTCAATAGTTGGTAGCGAATAAACTTAACTTTATATATCCACTCGACTTGTGTTATTCCAACAAGACTTCGCACCTTCACCTCACATAAGAGTCAGATTCAACCTCAGCCGAGGTCACGTACGGGGGTTGATAATACCAACCCCATAAACCGCACAATGGTGACCCGCGACAGAAGGACATCGGCGATATATATTGAAAGTTGACGGCAACATAATCGGGATGACTGGAGGTCAGGCGCCACTGCCAAACCCGCAGGCACAACAACAGCACCAAGGGCAAGTGCCTCAGACGCCACAGGTGTATAACGCTACTACGTTTAAGCAGCACATGCAGGAACAGCCCGCGACGGCAGACGTGATGGCGATCTCACTGTCATCAAGAGTACCAGATTTCTGGACAGACCAGCCACGCGTGTGGTTTATCCGTACAGAGGCAGTACTGGCGCCGCAGAAGATGGGCGATGACGCCAAGTTCGATATCGTAGTGTCGAAGCTGCCCAAGGAAGTGATACTGCATCTCACAGACTTCTTGGCAAAACCTCCCAGCACAGGCAAGTAAAAGGCTCTCAAGGCAAAACTACTCGGTATGCTGGAAGATTCCAAGAACCGGCAGATAGAGAAGATGCTCGGGGAAATGGACTTGGGAGATCAGAAGCCCAGTCAACTCCTGTTCCAGATGCGGAATCTGGCCAAAGATAACTTTCCGGACGACACAGTGCGCATCATGTGGCAGAATCATCTTCCCACAACAGTTCGAGCAGTGTTGGTGGCATCACAAATCACCGACCTAGACAGTCTGGCGGGCATCGCGGACAACGTTGCGGAGGCTACGCGATCCGGGCAGGTTGCTCAAGTTACGCAGAGGCCAGCAACAAGCACAGGCGACACAGCATTAATTTTGGCGGAAATAGCGAAGCTCAGCGTCAGGATTATGGACCTGGAACGAGATCGGTCAAGACAGCCAGATCGCTATAGACGACGTAGCAACTCGCGTGCGACATCGCGAAGGCGAAGCACGTCACGGCATCGAAATGACCCAAATAGTAGGCTCTGTTATTACCATTACCGCTTCAAGGACGCCTCTACTAAATGCAGATCGCCGTGCGCATGGAAAAAACCTTCGGAAAACTAGCAAGTTTGGTGCAGGCGCCGTCGGAAGTCTGTACCATATCGCCTAGCAGCCGACTTAGTGTTACGGATTATAATAGTGGTTTACGTTTTCTAGTGGATACGGGCGCAGACATTTCGGTATTACCGGCCACTAAGAAAAATCGTTTTAAAAGTGCGTGCTCGGGTTACAAACTGTTCGCAGCCAACGGTACGGAGATAAAGACTTATGGAGTGAAATCGTTAGTGCTGAACCTTAAGCTACGACGACCGTATCGTTGGGACTTCGTGGTTGCAGACGTTAAACACCCAATTCTAGGCGCAGACTTTTTAAGCTTCCACAAACTTTTAGTTAACGTGGGCGAGCGTAAGCTGATAGACAAGGTAACCGATATGGATGTAACTGCTGTAACTGTAAGTAGTAAACAACCTTCTATATATACAGTCGTTGAGAGCCATCCGTATCATGAATTGTTATCTCGTTTTCCCGCAATCACCAAGCCACCGTCGTTCAGGGAAACTCCACCCCATAATATTGTACATCATATCGAGACGACCGGACCTCCCGTGTACGCTCGCGCAAGACCTTTACCACCCGATAGGTACAAAAAGGTCAAGGAAGAATTTCGCCTAATGCAAGAGTTAGGGATTTGTAGGCCATCCAAAAGTGCATGGGCCAGTCCATTACATGTCGTAGCAAAGAAAAATGGCGAAATTCGTCCTTGCGGTGACTATCGAATGTTAAACGCAATAACAAAACCAGACCGTTATCCCATACCAAGACTTCATGATTTTACCTATATTCTAGCAGGTAAAAAACTTTTCTCGAAAATAGATATAAACCGCGCTTATCATTGTGTCAGCGTAGCACCGGAGGACGTCGAAAAGACAGCGATTATCTCGCCTATAGGCTTATGGGAGTTTCCTAGGATGAGCTTTGGTCTCCGGAATGCAGCCCAGACCTTCCAGAGGTTTATGAACAGCGCAGTTTTGCAAGGGCTGGACTTCCTGTTCAGCTACCTAGATGATGTCATTATCGCCAGCGACGATGAGTCGCAGCATAAAGAGCATCTGAGGCAGGTGTTCGAACGATTCGAGAAATACGGGATAACAATTAACTTGACTAAGTGTAGTTTCGGCCAAGTCAAGCTAAACTTTTTAGGACACGAGGTTTCCCAAGAAGGAATTAAGCCTTTAGCAGAGAAAGTACAAGCTATAGTAGATTTCCCAAAGCCGGAAACCGTAGAACAACTACGCAGATTTTTAGAGATGTACAACTTTTATCGGTCCCATATCCCGCACGCAGCGCAAGCTCAGTCGGAGCTCGATAGATATTTAGACAATACCCGAAAACGGAATAAGATTCCGATCGTGTGGACGACCGAGGCCGATGCAGCATTTCTAGAATGCAAGTCCGGTCTCCAAAAGGCTGCGCTGTTAGCGCATCCACAGCAGGACGCGATTCTGGCCTTGATGACAGACGCGTCAGACACCGCGGCCGGCGGGGTATTACAGCAACGATTAGGGAATACATGGCAACCTCTAGGATTTTATTCCAAAAAGTTTAACGCAGCACAACGTAACTACAGTACGTACGACCGTGAGCTTGCAGCCACTTATCTAGCCGTAGTTCATTTTCGTAAGATGTTTGAGGGTCGACCGCTGACAATATATACAGACCACAAGCCTTTATGTTACGCTTTCCAAAAGTTAAGCAACAATAATAAAGAATTACCTAGGCGTACCCGCCAGTTATCCTTTATTAGCGAGTTTACTACAGACATTAGACATATTAGTGGTAATCAAAACATCGTGGCCGACACGCTATCTCGCATCGAAACTATAAGCTGTCCCACAGTACTCGATTTCGAAGAACTCGCCGACGCGCAAACTAGCGATGAGTACTTACAACAGACAATGCAAAATAGGGATCGCGCGGCAGCTAGCAAAATCGTTTTAAAGGCGATATTGGTTCCGACATGTAGCAAACCTATTGTTTGCGAAATGTCAACCAATAATGCAAGACCCTACGTACCAGAAAAATATAGACGTTTAGTTTTTGACAGTTTGCATAGTTTGAATCATCCTGGCATTCGTAGCTCAAAGAAACTCGTAAAAAAAAAATATTTTTGGCCTAGTCTAGAGAAAGAAGTAGGCATATGGGCTAGGGCTTGTGTACAATGTCAGAGATCGAAAGTCAATCGTCGTACGGTATCAGGATTAGGTAGTTTCGAAGAAGCAGCAAGATTCGATCATCTCCATGCCGATATTGTTGGTCCATTGCCGACATCTCGACAAGGATATCGCTACCTGGTCACCATGATCGACAGAGGCTCGCGTTGGCCTGAGGCTGTCCCAATCGTCGAAATGACTGCGGAAGCCGTAGCCAAAGCCATTTTTGAAACGTGGATAGTACGTTTCGGTTGCCCACTCAGGATAACCACTGACCAGGGTCGTCTCTGAGGGTGAAAACTCATGAGGGTGTTAGGGGTTGATAAGCTTAGAACTACCGCTTATCATCCCCAGTCTAATGGTTTCGTAGAGAGGGTACATCGATCCTTAAAGGCAGCCCTTATGGCTAGGATCGCCAACAACAGCTCATGGGTAGACGAACTTCCTTTAGTCATGTTAGGATTAAGAGCGGCAGGTCGTAGCGACAACGGGATATCTCCCGCAGAAATGACCTTCGGTAAGGTTTTAAGGTTACCAGGAGAGTTTTTCGACAGTTCAAAGCGTACCGGAACCCTGCGAACCGTTAGAGCTAGTTAAGAATATTCGCGATACGATACGCAAGCTCAAACCAATACCGACGGCCGCGCGCGATAACAGAACGCTATTTATCCACCCTGACCTAGCTACATGCGAATATGTTTTTGTTCGTAATGACACTGTACGTAGAGCACTGCAACCACCATATGATGGACCATACAAAGTATTAGAACGTAGTCCAAAAGTGTATTTGATACAGGTTGCAAACAGACAAGCTCGGATCTCGATCGATCGGTTGAAACCGGCTTATTTGTTGAACGTCGCAGACGGTGGTGCAAACACAAGCGCCACAGCGGCGGCGGACAATTTGTCCCAACCTAGGGTCACGAGTGTTCCGGACACAAGTCTGTAAGTGGACTCAGTCAGCACCGCTACCGTATGTTACGAGGAGCGGACGGACAGTAAAAAAACCAGTAACATTCCGAGATACCTATTATAAGGATAGTTATTAGGATAATTAGGATAGACCACCGGAATGTTATACTTTGCACTGGACAGGATTCGCATGGCACTCACGAAAGTTTTGTAGAACGTTGATTACCAACCATTTAAGTATCGGAATTGTATTAAATTAAGTATACACTAGGTAATACATAAGCGATAGCGATTTAAGAAACGATCGCCTGGACCCGACCCTAAGGTAAGCGTCGACAATGTAGAACGCTAACAGTAATGTATGATAAGCATTTGTTTTAGGTATGTTGCAATAAGTGTAATTTGTTAATTAGAAATATGGTTGTTTTCGTGGACTAGATATATAAATGTGCATAATTCGGAAATATTCATGTTGCAATGTGTTATTGTTCTAGTAAAACACTGGAAAATAATGAGGCGCAAGCGCATTTTATATGATATATTAAGATGAAAAATATAATTAAACTCATACATTCTCAAACCATCACGATAACATGTCGAGCATATTTACCCCGTAAAAATTTCTTATTGCTAATTGTAAATACGAAGTAAAACATGGGCTACGGACAAAGTAAACAAGAAAAGGATTCCCACGACGCAATCGCTATAGCCCATGTACAAAACTTGTCGGGCCAAGTCGAAGCGAAGTTCAACTACGTTGGCATAGGCGTAATAATTTTGTGCGTCGTGTTGACGCTATTATTGTTATACCTCATCCGGAGCAAATGTAAGCAGTGTGCGAGGGCCTGGGTGACACGGGCAATGGAGAAGGCAGCACCACCTCTCGCCGTGGTTAGAGTTCAGAGGGATCCACCACAAGTGCCACCAGGGTCCGCTCCCCAACAAGTGATTTACCAGCAATAAGCTGGATAGTGCCTATGTAAGTTCCATTTCTATATGTTATTTTTTGTAGGCTCCACAAGAGAAGCCAATGTATGTTTATAGTGTTATAAATATAATTAATTACGCAATCTGTACCAACTATTGTTACAACAGTTCAGATTTCTTGCAACTGCATTGAGCGCTGACATCAGCGGCAATGCACGTGCATGAACAACATGTTATGACGGACGTCGCAATAATAGCGCGTTAGCAAATAAGATGTACCTATCAATGTAATGAGTTAACGAAGTTATTTAAAAAAAAAAACTTTTTTTTGAGATAAGGAGGGGGTTGCTGTTGGGAACATAGGCATGCATAGTCAGCGACACGCGGCTCGATGCATGCCCATACAGTTCCGCGCCGCAACTCGCTACCGACACTCGTCTGTGTACCGCATATATTATTCAATAGTTGGTAGCGAATAAACTTAACTTTATATATCCACTCGACTTGTGTTATTCCAACAAGACGTCGCACCTTCACCTCACATAAGAGTCAGATTCAACCTCAGCCGAGGTCACGTACGGGGGTTGATAATACCAACCCCATAAACCGCACAGATACAAGGCGAAATAGTGGAGGAGTCTATTCCTGATAGTACGTACATTATAGACGTGGAGGGGTGCAAATGGAAAAGGCACATAGTACAACATAGTTTCTGCCAGGTGACCTTGCTAGAAGCGAGGTAAAAGCTCTGCTGTCTACACGGCTTACACTCCGCGGAACACCTACTGAGACGCCATGGCGCTTCCTTGTCGAAATTTCAAAAGGTTGGAGTTTGTTTTGCTCTTTTGTGTGCAATTGATGAAAAAAAAAACAAATATAACCCAGGCATTTTTTTTTTGGCTTGGGTCCTTATATTCCTCATTAGTTAATTCGCACAGACACGGAAGGTGTCTATACAGTTGAATTATTTCGGTAACCTTCTCTCGTTCGTTCACCGACGCCATTTTGAACCTAAACCTGCGCGACACGTCTACACTCGGTGCGTGCGGCGGGCGACTGTCGTTCGCGTGTTTAAAACCAGCGGCTACATGGCTGTAAATCACCGTTTCTGCCAAATGGTTTGCCGAGCGCGCCCGCCTACCAAGGTCATGCGAAATTTGGCTTGCAACCACTGGCTACATGGCTAACAACGGCTGTTTTTCTACCAAGGTCACGTGGCAGAAACTGTAGTTGCAAGCCTTGTAGTACATGCTTTAGTATTTAGTTTCGTGGTATATATTATTGATAACAAACAAGCAATTTTATATTCATTTCGATAACAACCGCTACAATTGTATGCTTCACACAAAAAAAGTTATTTTTTCAACATATACTGAAAGCCGGCGGATCGCGTGCGAAATTGTCATAAACCGCCACAGACGACGGTCTCTAAATTTCGATCCGCGCCACAGACGAAGGTTCACTAATTGCCCTAACATGTCTAATATCATATTCAATATTAATAAAAAAAACGTTTTTTTCTTGTAATCGTATTTCAATTATTCTAATTAAAATACTTGTATTTATGAATTTGTATTATTTCCTCACAATGCTTGAGAAAAGCACTATAAATTGTCAATTTCAAAATCAACGTAGTAATCTAATAAGGGCAAAATAATGTTGGAGCTATCAGATTCTGATATACACATTTGCCGCCAAACAGACCCCTGCATTTCATTTTCTATGCATAATGGCCTTGTCGAATCCTGTTCTTTGACTTGTAAACTACCTTTTTTCTTTTTACTGTTTTAAATAATCCATTACATCGATCCAAGATTTTTTTTTGGTGTTTCATTGAACACCAAAAAAATAACAGTGTTCCTTTATTGTGAAGTGTCAGTACCGTATCCAATAGTTCCTTGTCCGGTGTAGGGGTTCCCAAACTTTTTTTAAGCACGTCCCCCTGCTGCGTAAAATGAAATTCCCACGCTCCCCTTCGTTTCGATGGAAGTAAACGGAAGTAAATGGGGTAGCCGCTAGCTAGCCAAATCATCATCATCTTCTTCCTAGCGTTGCCGTTAGTGCCGCTGCTTTTAGGAGTCTAGGGTCAGCTGGGTACCTAATCCCAAGAATCGGCGAGGCACTAGTTTTTGCGAAAGTGACTGCCATTTGGCCTTCCAACCCAGAGGCGAAAGCAAGGCATTATATTGGAATTAGTCTGGTTTGCTCACGATGTTTTCGTTCGCCGAATAGAGACTATCAAATGACATTTCGTACCTAAATGTTCTAGTTTTCAAAATAAAACAAGTTTAATAACCATTTATTTATTAATATTACACAAACAAAGACATAAAAGCAACAGTCAATGTGATGGGTGGGCTTGCATTTTCTTCACATTTTATTCAATTCTAGTGTGAGCGACGCAACCTTAGAATTACATTTATAGCTAACGAAATCATTGTATAATACATAAGCATATAGATTGTATAAGGCAAATAAAGGAAATATCCCAATTTACATAACTGAAAGTACATAACAAATTGTAAAAAACATAATAGGTAAATTTAGTCAGAATAATAAACGAATATGAGTACAAAGTATGTAAATAAATAAATAAAGATAATAAATAACACCCCAGAAAATATATACCTGAGGCATATATGCCAAACATGTTTCTAAGATCTTTTCATTTTGAGTATATCTGGGTGTCGTACCGAAGAGTAGACCAGCTATAAAAGGTGCTGAAAGTGATTATATCAGCCCGGCTAGACCATAAAGAGAGCCGTACGTAGGCTCCACCCGCTCAAACCTGATTGGTCATTAAGTTTGATAGAAAATTGTAATTCTGAGTATTATTACGTAATTTGGCTTATCATGCAGAGTTATCAAAGCGACCGCTTTGTAACCTTTCATAGTACAGGCATGATCTATATGTTATTGGATAGGTCATAAAAAGTCCTTACTGTTAAAGAGACTTAATATTAATAAGATAACTGTTTATATTGTAAAACCTAGGAAAACCTAGCTAGAAAGGGTGTGAAAACAAATATGTCAATCTTTCACATATCATAATTATGATTAGAACAACTTTATAGAACTTGTTATTGTTTAAATACATTATCTGGAGTCACGAGTCTATATGTAAATAAGAATTGAGTCCAATTAGATTAATCTTGTTAAAAATATTTTGAGATAAGAAAATATTATAATTAAAAGGGGCGTGAAATTACGTCACAGCCAATCAATCATGTAATATTTAGATCAATAAAAAACTGAAGAATTCCCAGTTATCCTCACCAGTGCAATGACAAGTTCGTGGTCTAAATCTAGAATATAAGCGAGGTAAATCTCAGTACAAATTGTGTCAGTCGAGTTCTCTGCAAGTAACAACAACTAAGTAATCAACAAGTGTAACAAAGTAAATAGGGCAGTGATAGGAGTATATAAGTTAATGTAAAAGTCTTCGTCTAAAGTTTGAAATATATATTTTTTATTATTCTTCGATTTTCAATAAAAAGGTTTTGAGGTAAAAGTGGATGCTATTGGAGCTCTGAATTTACAACTCAGAGTTGGCATCCAAGAGCTGTCGTGGGCTGCAGCAGGCATCAGGTGGACCGCCAGGATTCCGTTCCGGGTCGTGCCTGTAAGCAGTTACTTGTTAGGTGGCTGTAGAGCGGCATACGTCGTTGCTCTAGACGTATGAACAGATCGCTCCGTCGACGCCGTAAGACGTGAGCGTGGTAGCGCGCGGCGCGTTGAGTGCATCAACGCTACCACCGCTTGACACGTGGGTCGTGCACATCTAGGTTGAACTGATATCACCTGGAGATTTACCTGTGCTCGGCTAAAGCTCAAAAGGAGCTGCAATACCGCAACGTACAACTGCTGCTGCTGTGCTGACGTTGCAACGTACCTCCGGCCGTTGCAACGTCAACCACTCTATTCACGCCATTATTTCCGGGAAACATCTTCACTATTCAGCCTTGTGGCCATGTGCCTCGTGGCAGTGAATTATCGACAATTATCACCACGTCTCCTATTTGAAGGTCTTGTCCACGATCTCTCTTAACATAGGTTCGAGCTTGCAACATCGGCAATATTTCGTGCACCCAGCGATTCCAAAAAATATCTGATAATTTTAACGCCTTCTTCCATTCGGAGCGTCCGAGCAGGTCACGGTCTTCCAATGTCGCTCGGAGAGTTTGTTCAGATGAAGATTGTAACTGCAAGCTTACAGTACTTGTTGATTATATTTATAAAAATAGGTACCTAATTCAGACAAATACTATAAAACCGTTTCTCACGGCCGGTATTCCTTGAAATCGAGCTAATGTAAACACTAGAACAATAAACCACAGAGCTGATCTCGTATTTCGTTGGGAGTTCTCATTACGCGGCGCTGCAGAGACCATATCAAAAACAATTCATGGGCTTGGATTCGGAAGGACTTATATTAGTTGCAATATATAACACATATGTCTTTTGACTAATCTATAGTGGGACTATTAATTATTGTAAACCAAAATGACGCATGTTAATATGGCATGTAAAATAATTACACCTTTTTAATATTGCACAAGAATCCATAAAAATTGATTGATTGGATTGATTGATGTGAGTTCTGTCTTTACAATAGAGGCAGTCGGGATTGGACCTCGTCACAGGTTGGAATTATCCCATTCGGTTTCCCTTATACGAGGGTCAAACTGAAAGTTCTTAGAAAATCAAAACTGAGCAATCAAGCAACTTATTACTTTTATTATATCTTTTCAAAATAGCCTCCCTTCACATCAATACATCGCTGCATTCGATAGAACCACTGAGAAAAGCACTTTGCCCACTCGTCCTTAGGGGTCTCTTCGACGGCCTTTTGAAACGCAGCCACTGCTTCGTCGGCGTCCATAAAACGCTTTCCTCGAAGTTTTTCTTTAATTTTTGGGAATAAATAAAAATCACAAGGTGCAAGGTCGGGGCTATAAGGTGGGTGACCCAGTAATTCCACGTTTGCCGTCGCCAAATAGTCGATCGTTTGCTTGGCGGTGTGCGATGAGGCGTTGTCGTGGTGAAGCAGGATGCGAGGCCGTTTTTCTCGAACTTTTTCCAAGACAAGTGGTAAACAATTGTTAGTGTACCACTTCGCAGTAACTGTTTTTTGATCCTCTAAAATAATTGTTGCGTAATGACCAGTCCTTCCGAAGAACGAGGCCACCATCTTTTTTCCCACACTTCGACCTCTCTTCACTTTAGTAGGCAACTCCTCGGAAGGAAACACCCACTCAGCAGACTGTCTTTTAGTTTCAGGATCATAACAGTAAATCCAGCTCGAACACAGCATTTGAGTCACCTCCGTTGAAACTTTGACCCATTTCACGGCACCAATCAACACGACGGACTTTTTGGGCTTCTGTCAAATTATGAGGTATCCACCGGGCACAAAGCTTCCTCACCGCTAAATGTTCATGGAGGATTTTGTGGACTTGACTCATACCAATGGCTAAGCTTGTACGAATCTGCTGATAGGTTACTCTTTTGTCAGTCTCTATCATACGCCGCACAACACTGATGTTATCTTCAGTAGTCGCTGTAGAAGGCCGGCCCTCACGCAGATCATCAGTGAGATTAGCGCGGCCACGTTTAAATTCATTAAACCAGTTGTAAATAGTAGCACGAGATGGGGCTTCATCGTGAAAGGCCAATCGAAGTCTATCATAACTTTCTTGTTGACTTAAATTACATCGAAAGTCGTAAAAAATCATTGCTCGAAAATATTCTCGCGTTAAATTCATGCTCACGTAGTACACACAATTTTCAATTTGCCGCCAAATCGTAAAACAAATGACAATCGAGTGGAATTCGTACACAAAAATATTAAGAAAGAGTTCCATTTTCAAATTTTGAACTTATTTTTTTATTATATTTATTACAAGTGGCCAGTTCTAAAGACTTTCAGTGTCGCCCTCGTAATTAATCATCAATGAAATTTGATATTAGATTTCCGCGCGCGTTTCGCGTTTTATTTGAATGAAAAAGTGTTCAATTACTAGAGATTTTATTGTGATATTTTTAGCAGACAATTAAGACATTATTAGAGACGAATAAGTGAATTTAGTGTAGGCACGTATTTTCTAAGACAATTGACAATACTGCGAGTGTGAAACATTAAGTGTTTGATTTGTTTTTATATGAATAGTTAATAATTATAGAGTCAGTGTTCACATTAAGTAGTAATGTGAACACTGACACTGACACTGTGTGTGTATGTATAGTAATGTAACTATGTAGTAATTTAAGAATAAATTGTTTATTTTTGGTTTGTAATATTTAGGTCGTCCCTACGGGAGATTAGCTGGAAATATAGTTCTGCATGCTAATTGCTGATAGTTATTTCCAAGGTTTCATAAATTATAGGTATAGTTAGTTCTTTTCTGCAATTCAACGGGTCCGCTGAGACGTTTAATCGAAGATTAATTTAGGAGCCATTAGAGCTAGATATTATTCTAAATTGTAATATTATGTATATACTATCTCTGGTATGAGAGTGGATTTAAAGATATACTACTATTGTCTTAAAATACAACTCTAATTTAAATAAGGATGCAAGACTAGTTAATAAATGATAGCATTGCAATGTGATTGAACTTTGGAAGAGCACACACACACATCTCAATTTTATAACTGGCTCTTTATAACTTTTCTAAAGCATTGTAGTGTTATGCATTTAATGGCTTTTTGATTCTATTATTTGTGACAAGATAGTGAACTTACAATAAAAAACTCTTATACACACCCATTGTATTTCGTGGCTTTAGCCTGATTTCAATGGACATACACTCATACACATATCACATTTACACGACATACATTAGCTGACACACCACGAGCTTAGATTTCATTTGAATAGACGCACTTAGGTACATTCGGCGCAAAGCTTTTTGGCTGATACTATGTATATCCTGGTTTGCTGGAGTCAACTCGAGTTTACACCTAAGGAATCTGACGTGTCAATTCCTTAGAAGCTGTGAACTTTACATTAAACAATAGGAAAACATCCAAGGCCTGAGTTATGTATATGTCTGTAACGTATTCTCTGTTTTCCCTGGGGCGCATCCTTTCGATAAAGCTGACCCTTGACGTCTGATGTCGTGTGTGAAGGCAGAGAGCTCTCCGTCCAATTTAAGGGGTCTACAGTACAGACTATGTTATAGCGTATACGTAGTATTCAGAGCACCTTGTACATAATCGACAACAATCACTATCTCTGTTACAAATACCGTGGCTGCACGAACGTTTAGGGTATGCGTAAATTTTGCCGCGCGTTATGCTTTGCGTAATTATTAAAATTAATCTTGGCAATCTGCGTAAAGTACATTTAAAAGTACTTAAGATTTGTGTAAGATGATGAATGTGTAGGAGAGATGGTTTGAATCAAATAGATAGTAAGGTTTGATAGGTTGCATCATGACGGATTTGTTGGTTTGGCGAGGGTGTAGGAGCGTTGGGAGCCCTCGAAAGATTCAAGATATATAACAATAGGTATAGGCTCCATTTTTCAAGACCTAAGGTCTGAAATCCCAAGGTCCCCTTGTAGTCTGTTTTTTTTTTACAGGGCATCGTTGTCGTTCATGGAGCATTTTTATAGTATAATTTTAATTAGTTCTAAGTTAGAAATATATGTATGTAATTAGTATTAGATAATTATAATTCGCATATGGTAATTAACTAATTAAATCAATTATCTTTGTTTGAGTTGTTGCTGATCCGGTGAGTTGCATGTTATGTAGATAGACTATTTGTTGATCTCAATTTAAATGTTCATTTTGATTTGCGGATTTAATTAACTATTGCGGATTTTTTTTACAGCTTGTTTAACCGTTTGGTTTTATTTGCGGACGATTAAATTTATTGACGGATTATAATTTACAGTAATGTTTACGATTACTGAAATTACCTTTCATGTGTTTTGATTCGGTTTTTTGCGGCTTATGATCATACATTTACGTATGATTTTTGACGTTTATTTTATTTAAACGCATTATTTAATGCGTCGATTAAACTACATTTACATTCTGATTCATTTTGAAATTTTAGTTACATTCGTTTTATTTATGACGAATGTTATTTATTCACATTTATTTGTTGCGTTTGTTGTGATTTCATTTGGAACATAATTTGACATAATTATTTTATACGATGCGTTTTACGACGAGATTTTAACATAACGTAGAGGGTCCTATTCGTACTTCTTGAACTAGACGATCACAAGTATTTTATGTATGGCCAGTATTTTAGTTAATTTATTAAATAGTATTTTATTTAAAGGAGGCTAGTTTAGTCTTTCTACAAGATCCGATGAGAAAGTGGAACGGTGTCAATGTGGTGGCATCGTCTGGGTTCGTCGACACGTGCGAGTTTACAATGCTTCCGCTAGTAGCGTCAAGAATGTTTCCTCTTTGGGACATCTCTCATGGAGTGTTGTTTTCAACGCTACTTTCACCGTCCTAACGAGGCGCTCCCAGCATCCTCCAAGAGTAAGCGCCACGGCAGGGATAAAACTCCACTGAACGCTTTTTGTAACCGCAAAATCTTGTACGCCATTTGTGTAGTATTCACGTAGGATTCAGTTTGCGCCAACGAAAGCGGTTCCATTGTCAGAGAACATGGTCGTGGGGATCCCACGTCTGGCAGAGAAGCGCCCGAGTCCCATTTTTGCAGAATCAGCGGATAGGCTGTGTACCAATTCTAGGTAAAGAGCCCTGCACCTCTAGCACACGACGGCCGCGACATACTCTCGCGCCGCGAGCCAACTCGCTCGCGGTTGCGAAATTTCTCGGTCGCGCTGTCAGTTTTCTCGATTTTCGTAGCACCACTTGGCACATCGAGAAAACCGGCCCAAGCGAGAGAGCTCTGTCGCGGTCGACACAGTGAGTGTCGCCATTTATCTGAAAAATAGTCTCTGATACCATATTGCTGTATGGCAACACTGAATCGCTAGTAAAACATGGAGTAAAGAGTGAATGGCAAGCCTTATACTAGCAACGTCCCTAATCAGGATAACTTTGTCTCTTTCTCCAAAGCTTCAAAATGAAAGAGACATAGTACATGACGTTTAAAAATATCCCGCGGGAAAGAATTTGTCAATGTGAAAGAAATTGAAGTGTCAAAATAAAATATAATATATCTAGTATTTTAAACAGAAAACTCCCGTGCTGTGAGCAAAGAATATAATACGCAAATTACTCACTGCCGTGAGATTCTCGTGCTTTCTAACAATAACTTTTAAAACAGAAGACTTATTTAATGCGTTGCTGTAAACGGAATCGGAATCGAAATAAATGCAGACAGCCCAAAAACGATAATACTTTGCTTCATTTCGATGATTTCGATCAGTCTGAATCGAGGAACTTAGAGAACAGAATATGGTCCGTTAGGATAATAATATTCTCCATGAAGAGCTGCTGGATTTTCGCCGAATACGAACACACATGGAACAGACATGGAAACATGGTAGAAGGTAACGTGAGTTATTAATTGTTAGTTCCTACATGGTTCCTAGGAAGAAAAAGTTCATCAATAACTTTAATCTAAAATATTATCGTAATTAAGTATGTTTGGAATCATAAGCAATGCATAATCAGCGAGTAAGTATCCTTCAAAAACTATGTCAACCTTCTACAACTAATTTACCTCAAACAGTTATTATATTTGGACAGCAGTTTATTCATTGTATTTCACAAGATTTCTAACAATACTCAATTCATTCCAGGGACTGGTTGTGGAGTCAAAAGTCAAGAATATAGTGCCACGGTGGAAGCAGACATTATGGACACCAAAAACTATATCTTATGAGGCTATTCACTAATGTATTTTAAAAGTAATTTTAAAGAAGTGTTGACTATTATACCAAAAAAACCTTTATCTTCCTCTTATGTATCACTATTGGTAAGCTTAGTGGATAATGAAACAATGGCTGTAAAATGCCGGGTAAGGGCAATTATATTGATAGCATATCATATATGATTACATCAATGCCAGAGTTCTCGCACAAAGACTTGCCAAATTTAGGAAGATGTTTTTAGTTTTTGGCAGGTTATTTTTAAGTTAATTTTATTTTGAAATCTAGTTTTAAACATAATATATATTTGTATATTCTATGTGTTCAAAATAATGAAATATATTTTTCCTTAACACTGACATAAGTACCAACTCATATATAATTGTCTAGTTACTCATAACACAAAAACCTTAATAAGCTTACTATGGGACTTATTCAATTTGTGTAAGCATGTCCTCTAATACTACCTACCTGCCCGTACACTCCCATCCATGAGAGGAGGCCTGTGCCCAGCAGTGGGATGTAAATAGGCTGATTTATTCTTTTTATTATTATTATGTCCCCTAGTACCTACACATCTATTTTCTTGTTAACTTAATTCAATTTTCTTGTATGGCATAGTTGTAGCTACTAAACTAATATTCATAAAATTCCCAATGAAAATATAGTGATATTTTCATAATTAAAAAATAAAAATATAGGTATCAAACTCATAGTCATCATAGTACTAAGTATTATAAAGCTGAAAGAAAATTCATAGATAGGCATACTTTAGTAGTTATGTTACATAAAACCTATTGTATTGTTAATGATGTGTATGATCAGTAATAAAAATAAAGCATAAGAAAACACAGGTTATTGTTATTATTTGACTGACACTGACTAATGTGTATTGGGGTAAAGATAGGTAGTGTCAACAGCTGTCTATTATTTCCTTGTCATTAAGTTATTGTTATTATGGATTTATTTATATGAACACTTCACTATTACTAAAGTGATATAAATTCTGTTTTTAATTCTTATTTAATTTGCCTTTTTAGTTTGTATGTTTGGGTCATCAAGCAGTTACTAAATATACTTTTTATAAACCAATAGGGCTGAAATTTTACTCATGTAAGTTCGGTGACAAGGCAAAATTATGGCCACACCTAGCTGAGCTGATGGTGGAGACTGAAGGTTGCCATAGCAACTTCTAAAGTACACTAGATAGTCCCGTCGTATTTGAGCTCATTGGAACCCTCTCTTAGTAGTTGACTGTTCATGACTGTAAAAAAAGTACAGTCAGCAATAAAAGCTACCATTTTTTGAGAGAAAATGATTAAGTAATATGTATGTAATTAGTATTAGATAATTATAATTCGCATATGGTAATTAACTAATTAAATCAATTATCTTTGTTTGAGTTGTTGCTGATCGGGTTAGTTGCATGTTATGTAGATAGACTATTTGTTGATCTCAATTTAAATGTTCATTTTGATTTGCGGATTTAATTAATTATTGCGGATTTTTTTTACAGCTTGTTTAACCGTTTGGTTTTATTTGCGGACGATTAAATTTATTGACGGATTATAATTTACAGTAATGTTTACGATTACTGAAATTACCTTTCATGTGTTTTGATTCGGTTTTTTGCGGCTTATGATCATACATTTACGTATGATTTTTGACGTTTATTTTATTTAAACGCATTATTTAATGCGTCGATTAAACTACATTTACATTCTGATTCATTTTGAAATTTTAGTTACATTCGTTTTATTTATTACGAATGTTATTTATTCACATTTATTTGTTGCGTTTGTTGTGATGTCATTTGGAACATAATTTGACATTATTATTTTATACGATGCGTTTTACGACGAGATTTTAACATAACGTAGAGGGTCCTATTCGTACTTCTTGAACTAGACGATCACAAGTATTTTATGTATGGCCAGTATTTTAGTTAATTTATTAAATAGTATTTTATTTAAAGGAGGCTAGTTTAGTCTTTCTACAAGATCCGATGAGAAAGTGGAACGGTGTCAATGTGGTGGCATCGTCTGGGTTCGTCGACACGTGCGAGTTTACAATGCTTCCGCTAGTAGCGTCAAGAATGTTTCCTCTTTGGGACATCTCTCATGGAGTGTTGTTTTCAACGCTACTTTCACCGTCCTAACGAGGCGCTCCCAGCATCCTCCAAGAGTAAGCGCCACGGCAGGGATAAAACTCCACTGAACGCTTTTAGTAACCGCAAAATCTTGTACGCCATTTGTGTAGTATTCACGTAGGATTCAGTTTGCGCCAACGAAAGCGGTTCCATTGTCAGAGAACATGGTCGTGGGGATCCCACGTCTGGCAGAGAAGCGCCCGAGTCCCATTTTTGCAGAATCAGCGGATAGGCTGTGTACCAATTCTAGGTAAAGAGCCCTGCACCTCTAGCACACGACGGCCGCGACATACTCTCGCGCCGCGAGCCAACTCGCTCGCGGTTGCGAAATTTCTCGGTCGCGCTGTCAGTTTTCTCGATTTTCGTAGCACCACTTGGCACATCGAGAAAACCGGCCCAAGCGAGAGAGCTCTGTCGCGGTCGACACAGTGAGTGTCGCCATTTATCTGAAAAATAGTCCCTGATACCATATTGCTGTATGGCAACACTGAATCGCTAGTAAAACATGGAGTAAAGAGTGAATGGCAAGCCTTATACTAGCAACGTCCCTAATCACGATAACTTTGTCTCTTTCTCCAAAGCTTCAAAATAAAAGAGACATAGTACATGACGTTTAAAAATATCCCGCGGGAAAGAATTTGTCAATGTGAAAGAAATTGAAGTGTCAAAATAAAATATAATATATCTAGTATTTTAAACAGAAAACTCCCGTGCTGTGAGCAAAGAATATAATACGCAAATTACTCACTGCCGTGAGATTCTCGTGCTTTCTAACAATAACTTTTAAAACAGAAGACTTATTTAATGCGTTGCTTTAAACGGAATCGGAATCGAAATAAATGCAGACAGCCCAAAAACGATAATACTTTGCTTCATTTCGATGATTTCGATCAGTCTGAATCGAGGAACTTAGAGAACAGAATATGGTCCGTTAGGATAATAATATTCTCCATGAAGAGCTGCTGGATTTTCGCCGAATACGAACACACATGGAACAGACATGGAAACATGGTAGAAGGTAACGTGAGTTATTAATTGTTAGTTCCTAGATGGTTCCTAGGAAGAAAAAGTTCATCAATAACTTTAATCTAAAATATTATCGTAATTAAGTATGTTTGGAATCATAAGCAATGCATAATCAGCGAGTAAGTATCCTTCAAAAACTATGTCAACCTTCTACAACTAATTTACCTCAAACAGTTATTATATTTGGACAGCAGTTTATTCATTGTATTTAACAAGATTTCTAACAATACTCAATTCATTCCAGGGACTGGTTGTGGAGTCAAAAGTCAAGAATATAGTGCCACGGTGGAAGCAGACATTATGGACACCAAAAACTATATCTTATGAGGCTATTCACTAATGTATTTTAAAAGTAATTTTAAAGAAGTGTTGACTATTATACCAAAAAAACCTTTATCTTCCTCTTATGTAACGTATGCGGAGTGAAATTTGGACAAAGTTCAACGTCGTAATAAATAAATAAAAACCAGTTATTTTTAAAATTACAAATGCTTTTATAATAATTTATTTAACAAAGTTTAATGTAAAAAAAAGTTCACGCCCATGCGAGATGCTTTACGGCAGTTCTGTGGTACTTTGTCCATCGCTGTCGAAAATACAGATTCTGGCATTTTATTCAACTCTGTTTTTATTTTTCGAATCAAACTTTGTACATTTTTTGGACGAAAATTATTGCAATACACTCGTCTTTTTAAATTTGCCCAAAAATCTTCAATAGGGCGAAGCTGTGGAACATTAGGCGGATTTGATGTCTTCGGCACAAACGGGATCTTTAGCTCCGCCATTTTGGTTAGAGTTTTTTTCGCATAATGGCTTGATGCTAAGTCCGGCCAAAATACTACATTTTCTCCTCTATGACTTTTTTTTATAAAATCCCGCACTATAGGCAAGCAACGCTCTATGTAACGATCAGCGTTCACAGCTAAACCAGATTCAAAGAACACGGGCTTAGACATACCGCGAGGACTGATGGCAAGCCATAGTAAAACTTTTTTAGGGAACTTAGTATGCTCGACATATTTTACGTTTTCTTCAGTTGGACCATTGGTGTTTTCAAAATAGTAATTGCCTTGCCACTCATTTCCATCTAACGTGAAATAGGACTCGTCCATAACGCATGTGACGTTATTTTCAGCGTAAAATATTTCATTAACCAATTTACGTAGTCGCTTTTTCTGAGTCGTTTTTTGACTTTCGGACACGGTTGGCTTAACTTTTCTGGAACGTTTATTAATGCCCATGTCTGTAAGATATTTTTTAACCGTTTTACCGTCACATCTAAATTTCCTTCCGAGCTCTCTATACGATTTAGCGACTCGGCCCGCCGTCATTTTCTGTAGTCGAGCTCGCTCAGAAAACTCGCTCAAACTGCTATGGTTTCCAGAACCGTGCTTTCTAATAGTGGTTTTCCGCAAGGAAAAGGACGAGAGAATATTATAAATTGTGCTTCGACTCTCACCCATCTCTACAAAATGTTCCACCACCTTCGATTTCGGCCATAGGGGATGTGAACTGTAGAAATTACATACAGTTTCACGACGTCGTTCTTGTCGACTAACCATAGTTACAAAATTTATGAACCAATCCTCACGAAACTTACCAAAGTGATTGACAGACATATAGACATTACAATGACAGTTAAACATAATTTTTGTTTTAATTTATTTTTCACAGTTTACATAGCCAAACTTTGTCTAAATTTCACTCCGCATACGTTATCACTATTGGTAAGCTTAGTGGATAATGAAACAATGGCTGTAAAATGCCGGGTAAGGGCAATTATATTGATAGCATATCATATATGATTACATCAATGCCAGAGTTCTCGCACAAAGACTTGCCAAATTTAGGAAGATGTTTTTAGTTTTTGGCAGGTTATTTTTAAGTTAATTTTATTTTGAAATCTAGTTTTAAACATAATATATATTTGTATATTCTATGTGTTCAAAATAATGAAATATATTTTTCCTTAACACTGACATAAGTACCAACTCATATATAATTGTCTAGTTACTCATAACACAAAAACCTTAATAAGCTTACTATGGGACTTATTCAATTTGTGTAAGCATGTCCTCTAATACTACCTACCTGCCCGTACACTCCCATCCATGAGAGGAGGCCTGTGCCCAGCAGTGGGATGTAAATAGGCTGATTTATTCTTTTTATTATTATTATGTCCCCTAGTACCTACATATCTATTTTCTTGTTAACTTAATTCAATTTTCTTGTATGGCATAGTTGTAGCTACTAAACTAATATTCATAAAATTCCCAATGAAAATGTAGTGATATTTTCATAATTAAAAAATAAAAATATAGGTATCAAACTCATAGTCATCATAGTACTAAGTATTATAAAGCTGAAAGAAAATTCATAGATAGGCATACTTTAGTAGTTATGTTACATAAAACCTATTGTATTGTTAATGATGTGTATGATCAGTAATAAAAATAAAGCATAAGAAAACACAGGTTATTGTTATTATTTGACTGACACTGACTAATGTGTATTGGGGTAAAGATAGGTAGTGTCAACAGCTGTCTATTATTTCCTTGTCATTAAGTTATTGTTATTATGGATTTATTTATATGAACACTTCACTATTACTAAAGTGATATAAATTCTGTTTTTAATTCTTATTTAATTTGCCTTTTTAGTTTGTATGTTTGGGTCATCAAGCAGTTACTAAATATACTTTTTATAAACCAATAGGGCTGAAATTTTACTCATGTAAGTTCGGTGACAAGGCAAAATTATGGCCACACCTAGCTGAGCTGATGGTGGAGACTGAAGGTTGCCATAGCAACTTCTAAAGTACACTAGATAGTCCCGTCGTATTTGAGCTCATTGGAACCCTCTCTTAGTAGTTGACTGTTCATGACTGTAAAAAAAGTACAGTCAGCAATAAAAGCTACCATTTTTTGAGAGAAAATGATTAAGTAATACCACGACGGTGGAAAACAAGCGATCGACTTCACTGTGTTGTCCGCCAGAGACGATTGTAGGACCCTCACTCTCAAAATAGCGGGTTCTCGGGTGCCCTGCCACCTTATTCTGTAACTTGTTTTAAGCTCACCCACAAATATATCTTGACACCACGATGCATAGTAAATAAGCGTAGGTAGAGGTCTAGTTTCGTGACGGGTGACCGGCGGGGTGAGCCGCATTAGCGTGTAGCGAATAACAGCCCAGCGGCGCTACCACGAACTTCGAAAGTCGAAGGTCGGGTATTTCCATCTCTATCGCACTCCCTGAATCGAGTGACAGGGATGCATGTATTACGAATTTCGACTTTCGAAGTTCGTGGTATCGCCGCAGGGAAAGCATCTGAGTCTTTACCAAAATCGTGCTGAAATCTGAACACAGTGGGGTCCCCAAACGGTGTCATGCCCCCCAAAGCATTATTAGAATTCTGAATCTGGCTTATGGCAGCTCTAGACAGTTGTTGCTCTCTCACAATATTTTCTTTGAATATTTTACAAGTACAAAGAAGTCATTAAATTAAGTAATGGTTTTCAAATTTAATCAAATTAGGTATAGGTAGTAAAAAGGACACTAAATATTATTACATTTACGTATGTGTCCCTAATTAACTTAAAATTAATAAATAAAAATGTGTGCTCTTGTTCCTTGTGAGTCAAATTATCAAGTTATTATCGCTGTCGCGGGCTCCACATCTCGAAGACAATATCTCGCATTTTGACGTTGAGTCGCGAATAAAGCGATATATTTTGTCGCTCTAAAGTGCACTTGTGATACGAGTTTCGAGAGTCTCTCGCGTCCAACTGTCAGCGACAAAAAAAAATTCGCTTTGACATATGACCGCGAGACAAGAAGCGTCTCGTGCTACGGATTCGCTATGTCGCTTCTTATATCGCATTTTGACGCGCGAGAGAGCTCGCGCGCCGTCTTGTGCTAAGCGTGCTGGACGTGAGGCATGTAAAAAGGGCCACGTAACGTTTTTCATTGCGACGTCCTACTGTATCGTTCACAAGACTGAAATAATCAACACCAAAGGTGAATGGTTGCTGGTGATGAGCTAGTCTTTGGGGTGGAAGATCTTTAGTAGTGGGGTTCAGCGGTTGAGATTTGCGGATTCTGCAAAAGAGGCACTGGCTTGTGACGGCTCTGACTGTTTCAAGAAGTCTCAACAGCCAAAATCTTTGCCTAATCTCTTTGATCACTGACTCGTGATTTGCGTGGCCTGCCAAACGATGATAATGTGTCACCAATAATCGTGATACTGGGTGACCATCATGGGTTTGACCATCAAGAAGAATCGGAAATCGTGAGTCGGGGTCAATGCCTTCTACTGCTTTAATTATTCCAGCTAAGTGTAGTTATCCTCTCCCAGAGTAGATAGTTTGATGAGGCGGCTGCTTGAATTAATCGGTTTCTTGTTGAGGATGCAGTGAATTTCCTGGGAGAAGCTGTCCTGTTGGATTTGCTGCAATATGTGCCTTTCAGCGGCTTTCATTAAGTCGGCATTCAAGGGTATAAAAGTGGTAGACGTTGATGAAGAGTGAAAGCGGGGGTGAACAGCCCACCCCACTGCTTGCTTTGGAATTTCGAAGGGAAGCCAAAATATTTCCGAAAATAGCCGCAGCTTGATGTACCCGGGCTGTGGCACGCAATACTCGTAGCCAGTCACTGAAGGTGAAGCGAGCTAAATTCGCCGTGACTGGAAAAGGTAAAGCCGCACTAAATGAAGTTAGTCTCACCAGTTCGTTCGGTTGACATTTAAGCTCTTCGCGAACTGGTGCTAAAAGAAACGATGGACCGGAGAACCATCTATGTGAAGGGATCAAATAAATAGGGTGCATCGTCAGCCACATTCAAGTCTGTCGCTACCCATCGCCAGTCTTTGACAGAGGAATTTTCTAGAATTTCACCCAGCCGATGGGCAACGAAAGGCTTAAAGGCGCGAGCATCGCTGCGCAACCATTGGAGGACAGTCATCGAATCAGTCCAGAAGAATGTGCGTACCGACTTCTTTCGATGGCGATTCCCGGAAGCTATCAAAGCGGCTTGAAGTTTCAAATGCGGAATCGACGTTGGCTTCAAAGATGAGACACTGGCCTTGCTTGCGATGAGAGTGAGCTTGATGCTGTCGTCAGGGTATATCAGACGCCAATAGGCAACACAGGCATAAGCAAGCTCACTTGCATCTACAAAGATATGTTCCCTAAAGAAAGGCTCGTAGCCTTTTGCCCTTGAGTACCAACGCGGTATCTTCAGTGAAGAGACTTTTGACAGGTCTTGAAACCAATCAAACCACTTGGATGCTTCGGTTTGTGTATCCCAGTCGATGTTAGATCTCCAAGTTTGTTGGAATAATATACGTCCTTTAACGACTATAGGGCCTAACAAGCCTAGAGGGTCGTACACGCGCATAACGTGTGACAGCGTTTTGTCAGTGAGTTGGTCGTCTCGACTAAGCCTGTTTAAAACCCTAACACATCGGAGGTTGGATTCCATGCTATGCCAAGAGCTCGAATGCTATTATTGGATTCGCCAAGGTTGATTTCCAACGGCTGAGCGGCCCTGAGGTCCTCACGAAAAAGGTTCAGTGCCCCTGGCTCATTGGAAATCCATCCTCGCATTTCGAAGCGAGCTGCATTGTGCACGGTTATGATGTCTGCCGCTAACTGGGCTGCTTTGTCTGTTAAGTATCCGAACACGCCGACTATTTAATAATTAATACGTTACTGCAAGGCATGTAACATGGTGTCAGAAAATGACGAGGATCCCGTCCTAACTAATTACTCGTAACTCCTTCAAGTAAGTCAAGAAAATCACAACAACAAGTCCTTTTACAAACATGGGGGGCGATACAGAAAATACGTAAGCTTGTCGTCGTCCCATCATCGTCGTCGTCACCCTTACCGCCGTGCAATTTTAAACTGGACATTCACGCGACAAATATGCCCGTAGCGTGGAAAAACTTCGAAATGTCGCTCAGGATATCCCTTTTAGCAAATGACCTTGACAAGGTTGAAGACAGAAGAAAAGTTGCAATTCTCTTAAATTGCATCGGCCAAGAAGCACTTCAGATCTCTACTCATGCGATGTTGACATCTCTGCAATCACATATCAAGAATTAATAACCAGGTTCGAGACATATTTATTTCCAAAAGTTAACGTCACTATGGAAAGGCACAAGCTATTTAACCGAAAACAACGAAGAAATTGAACTTCATGCCACAGCCCTAGCCGTTAGTCAAACTACAGTCGTCAGCCTAGTTCCAGTCGCCAGACCAGTCACAGTCGTCAGTCAAGTCCCAGTCAGCAATCCCAGCAGTCACAGCCCTGCTATAAATGTGGCCAAATTCATCGCTACAGATGTCTAGCCATTGGTGTAACATGTCGAAACTGCCAGAAGTTAAACCATTTTGCATCTGTTTGCCGTGCCAAGAAGTATGTTAATAATTTGGAATTTGTCAACCATACAGGTATTACCGCCAATAAAAGTGATGAACAATATTTCCTTGGTTCACTATTTTTGTCAGTTCATTTAATTTATTCATTCAAAAACAATTTTCATTGTGTGTGAAGTTTAGTAACTTTATTGTAGAAATCGAATTACGTACCCGATTGGATTCTCAAGAGTTCTTTGAGATCGTTACCTAGGCGTGGAAGGTTTTTCAACGAATTAACCTCCTTGAATTGACGACCGGGTAGTCTAGTGGGTAGTGACGCTGCCTACGAAGCTGAAGGTCCTGGGTTCGAATCCTGGTCAGGGCAAATATTTGTGTGATGAGCATGAATATTTGTTTCTGAGTCATGGAAGTTTTCTATGTATTTAAGTATTTATATCTATTAAATATATCGTCGTGAGCCTTTATTGAGCTTACTATGGGACTAGGTCGATTTGTGTAAGATTGTCCCCTAATATTTATTTATTATTTATTTATTTATTGTAAACGATGAGCTCGGGGCGCGCGAAGTTATCTTCGAGGGCGCGCATGACTTCCTCGGGGTCCTCCGTCGACATCAACAGCGTCGCCACAGCCTCGCGCGCGGGCCCACGAAGTGCAATGTCAAGACGATTACTGTTATCTAGTGGGGAAAAACTAGCTTTTGTTACATTGTAGGTACGCTTGAATTGAAATCAGTGCAATGTATTACCATAATACTGAGGCAATGCCAGTTTCTTCACACCGGAGGCAGAGGCCAGAGCCTTCGCGACTGCCGCGATGTCAGCGACTGCTTGTAAAAGCGTAACAGGTTGGTCAAGCTCCTTAGAAATGAGCGGGGGCGCAACGCCTACCGCCTCGAAAGCTTTGGTGACTTTTCGTAAAAAAATATCTTGTCTAATAAGAGGGTTAATAGGGGGTGCAGTTGCCCGCGTGGTCGCCGGTGGCGGTACCGAGCGACCGGGGGATGGTACAGGAAAGCCTTGGTCACATCCTACTGCAGTGACGTCTCTATTAACAAAGCTGTCAAAATTGTGATTTTCTATCAATTTTTTGTTCTATCTACGCTCACTCGTGTGGAGCATCGATGGCTCGCGCGGCTCCCCGCGTGGCTATTTTCGGCGTCGGCATCGATCGCCGCCAGCTTGGCTTGCAGCTCGCACTGCTGCTGTAGCGCGGCGAGTTCAGCAAGAACCTGCTCGCGGTCGCGCTCATGGGGAGCAAGCTCCTGCTCGCGCTCTAGGCGGCGACGTAGCACGACCACTTCCACCGCCGCGTTTTGTGCTTTCACAGTTGCCGACGAACGGCTTTGCGCAGTGTGTTCACTATGTATACGAGCCGGCAAACCGGAGCTATCGGGCTGCAGAACAACTGAGTCGGTGCCAGAATTGCCGACATTATCTTGCCTTTGCTACGGGTGATCATGAGTTAAGGAACTAATAATGAAACTACGTGAAAATTTACAAATGGTAAACGACGAAAACGTATGTATGGGAGTAACTATGTGATGAAAAAATAGGCACTGAAAACTAAATGAAGGACCAATGAAAACGATGGGAGAGTGGGCTGATATCCTGCGTAATGAAATGAAACTATGATTTACCTTTTGTGTGTAGTTTTAATATAAAACGGACAAATATTCACATTATAATTCAGTATGTATGACAGCGACAGAGACTATAAAAACAGAAATGACATCGAATCCGAAAGAATGTAGAAAAACAGGATTCAAATTTGACATAGTATTTTTCACCATACAAAGTTGGGAAAGAGTTCGCAACATCCTGCCCCTCGTGCAGCAATGCACCAGGCACCAACTGTTGGACGCTAGCGAAAGTCTCCGAACGTACCTTATGTACTAATTTTAACAAGTTTATGAGGGGCCGGCGCAACGTACCTCCGGCCGTTGCAACGTCAACCACTCTATTGACGCCATCATTTCCGGGAAACATGTTCACTATTCAGCCTTGTGGCCATGTCCCTCGTGGCAGTGAATTATCGACAATTATCACCACGTCTCCTGTTTGAAGGTCTTGTCCACGATCTCTCTTAACATTGGTTCGAGCTTGCAACATCGGCAATATTTCGCGCACCCAGCGATTCCAAAAATGATCTGACAATTTTAACGCCTTCTTCCATTCGGAGCGTCCGAGCAGGTCACAGTCTTCCAATGTCGCTAGGAGAGTTTGTTTAGATGAAGATCCGATGAGAAAGTGGAACGGTGTCAATGTGGTGGGATCGTCTGGGTTCGTCGACACGTGCGAGAGAGGGTGCGAGTTTACAATGCTTCCGCTAGTAGCGTCAATAATGTTTCCTCTTTGGGGCATCTCTCATGGAGTGTTGCTTTCAACGCTACTTTCACCGTCCTGACGAGGCGCTCCCAGCATCCTCCAAGAGTAAGCGCCACGGCAGGGATAAAACTCCACTGAACGCCTTTTGTAGCCGCAAAATCTTGTACGCCATTTGTGTAGAATTCACGTAGGATTCGGTTTGCGCCAAAGAAGGCGGGTTCCATTGTCAGAGAACATGGTCGTGGGGATCCCACGTCTGGCAAAGAAGCGCCTGAGTCCCGTTTTAGCAGAATCAAAACAACATTGCAACACCTCTATGAGTCTTAATAATGTAAGTAGTTAATAATGGTAACATAAATGTTCGGTATTTATACAAAAAAATATACAAACATTAAAAAACGATACGAATAATGTTTTTTTATTGGGTGATCAAATTCTAACAAAAAATATTTTTAACAAACCTAATACGGAACGACCTCCATCTTCCTTCTCATTCCCGTCACTTTATCGACTAATCTTCCCCTAGCTGGAATATACTTTGCAGTTGTTGATTTTGATGTGGGAACGGCTGTCATGTAACTTACAACAGAATCTTAAAGTATGGGCACACTATTAAATTTTACCTTCATGTTTTAAGAAAAATCATTCTTATGTATTGTACTGTCTATGTTCGTATGTACTTTCAAAAATATCGAAATTATCATTTATAGCTAGCTTCACTATCATGAATAACTATACCAATTTATAAACATGTAACCACTTAAGGACCCCAAAAAGAACCTACGCCATGGAACCCTAAAATGCAAGTTAGGTTTTTTTATTAAATACTTATTTTCCATTACTTTCATTACTGTTATTAAAAAGTTATTATATCATATCATTTACCCTTTCGTTTGGCAGTATAAAAATACAGGTTTTTATACTCGCACTATGCCAATGCATGCAAGTACCTACAGAAACACTACTTTTAAACTACAATGATAGTACGGTATGAGATATGATATTAAAAACTACATTAACTATACTACTTTTAAACTATAATTATAATACAATATCAGATATGATATTTCTATAGATATCCCTATACATACTATTAAACGAGCAATATTATTTTAGTAGTATATCGGCCGTACCGCCTAGCACACACGGAGCGACAGTTAGTAAGGAACATGGTCGACGAAATGCTGGAAAGTGGCATTATCAGGGAATCATCATCACCGTACGCGAGTCCAATCGTGTTAGTTAAAAAGAAAACGGGAGAGAAACGATTGTGCGTCGACTCTCGAGCACTTGATAGGAAAACAGAAAAAGATCACTATCCATTATATCCGTACCACGTGTCATTATACCGCGTATAGAGGACCAATTAGACTCGTTAGCGGGTAATACGCTGTTTACTTCATTAGACCTGGCTTCAGGGTATTATCAGATAGGTATTTCTGAGGACTCTCTCAGAAAAACATCATTCGTAACCCCAGATGGGCAGTACGAATATATTCGTATAACGTTTGGGCTGGTAAATGCCCCGTCTGTCTTTCAAAGCACCATTAACACAATCCTCAACAACAACAATTAGGTAATAGTTACAATAGTATAGTTGTGTTAACAAAACGTATGTTTACTATGCTACCAGAATTAAAAACAATTAATATGTTATGATTACTATTTATTTAGTTATGCATAATATTTAATTCTAGTAACAACCACAATAAAATAATAGTTACAAAGGTATCGTTGTGTTAACAAAACGCATATGTTAGGATTACTTTTCATTTAGTAGGACTTGACAATTTCGCATTACCCAATGGCGCAATTCTATGCCATGAATTTTGTATAAGTACCTACGAGTAAGTAATTAGTAAACTACCGTCGGCACATACCTACCTATTCGTGCCAAATGATTTCAAAATATTGATAAAAGTACAATAATGTTTATATTACGCCTAGATGTAAGTCTATGTCGAGATCATCATTTCTTGATTTCATGCTGCACCTACTGCGTAGGTAGGTGATAATATCTTAGATTTTTTGCATGTGTATAAATAAATGCGAACCTAACGCACGTTTATTTTACAGAAAATAATATAGTCATAAATGCCTTTCGCTTCCTTGATATGAATATGATAAAAGAAATAATGAAACCTATTAGTGATAGGGCGAAATTTGTTCAAAAGTGGAGGGAGTGGAGGGTGGCACAGGCACTTACACCTTAATTTTTTACATAGGCGGGCGCAATAAATCCGGGTTCTTAACTAAGTTTGTGTATTTGTTTTTCAGAACATACACGATGATTTTTAATCCGTGAACAGGAACCATTTTTTCTAACCCAGTAATTGATGGGGATTATGTTAAAGTAGTAATTACGTGGAAACAAACTTGTTTTTTTATAAATCATAATTTTAATTTTGAGTTAAATTTTATCCTAAAATCCTTGTCACTCTACTACCTTATCGGTTTTAATGAGTTTCTAACCTCTTCACAAACTTATTAGCAATTGACAATTTATGAGTAAACCCTGTCCTTGACATTGTCAATCACTTTTGTCATACGCATAAACAAAGTCAGAGTCGTGAATATTGAATGAGAAAATTACTAATTCTCCAAAAATCATGCCTCCACCATATCCGTACTCAAATATCGAGCGTTAGGGGAAGATGGTCACCCTTCGTACGACGGGGCACATTCATACAGTAGTCATAAATAGACAAATTTAGTGGAGTACAGACATTATCTTTGCATGCATTTTTTCCAAAGATATAATTTCATGAAATAAAAATACGGATGTGTTCGTACTCGACTAAATTTGTTTATTTATGACTACTGTATGAATGTGCCCCGTTGTACGAAGGGTGACCATCTTCCCCTACGATATTGTACGTTTGTCGATACAAACGAACAGCACAAGACGAACCCAACAGTTATTTCACGAACTTCATCCAAACGTCCCGATTCCCAGACACAATTTGATAATGCGACCAAAACCTACGTGACTTCGGACAGTTTACAGGGCCGCAACATGCTCAAGCACCCGGACGACCTCGTCGTCATCCTGACGATCTGGATCGACGAATCTTAAGATTCTTTGCTCGGGATCCTCGAAGGAACACTAGGCAAGCAGCGAGAAGATTTCGAGTGAGTCAATCCTTCGTATGGCGTCTGCTTAACTTGTCCGATTTACATCCCTTTCATTTTCGACCTGTGCAAGATATTCTACCAACAGATTTTGCAGGGAGGGTTGCTTTCTGTCAGTGGTTCGAGAGAAACATCGAAACCAATATCTTGTGGTCGGATGAATCGACCTTCACGCGTATCGGTCAATTTAATGTCCATAATGTACACTTTTGGGCTGCTGAAAATCCACGGCTCACCCGAAGAAACGCATTTCAAGTGCGTTTCTCGGTAAATGTGTGGGCAGGGATAATTAATGAGACATTAATTGGACCCATATTCATAGAAGAGAAATTAAATGGAGGAAACTACCTAAATTTGCTAAGGTATATGGTAACAGAGCTGTTGGACGAAGTGCCACTGCGGAATTTGAATAACCTGCATTTCCAGCATGATGGTGCCCCTGCACATTTTGAACATAGGGTTCGCGAGTACCTGAACGCGGAATTCCCTGGGCGGTGGATCGGCCGCGGCGGCCCTATCGCATGGCCTCCACGCAGTCCAGATCTCACTCCATTGGATTTACCTTTGGAGTGACGTAAAACGAATTGTTTATGAACAAGAGTCCAATACTGTACAAGAACTCCGCCAAAGAATATGCAACGCATTTGACGAAATAAGGGCTAGCAATTCTCTTCGCAGAATTAAAAATAATCACAGGCGTCAACCGGAGCTGTGTCAAGAACAATACGGTGGTCATTTTGACCACCTGTTAAATTATGTTTAAAATAATCTTTTTTTATGTTTTAGTTGGTCAGGTATGCAGTTGCTTTTATTGTTTTGTATTTATTTATTAAATTGTACAGTTTAAAAACAAATCGTTTTACTTGTTCAAGATTTAACTTGTTAAGTAGCTTGCAAATAAAAGTTTAGGTAATGCACTTTATGTTAATCACCTACCAATTATTTTCGTCCTTATCAGTGCAGCACTGATAATATTACAAGTATTTATTGACATAAGATCCGTAAAATTTCCCGCCATACTGATGGCACTTGACGTATCGTAATTAAACTTAGGTAAAACGTAGTTAAAGTTAGGATGACCATGTATTCAATGGTTACTTGTTTTAACTATGTTTTCACTTTTAATTAATTAAACAGTGAAGAAATAACGCCAGACCTCGCCGAATAAGTTTAATTTGGGCTAAATTTTAATATTTTTCCACTCCTGTTCACGGATTAAAAATCATCGTGTATAGCTGTAGATGTGCTCAGCGAGAAGCATCGGAATATGCCACTGCCAGATGATTTTAATTTGTGTGAAGTGCAAGATATTGAAATTATCAAGGCATTAGCAGCATTTAAAAATGATCCTAGTAGCAGCGGGAGCAAAACATCGATCCTTCTGCAATCTCCAGCACCAGTTAAACGACAAGTATGTTTTTTTTAAGTTTATTTTTTATGTTTATACCAGTATTGAATGTTAATCTAAACATTTTGTTTCTTTGAATGTTGTTAAAATGGTAATCTGTCGTTCACATGAGAGGTCTATCTTGGGAACAACTATTTTTAGGGTTTGTTAGCAAAATAGCAAAAACAACCCTTATAGTTTCGCCATGCCCGTCTGTCTGTCTGTCCATATATGTCACAGACATTTTAGTCTAAAACTTTAATGGGGCTTCTAGACAGGCTATATTTTTGTTCAAATGTGTACCCGGCAACTATGTGCATCTTAGTTAGTTTTCCTGGGCCTTTTCCACGAGTCTACATCCAATAATATCAATATTGTAATGTGATCTATGCAATAAACAATTTGATTGATTGATTGTATCTATTTTGCGTGAAGACAGGAGATAGCGCTACCCTAACCACCATAGTTCCTGAATAGCTATGTCCACACCAGTGCGCTTTCACGTTCATCTTGCGTTTTCCTTTAACGCATGCCCGAGCAACTATAGCGCATGCAATAGCGCATGCTGCCTCAAAATTAGTTAAACAGCAGCGCGTGCGGCTAGCGTATGTTTATCCAACGCCGGTGTATCCGCGTGCAACTTTTGTGCGTTTTGGTAAAGAAAATGGCGCAAGACAAAGCGTGAAAGCGAAAACGTTCGCATTTATCGATGAATATCGAACATAGGAAGTATTGTGGCACCACAAGCACAAACATTCAAATAAAAAAAAGAAACGACGCGTTGATTTCATTGAGCCAAAAAATTTAATTGATTTTGGGTGGAAATAGATTTTGGGTCAGTGAGGGCAGCTACCAGATCCCGTGTTCCGAAAATGATCTTAGGAGACCTTCCTTCGATTTCAAATTAATAAAGATTGGCGTTTACAGATTCATACATTTACTATGGAGATAAAGTGAACTTTATTTATATTTTTCTGTCACGCTAATCAGTTCTGTTTCATTGAAGGATCATAATACGGTATGAAAATCACAGTAATAATTGCAATCACTCACTCACTCACTCAGTTCACTTTTTCTCAGGGACCGGACCGCTATCCCTTTCAAAGGGTTTTAAATGGGTTTTTCATAAGGTTAAACTTAACATACCCTTTCCCGTCGAAACCCATTCAATTTGCTTGTAAAGCCCTTATCAAAAAGGTAACCCATTCGATTTTAATGGTTAGCCTATCAAGGGTTACCCTTATAATGATAAGCAATAAAATTGAAGCCTTATATCTATGCGATAAAGTTAACATTACTTTGCATTCAACAGCGAGCGTTTGTCAAACCGGCAGCGGCATTTTGAAGTTGCCGCACGAAACTTCAATAGACGAAATAAGGTTGAAATTTAGATGGCAATGTTTTGTGATTGGTTGTCGCTCGGGCGCATCATGATGGCGCCTGCGCCTACTCGTCTTGCGTTTACGCTCACGTGTGTTGAAATTTGTTTTAAAAATTAATATTCCCGTTTTTCAAGTTCAGAAACAGTGAAAACACCCGTGTAGGGTAAAGATAGTGCATAGTGGCAATGGGAAAAACGAAAACGGATGCCATACACCGGCATTTTACGTATGATGCTGAAATCAACATCAGTCAGTGTAATTTATGCGGCAAAAAGCTAAAGGTAAGAAATATGTTTTGGTTATTTAATTCAATTACCAAATTAGTAGGTACATAATCTCACGCGTATCTATTTTTAAATCGCATACTTAGATACTTACCTTATATTACATTACAACTAGGGAACTAAATAAAATTCGTGAGGCACTTACCTACCTAATTACTTAATAAACATTACCTAATTACTGAAGGCGCCGTAGGTTCATCGAAGTTAAGCGAACAGAGTTTTTGAAACAATATAATGCGTCTGTTTATAATAATATGGTTTCAAAAAAATACGAATAGTAATCTTGAGGCTTTTCTGCAGGGAAATCAGTGCTTCGAAACATGATTAAGTAAATTTCACTCGATAGAAAAATTAGGAACATAGGTCTAAAACACACAAAAATACACTTAAAATATTCGTAACAAATTATGCACAAAAGCTATAAATATTAAAATTGCTTCTAAAAATCGGCAATATCATGTTTGAGGGAAATCAGTGTTTACATTTTTATTTATTTAAACGGCCAAAAAATTAAAATTAAAAAACATGATATTCGCGCTTCCGAGCACGCACTTCCATCTCGCTCACGCTTATGCTCAGTGAGAGGGAGAGAAGACCATGAACCTACGGCGCCTTAATAAACATTAAGTAATTAGGTAAGTGCACGCAGCTTATAAATACTTAATCATATCGTGCAGTTATATTGATAGATTCATGAATATTATTTTATTTGACTAGTAGCCTAAGCAAGATACGGTTTTTTTGGAAATAATTCAATACGCAAGCAAAAATGTATCAGGAAATTCAGGAATAACAGCATTTAATCAAATATTTACGACCTTGAGATAATATTGAATTTCAACTATGGCCTCTGGAAAGGGCTTTTCATTAACAAAAATAAATGGATTATGCGCGTATCCCAAATAACTTATTGAAATGCGAACAAACGAAGTTCTATGCTTCAGCTTGGGCCGAAAATCGTTCGTATGTCCGGATGTCAGGCTGTTCTGGTCAGGTCACATTTTAAACCTCTTCAGATTCTCGTAACCTTTTGTGAGCGGTATAATAATTATACAGATTTTTCTGTCGATTCACGTTTACGAAATAAATAAATAAATACAGGCTCGTTAGTTCTAAAGCTCACAGAGCCACTAGTATTAGAAGTTAAAAAAAATTCACCTGAATCTTACGCACTTTATAATAATAAATATAAGGGTACAATCTTACACAAATCGACCTAGTCCCATAGTAAGCTCAGTAAGGCTTGTGTTATGGGTACTAGACGACGACTTTATATATTATATATAATAGACCGAGCAAATATCAAAAATGGTAACATGAGATATCTATCTCGGGGGATAACTCAGTCCTTCTAGTGAATAAGGGAATAACTCAAAAACGGCACTTTTCAGGAGAGACGAAAAACGTTATTTCAATACCAGATGTTTAGAACTTGAACTTTCTGAAGGGTATCTGCTGATAGGCCAGGGAACTCCAGGATACGGGGAGATCACAGAAAACACGACCGTTCGATATTACGTTTAATCAAGCGACGAAGGTATAAAAGGCTACCCTCAATTATCCAAATCATAAGTCTACCCACATACGTTACACCTCCACCCTTAATTATTTATACAGTTGGCATCTTAATACTAGTTACATTAGTTACAGTAAATAATCAAATTCGAAACCATATCTTTGCACGGGTTTCCGAATGCGCTTAGGCCGGTCTACAGGGGACGCAATAGTTTCCGTCTGACCAGCGGTTGCACCACAGGGCACGGCATCCTCGTCCTTCCGTGATTCTGGGACTTCGGGTCCATCGGGTTCCACCAAGTGTTCCGGCGCGCGCTCAACCTGTGTACTCTCGGTTTCCATCGTCACCTCGCCTGACGCCGCCTCCGAAACATCCGACGCGGACACGGTATAACTACTACGCCTTTTTTTGATTTGATCAATGTGTCTTTTTATGCGTGGACCACTATCCCGACCAATTATAAAATTACGAGTACCTATTTTATCATCTATCTGACCGCTTAACCAGCTTCCCCCAGCGTGATCTCGCGCCCACACGGGATCTCCCACCTTAAGCTCCCTAGTTGTACCACCTGCGTTCAAAACTTGTTTATCTTGAGCCTGCTGTACTTTACCTTCCAACTGTCTATCTCCCCTTAACAAATCCAACCTAGACCGCAGCCGCCGGCGCTGTAATAACATAGCCGGAGCTGTTCCAGTAGTACTGTGCTCTACGTTTCTATACATCATGAGGTACGCCTGAAGGGCTTCGTCTACATCACAACCGTCGCGAATTGCCTTTTTGATAGCGCGCTTGCATAGCTTAACCGCGTTTTCCGCTGCGCCATTTGAAGCTGGATGGTACGCTGCTGTAAATGTCATCTTTATGCCGTTTATTGTCATAAAATGTGCGTATTCCTTACTCGTAAACGGAGGACCGTTGTCTGATACCACCTCCAATGGCAACCCGAACCGCGCAAACGTTTCACGTAGAGGTTTGAGAACTGCAGTAGCGGTTGTCTTATGCATTCTGAATATCTCTAACCACTTAGTGGTAGAATCTATTATAACCAGAAAAGTTTCACCATGAAATGGCCCCAGAAAGTCTAAATGCAATCGTGACCAAGGTTCCGGGTTATATGGCCACGGTTGCGGCGGCGCGCGCGGCGGCGCGGCGCCCTCTAACGCACAGGTGGTGCACCGCTTACACAACTCCTCGATATCTCTGTCTATTTCGGGCCACCACATAACGCTTCTGGCGAGACTCTTCATTTTCACAATACCTAAGTGACCTATGTGTAATTCTTTCAGCAAACTATCCCTTAATGCTTTTGGTACCACTAACCTATAACCCCAAATTATACATCCTCGATCTATATACAATTCATTACGCCGCAAGTAATATGGTTTGAGCGCTTCATCCTTACAATCCGCAGTCCATCCGGATAGCAAAAATAGAAATATTTTCTTTAACTCATCATCTTTACTGATATGATCTTGTACCATTTTCCTAGTAATTGGCAAGAATTTTTGTATAAAATTTAAATAAGTAATTTCTTTTCGCTGACTTTTCTCCTTACCCACAGGCAAGCGAGACAAAGCGTCAGCAGCGTTTTTCTCACTTCGAACATATTCAATATTGTAATCATAACCTGCTAGGATAACCGCCCATCTCTGCATCCGACTCGCAGCCATAACCGGTATTCCCGTCTTGTCCCCAAAAATTGTCACCAATGGTTTGTGATCCGTTCTCAGAATGAACTTCCTACCATATAGATATTGGTGGAATTTTCTGACTCCATAAATAATCGCAAGCGCCTCTCGGTCTATTTGCGAGTATGATTTCTCAGCTGCATTAAGCACTCGTGACGCATAGGCTATGGGCCGTTCGCCGTCGCCCGCGCCGCCCGGCATCAGGTGCGAAATCAGGGCACCAACCCCTACACTACTTGCGTCCACTGTCAGTACCAGCGGAAGGTCCGGCGAGTAGTGCGCCAGTATATCGCTGGAAATCAACATGCGCTTAGTTTCGTTAAACGCACGCAAACATGCTTCACTCCACTCATATCGCACATTTTTCCGCAATAACGCATACAGTGGTGCTAATATAGTGCTTATGCTAGGCACGAACTTCGCATAGTACATCACTAACCCCAAGAATGATCGTAACTCCGATACATTCTTCGGTGCCGCTACTCGCTTGATCGCTTCAATTTTTTCGGGGCATGTGTGAACGCCCTCTTTACTTATCACAAAACCTAGATACGTAACAGAGTCCGCGAAAAATGTACATTTTTCTTTTTTTATTCTCAGACCGTATTTTTTTAACCTATCAAAAACTTCATGTAAGGTGTCTATATGTGACTGGTCGTCCACTCCCGTAATTATCAAGTCGTCTAAAAATACTCCTGCTCGCGGCATATCCGCAAACAATTGCTCTAACTTTCTCTGAAAAATACCGGGGGACGACGCTAATCCATAGATTAATCTATTATACATAAAAAGGCCCCTATGTGTGTTAATCACCGTGAATTTTTTTGACTCATCCAATTCGAATTGAGCGTAGGCTTGCGACAGATCCAACTTAGTAAATTTATTCCCCCCGTGTAATTTAGTAAGCAAATCTTCTACTTTCGGCAAAGGATAGTGGTCCACTTCTAGACATTTATTCAACGTTAACTTAAAATCCGCACATACCCTTATGGTGCCATCTTTTTTAACTACCGGCACTATCGGCGTGGCCCAGTCTGAGGTGGCGACAGGCGTGACGATGTTGTCGCGCACCATCTGGTCGAGTGCGCGCTCCACCGGCTCGCGCAGCGCGTACGCCAGGGGGCGCGCGCGCAGGAACACCGGCCGCACCTCGGGCCGCAGGTGGAAACCCACCGTTCCCCCGTTGAACCGGCCCAAGCCCTCCGCAAACACCTCACAGTATCTGGAACTGAATTCCTTTTCCCTAAATAACACGTTTACATTAGTCACTTGTCGTGAGGTCAACGTTGATAAATCTAACTTCAATTCACTTATCCAACATCTACCCATGAGGCTAGTTTTGCCACTCGCAATAACGTACAAGTCAAGTTTTTTATAAGTTTTGTTATATTGCACCTTAGGTGTTATTTTTCCTATGGGTTCGATATTTTCGCCTGTATAATATCGCAACACTAAATTACTCTCTTGTAACTCGCAATGAGTAAACAACTTTTTATAGCATTCCAAACTAATACATGAAATACAACTACCAGTGTCGATCTCCATAGTTAACAATGTTCCCTCAATATAAACATCTATGGTGTATGGTGCAAACGAAATGGAATCGCTACTATTTAAAGAAAAATTGTTTACCTCGTCGCTTTCACTACTTTCAGAATCGTCGCTAAATACAACTTCTTCATCAGTGACGTTGTACAACGATAACTTGCCGCGCAGTTTGGGGCACATTCTCTTTAAGTGCCCCTCTTGATTACATATTCTACATACATAATTTTTAAATTTACATCTTTCCGCATCATGATTTGCTCCACATACTTTACATTCTGCATTCGAATATGCTACATTGTTTCTTCCGAATGCGCGAAACTTCCCGCTTTCCGCTCCGCTTGTGGCGCTTGGCCCGCCGCCTACTGCTATCTTGCCGCGGCCCGCTCTGCCTGCCGTCGCCGTCGCCGCTGGCCGGCCGCCGTCCGCCGCCGCCGCCGCTCGGCCCCGGCTCGCCCGGCCCAGCTGATGCACGCATGCCGACGCCCCCGGTACACTGTCGCCGGTTCGGTTCCGAGCACAGTCATCTACCAGCGCGGCGTTTGCCTCGGCCGCCTCCATGGACACTGCGAGCTTGTACGCCCGATCTAACGTGATCGAGTCGGCCTCCGTGAACAACTTTTGCCTGATATCGTCGTTCAAAAGGCCGCAAACAAATTGATCTCTCAAGTTTTCCTTTAAGCTGTCCCCTGTAAAACCGCAGTCTTTACTCAACTTTTTAAGATCTGTCACAAAGTTTGCAATGTTTTCGTTACGGTTTTGCACTCGCTGCCGGAATTTAAAACGTTCTGCAAGTACACTCGGCTTGGGATTTAAATGACCTTTCATCAGAGACACCAACTGGTCGTATGTTTTTGTTGCCGGTTTTTCAGGTGTACATAGACTCACCATCAGTTCGTAAGCCTCACTACCTATAACTGTTATTAAGGTAGCCACTTTCACTTCAGTTTTCACCTGGTTTGCAACGAAATATTGTTCCAAACGATCTACATACATTTCCCAATTGTCCTTGGCAAGGTCAAACGGTCCCACCTTTCCCACCGACATTTCGTACACTACACGGTATGTTTACGAATTTACAATGTAATAAATGCACTAGCGTCCAATTGTTCTCGTCGCCACTGAAGGGTATCTGCTGATAGGCCAGGGAACTCCAGGATACGGGGAGATCACAGAAAACACGACCGTTCGATATTACGTTTAATCAAGCGACGAAGGTATAAAAGGCTACCCTCAATTATCCAAATCATAAGTCTACCCACATACGTTACACTTTCTAAGCTTGTTTAAGCTTGTTTATATAAGCTATGGTGTTAAGCTTTAGTTTCACACATAGAGGTGTAAAATTCCGACCCTATAAATATGTTTTTTTAAATGTTTTTTGCAGTTATACCCTTATGTACAAGTACTTTATGGAGTACGGAGATAGTCTCATTATTTTTATCGAGCTTTTAGCAATGAAACGTGTGCGTAAACGCAGAACATGACTTGTACCATTATTTATTTTGGTATTATAGAAATGAAACGACTTATTTACCTTGAAATTTGTAACCTAAGGATTCAAATGAGGCCCTATAAGTAAAACAACCATGCAAATAATTTGAAAAACTTTATTAAAATCGTATTTTTTGTTTACTACCATCCATACCATCAGAAGAAATCAATTTAAATGAAAAATGGTTGACTTTTAATAGTATTTGCTCCAAGTGCGGGTATAATGATTATGAACATAACAGCAACAATATGTACCTATATAACTGGCGGGAGATTCGAGATTTATATTGTCCTGAATGTGCGTGTGAAATGTATATATGTAAATAAGAACATAATATTAATGTTTGAATTTTAAATGTTCTGTTCCGTAAATTATATTTAGGTTGTTGTTTTTTCTTTTCTTGTGAATATATTTTTCTCTTCAAATACTGTAAAATGTTGTATTTGAAAAATAATATTAAATAAGATAAAAACCATTCCTTGTCACATTTTTTTTCGCCAACGACGTATAGATAATTATAAAGGCATCGCAGATTAAACGCTAGGGACTGATATATGCATCGAATCACGCAAGTCGAAACTTTCCTTAGTTTATTTGAGTCAGGTTGAATATCAAGTTTGACATTGCTATTAACTCGGCGAGCTAGTGACAACTGGAAGCATCTGTCAAAGCGTGATAAAAGTTAATAGTTATGTTGTGTATAATTTATAAGAACATCCTATATCCCTATTATTTTGCGTCATAATGATGTCATCGGCACCAAAGTTCCGCTGCCTGCTCATGAGTCTTCGACGATATTTTATCATTTTTCTTTTGATCGTACGCTCTTGTAGTCCGCTCATGATGCTCATGATGTTCCGAGCAGTACACAAATAGGCCAATAGCAACACGGCACGGATGCGAAAATGTCCTATGGCGTTAGTTGTGGCAATGACACAAAACGAGTTCTTCCTTTTTGCTCATTTTAGAATAATGACACAAATCCGTTTACGCCAAAAGAGTGTTTAAAACTAATGGAACAAAATGAATTAAGTCATTACTCAAAAATATAACTGTACATATGTCTGGGTTCGTAAGTAATTTCGAGTCGCGACTACTAATGCCGTTGCAATCTTCTTATGTGCTGGATAAAGTGACCAGGGGTCATCGAAAAAAATTGGTTAGGAGACAGCTAGAGTTATGACCTTTTGATATGTTGTGTAGTTTGACGAGCTGCAATGGTGCAATAAAAACCAAAGGGAATAATTCGTTTTACTCTGTTCTTCACTAGAACTTCACTGAACTTTTGGCAGCTCCAAATCCTCGAAATTTTGGGACTATAGGAACAGGCTATGCGTTGTCAGCATTCCCGCGCGCCTCACGGAAAGCCCGACACATAGCGCGCTCGTTAGTTGCCTCCCGGTCGTACTGAAGTAAACACATTCTTAATTAGCTACCTAGGCCTTCTCATTTCAAACTCCCAGATAAATTCCCCTAAAGTGGTGACCCCCGACCTTGAACATTTAGTGCACCGTGACTTAGAACATTTTTTTGAACATTTTAGACTCAAGTGAAAATTAATTAAGGGGTATATCTGGTTGAGTTTTGTGCGTTTTTTTATTCCGTGCGTGGTGATACTAACGCTATCGGGTAGGCAATTCCCCGTGCTCCGTGGGTCAACGAGAGACAATTTCATTGGTGTTGCAGTATGGTTACGCCAGCACCCGCGACAACCGTAGAGTTGTCGGCAATATCGTTAGCAGCAAGAATACCTGATTTTTGGGAGGATAAGCCACGACTATGGTTTCTTCAAGTAGAAGCTGTATTGGCGCAGCAAAAGGCAAGTGATCAGTCAAATTACAATATAGTAATCGCAAAATTAGGGAAGCAGGCAGTTCAGCAAGTTGCGGACATCCTTGAGAACCCGCCGAGCGAGGACAAATATGAGACCTTGAAAGCCAGATTGCTTAGTGTGTATGAAGAAACAGAAGCTATTAGATTGAAGCAATTAATGTCGGATATGGAACTGGGTGATCAACGACCATCTCAGCTAATGCGAAAAATGCGCGACCTTGCGCGCAATAAGATTCCCGACGATACTTTGGTATACTTCTGGCAAGGTCATCTACCACCATCGGTGAGAGCAGTCGTTGCGGCAGCAGATTCGAAGAACTTGGAAAGCCTTGCAGCGATAGCCGACAAGGTCATAGAGACATTTAGGCCCAGCGAGGTCGCCGTAGTCCAAGGCACCTCACGTCAGAGCCCGCCGAGAGATTTTATAATGGCGGAATTAGCGAAGATCAACAGCCGTATTAGTGAACTCGCCAGCTCGCGTGGACGATCCAAGAGCCGAGGAAGGAACAGCAACCAGGGGCATTCACGTAGCAGCTCGCGCAGCAATAGGACACCGGACAGTCCTGACTGGTTGTGCTTCTACCACTTCCGCTACAAGACGAAGGCCAACAAGTGCCAACAGCCGTGCAACTGGAAGGGACAGAAGCCGACGGGAAACTAGCTACTGTGCAGACGTTTTTGGCGGAACCCTGCACCACGGTAAATAATTATCGCCTTAGTGTAATGGACAGAAATTCAGGTTACAAATTTCTAGTTGATTCCGGCGCGAATGTGAGTGTTATTCCGAAAAACTTTAAATATTTTAAAGACTCGTTACAACCAGTTAATTGTAAGTTATATGCCGCGAATAGTACTGAAATTAAGACATATGGATATGTTAACTTGACGCTAAATTTGAATTTAAGGCGTACTTTCAAATGGAATTTTATTGTGTGTGACGTCAAACAACCTATTATCGGTGCAGATTTTTTGCGTAATTATAGATTACTGGTAGATTTATACGGTAAAAGGTTGATTGATAATGTAACAAGTGTTTCTGTAATTGGTACGATCATAAACCATATTGACTCATCAATTACTTTAATTAATACGGATAATAAGGCATACAATTTATTGCACAAGTATCCAGAACTGTTAAAACCGTTATCGTTTATTGAAGAGCCTAAACACTCTACTTATCGTCATATAGAGACGACAGGGCCTCCGATATATCAAAGAGCTAGACCGCTGCCTCCTGATAGGTACGAGAAAGCGAAAAAGGAATTTCAAACAATGCTTGAGATGGGTGTTTGTAGACCATCTAAGAGTCCGTGGTCTAGTCCTTTGCATATAGTCCCAAAAAAAGATGGAGACATTCGACCGTGTGGCGATTACAGGGCTTTGAATGCGGTTACGAAGCCGGATCGCTACCCTATTTCGAGAGTACACGACTTCACCTACCTACTCGCAGGTAAGTCCATATTTTCTTGTGTAGACATTCGTAGAGCTTATCATAACATCATGGTACACCCTGAGGACGTGGAGAAGACCGCTATTATTACTCCATTTGGTCTATATGATTTTCCTAGAATGAGTTTTGGACTTAGAAATGCTTGCCAGACCTTCCAGAGGTTTATGAACAATACCGTTTTACGTGATTTTGACTTCGTGTATTGTTACTTAGATGACATACTTGTTGCTTCTCTCTCGGAGGAAGAACACGACGGTCATCTGGAACAGCTGTTTAAAAGGCTTAGTGAATTTGGCATCACCATAAATCTAGAAAAATGTACTTTTAAAGAGAAGAAATTAGAATTTCTAGGTTACGAGGTATCGACCAAAGGTTTCAAACCTCTGGAAAGTAAGGTTCAAGCTATTAAGGACTATCCAAAACCGCAAAACGTTACTCAGTTGCGTACATTTTTAGGCATGATAAATTTTTACAGACCGCACATGCCAAAGGCTGTACAATACCAGGAATTATTGCTCAAGTATATTCACAAAGCTAAGCGAAATGACAAAACACCTATTGAGTGGACGCAAGAAGCTGACGAAGCGTTCCGACAATGTAAGCTTAGCTTACAGAACGCGGTCATGTTAGCGTACCCACTTCCCACAGTACCTATTTCATTATATGCGGATGCTAGCAATTCATGTGTAGGAGCTGTGTTACAACAATATGTAGAAGGTAACTGGAGACCATTAGCTTATTTTTCTAGGAAGCTAACGGAAGCACAAATAAAATACAGTACTTATGACAAAGAACTTCTAGCAATTTATTTATCTGTACAACAATTTAGGTATCTGCACGAAGGCAGAGAACTAATTATTTTTACAGATCATAAACCTTTGACATATGCATTTAGTAAGGTTAACAGTGATAATAACAAAGAGATACCAAGACGAACAAGACAATTACTTTTTATAAGTGAATTTACGACTGACATTAGGCATATACAGGGTAAGGACAATGTAGTTGCGGATGCTTTATCGAGAATTGAGACGGTTGATTTTCAAAATATCGCAATTGATTATTACAAGTTATCAAAAGCACAGGAAAGCGATAGTGAGTTAAAATCGTTATTACAGAAGTCACATGATAGATTGCAATTTAAAAAAATAATGTTGCCTAACTGCACTTATAATGTTTACTGTGAAATATCTACAGGTAATGCAAGACCTTACGTTCCAGAGCAGTTTCGTCGCGATGTTTTTAAACATGTTCATAATTTAAGTCATCCGGGCGTACGAACGTCACGTAAGATGGTTTGTGACAGGTTTTTCTGGACAGATATGAACAAAGATGTAGGTCTTTGGGCCAAAACCTGCGTTCAATGTCAGAAGTCTAAAGTCGCGCGACATACTAAATCGATTCCAAGTAAGTTTCCGGAAGTAGATAGATTCCAACATGTCCATACTGATATAGTTGGTCCTCTACCAACTTCGTCTGAAGGTTTTAGGTATTGTCTTACCATGATAGACCGTGCTACCGGATGGCCTGAAGCGTTTCCATTGCAGAACATATCGGCGGAAATCGTAGCGCAGACTATTTATGACGGCTGGATAGCTCCATTCGGCTGTCCAGTTACGTTAACTAGTGATCAGGGCAGACAATTTGAGAGCAACCTTTTCAGACACTTGATGAAATATACAGGTATAGAGAAGCTGAGAACGACACCGTACCATCCAGAGTCGAATGCTGTGTTGGAGCGATGGCATCGTTCCCTCAAAGTAGCACTGAAAGCACGTTTAGGTAGTAACAATATCTCTTGGGTAAACGAATTAAGCACAGTTCTGTTAGGGCTTCGCTCAGTGCCAAGGTTAGACACTGGTGTCAGCCCCGCACAGTTAGTTTACGGTCGTACCATTCGGATACCAGGTGAATTTTATTGCAACATAGATAAGAATGTAACGGAACCACATGCCATGCTAGGTAAAATAAAAGATGCGATACGGAACTTGACACCAAGACCATATTGTCATCATACTAATGAAAACAATTTTTTTGTCAGCACAGATCTTAAGTCTTGTGATTATGTATTTGTTAATAGAATTGCGAAATCTTCGTTACAAACGCCTTATGAAGGGCCATATAAGGTTCTAGAAAGAAAAGACAAGGTTTTCAAAATACAATTGGAAGACCGAAATGTAAACATGTCAATTGACAGGTTAAAACCTGCATATTTACTTAAGGAACAAGTAGACTCACCACAAAACATAACTTTACCAGATACATTACAAGCGGACAGCGGAATCGCTCCGCCTGTGCCTAGCGTCGCGCCCTATGTTACACGCAGCGGGCGAACTGTTAAGAAATCAGTACGGTTTTGTGATGAGTAAACTTATTACATTTAGTAGGTTAAGATTTGTTTTTGCAAGTATGTTACAAATAAATGTTCTAGTGTAAACATTTATTTGTAGGTTATACATGTTGTAATTTTTAAGGTAAGAAAAATAGTTTGCATTTCAATAACAGCAGCGAAAGTATTAACACTTCATTATGGGAAATTACGGTACCAAAAACAATTCGGGTAATACCGATAAGTCAAATACCCTAACGGCAGAAGCATCCATTAATGTGTCTGGATTGGCTACTCAACTTAATACGTTCAGCATTGTGCTACTAGTGATTGTAACAATATTGATCATTTTTATAGTCTACTATTTTTATAGTAGTTGTAAAAGAAAAGTGAACAAGTGGTTCACAAGGAAAGTACGTGTTCTGGCGCAAGACCACTTAGCAGCTGGAGCTCAGGCTGCAAGTCAGCCGCATCAAATCTATGTGAAAGTTTAGTGAAGTGTGGTGTATTACAGGAGCATTACACTTGTTTGTTTTGTAGTTTGTAATTATAACTTTCCTTCTTTCGTGTTAGAATAACAGCTATGTATTAATGTGGTCATTCTAAAAATAGATCGGACAGCCTTTGTTCAAGAGCTGCCAATACATTGTAAATTCGACCTTATTGTTCAGACATTAAGGTATGTAATCAAGTTTCATTGTGTACTGTTATCATTCCGCAGCTCATAATACCAAGTAGAGCCGCGTGGATTGTTTTCGAGGCAAGTTTTTAATTTAATGATAAGTACATTTGCGTACAAAATGGGGATAACAGATGCAATGAAAACTTCGATATAAGATAAATTCTTTATTATATTTTTAAAACATTTCAATTTATTTCATGTTCATTTGAAAATTTTTGTAAAAAATTTTTTTTGGGAAGGACGACTATAGGAACAGGCTATGCGTTGTCAGCATTCCCGCGCGCCTCACGGAAAGCCCGTCACATAGCGCGCTCGTTAGTTGCCTCCCGGTCGTACTGAAGTAAACACATTCTTAATTAGCTACCTAGGCCTTCTCATTTCAAACTCCCAGATAAATTCCCCTAAAGGGACTTTTATTTTCTTTTGTTTTGTTCGCTCGATAGAAAAAAAATTACGAACATAGGACTATACACTTATAATATTAGTAACAAATTATGCACAAAAGCTAAAAATATTAAAATAGCTTCTAAAAATCGGCAATATCATGTTTGAGAGAACTCAGTGATTACTTTTTTTTTAATTTAAACTGCCATAAAATACAAATTAAAAAACATGATATCCGCGCTTCCGAGCACGCACTTCCATCTCGCTCACGCTTATGCTCAGTGAGAGGGAGAGAAGACCATGAACCTACGGCGGCGCCTTAAAAACAATGCGCTATGCCGTGCTGTCACCTGCGCCCGTTTTTAACCATATGGGATTCTACAAATGCACCGCCTTTTGCAACGTACCCCCTGCTTTGAACCTCTACTGACTGGCTTATAAAGAATACTTTGTCAATTTACCTTACACCAAGTTTTTGATGTAAAAAAAAAAGACCGGGTTGCACTCCGGGAGTGCCGGCAGAAGTGACAACTTGCAAATTGCTTTAATTATCAGTATTAAAAAAAAACCTCCCCTCTCACCCTTCCTCCCCCACTTGAGATTCTTCTGGAGTAGCGAGCGTTCATAGGCTAAGGTGTCTATTTACCATCAGGCTAATAGTACGCTTGTTTGCCACCGCCGTAGTATATTAGAATAACAGTTTTTCGATCAGGTCACGTGTCCGTCTTACCGATACGATATGTCCGATATGTCTCGCAACTAGAAAGACGTCAAACCGTCCCGTCCCCCCGCCCCTACCCCCAATCTCACCCAACGCATCTTACGGTCACGTGACCTCTCTCGAACCTGCCTGGCAAGTTAAAAAAAAATCCCCATCACAAAAGTGCACAGAATATTGCTATTTTTCCATTTGAGCGCGACCGTATCTTGCTTAGGCTATAAGTTATTTACAAGCACAACGACTACATCATGTAGCTTCGAGTCAAAATACTATCAGTAGGTAGGTTCTTATTGAAATGTTGATTTTAGGCATAAATTATTACAATTAGGGTTATCTACAATATCTACCCTTTTTTACAGGGAAAACACACCCCCAACCTCAAATGCCACTTGTCAGTAACACATTTATCGGAGTTTAGTGAAGTGGCTAACACTAATAAAATCAACCAATCATCGAGAACAGAAAATGGTGGCAACCCGGAAAATGAAAAGACGATTGATACGCTGAAAAATGTATGCATGCAGTTAATTACAGTCCATGGTCGCCCGATTGCCATGATTAGTGATGATCCTTTTCGGAAAATTTTGAACTTGGCAGCAATGACACCAAAAAAGACAGCGTCAAGTTCTCAAACTAAAGAAATTCATGAAAAATCTGTTAGAGCATTAATTCCTGAAACTGCGTACCAACTTAAATTGAAAATAGCGTCGGAAATACGTGAAAGTTTGATTAGCATCAAAGTCGATTCTGCTACATGCCGCGAAAGAAAATTCTTTGGAGTGAACATACAGTACCTAAAAGGAGATAAAATTATTGTTCGGAACCTAGCAGTTTTAGAAATATTTCAATCCCAGACGGCTGAATTCTTAAAAGAAAAGCTCCTTCAGGTTCTGGATGAATTTTACATATCCACTGAACAAATATATTCAGTAACAACCGACAACGGTTCCAATATGAAAAAAATGGTTAAATTACTGAACGGCATATATTGTTCCGAGGATTTGATGGAAGATGAAAAAAATTAATCCGACTCAGAAGATACGTCTTCCATTGAAGAGGACAATCAGGGCAATGACACAGAAGTATCGGAGGAGTCCACATTTGGAGCTGATGATGTTCCAAAATGCTCTGAGTAGTGATAGATACAAAATAAGGGGCATGTTGTGCGCAGCACTCACTTTACAGTTGGCCGTCAAGGACGCTATAAATGACAACATAGAAGTTCAAGTGACATTAGACATGGTAAGAAAAATTGCAAAAATATTGCGTATTCCAACCAATAGGAATCTGTTAAAATTGGCTAATTTAAAAGTACCTATTATTGATTGCGCCACGAGATGGTCTTCTAAATATGACATGCTAGTCCGCCTACACTCATTAAAAGGTTTCTGCGACAACATTAGAGAAGTTAGAGACGTAGATTGTGTTCGGTTCAATTGTGGGGGGAAATTGACGAGTTGATAACGTGTCTGAAACCTCTTTATGATGCGACTCTCTTTTTGCAGAAAGAGCAATTGTCGCCAGGAGACTTCTATATTCATTGGATGAATTGTAAATCAAGAGTAGGGACAATTAACCATGGCTTTGCATCCAGGTTGCTTAATTATATGGACAATAGAGAAAAGAGCCTCTTAGATAACGATCTAATGCTGGAGGCGTTATATTTAGATGGCCGCGTAAACGTCATGCTATCGCAAGAACAATGCCAAAAAGCTAAAGTTCTACTAAGGCAAACTGGAGAAAGGCTTGAGGTTTATGAAAAATCCTTACACGATGCGAGTAACACTGAACTCATAGACACGAGTGACAGGACGCTCGAGTCATCTGTAATAACAGAAAGTGAAGCAGAACCTGTGCCTTCAACTTCATCAAGCAACTTTGCTGCATTGGAGCAAATTTTAGTGCAATCCGAAAGAGCGCGCGGACGACGTGAATCAACGATGACGTCCTTTGATGCATGTTTGCAAGACTTGCAAATTGCAGCCAGGATCCCTTTAGATTCAAATATTATATTGCACTGGACCAACAAACTAACCACCGCTTCAGAACTTGCCAGGGTTGCACGCACAGTTTTAGCGACACCTGTTACTCAAGTGTCCGTGGAAAGGTTGTTTTCATCGCTTAAGTTCATTCTAAGCCCTCTAGAACCAATTTGGCTCCATCTTTGTTGGAGCAAATGCTGCTAATAAGGGCAAACAAAGATTTGTTAGAATAAAGAATTCTCGTCAACTTGTCGACTTCGTGACACTTCATTATTCTAACAAGTGCCTATGTTTAGAATTTAAACAACTTTATGTTATTTGATTTGATTTTATATGAGTAGTTGTGAGTTAAAAATCATATTACAATAGTAGGTAATGGAGTCTATAATTTGAACATCTAAAAAAAACACTTTATTTATGATTGTGTTAAAATAATGTAAATTCCGATTTGAATAACTTTCATCACAAAAATCAAAAATAAACGCATCACATTTGTATAAGAGTCCCCATCAGGCTCGACTCTTTACAATAGCTTGCCTACTGGAATAACATGAAACTTGTACACACAATGGAATCCGTCATATCTAGGTCGGAAATTTGTGGCTTTTACTAGAAACTAAAACATTTTTTGTGTATAAAAAGTTTCGTTTTATTCCAGTTGGCGTTTTTAAATCAGAACCAAAATAAGCTTGTATGGGGAGTCGACTTGAGCTGAGCATCCTGGCGATATGTAGGTATGCAGAATATGGTACGGATTTGACATCTTTATGAGCTACATATGCCTATAAGCAAAATACAATCGTTTCTTATCAATTTAGAACCTCTCAAAATTATTTTATACTGGCGATTCTTCTAACCTACTTCCAAACTATCCTAGTTCTGTATGAAAGTGAATAAAAAGTGTTTTTTTTTAAAGAAAAGGGTAAGTAATTAATTGATTTTTATATACTTCATACTACACAGATGCGAAATATACAAACTGAACACTTTTTCATATGATTCGTTTATAAAAATGCGAATACAAAAGCAGCACTCAAATTTTGTCAAGGAAACAAGGGTTTGTGAATTTATAGGATTAAATATATTACAGAGCGATACATTGACATAGAAGTATAAAAAGGAAGAGTAAAAGAGTTGTCAATGTCGTAACATAGACAACTATTTCAAAGTATTTAACCTATGTCTCCGACATAATTGCCCCGGAGAAAGGAATATTAATCATATCTTAATAAATATAGGTACATTACATCAAAGTATTACTTCATACTATGCTAATAAATAAATTATCAGAACTTAAAATACTTGCTTAAAGTTTGTAAGAACTCAAATATAACATTTACTCCACTGGTAAAATAACTAACTTAGATACAGCCCTACGATGCAGTTTACCATCTGCTGTTTGAACATCTACAACTCTGACTTTATTATCGTTGCCACTAAATATTTTAGTGACCCTACCCAGAGGCCAATGAAGAGGTGGGGTGTTCAAATTTACCAGTAAAACTACAGCGCCCAGATTACGCCTTTTACCTCTCGTACTGAGTTGACAATATAATACTTCTGAAACAGATTGCCCAGAATAAGCTTTAATCCACCGTGCATCATTGCTAAATGCTCTTGCCTTATAATCAATGTGGATATGTGGCAATGTTTAGGCAATATAATGGGAAACTTTTTTGAAAAGTTCAAATCAGAGTGCTGTAATCGACCTCTCACTCTTAATATTGCATCTTTGTCTAAAAATGGACAGAGACGACAAATTTGCCCTTTAATTTGCCTTTTCTCTGCAATACATTTCAATTCTTCAGCAAAATAGTGAAGTTGAACAGCTTTAACAATCATCTTAAAACTTGCTCTGTACTCTTTAAGAGAAACCTTTCCTGTCTCCGTGATATTCCTTTTACACTTATTAATAAATCTCAATACATAGGCCATTACAATCGTAGTCTTGTAAAGGCTTGAGTATTTCTCAAGGAATGGATGTAAAGGAGTATCATCTATGACTGTTAAACATGTGTCGCATTCGTCACTGTAAGTCTGAAAAGGCTTTTCCACTTCAGATAAAAATAAGTTATAACTATCACAATCAATCAAATAATCAGGTCCATGCTTCCATAGGAAATTGTCTGCAATATCTTGTGGATCTGATCCCCTTGAAAGAATGTCAGCTGGATTGAGTAAACCGGGTGTAAAATGCCAGTACATGCCTTCAGCCAGTTTATTTATTTCCCGAACTCGATTGCCTATGTAAGCAGGAACCTTTACAGTTTGAGTCTCCAACCAGCAAAGTACAATCTTTGAGTCGGAAAACATATGTACATCCGCAATGTTTAGAATACCTTTAACACTTCGCATGAGCATTGCTAATAAAAGTGCTCCATTAAGCTCCAATTTAGGTATAGTGAGCTTAGAATTAACCCCTGCCAGCCTGGACTTGGAGCAAAGCAAGTGAATGTGAGAGACACCCTTAACTTTGACTTTAATATAAATGCAACAGCCGTAAGCCTGAGCAGATGCATCGCAATAACCTATAAGTTGAACTTCATCTGCATCCGCAATTTGTATATACCGGTCAATACGAATGGTCGGCATGCCTGAAAGATTTGTATAAAATGATTCCCATATTTGTATTAATTCACTGGGTAACGGCGTATCCCAATCAAGATCGTTTTGCCATATCAATTGTAAAATAAGTTTGGCCTTCATAGTAACGGGACCAACGTATCCCATCGGGTCAAACAATCTGCTGATAGCACTCAGAACACTTCGTTTCGTCGGAGATTCAACGGGACTGACAACGCGACCGCTCAGCTGGAATTCATCAGCATTCGCGTCGTAAGATAAACCCAATATCTTGACCACTGATTTGTCCTGATCTATATCTTTGGCCTTGAAACCTAAGCTTTCTTGAGGCAAGTCGCTTAGCAGCTCTGAGCTGTTTGAAACCCACTTGTGAAGTTTGAAGTTGGCTAGCTTCATAATTGAAGTGAGCTCATTTTTTAGCTGCGTTGCGCCCTGTAAGGTGTCATTGCCAGTTTGAATGTCGTCAACATACGAACTATTTATGATGGGCGCACTAGCAAGTGGGTACTCAGTTTTGTACCTCCTTGCCAGTTCAATGAGACATCTTGTTGCTAAGAATGACGACGAGGTCAAGCCGTAGGTAATAGTTTGCAATTGCAGAATCTTCATAATCCCATGTTCGCGCCACAGAATGTTCTGCAATCTTCTATAATCTGGATGCGCTTGAATCATCCTATACATGTGTCGAATGTCACATTGCAATGTATATTTATGCGTTCGAAACTGCATTATTATGTCAAATAATGAATTTTGCACTGGAGGACCCTTGCACATTATGTCATTGAGGCTGAGGCCATTCTTAGTTCTGACACTACCATCAAACACCACACGTAATTTATTTGTCAGTCTTTCGGGCCGCAAAACTGCGTGATGTGGTAGGAAAAACAATGGATCATTTTGTGGATCACTGTTTGTTGTATCGATGACCTTTGCATGACCTAGTTCTAGGTACTCGTGTATAAAATTTATGTACAAGTCATGATAAACAGGATCCTTTGAAAATCGCCTTTCTAAGCTGTATAAACGCTGCAGAGCAATAGCGTATGAATTGGACGGGTCAACATCCTGCAATTCAATCTTGAGCGGAAACTTGACCTCGAATATATTATTCTCTAAGGTGACCGACTCCTGGAATACCTTTTCGCTATACTCGTGCTCTGACAGGGATTCATGATATGTATCAGGAACCTTCTCTGCCTCCCAAAATTGACGAACGCAGTGATCAAGATCGGGTTCAACGACTGTATGCATAGCAATGGCTGAAGTGGTACTAGTTTGGCTGGTGGACGACACGATGTATCCCAGCTGAGTGTTGAGCAGGATGGGATCCGCTGGTCCGCCTTCTATTTTGCCATCTTGTATAATTTTGAAGAAAACGTCACTGGCTAGAAGCAGCGATATTTCTCCTGGAATATGAAACTCCTTGTCTGCTAACGCTACATTCTTTGGAATTACAAAGTTGCTCAAATCTATTTGTTTTTGAGGCAACTTTGATGTAATTTTCTGTATAACTGAGCACGTGACGCTCAGTTTGAAATCGCGAACCGTTGACTCTATTGTCAGATTGATCCCTTTATTTGAGCTGTTGCTGTAAACGTCCCCTAATGTTCCTATATTTTTTCGTAGTTCATGTTGTGGCAACCCTAGCTGATTGGCAAATGCAGTTGTACAAAATGACGTTTGAGACGCACTGTCCAAGAGTGCCCTCACAGTGTGTCTCTTATTATTAGAATCAACTACTGTTACCTTGGCTGTGGGTAAAAGCACACAACTGCTGACAGGCTGAGGCTGAGCGACATGCATGCTTACTACAGGTTTCTCACATTCACCCTCCTGTACTCTCGGTGCAGGTTGGTCGACAGGAACATGTATCAAAGTGTTGTGAAGGCTGGAATGACAAATATTGCACTTAAAATTATACCTACTGTTGGCGCAACACAAATCCGTACCTGGAGATGCAACGGTACTATGGTGACGTCACGGATACGTCACGACCCCGCTCCGAGCACCTCAGACTGCACCGTACAGCCATAGCGGCAACACACTATTTAATAATTTTACCACGCATTGTATTGTATAGTAACCCATTAAAGAAGATTTTGTACTATCCTGGAGTCCTTCATTGACGATCCCACGGTTCCTGGTCAGAAGACGACTTGTAAAGAGGAGTACACCCAACATATGGCGACCGTTATCTGCTGTTGCTATGTGGACACGTAGCACGGATCTGCAAACTACACGTACCTAAGAACGAGAGAATCATCGAGCTGCATTACCTACCGTTGGAATCAAGTTGGAGTTGGATTGGAATTGAATGGATGCCTATACCTACCAGAAAAATTGTTATGTGCCAGCGAGTTATGTGATGTGCGCTCGGACCGACTTCTAGAACAAAGGGAGGTTAGCCCGTTCCTTTTACCTACTAATTTAAACCGTGTTAGCCCTGTATACCTATGTTTGTGCGAGCAGATCTCATTTTTATTTAGCTTTTATTATGAATTCTCCAGCTAAAGCATTCGAAAACGTCATTAATTAAATTCATTACGACTAAAATCTGAGCCAACGCTAAAAGGCATCATATTTGCAGACATTATTGCATTAGTTCTATGGTTAATTAGCTATTTGCTTTGGCAAAACGATTCTTAAAGCTGCTACTTACTTAAAACTGTGATTTCATCAGCCGGTTACGTAATCAAGATACATGCACCGCCTTTGCGCTTCAAATATTGCATTAATCAACTTTGTTTGCTAATTTTACGATCATTGATAACTATCGCACGCCTTACTTATCTCCTCTGCGCTATAAGCAAATAGTTTAAAAGGTAAATTAATAGTTGTTCGGCCGAATATTCCAGGATAACGCCCGCTGCGCCCGCGCCGTCCCCTCGGTCGCCCGCGCCGAGCCTTTGTTCTCAGTTATCACCGGTACCCGGACAGCTGTTTCGATTAGTAAGGCAAACCTACTTTGAGGTATTTATTGCACTTTTTTATATATTTCACCTATAAACCTAATTTGTTTACATAATGACTGACGCAGAGTTGAAGGCTAAGCGATCGTCGATAAAGGGTCGATTAACTACGTTTAGGCATTATTTAGAGGATTTTAAGAAATTAAAGCAAGTTTCAAAGGCTAATTTAAATGAAATAAAATTACGATTACGTAAAGTAGACTTGTTGTTTGATGAATACGATAAGATCCAGACGAGCATGGAAATTTATGAGGCCACAGTTAAAACGGACCCCCAGCCTGGGCAGTCGGCTAGCGAGCCGGATTATAGCGAGCGTGAAAATACCGAACGATTATTTTTTAACGCGATAAGCCTAGCGCAGGAGTTGATCGCTGCGCATGAGCCTCGCTTGTCGATGGTTGAGGGTTCTAATGGTGGATCAGGCACGTCCCACTGTGGGGCGGACGCCGGTGTCCGTCTTCCAACAATCCGTCTGCCATCCTTCGATGGATGTGCCACCAAATGGTTGGAGTTCCGCGATGTATATATGTCCATTGTTCATAACAACGACGGTCTCAGTGACATTTGCAAGTTTCAATATTTGAAAGCATCCTTATCGGGAAGCGCGGCGTCTGTTATTGAATCGTTAGAAATTTCGGCGGCTAATTACACCGCTGCATGGAAGCTGGTTAGCGACAGATTCGATAACAAACGCCAGCTTATTCACACTCACCTTAAGTCACTTTTTAACGTGCCTTTTATTGGAAGGGAGTCTGATAAGTCTTTGCGTTTTTTGATTGATCATATTTCAAAACATTTGAGGGCTTTAAATAGTTTAGGAGAAACTACAGACAACTGGGACACGCTTATTATATTTATGTTTGCGAGCAAAATGGATACTTCCACTGGGACGAAATGGGAAGAATATAGAAATAGCTTAGCGGAGAATCCTACTTTGGAGATGTTTTATGATTTTTTGCGTCAAAGGGCCGATGTGTTAGAAATGATAAGCGTAACTACGAGTGAAAAAAATGATAAACAAGTTACTTATAAACGAATGGATAAGATGCAAAAGGCGTTTGTTGCGACTGCAAGCGATTCTAGCACTTCGAGCCACTTGAACGTAAACAATGCGCGACTTTGTCGTGTATGTAATGGTGATCACTTACTATATAATTGTGAAAAGTTAAATCAAATGTCGGTGGACGAAAGAAATTTGTTAATTCGAAAATTAAAAGTATGCATTAACTGTTTTCGTGGTGGTCATTTTGCGCACCAATGCAAGGCAAGTCCGTGTGCCATTTGTAGACGTAAACACAATACTCTGCTACATAAGACTATTACGTCTAATAAGCAGAAGGATGTAGAAGGGAAGGAGTATGTGTCTGCGCCTATATCGTTATCAGCATGTATTGAAAACCAAGTTTTGTTGTCAACTGCGATAATTTTACTTAAAAATGTAAAAACAAACGAGACTCACGAGGCCCGTTGTCTTCTTGATTGTGGTAGTCAATCCAGCTTTCTGACGGAATCACTGATGGATAAGTTAGGTATTCAGAGCGAACTTGTTGACACCGTCCGTGTGACTGGTATTAATAATATATCTTTCAATGCGCTAAAGCGATGCGCGCTGACTATTCAGCCGCGTAATAAAGAAACGTGTAAACAAGTCAATGCCTACGTTATCCCTCACATAACGGGACACTTGCCGGCAGAGGAAGTGGATATTTCAGACATTAATATTCCTAAAAATATCACTTTAGCGGACCCGGGCTATTACAGACCTTCTCAGATAGACCTGTTGTTAGGAGCTGACATATTTTGGGATGTAATTAGTAGTGAGCAGTTAAGGTTGGGGCACAATAAGCCCATGCTACAAAATTCGGTATTTGGCTGGTTAATGGTAGGACCTGTTATGATTAACAGTGAAAATAAAAATAAAATGAAAAGTACACACTGCGGTTTCAGTAGGGAAACACGCAATCAGCTAAGTAAGTTTTGGGAGTTGGAGGAAGTGCCAGCTGTTCCAGTGTTATCCCCCGAAGAGGAGGCGTGCGAAGAGCATTTCAAACAAAACACACAACGCTTAGCTGATGGCCGATTTTGTGTCACGTTGCCTTTGAGAAGTCATCCAGATGTGCTTGGTGACTCATATAGGTTAGCTAGAAAGCGTTTCGATTCTTTGGAGAAACGCTTCAAAAGGCAACCTGACGTAAAATCACAATATGTGGATTTTATAAATGAATATGCCGATTTGGGCCATTTATCAGAGAGTGAGAAGCCTGAAAAGGCCTATCTGATGCCACATCACCCAATATTAAAAGAGCAAAGCGAGTCCACGAAGTGTAGAGTTGTTTTTGACGCCTCTGCCTGTACCGATTCTGGCTACTCACTAAATGATATTCTCATGGTCGGTGCCACGGTTCAAGACGACATCTTCTCTATTCTAATAAGATTTCGGCAGCACGTTTTCATATTTACAGGAGACATAGAGAAGATGTACAGGCAGGTAACCGTGGAACCTTCACAGAGATACCTCCAAATGATATTGTGGCGTGAAGATGAAGGCGAGCGCATGAAGTACCTAGCACTGAATACCTTAACTTATGGCACTTCTAGTGCGTCGTTCCTTAGCACGAGATGTCTGGCTCAACTAGGTTATGAGAGCAGTGATCCTTTGGTAAAACAAGTAATTGTTCACGATTTTTATGTCGACGATTTAATTACTGGATTGGATGATGAACAGCAGTTAATTGATATTTACCAAAGAATCAATGAAACTCTAAGTTCAGCTCACTTTAATTTAAGGAAGTTAAAAAGTAACTCAAAAGAGTTTCTAAGTAAAGTTACAGAGACTAGCAATAGTCAACAAGATAATTTGATGATATCAAATCAAAACAACACGTTAGGTGTGGAGTGGAACCCAAATGCTGACAGCATTTTAATAAAATGCTCAAAATTGCACTTGATAGATAACCATGTAAAATACACTAAAAGGGCTGTCCTGTCTGTAGTTTCAAGTATCTTTGATCCATTAGGGCTGTTAAGTGTATGCGTTATTTTATGTAAAATTTTCTTGCAATCTCTTTGGTCACAGAAATTGGACTGGGATGATGATATTCCCCAGGCGCCGAACTGTATCTGGACTAAGTTCGTTAATAATATACAGTGCTTAAAGGAAATAAGTGTTCCACGTCATGCCAGCTGTAGTAACGCAGTAGAAATTGAAATCCACGCATTTTCGGATGCCTCTTTGAAGGCATATGCTGGATGCATTTATTTAAGATCGCTAGACGGGCTAGGAAATTGCACAGTTCGACTTTTATGCGCTAAATCAAAGGTCGCACCTCTAAAAGCAACGACCATCCCGCGCCTTGAGCTCTGCGGATCCTTACTAGTTTCACGTCTGTGTGAAAAGGTGGTGCAAGCTCTGCGATGTAACATCAGTAGAAGACATTTTTGGTCAGACTCTAAAATAGTATTGGGTTGGTTACGCATTCCGTCAAACAAGTTATGCACGTTTGTGTCGCATCGTGTAGCTGAAATAAATGATAAGTGTTCAAACACTGCATGGATGTATGTCCCGTCAGCACAGAACCCTGCCGACTTGGCTTCTCGTGGGGTGTATCCGGACGAGTTACAGTCGTTGTCACTGTGGTGGGAGGGACCAGCATTCTTGCAGGAGACAGTTGACCAGTGGCCGAAGCAGTGCGAAGCGACACAAACAAGCTTGCCAGAGCTACGTGCGCATACAGCGAGTATTGAGAGGTCAACTACACAAATAATAGATATGACTAAATATTCGAATTTTCTTAAACTACGTCGTATATTTGCGTATGTATGTCGATTTATCAACATCTTGCTGCGTAAACAAAGTTATGACACGAGCTCATTGACGGTTGAGGAGCTTGAACAGGCAGAGTCCAAGCTAGCTTGTTTGTCTCAAGGTGAAAGTTTTCCCAACTATAATAATAACCCGAAGCCTATTCCTGGGTTAGGTAAATTAAATCCTTTTGTTGATGACTCAGGATTGATTCGTGTAGGCGGAAGGTTAGATAACTCAAATTATGAGTTCGATAAAAAACATCCTGTTCTCTTGGATGCTAAAAATCATTTTACTAAATTATTATTTAGATACTATCACTTAAAATTAATGCATGCACCGCCGCAACTTCTTCTCTCAGTCATTCGAGATCACTATTGGCCATTAAATGGCAGAGTGCTTGCTAGGCGAACCTACAATGATTGCACTCGGTGCAAACGAATGAAAGGAGAAGTTGCGCAACAAATAATGGGTAACCTGCCACATCAGCGAATTACACCTGGATATGCGTTTGAAGTGGTGGGAACTGACTTTGCGGGCCCAATTTTAGTTAGTGACAGAAAAGGCCGTGGGGCAAAACTCTATAAGAGTTACCTATGTGTATTTATAGATTTTAAGGTTAAAGCAGTTCATCTAGAACTTGTAAGTTCTCTGAGCACGGAAGATTTTATTCTAGCATTGCGTCGCTTCATATCTCGCCGAGGGGCTCCCCGCGAGATATTTTGCGATAATGGGAGGAATTTTGTAGGTGCCAGCCGCGAGCTAGGCGAATTTCTCAATGCTGCTTCCAACTCTGTGTCAGATTCATTTGTAGATGATAAGATAATATTTCATTTTTCACCTGCGTATGCTCCTAACTTTGGAGGTCTTTACGAAGCGGCTGTCCGGTCCGCGAAATTTCATATGAAACGGGTGGTAGGGAATGCTCATTTGACCTTTGAGGAGTTGACAACACTGTTCGCACAGATTGAGGCTATACTTAACTCTAGGTCTTTATATCCTATGTCCTCCTCTCCACAAGATCTAGCACCTCTTACCCCAGGGCATTTTCTTATTGGAAGACCCCTTATTTCATTACCGGCACCTGATTTGAAAGATGTAAACCCTAACCGGCTTCATAGATATGCCAGGATTGAGCAAGCAAGGCAACACTTTTGGTCAAGATGGAGCCAAGAATATATTTGCGAACTACAGCAACGCACCCGATGGCAGCAACGGCGCCCCGACATCAAGCCCGGTCAAATGGTCTTGATAAAGGACGAGGCGACATCACCACTCAAATGGCCACTAGGGCGCATTCAGGCTGTGTATCCTGGCACCGACGGAGCCTGTCGCGTCGCAGATATCCTCACAACCAAGGGCACCATTCGCCGAGCAATCAACAGAATATGTCCCTTCCTCGACGACGACGATCAAGCTTAAAGCGAACCTTTAAGAGGCGGGAGGATGTTGGCGCAACACAAATCCGTACCTGGAGATGCAACGGTACTATGGTGACGTCACGGATACGTCACGACCCCGCTCCGAGCACCTCAGACTGCACCGTACAGCCATAGCGGCAACACACTATTTAATAATTTTACCACGCATTGTATTGTATAGTAACCCATTAAAGAAGATTTTGTACTATCCTGGAGTCCTTCATTGACGATCCCACGGTTCCTGGTCAGAAGACGACTTGTAAAGAGGAGTACACCCAACACCTACACTTTTTGACATGAGAGGTAAGACAGATTTGACACAGCTTATGTTTCACAGCGAATTCATTCCTATGCTCAGGTTTCAGCGCAGTAAACTCGGGACATTTAAATAATTTATGGTCCATAGAACAAAATGAACACCGTTGTTGAGATACTTGTGATCTTTCCATCTTGTTTACTGAAGCAAGATTCACTGACGTACTTACTGGCTACAATTTGTCGTTCACAACCGGGCTGGCTTCGAGAGTGGCAGCGCGTTTCTCCAGGAACTCTAATAACTCATCAACAGTAGCAACTGTTGTGGTATCCCTGTCACTGTGAAATAATCTGGCAGTGAATGGGTCAAGCTTGCGTATCAAAATACATGACAATAATGCGTCCCACTCACCGACAGGCTGTTTAAGGTTTTCAAGTGCTTTAACGCGCTGTCTGACAGACGCTACAAAATCTCTCAGTTGCTGGGCTGTACCTCGATGCAAACCTTGTAGATCCAGTAGGCTGGTGACGTGGCTGTTAATAAGTAAGGCGGGGTTATCATACCTTTTGTCCAACAACTGTAGGGCCGGTTCGTATGACTCACCAACAATCGGCAGGCTATCAATAATATGTAATGGCTCTCCTTTTAAATACTTCTTTAAGAAACAAAGCCTTTGAATGTTTGAAATCCGGGTGTCTTCATGGACTACAGCACGGAACATTTCAATGAACGACTTGTAGCTGGATATGTCCTTTCCGTCATAAATGGGGATATCCAGAGATGGTAAATTTGCTATGCCTCGGGAACTTTCTGTTTGCTTGACTGAACCGACTCTTGACTTTAACTGAAGTTCGATATTCGCTAATGTACTCATGAAGCAGTCCTCGGTATCATTATCTTCTTCACAGGGTTCGTCTAAGGCCAGCAAATTAATGATCGACTCTTTGTATTTCGTATATGCTTCCGTTAAAATTTTTCTTCGTACCTCCAAATCTTCCGTTGTGAGATCCTTGTGTCGTGCTAATGCTCTTTTAACACGTGCAATAGAAGATTTGTATTGATTTTTAGTCGCGAGCCATTTCTTTTTCTCAAACTCCATATTGCATGTGCAGTTTGAAGTTGCACTACTGTATATGGATATATCTGTGTCACTATCCAGTTCGAATTGACACTTTGACAATTTACGTTTAATATAATGAATTACGAAGGAGGTTTAATGCGAGCTCGGGAGTAAATTGTAATTGTCAAAATTTGACATGCTTCGATCTTCTTATGGAAGAATTTGGAGATTTTATTTTAGAATTTATGTATTATTTTGGTATATTCACTCGAAATAACATCACACGCGAGAAATAACACTATAACTGAACATCTTTTTCGGCACCATGTCGAGGAAACAAGGGTTTGTGAATTTATAGGATTAAATATATTACAGAGCGATACATTGACATAGAAGTATAAAAGGGAAGAGTAAAAGAGTTGTCAATGTCGTAACATAGACAACTATTTCAAAGTATTTAACCTATGTCTCCGACAAATTTGCCTGTCCGTTACAAAGTTTTTATCGAGTTTTTTTATTTCATTTTATTCTATAGAAATGCGATCAGCAATTTCAAGCAGCATTCATAACTGTTACTAATTTTCAAAACACGCCTAAAACATGAATATTTTCATCTAAAACTGAAGCAGTAACCGTTTCTTACGCACACAGCCTTATTTGTGTATGTGTGAGTTTCAAAATGGCGCTTGAACATTTCTCGAATACGTTCACTTTTTTGCTCATTGCACGTGACTTGGTGAAGTAAATTTCAAAATTTGAGAAATTCAATTCGGCATCGATAGGTACCTAATTTTGCATTGCAACTGATTCTTGAGGGTCTGATGATGACCAGATCAAGTGGCAAGGGATCTGTAGAACGGATACGGCTATCAGGCTCGAATTTGAACTCAGTGCACTAGTTTCGAAGGGGGCGTGCTGTAAAGACATTCTCGAGGGTCTGATGATGACCAGGTGGAGGGGCAAGGGATTTCTGGAACGGATACTGCTATGAGACTCGAATTTGAACTTAGTGCACTAGTTTCGAAGAGGGCCTGCTGTAAAGACATTCTCGAGGGTCTGATGATGACTAGGTGGAGGGGCAAGGGATCTCTGGAACGGATACTGCTACGAGACTCAAATTTGAACTTAGTGCACTAGTTACGAAGGGGGCCTGCTGTAAAGACATTCTCGAGGGTCTGATGATGACCAGATGGAGGGGCAAGGGATCTCTGGAACGGATACTGCTATGAGACTCGAATTTGAACTTAGTGCACTAGTTTCGAAGGGAACCTGCTGTAAAGACATTCTCGAGGGTCTGATGATGACCAGGTGGAGGGGCAAGGGATCTCTGGAACGGATACTGCTATGAGACTCGAATTTGAACTTAGTGCACTAGTTACGAAGGGGGCCTGCTGTAAAGACATTCTCGAGGGTCTGATGATGACCAGATGGAGGGGCAAGGGATCTCTGGAACGGACACTGCTATGAGACTCGAATTTGAACTTAGTGCACTAGTTTCGAAGGGAACCTGCTGTAAAGACATTCTCGAGGGTCTGATGATGACCAGGTGGAGGGGCAAGGGATCTCTGGAACGGATACTGCTATGAGACTCGAATTTGAACTTAGTGTACTAGTTTCGAAGGGTTTCAAAATTTGAGAAATTCAATTCGGCATCGATAGGTACCTAATTTTGCATTGCAACTGATTCTTGAGGGTCTGATGATGACCAGATCAAGTGGCAAGGGATCTGTAGAACGGATACGGCTATCAGGCTCGAATTTGAACTCAGTGCACTAGTTTCGAAGGGGGCCTGCTGTAAAGACATTCTCGAGGGTCTGATGATGACTAGGTGGAGGGGCAAGGGATCTCTGGAACGGATACTGCTACGAGACTCAAATTTGAACTTAGTGCACTAGTTTCGAAGGGAACCTGATGTACAGGTATTCTCGAAGGTTTGATGATGACCAGGTTGAGGGGCAAGGGATCTCCATATGAGATGCATGTGAAATTAATTTGTGTTTTTTTTTTAGATGTCATCTAGAGATATTATTGCGGCCATGCCGGTCTTAAGATCGCCAGGTGGGACGGTACGTGTCCTGGACGCGGATCCGGTGCTGGTGGAGGCGTCGCCAACGTCGAGACGACTCAATGTAAGTCGTCCTTTGATCGATAATACTGTTTTTTTATATTGTTTAATGACATTGTTGTGTACTTTATATTTGTTAAATTCTCAATTATATTTCCACGCAGCCGTTTATGGGAGAATTGGACCCCTTTCCTCGTAGGTAAGATTCAGAATGTTCTGAATGTGTAAGATATGTAAATTCGGACTCAAATGTGAGTGTGTGTGTGTTTGTCTCTTTCTCAACCGCATGTGGGTTATCTTTCTGTGACAGTGTGGGGCTCACCGATATTCGTGCTCCATAATCGCTATTAACTAATACACTGCACTATATCGCAACTTTATGGTGCTCCCTCCCACACAGGTTATCAAATGTTACATGACATCAATTATTTTTCTTCAACATATTGTGTTATAGTGTTACCCTTGTTACACGTTATGCAACATTTTATAACCTATATCTGGGAGTACCTTCATAGGGTGTATACCTACTTGGGCTAATTCACTATAATAATTAAACTGGTGTTTGATGACCATTACTAACCCACGTCTTTGGTGTAAGGATAAATCTTCAGCGGTTTGAAACTACACTAAATACATTTATTTTCACAATATTTGATAATGACGTAAAAATAGTAAGTGCCATAAGTACAAATTTCAATTCTCGCCTCGCCTCGTCTCGTCTCGCCCCTCCGGTGGAAAATCAGCTTTACCCACAGCGATGGTGATAAAATGTCAACAATGCTACGCCCGCTAGTAGTTTATATTTACTCATTCAATCTATTTTGCATTGCCTTCCCTAACTTTTTAAAAGTAATGTGGTCTTTCGAACCGGCCACGCTTACCTCCCCTCCAAATGATAGCAGAATCCACAGGGTACGGCAGGTCCCTCCATGCTGACATCCGTTTCGGGTACCTGCGTAAATTAAACTTGCATTATAGGAATCGCTCACTGCTGATCATAGGCATATCTTCGAATACGCAAATCGCGGTCCTTTGCTAGTCTAGGGTGAGGACTTATCCACCATGCTAAGATGCATGATGTGCTAAGGATGGTATTCCACTTGTCCACGGTCTTTGACCAATGTGCATTGCGTCTCACTCACTCTTTATGCAAATACACATTAGACCAGACCATGACCAGAGTTGAGATCTTGGACAAGTGAATACCACCCTAAGCAGCGTTTTCATAATATATAGGACACCTCGCATGCTTGAGAGCTAGGTGTGAAACATACAAACAGCTAGTAGATGCTGTTCCCTTGCCCATACATCGAGACCCCATTTTAAAAAGGTATAAACTAGTTACAAATTAAATCAAATAGGTGCTTTGACCAATGACGCGAGGTCTTATTGACCGGTATGTAGTTTCATTTATACAAGCAAACTTCAAATCAGATAAGGAGAAAAAGTGGAGTTTCTATTCACTCTTTGTCCATGCTCCAGGTGTCCTCATCGAAGCGCCAGAAGCGCTCGTACTCTATAAAGTATGTCTTGTTGTTGTAGTTGGACAGGAAGGCGGTGGTTAGCTCGGGCAGGTGCTTGGGGAGGCCGTAGTCGCGGAGGCGGCCTCTCTTCACGAAGCGGAAGTTGGGACCGAATTCCCAGTACTGCTTGCCTGGAAGATCACGAGTTTGTAGATATATACAATCATCTGATATATAATGTGTTTGGTGTCATTTCATACCTCGAACAATTCATGCGTATGAGGTCAAACCACTCATAGCATGATTTGAAATAGTATTTTGAAATCATCTCACTGACTACACATGACTCGAACAAAAATTAGGGCTTTAAAGCCGAGTTATTCACGAATAACGTTTGTCGCCCCTTGTGTGTCTAATATAACTTTTTGTGTGATTTCACCACATTCACTGCCAAATTCGGAGCGCTACGCGTTTTCCCGCTAAATAGAGGATAGAGACTGCAAACCGAGTGCCCGCTAGGCGGGTTTCAGGCAGTGAATGTGTAAGGGGGTTGTGATAGCACGGTATCTATGTTATACAATGGTGGATGCATTTCTCTTCTTTTCATTTCTTATTATTCTTCTTGTCTTCGGTTCTTGTGTGTATGCATCTCTAACAAACATAATGTTAGCCAAAGATTACATTTGTATTACCCACTTTCCTTTTATATTCGTTTATCTTGTGTAATTCAGGAGTAACTATAGCCACCGTCTGTATCCAATGTCTCTACATTACACCAGATTTATGGTAGCATAAAACCCATCTATAAATGAAAGCGCCCCCAATGTGTTGACATAAATTAGAAAAATTATAATATGGTGTTATGATTACTTTATTCATTACATATATCATATTATTTTTGCATTGTCAACTGACTTGTTTACAAAGAGTATAATAAGTATATTTATGTAAAGAGTGGCAACACCAAGAAATTACTGGTCCCACAGCCGCCTAGCAGCGAGTGGATTGAACTACTCTTACGCACGCATGCGTGCAGCGTGCACGCTTCACATACACACTAACGCACACATACATATTCACGCACCACGCACACACGTATACAAAAGTTGTATTCTCTGTTTTGACTTTGAAGCCTACAATGCGACTATCAAAGTTAGGAAGAAAACGTTTCTAAAACATGATATAAATCACATTTTAGTTACCTAAGTACGCTTCCTTTCATACTTTGCCAGTCACATTGTAGGTTTCAAAATAATCACACAACTATGAAATGGATCTGAAAAGTGAAACATGCAACATTCATAAAAGTATTTATTCAACTTAACAAATTATGTAACAAGAACTTAACAAAGCACAACCTTTTTAACAAAAAACACGAGACAAGGACGAGATTTAGCTTCAAAACTTTAGACTAAATCTCCTGAACCAGATTTAACAAATCCACGTACAGCCGATCTTCACTGCATATTACTCAACCTCAAACTATTTACTGCACACATAATACCTAGATATTATTTTTATAAATAGAAACTGTGGCTAAAACTATTCTTGATTTTATTTAAATACGATTTAAATGTGTTTTCATTCAATGTTTTTATCGACAATACATTGACATTTATTTACTGACTGACACGTAGGTATGTATACTTCATCTAAAACCACAAAGGCCGAACAATAAACACAATTCCATATTAAGGAGATATTTGTTCATGTTCAGTTAAATAAAATGGATACTTAATAAATTCTATCTCAAAACATAAAATATATTTTATTTCAATTCAAAATCTTAAAATTTATTGTCGTGGGTCTATTGTAGAAAGAAGAAGAAAGAAAGAAAGATATATTTATTCACAAACACACATGACACACATATTAAATAATAAAATAAACAAGAAAAGCACATAAAACATGAAAAAAAAGTGTGTCTCTGCGGCAGTGAACCGGACACTGGCACTCTACTACACTATACTGACATCTATTTCCATTCTTGTACTGACATCTATTTCCATTTTCTGTCAACAACATTAAATACAGCGATCCGCTTCGCCAGAGATGTCACTACTTTCCAAAAATCAATCAGCGTGTCGCCTCTTTTCTAAGTTTCCAGCCCCCGCTTGTTTACACAAGTGAATAAAGTGTGTAATCTATTGGACTAGAAGGTGGTCAAAATGGACTTGCAATAACTAACATACATAACACACCTATACTGCAAGTTAAATAAAAGCTCGTAATAACTTTCTTCATGCATGTCGGCGTGTGCACGTGGTTGGTGTGTTTTTGAGACTAACCAATTTTTACAGACTTGGGAACCTCCTACTACGCCGACGGTTGCCACTCCGCGGTCACGATCGCCCGTACCCGGGCCGTCCAGGATGGCACCTCGGCGTCTGGTAGTCGCCGACATAGAGTGGCTGCTAAACAACTCGGGCAGCGAGCTCGACAGCAGTAGCGACGAGGACGTCAATGAGCTGCGCCCGGGGGATTGGGTGGACCCTGGCGTTAGCATGCGAAATGTTGCCCGCCGGCTCAGAGCCCGCGAAATAGATGAGGAGGATGTGCCCAGTGAGTTGGGGGACGCTGAAGGTGTTGGTGATGCGGGCGATGAACCGCCGCGCGACACTTTTTCTTGGTCAGAAAATTTTGACACATTTTCTGGCCAAGACGAAGTGTACAGGCGGGAACCGGGGCCTACTATCAATTCAACGGACCCTATGGAAATATTCCTAGCCATATGGGATGCGAGTATATTGGCGCAAATCGTCACGCAAACGAATCTTTATGCATGGCAAACAATCTCCGCGCTGTCCGAGCGTAGTGCCATTCCCAATTATTTGGACGGCTGGGTGGAGACCACGATCGAGGAAGTGCGGAGATTGCTTGCCATCATGATGCTGATGTCCCTGGTATTTAAGTCGCGAGTAAAAGACTATTGGACGCTGCAGACGGCTGTGTTTCGGGATCTGATGTCCCGAAATCGCTATCAGATGTTGATGTGGTTTCTCCATTTATCGGACAATTTTGAATTGCCCATTCGGGCAACTTCTTATCAACAAAAGCTAGCTATAATATTGGAACTATTTGAGAAGGTGCAGGCCAAATTTTCAACATTATACACGCCGAACCGTGAGCTTTCGCTCGATGAGACGCTGCTACTGTGGAAGGGCAGGTTAAGCTGGGTGCAGTGCATCAGATCGAAAGCCGCACGGTTCGGCATAAAAAGCTTTGAACTCTGCGAGTCGTCCACGGGATATCTCTTATTAAAGTCAATATTGTATGCCGGTAAGGACTCTACCTTCGTCGAGGGACCACTCCATGGCTTCAGCAGACCTCCAAGGTTGTTCTGGAGCTCATGGAAGGTTACTTCGACCTAGGACATTTAGTTGTGATCGATAACTGGTACAACCAGTTAGTTACCAGGTTCTTAAAATTTAGAAAGACCGACGTGCTAGGCACTCTAAAAAAGAACAGGGTGTTCGTCCCCGACGACATTAAAAATGCAAATGTGAAGCGGATGACTCGCGGCCAACAGGTTGCTCGGCATTGTGGTGATATAGCCGTCACCGCTTGGAGGGATATGAAGTTGGTGACGGTCTTATCGACTTACCACAATGCTGAGCAAGTTCTTGGCCGCCGGGCAGTGCAGGACATTTACAAGCCGATTACCATTGAGGCTTATAATAAAACCATGTGGACCTCAAAGATACGAAGCTGAGCCACTACCCCATAGAGCGCAAAAGGGGCCTGAAATGGTACATCAAAGTATTTGCAAGACTATTAAATACCACGATACTTAATAGTTTTGTAATATACCAACAGAACAAAAATGTGTCGGAACCAGGTCGGGTGATGAGCCATCGCCAGTTCCGGGGCGCCTTGGCACTGGCTCTCTTGCAGTTGAGCCAACAGACCCGAGTGCCAGACTTGATATTGATAACTGACGCCACGCCATTCCAGAGGGAGTGTCGCTTGGACCGCCAGCCGGACCACTACCCGGTACACAGCGGAGCTACAGCCGGGAAAAAACAAAAGTACCAGCGCCGGCGGTGCAAGCGATGCGCGGCTCTGGGCGCTCGGTCTGAAGGAAACATATTTTGCCAAATAAAAATTTGGTAACTATAAAATCGCGATAAGTGGTTTTGACTAATGATTCTTTGCCAAATGATAATTTGAGGTAAAACTATAAAAAGTAATCTGCGAAAGCTGCTACATACTATGATCAGTAAGTTCAAGCAAAAACAAGAGGAGAAAGAAGTTGTTTTCCAAGAGAAACAACATTTTTTTTGTCAGACGAGGCACACTTCCACCTAAACGGGAATGCAAGAGGCAATTTGCAGGTATCGGAGTGACACTAATCCGAAATTGAAGCATCAAAAACCCCTGCATTCGCTGTGCATTATTGGACCTTATTTCTTTGAAGATCAAAGAGGACGCACTGTTACAGTGAATACAGAGCAGTATATTGCCATGTTTCAAAATGTATTAATTTTCAACAGAAAACTCCTATGATATAGAAACGAACCGTTAGCTTTTTTCTGGTGTTACAGAGTAGATATAAGTAACAGAGTCAATATCTAAACAACCTCGTTAACAGTACCAACATGATAAATGCCATGATAACAACCTGCCTCCGACGCTCCGTGGGTTTAAGACTCCGTATACAGCCGTTTGCTGAATTAGCTAGACTTATTGAGGTCATATCTCATGAAATATTCGTTTTCCTACAGATTTTATTGTGTAATATGAAAGATCATTTCAATTCAAGTCAAATAAGTGGAAACGTTGTTTACATTTAGCTCTCAATTTGCCATATTTTGGCTCAGTCCAACAGCTGTTTTCTCAATTTTCGCTCGGAGACGTGTAAAACGACTTGGATTTGAAGAATAAATTGATTTCAAACCGACATAAAACAAATAAATATATATTGGATTGATAGTCTTCTTAGGATTAAGCGGGAAAACATTTTATAAGTTACATATTAAATTGTTGAGTAAAACCGTATTTCCATCCAACAACTTTTTAGTAAAAACACACGAAGAATCGCCAGTATTTATGGCCATTTAGCACATTATTTCAAAAATATGAAACCATAATAAGAAACTCCAGTTCAAGCGCTATTCGAAAAAATAAAAAAAATATTTATGTGTAGAAGTAAATTGTGGCATAAAAAATATTTCAAATCACCCTAAAATTCGTAATAAAACACCGTGCACGGCGCTCGATGCGGCAGTCACCGCCAAGCGGTTTGAGAGAGCGGTCACGTCGCTCGTCGATTTCAAGGTCACGTAGCTATGGGCGCTTGGGCTAGCGGGAATTATAGCGCGACGAGGCAGTCTTGATTGATCATTTGGTAAGTGATGCTTTTTCGTACTTTTGACTTTTTATATGAAATTGCATTTGTACTATCTAATGGAAATATGTTCATTGTACTACTAACATTTTTGACCTATGTTCCATAGAAGGAGGTTCTTAATTAGTCTTCATGTTTTATCTATTATATCGACTACCGTAGGCTCAAAGGGCGTAAGGGACAAATGGTCATTTTTCAGGAGAGCCAAAAAACTGTTTTGTTTCGAGAAAAAAAATCGTAACTTTTGTGTTCCTTTACACAATAATATGCTTGTCAGTGATTTATTTACATCTTTTTAAGCTCTTTTATATCATGTAACTAGATTTAAGACGCGGTTCTTAATTAAAAAGTTGTGCGTCCCTTACGCCAAAAATAAAAAAAACATTTATGAATAGGTACACCTGTCCCTTACTTCACAATGTTGCCGTTTAACAAATATGACAAAAGGTCGTATCGTACAAAAAAATCTTTCTAAATGTCAATTTGACGTAAAAAATAGCCATGTCTCAGCTATGTAACTAGTTACTAGCACTGGGGATTTGCTGATATTGCATTGAGGATTACGGGAAATTTGTATGAATAAACTTAGTGAGATTAATACTCTCCAATTGCAATGTTAAATGCTGCTTAATGAATAAAAGAAAACAAACAAAAATAGTCACGTCAACTTAATGTGAAATAAATAGACTACTTTAACAGGAAATAAATACTCGTTATTAATCATTCATTGTCACCGAGCTCATCATCGTCCTCCTCGTCTGTGTCTGCTAAAGTCGCTATAATTTTTTCTTGAGGGGCTCCCATACGCCAATGACCTTCGATCTGAATCCCTTAGTTTTCTAATGTTTTTATAGCTTATTTTATTAAAAACAACGGCTTTAAGAAATATAGTATCTCATATTTATTTCAAAGTTAATTGTTTTCGAGATATTTGGCATCAAAGTTGAACAATTTTAGGCTAAAAAACTGGTTTTCTGGCCATAACTTTTGTGTTAATTGGTTTAAAATGAAAACCCTGAACCAGTTTTTAGAGACGTCACAGACAAACCCAAATATGTAGATTTCGTATATGTTAGATCTTTCACGTCAATATAAGTCACTTTCACTAAATAAGTGTTTCTTTAGACAATGTTTTAAAAAATCATACAAAATTAAGTATTCATTAGTTTCAAAATCCGGTGGACGAAAATGGAGATAAAAGATTGAAGAACCGATAGCCGTTTATTTTTAGTTCTATCTGTAGTGCAAAAGTAGGAGATACGATTCAATACTTGTCAAAAATCGATGAAAACCTCGGGTAGCCCCTTAATAAGGCAGCGACATATATTATGCTAAATAAAAACGTTTCGGTATCGTACCGTTGTCACATTTTTTTTAATCCAAATATTTTTGGCAAGCAATTTTCAATTATTCTTCGTACAGAAGTTTAATATCCGGCTGCTTATCCATAGAAAATTCCAAATACTCCCTTTTCCTTTCCCTTTGTCCTTTTCAGTTAGATTCCTAATACTTGTAGACGCCCGCTTGCACGCATGGACTCTTCCTTTACGTCCCTTAACGAATTTAGACTGCTCTTTATGCTTCTTAATGATTTATGGTCAATTCTTCTTTAGGTATTTTTTCCTATTCCTTTACCCTTTCCGGATATTCGATCCTTATTACTAGTAGACGCCTGCTTGAACTCTTCCTTGTTCTTCTTATTTTTTCCTCTGGTATTTCCAGATCTATCCCCATTTCTCGTTGACGCATGCTCGCAGTTTTTGTTTTCGTAGCGGTATTTCGTGTCTTTCCTTTTTCTCCGATTTTAGCAATGGTGTTGTCCCTTTAATTGTCATATGTTGAGACTAGCGTTAGAGTTAGTAAACTCTATGATCACACTGTTAGTAAAATTCCATGGCAAATTAGGGTGTCAGACTTCGACTATTAGATAAAATAAAACTGTTTTGGCGTAACGGACAGTCCTGTGTGGATTCGGGGATGTAAAAAGGATGTATCGAACATAAAATGAGAAATACGACAAAATGCATCAATGATGGTAAATGTACAAAATGCTGTAACGTACATCAAGTGGGCGTTACGACAAATTGCATCAATGATTTGTATATGCGCAAAATGCTGTAACGTACATAAAGTGAGAGTTACGTCAAAATGCGCCACAGATATTTTTTATTTTAGTGGATACAGCAAAATGTATTGCAAAAACGGGTTCTGGTGCAACTTTTTTCATTGTCGTAACGGACACTTTTTTAAAGCTATCGAGACGTTATTTACACCAATCGATAGAGAAAAAAAAACTGAATATAACTGCATTCATAACTCATTTTCGCCAATTTGTCCCTTACGCCCTTTGAACCTACGGTCGATATACATATAGCGATAATTCTAAAAGTACGTCGTTGAATTTTCATCATCATCAGCCTATATATACGTCCCACTGCTGGGCACAGACGTCCTCTCCTGAATTAGTTTGACTGTTCAGGTTGTTATTTTGCAGTTTCTTAATTTTGACAGCCGTTTGTAATATTTCCGATTTACGGAATCTTATTCCTATTTCCTTTATCTGTGTGATATAAACTGCTTCCTGCAGTGTCCTGGTGCTACTTTTGTGGCCTTTTTAATAATTTCTGGTTTTAACCATATTTATTTATTTATGCAATTTTATCTAACATCTGCTTCTATGATAGGTCTCAACATATATCTGTCAGTAATAATTGGTCATATTTGAAAAATTACTCCAACGGTAGTCTGATTTTATGGGTACCTATTAGCTTTCTTTTTAAAGGATAAAGCTAAAATCGGCTGCCACAGGGGTATCATCGGTTTCCTCACAAAAAAAATGGCGCAATTTCTGCTTCTTCTTCTGCACCTTTGTTAGTAATTTCTGCAGTGTCATTCCACCACTTGTATAGAACTCACGCTTAAAGAGCATATCGTTTTGCATCTTGTAAGTCATTTATGACCTAATAGTGATAATATGCAAATATTATGAAATTGATGATACAACTATATATAAAGATTAATATGAAGTTGTGTCATCTTTCACTTTAGTTGTGGACGGACGGTGCAACATGTTTTATCTCCGTATCTTTTTAACCGCCCATCTTTTCCTTGCTCAAATTCTTACTATTCATGTCGCTAAAGTAGTATACTATAATACGATATTTATCAATTGATTGGTTTTATTATTTTAGATTCAAGTATGGCGCCTAGGAAGACAAACCGTTCATTTGGTACAGTAAAGAGAAAAAAAAAAATTGTGACCCTAAAACATTAAAACCAGACTACAACGAAATCAGCACAACGCTGGAATCTGGAAAGGTTAACGAATTATTCTTATTTATCTGGTGATTAAGCTTGTTGACGCAGGTTCAGGAATAATGTAGGCGACACAGATTTAAACTTAATAACTGTATATTACAGAATAAATGAATTACAACTTGTAGGTATTTTGATTTGAAAGTATTAAAAACGGTCGCGCGCGCACCGGCCGGGCTCGATGGAGGAATTAATTGGTGGCTTCGTGGCCCGCGGCGGGGCGGCCGCGGGCGCGGCGGCGGTGCGGCTGCTGGTGGTGGGGATGCCGGCGGAGCGCGTTCATGGAGCGCGCTAACAAGCTGGCCCCCTTGGAACAGGACTGTCCTGGTCCAACATGACGGGTAGCGGGCATAGCCTATTGTAGGCCCGCCTCACGGTCCCCGACGTGGTGGAGACGTCAGCGACGCGGCCGACGCCATCGGCGCCGGGGTAGACTGCGGCGACTCGCCCGAGCAGCCACCTGCTGGGCGGTAGGCGGTCGTCCTTGACGAGAACCATCTCACCGAGCTGCAACTGGCCTCCGTCCCTGCGCCATTTGCTTCGGACCTGCAGTTCTGAAATAACTTCCTTATAGTATCGGCTCCAAAAATGCGCCTTGAGCGCTTCTATTCTCTGGTATCTTGTGAGGGTATGGATCTGCGAGTCTTGAACCAGGGGAGCAGGTAGCATAGTGAGTGTTCGTCCTATCAGAAAGTGCGCAGGGGTTATAGGAGTGAGATCCGATGGATCCGATGAAATAGGGGTTAAAGGCCTAGAATTTAATATTGCCTCTATTTGAACCAATAATGTGGTCATCTCTTCGTAATCTAAATGAGCCATAGACGTCACACGTTTTAAATGATACTTTACCCGCTTCACTGAGCCCTCTGCCAAACCATTAAAGTGTGGACTGTAAGCTGGACAAAATTTGAACTCTATTTCCTTTGTAGCCGAATATGACGTTATTTCTTTAGAGTTATTTTTAAGGAACTTGGCTAATTCATTACAAGCCCCTACGAAACAAGTCCCATTATCTGACAGGATAGTGGCTGGTTTGCCTCTGCGTGCTATGAATCTATTTAGAGCAGCAATAAAGCCCATGGCTGTCAAATCAGTGACGAGCTCTAAGTGCACTGCTCTCACTGCTAAACATACAAAAACAACTATGTATGATTTTTTTAGTTGGCAACCACGACCTTTTCTGCTCGCTATCAGTATTGGCCCAGCGTAGTCACATGATATATTAGCAAATACGTGTTCAGACTGTACCCTTTGCAGAGGCAGGTTGCCCATGATTGGCTGATGAGTTCTACCTGAGAATCTTACACATGTAGTGCAACGTTGTGAAGTCTGCCTGCAAAGGTTACGGCCATTGATTATCCAATACCTTTGCCGTAATGTTGATAGCATCATCTGTGGTCCAGTGTGTAACAACATTCGGTGGTAATGGTGCACTAAGATTTTAGTGATGTGATGTGATGCATGCAACAATATAGGATGCTTTGTGTCGTAATCGTAATTGGAATTTGCAAGTCTGCCCCCTACTCGCATAATACCTGAAGGATCTATGAATGGGTTAAATTTCAAAAGATTATCCTTGTGTGAAAGTGGACGTTTGTTTATCAAATTAGTAAGTTGATTACTAAACATGTTTTTCTGTACTTGTTTACACAATATTTGTAACGACAAATTAAGCTCTGAAACTGTCAACGGACCTGTCATTTTGTTAGTTATATTTTTACAATTATGCACGAACCTATTTAAGTATGCTATGATACGTTGCAGTTTACTAAAGTTTGAATATTTAGAGGTAAAATGATTCTCAGCCTGTTCGTCGGCTGAAACATGACACTGTATCTTGATTTCTGGTAAGTTTTCTATGGGCATGCTTTGAGGCTGTGTTGGCCATTGAATTTCAGTTTCGTGTAGGAAGGGCGGTCCTTCCCACCACAAAAGTGAAAGTTTGAGTTTTGATGCATTCTGACCTCTACTACCTATGTCGGCAGGGTTCAAATTCGTTGGTACATAATGCCAAGCTGTGGGATCAGAATTATTAGTGATTTCAACTATCCTGTTATGGACAAATTGCTTTAACTGTTCTTTACATGTTTTTATCCAACATAACACAATAGTTGAATCACACCAAAAGTACTGTGTGTCAATATTTAAGCGAATTGAGTTTCGTACCTTTTTTGCTAGTTGGGTTGATAAGAGCCCACCGAGTAATTCTAAACGCGGCGTGGTCAGTTTTTGTTTCAGTGGGGCAACTTTGCTTTTGGCAAGTACTAAGTGTACATTGACTTTTCCGGTGTTGGATAGTGAGCGTAGGTATATACATGACGAGTACGCTTTATTACTAGCGTCACTGAAGGCATGCAATTCCACTCTGACGTAAAAATCGATCAGGATTCTTCGCGGGATTCTAATTTGCATTATTTCTGGGATTTGTTTTGCAAAGTTGTTCCACTGTAACTGAAGGTCAGCGGGCACCTGGCCTTCCCACGATATATTTTTAGCCCACAAGCTCTGTAAAATTAATTTAGCTTGTAACAAACATGGGTTAATGAGTCCTAAAGGATCGAAAATAGTAGCAATGATGGACAAGATAGTGCGTTTGTTTGTGGGTTTGTTTTTTATGTTGTCGGTTACCGAGAACAGCAGCTCATCAGATTTACATGACCAAAGTAATCCCAATGTTTTTGAGTAATCTTCTTTAGTTAATTTAAACAATTCATCGCTGCTGTTGTCTGCAACCAAGCGGTCCAGTATGGATGGTGTATTGGAGCGCCACTTTCGTAGGTGAAAGTGGGCGCTCTCTAGTGTCTGAATAACGCCCTTGCACGTTTGTAGCAAGGTTTTTTTATCGTCGTTTCCTGAAATATAGTCATCGACGTAGAAATCGCGCCAAATTGCGTGATGCGGAAGTAGGTATGAAATTTCGTGTGTGTGTGTGTCTGTGTTTTCGGACATATGTCCTAAACTCAGATATTCTTCAATAAATTCAACATACGCCTTTTTGAATTCTGGATTGCGAGCGAATTTACGTTCTAGTGATTGAAATCTTATTAGTGCTTGTGTTTTGGAATCACCCAAGCATTCGGGTGATTCTTTTAGTGGTATTGTGACAACAAATTTGCCATCTGGGTGGCGAGTTGTTGTTTGGGTAAATATGCGTTCGCATTCACTCTCACCTTTAGTGTGGATTTGTTGAGTGTTTGGAACTGATTCTAGTTCAAAAAACTTGTCTAGTTTCGCGTCGAGCTCAATTTTGTTTATGAAATTGCAATGGACTGTATAGGATTGCTTTTGTTTTGAATTTGATGTTTGTATAGAACCTGATACAAGCCACCCGAGTTTTGTTTCAACTATGGTGGGTTTATTCTTGCCCAAGGTTATGTGTTTGTTTGTAAGTACCTCCCAAAAGAGGTCTGCACCCAGCAGCATCTGCACCTCGGAGGGCTTGTAAAAGGTTGGGTCCGCAAGGTGGATGTGAGGGGGAATAGTGAACGAATCACAGTTTAGTTTAGTAGTTGGAATCATCTGGGTGATTTCTGGCACAACGAAACAATTGACGTCTGTTGTGTAATCGTTTGTAAGTGAGGATATAGTGACGTCACACCGTTTGGTGATTTTTGACGTTTGCCTATTTAACCCTTGAACAACTGTATTTGTAGAATATGTAGGCAATTTCAGTGTTGCTTGGAGTGCTTCCGTCATAAACTGGATGTACTACCGTTGTCTAAGAGTATTCTTACTTTGTGTGTGTGACCGTCACAGTCGTTGACCTTGATGACGGCTGTGGATAATAGTACTTGACTACTGTGCGTGGAGGACAAAGTGACATTATTAGTATTTTGTGACTGCACCTTTGTCTGCTCCTCTACAGCTGGTAGTACTACACAATCACTTGAAGGTTTGGATGCGGAAGATTCAGGATGTACCTTCATCTGATTGTGAGTGTGTAGTAAGCTATTGTGTCTTTTTGTGCAGAGCCGGCATGGGCTCAGCCTGCAATGTTGCTCGTTATGTCCTGCTCGCAAACAGTTTGTACACAGATTCAATTGTCTGACTTTCTCGATTCTAGATTCAATTGGCATTGTTTTGAATTTAATGCATTGATAAATTGAGTGATTATTTTTGCAGACAGGACATTTGTATTTATAGTGAGTTGAATTTTGAGCATGGTTAACAATCAGTGATTTAGGACGATTGTAAGTGACATCGCTGTGTCTACGTGGTGTATTTAGTGTTTGTGCTTCCTCCATGGTTTCCAGCAAATCCGCGCGGTTTCTCAAAAAGGTCGTGAATTCCGTCAATGTCGGTATGCCTTTGATATCATTACGGTCGGTCTCCCAATCGCGGAGTGTAGCCGAATCGAGTTTGTTAATTACCATGTGGATAATGAGGATGTCCCAGTGCTCTGTGGGTAAGTTAAGAGTCTTCAACGCCCTTAGATTCTTATTGACTGAATCTATTGTGTTTCGTAAGGCCTTTGAAGATTCTTTAAACACTTGGTTTATGTTAAATAATGCATTTATGTGGTTGTTTACTAGTATTCTATCGTTACTATAACGTTCACAGAGTAAATCCCACGCGACAGTATAGTTGTCGGACGAGAACTCTAGTGATTTGATTATGAGTGAAGCACCGTCTTTTAATGAATTTCGCAGATAATGAAATTTGTGAATTGTTGGAATTGACAGATTATCGTGTATGAGAGATTTATAGGTATCATGATATTCTAACCAGTCCTGATAGCGCCCAGAAAAAGTAGGTAAATGAATAGTAGGAAGCTTAATGTTTGGCCCACCTGTGAGTGCAGTGACGAGATTAGAACCCGTTACCGATCTGTCCTCGAGCGCCGCAGAGGCAGCGCCAGCTGCGGCGTGCTTGCTGAGCAGCTCCTGCGCAGCAGCCACGGCGCCGAAGTAATTTGTCTCGAAAGTTTCCCGTTCAGTGTGCTCCTCACCTGGAATTTCCGTTAAATTTTCTATTTGAGTCTGAGTTGAATCATAGTCGTTGTACATGTCTTGGATTTTACTTAATCTGGTATTTAATTCGTGAGCTTGCAAATTATTAAGCGTGTTGCATGGCAAAAGAGGATCTAAATATGCTTTAAATATAGTAAGCTTTGATTTGAAAGAGCCTCGTGTTTTCTTTAAGGTTTTTAAGTCCATGATGGAACCGTGTTATTTAATGCGTAATGCAAGATTTTGGATTGAAATTAGGATTTAAATTGTGCAAATGGCGACGGAATTCAAAGCTTTTAGCTGCAATTGAATGAAATATGTAATTATAGCACACGTGTAAATGAAGATATGAAATTGAACAAGCTTGTGGAACGATACGTAAATTTTAAAATGCGTGCGGCGTGCAATAGGCTTAGGCGTGGCAGGGGTAGGCAGGGAAGCGAGCGCAAACAAGGAAAGTAGCAGATGCGCGTGTGCGCCACAGCTCTGGCTACGGCACGGCCCGGTCACGTATGCAAAAACGTGCAGTTTTCCTGGAATGTTCCAAATAAATATTAGAAGCGAATAATGATGGCACCCAATTAGCACAAATAGGTGCAACACAGCTAATAAGGCCTTAAAAAAGAAGGATAAACACAAAACGTGTTAATTTTTTTTTGAAAAAGTTCAAAAATCAAAATTTTATCAAAAATATGAGTGGGAATAATATCCTCTGTACGAAATCTTCTTAATTCTAAAGTAATTTGTCAAAATACTTGGAAATTGACTGAGATGCAAGCGGATTAACAATTTAGTGACGTAAACGGATTGGTGATTTTAACACAAATAGGTTGGAATTTAACCTTAAATTGAAAGGTTACGAAATAAAATGGGTCAACTACGAATGCGCAATAATGATTTTAGCTAGTTAATAATTGGAACGAACTCACAAATGCGATTGCAAACCCCTTTTCCTGGTTTCTCGAATTTTGCTTCTTTCTCGAACTGGACGATACTTCGGTCAAATTGTTTCTTCAAATTATAGTCGATTTGGTTGTAGTTATATGCTTGATACTGTAGTTGCGATGCTTCAAATGTATAACAAGCATGTAGGTATGCTTGCTAGCTGCGGTGATTCACTCCGATGTTCGTTAATGGCGAATGTAATGCCGGCCGGGCGCGCTTTCTTGTTTTTGACCTCGTCGAAACGGCGTATCTGCTTAAACGTCGAATCCGGTTCGAACTTGTTGACGCAGGTTCAGGAATAATGTAGGCGACACAGATTTAAACTTAATAACTGTATATTACAGAATAAATGAATTACAACTTGTAGGTATTTTGATTTGAAAGTATTAAAAACGGTCGCGCGCGCACCGGCCGGGCTCGATGGAGGAATGAATTGGTGGCTTCGTGGCCCGCGGCGGGGCGGCCGCGGGCGCGGCGGCGGTGCGGCTGCTGGTGGTGGGGATGCCGGCGGAGCGCGTTCATGGAGCGCGCTAACAAAGCTAATTATGCTTTAGGCAAATTAACTGTAAACAAAAATAAACTGTACCTACATTTCTAAATTACCTGGTATTTTATTTCAACACCTACACTAAAACCAAGAAACGAATAAGTCAGGTAAAACCTTTTTACCTAGAATTTGATAACCTGGAAACTGAAAACTCTAACAGTAATTAATTATCGACCGAGTGAGCGGAAGCGAATAAGGTATCCGTTTCATCTTGGACAAAAATGCTTTCGTATGTCTGTCCTGATTTCCGGCTGTTCTCCTCTAGAGGTGGCGTTTCTCAACCGATTCTCGTGAAATTTGGTGAGCAGGTTCGGTAATTATATAGAATTTTTTGTCGAGCCAGTTTTTGGAAATTTTTCAAAATGGCGGAGTTATGCAAAAAGACACTCGCGAGGTCTACAGCTCACAGAGCCACTTATAAATAATATAAATAACCTAAGATTTAATATGAGTAAAGATAAATAATAATAAATATTGGGGTCAATCTTACACAAATCGACCTAGTCCCAAACTAAGCAAAGCTTGAAATATGGGTACTAAACGACGATATACAAACTTATATAGATAAATAAATACTTAAATACATCGAGAACCGATATCCATGACTCAGAAATAAATAAATGCCCATACCGGGATTCGAACCCAGAACTTCCAGTTCGTAGGCAGGATCACTACCAACTAGGCTAAAGTGGTCGTCAAACAAGCAAGTACTTACTTAAATTAATTCTGAATTTGTAGTAATTACATAAATACATTATAATGAACGATACAGTTCTAAGTTACCTGATATTTTATTTAAATACGTATAGGTAGGTACATATAAATATTAAGAAACGAAAAAGTCAGATAAAACGGTTCAGGCGCCGTAGGTTCCGCGAAGTTAAGCGAACAGAGTTTTTGAAACAATGCGTCTGTTTATAATAATATGGTTTCAAAAAAATACGTTTAGTAATCTTGAGGCTTTTCTGCAGCGAGATCAGTGATTCGAAATATAATTAAGGAATTTTCGCTCGATAGAAATAAATAAATCTTCTAAATTGAGGGAAAACGCATCCTCACCTTTGGTACCGGCCTCAATCTGTCTCGTCTAGCTGAGTCTCAACACTGGTTTGCTGACGGTACCTTTAAAGTGACTCCTCCTCATTTGAACAACTTTGGACCATTCACCAGATGACTGAATCGGGAGTGGCGGTTCCTTTGATCTTCTCCCTTATGGAAAACCGAAAGAAAGAGGCCTATGTTCATATCCTTCAGTCCCTCAAGGCTCAGAAAGACGAACTCGCCCGTGTATCGGTAATGTTGGACTTTGAACTTACAGAAATGAACGCCTTCAAAACAATTTTCCCTCAAGCAGCCATCCGTGGCTGCTTCTTCCACTTTGCTCAAGCCATCTTCGACACATCAGGGGTAACAAGGCTCTTTTTGCCCAATTTCGCGACGTGGACAACCCAGAATACGCTCGACACCTGAAGGCTCTCGCTGGGCTGGCTCTGGTTCCTCCCGCTCTGGTGAAGGAAGCGTATACGGCCCTCATTCAGTCGCCATACTGGGCCGAAAACAAGAGTCAGGAGGAAATGGAACATTTCCTCAACTACTTTGAGGCCACATGGTTTAACACACAAAACCATCTCCGTCGGAAGGAAAGTCCTGTCAAGTTTCCGATAGAAATGAGGACTAACAACTCAATGGAAGCCTGGCACAATGCGTTCTTTTCTCGCCTTGGAGCCTCTCATCCCACAATCTGGAAGTTCCTGGAGGGGCTCAAGGCAGAGCAGGACCTTACAGAATACAAGATGGCTCATGATAATGCATTCATGCAGCCACCAAGCCGTCGTAAAAATTACGCCCAGGCTCGGCAAATACTCAAAGAGCATCTGATTAACAACCGGGACAAGTTTCCGACGTTTAAAGATGAAGACTGGTGCACATTTTTATTTAAAATTGCTCCAAATGTGCACTTTCAATCTGTGTAATAAATAATTTAACTCGATGAATAATTATAGTTATTATGGATAAAAGCAAAAGAAGCGATAAAAAACAAAAATAAAATATAATTAAGAAAATAACAAAATTAATAAAAAAAAATTTACAAAAACAAAAAAAAATGTTACGAATAAAACAAACAAGTTACGAAAATAACAAAAATACGAATGAAAATGGACTAATTTGTGTAAAATTTCAACATCAGCCAAGAAGTCCGCAGCTGGTCAAAGGCCTCCCTCACGACCGAAACGACCGATCGTTGGCCCACACTTCTTCCGGTACGGAACCAAGAACCTTTAATTGTGTCTCAGCGGCCATCGGTTCTACGAGCCATCCATGTGTCCCGCCCGACCACTGACACCCACTTAAGTGTACCCAGGTCGCTGGACTCTCTATACAAACGTAGTTTGGTGCTCATTTTAAAATGGCTTGCTGGAATCTAGACAAGCGGCAGCGTGTCAAGCCAAGTTCAAGCTAACAGAGCAGCACCGTGTGTAATATTACACGAACCATTTGGAGCCATAACACACACACAATGGCATACGCCATTACTAGGTCGAAAAGTACTACATCACTTTAAGGAAACCTGTTCATAACTTCAGTAGTAGGCTTTTATGCAGTAAAATCCAAGTTCTGAACTAATTTTTCACAGTGAGTCTATTTTTTTAACACAGTGATCCAGTACTTTTGGTTTCAAATTCAATAAGGTTTCATTTCTTATAAAGTCAATAGTTTTCAAGGAAGATGCAATAGTAGTTTATGCAACTGATGCATAATCAGAGGCCTTAAAACACGAGTGTGGTCAGATAAAGTAGTGTATGAAACTGTACATAATTTGGCATTACACCACACTTATAATGCCAAATTATGTACAGTTTCATACACTACTTTATCTACACACATATCATAAGTACTCTAAGATGGGTTCAGAAGCCGTAGGAAAATGACCTGCATTGCTACTATAGTGCTGTAAAATATCTTTGTTGCAATCGTTGCTGCATTTACGATATCCGGCGTAGTGTGCATATCGTTCTCGGAGTCACTACTACTCATATTTTCAACTAAAATGTGAGTTACAAACAACTTTTCACAATTCTACTTTCGTAACAGCAAAAAACCAACAAAGAAATGACAACAGTAATGGCGGCAATTCGATCCTATGTCAAGACGAATGTTTTTTTAAATCATAGACGAACGAACAATTCTCATGTCACTCGACATCAAATATCGCGCGGTTATATTAAAAAAACATACTGAATTGACATTTCGCATCGATAACTGTTTTAATATCTATGTATACTAGAATAGGGACCCGTATGAGTTTGACAGCTGTTCCAAATTTAAACTCATAACCAGGGAGAGTACATTTCATGCCGGTTTCGTCATAATGACGTATTCATATAAACACACAGGATGATTCAAAAAACGAAGTGACTTAGTAACCGTAAACGTATTTAGTAACTAATATTTTATTTTATTTTTAATTACTTATAGGCCACAACAACGTGTCTATTGATGCTATCATGAAATTGGTCAAGTCCATGTTAAAATCAAACTGTGTTTCTTTATGTTCCTCATTTTCTTTGTGTTTTATTGTTTGCAAATGTAATTTGATGTTGCTTGCCTTTGGTGGCAAACTTTGCTGACAGCAGGAACAATAAATTTGTTTATTATCTATAACTAAACATGGATTTATTTGGCACAATAATTTTATAGCCTCCATGGCGACCTAGGCCACTAGCAAAGCATTAAGTTTCCTGATCTTATTAAATTTAACTGAAATGTTGTTTCCGCATGTCTCCTATTTGTGACAAAGAGTAAACTTTGATGTGACAATGTCAGATAAAGTTCTTTCAATGTCCGTCTCAAGTGTCAATATATTAGATCTACTTAAACGAAAGAGGTTGATTAGATAACAGTGATTAATCATTGATTAATCACATTTTCCATTATTGGGTACGGATAAATAAACGTTCGTTATGCCGTTGCTCTTTTCAAACTTTGTATGTAGCTTGACGTCATACGCCTGTCATCGGCATGAAATGTACGCTCCCTGCTCATAACCTTACAAAAATCTGTACTATAATAACATTAAGGTGGCGACTGATTAGTAACATTTCGGTGTAATGTAACGTGATACAACCCGAGCATTACAACAGTCAGTGCAGCGAGCCGAGCCGCTCGACGCGAGCACCGCGTGCTCCACTCGGCTGTCGGTTTTTACGCGAATCCCTTTGAGTGTTACATTACAAGTCAGTACAGGTTCGCAAGTCGCCGCGAGTGCACTTCTCCCGTGATTGTGCTTTTGGAACAGGATTTTAAAAGCTGTAATAAATATGGAATGGGATAGAGAGAAAGTTCTATTATTTATTGACAAATACAGAGATAGAGAAATACTGTGGGATCCCACGCACGGAGATCACTTCAATAAGTTTAAAAAAAACGATGCGTGGGTAGAATTATCCGATGATATGAATATAACGGTTGAAGAGGTCAAGAAAAAAATTACCAGTTTACTTGCCTCGCTAAGAAGAGAGAAGGCTAAAATAAAGAACAGCACTGGAACGGGCAAATGTAAGTTTAAAATGTTTTTTTACGTCACTGGGCGGTAAGTGAGATTTGCCGCGGCGTAGCGGCAAATCTCACTTCACACCCAGGACAAGACTTAAAATCGAACTACGGGCGGTAGGTAATAAAATAAAGAAGGCCTCAGATCGCTTGTTTATAGTATTTATTTATACAGTGTCCTAATGATATTAATTATTTTTCAGGTGCCGACGAAGTCTATACTAGTACATGGTTTGCATTTAAACCATTACTATTTGTGTTGGACCGAAATAAACCACGAAATACAAATGATACGGTAAGTTTTTCTAAGTATATCTTTCTTGCCAGTTCAAAGCTCCCTCCCGTGAACAGTATTCTGCAATTTCCTGGCGTATTTGTTTCGCTGTTGCACCTGTTCTACGCGGTCGCCTCTCCAAAGGGAAAAGGCTTGTGAGTTCGCTGTCGTTTCTCCAACTTCCTGGTCTAACAACTCCTTCTATTTCATGATCAAATGTCCCTGAAGGTGTGTAAATGTCACTGGATTCATCACTTTTTCTGAGATAGTTATGAAGATGCGTTATTGCCATTACTACTGAAGAGGCGTGGTTTGGTTCTAATAACATAGGCTTTCTTAACACTCGAAAAACTGCTGATACTATACCAAATACGTTTTCCACTACTCTTCTCGCTCTGCTACTCGTAAGTCTGTAATTAAATGTTCTCTCTATAGGTCTATAGAAACTTGCATGGAATCCCGAGTAAACTTTCATTACATTTTCTGAAAGGGCAAAAGCTTCGTCACTAATGAAATAGTATGGGATGTCTAGAGTTCGCAAAGGTAATGGGTTGGGTTCAGGAATATTTAACGATTTATTTTTTATTCTTTGAAAAAGTTCAGAGTTGTTAAATACACCGCCGTCCGATATTCTTCCTTGACACCCCGCATTTACATATAAAAAGTTGTATTTAGCGTCAATTACAGCAAATAATAGGGGAGCGGGCCCCATTATGGGATGGTTTCCCAATTTGGGATAGCGAAGTATTTCTGCCTACAAGCAGCGCCACCTCACGAACACGCTGTGAAATACTGCCCCTTGCAGTGCGTCCGCCATTTTGGAACGCTCACGCGTCAGTCGCCACTCGGCTAGCCGGGAGGTGCGATTACGTAAAAATTTTGAAAGAGTTTTTGTAATATACCAGTTAGAAGTTTACTTTTCTTAAGGTAAGTTTGATTTTTTGTTATTGTTTGTGGTTCTGCATCATCTAATAACGTTTGTGTTGAGGTGCATGTGTTGTTTCTTGCTGCATTTCAATTCGTTTTTGGTTTACGACCATTTGTTGGCAAAATACGTAATCGTCCTAATATGGGATACAAGGGTGTGCCTAATACGGGATATCTAATATTGTGGTACATGTATACTATTATGGCATGTGTAATCCTAAGTTTTTTTTGCATTTTTGTGTGTGTGTAATGTATGTTCGGGTGGAATCTTGCAGGTTAAATTTGACCAACTTCCCGGAGTCCAATCAACTTGAACTTTTGTACAATTATGTAAGTCGGACGACAATGCAATACTATGGTACCATAAACCTGGTCTGATGATGGAGACGGAAGGTGGCCGTAGGAACTCCTTAATTACACAGGATAAACCCGTCGTGTCTGGGCTCGTTAGAACCGTCTCAATGAGTAGTTGATGATGGTATAAAGAAAAGTACAGTCGGCAATAAAAGCTTGTCCAAAAAATGAAATTTTTGACACAAACTTATTTTATTTTCCATATTTATTTTTGTTTTAGATGAGCACTAATGAAAAAAAAACACGTAAGCTATGGGACGCTGACCAGATGGTGCGTGCGTACAACGCCGTAAAGAATAAAGAAATGGGTTACCTCAAGGCATCCCAAGTTTTTAATGTACCAAAGTCAACGTTGGAGCGGTATTGCAAAAATGAAACCCATACAGTAGCACAGCTAAATTCGATGAAAATGGGCCGAAAGTCTACTTTTTCGCCTGATATGGAACAAGAGCTTGTCGATTACTCCTTAATAATGGTTTCAAGATTTTATGGATTACGAGCTTCTGACATTCGTGCTTTGGCGTTCCAATTGGCAATAAAGAATGGGCTGCCACATCAGTTTAATGCGGAGAGGAAGATTGCAGGCCGGAAGTGGATGAGGAAATTTCTACAAAGGAATCCCCAGTTGTCTTTTAGAACACCTCAAGCTACATCTGCTAATCGAGCCAAAGGATTTTCAAAAGAGAAAGTGGACCAGTTTAATGATATCTTAGAGGCCGAATTGCCCAAAATTAATTTCGATCCAACAAAAATCTACAACGTTGACGAGACAGGTGTGACTGTTGTTCAACATAAGATGGAGAAAGTTTTATGTCTAAAAGGACAGAAGCAAGTTGGCGGAATTTCGTCGGCGGAGCGGGGAGCCCTAATAACTCTAGTTACGTGTATGAGTGCATCCGGTTTCTTTGTTCCACCCTTATTCATTTTTCCCAGAGTCAACATGAAAGAAGAGTTAAAAAATGGTGCTCCACCTGGATCTCAGTTTGCGTGTCACTAATCGGGCTTGATACAAACACACATATTTACGCAATGGATTGTTCATTTCATCAACACCGTCCATCCATCTAAAGAGAGTCCAGTCATATTGATCTTAGATGGCCACTTCACCCATACGCGAAATATTGATGTTATTAACAAATGCCGAGATAATGGTGTGATTTTGATATGCCTCCCACCACATTCGTCCCACCGAATGCAGCCTTTGGATGTATCATTCATGAATCCATTCAAAACTTATTATGCCAAGGAAATTGATACATGGCTAAAAATCATACAGGCCGCGGGGTGACGGCATTTCAAGTAGCAGAATTAGTGGGGAAGGCGTACATGAGGGCTGCTACATTAGAAGTCGCCGTTAATGGATTCCGTAAATGCGGAATATTCCCCTTCGACCGCAATAATTTCAGGCCCCACGACTTCGCTGTGCAAGATGACGACGATGTTGAGAAGTCATTACCACTTGTTTTAACTGCCACACACAGCACACCACCATCAAATTCTGGTGCTGAACAGAACGACGATGATCTGAGTGTGCATGAGGAATCGGCGACAACAAGTGCTGAGCCGACGAACCTCTCATTACCACCATCAAATTCTGGTGCTGTACAGGACGACGATGATCTTAGTGTGGATGAGGAATCGGCGACAACAAGTGCTGAACCGACGCACCTCTCATTACCACCATCAAATTCTGGTGCTGTACAGGATGACGATGATCTGAGTGTGCATGAGGAATCGGCGACAACAAGTGCTGAACCGACGCACCTCTCATTACCACCATCAAATTCTGGTGCTGTACAGGATGACGATGATCTGAGTGTGGATGAGGAATCGGCGACAACAAGTGCTGAACCGACGCACTTCTCATTACCACAATCAAATTCTGGTGCTGAAATATCACCACTGCTGGTTGGGACCAGCAGTGGAGATATTTCAGCACCAGGAAAAACCCCTTCAGGTTCGGCTCCATCGAGTCTAGGATCACTTGCCTTGGCTGTATTACAATCTGTACTCGCATGGGATTCAGGTGCTGAATCAACTCCACTTCCAGTCGTACCCCATAATGAATCAGCGACGCCACCGTCGATTTCAAATAATAAACTAGTTAATTCTTCAGCCGCATCCTCTTTAATAGGGGCACATATCATCACACGCTTGTCGATTTCAAAATTTTCCGTAAAACCGACTGAAATCCGATCCTTACCCAAGATTCAGTCAAAAGGCAAAAAACCAGATCAAGCAACACAGCTCCGAGGTGGAAAACCTTTATTGGTGACAAGTTCACCATACAAAAATGAATTACAACAACAGCTGACCAACAAACAAGCAATACCAGGGACCTTAAAAAGTAATAAGACGAAAAAAAAGATGCCTGGTAAAAATAAAACTACAGAGAAAAAGAAGACCTGCTAAAGAAAATGAAGAAAAGAAGACACCTGTAAAAAAGAAGATACCTGCTAAAGAAAATAATATACGTGTAAAAAAGAAGATACCTGCCAAAGAAAATGAAGAAAAGAAGATACTTGTAAAAAAGAAGATAACTGCTAAAGAAAAAGAAGCAAAGAAGATACCTGTAAAAAGGAAGATGACTGCTACAGAAAAAAAAGAAAAGAAGATACCTGTAAAATAAATAAAAAAAAAGAAGACAGCTGTAAAGAAGAAGATTCGAAGTTCATCTAGTGAGAGTGACGAGGAAGAGCCTGTAAAAAAGAAGATTCCTGTTAAAGAAAATGAAAAAAAGAAGATAGCTGTAAAGAAGAAAATTTTACAAAGTTCATCTAGTGAGAGTGACGAGGAAGAGCCGCCATTAATGAGCTCCGACGAAAGCGACACTGCTGAAGACGAAGAGTGCATTTATTGCCTTAGTCGATATTCAAATGACATTGCTGGAGAAAAGTGGATACAGTGTACTAAATGTTTTCGGTGGTGTCATGAGTTGTGTGCTGGTGTAGAGCCGCACACCAAAACATTTTTCTGTGATCTTTGCAAAGATTATGTATAAGTATATTATTGTAATCTTAATAAATGTTTTAAATATGAAGGATTTATTTCTTTTGACTTTTAGGGATGAATTCCCATACTTACTCGTACATGTCCAATATCGGATATCCCATAATCATTGCCAAAAAATTAAGTGTATCCTTACTTATATGGGATATCCCATCATGGGGGTATATGGTATGGGGTCCCTTTGTTTCCCATATTCTTATTGTTCCGAATTTCGTTGGTCAGAAATTGATATCCATAAAATTTATAGTCATAAACATCAGTAGTCATAATTTTTGTTAAGTATAACGTTGGATAGTTCTAACATTAATGACTTATAACATTAACCGCTATAATCTCAGAAGTCATAATATTTATGGCTATAACGTTCGAAGGTCTATCAATAATTAATCAGAAATATTTTAAGTCATATCTTTCAACGTCCTAATGGCTGGTATTCATATCGCTTTAATGCCTAAAGTGAATTACGTCGAAGAAGCCAAATCTATAACATCCTTAGGCATATAGATAAGTACTCAGAAACATATCCAGGCATACATTTGAAAGTACTAGTAAGTAGGGGCTTAGTGGCAAAACCGACTCGGATCACGGATAGGTTAGAAGACGGAAGCGGGAGCTTTGCTCCCGCTTTCGTCTTCAAGGTTATTTTTTTTATAAAAGAGCGGAAAAACTACTTACCATACTGGTCGTTAAGATTATAAACTGACGGTGTTCATTATCTGACGGTCACACATATGCACGTTAAAATTGTATGTATTTATAATGATATGACTAACTAATCACGTGACTACAAATAATTATGACTTGCGTAAAAGATCCTTACAGCAATTATTGAAAGCAACTTTATTGCCTTTAACATTATGAATTGTCATAACATCTGGGCATTGAATGTTATGACTACCCAATTTTATGACTTACAATAATGACGACTTGCAAAAATCGGATCTCCAATTTATGTTCTATAATTTTATGACTTGCGACAATATGACTTATGAAAATTATGATCGAAAACGGTATGGAGTGAAAAAATCGGAACAAAAACTTTATGGGAACCAATAGAGACCCATATGGTATCCCATATTGGGATACACTAAATTTTTTGGCAAATTTTCTCATTTTCAACATTTTTGTCGATAGTTACAAAAGTATGAATGGTAGAAGGAAACAACTTCATAGCAATGTAAAATATAACATTTCGAATTAACTATTCTTAGTTTGATCAGTATACTGATATAAAAGTTTAAAGAAATAGATGTTCATAAAAAACTATCCCATAATGGGGCCCGCTCCCCTACGACGCTAAAGAAATTTTAATAATTATAAAAATTACTTCCACTATTCATCGGTGATTGTATTATTACATGTTTGCCATCCACAGAGCCCAGGCAATGAGGGAAATTCCATAATGTGTCATATTGTTGTACTAAACCTTGCCATTCCTCAGGTGTTGTTGGCATCTGCAACAAACAATAATTATATTTTTTATGTATTTTTTAGTTACACCCCGATGAAGAAAGCGAGCAACGTGGTGCGACCGTGGATACAGTTTTGGACAAAGGGTCACATACCGAGCGACCGATTCTTGTGGCTAGAAAAAAGAAAAAAACCGTCATGGATCCCGAAGAAATAATGGCTTCTACATATGACATTTTAAAAAAGACGTCAAGCGAGAAAAGTTCGAAAAGTTTGGACGAGTGTGACAACTACGGAGCTTTCATTGCAAACAAATTGAGATCGTACTCTAACCAGACCAGAAACTACGTACAACACCATATTTCAAATATTTTATTCAATGCTGATCGGGGACAATATAAACCCAACTATGGTTATGGTTATTCGACTCGCCAAGGCTATTTTTCTACACCTGGGCCAATTCAAACTCATTCTACAAGAACAACAACTTCCCAGCAATACAATTATACCACACCTTCACCTCAAATATCGGAGTGCAGTCAAGATAGTGCTGGATTGCAACGCCCAGATACTCACACCCACACTTCATCCCGCAATTATTCGTCACCTTCACCTCAAATGTCGGAGTGCAGTAAAGATAGTGCTGGATTACAACGCCCAGATACTCACACCCTCACTTCATCCCAACGCAATTATTCCTCACCTTCACCTCTAATACCGGAGAACAGTGAAGAAACTGCCAGGTTCTTGCGAGAATTTGGCGACTTGATTGATTAGATATATAGAATGTGTAAGTCCTGGTTTCCTATTTTCAAATTACATTTTTAAATAAAAAATAACTAAAGCACATGTTGGTTTGCTTACCTTTATACAATTCTTCAATACTTTCACTATTGCTTCACTGACTTCCTTTACTATGAAGCCTATTCTCTGTCTAGAAATTTTAAAAAGATATTGCAAGCTTGTAAAAGAATCTCCAGAAGCCTAAAAACGTAGTGTAACTGCTAGCCTATCTGTAACAGATATAGCTTTTCTCAAACTTGTATCTTGCTTGCCCACTAACGGTCCAATTAAATTAATGAGTCGGTCGAAATCGGTAGACGACATTCTAATAAAGTTTCTGTATTGTCCAGTAAACTCTTGGTTTCGAAGAATATTCATTATATTCGTATCATAGTTCCTTCTTTGGTACAAATTAGATATCCAATATCGTTTCGTTTTTTTCTTCTTGTTTTTTAGATAGCAATAACTTAGTAAAATAAGTGAAGCACACGCGACCTCCATATCCGACATTTTGAAACAGAATGGAGCATAAACGAACAGAGCGCTCAAGGCGAGCGTTCGCCGCGTAGCTGTAATGTAACTGTAATGCAACACGATCGCCGTGAACGATACATTACAAGCAAATGTTACTAGTCAGTCGCCACCTTTACAGTACAGATTTTACCTACTACCACAGACAAGAAAGTTCTCATAGTAAAATTGGTTGTAAAATAATGCTGGTCATTTCTGAACGCATTTAAGAGCACCAATGATATATGCGTAGATAAAATAAATAAAAATGTAGTATACTCTTCAAGATATCCGTTAACCTCATGGTCCCTGAAGTTTAAATTTTAGGACATGCAAACAGAGGTTTCCCCAAGTAGCACAAAACTGCATTATAGGATGGAACAAAAGTCCACATCGGTAACTTTAGCTATTATGAAGACTTATTATAGTACACTCCAACTGCAATAGCTGAAAATTACGCTTTCGTCTGTATAGTAATGCTATAATGCGTCACGGAGACCACACTGTAATGCTGCAAGCGTTAATATAGGTATACAGTTCAGTATTATACAGCTGCTAGCAATCAATAGTACTGTCAGCAGCAAATAAGCATTTTTATGGACTTCAACTAAGCTATATTCTGAGTTGAAGGCCAAAAGTGTACCCTTATAACGCTTGCATTTTAAGAAGGAACATGTGAACTACTATAATGCAATAAGTTATTCTGTGACTTCAATTAACAATGATATAATGCGTCTGGTTGCCTAAAGTTGAACTTTAATACTGGTAATCAGCTTGTTACACGCAATCTTATAATAGCACTTATATAGCCCACATGATCACTATGAGTGAATATATATGATGCTAAATTACAGCAAACTGCTATAAATTAGGTCACATGTTACCAATGATCCCGGTTAGAGCTGAATACTTGTACTAGCGTCGGCAATTAATCCACTCATGGAGTTTAATAAGATCTTGAAGACTCGTTTATTCAGCGCCTCGTAGGTATTATCATGCAGTTAATCGCCACCAGCATTGCAATATCGTGTGCCATGTGGAAAAATAAACGAAGAACTGGCGGAATACGGCGAAAAATTAACGCAGAATTCTTAAAAATTCTAAACAGACATACAGGTGACACAGTGAACACTGAAGAAGCTGCACGTTTTGTGAATAATGATTCAAGAGGGAATGGCGTTGTAGAAAGGGAGGGTTCCGTATCCAGAAGTTTTGGTGTAGAAGGACGTGCAGATTTAGATGGACGTTCAGACACTGAAGAAGCTGCACGTTTTCTGAATAATGATTCAAGAGGGAATGGCGTTGTAGAAAGGGAGGGTTCCGTATCCAGAAGTTTTGGTGTAGAAGGGCGTGCAGATTTAGATAGACGTTCAGACACTGAAGAAGCTGCACGTTTTATGAATAATGGTTCAAGAGGGAATAGCGTTGTAGAAAGGTAGGGTTCCGTATCCAGAAGTGTTGGAATAGAAGGACGTGCAGATTTAGATGGAAGTTCAGACAGTGACAGTATGTGTAGTGATTATGATAAAAAAGAATATTTGAGGAGATGATTAATTGAGGTTAATATTAACATAAATAACGTTAATTAATCATTTCGATTGAAATTGTCTTCACTAATTCTCATAACACCACAGCGCCGAAACAAAAATGCTACCTAATTACCGGTCACTAGTAGATACCTACCTAAGTTTTTCATCGCGCAATGATCACACTGTTTAAAAGCACGAACTTTTAACAAGTTACAAAGTTCATCTTTTCTACATTATGGTCGTGAAAAGTTTGATACTTAAAATTCCTACTTACTAGGTACCCCTATGAACTTATGACACACTAATCTATAATAAAAAATATTAAGAAAATCGGATTTGAGTGCTTATCGGGATACAAAAATACAAATACAAAAATTCTTCATTCCATAAATTACTTAATATGGGATGATGTAACCAACTAACACAAATCTACGGATCCCTAAAATTCCTACAGAGACTTTAGTGGTTCACTGATTACTCGTATTTGCGTACATGTTACCCGCTGTAAAGCCTTACATGAATCTGTGGCTGACTTGTTTCACACAAAAACTACTAGTGTCAGCTCGTTACTGATTTATGTACCACAAGTGGATTGTTAAACAGCCCCATAGCATTTAATTTTGATTAATACAGTGCACATTGAATTTCAGCCATTTTGTGGGGTCTAATTTAACCGTACGTATAATATTAACAATTTATTATTTGTTTAGTCAACGAACTAACGACTGGATTTATATAAACAATCGAATGATTTTATAAGTAAACAGCTTATAGTCAAATTACAACTGGAAAATAAAAATATTCCTATTTTCATCCTATCATCAACCTATTGTTTTACTATATTTTTTAAGTAAACAGTAATATTTTGAGAGCGCGTGAAAACTTTAGTCTATATTCATATAGTATTTGACAATAAACTCCCTTTCCCATACGAATTTTACGCACATGGAGAAAAATCAAGTAGTTTTACTTACCCAAAACAATATTTACGATTCAGCAGCACTGAGCACAACACAAACGACACTATCACGAATAATGTGGCGGTTTACGCAAAACGTTATTCTTGTAGGAGTGAAAAATATTCACAATGTTACTACTTGTGATTTCACAACTCTATAGAAGCGCTAAAAAGAGCATGCCCGGTTGTTTGTGCTGAAAAATGAGTAACACAGAGTCTGTTTGTAATTGGCAGTGTGCTGTATAATAAGTAACACATTCTCTAATATTCAGTCAATGTTCAGCTCTTGAGGTGACTGTTACCTTTAATATTGCTCTTATAATGCTGATATACTGCAATAGTTACACTTATTCAGCTAATAGCTGAATAATTTGTGCCCAAATCAGAGTTATATCAGCTTTAGAGGCGCCTCTAACTCTCTTATTCAGCAGGATTATACAGCTTAGGATTCTATTGTGGACAGGTTTTCAGACAATATACAGCGCTTTTGTGCTACTTGGGCGGTGAGTGTGTATAGTGAACTTAACAACTGTCACTTGCATTGTGACCCCATTTTTGGCCTAAAATCTGTTTTGATCATTATAAAGTTCCAGTAATACACCCGCATCAATAAATTACGTGAACATAGGAGGTTTAGTAATTAGGATGGATGGTACCCTAAAATATATTTTTTACCATTGGTTCTAATAATGTCTTAAATAACATGTCAAAATTTAACAAAATGAGTACACATATAAGTATATGTATTCATCATAAAAAATAACTAATGATTATTGTAACACATTCCAAAATACTAACAATTACACGGTTCAATTCACGTATTCAATGTCACTTACGGGCTACATGCTTCGAACTCTTCGGGAGTTCTTCTTCAGGATGACTGTCTAGTGAGTGCGTACTGACATTGAATACGTGAGTTGAACCGTGTAATTGTTAGTATTATTTCAACATGTCTCACGAAAGTTTAAATTCGAACATTCCAAAATAATTTCATTATAATCGTAGAACGCCTGCTCGATAAGCCATTTCTTAAGTTTAGTCTTAAACAACGACGAGCTTTGGGCAGCAACTATTTCTGCTGGCAGGTGACTTGTAGTAGATCTTGCGATTTATTTCTATATTTTATGTACCGTTTTGTCGGGACCCAATAATGCACGGCCCAATAATGTACAGCCTGATAATCCGCGTCCACTTTTTGTGGACTCGGATTATTGGGTCGTTCATTATCAGCCCGGACAAAAGTGGCTTTCAATTATTGCCCCGGACCAAGTTTGCTCAGGGTGATAACTGATAATGCAAGGCGCAATAATGTACAGCCTGATAATCCGCGTCCACTCTTTGTGGACTCGGATTATTGGGTCGTGCATTATCAGCCCGGACAAAAGTGGCTTTCAATTATTGCCTCGGACCAAGTTTGCTCAGGGTGATAACTGATAATGCACGGCCCAATAATGTACGGATTATTGGGTCATGCATTATCAGGGTGGACAAAAATGGCTTGTCATAAGTGAACTCTGTCTTAGGTCGGTTAGGTTAGGGTTCATTTGTGTCCCTCAGACCAAAAATAGACACCCCGCACAGCGGGGTGGCGTTGACTCGCTGGAGATTATTAGTCCGCACAGATAATCTACAGCCCGATAATCCGAAGCCGCAGATTAAGAATAGAATTATCAGCTCGTACAAAATTGGCTTCCAATTATTGCCCCGGACCAAGTTTGCTCAGGGTATTATAATGCACGGCCCAATAATGTACAGCCTGATAATCCATGGACTCGGATTATTGGGTTGTACATTATTTTGGCCGTGCATTATCATGGCTGTACATTAACCGGCACCGTTTTGTCAGCGTGATTGATTTATAAATACAGTCTGTAAATTTTATACGGGCGTATATTTTAACCAGCCATAGTTCTCTACCGTATAAATGATATTACCAGAATTATTTATTAATGATGCCCGTGTGGTGTCGGGTTAGTATTTCACCACCCCCTTTCTGGTGTCGTAAAGGTAGACTAAGGGAGCAGGGTTGAAGTGTGTTGTGGCGATGGGCTAGCAACCTATCACTGCAATATCTCATTTTGTCGATCTTTTATACCCACATTTATGCTAAAAGTGGCGCTGGAACATAAGTTTCATGTGCTCTGCCTACCCCTTTTGGGAATATAGGCGTGAATGTATGTATGTACGTATGTATTTTTTTAAATTTAATATACTATCATGATAAATGAGAATCTGTGCTCTGGAATAAAAGCTAGATATGTTCATGATAATACCAAAATATCTTAACGAATTTAAAGTCAAATTTGTGGCCCGGACATTGCTATAGGCTTGTTTCCTATTTTTTTTTCGATGCCATTCGAACCAGTATTTGGAGGGGAACAAAAGTTTGTATGGGAGCAACTACAATAAAAGAACATAAATACCCAAAAAAAATATTCAAAGATTGGCCTCGCTGGCGGCAGCCGAAATGCTTCATACTAATTGACATTAGATTGTGACGTCACAGTTGCTATTGTTGCTTGTACTAATCGTTGTATGGAAAACGTTGTATGGCAAATCAAGTAAATTCCTGTTTGGGTCGCGAAATACTGCGTTTAGGTCCATAGTTGTCCTCCTATATAAGAATTATTTTGTCATTATATAAGAAAGGTCGTCGTATCTATGAACTTTTCCATACGACCATCTAACCGCAATTTTATTTTCTTCAACAATCAACCAATTATTTATTTGTAAACATTGATAAATAGGTTTTACGTTTTTAAATTTAAAAAAAAAATCTGTATAGATCTACATATTATAAAAGAAACCTGCTGTCCTGCTTTCATGGTTCTAGCCACAGTTTATCATTAAAAATCACGCATTACTTATGTGAAGTTTCATTTCAACCCCTATCTTAACCCTTATCAATGTTTTATATTTGACTGTACATGAAGAGCTTGTGATCGAAGTTTTGAATGGCTAACTTTTAAAAGCTTTTTTGGGAAACATGTCCCATACAAACCTTCAACTCCTTTTTTATCCCCCTTAGGGGATGAATTTTTATAACAACGCTAAATCGTTTGTTTTGCTTTTTAGTAAGAAAGATTCAAGTCAATAACTTTCCAAATGAACGATTTCCATACAACGGTTCGATCCCTATTTCACCCCCTTAAGGGTTGAATTTCGAAAAATCCTTTCTGTGTTAGTACACGTTCACGTACTGTAAAGAATATATGTTCCAAATTTAATGCTTATATCGTTAGTGGTTTAGGCTGTGCGCTGTCTATCAATAGATTAGTAACGCAAGAGTATACACTAATTTATTGTAACATTGAATTTTATGTTATTGTATGAAATGCTTTCCTTTTTTCTTTTCTTTTTATTTATTTGTTTACTTTTACAATGTTATTAATTATTATTATTATTCACATACAAACATTTCACATAATATGTTAAACATTTATTATGATGAAATGTTCTAATAGGTAGGTAGGTATTAGATAATAAGTAAAATATTGTGTGCCCTAACAGGGTGTCATGAATTGACTAAATTAACTGTAACACCTTATTATGTAATTATGTTCATGATTATGCATTAAATGAAACATGAAATAATATATAGCTGTTGCCCACGACTTCGTCCGCGTAGAACTTGTTATCGTCCTAGAAAAAATATTGGTGTTTAATTATGTTAGGCGCAAGCTTAATTATCGCTGTCCCAGAATCATCAACAGACGTTACAGTTTACATTTTTCATAAAGTATTACAGATATTTTTTTATGTCTACTAAGCTACTAAGCATTACTGGAATTTTTGGCCGAAATCCGTCCTTATTCACGTTAGTCCGGATTACCTGTATAATTTTGAAAGCAAAATTATCTTATGCTAAAAGACGTAAAACTATCCATCTCCATCCCCAGTCCCCATTCAACGGTGTTAGAGAGAGAATACATTATAATCCGCAGGTTTAATTAAACGTTATCGTCTTTTCGGTTATAGGAGCATTTAATAAGTAATCTCTCTACAACGTTGCAAGTCTCTAGCTCAAAAAAAAATGTTTTTCATCCTAACCTTTTATTGGAAAATCCATTATACTCAGTTAAAGAGTATATGAGTCTGGACTTGACATGTTAAATTATTATTATGACCTATTTAAATTTGTATGATTATGATTTGACTTTAAATGTACTGTGTCACGTATTTAAATATTGTATAAAATGACGATACCTAGAGGTTGATATATTTGTGTTCTTTGCTTTTGGTTTGTTTCTTCTATTTCCTTGTTATTGTGTTCTTACATTTGTTGACATTCTCTTAATATTTATCTGTTTTTGACGATCATGATAATAATTCCTATTTTTTTGACATGTATGCAAATCTGTAATGTAATTTTTTATCATGAAATAAATAATCTAATCTAACCTTGCATCCCTTTTTAACCCCCTTAGGGATGGAATTTTCTAAAACGCTGAAAGTGTTATTTTATTGTATATAATTATACAACCTTTCTACAACGTTGCAGTCTCTAGCTAAAATAAAGTGTTTCTCATCCTAACATTGCATCCCTTTTTAACCCTCTTAGGGGTGGATTTTTTTAAAACGCTGACAGCTCTTGTTTTGTATTCTAGTAAGTATTTTTTTCTACAGTTTGTTATGGGTTGACAAGGCGATGAAAGTCAAAGACAACATAAATGACTAACGATATTGTTTATTAACTAAATACTTAAATCTAGCTTAAAAGTAATGGGCGCCAGGAGAGATTTAGTCCGATGTTCGACGGGGTACTCTGCCTACCCTTGCCAATGTAGTAAGTGGATAGCTCAGTCTCTCGATACCAATAATGATTGCCGTATGTAAAAGGGCATGTCGTTAGGCTACAACAAGACAAACATTACATTAGCCTATTAGCCACACTACAAAAAGGTCGTTAACACTTCTAATGCCTATAAGTTAAGTACCTTATACAACTATAACTTACCCCTTGGTTAAATATGTTCAGCACATCAAATAAATTATCAAAACATAACACTCCTGCCAACACAATGAGTAAAGTTATGATCTCAGTAAAATTTCGGTAATTTCATTTCTTTGCACCATTTAAATATTACACTCGGGAGGTAACCTCACATCTCCCCGTTGCGAAGTCGAGTGCTCAATTCTTACCAGTCATGTATGACCGCAAGTAACATTTGAAAACATGAACAAAACTAAATACATAAATGGAAAAAGTTATTCCGGACTGGGATTCGATCCCCCGACCTACCGTTCTGTAGTCCAACCTCTGACCACTGCGCCACAGGTGCTCATAGACATCAGCTTGAAATAGGCGAGTATTTAGGCTTAGGTTTACTTATCAAGACAATTTTAACATTATGTCTACGATACAAGGTCTAATATCGAATTGCACTGATTTTTACATTTCCTTATAATCGATATCTAATGACACTAAGCTTATTATAATACATAACATGCTCCCTCCGTCACAAAAAATAAATAAATTTCATTTATTTATTTTTTATGGAAATAGGGCTTTAAATCCTTAACGTGCCAGACACCAATGTTCTTACCATATATATTATTCAGTCTAAACACAATATCCGACAACCTCTCTACTACAATTGCCTTTTCGAATTTAGGTGCCAGCTTGGCCATGAATTTATTGTTTGCATTCGACAGATACTTGGTTCTTTTCCAGACTGTATCCCCTACCTGAAAAGTACCTGGTCTAGTTCTTTGGTTATAATGCTTCCCGCTCTTAAAATGCGCATTTTTTAACCTTTCCTGCACTTCTACGAAAATTCCGTTCCTTTTTTTAAGATTTACCTGATAGTTCATCGTATTCAAGGTATGGCTGTCGGTCGGGATCGTTATCTGAAGTGGTAAAGACGTCGGTGTTAAATTCGAAACCGTTGTTTCCCTACCAAGGAATAAGTACGATGGCGTATACCCTGTCGCCTCGTGGACCGCAGTCCTTATTGCATGCCCGATCTCATCTAAATTGCTATCCCACTCATTATGTCTCTTAGTTTTTATATATGACGAAATCATGGTGCCAATGACGCGGTTCACCCGTTCGGAGGGGTTACTCTGTGCATGGTAGTGTGGAGTGTACATAATTTGCGAGCTAAATTTAGTTGCTAATTCCTTAAACATGTGAGATACAAACTGTTTCCCGTTGTCACATACTATAATCTTTGGAGGCCCAAATAAGAGAAACTGCTTTTCAACTACCTCACACAATTTATCAGCTTTGCCCGTACGAATAGGAAATAACAAAGTAAATTTACTGAATAAGCAAGTGATAACCAACAACATAGTGTTGCATCTTTTACTTTTAGGAAAGGGGCCCATAAAATCCATAGCGACCACCTGCCACGGTCCCGTAACGTCTCTGTATTGCCCCATCTGACCTAAAGGTAATTGCTGTGAGACCTTTTGACTAGCACAACACTGGCATTCATTAACGTACTGCTTTACGTCCCTTAACATCTTAGGCCAATGGAATTTTTGTTTAATCCTAAAATACGTTTTCCTAATACCTAAATGACCAGATGTAGGATTGTCATGACATTCCTTAAGAATTTGACTACGTAATGCCTCAGGCACAAACAGTTTCCACAGGTCATCTCTATTAGGAAATTCTTTCATCTGTATCCTCTTGTACAGTAGACCGTTAGACACTGTCCATTCTGATTTTTGTTTTCCCGATGATACCTTTGCTACCGTATTTTTGTACCAGGTGTCCTTGTGACTGTCCAATATCTCAATAATGTCTAGCTCACAGTTAGGCGGTACGCCTCTGGACAATGCATCAGGTACTGTATGGCATTTTCCTGGTCGGTGGATGATGTCAAACTCGAATTGTTGTAATTTCATAGCCCATCGCGCCAATCTGCCATGCGGATCTTTCATTTTGTGTAACCACAGTAATGCGCTGTGATCTGTTAGTACGGTAAAGCGAGTGCCATCAACATACGGCCTAAACTTCTCAATTGCGTGTACCACACTAAGTAACTCTCTCTCAGAAGCTGAGTACTTTGATTCCCTTTCGTTCAATTTCCTGCTCAAATATGCTACCGGTTGATCAATGTCATCTGTCCGCTGGCAAAGCACCGCTCCAATTCCCGTACTTGAGGCATCGCATTGAATGACGAACGGCTTTGTATAGTCCGGGCACGTCATCACCGGAGTTGAAGTGAGCAATGTCTTCAACTTTAACCAGGCCACTTCAGCTTCCTTCGTCCACACCAACTTTTTAGACTTTTTTCCCTTAGTTAAGTCATGTAGTGGTGCTGCAACGTTAGAGAAGTCCTTAACAAATCGTCTATACCAGCTCGCAAGACCTAAAAACCGTTTCAATTCCGTAAACGTTGTTGGTCGCGGGAAGTTGACTATCGCTTCCACTTTCTCTGGATCTGTTCGGAGCCCATCCTTATCTATTATGTAACCCAGGCAAAAGCGCAAACTAGGTCTGGCAAACTTACATTTGTCAACGTTGATGGTAAGATTAGCAGACTTCAGAGTCGACATTACTTTTCTCAACAGCATTGTGTGTTCCTCAAAGGTCGCCGAACATATGACAATATCATCAAGATATGCCCAAACTTTGTCTTCTTCCGCATTAAATAAAATGTCCATCAATCTCTGCTGAGTTTGTGAGGCATTAACAAGACCAAACGGCATTACTTTAAAGTGGAAAAGGCCACGCCCTGGGATCGCAAAGGCTGTCTTTTGCTTACTCTCTTCTACTAGTGGAATCTGCCAAAATGCTGACTTCAGGTCGATAGTGCTTAGAAATCTAGCATTCCGCAGATTGTCAATAATGTTAGAAACTCTAGGTAAGGGGTATATATCACGTTTTGTTACCCGATTAAGCAGTCTGCTATCTAAGCACAACCTATTGTCTCCATTTGGCTTTTTCACAATCAGGACTGGCGAACACCACGAGCTGTGTGATGGCTCCACTACATCCTTTGCCAACATTTCGTCCAACTCGTTTTCTATTGCCTTCTTTATTACTGGTGAAAAATTGTATTGCCTTTGGTGTATGGGCTTACTATCTGCTGTATCAATGCTGTGCTTTAGTACGTCTGTCCTGCCAAGTCCACTGCCAACCGTCTCTTTCAGCTCCTCAATCAAATTTCCTAATTGCTCCTGCTGGGCTAAAGTCAGATCATCTCTGCCTATAATTACCGGAGCTTTACTCTCTAATGACCCAATCTCCGCATTATTTAATGTCCTGACTCCTTTAAACTGCAGTTCAATGCCAAATTCATCGAAAAAATCTTTCCCTAAAATAAGCTGTTGCGTTAGGGCCGGCATGACCATAATAGGAATTATTTTGTACTGCCCGTCAAAACTAATCGGGACGTCAATCACCTTCGTTATGCTATGCGTTACCCCATCTGCTGTAGATATTCCTATAGGTTGCATACTATTAGGCTTGAGCCCATGCATGCTTAAGGTATCTGCAAACTGTGTGTTGACCACGCTACGGTTTGCACCCGAATCTAACAGTCCCATATAACTGTAACCCAATATCTCTAACTTTATATACGATCTATTGTCATTTTCTTTCTTAACTAAAAGTGAGCATAAGTCGTCGTCTTTATGCCCAAAGAATGTCCGAACAACATCCAACCACTCCTGCCATTCACTACTTTTGCGACCAGGGGAATAATTCAGTTGGCAGGACTCGAACTTCCCCCTTGCGCGTTTCCCTTACACTCACAATCTTTTGACATAACGCCAAACCTTCCACACCTGAAGCAAAATAGTCGCTGTTTCGGAACACGACAGTCTCGAAAAACATGGCCACTTTCACGGCAATTCCAGCACCTCCTTAATACCTGGCTCTGGCTGGCATCCTGAACCTGCACTGCGTTTACTTCTGCCACCTCCCCGACTCCTGATTTAACTTCTGAAGTGGTTCTATACGCCAGATCCGGCTCCAACAGAGATTTAGAAGTGTGTGGTTGCCTAAAGTTTTCACAGTTTAGTTTGGTCCTTTCCACAATCCTGAGGACATTTAACATTTCGGGAATGGAGCCGAAATTATCCCTACAAAGGGACTGCTGGTAATATGGCAACAAATTCTTTTGAACGATCATAATCTTTTCACTCTCCGGTATCCTACTAGGTAAGCGGTTAAACATATTCTGCATGACAGAAACATAGATCAATACCGACTCGTCACACCCCTGCGTTCTAGCCCTTACCTCTGCTAGCAGTTCTTCCTGATAATAAGGCTTCTGGAAAGCCCGTTTTAAAAGAATAACCAGCTCATCCCAATTTAAAGCGTACTCCTTATTCGCCCTGTACCATATCAATGCATCTCCTTCAAAAAAATCTATTGCATAACGCCATAGGTCATAATCAGATGCATTACGAGCTTCCTTTAGCTCAGAAACCCGTTCCAAAAAAGCGTTCACACTCATGTTATTTCCCCCCGTAAACTTCAGACCCCACTGATAAATTGGTACCAATTTGCGCCTCGGAACATCTTCATCAATAGTGGACGAACGTACTAGTCCAGCCCTACTACCCTCCATATGATCACAATGCTCAGACATGAAGGAAACGCCTCTATCTACTTTATTAACAACTGACTGATTTGTGTCTACACTGTTACCTGCCGGATAACTATCTGTCCTTCTAGAACTCCCAGCCACCTGACCTTCAATTTTTTCAATAATCTGTAGCCCTATCTCACCTAAAGTCTTTTGTAAGATTTCCTTGTCCGTAGCCGTCAAATCTTCATTCTCGACTATATTGTCCTGACTTTCCAACTTATCTAATAATACTTGGCACTGCTGTAACAGACCCTCCTTTCGAATGCCCTCATCTTCCGTGTCGTGCTTCAATAAAGTCAATCTATTTTGAACGTGGTACAGTCTGGAAATTAACCTCCTGAACAAATTTTTATCTGGCTTGCCCGTAAGTTCGGAAATGTAGTTCGAAAGCACGTTTAATTTCGCCACACATATTTCAAATTCATACATAACTGACTTGGATTGCGGTGCTTTGAGCTCTAGCGTGGAACCCTGAAATTGCTCTGATCGCATCAACTCAGTCAACAACTTTTTCATGACCGGAACCGTAGCCATCGATACAATTCCGCGACATGCAAGTTCATACTCTAATTCATCCTTCAATAAGAAATGCGGATCCATTTTACTCCAGTATCTAAAAAATACCCGTACAAGTTTCAATGATCTCAACTGAATATAAATTGAACAAAAATTTATACGACAGCTTAATAGTGCAAATGTACTGTAAAAGGAACACTTTAAAAAAAAACTAAGTATAGTAAAAAAAAATATAAAATTAAACACAGAAAGTACAAATAAACTCTTATAACTATAAATAATTAAACTACTTATCAAGATGTACTAACACAAGCCCAATATAAATGCAAAAAGATCAAGATGTACAAATCCAGCCCACTATAAATGCAAAAGACTTTTTCTAATGGATGGGCTAGGATTCGAACCTCCGCACTCAACCTCCGTAGGCCAACGTTCTTACAATGCGCCACCGCTGACTTGCTAATACGGACGAAATTAGACTACACTATGGTGATGATTTGTCCGCCTCTCATAAAAATTATACAAGTAAAAAATAAAATGAAAATGGCACTAAACTCTATATACTTCTTTTAAGAAACAACAACAACAAACTAAAATACAAATATTTAAACACCAGATTAAGGCACCAAAAAAAATGTGAAAACATTCATATATTAAAAAAAATGTAAAATAATTACCAACAGCTAAATTAATAATATACTGACATGCAACAATTTACTGAATCACCGGTGTTGTCCTTTGTTCCACCCGTGACATTCACCTGCCAACCACTAAACGTTTTTACGTTGGGCGCTATTTGTTATGGGTTGACAAGGCGATGAAAATCAAAGACAACATAAATGACTAACGATATTGTTTATTAACTAAATACTTAAATCTAGCTTAAAAGTAATGGGCGCCAGGAGAGATTTAGTCCGATGCTCGACGGGGTACTCTGCCTACCCTTGCCAATGTAGTAAGTGGATAGCTCAGTCTCTCGATACCAATAATGATTGCCGTATGTAAAAGGGCATGTCGTTAGGCTACAACAAGACAAACATTACATTAGCCTATTAGCCACACTACAAAAAGGTCGTTAACACTTCTAATGCCTATAAGTTAAGTACCTTATACAACTATAACTTACCCCTTGGTTAAATATGTTCAGCACATCAAATAAATTATCAAAACATAACACTCCTGCCAACACAATGAGTAAAGTTATGATCTCAGTAAAATTTCGGTAATTTCATTTCTTTGCACCATTTAAATATTACACTCGGGAGGTAACCTCACATCTCCCCGTTGCGAAGTCGAGTGCTCAATTCTTACCAGTCATGTATGACCGCAAGTAACATTTGAAAACATGAACAAAACTAAATACATAAATGGAAAAAGTTATTCCGGACTGGGATTCGATCCCCCGACCTACCGTTCTGTAGTCCAACCTCTGGCCACTGCGCCACAGGTGCTCATAGACATCAGCTTGAAATAGGCGAGTATTTAGGCTTAGGTTTACTTATCAAGACAATTTTAACATTATGTCTACGATACAAGGTCTAATATCGAATTGCACTGATTTTTACATTTCCTTATAATCGATATCTAATGACACTAAGCTTATTATAATACATAACAAGTTTCAAGTTTCTAGCTCAAAAAATAAGGTTCCCTCATACAAACTTTGCACCCCTATTTAACCCCCTTAGGGATAGAATTATCAAAAACGCAGAAATAACTTTTATTTATTTTATTAGGTAATCTTTCTACAAAGTTTCACGTTTCTAAGCTCAAAGAATAATGTTTCCCCGTACAAACATTGCACCCCTATTTAACCCCCTTAGGGGTAGAATTTTCTAAAACACCGGAAGTACTTTTTTGAATCTTAATAAGTAATCTTCCTAGAAAGTTTCAAGTCCCTAGTTCAAAAAATAATATTTTTTTCATACAAACTTTGCACCCCTATTTAACCCCCTCAGGGATGGAATTTCTAAAAAGGAAATTCTGGTGTAAATTTCAAGTTTCTAGTCCTAGTAGTTTCGGATACAAACTTTTCACCCCTATGTAACCCCGTTAGGGGTGGAATTTTCTAAAACGCTGAAAGTACTTTTTTTCTATTTTAATAAGTAATCTTCCTACAAAGTTTCAAGTCTAGTTCAAAAAATAATGTTTTCCCCATACAAACTTTGGCCCCCATTCCACCCCTGTAGGGGGTGAATTTTGAAAAACCCTTTCTTAGTGCTCCCCTAGACCTTATAAGGAACCTACGTGCCAAATTTGGAATCTCTAGAACCAGTGGTTTGGGCTGTGCGTTGATATGTCAGTCAGTCAGTCAGTCAGTTTTTTCTTTTATATCATCATCATCATAATATATCAGCCGAAAGACGTCCACTGCTGGACATAGGCCTCCCCCAAAGAGTGCCACAATGACCGGTCCTGCGCCACCCGCATCCAGAAGTCTTTTCGTGATAAAGTTTTCGTGATAATGTCTTTTTGTGATAAAGTCTATTCGTGGTAATGTTTTCGTGATTAAGATTTTTCGTGATAAAGTCTATTTGTGATAAAGTCTTCGTGATAAAGTTTACGTGATTAAGATTTTTCGTGATAAAGTCTATTCGTGATAAAGTCTTTTCGTGATAAAGTTTTCGTGATTAAGATTTTTCGTGATAAAGTCTTTTCGTGATAAAGTCTTTTCGTGATTTAGTCTATTCGTGATAAAGTTTTCGTGATAAAGTCTTTAGTGGTAAAGTTTTCGTGAAAAAGGGTTTCGTGATAAAGTCTATTCGTGGTAAAGTTTTTCGTGATAAAGTTTTCGTGATAAAGTCGTTCGTGATATAGTTTTTCGTGATAAAATACTAGCGCCTCACAGCAACATTATGCTCAGATTGAAAAAGAATTATATGCAATTGTATTCGGTTGTAAAAAAATCCACCAATAGTAAAACTATTCATGTCGAAACAGACCACCAACCACTGGTTACTTTATTCAAAAAATCACTTTCAGACGTCCCGACTAGACTTCAAAGAATGATGATAGCAATAGTCATACGATCTCATAGTTTCATATGAGAAGGGCACACAAATTTATGTTTCCGACACACTTTCCCTTGCACCCACAGGACCATCTGAAGTAAATAATCTTGATTTAAATGAACTGGAAACCAACATGGAATGTCAAGTAAATTTATTAATTTCAAATTTAGCCATTTCTCAAGAAAAAATAGAAAAAATCTTATCTCATACTGAGTCAGATAATTCACTTCAGAAATTGGCAGAATATTTCAAAATAGGATGGCCTAATTCTAGACAACACTGTGATTCCATTATCTTACCTTATTGGAATATAAGGGATGAAATTCATGTAGTTAATGACATTGTTTTCAAAAATAATTCTATTATTATTCCAAGATCTTTAAGACAAGAAATCCTTTCAGTATTGCATGAGAGTCACATGGGAATGGAAAAGACAAAAAACTTAGCCAGAGGATTAGTATATTGGCCTAATATTAACCAGGATATTGAAACTAAAATCAACAACTGTGAAACTTGCATGATATACAGACCGAATAAAACAAAAGAACCATTATTATCGCATGAACAACCATCACTGCCATGGCAGAAGGTAGCTACAGATCTTTTTGAGTACAGAAATAAGAAATATTTAATTGTCGTAGATTTTTATTCTAATTACATCGAAGTTGCATGTTTAAATAACAATTCCACAAGTAGTTCAGTAATATATCACTTAAAGTCCATTTTTGCCCGTCATGGAATCCCCTCACAATTACTTAGTGACGGTGGACCACCTTATAATTCACGTGATTTCAAAAGTTTTCTTCAGGATTGGGATATTGAACACATAACTTCAAGTCCACACTTTCCTAGATCCAACGGTTTATCCGAGGTCTCTGTGAAAATAATAAAAAATATTCTTAAAAAATGTGATCAGTCAGGCACAGATTACTTTACAGGCCTGTTACATTATAGAACAACTCCACGGAGTGAAGGACTAAAATCACCGTCAGAATTACTCATGTCAAGGAAACTTAGAACTAAAATTCCCACTAACACTAAAAATCTAAAGCCAAAAGTTGTCAGATTCTCAGAACATGCGGACAGTAGACAAAGAATACAACAAAAATCGCAAATGTATTATAACAGATATTCAAAACCTAGTCAAGAATGTTCAGAAGGACAAAATATATTTTTCAAGAAAAATCCAGGCGACAAGACATGGATTAAAGGCAAAATTGTGTCAAAAACACAATTTCCTAGGTCATATCTAGTCAGAGATGAAAATAATACTGTCTACAGGAGAACCTCACAACATATAACAAATAACAAGTCATGTTTCAGGTCTAACCCTAACACTGGTGTAAGCAACACTAACAGAAACTATGGTTGGCTCAGTCAGTCTCAAAATCAACCCCTTGAGGAGGAGGATGATTACCACTCATGTAATAGTGATGATTATCAGACCGATTTTGTAAGTTATAATGTAATCCTAAGAAGAAATAGTCAAGCTCAAAGTCCAAGCCAAAATTTAAGTCATATGCAAAATAGTAGTCTCTTTTCCGAACAAGAAGATTACCAGTCACTGGATGAGTCAAATCCAGAAGACAACTGCATAGCCTCACCAGAGTTCATAGAGGTAAACAACACTTAGGAAAATGTGTCCGAGTCAAATGTAAATTTGAGTCCATCAGAATTGTCTAATATTCCAGACTTGCAAGAAATGAATTTCAGTTCACCCTTGCCTGAAGTAAGGTATAGCAGTAGGGGTAGAATAATTAAGTCAGTTGACAAATTGAATTTATAATGTAATTAAAGTATAAAATGACTTATGATAAAATGTAAACAAATGACGAAATGACCTACCTTATCTTATATAATAATTTGACATGCTTTGCTCATTCTGATTGTATACTGTAATTTATATTCATGACATTTTATTGCAGATATTCAATTTAATTAATTTCGACCTAACCTAAATTAAGTTTATGTTAAGTGTCACTTGTCAAAACTTCATTTGAGTGTTGCCGTTGCTTTTCTTAAAAAGGAGCATGTTGTATTCTGTACTTGTTATAATTCACTGGCAACACTAGAAGGAAAGGATCCGCCCGACCGTGTTGGAGTAAGGTCGCGTGCCATGTATTTATTTAAATAAGATATTACAAATGTGAAGTCGAAGACCCTCTTTCATTCCTCGTCCCCTGCCAGCAGCCTAAGAGTAACGCCCTCAACTCAATATAGAATAATACATAAAAATATAATAGCTGACACCCCAACATCTGCAAGGTTAAGAGCAGTATGACTTCAGTGTGAATGTCGGTGCTAAGCATTTATTACCAGTAGGGAATTAGGATTTCAAAAATTCACTTAATGATGGCATAAACAGTAGGGACTAACATTTATTTCGGTAGGCATAAGGAATTGTAAATCACTCTCGAACATACTACACGCCAGCTCTGCCGATTTGAACAACTATTTATACTTAAGGTGTATTAAGGATTTGTACCTGAAACCCAGTGATTTTCATATTCCGCTTTGCTGTACTTATTGTATAATGCGTTAGAAATAAACCAGTCGTAAGAGAACTAACCATTATTAATTTCACTCCCATATCTGTAACCCATGAACTTAAGAGAAGCAAGTTTTTTTTCATACACCAATTTTATATTTTCTTTAATTTATTTTTCTTGTTATGGAGACTGCTGAATTTCAGCCGAGCTAGTAGCAATCCATTACATGGCACTGCCATCGTATAAATTGATTTCTAGTCAGTACAGTACTGTCGCGTCAGCACTGACTTCAATATTCCCGCTTCATATTTTCGGCGTCAGTCCGCTCCCCCCGCCACCCGCGCCAGCGCAATTGACGCCGTGTAAATGGCGAAGTCAGTCGCTGCCACTGTATTGTACGAGGACCACGCTGCGTCGCACCACTCGCACCGCATCACAAAATGACGCGAAAACTGAGCGACACGGAAAACTTGAAGCTTATTCAACTATACCGCGATAATGAATGCCTGTGGGATAATAAATCACAAAATTATAGAAATAGAGAAATGCGTGCAACATCATTACAGAATATTGCACGAGTATTGAATTTAGAAGGGTTTGGTCCTACCGAGCTCAAAAATAAAATTAAAAACTTAAGGGCAACTTACTACTTGGAACTGGATAAAATTAAAAAGTCCTCAAAATCAGGCGCTGGTGGAAATGTGTATATCCCAAAAGTGAAATGGTTCGAAGAAATGGACGCTTTTATAAGAAATGTATCTATACAAAGGAAAACAACAGTATTTATTTATTTTTAGAATAAAAATCACACAAAATATAACTTAATAAATTCTGTTTAACTGCCACGGTACACTTCCATTCGTCATAAAGTATTCTTTTAATAAATCTCTTCTCTCTTTCGCATTTACGGAGTAATATATACCTAAGTTACCTCTAAGTTGATCAGTTATACTTGTTAATGGAGTTATTTCCGATCTCCAAGTACCTGGTATTATTTGTCCTTCAGAGTCCTCTCTGTCTACACAAGTAGGTTTTATGTAGGAGTTAGATTTTTTTTGCAACCAATTATGAAGGGCACAGGATGCACAGACGATTGCATCAACTGTTTTCAAACACACACGGAATCTGGAAACTAGAATTCCAAAAGCATTTTCCACTATACGCCTCGCACGAGATAGTCTGTAATTGAAGATTTTTTCACTGGTGGTAGACAGTTGCTTACCTGGATACGGTTTTAGTAAATAAGATTAATTTACTGTAGCGTCAAGGTAAATACGTCTGTACACGTGTTAGTTTGTCTATCTTGTTGTTCCTGATCTCAACTCAATTGCTCAAAGGTTAACTGGAAGAGATCCCTTCCAGGGATAAGTTCGCCTTTGTACCGAATTAATTTTTTTTTGTCTGTATTTTTACCTGTGTCTTGTGTACAATAAAGTATTTACATACATACATACATAAGTCTTTAACGGAAAAGCGGCATCGCCAACAATTACTCCGTCCACTGGCAGCAATCCATCTTCTAGACGGCGATAAATGGAAGAATTTTTAAAGACCCCCATCAGAAGCGCTGCCATTCGTACCAACATCGATGTATGAAAAACAGTAGTTATGGTCTACAGTAGCCATCAAAACAATACTATTTGTTTTTTTTCATCACACTTGCTCGAAAAGGGCTTCATAATGCGCAGACATACAGAGCTATAATAGTCTGTGTTACGCCCACGGGCGTAATGGTTTTTTTCTTAAATAGTATCTGTCACTCATGCGGCAGTTACAAAGCAAAGAGGTTTTATATCAAATACGATGTCTTAAAACGTATTTATAAATAAACTTAAACTCAAAAATCTACTGAAACATGTTTAAATGAATTATTTACAGATAATATGTAGTTATTTAGTGTCTATGTAAAATGTTATTAAGTGTTTTCAAATCGTGGCTGTATAGAGAAGGGTCTTTGCCATACGCGCCTCACGTCAAATTCAACAAAATGGCCGACTGACATGTTGCAGTTTTTATTACGATTTGTATTCATTTCATCTAAAATGTATTTGTTTCCTCGCAAATGTGATGAAAAACATTGTGTATAACACGGGCGTAAAAATATTGCAAACTCGAGTCATCAAAAGCCCTCCGTCTTCGGTGTCGGGCTTCTGATAGACTCTTGTTCGCAATATTCCACTTCCGCCCCTCGTTAAACAATGTACTATTATAGTTGTAAAATTTACTTCCACTATTTGGTGGAGCTTTGATAAGAACATGCTTTCCATCAATTGATCCGTAACACGAGGGGAAATTCCATCTGGTGTTAAATCCGTATTCGATAATTTTCCATTCATCCTTAGTCCGGTACGCGAACACTGTAATTTGTCGTCAAACTAACATAACTCCCAAGTTTGATTTTTTTTTGTTGTCAGCGAGAGTACCTTAAGTACTAACAGCGAAAAATAATTTCTAACAGTTTTTGATATTGGTTTACGAATAATTAACTTTTTTGTAAGGAACACTTGTAAAACTTTGCAAAGATTATACAAGTTATTGTTTTTTCCTATAATGCGTCGTATTTGATTATTCAAACCTTACTTATCGTTTTCTAATAGTTTCGTCAAGAGATTACGTCAGCAAAAAAGGAAACGGTTAAAAAAAATATAAATCTCCTGAAAGAATATTCAAGTGACTAGTGGCTACTATAGTGTATTCAAAACTAAAAAAATATATTGCAGCACAAATTTCTAACAGATTTATCAATAGTCTTTTTTTTTATTAGGAATTATATCTTGAAACCATTCGCCTTACCATAAAAGAAATCTCATAAATTCTCAAGTCGGCGTAATTCATTTCAGTTCTATCGAAGAATATATAAACACAAATTCTAACGGATTCATCAATAGCTCTTAATTGCATTAGCTTTTAAATCTTTCGCGCGCGATTCGTGTGCAGCGTGCTGGCAGCCGAGTACTTCTCCAAGGCCGTGCCGTGCGTACGCTCAAACTTGTAGGTACAAACTTTTAGTACTTGATTTTACTTTATATTTAGTTACTAGTGGTTTTTCGGTTGCAATTATCTATTTTATTTTACCAATAAAGAAAGTTATATAGGGTTATTTAGTATTAAACTTAAATTAGCTTCAATTTTATTTGTAGGTACTTATTTACTAGTCGCGATGTCATATCTGATGTTACTAATATGAAGTAGATACAGAAAGTATATATACAGGGTTATTAGTATTAGTTATCTTTCTAAGTAGTAGCAGGTAGTAAAATTAGGGTGTAGGTAGGAGATAAACTCCGAAAGTTAGGTACTCAAGAATCTTTCAAATTCCGATTAGAGCCTAACACTAAAAGATCGAATTACCAAAAAAAAATGTTGTTCATCGAAGCGGAAGAGGACTTTTTTAATTAATTAATACTAAAAATCCGGAGTTATTGAAATTATAGAATTTCGATGCATATTTCTTACTAGGGATGCATACCGGTTAACCGGTCAATTTTCTGAGTATAAGGCCGGTATAAAACCAGTAAATTTAAATCAAAACCGGTAATTTACCTAAACATTAATTATTAGTAAAACAATATTTTTTTACAATTATTAATACTTGATCGTCATGATTATATCTCAATCAATACCCTCCTTTTGACTTGTAAAATGTCAATTGATTACTAACCAGTTAATATAGTTATAGTACCATTTGGTGGTTTAATACAATATCGTTTGCAGAAGCTTCTTAAAATACAAACACGGTTCCGTTCTATAAAATATGAATAATGACCTGCTTGGATAAGTACGACAGAGAGCGCCTTATTTAACATAGTTTGTAGGTAATAGGTATACTAATCATTTCATTTTCAAAACAAGGAAATACCTCTCTTTGTCTTAGTGAAAGAGTGAACGGCAAAGGCATCGAACAGAGGTGTGCTGGTGCTTTTCTTTAAAAATGGTGACAACACCCTGCTTAAGAAACACCGACCCATCTCACTTCTGAGCCGTGTGTAAAAGCTGTTTTCGAGAGTAATTACAAATCGTCTCGTGCGCAGGTTAGATGACTTCCAGCCTCCCGAACAAGCCAGTTTCCGAAGAGGCTTTAGCACTATAGATAACCAACTAGCTTGGATACCAGGGCACGAGGGCTTCATCGGCAACGAAAAAGCAGATGAGCTTAAAGCAAGAAGGGGGTCTACAAATTACTTTTCTCGAACATGAAATTATATATTGACGTTGTGTTATTCATAATGGGCTTCGAAGTGTCACATTCCACAATTTGTGGCACAGCATCACGGCATTCAGCCATGAAAATTAAAGTTTGATTTCTTGGAGTTTAATTTATTTATTTCATTGCATGTTTGAGAAAAGCACCTCGGCGTAAAAAGGGGTTGCCAGCCTCATAACTATCCGGCCTCGCTATGATCGGCATATGTACTCGGCCGGCAACCCCTTACTTCCCGGCCTCTGTAGTAATGTACTATTGTAGGTCCAGAACCATGATAACGGCCTTTGAAGCCTACGCCAAAACCAAACACCAACATGAGTGGAGGAATGAGGCTGGCTTAAGGCAATCTAAGCCAGCTTATAGAAGGAGTGGACTCGGGCTTGACCAAAAGCTCTGGAAATCCAGCAGAAAGCAACTCAGAATTATATTTGGGGTGTTGACAGGTCACTTCGGGGTCAAGAATCTCTTGGCCAAGATGGGACTATCGGATAGTTTAGACTGTAGAATGTGTGGTGAGGAGGATGATACTATGGAACACTTACTGTGTGAATGTCATGCCCTTGCCAGAAAAATAATTAATTACTTTGATAACGGCTATCCGCAACCAAAGGATTTTAAGGTACTTCCGCTGAGCTGTATCATGCAGTTTGTAGAAATGATGGAGCAATTTGGGAGTAGTCATAAATTAGACGTCAAATGCATAAAAGATCCCACTGGGTCGAAGTGTATCCGAAAGGGCCCTAACCTAGATAAGATAAAATAAGACCACCCATCAAGTTATATAGAAGGCTGCGGAGTATAATCTGCCCTTTTCCTTAGCGTTTCTCGACTACGATTCAATCGAAACCTGGGCTGTACTACAGTTTCTCCAGCGTTGCCAAGTATTTTATATTTCAATTTTGTAATTTAAGGCCCTGGCATGGCTCGCTAAGCCAGCGCCATTTCTCAGCCACGACACATGGCTTCTTTAGAATGTACTTCTTGCATGCTTTCTTTAGATATGTATATTATTATTATTTTCTTTTACCTTTATTGTTTCAATTTCGTATTTTATCAATGCCATGTATGTTGTGGGAATGAATAAAGTTTTAATCAATCAATCAAACGAGAATGCCACTTCACTGTGTAAATTCGACTCCAGAATTGGAACGCGAAACCTATTCCGCTGCAGCGAGTCGACCAAGGAGATGTTATTTCTCCAAAACTGTTCACCGCTGCACTGGTGCATGCTTTAAAGACTGGACTGGAGAAGGCGAGTATATCACTCACCTTCGTATACCATGGAGGACTTGAATACTATAAAGCCTCTGAGCGGGTTGGTCTAAGAATTAACATGGATAAGACGAAGATCATCTGATGCCCATGTATTACCGACTCTCATTACAATCGGACGCTTTACGCTCGAAGTTGTAGACGATTATATATACGTAGGACAAACTGTCTCCTGTCGACTCAGCTGGGCAGCGTTCGTTCGGGAAGCTACGGCACATCTTTTCGTCTAGTATTCCGAAGTGTCTCAAGACGAGAGTCTTTGGCCCATGTGTGGTGCCAGTGATGACATATGACACTGAAATGTGTTCGCGCACTATCGGCCTCATTAGAAGGCTCAAAGGGCTATGGAGAGGGCTATGCTGGGAGTTTGTCTGCGTGATCGCATTAGACGTTAGGTTACCCGCAGGAGAGCTAGGATACAGAAAGTATACATACAGACCTAGCCCCCCCAAATCGCTAAACCGATGCCACAATTTGGAACCCCATGAGCAACAGTACACGCTTTTCCTAGATAAAGTTAATAAACCATTTGTCCGAACGCTCTTTAGTAAAATGTTCGGTTACTATTAGTACCGTTTTCTCTATCTAAATCTTTTCGCTCCTGGTATGGTTGGTTACGTCTTTTGAACATTCCTTAGAAATAGCTATTTGGTAAAATACTTTTTTTTACTACTACTTGTAGTCAACTAGTCAGTTTGTGTTGTATTATTTTGATAGTTTTTTTATTCAGTAAATTATTGTTTTTTAGGATTGTAAATCCGTAGGGTTGCGTATCTGTAGATTTAGGAATCAAAACAATGACCGAGGGCACTGTGTGACCCGCCGACGCCAATGATGGGTGAAGGGGAACAGGCAATGCACCATAATATTAATATTCACGTTAACCTTCGTCACTCCATATTCACTACTGGTACTGTTTTGTATTGTACTGATACTACTGATGTTGTAATGGTAATCTGTAAAACTGGGACCAATTCCTATTCCTACCTGCCTGCTAATCCCCAAGGAACGTCTTCAGTTGTGTTTTAGCCCTCCTACCACGGAGCAAGTTTTAAATATTAATGAAAATGATTATTACAACATTTACGGAACATGAAACCACCTTTTACTCTTTATACTACCTTTTAGCTTATTTTTACGATAAATAAACATCAAATAACGCTACTTATAAACCAAATTGAAACTACCGGTAATTTACCGGTTAATAGGTTTTGTCCTACTCAAGTCGGTAATTTACCGGTTTTGAATTTTGCCCGGTAATTGCATATTGCATTCCCTATTTCTTACATACGTTACGTAAACGCTTGCTTTTAGTTTTGTATGTTAAGTTAACATACACATTGTATCATATTAAGGCGAAACATTCTCTTCAATCATATTTAAGGCTAACCTTACCAAATATAGCAACGAAACCAAATGGCTATACTATGATTACATACATACGCTGGACAAAGAAAACCACTTATTTGGCTGGGCATAATTCATAATTATTTCAACTTATGTAATGCCGTCTTCTCCCTAAGGCGTTGTAAGAATGAACTGATTGAAAAAAAAGGTGACCGAGGTGGATTGTTCCTATAGCTCAGTTGGTTGAGAATAGGGAATGCAGACCGGTTTTAACCGAAACCGAAGAAACCCGTTAACCGACTGTAAGAAATCGGGCCGCGGCTGGGTCGCCTAGAGATCTGAGGGGTAATCACAAAACGTTTCAAACGCGCGTTAGGACAATTCAACAGTCGTTTTTCGATATAAAAAAATACATTTAGATCTACCTAGCGTACGTATAAAGCGTTACGTGATCGACCTACCGGTCACTCATACGTTGTTTCAGTGGATCAACCTAGCTTGTTAAAGCTACACAATAAGTTAATTATTGCATAAGTAATTGCATAAGTACGTTGATAGTTACTCTTTAGGTTGATGAAGCTTATGAGTGTATAATTAATAGACGGAAAAGTCATCATTACAAATATTTATTTATAAATTCATTCATCATTACAAAGATTTATTTATAAATTCAACACTTAATATAAATGAACACAATCGTAAAATCAACATTCTTTCATTTTGCAAGTGAGCTGATCAACAGAGGGGAGGCTACCGAGTAGGAAATAAGCAACGACGGCGTGCTGTGATTGGTTATGACGCTCTCGCCGTCGGCGCACTAGACTCGCACGCAGTTCGTCGTGCGTTCAAATTTAAAAAATAATTGATAAATGAATACAATGTGGAGCTATTGATGAATTACTTAGATTTTTTATCAATAGATTACTATGATAAAGCTGGTTTATATGTGTCGACTTGAAATTTTTTTTAAAATTTATTTTAAAATAATTAGAAGGCTTTTAACATTAAACTGTTCATACAAATTTAACCTATTGATAAATATGTTATTAATTCAAACTTAGGTTATCTTTGATAGTTTTTAATAGTATTCAGTAATCAAAACCAACTTGTATAATCTTTTAGAGGAAATATTTTTTTTTTATTCGTTTCGGATTATACTGACGTAAGCACTTGACGAAAGTTTTAGCAAATTAAAGTGGAGATTATAATACTAAAATGCGATACTCTATTGAAGAAAAATACCACTTGTATAATCTATCCCTGGATTTACAAGGGTCGCTAAGAAAACGCTGTGTAATACCTAAAGCAACGTCAAATTTCCCTATCTTTTTTTACTACTAGTAGTACTCATCATATTCTAAATATTAACAAAAAAATCGCGACCTTGGGAATTTTCGAAGGTGCATTCATTTTACGTACCGTACTACCTCTTCAGCTGGAATCTGCAAATGACAAATAATAATTGTATTAAACAAACAATAAACAATCTAATCTTTCCTCTTGTAGTAATGTGTGTGTAGGTAGGTACCTACTTTAGGTACCTACCTACACACACATCTATACTAATAATAATACATAATAATAATCGATTTAGGTACTCGTTAACTAACTGATTACTTATTTTTACTTTTGTACCAAGCCAGTAGTCAACGCTGACAACATTTCATGAGAGTCGGTTGAGAAATGTGAGCTCTAGGCGAGAACAGGGGGAAATCCAAACATCCGGACATGAGGAAAAACGATTTTTCGTCCAAGCTGAAGCATAGACGCTTCGCTCGCTCGGTCGAAAAAACCGGCCAAGTGCGAGTCGGAGTGGGGCTCCCATACAAGACATGATTTTTTCGCCGTTTTTACAGATAATGATACGGAACCCTTCGTGCGCGAGTCCGACTCGCACTTGGCCGGTTTTTTATTATTATTTATTGTTGTCTTAAATTCAATTAAGTATTTCAAACAAATTAAATAGTCATTATTTTCATTGTACGCCATTCAATAGCTTTAAAAGTTGTAGAATAAAATGTAGGTATATAGTTCATTTTGAGGAGTACAATCTATGTTTAATTTTTTAGGGTTCCGTAGCCAAAGGGTGAAAACGGGACCCTATTACTAAGGCTCCGCTGTCCGTCTGTCCGTCCGTCTGTCCGTCCGTCCGTCTGTCTGTCCGTCCTTCCGTCTGTCACCAGGCTGTATCTCATGATCCGTGATAGCTAGATAGTTAATTTTCACAGATACAACAAATACAAAAAACAGAATAAAATAAATATGTTAGGGGGGCTCCCATACAAAACTAACATTTCGAAATACAAATAAAGTGTATTATTTTTATTTTCAAATGCTATGTCCAGGGACCACATCCCTTCCGCATTTTAGATCTGTAATCATCATGGTTTGCTTTCAGAAGATGACAACATTAGAAACGCTGAAGCAAAAACCATTGTAGCATGCATGGTACTGCCGCTATTGTTAGGCAACCCACTTGCAAAAGCGAAAAAAAGCACTTGGCGTCCATCGAAACAGGAAACCGGTGAAGGATTCATCACTCGTATTACCACTGTAGGTGAGCTACAGACTACGATATCCAGCAGGCGGGATAAATTCTTCAAACTAAACCTTACGTTACAACCTTTTATCATAATCGTTGGACGCGAATATACTGCCATTGATAGGTATTACGAGTATGTAATAGTTAATGAAACTCATTATGTCTTTCATTCCATCATTGACGCAGTTGATGCATGTTTTAAAATCTATGATGCATTAAATTGTAGATATCCAATCGAGTGCGCTACGACCTGGCAATTTATTCAGAAAGGTTTTTATAATCTGCAGACACCATATGACAAACAATTCGTTTCGGTGAATTGTTTAATATCGGATCTTGAAATTAATTAATATGCCTAAATGTTAAAGAGTTGTGTAACCATATTAAAATAATTCATAGAAATATCCAAGTTGATTATTACCAATGTGAAGAAACAGATTGTAGGAGAAAATATTATTTACTAAATTCATCTAAAAAACATTTAGCAACTCATCGAGCATGTTAGTAGGACGATTTGTAACGATGCATCTAGTAATGGCGCAATTAATAATCCTCCAAAGGAAATTGTAAATTATTCACACCCTTCAAAAAATTCGGGTGATACGAATGTTGGAGAAAATGATAAAAACTTACAAAATGATCAATCGTTATCGTGTTAGGGGTGAACATTTGTACTAAAACCGCTGCACCGATTTAGAAAAAAAAATTGTATAGAGATAGTTTTTGGGTGAAATAGGGGGTGAAAAATTTGATAGAACCCATTTAGATGAAATTTGTTTAAAAGATAGTTTGAGTCCCGGGGAAGGACATAGGATAGTTTTTATCCCGGAAATCAACCCCTAAAGAGGTGAAATAGGGGGTGATAATTCGTATCGAATTACTTAAACCGCTAAACCAATTTAGATGAAATTTGGTATAGAGATAGTTTGAGTCCCGGGAAAGGACATTAGATAGATTTTATCCCGAAAATTATCCCCTTACCCCCTTACTTATAAACGGGGAATAAGCTTGGAATAGTTTATGCCATGCTTTGTCCTTATCTGTAATTGTGACATTTTCATCTTGCAGAAAGTGACAAAGCATGGCATAAACTATTCCAAGCTTATTCCACGTTTATAAGTAAGGGGGTAAGGGTTTTAAATCAGGGGTATAAATTCGGATGGAACCCATTTAGGTGAAATTTGGTTTAGAGTCCCGGGAAAAGCTTTGTATAGTTTTTATCCCGGAAACCGTCTCCTAAGGCGGGGAAAAGGGGAGAGGAAAAGTTGTATCGATACCTACGACATCTTCGATATAAACGCGTTCCACGCGGACGGAGTCGCGGCCAGAAGCTAGTTATTAATATTCTTTTATTGACATTGTACCACTTAACATAATTTAAATTTTCCTTATTATGTAGTATTTTTGTTTTTCAATTTGAATTGGGCTTTGATTGGCTAATATTATTTATTGTTGTTTTTTTTATTCTTATATACACTCTGACGATCTTTTTGTGAATTCATGCTATTTAATTTTTATGAAATAACATGTAAATTTTCAAAAAGAAATAAATCAATCTAATCTAATGTAATCTACTAACGAGAGTTAGTTACGAGTCAGTTTACCACATTTGTGATAGGTGATAGCCCATATCACTTTTCCCTATTGGTACCCTTATAATATTAGTCCCTATTGATCCCTTATTCAGTATAAATACAGTGAAATCAAAAGAATTTTCTAAAAACAACTGTTTTTACATGTTTTCTAAAAAGTCAACTGTTATTAATTTTAAGCTTAAACAGAAGGTCAAAAAGTTCCTAATCAAAAAACATAAAAGCGTACTCTGGGTCTCAGAAGGCTATAAAATTTCAACTGTACACTACACAGGTTTATTATTGACATTATTGTTGACAAGTGTAATGGAAACACACTCGGCATTTCGCCCGCGACGGACAATTCCATACTACGCAAAATTTCATCGACATGGGATTTAAAGCGGGCCACAGACCATCAGTTTTATCTGCACAGTTTTAACTGTACAGTCGAACTGTTCAGTTAAAACGTACGTGTGTAGGCAAATCTTTGAACTGTGCAGTTGAACTGACGATCTAACCGAAATTTCATTAGATAAAACTGTACAGTTAAAACTGTTCAGTTAAAACTGATGGTCTGTGGCAAAAAACTGTTTTGTTGTCAGTTTTGACGGATCATCATTGCAGTGAGCACGTTTTCTACGGTCTTAAGTCTTTGCAACATCAACATGCCTAATCAACGTGAATGGTTAGAAGAATTTATAGAAATATATCGTTCTGAACCTTCCTTGTGGAAAGTTAAAGCTAAAGAGTACCACGACCGTGACAAAAAAGAGGCAGCCTACAGGAGGTTATTGGTTAAACTTCGAGAGGTTGAACCTACTAGTGACAAAGCAGCGGTAGTTAAAAAAATCAATAATTTACGTTGTACTTATAATAAAGAACACAAAAAGGTGAATGCTTCAAATAAATCAGGTGCAGGCACAGAAGAAATATATGAGCCAAAACTATGGTATTACCCTCTTTTGAAATTCTTGGATGATCAACATGTACCACGACCTTCACGCTCGAATTTGGATGATGAGGTAATAAAACTAATATTACTTATATAAACATTATTTTATTTACTTAAATAAAATTATTTTGCCAGGGAACTTGACCTTCATTATTAAAATAATTCATAAATTCTTGTCTAATCATTTTGGGTGTTCGGGCCGTGTTTCCTATATTCCTTTGTTGTAAAGGTTCCATGGTAGAATGATTTGTATCGTAACCTGGTGTGACATGTCCAATATCAGTCTGTTCGCGATCAAAACACTCTGGACTGATATAAGAATTTGGTAACATTTTAATTAATAAATTGTGTAAGGCACAACATGCCATTACAATTGATTCAATTCTACTTGGATGTACATTAATATCTGTATGAAATATTCGAAATCGTGTAGCTAAAATACCAAAACAATTTTCAACAATTCGTCTTGCTCGCGAAACACGGTAGTTATAATTTTTTTTTTCTCTTGTATCCAACTCAGCCTGTCTAAAAGGTTTCATCATATCAGTCCTTAGTGGAAAAGCGTCATCAGCAACAAAGACATACGGTAACGATTTTGAGCTATTCGTTACGATTTCTTCGGCCGGAATATTCAAGTCATTCTCTTGAAGTTTTTGAAAGAATGTTGTATTTTGTAAAACTCCACCGTCTGATATTCGTCCGTTGGTTCCAAAATCACATAAAATGAACTGATATTGAGCGTCAACTATAGCCATTAAGACCATACTGTGTTTTTTCTTATAATTGAAATATGTCGACCCACTTCCTCGTGGTGGATTTATTGTTACATGCTTCCCGTCCATCGCCCCAAGCAGATGCGGAAAATTCCATCTTTGTTCAAATAGTGCAGCTATTCTTTTCCATTCTTCTTGTGATCGAGGAAACTGAAACAAATACAATATTACAGGTTTAATTCACCAGAGTCAGCTCCATTGTCAGTTGAAGAATCAGTAAAGGAAGCACAAGACTTTGAAGACTCAAGTGTTGTAGGTGTTCAGCAAACACCTACAACAGAGTCTACAACGTCCTCCTCCTCAACCTCAAGGAAACGAAAATCTGAAGCGGACCTCACAAAAGACGTTTTGATATCTGTCAGAGATCATTTCAAACTTCCGGTTCCATCTCCACCACCACCGAAGCAACCCGACGACCGTTATGATATTTTTGGCAAATCTGTTGCATTTAAACTAAGAGATCTAAATAAAACTCAACGAATCCTCGCAGAAAAAAATATTAATGAGACTCTCACAGAAGCTGAATTGGGTCAGTTAACAACATCACATACAGTAATGGCCCCTTTTCCTAATTCTCCCTTTCATCAAAGATCATATTCCACTTCATCCAGCCAATTCAATCACAGTACTTCACCTTACTCAAATCAACCAAGTCCTCAAAGTCAGCGCTCAATTTATGAACAAACACAGGCTCAACCTCAAGTTGTTTATTTGTCTATACCTGAGAGTCCGGGATCATCGGGTAATAATAATGTTGCACCAACTCAACAGCATGCAACTCAACAACAAATGATTCAGTCGCAACCAAGTTCTACTTCAACAGTTGCCGACTTTTTATCTAACTATGATGCTTATTAACTTCTTTTATTTCTAGTTATGTTCAGTCTGATTTTTTTAAATACTTATAAGTTACATATAATTATTAAAATACTCTAAAAATAAAATGCATTTTATTTCTTACGTACCTTTAAGTAATCCTTGTGTAAAACACTATATATCGCTTCACACGTTTCTGGTATAATACTGGAAAGTGACTGGGGGGATATTATTGTTGAAAATTTAAGGTCTTCGTAGCTTCTACCTGTTGCTAAAAATCGAAGCGTTACTGTTAATCTTTCATGTGGTGAAATAGCACTTCTCATCACTGTATCTTGTTTCATTATTCTTGGTGTAACTAAATCGAGCAAAAGCAAATAAGTTTCTTCATCCATTCTTAAATAGTTACGATAATCTTTTGGAGTAATTCTGATCTCCTTTAGTAAATTGTTATGCGTATATTGCTTTCTCTGTAATAACCAATGTTTACACCACATTATTTTCCTTCTTTGTCTTTTTTTTTGTAAAATACACAATAATCCAATAATTGCCACAGCGTCATCCATGATTCCGTCGAACGTCTTTACTTCAAGCGAAAAGGATAAATAATAAAAAAACTTTCAGTGTGTAGTCACAAGGGATGTCAGTTTTAACTGAACAGTTAGACTGTACAGTTAAAACTGTGCAAATAAAACTGATGGTCTGTGGCCCGCTTAATGCGGGTGTCTTCCATACAGAAAAAATAAAATATGTGTCGTACGATTAAATAACAATACACATAATAATAAAGAAATATGTAACAAATAATATTTTTTTTTAATATAGCGCTACGTACTCAAAATTCACTTCTATTTTTAGTATTTTTAGGTGGCTCGTGTAACGGAACGCGTAATTTACCCGTTTACCTTTTGAGTTTGACTTTTCTTTTTGCGAACCGAACGTGAACTGTGACCAAACGTAGTGTTTATATTCTCTTTGGGGAGTGTTTTGAGTTGATGATGGAAGATAACGGAAGGAATTCTGAAAAGGTGAGTTGTATTTATTATAGATATTAGTTAGTGTACAGTAGAAAGCTGTGATATGTATGTATTGCATAGTTCCGCGCATAGGTAGTTTATTATCGACGCCATATATTTTTAGACGCTCATCGTGATTGGTAATTTTGCATGTGATAATTTTGGACGAGCAATGTATTGATTATCCCGACGCATACTCTGTAGGTATTTCACGAAAAAATAACGACGTAACCAGTATTTTATTCCATGGTAATAAAACCTGATTATTTGTAGATAGTTAGGCATACTTTAACCTTGAGAATCCCGTGGCTCTCTGGGAAGCCGGCGGATTTTGAAACTTACACACCGATTAAAACAAATTATTTTTCCACGACAATTAAATAGCCAAAGACGCTTCGACATGGACCCCCGAACTGGAATGAGTGGCCTTGGCCAGATAATGCCTATGATGTCACTGTTTTGGTTCGCCGGCTATAAGTCGAATCCACTGAACTCTAAATACAGCAGATATCCTTAAGCATAATGTGAGTAAGATTAATTCATGTTTATTTTTTTATATTTTCTATATGTTTATATAATATACTTACAGCCAGTTACACAATTGTTAATTAGCGCGAATACATGCATGGGCCATTAGACACTCACTGTGGCCTATATCATCATTTCCTGGCCCTTATCATATTTACTTGGGGTCGGCGCAGCATGTCTTCTTCTTCTTCCATACTTCTCTGTCAGCCGTCATCTCATCACTCACTTCTTTTCTCTTCATATCGTCTCTTACACAGTTCATCCACCTTTTCCTTGGCCTTCCTCGTCTCTTACATCCATCCACATTCATTCATAATAAGTAAGCAATACTCTCTTGGTCACATGACTTTCATCCCTCCGCATTACGTGCCTATACCACGCAAGGCTGTGGCTTATAGTCACCTTATAACAATAATTGTATTTTGACCTGTAAGGCAAGTGTTTATACATTAGGTGGCATGCGGTGCGCCACGGGCGTGTCAAAGGCATATGACATGATATGGTGGGTCTCGGTGATAAAGAAGCTCAGAAAGCCCTATTGAGCAGTATTGATTTCCTTACTAAAAACTTTGTCTGTTCTGATTTTGTTTTAGTGTGTGTCTGTTTGGCCCTATGGTTGACTGGTATAGAATGCCATATGGAATTTAGGCTGCCATTTGTACAGTCAGCCTTAAAAGTAACTGGACACTGGGACTTTGTCGCTTATACCTGTTGGAAATTTAAAGTGACACGGTACAAAGGTGTAAAGACTCTTGTTATGCTGACCATACATGGTTTTGTTTTCTATACTAATAATATTATAAAGAGGAAAAGTCTGTGAGTTTGTGTAATGTAACTTTGTAAGTTTGTGTGTAACTGGTAATCTCTGGATGGACATAGGCTATATTTAATCCTGTGCTTTTGCTTGCGTTCTTCAAAGTCTTTTAGTGCAAAATAAAGATAAATAAATAAATAAAAGTGTTAAGTTTCTCAAAAATCTATTTTAAACTCATAGTGATATTGTTGTAGTGTATATATTTAGCTGACTATACGCAATCGATGAATTGTTGCAGGTAAAACCTGGAATTAAAAAGAAAAGAAGGAAAGCGTATGACAACATGTCATCTAAATACTTAAAGAGCATTATAAGAAAGTCGTCAAAAAGAGGTTTTTCTAACTGTGCTCAGGTGTCTCTTTATCTAGAACCTTCTACATCGTTTGCACCACCTGCCCATGTCAATACATCTGCAAGCGTACAGTCTTCTACTCCTGTACAGGCTGTCTCAGATGATGTTACTGCATATCTACAGCCTACTACATCGGTTGAGCCACCTGCCATTACATCTGCAGATCTTCAATCTTCTCCATCGGTTGTCCCATCTGCCTTTGTTGGTGCTTCTTCGTCTAACCAACTAAATGAAACTAATTTTCAAAAATCACTTCAAAATTGGGCCGTTGAAACTCATGTAACACACAATGCTTTTAACAAGCTATTAGAAATTTTAAAGGAAGTAAAATCAGTAGACGAATTAACCAATCTTCCTATAGATAGCAGGACTCTTTTAAAAACTAGTAAAACAAACAATATTTCTCAGACAGAATCTGTTCAATACTATCATTTTGGATTAGCTGTAAGTCTAAGTCATGCATTACAAAATAAAACATCCGATCTGACAATCGATTTCGATATAAATATTGATGGTTTGCCATTGACTAAAAGTTCAGGCAGTCAATTTTGGCCATTATTGGGAAGTCTTTGTTTAAATAAAACTCCTTTTGTGATAGGTGTTTGGCATGGTCTTCGTAAACCAAAGCATCCCAATGAGGTATTAGAGCCATTCATAGAAGAATACTTACTAAAGCAAATGGCTTTCATCATGAAAATTAAGTAAAAAATATTGTATTAAAAAAGATTATTTGTGATGCCCCAGCTAAATCTTTCATTCTTTGTGCTAAAGGCCATAATGCATATTTTGGTTGCACCAAATGTACAACCGAGGGAAATTATGTAAATAACAGAGTTTGTTACAATGATTTGCATTCAGAATTGCGAACAGACCAAGGTTTCCGTGACGGTCAGTATGGTGATGATTATCACATCCAGCCAAGCCCTTTATTACAATTGGACTTAGATTTAATAAAAGGCATCCCACTTGATTACATGCACCTTGTCTGTTTGGGTGTAATGAAAAGGTTGTTGCAATTTTGGATAAAGGGTAATATTTCGGTTAGAATGAACCAAAATGATTTACATAATTTTGACCAAACCACCTTCGATGTGAGAAATTGCATTAGCTCCAATGATTTTAGACAATTACTTCTCTACACAGGTCCAATTATACTGGAAAATAGATTAAAACCTTCTCAATACACACACTTTTTAGCACTTAGTTGTGCAATTTGGATTTTATGCAGTACAGTATTGTGTATAGAATTTAATAATTATGCAAAGGATTTACTGATGTATTTTGTCAGGAATTATTCTAAACTGTATGGACAAGAGTATGTATCTTACAATGTTCACAATCTTATACATTTGTCGGATGATGTATTAAATTTTGGTTCACTAGATAACTTCTCTGCATTTCAATACGAAAACTATGTTTGAAATAAAAAAATGTTTGAAATCTTGCAATATGCCTTTACAACAGCTAATAAACAGAATTAATGAAAAACGCTTCTATCAGAGTAATACTGCCTTAGTTAAAATTTCATCCATTTTTATTATTTCCTCTACTGAACCTCTTTTGACTGACACCACAGTTAAAATATATAAGTGGGTGAAATATTTGCATTTTAAATTGGGAACTGACAATAAAAACAACCACTGTCTTATTAAAGGCAATGTTGTGGTAAAGATTGTAAGAATAATTGAATGTATGAATACAAAAAATATATATATCATTTTTCAAAGATATTTATTTATCTTATGAAAACTTTTTCGAAATACCTTGTGAATCTAAGTTTACTAATGGTGGTTACATTTCACACTTGAGTGATGTGTGCGAGATAGTATATACCTATTACTGAAATCATCACAAAATGTATTCATTATAAAAATTATGCAATATTTTTTGTTACCTAACTTATTAATGTATAATTGTAGAAGTATAATAACTTAACCCTTTTAACTGACATCGGCAATGTAGTTGCCTTCATAATTGTAAAAAAAGTATAATTTGTTTAAAAGTCATTAGTGAAATTTTTGATTCTCATTTCGATTGACAGCAAACAGGGTTTAGTACTGCTTAAGTAATGCTTGCTTAGTTTTATTATTTAATTACCAGAATGCAGCATATGTTGTCATCATCAGGTGAGTCTAATTAACTATATCAATTCAAAATTTATAATATGATGAAAATCATCTATCAGCCCTCTATAAAAAAAACAGTTACAAACAGGATTTTGAATTTGCTTCTGGTATTAATCAAAGGCATACTTAATGTCAAACATGTTAAATAACAGTAAGAACAGAATAACTAATTTGGTTTTATATATATTTCAGCTTATTTATGCGGTGATCATATTTATATGCGATAATGAGGAATATATTAAAACACAATGACTTTTAGTTATCGACTAACTTTATTTTTTTAAGTATCGGGTACATACAAAACTACCACAGACTAAATATATTTTGTTACAATAAACAATATCCCCACTTAACAAAATAAACGTAAGATTCCATCATATAACAAGATATTTTATTTACCTTTAATTCCTATCATCTCCATAAACTTGTAATGTTTAGTGGACAAGAGACCTTTGGTCAACAGATCAGCAGGCATTTCTTGAGTTGAAATATATTCTATTTCAATTAAATTATTTTTTAATACAGTTGCTCAAAAAGTGCTACTTTACGTAGCTGTTTAGCGTGCGGAAAGTTGGTTTTCGCGCACTAGTGCTTTTTTCTTTTCCAATTTTTTTAAATTCATACTTCATGACTACTTATTGAGGAGTGTTAATATTAGTTTCCTTTAAACGTCGTAATCAACATAAAAAACCTACTGTTAATGTAAGAATACGAAAAATATACATTTTTCATATTTTATTACTTACCTCTTCATCATTATAACACGTTTGTTTTTTTATATTGAATATTGAAAAACCGTTCATAATAAGTTGTCTGAATAGAACGGAACAGCTTCCGAAACGCCCACAGACACGCCTGTCAACGATAAGACGTTTTTTCTTACTGCAAGCATGTTTTAAGTTTCCAAAGGCAACATTCGATATTGTTTTTATAAATATACGATACACAAATAATCGTAAATAACGAAACTTAGTTAATAATAGTACAATGTTTTATATTTACAATTGTTTATGTATTATAACATGCATTTGAAAAAAAACTTTCATTGTTGTGGGTTCAATAATAATTTACAAATTCTAGTCAAATAAAAGCTAAAAAAAACACCTCTTCATAATGTCAAAAATTTTCACTGCGAAAGAACAAACTTTCGAACTTACAACGACTTTGTTTTCCAATCGTAAGTTTTCTAAAAGTGGCTTATAAAATGAGTGACTCAGAGTTTGTTATTGAATTAACACCGCCAGACATTTGCGAGAAGGCCGCAATTGCGAATGAGAGTGCTTTGCCAGAAAAATCGAAAATTAAATATATTGCTGTTTATGAACAGTTTGTGAACTGGAAAACGGAACATAAAGCAACATCGTTCTCAGAAAACGTTGTTATGGCCTATTTTTTAGAACTGTCGAAAAAATATCAGGCTTCGACCTTATGGTCTAAGTACTCAATGCTGAAATCTATGATAAAGACAAAGAATGATATTGATATCAAAAGTTACAATAAATTGACTGCGTTTATGAAAAGGCAATCAACAGGTTATCAACCAAAAAAATCAAAAGTTTTAACAGCAGAAAACGTGGAAAACTTTATAAATGATGCTCCGGATCATCTATATCTGGCTACAAAGGTATGATTTCACTCAAATTTATGATTTTAGTTCACTATAAGATAAGTAATTTATTGATTTTATAAGTAAAGTGTGATTTTGTTCGTAGGTTGCACTCATATTTGGGGTTTGTGGAGCCTGCAGGCGTGAGGAACTGGCGAACATTACACTTAAAGATGTTGAAACTCAAGGAAATATACTGCTAATACAAATACCTAACACCAAAAACAAAATACCAAGATCTTTTACCGTTGATGGCCCATTTGCCGAAATTGTCAAAAAGTATCAACGTCAACGATCATCAAAGGGCAAAAGTGACAGATTTTTCCAAAATTACCAAAAAGGTAAATGCACAGCACAGGTCATAGGCCTAAATAAATTTGGTAATATGCCCAAGGAAATTGCCAACTTTTTGAATTTGCCCGATGCTGATAAGTATACAGGACATACATTTAGAAGGACGTCAGCCACCTTACTCGCTGACTCTGGTGGTGATATTACCACTCTGAAGAGACATGGTGGATGGCGTTCAAATAATGTTGCAGAGGGATACATCGAAAATTCGATACAAAACAAACTTAAAATTGGACAAAAAATAGCATCATCAATTAATATAAAGCCGGACCCAGCAGAGTTTCCAACAAACCAAGTATCCACATTTCAACCGGACAACCCTGACAGTTTTGAACCCCAACCAGGCCCCTCTAAACAGTATGTGATTGAAGCAGAACCCTCCTCTGAACCAGAGGTAAATTTTGACTTTCAACCAGATCCCTGTAAGTTGAATTCCAATTTGGAACCCCAGCCAGGCACCTCTAAACAGTCAAAACCATATGTACATTTTGAACCACAACAGGGCCCATCTAGTACTGACTCACGTGCAAACCGGACTGGACCAAGTGCCTTAAAATCTGGCAAACAACATTTATCTTCACAGACATGTGAAATGAATAATTCACTCAGCCAAACACTTAATTTACCAACTAAAACTTTTAACATGACGCTCAATAATTGTACAAATTGTACCATTAATTATTATGTGAATAAAAAATAAATAAGTTGGAACTGTATATTAGTTCACTACACGGTGCCCGTGAGCATTGCGAGAGATTTTAACAGGATATTTCTGACCATATTTTAAGTTAAAAATGTTAATTAACGTCTGCTAAATTCGGCTCGGTTTTAGAGATATTTCCATTTTTGTGTAAAAATGTTGTAATGAAATCTCCAGTATGTACGCCTTTATGATTGCGACGTTGCGAGACTTAACCAACTAATAACTTGACTTTTAAAAGTCAAAGCCAGTTCTGTCACTATGAGTGTAAAGTCACTACTAAAGGCACGTTTTACTAGAGTAGCAACTATTATGTATGAAAATCTGAACAAAAAAAAAAGTTATAATTAGACCTAGGTTCATATAACATTTATTACTCTTTATAACCTCTGGAATTCGTGGTTAAAATCTCTCACAATGCTCACGGGCACCGTGTATATGAAAACTGTATTAAACCTCATTATTTTTCAACTGTATTACGATGATGTTACGGGATTAGTAATATAAAAGTTTCGAATTCTTTACTTGTTGTTTTTCTTATTTTTTCGCAACTGTATTAAAAAACGTTGTTCGATACACGTGCGGAAATGTCATTCTTCACTCGTCCCGAGTCTTGCCACTCGCCTACGGCTCGTGGCAAGATATCTCGGTACTCGTGAAGTAATGACATACTTTCCGCACTAGCATCGAAATATACTATTTTAATGCATCTCTAACATAATGGAAACGAACATCTATATGTTTAGATCTATTGTGTGCCTGATGATTTGTTGCTAATTTAATTGCACTTTGGTTATCACAGTTTAATTTAATAACACAACGTTTTCCAGTAATTTCACATATTAAATTTTGTAAATAAACAGCTTCTCTGGCAGCTTCTGATAGAGCAACATATTCTGCTTCGCTACTTGAAAGTGAGAATGTCTTCTGTTTTCTACTCTGCCATGAAATTGCAGATGAATTCATGGTAAAACAGAAGCCAGTGTAAGACTTTCGATCCAGACTGTCACTTGCCCAGTCCGCATCCGCGAAACCCACAAGCTCTGCATTGCCTTTACAATATTTTAAACAATAATGTTTGGTTTTCTGTACATATTTTAGTACCCGTTTAGCATAATTGAAATGATTTTCATTATAGCAGTTGTTGAACTGACTCAGATAACTTAGAGAATATGCTATATCGGGCCTACTCAAAATAGCTACATACATGAGACTTCCTATTAATCTTTGATATGGAACATTTGGAGCACATTCTTCAGATTTGTCAATGTTCAATTTGCTCTCAATGGGAGTATCTACAGTTCTACAATCTGACATATCAAATCGTGACAGTAACTGTTCTATATATTCCTGTTGATCTACTGTTATTGTCTTACATTTCTTATCCACATTGATTCTCATGCCTAAGTAACGTCTAACAGGACCTAAATTTTTTAATCTAAATTCAGAACTCAAAACATGTATTAATTTTTCAGTCTCTTTGGTAGAATTTGAAAATATCAGAAAATCATCAACATAAATTGTGACAATTATTTTAACATTTCCAGACATTTTTGTAAATAAGCAAGGTTCATATTCACTCATTTTCAAACCCAAGTTACATAAACAGGTTTTTACTTTTTCGTACCATACAAGAGAAGATTGTTTTAACCCATAGATGGCTCGGTTTAATTTTAAAACCTTTCCTTTTATGTCATTTACAAAACCGTCTGGAATTGACATATAAATGTTTTCTTTCAAACATCCATTCAAAAAGGCAGTGGTTACATCTAGGTGTGTAATATTGTACAAATGTACCATAAGGTCTCGAGGGGAGCGTAGAATAATGCACCGAGATCAGTAATCTAACAAATGTATTAATTCCACCACACATAAATTCTCCCCGAACATAAAAAACGTTACTAGAGTCTGTATATTCCGGCAAACAGGCGTTAGCTAGTTTCCCGACGGTACAGCGCCATCTAGCGGTAAATTAGAAAAACTATGACTACTACAATCTTAACTAACTTTTGGACATACCGCCCACCAAGGACAACATGTCCTTCATCCATTATCGTGACCGCCCACCATTGAGTAACTAGGGACAACGTTAACATATCAAATGGGGCTAATGGTAACTTATCTTAAACGGTACATTGATTTCTTAAACTAATAATAATTTGCTTAAACTAAGTTCTAAGTTAATACATAAGTACAATTCCTGGTTACGTGGTGACAGGTAATACGCAAAGCTTATATGTAGGCCGTTTAATTATTGAATTTCCACATTTTAAGGACACGACTCTAGTTAGTTTGTCAGTGCCTGGATACCTTTGCATAATTCGACCAAAAAGCCACTTCGTTGGAGGTAGATCGTCCTCCTTCACCAAAACGATGTCACCTACCTCGGGTTCGGGTGATTGGTACGCCCACTTGTACCGATGTAGAAGATTAACCAGGTACTCATTGGACCATCTGCGCCAAAAGCTTTGCAACATCCTTTGGGTTAATTGCCATCGTCTCAATGAACTAATGTTAGCCTTCTCATAATTAACTTCCGGTATGGTTACGAGGGGCTCGCCGACCAAGAAATGACCGGGGGTTAATGGGTTTGTTTCATTGGGATTGTTTGGCAACACGGATATCGGGCGGGAGTTCAGACAAGCTGTATATCTTTGGTTTCCGTTAGCTTCTCCTTAATAATCAAGTCATTAGTCCTGGATTCGAACAGATGTTCCAACATCGCAGTATCCAGTTTCACATCGGGTAAATCGTCCCATATAAACCCTCCAATCTTCGTCCTGACCGTCAGCGGTGGGCACTCCTGGATCTCTCTCCAGAACAGTTTCACAGTCTTCTTGTTCTTCTTGATAGTTGAGGTATCTGAATCATTTGAGATCTCCGAGAGCGAAGGCTTTTGTGGCGGGGCAGGAACACTTCTTGCAAATGGGGGAAATGAACCGGGCGGAGGAGGCGGAACTCCAATCAGGGGGAACATCCCCGGTGGTGGTGGCGGTGGGATACCAGCCGCGTTGCTAGCCGGCGACGACATTTCGTCGTCAGTATCTTGACGCAAATCTGAGAAGTCCAGATCGCAGAGATGGAACTCCCTGTTAAGACATCCTTTTCTCAATTCTTCCCAATGGAGATCATTCTCAGATATTTTAATTTCGTGGAGCTTTGGAGTTTTCTCGATTGTGGGACTCTTTATTACTTCTTTTGATTGGGACTTAGCTAACTCTTCTTTGGCTTTCGACACTATTCCGGCCATATCAGACACTCTCAAAGGTTTCTCCTCAGTCGTGGGGCTGACGGGGCTCGTGAGGCGCTGCGCTAGGTCCTTGATACTGTGCTCCCTGTTCAATAACACCCCTCGGTCGTCCATTGACTCCACTGGCAAGTCGACCTTCTGCCGCATGACTGTCAGCGCGTCAGCAGGTGTCACACTGTGGCCTAGAGTGCCGTTTTGTATTCTTTGTTTCAGACCAGCTGTAGAAGAGGAGGAAGGAAGAAGAGGAATCTTATACTAGATGCCAAACTTTCAGCTATTTCTTGTACCATCGTTGACCTTTCAGATTGCATCAACTCTCTGAGTTCCCTGGCAGCGCCTACAAAATTGGTCCCATTGTCGCTATAGAGATCCGAGCAGTGGCCACGTCTTGCAGTAAAGCGCTTGAATGTCTCTAAAAATCCTCTAGATGTCATCTCACTAACAACATCTATGTGAACTGCTCTGGTTACCATACACACAAAAAGGCATATATACCCCTTATATGATTTGTGCCCTCTTCCTTTCGATGACCTTAATTGAATAGGTCCCGCGTAGTCCACACCACTTCGTAAAAATGCCTTTGTTGGTGTGGTTCTTGCAGGTGGTAATGAACCCATCAATTGTCGTTGCACAGCCGCCTTATTTCTGACGCATGGTATACATTTACGGACGCAATGTTTTACCAGATTTTTGACGCCAACAATGTAATAGACTTCTCGCAAGTAGTTCATCATTAACTGCTCTGCACCGTGTAATGTTTTCTTATGGGCGTCAGCTACTAACAGCCTTGAAAGGGGGGAGTCATGTGGTAGCAAAATTGGGTGCTTAATATTTTCTGTCTCGTTTGATTGGGACAATCTGCCTCCCACTCTAAGTATTCCCTTGGCGTCTATAAATGGTGTAAGCGACAAAATTTTTGACAATTTGTTCTTGATGCAACCGTGTTTTGTAATTTCAGATAGCTCCGATCCAAACTCATTCCTTTGAGCCATCGTAATGCACGTATTTAAGGCCTCATTGAACTCTGATGGACTTATGTGTTTTATTCCTACCTTCTTCTCTTCCTGTTTGACCTTTCCTTCTCCAACCTCACTTTCATCAATGTATTCCTCCAGCCTTCTGCTGTTGCTCCCCCATTTTTGTAGGGTAAATCCTCCTCTCTGCAACAATGCTTTCATTTCTTTGTAGACTTCGATGCCCTCATCGACTGTTTCACCTCCGGTCATTAGATCATCCATGTAGAATCCATGAGCGACTCGTCTTGCTGCCACAGGATACTCATCCATGTGGTCGATTGCCACTTGGTTGAGTGCCTTGACAGCAAGGTATGGGGCCGATGCTGTTCCGAATGTGACGGTTAACAGTTTGTAATCCTGTATTTCTTCATCTTCATTGTCTCTCCAGATAATCCGTTGGTAATCAGCATCTTCGTCCGATACTCTTACCATGCGATACATTTTCACTATATCTGCGATGAGACATATGGGATATTTTCTCCATTGCATAATAAGATGTCGTAGCTCTGGTTGCAGAGTAGGACCTATCATCAAGGTATCGTTTAACGATGTATCTCTTTCATTTTTGCAGGATGCATCAAACACCACTCGGACCTTACTTGTGGACTTATCCTCTCGGACCACCGCGTGATGTGGTAAGTATACCGAGTTATCTTTACTCTCGTCAGCAGCAGGGACTAGAGTCATATGATCTAGTTGCATGTATTCTTTAATGACCGATGTATATTTCTCTTTGAACTCTCTGTCTTTAGCCAATTTCCTTTCTAACGATTTAAACCTTTTAATTGCAATCTCTCTTGATTTTCCTCCTTTACAGAGCGGATCCTCATCACGAAATGGAAGGTTGACGACATACCTGCCGGTTTCATCTCGCTGCGTCGTAGCTGCAAAGATGTCTTCGCATCGCTGTTCTTCAACTGTCAGCATCCCTTTTGACGTCAATAAAGGCTCCGACTCCAATTCCCAGAAACGTTTTATTATTTCATCCTCGTTAACCTGAGCGTGTAGAACAGTCACATTTTCGTTTGCACTCACCGAGCCGATAGGACCTGACAATATCCATCCAAGTGTTGTGCACTGAGCTACTGGAGTTCCCTTTGGACCTCTCATCATTCCCTCTCTTAATATCTGGCAGTAAACTTCGGCTCCCAACAACACATCTATTTTGTTGGGTGTGTGATACGTTGGATCAGCTAACGTGACCTTCTGTAGTTCCACCCATTCTGGAAGTGCTACTCTCTTTCCAGGAAGATAAGTAGTGATTTTGTTCAACACATATGCTTTTAAAACAATTTGGAAGGTTGGATCGGTTAGCGATTGAACTTTGAGTTTAACCATATACTTCGACCTCACTGAGGTCTGATCGCCACCTAAACCTGAGATGGTTCCTTGGATGGGAATTTTCTTTATCCCTAAATCTTGCACCACTGCTTCAGTAACAAATGAAGCCTGTGAGCCCTGGTCTAACAACGCGCGAATCACTCGATAGTCACCTGTTTTAGACTCGGCCTTTACCAGAGCTGTGGCTAACAGAATCTCTTCTTTTACTACTCCTTTCGTGAAACAGCTGACTATCGGTGTGTTTTCTGGCGGTGAACTATCAGTATTGACGTGATGTGTGGCTTCCCCCGAAACATCCTCAACTGCTTGAACTACATTCTTTGAATTGGCAGTTGAAGTTGAGACATCCTTTGGGTGAAGTAAGGAATGGTGTTTTCTATTACAGATCCTACAACTAGTGGCTTTTTGGCAAAATCTAACAGCGTGGTTGCTTCCTAAACAGTTGTAACAGATCCTATTATTTGTAACAAACTCGTGCCTATTTGTATAATTTTCACTTGCAAACTTCTTGCAGAAGCACAGTTTATGAGGTCCAGTACAAAATTCGCACGCCATAGTTGGCGCGTCAGTAACGTGCAGTACATTTGGTTTGCTATAACCTAAACCTGAACTACTAGCTGGCTTCACGTACGCATTGGGGGCTCTGCTGTTTCGCGGCTCAATGAACTCCAGGGCTCTATATCGACTGGTTAAAAACTCTTTAAATTGAGCGAAGGTGGGTAACTCATCTGATGCCGAGTTACTTGCCACATTGAGCTCCCATTGCCTGCGTGATTCTGGATCCAACTTTAATGTCAGCAAGTGAATTACTAGTATGTCCCACGTGGAAACATTAATACCTAAGTTAGTCAAAGCACTTAAACAATCTTGAGATGTATCCATTAAATCTTTAAGAAACCAGGCAGACTACTGAGTCTGCCACCACCCACCCACTGGGTGGCACTCCTTTGACTCAAAAACCGCTTTAAAATACAATGCGACAAGTATTTCTTATTATTATACCTTTGCTCTAATTGATTCCAGCACTGAGAGTAATTTTTGTCTGATACGGGTATGTTACGCAAAAGTTGCTCAGCTTCTCCTGTTAGATAACTCTTGAGATACTGCATTTTTTGCACGTCATCTAATGAGTTGTTGTTGTGGATCATGGATATGAATAAATCCTTAAACGTTGTCCACTCGTGATATTTGCCAGAGAAGCTGGGTATACAAATTTTAGGCAATTTTATTAAATTTGATTGATCGTGAGCCTTATCATCGTTGCTCTTTGACTGACTTGCTTTAGAAGTAGAAAACTGATCTAGATATTCTTTTAATTCACATATATAATCTGTGTATTCTTCCTCTGTTTGGCCATAAGTATCATTTTTACTATAATTATGCGCCTTTAACAATGCTCGATCAGCCAAACGCAACAATTCTTTGTGCCCCTGTCTAAATTCAGACCAAAGATGTTCTATCGATTCCAACCTACTTTCCACATAATGTTTTGTTCTGCGTTCCTTCGGTGACTTTTTAAAATTAGCCCGTGCTTTAAATATACGACTATATAAGTCCTCTTGACAGTTAATCACGGGTTCCATAATGTATACAATGTACAATGAATACTCTCAAAGTTTGAATTGAATGATAGATTTTTTACACGGAACAATTCTCACTTCAAAAACTTTAAAATCCTACAACTGTTTGGAACACACGGTGAAATTTTACAAGTGTTTGGAACTGAGCAAAATCGGGCATGGATTCCCCGTACCAACAGGTTTTCGCTTAATATTCTAAGTTAGTATTCATTAAACTATTCTAAGTTAATTTCCCATACAAATTGTTCATGCAAAATTTCTAAGTTAATAACTTGTGCGAATAAGACTAAGTCGATGAACCGATGATGAAAATCCTCTAAGTCTAATTACAACTGATGATTCTTCAAAGTAAATGTTCTCTTGCACATAAGGTTCAGATTTCCGTATCAAATATCACAATTTATTAAATGTTCACTGAGTTGAAACTTGCTTGACACAAAATAAAAAGTACTCACAGTTCGTGCTTGACTCACTCTGATGACAGTATACCACTTCTCGATGGTGTGTGACGTCACACTTCGCCGAATTTCCAATGGTCGCTGCTTGATCTATTTGATTCCTGTTACTCGCCGATGGATAGGCGCTGGTCCTCGTGTTGCCCGCCGCTCGCCACCAGATGGCGCTGGCAACCTCTGCTAGCTGCAAAATCTTCCCGGCTTCTATTGAACAGCGAACCACTGCAACTTCGCGCGGGTCTGAAGTGTAGTCACACTGAACTACCAAAAACGCCAATTCCAAATGGCTTCATCCGGTTCCAAGGACCATGTACAAATGTACCATAAGGTCTCGAGGGGAGCGTAGAATAATACACCGAGATCAGTAATCTAACAAATGTATTAATTCCACCACACATAAATTCTAATGTCCCACTGTACACTGAGTGCAAACAACATTCTTAATGTAGAATGTTTAACAACAGGAGAAAAAGGGTCCTCGTAATCAATACCACGGCGCTGAGCAAATCCTTTCGCTACAAGTCTGGCACGATACCGCACTTTATCATTCACATCTAGCTTTTTATTGAACACCCACCTGCACTTTACAATAATTGAGCCGTCACTAGGAATATCGACAAGCTCCCACGCATTATTGTCCTCGAAACACTGAAGCTCCTCTTGCATGGCCTCTCTCCACTGCTTGGCTTCTGGTCCATTGAGCGCTTCTGCAAAAATGATTGGTTCTATATCTGGACAATTGTTAGAAACAACCATGTTACTAAAACCATAGCGTTCTGGGGCTTTCCGTACTCTCTTGCCCTGTTCAGGTGACAGATCAGGTTGCTCTTCTACATTTGACAATTCTGTCTCAATGTTTGAAGCAGTCAGGGTGTCCTCCATCTCATCGCCGGATTCGCTTTGTGGATCGGTGTATATGGATTCACTTGAATTGTGCAGAGATTCATTAGACATCTCCCCCACTGAATCTCGACAACCTTCAATAGATGCTGAATGCTGGAATGTCATTTCTGCACTCTCCTCTGTCAATTTATTTTCATTTTGTATCCAGATCACATTTTCATCTTCTTTATTATTTGTGTGGATTTTTGTCTCCTTTTCCATCACTATGACATCCCTCTTCACAGTGATAATGTTGTCTTTGGGATCATATACACGATACCCTTTTGTAGTTTCAGAAAAACCTACAAGGATGTATTGTTGAGCCTTTCTATCCCATTTCAACCTTCTTTGTTTTGGTATGTGAACCATCACTGTACTACCGAACAGACGGATATGATCTAAATTTGGTTTCTTTCCATACCATACTTCATAAGGAGTTTTATTGCCCAAGCTTGATGTTACCGACCTATTCTTCAAATAGACTGCCGTGTTTGCTGCTTCAGCCCAAAATTTCTTTTCTAGATTTGCATCAAATATCAAGCACCTTGCTTTCTCAACAACCGTTCGATTTGCTCGTTCGCAGACGGCATTCTGTTCGGGTGTGTATGCGTTAGTCTTTTGGTGTATTATTCCTTCTTTCAACAAAAACTTCTCCATTTCTCCACTACAAAATTCACCACCTTGATCGGTGCGTAGAATTTTTATACTTTTATTTTGCTGATTTTCAACCATCGCTTTGAAATCCAGAAATTTCTGAAACACTTCACTCTTATGCTTGAGGAAATATATAAATGTCATACGACTACAATCATCAATAAACAAAACAAAGAACCGTGCACCACCAATGGACTTGGTTTCCATGGCACCACATACATCAGCATGTATTATCTGTAGTGTTTCGGTACTCTTCTGTCCCACATGTGAAAATGGCAACCGCGTCTGTTTGCCTTCGCAACAGGTCACACATTTATTCTTCGTCATGTCACTGGAATCAGGGTAAAATAAACCATCCACAATGCCATTCTTCATTTTATTCGAATCATTTGAATTAATATGTGCTAGCCTCCTGTGCCAAAGTTCTGCACTAGCTACAGCTGATGCTGTCAACATACAATCTGCAACTTTTATATTTAGCTTGTATACGCCATTGCTTGAATCTGCTGTGGCTACCAGCTCGTTCTTCTTGTTGCGAATGTAACAACGATCAGCTTCAAAAACCACTCTGTTTCCGTTTTTGATCAGTTCACTCACTGACAACAAATTGGTTGTCAGGCTTGGCACGCATAACACATCACTAACTGTGATATCGTAATTACAATCAGTCGATATCTGTACGTCTCCGGAGCACAAAACTGGTACTTTCATATTATTAGCAACAGTGATTTCTGATAACCTTGGTGTAACGTTCACGTTGTTTATCCACGTCTTGTTTGCTGTCATATGATTACTTGCCCCGCTATCTACGTACCATTCACTTTTACTATATTCTCCGTTCAAGAAAACGACGCTAAAAGCATTAGATTGCTTATTCTTTTGCAATAATGGACACTGGCTTCGGTAATGGCCGACTTGCTTACATTTATAGCACGACACGATGCGGTCACCTGTCAGTTTCGAAGTTGTCATACTTGTCATCGTTGACGTACCGCCGTATCTGCTCTTTGGTTTTCCGCGTTGCGTTTTGTTGGCAGCGAATGCAGCGCCGCTGGTATCCGTGTCGGTATTTGAAACCTCCATATCGATCAATTTTGATTTTATTGCATCGGTGGTAATTGCTATGCCGGAGTGTTCTATCGCCATAATCATGGGCGAAAATCTTTCTGGCAAACCTGCCAGCAACAATGATCCAATCCATTCATCCGTGATTGCAAATCCCGTGCCTTTTAATCTTTGTGCTGTCTCGACCACTTGCGTCACATACGAGGTCATGGAATCGCAATTTTCTTGTCGCAGCGAGATTAAATGTCTTAATAACGATATTTTTCGTGAGAAACCTGAATCGTCGAACATGATTTTTAACTTTTTCCACAATTCCGAAGACGTTCTAGTTTCTCTAATGTGCACGTACACTCCCGGATCAATTGTCAAAACAATTTTTGTCTTCGTTTTTTCGTCTTCTGTTGGTTTTATCTCAAAACCTTGTACCGGCTCTAATTTAATGTAATTCGCCATGTTCTCCAACACCAACAAATTCTCTACGGCGTAACTCCACTCATCATAGTTTTGACGACCTTTGAGTTTAGGTACACTTTGAATATAGTTAGCCATGTTTTCACAAAAAAAGTCAACAATTTTCAACTGTAATCACTTGTTTTTTTAACTGTAAATTACTGAAAATTAGGGATATTGCCCATAACCTATTAAAACACAATGACTTTTAGTTATCGACTAACTTTATTTTTTTAAGTATCGGGTACATACAAAACTACCACAGACTAAATATATTTTGTTACAATAAACAATAGAATATATATCGGCCGCTCCTAAAAAATGGATCGATGAAAATGAAATAAGCTGTACATGGCCAAAAAAGTCTTTGGAAAGAACGGCTATAAATTTACAAATGAAGCCTGAAAATGACTGGATAAAATATACAATTGTAAAAGTAGTTGGATATTATGGTAAGATTTTCAATAATTTATTGTATCAGATTTTCAGTGTTCGTTATTTAATACAAGTTAATACCCTACTCATTCATACAATTTTTTTAACCCTTGATTTGAGCAACCCTGCAAGAAGCTGTTGCAGTTGAAAAGGCCAAGCAGTGTAGTAGTTCTTCGGAACCTGAAGAGGCAACATTAAAGAGAAAAATAACCTTTAACAGAAGATACCAGGATGATTCTTTATCACCTCCACCCACTCCTCAAACAATTCAGAAGGGTATGCAGTCTAACTATAAGTATTTGTATTGTCTGTGTACATTTGCATATTAGGCTCAACATTTTGTGTAAATCTAGTTGCGTTAAGGCCTGCGCAAACTGGCGAACGGCAGTGCAGAATATACTAAATTGGTCAATGTATATTTTTGGTTATTTCAGTAAGGTATAAATTTTAATGCTCTGAAACCAACCTCTCCGCGGCATTGAAGATGATACCGCTGCGGTAGGCCCCGGTGTGTTACGGCATCCACCAGAATGCGCCGGAGTCCACCAATGTGCACCGGGGTAGCGGGGCCACGGGAGAGGAATGCTTTAGCGCAAACCAGCGGACGGCGGGGAGCGTACCGAAAAGGATTTTACGGTCGCCGCTAGCTATTCCCCTCACCCTCCTTCCGTTTGCCACTACCCCGGCGCACAATGGCGGACGTCGTCGCATACCGCTGGATGCCGGTGCCTACTGCCGCGGTATCCTCAACGCGCTCTTCAATGCCTCGAAGAGTCGGCCTCAGAGATGCTCTGCCTTCCCCTCCGCCGGCTTGCGCTGGGTCGGAGCATAAACAAGGGCGCATTCTGCATTCCCGGCCGCCGGCATCGCGAGGGATTTTCCCTTGTCAGTGTGCGCTGCGACGGAGCAAATACTTTTCGATGCTCTGCTCCGCCGTCCGCCGCTTTGCTCAAGCCTTTTAATTAATTTACCATTTCAGCAACCGTCAAGAAAGCTGCCGCAGCCGGCAATGAGAAGCAAGTTGGCAATGGCTCGGAATCCTCAGACCACACAGACACGAGTAAGTATTTTATTTTTTACAGTTACGCCCCAAGTAATGCATAAATTTAATCACACGCCAAGCACGTCTGCAAAAAAAAACGAATTTCAAAGCATCTAATGTATGTGCTCAGATGTTTGCCCTCACAAATTTATATTGGTGGCGTTATGAGCACTTTTGAAGGAAGATTTTTTTTTTGTGTGGACTTACCTCTGGGCTCTAGATTTTGTTTAAATTTCTTTTACTGTTTAATACTTTTGTTATGTTAATGAATTACCATTTCAGCAACCGTCAATAAAGCTGCCGCAGCCGGCAATGAGAAGCAAGTTAGCAGTGACTCGGAATCCTCAGACACGAGTAAGTAGGCATTTTATTTTTTACAGTTACGCCCTACGTAATGCAAAACCATTCACTCGCACGCCAAGCGCGTGAAAAGAAACCAACTTTTGTATTTGACGGGTAAATAGCTTAGTAATGGACAGTTGAAAAGCTCGAAATGATTACACACGATTCTATTCTCAAGAGAGGCTTAAGATACTTCTTCGACTGTCCACCTATTTCTGCTGCTGAACTAAAACATCACTACATAGTATAAAACAAAGTCGCTTTCCGCTGTCTGTCTGTCCCTATGTATACTTAGATCTTTAAAACTACGCAACGGATTTTGATGCGGTTTTTTTAATAGATAGAGTGATTCAAGAGGAATGTTTATATGTATAATACATGCATAATATAGTAGAGAAACACTGATAATTTTAGAGTTTTCTAATGTGATGTCGTAAATAAACACATTTTTTTGCGCATTTCCGTGCAAAGCCGGAACGGGTCGCTAGTTACATATAAAAAGCAATCTTGGCTAAGTACCTGATAGGAGTATAGTTCAAGTTACGAAATGTAATCTTTTAGAATGACCTCATTGTATTTCATTATTATCATAGATCATAGTTTGGACAGAGCAGATAATCGGGACTTCGATCTAACCTTAACATCAGAAGATATTCAACGAGCAGATGTGTTTTTTCAAGATGACTTCCAATTTATTCCACTGAAATGCAACAGTAACCAGCGAAGTATTAGTAGAGAAAGCAATACTGCTTCAGAGTATGGTAAGGGTATTTTTGATTTATTTTATGTATTTCACCTGAGTCCCGGGATAAAAACTGCTATGTCTTTCCCCAGGGCTCAAAATATCTCTATACCAAATTTCATCTAAATCGGTTCAGTGGTTTAATTGTGAAAAGGTAACAGACAGACACTTTCGCATTCATAATATTAGTATGGATAAGTATATCTCTATCGCACATCATTTAGTTCTATACTATATATAACCAAAGGACGTGCGAATTGATCAGAAAATTTGTATGAAGATTGTCATTCAACATACAAATATTCTGTTTGGGGCTGTGAACATTTGAAATCCTTAAAAATACATGCTTTAAAGGATTTCAATTTTTTAGCAGCACCCCCATCACTGTTAGGAGGATAAAACGGCGCGCGAGCTCTCTCGCACGAATCCGTCTCTCTCTTATTAGAAAACTTGAAAGAGACGGATAGTGCGAGAGCTCGCGCGCCATCTTGTGCTATTGCTAGACGTGTAGGACTTCGCTTTACTTATCATTGTTAAGTGTTTATTTCTTATTGCAGGTGATATAATGGCTGAATTAAAGGAAATACGGACCCTAGTTACATTTACAATTCACCGGGTACGCAAGATCGAACAATTATTTTTATTTACTTAGCGAAAGGAAAGTTCCGTTCCTATTCATTAGGAAAAACAAAATTATGAAGGAAACGGTTATGAAAAACCAAATTATGAGTTCAAGTTTGTTCTTAGTAATGACATTATGAAGAAACATTTTATAAAAACTGTTCGTGTTGAGTTCCGATGATAGTTACAGAAATTTAGGAACATAAAAACTATGAAGAAAAAAATTATGAAAAGTGATGATTATGATTAAAAAGCGGTATTAATAAAAAAAAACGAACTATCAAGTTTATATGAGCCAATATGGACCCGCCTATCATAGGTGAGCGGCAACCCAACGTACACCAAATATATATTTGTGGCGTTAGTCGGAAAAGCGAAGTACGGATAGTGCCATCTCTTTCACTCGATTCTATCACGACTAGAGTGCGGTAGAGATGACACTATCCAAACTTCAATTTTTGGGGTATCGCCACTGGGTTTGATGATGCAATAAATAGTAGTAGTTTACGAGTTATGGCTCACAACACAATGTACATTCTGCCGTCATGACAGTGTGATTAGTGATTACGTTGCCGGGAATAATTTATATACATATGTCAAAAAATAGTATCATCTGCCTGCCAAATCTCTTTTTTTTGTTGAATATAGATGCTGAGATCTAGGCATTCCTTAAATTGGGTACTATTCATTATCCTGGCTATCATCAAAACCAGTTTTTTTGTGTCCGTTGTAAAGACGCTCAGCCTCATATTATGATCAAACACTCATTCTCAGTGTAGGAATCATTTGACAAAGAGTAGAAATAATAACAGACAATTTGAATGTATAGCTATAGATAGCTGTGGCGCTCACGGCATTGTTTACGTTCTCATCCTGGCGTTGAAATAGACCATGTCAGAATGTCGGTTGTGTTTGATTTCTCTGTCCCTACTTACCTATTCTATTATTTCAGTTGCAGTGAAGGAGAGTTTCCCGAATATGACCGATGAAAGTTTTGAACGGCACGTTATGAGCTGGTTCCAACACGCAACTACTAGACTTAAGCGACAAAATATAGAGTAGGCATATAATATAGGCAGAGGCATGTAAAAATCTCTTACATTCTTGTTAATTTTGTTACACTTTATTTTAATAAATTGGGACTTACTCGCATATACAGACGTGGTCCGATATTTAAAAACGCTCTATTTTTTATCAATAAATCAAGCATTCTTAATTGGGAATGGATGAAAATTTCAGAAGTGCCTGATTTATTTGTTGCTTATTATTTTCATCAGCCAAAATTTCTTCAAATGTCTCTAGTTTATCTCAAACTGACGCCCGATTTGCAGTAATTGTACATCTTGCGAACTCGGTGAATTGTAAATCTTATAATCAGCATTCAAATGAGAACATTAAGTAAGTTGATGATAAATGTCTTTCTTTAAATGTGACAGTTTTTTAAGTTGTAAATATAATTTGTTGTAAGTTATTGCTGTAGACCGCCAAACAGTGTCTAGTATACTGGCCACGGAGACATGTATAGCGGTGTACGCAAAGTTCCACGGGTCTCAAATATCAATTTAATTCTTACAGATGTAGTGCATAATTGTATTCCATGTTATTTCCTCGGAAACGTTCGTATTTGTCATGCTACTTCAGTCAAACTTAGTACTTTTTGTAGCGAGACTGACAGAAATAGCAAGACGTTCGTACGTTTCCGTAAAAATACGATGGAAAATAATGAAGCACTACATTGTACGTGTTATCTTGGAAGTTATGCAACTCTTAAGACCCTAACAAAGTACTTTGTTAGTCGATTATTTTGATTTTCCGTAAGTTCCATAGGGCTTTCTTGTTGACGCGTAGGACATAAATTTATATTTGAAACCTGTGGAGCTTTCCCTGCACCGCTATTTATATGCGTCTCCGTCCGGGGTCATTATCCCACACTTTGTACATCTCAGATGGCGGTCTGAAAATATTTACAACAAATGAGATTTACAAACTTCGCACGCAAGGTTGGCTCAACCTTATTAGTAGGTAAGGTAGGGGTGGTAGGGTGGTGGTGTTCATACGTTTTTCTTCTTTTTTTGTTTTACGTTTACGCCATTTTAATCTCACAATCGTGCAGGTAAAATAAGAACAATTTTCTAATAAAGACAAAAGTACTTTAATTTCACTCAGTTTTTTAAGTTTAGTAGTTGAGGCTATGTAACTATTATTATAGTACTTAAATGGGTGATTGGTTTTAAGTTTTTAAATTTAATTTGTTGTAAGTTATTGCTGTAGACCGCTAAGGTTGGTAAGGTATTGCTTATAATTAGTATTCAAATGAGAATGTTAAGTATATTGATGATAAATAGATTTCTTTAAATGTGACAGTTTTTTAAGTTTGTATATGTAATTCGTTGTAGGTTATTGCTGTAGACCGCCAAACAGTGTCTAGTAAGTGTACTTGACACTATTTGGCGGTCTACAGCAATAACTCACAACAAATTACATATACAAACTTAGTGCATCATTATTTTCCATAGTATTTTCACGGAAACGTACGAACGTGTCTTGCTATTTCAGTCAGTCTCGGTACAAAAAGTACTGAGGTTGACTGAAGTAGCATGACAATTACGAACGTTTCCGAGAAAATACGATGGAAAACAATTATGCGCTACATCTGTATGTAAAGTTCGCTCTCAAGGTTGGCTCAACCTTATTAGGTGGTAGACAATTATGTTGACATATGTTTTGCTTCTTTTTTGTTTTATTACGTTTACGCCATTTTAATCGCACAATTGTGCAGTTGTGCTGTTAAATAAAAATAAAAACTAATTTGTAATAACCATAAAAGTACTTTAATTTCACTCACTTTTTAATATTAGTAGTTGAGGCTATGCATTTTTTATTATAATACTTAATTAAATGTGTGATTGTTTTTAAGTTTGTAAATGTAATTTGTTGTAAGTGATTGCTGTAGACCGCTTAACAATGTGTAGTATACTGACCACGGAGACATTGTACGCAAAGTTCCACAGGTCTCAAAATATCAATTTATTTCTTACGCGTTATCTAGGAAGCACTTGGAAGTTATGGACAACTCTATGACCAAAGTACTTTGTTAGTCAGTTTATTTTGGTTTTCCATAAGTTTCAAGTGCTTTCCAGTTGACCCATAGGAAATAAATTTATATTTGAAACCTGTGGAGCTTTCCCTGCACCGCTATTTATACGTGTCTCCGTCCGTGGCCAGTATTACACACTTTTTACATCTCACATGGCGCTCTGAAGCAACTTACAACAAATTACATTTACAAACTTGCATGTAAAGTTCGCACGCAAGGTTGGCTCAACTGTTAATATTAAACAACCCCACAACCATACATTGGTAAGTTACAATAAGTTGAAAGTGGATATGTACTAGTAACGTTACATTTACTACCATGCAGGTACAGTCGAGGTCATAAATATGTTTACACTTTTGCACCTTATTACAAGGCAATAAGGTGCAAAAGTGTAAACGTATTTATGACCTCGACCGTACATTACATTTCAAATATTATTTATGCAAGTTGCACAAAAGTTTCCCACGTAAAGTCTCTACAAAGTAACGATAGTGACTTGACAGAACCTTTCAAAATGTTCATTCTAGCAATGTGCCGTATGCAACTTGCACAAAACTTTCAAACGTAATGTCTCTACAAAATACCGATAGTAACTTGACAGAACCTTTCAACATGTTCATTCTAGCAATGTGCCGTATGAGACTTGCACAAAACTTTCAAACGTAATGTGTCTACAAAATACAGATAGTATCTTGACAGAACATTTCAACATGTTCATTCTCGCAATGTGCCGTATGCAACTTGCACAAAACTTTCAAAGGTTATGTCTCTACAAAGTACCGATGGTAACTTGACAGAACATTTCAACATGTTCATTCTATCAATGTGCCATATGCAACTTGCACAAAACTTTTAAAGGTTATGTCTCTACAAAGTACCGATGGTAACTTGACAGAACCTTTCAAAATGTTAATTCTAGCAATGAACCGTTTGCAACTTGCACAAAACTTTCACACGTAATTTCTCTGCAAAGTATCTGTACTTAACAAATAATAATAACTTAACAAAAATTACAATAATACAGTTCTGCTCATGTTGTATTTGGAACTTGTGGGAAACTTGTATTCGTAAGTTTTAACAACTTACATTTGAGCTAAATGGGCAAGTTGCAAATGACATGAAAAGTTTGGCCGTTAGAGCTTTGCCTCGAGCTTACTCGCACCTTGCCATAACATTGCAATCTTGCATTTGTAACTTACAGCCTCCCAAATGTTAATTTCGGGAATGTTATAGCAACTTTCGCTTGCTCAGTGGGCAGTTTTTCATAGTTAAAATTTATTCCACAATGATGAGCCAAGCGCGACTAACCTTTTCGATTGTATCAATTGAAAGAGACAAGGAAGTCAATTTTGACAATGTAATAGATTATTTTAGTAAATTAAAGTCGTAGGGTAGGTGTATTTGGTGTTTTATTTTGATTAGGGGTCAGGGGTGCTCAACAAAACCGCCCAGGGTGCCAATGTACCCAACGCCGCCACTGATTGACAGATATCACAGTGACAGCTACCACTCACTAAATTGATCCTTTTTTTGAAAAAAATATCGTTAACGTTTTATTAAAAGGGATAATTTCCATAGAGAAGCGTTAGTTATCCAAGTTTTATTTACAAAATTTAATTTTTCTGAAATTAAGTTGGGTTCATATAGTAATTTTTACTCCAAATGACCTCAGGATCAGGTGGTTAAAATCTTTCGGGTTTCTCGGGCCCACGGTGTATAGTACGGCATTTTCCGCGTTATATAAAACAAGCGTTCCTTACATCCGAATATTCACAGCCAAATATTTGGGCTAATAATTTCTTACAACTTTTAAAAAATTATAAAAAAATACTAATTGTAGATATTTTCAAAATTGGTTTCTCGGACCTTGAATATGAGGCTTATTACATATCAATTTAGTAAAGCACAAGGCACCAGAATAATATACCGCCGCCTATCCGAGACCTGCAAAACGTCCATGGTTCTAGAATAAATCTTAAAAAGTTCATGCATGACCACTAGCACAAGCAGGAAGATTTATGTCAAGATACGAGCTGCATATAACTTTTCCTCACCTATTTTTTATGTCTCACTTGCATTGCCATGTATAATTGTATTGCTGTTTAATTTGTTTAGTCCATTGTTTTATATGCGTTGTATTGTATTATTTAAGTTTAGTTAACCAGCAGTCTTCGCGATCCGTCAGCGCACCGCAGCCATGCTTTGTCTAGTTAACAGTTGACATTTGTGACATGAAGGCGTGCGGGCGGCAATAGAGTGGATGCGTTCACGGATGGCACAAAATAAAGGCTTCCACTGACGGACCTAACTGACTGGACCCAACGGAAGACCAGCGCTGGCTGCAAAGCCAGCATCATGCTGAGTTGGGCCCATTTCGTGACACTGCACAGATTTACTTCTTTTGTTTTATAATACTGTGTGTTTTGTTGTGTTGTGTCTCGAATAAATACGAGGGGTGATCCAAAAGTAATGATAATCAGCATGATTTGGTCTCGTGATGATAATTTGTGATTGTCATTCCTATTGTGCAATTATTCAATAATACACTAAAAACTTAAAAAAAAGATTTCATTCATTTGTTTTTTTTTAAAAGCTAAATAAATATGATGGTATGGAATATATTCTGCCGTCAGTAAAATCGGAGGATATTTTGTTACATGTTTGGGGCGGTGGTGGCAAAGTTCTGGTGTGGTAATAAAATTAAAAATAAATACAATTTAAAGTTTATTTATTTTGATGCCACGAAATTAATAAATTAAACTCATGTCATCGTTTTTTTTAAGCGCAGCTCCCGTAACAAAGTTCAAGGTAGGATTTTCTGGCCATCAATATATAGTATTTTTTTTTTATAAACAGGGTGAACTTAGGTTACAAATATATGAATATAAATACGAAGGGAGAGTGATACATCATAATTCTATAGCAATTAAGTGGGGCCGTCTCAGAAAAAACCAAAGCAAAAAAAGTACCAAATGTATATGTTTTTTTCTTGGCCGAGCTTGCCGAGTACCAGGACTGTTTTTCAGGCTTGTGAATTCTATAAAACTAGTTACCTACAGTGTAATCTAGACCAACTCTTTTACTAATACTTCTTATTCTTAGATATTGAAAACTCGTCAATAAAATCGGTGCAATTGCGTCGATGTAAAAACTAGTCTTAATTTCGTCTATCCAAAATGTTTTTTTTATACGTAGCAAAATTAAAACTTTTTTAATATATTATGTAGGTAAGTAAACTAATAAAGAGTGTATTTAATAATTAAAAATGATATATAACGGATAACTTCTGTTTTTTATGCCGATTATCATTACTTTTGGATCACCCCTCGTATTTGATTTGATTTGAAGTATTTTGAAATGTATTTTATCTACGCACATATCATTAGTGCTCTAAAATTCGTTCAGAAACCGTAGGAAATGACCAGCATTATTACAACCAATTTTACTATGAGAACTTTCTTGTCTGTGGTAGTAGGTAAAATCTGTACTGTAATGTTATTACAGTACAGATTTTTGTAAGGTTATGAGTTTAAATTTGGAACAGCTGTCAAAACTCAAGTGGGTCTCTATTCTAGTATCCATAGATATTAAAACAGTTATCGATGCGAAACGTCAATTCAGTATGTTTTTTTAATATAAACCGCACGACATTTGATCAAGAGTGACATGAGAATAGGGACTTCATTCGTTTGTCTATGATTAAAAAAAACATTCGTCTTGACGTAGGATCGAATTGCCGCCATTACTGTTTCTTTGTTGGTTTTTGCTGTTACGAAAGTAGAATTGTGAAAAGTTGTTTGTAATTCACATTTTAGTTTAAAATATGAGTAGTAGTGACTCCGAGAACGATATGAACACTCCGCCGGATATCGTAAATGCAGCCACGATTGCAACAAAGATATTTTACAGGTAACACTATAGTAGCAATGCAGGTCATTTTCCTACGGCTTCTGAACCCATCTTAGAGTACTTATGATATGTGTGTAGATAAAGTAGTGTATGCAACTGTACATAATTTAGCCTTAAAACACTCATGTGATCCTATTATGAAACTCGCTAACGCTCGTTTCATAAAACCACACTCATGTTTTAAGGCCTCTGATATATCAGTCGCATAAACTACTATTACAAGACACGCAGGAAAAATATAGAGAACCCACTTCTGAAACTGAATCAGCGGGATAATATTATTCATTTTTTGAAGGTTTTCCCCGTGTGAATGAGAAAGGGTTGCAGGTGTTAGTTAATTGTGGAAGCCCCCAACAGCAAGGCGATTGGCAGCGGCCTAACGCTTCACCCCGCGGAGCGAGAGGGCACCTTGACGCCTTGGAAAAGGCGGGACAAGCCGTGGAGTGGCACATCTGACAATTAAACAGGGAGAAGATGAAGGTGGCACTCCACGGCCTTCCAGCCATCACTCCAACTGACGACATCGCCGTCGCCTGCTTGACGCTCGGCTATCCAATCAACTACGTCAAGCAGATCTACGCCAGAGAAGGAAGGGGCGGCTACTACTTCCTCCAACTAGCGGGACCGAGTAAGGACCACACTATATATATGCAGCCCATATAGGCAACTCCTGTACGTGCCGGGTGTGAAGGTTGAAAAGCCAGGGTTTCCGACACCACTCACATAGCTGTCATCGTCCGCAGAAACTGCGCGGGCCACATGCAGCCAAGTCCTGCACGCGATCCAAGGACAAGCAGGCGACTGTTATTGTGATAAAAACAGAGGGGCTATGGCAGTAACAATTTATTTGGGAGAACTCAGGTTATTATAAGTATTAATATAAAACATGGTTTAGGACAACACCATCTTGTACAAAACTATCAAGCGGAATGAATGAAGTCTGACATTAGCAGACGAAATTACCTATTCTCACTCTGCTCGTCATGCGCAGACGATTGGAAGTCAAATATAGAATTACGTATGGCCAGTGTGTGCCGTTAACACGTGTTAGTTTGTCTATCTTGTTGTTCCTGATCTCAACTCAATTGCTCAAAGGTTAACTGGAAGAGATCCCTTACATGGATAAGTTCGCCTTTGTACCAATTCAACTTTTTTTTTGTCTGTATTTTTACCTGTGTCTTGTGTACAATAAAGTATTTACATACATACATACATACATACATTAACAGCGTACACACACCTCACTTTCAGTATTCTGGTTTTTTTTAGTCTTGGGGCTTACTTACAAACACTCCCGACCCGTGGTACAACTACGATGTCCAACTGGTTGTACTACGGGGAAGTAAAGTTACCCTTAGTTCAACTTAGTTCAACTGGTTGTTCTATGGGGAAATATCTTTACCAATGGTTCAATTCGAGTGAGTTGTTCTTTCCTTGGTCCAACTAGTTGTACTACTGGGAAATGTATCTATGAACAACTACTGCTAATAAACATAAAAAGGTTATCTATCAATGCTAAAGTGCAATGCAATTACTACCTCTTTTGATTAGTTGTCTATTGATGATATTAAAACGTTGATATTGACGCGTGACATTTCTCGTTTTCACACGATACCAAAGAAAAATGACGGAAAATTGTGAAGATATAAAAATAATTGAGAGAAAAGGCGGTAATGTTTTATTATCAAAAGGTCGACAATTTTACAAAGTGAAAGATTTTAAAAATGAGTCGCGTGGTGCATATTGGCGGTGCTCTATGTACAAAAAACTCAAATGTTGTGGATTTGTTACAGTTAAGGTGCGACTTGCATATTGGTGTTCAGTGAGAATATACGGGGTGTTATTGGGTGCTATATAGTCTCGCAAGACTTTCAGTAATAATTTCGATTTATTTATTTTTTAATATTTTTAATCATTGCTTATATTACTTTTTAACAGGACATGCAAATAATTAAAGAAAAAGAACACTCTTGCCAACCTGACTACGGCAAAAACGACATAGCCGAAACAATTGTAAGTTTAAAAAATGAGGCAGCAAGCACAGATGTCCCGATGCCACAATTATACAAGAAACACGAGGCCAACTTGAAAGACAGAGGTTACGATTTAATAGACAGTATACCGAGTTTCGATAATCTAAAGCACTCCCTTTATAACGCGAGGCACAAATCAGCGGGAGTATCGAGAACAACTTTTTCATCTGTGGACGAAGTTGAAATACCTGACCAGTTTCTTGATTTTATGCTGGGTTGCGACACAGAAAAAAGAATACTTATATTCTCTACCCCCCAAGCAAGAGAAATTATTGAAAATGTTAACGAATTTTTTGGAGATGGCACTTTCAAATGTAGCCCGCACCCATACGTACAACTGTTTACTTTGCACGGTGATATTGGAAGTGATAACAAAATTACTAATGTTGTTCCACTAATTTATGCCCTACTCTTGGACAAAAAAACAGAGACATACGTCACAATGCTACGTATAATCAAATCGCAATTGCCAAAATGGGAGCCAAAAAAGTACCACTGCGACTATGAAACTGCAGCAATCAACGCAATGTTGGAAGTATTCCCACACGTAGAGATAAAAGGCTGTTACATGCATTTTTCTAAAAATATTTGGAAGAAAGCAAAGGTATTGGGACATATAAAGTCTAAACCTGAGAAAAGAGTAGTTGGAATGTGTTCTATATTACCCTTAATACCAGCCGGGATAATCAATGAGGCATGGACATACATAAAGAACGAAGTAAAAACATTGTCATTTCTGAAAATGGGTAAATTCTTGAAGTACATAAGTCGCGTTTGCTTAAATAAGAAAATCAAAACGTACATAACTGTCTTCGGAGAACGTCATAGGACGAATAATGTGGCCGAGTCCTTCCATAACGACTTAAACAAGGGAGTTAACAAGAATAATGTGAATTTACTCAGATTGTTAAATGCACTTCGTGAAAAAGGTAACTTATCCAAGGGACCTATGCGGAAGAAGCGTGTTGTCGGTAATAAAAGAAGGGCACAATATATAATGAACGATGATTATGTAAGACATGTACAACTGCAGTTACTGGATGGACACATAACTATTGGGCATGCAATTGACAAATTGCGTTAGGCCAATTTGTCTGCAAATCTTTTCTCTTTATACAGCGTGTGTATTTCATAATATTTTAATAACGATTAGTGTAGAACCTAAGGAGCTAAACTGCATTGTTTTTTTTAGAAGATAAGTTTTTTTTCATACATAATAATTGAGCACGCAATATATTGCGTTGACGTCAATTAACGTACCTAGCTAATTTTCATACGAAACAACGTTTATCACGTCAGTATTCATTAACACGCCGTACATTGCTGCTCGGTAGAATTAATAATAATAACACCTAATTTATAACACTATTTAAGAAAATTATTAACTTATATGATTTGTATGATCAGGTACTATAACTGGATCCATTATACGCCCGTATGAAATACACACGCTGTAGATTTCTCAAAAAATATTTTTAATAAATAAATGTATATTATTTCACATAGGTATTTTGTTTTGTAGACGTTCATTTGTTTTACGCGATCATCTTATCCCCGTGGTCCAACCAGTTGGACATGATTTCACCGTTGTACCACGGGTCATAATCATAAATATTTAAAAAAAGAGTTGAACTAAGGGTAACTTTACTTCCCCGTAGTACAACCAGTTGGACATCGCAGTTGTACCACGGGTCGGGAGTGCTTACAAAGCTTAGAGCGTTACTTACAAAGTAACGTATTTCAAAATTTAATTGGCGGATGCTATACGCTCGATACTTATCGTAATCCAGAATCACGATGTTTATCAAGTGTGTAGTATAGGCGTATCACGTATCGTTGGTTATTAAAAAAAGATGTAGAATGGCTGTGGACGGAAATTCATGAAGATGTATACACTAATATTAAAAATATAATCAGTACAGCTCTGGTCCTTAAAATTTTGATGATAATTTGCCCATTACTATACAGTGTGACGCATCCAAAGATGGCCTTGGGTGTTGTTTACTTCAAAATGGCAAACCAGTCAGTTTCGCTTCACGAAGCTTAACATCGGCCGAGTGTAACTTTTCACAGATAGAAAAAGAACTCTTAAGTGTAACCTGGTCTACACGTAAGTACATATATGGACGTACAGTGACAATACTTAATGATCACAAACCACTAGAAAGTTTACTAAAGAAACATCTTCATGAAGTACCGTCGCCAAGGTTACAAAGATTGAAACTAAAACTATTACGATATGACATAAAATTTAAATATTTACAAGGTAAATTTATGTACATTGCGGACTTACTGTCACGCTCTTATCAATTAACACAGGTCTTACATGTATGAGGTCATACATTGCATGGGGTTAGCACACAATTTAGAATGCTCTGAGGAACAAAAAGCAGTATTAATAAATGAAAGTTCCAATGATAATGAATTACAGATATTAAGGAATTTCATAACAAATGGCTGGCCCACTCATAATAAGAATATTCCTGATGGTTTACATAGTTACCATAAATTAAGAGGTGAACTGACTATTGATAACAATTTAATATTTTTTAATAGACGACTCATTGTTCCTAAAAAATTAAGACAGTCATTCATTAAAACCTTACATGAAGGACACATCGGTGTGACAAAAATGAAGCAACTGGCGATAAATTTATATTATTGGCCACATATCGACTCTCATACTGAAGAGTATGTAAAGCGTTGCTTTCCTTGTCAAACTTTCCAACATAATAATGTCAAAGAGCCACTACTGTCGCACAACATTACCTTGATTACCGTTTCATAAAATAGCTATTGATATTATGAATTTTAAAACAAAGGATTATTTAATATTTTACGATTACTATTACAAATGTTTGGACATCAAAAAGAAAACAAATAAAAGCTCCAAATCCATAATTGATGCACTAATAGGATTTTTTTCTAATTTTGGAATTCCAGCTGAAGTAGTATCTGACCATGTTCCATTTGACTCGAATTGGACTTTGCAAAGGAGTGGGGATTTAAATTCACATACACAAGTCCCAGGTATGCTTATGCCCGGTTCACATTATTCCAGTAGCGTTCCAGTCCAGCAATCCAATCCAGTGCTGGAATGCTACTGGAATAATGTGAACCGGCACTGGAATGCACTGGAATGTACCCATTCCAGTAAGCATTTCAGTCCAGTGACTGGAGAGACCGTCAACTTTTCATTCCAGCTCACCCAATCCAGCGCCACTGGAATAGTGTAGACAGCCATTCCAGTTGCAATCCAGTACTAGATTGAATTTAATCAAATGGCATGGCGGAAAAGGGTGTTCAGATTGCTAAAAAAATTTTATACAAATGCTTAGGAGATAAAGGTGATTACAGATTAGCTTTACTAAACTATAGGGCATCACCCACATCCGGCACCAAGGTCACTCCTAGTGAACTGTTAATGAATAGAAATTTAAAAACAAAATTACTAGTTACTCCACAGTATTTACAACCAAAGATAATCACAAATGTAGAAAATATATTTAATAAAACTAGGAATAGTAATGTAATAAATTATAACAAGACAGCTAGAAATAAGCAACCATTTGTTGTGGGTCAAGATGTTTGGTGGAAGAAAGATATTAATAAAAATGTATGGTTACAGGGCAACATAACCAATTATAATGGCTTGAGGTCATATGATCTCATAGATAAAAATAATGTTAAATATACGAGGACATCGTATCATATAAGACCGGCATGATTATTTGATGTTTCACCAGACCAGCCAAACAGTTACAGGGTCGGTCGAATACGCAGCTCTAGGTTGCGTGTAATTTGTATAGTTTGTAAGGATATTATCATAACTAGGGATCGGAAACTCGGGAGCTATTATACCTAAACTTCGGGCTCAGTACCTACGCCGCGTCGATGTTGACTAGTATGGAGGCGGACTCAATTTAATTTTACTAATAAATTTCCCGGGATTTCCCGAATTACCGAAAATTAGAATAACAGCCATTGATATGTATTAAAGTATTTAAATATAATATTTTAGTTGTTCCTATAATAAAATTTTTATGTAATTCATGTGTTTTTCATTTAACTGACAGTACAGTATTAGTTAACATCAAACTAAAGTTGTATTGTTACTTTTAGTAAAAATAATGGTACAAAGGTATGTATCTTCGTTACATCAGTAAATCAAAACAAAATGTACATACCTATGCAAGAGTAAACAGGTAATCAACCTACCGCGGCACACGTGGTATATTTGTATTTCCGTCATTGTTTCATGTTTAGCAGCTGTAGGTTACGTTTGTAGATAAGAACTCAGGTAGTTTTTAAGGGTGGGGATACAGATAAGAATGTGGCTAAGTTATCTAGGGAAGTTTATGATTCATTCGTTGCTGTATTTTACATGCATTCGGGTGTCAAATGTGCTCTGTTTTCACGTATCTACAACGGTTACGGAACGGCTATTCAACAACGGCTTATGATTTGCTTTATGGATTGGATTCTGTTACTAGTGATATTACATCGAACAACGACTTGTGCTGTGAATTCCTGGACTTTGTTATTGCACGAGATTTATACTGGAATACCTTTTTATGTGAGGTAAGTTGTAGCCGTGTTATTTTATGTTAATACCATATTAGTATCAGTTTATGAGTTTTATGTCGGTAATTTCAAGTTCAATATTATTGTAATTTAGATTACGTGAAAACTCCTTAACCGTGCGGGCGAATATAACTACTATTGTATCGGTTAGTACTTTTCTGTACGATTTAATTCTCGTAAATAAATAAAAATAGATTACTCTTTTTTCAGCTTGCACTTATTGGCGATTGAAATGGCGGATTCTACACAGAGTGAAGACATCGCTCAATCATGGATACGAGATTACCCAGAAATATTATACGACGCGGCAAGTGGAACAATAACATGTACAAAATGTGAAGTCAGTTTAAAGGCTAAGAAGAGCAATTTTACTCGGCATTTAAACTCAAAGACGCATCGAGGTGTTAAAGTTGAGTCACCGGCAGATTTTTACTATGACCTGACATATTTTTTAATCATGTGCAACATTACCATGGATACAGGTCGAGAATCCTGTGTTTAGGACTTTTTTCGAAAAATATATTTGCAGGTGTCACGATAAAAACCGAACACTTCCAAGCGAGAGCACATTAAGAAAGAATTTGGATAAAGTGTTTGAATCCCAACTACGGCCCATTAAAAATGAAGTCAAAGACCAAAAGTTATGGATATCATTAGATGAAACTACGGACTTTTTGGGACGATATGTAATACATTTCTTAGTGAAGCCACTGAATGGACAGTTTTCGGGACCTATTTATATGTTAGCGTGCAAAACCCTGCAAAAAGTGAATGGTCGTTCTGTATACGAGTTTGTGATAGATTGCTTAAGAGATTTGTGGGCTGATCAATTTCATGATAAGTTGCATAATGTTTTGATGCTTAGCTCAGATAGTGTAGCATATATGTTACTTGCTGGAAAAATGTTGAAAAAAACTTTGCCAAACATGAAGCACTTTACTTGTATGGCACATGCCTTGCACAGACTGACCGAAACAATAAGATCAAATTATACTGATGTAGATATCTTAATAAATAATGTAAAAAAAGTATTTTTAAAAGCCCCCAATAGAGTAAACGTTTTAAAGGAGATGTTTCCTGATTTACCTTTGCCTCCACAGCCGGTAATAACAAGGTGGGGAACCTGGCTGAAAGCAGCATTTTACTATGCTGAGCATTTAGAAAAAATCTCAAGTGTTGTAAATACATTAAACAGCAACGAAGCCGAGTCTATCAGACAAGCTAAGAACGTATTTAAAAAACAGAATTTAAAAGTAGACTTGCAATATATTTACGATAATTTTGAAATAATACAAATTGCTATTACGAGGTTGGAAAAACGGGATTTGTCCATAATAGAAGCGTTTGAAATTTTTGACGAAGTAAGATTAGCCATAGAATGGACGATGAACAACAAATTCATTCATAAACTAAACCAGCTTATCAATAGAAATCCAGATTTTGATGTACTCAGAGAAATATGCGAAAAGATAAATCAGGAAAGTGACATTTATATTTATAAATACGCACCACTCACGTCGGTAGATGTAGAAAGATCCTTTTCCATGTTTAAATGGATACTTACGGAATCTAGAAATAGACTTACTATGGCTCATCTTGAAAAAATAATTATAATTTACTATAATTCGAAACAAACTTCACATGTGACAAATGCATTGAATGTTACAGATTCCTTAAATCTTGAACCCACCCCTGGCCCTAGTAATTAGGTCGCACTTAAAGTGTTTTACGTTTCTTTACAACCCTCTGATACTATCGGGATCAAGCAAATTAAAGTCGTAGCTATTATTTCGTGACCTTAACTTAATGTAAAATTTTGCCAAATGTTAGTGCTTAAGAGTGTTAAAAATAGGGCTGGTACCGCGACCATCGTAAATTGTAAATTATTTATTACTTAGCATCTGTCACACTTGTATTCGAATGAATACAGATATTCGAAATGTACGATGTTCGCGGTACTAACCCAGTTCTATTTCAGTACTTGTTAATATCATGAAATGAAAGTTGATTTTTATTGAAGATTTTAAGTGAATACATGTTATTTAAAAAAATGATTTTATTTTTCCACCACCCACATAACATAACCGATGTATGAAATTTAGCAACAAAGTTCGAGGTATAAATTTTCGTAGTATCCATACTAATATTATAAAGCGAAAGTGTGTCTGTCTGTCTGTTTGTCTGTTTGTTACCTCTTCACGCTTAAACCGCTGAACCGATTTGGATGAAATTTGGTATGGAGATAGTTTGAGTCCCGGGGAAGGACATGGGATAGTTTTTATCCCGGAAATAATCCCCCAGGGGGGTGAAATGGGGGGTGAAAGTTTGTATGGAACTACGATATAAACGAGTTCCACGCGGACGGAGTCGCGGGCAGAAGCTAGTATGTTAATAAAAATGATTTATTAGCATATATTACGGTTACATTATGCATTAAGCACATACAAAGTGTGACAAAAGTACTGGTGATCCGTTTAAGAGGATAACGGGCATCGTGTTCTGATAAGAAAAAACTAGACTTTTGGCCGAATCTATACCATAATTCTTTTCACAAAAAAATACCTAATGTTTCCTAAAACAGTTTCCCATAAACTGGAAACCACTCAAAAATACCCTGTATAAAAAAATCACGACAAAAAAAGTTTGTCTTGATATTATGTTATCAATATTATCATCTTAACACAATACCTATAATTAATTAAGCCCTTAAACGGACTAACACGTGTCTTTTTGATACATTCTGTATGTCGTTAAAACGGCTTGTATGTTGACGAAATTCGCTAAAAAAGGCATAACCCAACGACAATTGATACGTATTAACCATTTTCTGATGTTGCATACAATCCCGGGATCCCGGGATTTAAATAATAAAAAATATTATTTTTAAGAAGCCGACTCCATACTTTTTCGGAACATCGACGCGGCGTAGGTACTGAGCCCGAAGTTTAGGTATAATAGCTCCTGAGTTTCCGATCCCTGATCATAACTTATGAAACGATTGTCATTTACTATGACTCATAGTAAATGACAATCGTTTCATATGAAGGTTTTGCGGAAAAGGGATAGATTGAATGCACATATTGTATTATGTTAGATGTTAAGAATATTATGCAAGTTACTGAATTATAATTTGTAATCTATTAAATATTTAAGTCACTATTTTATATTATAAGAAGGTACTTAATTATGTTTAAATTACATGAGTTACACAAATAAAAATTAAAAGAAATTTACAATTTGGTTGGATAATTTGTTACCAGCAGAGTTCTTAAATGAAGTTCGTGATAAAGTGCAATATTTAATAAATTAAGCAATTCAAACGCATACGTCGGTGAAAGTTAATTTTGAACTATATAGTTTATTTTACTTATGCAAAAATGATACTCAAGAAATAAAATCATTTTGCACAAAAAACATCATAATTTATACACATTCGATTTCGAAGCAATTTATTCATCAGTCATTGCAGATCTGATGCGGAAAATAGAAAATTTTCAGCATAAAGACAGTGGATCGTCATTTTTAAGTAATTGTCATTTTGAAGTTAACATAAATAAATACGAACCAATGAGAGGATCTAGTTTCTTTGAATTGCCTGCGCAAATTAAAAATAAAAAGGCATGTATAAATGTAAAAAATACAGACAAATTTTGTTTTCTATGGAGCATCGTGGCAGGGTTATATCCTGCTAAACGAAATGTGAACCGGGTAACCTCTTATCCACATTTTAAAAATGTTTTGAATATACAAGGTTTATCATATTCAGTAAATTTTATGGACATTTCAGTATTTGAACGTAACAATGATAATGTATGTATTAATGTTTATGGTTTTAAAAACGGACGTGTGATTGGACCTCTTTACAAGTCTCAGTTTAAAAGAGTCCATAAAATAAATTTACTGTTATTGGAAAAAGATGACCAGAAGCATTATTGTCTTATTAAAAACTTGTCTCGACTCGTACGGAATCAAATTACTAAACATCACTGCACGCTACATTTTTGCGATGACTGTCTTTTATTCTTTAATAGCGATAATCAACTAAGTATGCACAATTGCGTAGGCATTGCGACTAAAGACTGTATACGATAAAATCTGGCCACTATTTTTCATATAAAAACTTTTTATTTATAAATCAATATGATAGTAATTCCGAGTCCTGTTGTCATAGAAACCAAACTACATAATTTCATCAACACTAATGGGTTTTACTTAATAATTATCAAGATGTCCTCAAAAGAAGATGCTATGCGTAAAAAAATTGTTTCCGAGCACCATCTGCATCCGTATTTGTCGTGTCGAAAGCTCGCGAAAAAGTTAAACGCGGCCAAATCCACTGTGTCTAGCGTATTAAAACGTTTTGAGGAACGCTTGACGACTACACGGAAACCAGGCAGTGGAAAGAATCGGGGCCCCGTTAGCAAAAGTAAGGATAAAAAGGTTATAGAGGTGTTTAAGAAGAATCCAAACTTATCCGTTCGTGGTGTCGCTAAAAAAGTAAAGATGTCGGCATCTTACGTCCAAAAAGTTAAAACCAGGGCTGGCTTGAAGACTTTCAAGGTGCAAACTGCACCAAATCGTCGAGATAAACAAAACCAGTCTGCAAAAACTAGAGCTCGTAAGCTGTATGAAGAAATTTTGACGAAACACAGTTGCGTTATCATGGATGACGAAACCTATGTCGTGGCTGATTATAAACAGTTACCTGGCCAGGAATTCTATACAACATCGGATAAAGGCGGTCTTTCTGACAAATTTAAGAAAAAAAAGAAGTGTAAGTTCCCTAAAAAATTTTTAGTTTGGCAAGCATTGTGCACATGCGGTCGAAAAAGTCAAAGTTTCGTTACAACCGGCACAGTAAACCAAAATATTTACGTCAAAGAGTGCCTTCAAAAGCGACTTTTGCGTTTTATTCAGAGTCATACCGAGCCTGTAGCATTTTGGCCAGACCTTGCCTCTTGTCACTATGCTAGAACAGCAATGGCATGGTACGAGAGCAATGGCGTGGTAGTAGTACCAAAATCGATGAACCCACCAAACTGTCCCGAACTTCGGCCGATCGAGACATATTGGGCTCTCGTAAAGCGAAAGCTTAAAAATACGCACAAGGAATCAAAGGATGTTAATGAATTCAAAAAACAGTGGCGTTTGGCAGCAAATTCTGTGTCCCAGACTACTGTGCAAAGACTGATGATGGGTGTGAAGAGCAAAGTGAGGAAATTCTCCAGAAAGCCGTTAGAGTCCTAAAGTATATAATGTACATAGTAAGGTTACAGCTCGTATATTAAAGTTAATATATAACATAGTCCTTTGTATTATTTTTTCATACCTCTATAAACATTTGTATGTGGCCAGATTTTATCGTATACAGTCTTTATGTTACCTAAACCAGGCAGTTATATTCGATTTAATAATTATCAGCGTACACAAACAGTCCCATTTGTAATATATGCCGATGCTGAGACAATGTTAGAGACTTATCAGGGCTGCGATAACGACCCTGCAAAATCAGACACCTTTGTATTTCAAAAACATGTACAGTCGACGTCAAAGATATATTTACACTTTTTTACCAACTCGAATGCGGCCGCTAACAATTAGTATGCAAACGCGTTCGATTAGGTAAAAAAGTGTAAATATATCTTTGACGTCGACTGTACCAGTGGCGTTTACTTTTAAGCTTGTATGTTCGTATGATGAAACATTAAATGATTTTGTTTCGTATCGTAGTCCCTATTGTGTTAAACTTTTTGTTCAATCACTCTATGAAAAAGTGGAACATGTATCTAATATTTTACGAATAACTAAGCCCATGATATTCACCGAGTCAGACCGCGAAGCATTTTCTAATGCCTATATTTGCTATATTTGTAACGGCTTGTTATGGGAAGACAATAAAGTTCGAGATCACTGTCACTTAACAGGTCAATATCGTGGCGCTGCGCATTCACAGTGCAACTTAAAACTACAAGTTCCTCGATTTCTACCGGTTTTCTTTCATAATCTGTCAGGGTATGATTGCCACTTATTTATTAAAGAATTGTGTAAAACTCCTGGAGAGGTAAAATTAATTCCAAAATCTATGGAAAAATACATTTCATTTACAAAGTATGTGATTCTCAATAGTGAAGAAAATTGTTTCCCCATCCGCTTTGTAGATTCTTTTAAATTTTTAAGTAGCAGTTTGGACAACCTCGCCAAAAAGCATGAACAAAACGGATTTTTACCATTTACAGAAAACTTTCCCCCACACGAATCAATTCGAATTATTACTGCGAAAGGGTATTTAACCATATGAACACATGAAAACTTGGCAATCGTATGAGGAAAAAAAATTACCTAAGCAAAAAGATTTTTTTAGTTCAATAACAAACGAATCAGTAACTAGAGAACTATTTCAGCATGCTAAATTAGTATGGGATACGTTTAGAATCAAGGATATGGGACAATACACCGACCTTTATTTAAAAACTGACGTTTTGTTACTCACTGATATCTTTGAGAATTTTCGAAGAACAAGTAAAACACATTACAAATTAGATCCCGCGTTCTATTTAACAGCGCCTAGTTTATCTTACGACGCAATGCTGCTTAAAACCGGTGTCACTCTTGAATTAATACATGATTTTGAAATGTTTAGAATGATTCAAAGCGGAATTCGAGGCGGGATATGTTTGTGTTCGAATAGATATGCCGAAGCGAATAATATGTATTGTAATGATTATGATTGTAGTAAACCGGAATCATATCTCGTGTACATAGACTGTAATAACCTATATGGTTATAGTATGTGTCAGTATCTACCTTATTCAGGTTTTCAATGGTTGAGCGAGAACGAAATCGAGTCATTTGTAGTTATGGATATACCCGACGATGGGGCTTGGGGTTATTTTTTAATGTGTGACATACAATACCCTGCCCATCTTCATACTAATCACAACGACTTACCGTTTTGTGCAGAAAAAATGGTTCCACCGGGAGGGATGATGGAAAAACTTGTGCCAAATTTGTATGATAAGTACAATTATGTCATACACTATGTTCACCTTAAGACTTGTCTTAAGCATGGGCTCAAATTAAAAAAAATCCACCGCATTATCAAATTCAAACAGAGTACAGTCCTTAAGCAATATATTGATTTAAATACCGAGTTAAGGAAAAAGGCTGTGTCCCCATTCGAACAAGACTTTTTTAAATTATTAAATAATAGCGTATTCGGAAAAACATTAGAAAACACAGAAAGAAGAGTGACTGTCAAATTTGTTAATACTTGGAATGATCAAAATAACATTTCTAAAAAAAAAATCGGTGCTAGTGAATTAATAAACAAGCCCAACTTTCATCGCATATCCATTTTGTCGGATGATTTAGTCGCAATTCAAATGAAACCCGAAAGTGTTGAACTAAACAAACCGATCTACATAGGATTTTCTGTGCTTGAATTATCCAAAAGCCATATGTACGACTTTCACTACTCGGTTATAAAGCCATATTATTCCAACCGTGTAACTCTGATGTATACGGATACTGACTCATTTGTATATTCTATAAAAACGCATGATTTTTACAATGACTTGCGGCAGCGATTTTTAAAACATTTCGATACAAGCAATTTAGAATTAAATAACCAATTTAATATCCCACTTAAAAATAAAAAAGTTCCTGGATTGTTTAAAGATGAGCTTTCAGGCAAAGTTATAAAAAAAATTGTCAGCTTGCGCTCGAAATTATATTGTATAACAACAAATAATGAGTATTCTATTAAAAAAGCAAAAGGAGTTAAAAAACCTGTTGTTCAAAATCTGGGTATTTCTGATTATACCAATGTGCTCCTTAATGACCAAATAATACGCAAGAAACAAGTGCTTTTTAAATCGATTAAGCATGAAGTACAGTAATACCCCGCTTTACGCGACCACGTATAACGCGGATTCGCTATAACGCGGTTTGTACATTTTCGCGCTAAATTGCCCCGCTTTACGCGAGTGCACTATTGGTCATCGAACTGATATCTGATTGGTTATTTACTTGCGCGCGGCACATCGCACCACCTCGGATGGTATTTATCTACCGCCTAACTAGAAGTATTATTACGTTGTTGAGTGTTTTAAGTAAAATAAGTGTACAAATAAGTGTTTAAAATGCCTCCTGAAAAGAAAAAAGAACGTAAGTTTGAGTTTGGAGTTAAAGTCAAAAGTTATTAGAAAAATGAATAATGGTGGTAAAGCTACTGATGTTGGACGTCTATTCGGTCTATCAGAGTCAACCGTGAGAACGTTTGTTAAAAACGAGGAGAAAATCAAACTTTCGAGCGAATGTGCGACACCAACAAGTGCAACCAAAGTTACTCGTTCGAGATCTGTAACTCTGGAGAAAATGGAGAAATTATTTGCTGTCTGGATTGAAGATCTCAATAAGAAACACACGCCTTTGAGCCAGGACCTGATGGCCAGGTCACAGTAGAAGAGCTGCAAGAATTTGTAGCGAGATACGGTGAGCCCCTCAGCAACCAAGATTTAATAGAGCTTCAAAGCGATCCTGTCGAAAGTGAAGAGGAATCTGTCGAAGATCCAGTTCTATCATCAAGTGCTATACAGAAAGCGCTGTCAAAAATATATTCTGGTTTGAACATGTTGCAAAGTATGGATCTTGATGTGGATCGTATTTCATCAATACGTCAAACAATCACAAACAGTGTTGCATGTTATGAAGAAATTTTGATGGATCGGATTTTAAATTTGGTACTTTATCAAAAGACATATACGCGAAATTCGCTTTACGCGATTTTCCCTGGAACGCATCTCTCGCGTAAAGCGGGGTATTACTGTATTCACCCAGACTGTAAATAAAGTTGCATTATGTAATAAAGATGATAAAAGGTTTATTATTCATGATAAAATATCTACGTTAGCCTGGGGTCATAAGAGAATTATAATGTAATGCCACACTATGCAAATAATTAGTAATTAGTAATATTGGTTATAACCTGTGTATAAGTACATAATTTTCATCCATGTATAATTAAATGATTGAAAAATAAAGAATAACTGCGACAGATTTGTTTTATTTTACTCCTCAAAATTTCATACCTCAAACAAGATAAAACATGACCGAATGTCATCCTATTTAGATTAATTACATAATTATACTTACATCATATTTTCTTAATTTTGCTTGTGCGTAAAAACAATGCGACTAATAAGATATTTCCTAACATTTATACATGACTAATATTTCATTTGTAAACTGAGTACGTTGATTAGTTATTTCACATATACCTATAAAGGTATTAAATGCATTACTGTCGTCAAGTTATGATATTGATGATTCTAGTATTTATTCCTACGGTTTATTATTTCATTTGATGGAGCGCCGCACTGAACACAGGTTGTTACCAGTTATAATGGACAGTTTTTCCTTAAATCATGTAAGTTTTAAATCAACTTATTTTAACTTTTATGACTTTAGATGACATTACTTATCTGTTATCATTTTAGTAAAACTCCTAAAGTAATCATCGCAGTAAATTTAATATGGTTAAAAATATGGTGTCGTTCGATCCGTATGTTTCATTGTGTGTTTGTTACATTTATTTAAATCGTGTTCGGTTTTGTTTAGGAAACAGACTTCGACCTTAACGTGTATGCGCAAGATCCTTTGGAAGGATTCACGCAACGCATGGAAGAATGGAACAGAGACGATCCACCTAATCCATCTAATCCAGAGAAGGTTATGATGAAAAAAGGTGCAAAAAAGCGAAAGGGATCAGAACTGAAAAAGAGACCGAAGAATAAAAACCGCAATAATCGAGCAAAAAAATCGTTTGTAATAAGTAAGGAGGCTCGAAGGGGAAATCGTGTAGTACAAATAAAAATATATGACTTTACGGAGTGTACAGAACCAACCGAATTGAGTTCTGACGAAAGTGACGATGAATATTTAAGTCTCAGCGCGCAATATGTAGTCAATGATCCTGTTGATGAAATATTAGATTCTGCTGAAAGTTTAATTCATAAAATATCTAAAGAAATATGTAAACGTAATTTGTGAAATAAAAAATATATATTTTAATCGTATTTTTTATTTAAAATAACAGTTAACTTATGATCCTAAAACACAAATTAATTGCTAAAATGATGTCTACAAAACTTTGATCTCTATATGTATTATATTACTTTTAAAACTTAATAACTAACTACATTTGGAAACGTAAACATATTGTTATCAAAAAACCATTTTTTAATGCAGATAACTTGTTTTAATGCACACTTTTTTTTATGATAAACACAGTTATACGTAGAGTCATTGGTACAATATTTTTCATAAAGATATTTAAAATTCGAAAAACCTTTTCTCTCCAATTCTATAATAGTACAGTCAGAATACAAATCTCGAATCCATAGTACTTTTTCTGGACCTTTTACAAAAAATTTATTATCTTTCAGGTGGGATACGATTATTTTTCGGAATTCCCTGTAGTCAATATAACCTTCACTCCACAAAATACCATAGTTTTTCTCCAACCACCTTACTTGTTTTTTTTCATTTTCTGATAGGCGTGAAAACGCGTATGGCGGCTTTACTAAAAAAACTTGTGTATAATCGTTAGTGCTGTACGCAAATTCCTTTATTATAAATTCTTTATTAAGATTAAAGCCTTGAAGATCCACGAATAAATATTCTGGGCTCATGATATTTTCCTTGTAATATTGCTCAGCGGTTTGTATTCTATGACGCTATCGTTCAAAATTAGACAATAAGCTGACGTCGCGTCAGGGATATCTTGATCACACTCTAGTTCAATTCGCACGTCGACAATACCAGCTTTTAATGTATCACTTTGCCTTGAGCAGTCCAAGAAAAACAATGGTGCTATGTCTTTAAAATCTTGAGGACTTAACAATGGAGCTTGAGGACGGTTATAATATGACTGTTGAAATTTAGCGTATTGTTCGTATAATAAAGCAAACTTTCCACCAGAAAAACTTACATTTAAATTTTCATACGGGAAGTACGTAGAGTTCAAAAACACTTTGACTTCTCTTAAATTACAGTTGTCGAAGTGTGTCATGTCTTTATCAGCCGCATTCTTTCTACCAGTTTTTAAACCGATAGTAACATAACGAGGTTTTTCAATTTGGGATGAAGTTTTGATAGCCCAAGAATGTTTTGATGTTTTAGGTAGTAATGGATATTCATAGAGGTCCCAATTCCTAAATGCAATTTGGACAGCGTGATCTTTCTCCAAACATTTGAGTAAATTTAACCTCACTCGATCAGAAACTTTAATATGGGGCATACGCCAAACAAGTTTCGTTAAAGTAATATTGTCGACATATTCATTTGTATTCAATTTGACACTGTTTATGTTAGTATTGGAACGCAAAAGAACAAGTTCATGTTTACAATTAATAATAATTTTGTTGTAGTCCTCTGCAAAGCCTAAAATCTTGTTTAATGGAATAGAAACAGAAAACGTTCCATCGGTTATTTTGGTACCTTTAATATCCCATCCCCACGATTTTGCCATTTTCGCCTCATGTTCATTCAAAGATCAAAGAGATTTCATTGTAGTAGTGACTCCAGCGTTTTTTATTCTGTCTATCTCAATTCCATTTAGCTCATACCGAATGTCTTGAAATAAATGAAGGATTGGATTGTTTGTAAAAAGAACGCTAGAAGCATTCGCTATTGATTCTCGATTGATCACATTAATGTTGCCTTCTATGTATAGTGTACTGGCCGACGGAAGCACGTATAAATCTTGTTGGTTAATCGGTATGCGGATTTCATCGTTCAAATTAAAGCTCGTCACATAAGGTTTATACGAATGAAATTCATAACTTTCTATCGTATCGTCGTAACTAACAGAGTTGGATAAATCTAATATGCTCATTTTTACAAGCCGATGGATCTCAGAAATATTTTATTTTCTTTTGTTAATTTATTTTTCTTAGGTCTTCGTTTCTTGATACCACAGAGAGTACTGACATGATTAGTACTTAACACTGCATTTTTATTGAAGTCGATCATTTTTTCTGAGATGTAAATATATCTGGATTTCCTCTCCACGTAAATTTACTAAATTATCGTTTATGTCCAATATCCTGATTTTAAGGGAGCCTATGTTATTTTGAGTTACAGGGAAATAGATAACGTTTTTCGGTGTTTCTATAATTCGATAACCAGGGGGCACATTAGGCACAAATTCATGAATTATATGGCTTGGTTTTCCATTTACAAATGACCCGCTCACGATGTCACATTCGACCCGAACTATAGGTGTCGACAGAATGGACACAGGGAAAGGTGATTCTCTTAATATATTCGCTATGACGGTTTCGTTACCGAATCCTAATAATTTACCAATAGAATGTTCTTTATTAAAGTAAACATTTTCAGTGCAACATATAGAGGTCTTCAACGTATTGTTGTTACAAGTTAGTTTGAAAGCGCATCCCTGAATATGGCTCATAATATAGTCATCGAGGTCTTGAAGTTCATATGAGCCTTCTGGTATTTCTAACACTTCATTTTTACCATAGTAAAATTTGTTGTTTCTGTAGTCTATATTTGGTATCGAATTAAAAGTAGATAAATATAACAGTCCACACTCATATTCACCGTCCAGCTGAAGAGCAGGCGAATGGTTTGTCGTTAAAGTAGAGGAGGTCCCGGTTATAGACAAAGTGAAAGACATCGTGTTAATGACAAAGTTTTTATTGTGATCATCAATTTAAACGCTGGTTCCAAAAACGTTTCAAATATTTCAGACACAAATGTCCGCAATTAACAGTGTCAAATTTTTGGTATACATCATAATTGTAAAAAATATCATATTTTTTAAAATAGGTTATTAATTCCAATGGCGGTGTGATATCCCCAAAGCTATTAAAATATTCACAATAACTATCGTCATTAGCATAGGCTACCCAGTGAGTTCCTTGGTTTTTGGAGTCATCTAAATTAATTATTCCACATTCTTTTTTCTTAGGATGTTTCGGCAAACAGTCTCTCATAAAGACACCTTTAAAATATGGTATATCTGAGGAATTGTTTAGGATGTCTATATTTGTAAGAGCTCTTCTGGGTAGTCTGTTATTTAGTTTTTTGAAGTTTTTAAACATAATCCACGTCCATGTTTGTATGGTTTTATATGTAATCCTTTGCCTAGCGCCATAGATTCCATCATTTTGTTATGTCGTTCTGATTCTTCCAATTTACTTCTTGCTGCTTTGTAATCGCCAACTGCTTTAGCTATTCCTGCTGCTCCTCCTGCTAATGAACCCAATGCTGATAAGCCCGCAAAAATGGGTATGAGAGGCAAAATACCTCCAGTTTTGGGGAGTGGTATCATACGAGGAATTCGTACTTTACAGTAGTTAGGAAATTTTTTTTTTGCTGCGGCATATGCACGGTTGATGATATTCCCTTTTTAATTTTTTTTTAATTCGGTTTTAATTTTAGAAACCAAATGTTTAAATGATTTTACACCTGCGCCTGCTTTTGTTTTTGATTTCATTACTTTGCTTACTAACCAAGATGCTAGTTTTTCTCCTTTTCCAGCGGTTTTCGCATTCATTCTTTGCTTAGCCATTTTATAAAGCTCTAAGTCAGCTATATGACGATCTTCTAAATTTAATTTTTTATCGTAGGCTATATCGTGTTGCATACAAGCAGCGTCTAAAGGATTGATTCCCTTATCACCTCTTAGTAACCGCTTTTGTAGTTTTGTGCCAGGTCCGCAATAGTTATAACCGGGTAAGTGTAATTCAAACGGTAGATTATTAATCACACTATTTAAAAGTCCACTTCCTTTCATATCTCATTAATTAATGACAAATGCATATTCATGCGAGATTATAAATATAACTAGACAATGGATTTTCGATCGATCCAACTATTTTCGGTGTCTTTAAGACCTAACCATTTAACGTATAATTTATTGCCTCTTTTTCTTAGCACCTTCTCTATGAGGTAAACGTCAGGGTACCTTGTTTTTTGAAGTTCTTGTTCGTAAAAAGTACCTAATATAACATTTTTTCGTTGGTCTTCTAGGACATAAGTTACCGGTTGTGATTTATTTACTTGTTTTATTTTGAATAATTCTGTAGTCCAGTTAGGCGTATAACCTTTATGAAAATCTCTTTTGTATTTGCTGATACGTACATGATCTCCTAAGTTGAACTTGTTTGGCTTTGATTGCAGAGTAGGTCGCGATTTTTTTATATTTTCTTTCACTTCTGCTTCGTTATTGAAATTAATATCAACCGGTCTAAATTTTGTTGTACGATGAACTGACCGATTGTAAGAATTGACGATATCATTCATAGGTTTTCCGACCCATTTGTAGTTTCCGATAAAACTGAAATATTTGTATACTTTATTCTTAAGAGTTTTTATAAGCATCTCTACAATGGAAGCTTTTTTAATTGAATAAGTAGAGTAATGGTTAATTTGCTTTGATTTAACGTATTGTTCAAATTCGTTATTGTAAAACTATTTACCCAAGTCGGTCTGCAGATATTTCGGCTTACGTTTTGCACTTTTGATAATTTGATCTAATGCACTTGTTGTTTCAAATTTAGTTTTAGATTTTAATGGTATGCACCACGCACATTTTGAAAATGCATCAATAACAACTAAAATGTATTTGTACCCTTTATTGACTTTTTGAAAATTCTGTAAATCTAACAAATCAGCTTGCCATAATCATCAATACCTTTTAATACAACAGAACGACGTAGAAAATTTTTGCGAGCCGACCGGTGGATTTCATTTACGATCTGTTGCTTTGCCATCACTTAATCGTTTCAACATGTCATCTATTTCTTTGTTCGTATAAAAGTTTAGCTTCAACTGAAGTAAAATGTGTTTGATTTGGTTATTTATAGTTTCAAATAAAGAATCCAGCGTTTTCCTTTCGTAAAGGTTCTTAATGAACTGATCAACATACTGCTTATTTACCGCATCTTTAGGTGATACTGGAAACTCAACACCTTTTAATCTTGCTGATTGTAAATCAAAATCTCCATTCTCAGTTCGAAGAAGAGCCTTATGATTAAATTCAAAAATGTCAGATACACGTAAACGTTTATGAACGTGATGACCGAATTTGTCCACATTCATTTTTATTAATTTGATTGTTGACAAAAGCCTCTAATGGACTGACCTAATAAGTACTTGTGTAGGTGTTATATATTATTTATTAACTAAGCCAGCCTCTCGTAGCTCTTCAATTATAGATATGATTTCGTTTTCTAATCCAGTATTACCAGCATCACGGGAAGCAACAAGTAGCTTTAGTCTTTCAACTAACTCGTTAGGATCATCCCAATAAACATATGAAACACTACGGAACGCTTTTTTCATGGAGGGTAGACCTCGCCCTTGTGAGCAGCTATCGCTGCTAATTAAACGCTCTTTAGATAATTTGAAGAGTGGTTTTATAATGTATAAATACTTTCTTCCTTTATTACTTTTGATAGGTTTATTTGGGTTGTAATCACGCCTGTGTGCATTCGTTTCTATGAGCAGTATTTTATATATGCGTTTGTCATCTTCAGTAATGATATCTAAATTTGGTACCTTTTTAAATAACAATTCATCCAAGCCTTCTGTTATATTGTAAGTATGTCTGTTAACCTCTAATTTTCTGTTATTCATGACTACCAATTGAGACCCGAGCATAAGTTTGCCGCGTTTCATTCGCACGCCGAAAGGTATGTTTTCGAAATTAGTTGAAGATATTTGCCAAGTAGGATCATCACGAGGAGAAGAGTACGAATCGGTCGTCTTAAAAGAAGCATCATCTGTCTTATCTGAATCGTCACTTTCTCCGCTTTCATTCGAGTTACTATCACTGTCATCTTTATCATGATGAGGATGGAGGTTAGTAGATTCCTGCACAATGGTCTGATCATTGCTATCAATGTCACTTTTACTTTCCTCAAGAGGACTAAATTTAAGCCTTTTAGCAACCGTATTTCCCCACTTTAGTTTGCCATCATCAAATTCATTCTTCAAATTTATGTTATTCATTTTGTATGGTTTATGCTCGTAATTTTGGTTACTTTTAACCATTTCATTGCGAGGCTCCGTTATTGGTTTTAAAACTGACTCCAACACCATTTCGTTAGTAGTTTTCATGTCACGAATTAATTTAACCTTTTTTTTCACAGCTTCAGCTGATTCAAGTACTTTCTCTTTTAAAGTTCTCTTTATATCCATTTTTCAGGTGATCTTACCTTAATCGAATTATAAAAAACAATGACGGTTGGCGGGGTTGTATGAGTATTAAATATGTAATTAATCGAAAACAATGAATGTGTGAAATCCCATCCTGTAACCTCCTGAATTTTTCGCGCAATCCTTATTTATCACTAAATAGCTGTACGGTCTGTCCCATACGGTCGCACACATCTTACGAAACAGAGCCCACTCCATATCAGCTCCCACGTGTTCGTCATAAACATGACGTAAATTAATGTCATCTTGCTTAAACAAAATGATCAAATTTGCATTATCTCTAATTAACTGTTTAGGTACTTTGCTATATGTTTGATTCAAGTAAAAATAATCAAAAATAAAAATAGTCAATATTTTTGTGTCGTCCCATTGCAAAGTAATCCCTTATATTATTTTGGTTTTCACACGCAACGTCGTCAAATATGATTACTGAGTTATTTGTTGCATCCCTAGGACTTAACACTTCATCGTTTTCACGATATTTGAAATATTTTACTGTAGAAACTAGTGACAATACTCGTTCTAAATAGTGGTACAAAGGTTGGAAAAGAGTTTTAGAATAAACATATACGTTTTGAAAACGCAAACCCTGTTCATGTAATAGAAGACCTATTATTAAATTGGTCTTGCCACAATTAGAAGGACCACAAATTATGCTACGGATTGTGTTAAGTAAAAGTTTACCATGACGCAAATTTTGATTATGACAATTCAAAGCAACTTTTTCGAGTTGCATGGTTTGAGGCTGCTTGACAAACTTCATATTTCTCAAATAGACGTCATGTAATCATGAAAGTCATTAAAATAATGATTTGTTGCATTATAATTTAGGTTAATATTATCTTTTGTACATTCCGTTTTTTAATAACGCCTACATCCAAACATTCGTTTGAATTGAGCAAGCGTTTCACAGCGGGGAAGCCGTATGTATGTACGTTAGTTGAAGATGACACTGATTTCAGGCGCTGCTTTGTTTTTGACTTGTTACTTGTTCCATACCGAATGCAATAATTCATTGTATAGATAGTTCCTTCTAGATATTGAATACTGATTTCCAGATAAACCATTAAACATACAATCACTTTCAACAGAAACTTTCGTGTAACCCGCATTTGGCCGCTCACTTCGTTCGCTCTATGCGGGTTCCACTAAAGTTTCTGTTGAAAGTGATTGTATGTTTAATGGTTTATCTGGAAATCAGTATTCATGATCTAGAAGGAACTATCTATACCTACTCGCGCCGCTAAGCAATGCGCCCGTCCCACAGTTAGTCTTAGCCCGTCGCGCACACTGTACACTCGACTTGAAATAAACATTTAAAGTACTCCCGTCGTTTCGCTGTTGCATCACTTTCCACCAAGGGCACACCCTTCGCACAGATTTAATATGTTTCGTCGAGTGGGAATCCATTTGCCGATAATTAAATAAAAAGCTGTTCATTCTGTACAACCCGGTAAGTTTAAGAATGCACCGAGTTCGTGCATACATTTTGCTGCAAGGTGTCTTAATCGGGATATAACCATAAAACACGAGTGACGTAATGTTATTAAACACCCGTGTTTAATACTAAGGATTATGAGCCTAAAAGCGACGTAATAAGAGGTAAGTTACGAGCAAATATGTTGAAAAAACATTTATGTGCTTATCATGGTGTTTAGAACGAAATATATGTTGCTATACCCGAAATTAAGAGAAAACAACGCATTACAGAAACGAACGCTAACCCCGCCAATACTTATGAACCTAACAACGATTTTAAACCAATTGTAGACTATAATGAGCATAGCAATGCGAGTTCACCACTCTCAAATTTTAAAAGTGAATGAAATAAACTACTTCTTTTTCATTTTTGTCTCAGCTATACATTATTACAGTTAGTGTCAAATTTACTTAAATCGGAACCTATTGAAATATTCAAGAAAATTTTGAATAGTATATCAGAAGAATATTCCACAATGCTGTCACAGCTCCAAAGTTCTTTTAAAAGCCTAGGACGAGATTACAAGAGAATGGAATTTTTCAAAAAACTGCATACATATACCCAGTTCTAAAATCATGTATGTAAATTCTGTTACATCCAAACACCGAAATGTATACGATAAAGATCTGATTTCATCTAAGTCTGGCTTAACACTTGCGCGCGCACTGCGCAAACTTCACAATGTCGATGCACCTGAGTCTTGGTTGAACCCTTATTGTCAACTCTTCCGTAGCACATGTCAGTAAAGGCCAATTGTCGGCGCCAGGTTTTTCACACCATGACTTAATTTATTTAAGCTACAGGATTAAGCCTCCCAAGCCACAACGCACGTATCTATATAGAGATACGTAGCTTCGCACGCATGGACGTGGAAAACATAATCTAAAGCATCTCTCAAAGCGACCATTTTAAAATTTTACGACAGTCAGGCTCCGTCTCGATCTGTTAGACTGAAGCGGGATAGAGTTTTTAGCAGGTTTAAGCGAGACCGGTGCGAAGAAAATTAGACTAATTTTAAATTTGCAAGAAACCGGTGTAATCAGATGGTGAGAGCAGCCAAGCTCAAATACACTCAGCGGCACGGAATTTAACCCAATTATAAAAAGTTATGTTTTTAACGTTTTACTAATTTTATTTCATAAATATTAATCCTACGTGGTGCATTGCTTATTAAGAATGACTTTTCGTTGTCTATGTCCGCGATATTTCTTTTGTTTTTCTAAAACAAGTCAAATTAGTACCAAACCACCGCACATGATACGTTGGTAAGTCACTTGACTTTGTGTATTAAATTGCTGTTTTAAGCAATTTATTGCATTACAGTAGATACGAGACGTCATTTAAACACCAAAAGGCTATCAAGCATGTCATTAACACCTGCACAAGTCGCTCAAGCAGTTTTACTCGTAGAGCAAGGCCACTCTCAGCGTCAAGTGGCTACCATCTTAAATGTAGAGCGTTCTAACGTGAAATACGCATTAAAACGATACCGAGAGACAGGTCTCTACACGAGAAGACCAGGCAGTGGCGGGGTAAGGTGCACGTCGGCCCGTGATGACCGCTTCATTGTTCTGGAAGTGCTTCGAAATCGCTTTCTCACTGCCGTTGAGATAAGACAGAGACTCCAAATTACAAGGGGCGTGAATGTGAGTGAACGTACGATAAGAAGGAGAATTCAAGAATGTAACCTACGTGCTCGTAGGCCGGCCAGAGGCCCCGAACTCGAGCGACATCATCGTGTAGCGAGACTTCAGTTTGCACGAGAGCACGAAAACTGGACTCTGGAGCAATGGGGCAATGTTCTATGGACTGACGAATGCCGAGCCGCCTTGAGAGCACCAGATGGGCGAGAACGTGTGTACAGGAGACGTGGTGAAAGATTTCTCGCAATAACCACAAGGCATAGATAACCTCCTATAGATAGAGCCTATAAGCGATTTAGTTCGATGCAAAGGTCACCACAGTTGGCGGTAGGTGCGGGTTGCGGGGAGGTCGGTAACGGCGCTGCGATTGGCTGTTTTGAAAGTAGCGCACTTTGTCACATCGTGGCGCCAGAAGCGTAGTGATGGGATGCGTTGGTCGTTAACGGTTTTTAGCGGTGCCGCAATTAATTGTTAGTAAAATATTTTACATGGCGTAAGTAGGTACCTGTTAACATGGTTTAAATTTTTGAACGGCTGGCACTGTTATATTACGAGTATTATCATTTTTCGTTCATCGACTATTTGGATCACCACAATAACATAAAAAAGCATGTTAATCACATCAAGTAGTCATATAAAATAGTTATTTCTAGGCATATTACAGCATTTACTGCATTATCGTGTTTATATATGTGCCTCTGTCCCGTTCGTATTTACATACTTACTTGGAACGAACGAATGCGATATTTATTCGACATTAACGCGAATGTGCTAGCTCGGCTTATGAATGATATTTTAAGATTGGTATAGGTAAGGAAGACAAATAAAAACGATGTTATAAAAAAGTACATACAACGTGTCCCAAAACTCAACGATAAGCCGGCACCAGAGGATGGAGCTGCTTATGATTAGTCGAGAAAAAATAAGGAAAAAAATATATCTCAATTATTTTAGAAATTACAGAAAAAAAATGAAATTCAACGAAAATCGACATCCCTAATGGTATTTTTGACGACCATGTCTACAAATATTACTGTTTTTTTTTTGTTTTTGGAAACTTAAGTAGCCCTGCTATCTAACACAGTTCTTAAAAATACCAAAATACATGTAGTTTTTACACAAAAAATAATCAAAATTCATTTTGTCCCTACAATTTTTAAAGATTTTTTCTTACAGTCCACTTTCAATCATCATGGTGTAAAAAAATAATATTGACACCACTATGGCAATTATTTTCAAAAGTTGACACAACTAACCAATATTCCAAAATGGTATAATACTTTGGGAAACCTAGTCACAACAAAAAACAACGAATTTTTAAACAAGAACCGACATTTTTAAATGTTGATATTAATCACTTTTGAAAAGGGTTGTTGTTGCAAGTTTTAAAATTTCAATGGAAAATGTGGGTAGTTAATACAATTTTCAAGTCAGTACACTCTGATCCTTTGTTCGCTGTGCACCGTTCCGTATAGGGCTTCCATTCCGGAATTACGTAATTACGTAATAACGGAATTACGGACGATTTTTAAGCTTCTCATAATTACGTTATTTAAATGTTGAAATCCGTAATTACGTTATTTTTTACTTTCAGTATCACATACGTCCCGGTGTACATTTTTAGGATTTTTTTGCTTAAATCACGTCATGCACTATTATAAATATATTCGAAACTAGCGGGCATGGGACACTGGACGGGACTTCCCCGTTTTCGGCTTACTTTAATCAGATGCGTTGTGAGTTGTGTGATATGATTCGGTAATTCCCCGGGCTTAGGCTCGAATTCATAACCTTACAAGTAAACAACAATAAGTTCTTTCACACAAGAAATAAAGATCAATATCGCCTACAGATTATATAAGGGACTTCCCAAAGATTCAAAAAAGAAAGTCCATTATTGGGGACGGGGAATCCCTGATTGCGTTCGGAGATGTACGGATATGATATTTTTATTTAGTTGTCCTTGTCAGTCGGCACTCGGCAGTTACCCGGGACACTACTATTACAAACTGCAATGTTCGTGTCTGCATATTTGTGCATTGCTGCTAATTACTTAACCTGTGAATATATAGTGGTACTGAAACTACTGAATAATATACAACGATACCTGAACATTGAACAAGTCATAAGTGATATTTTGCTCTTGGTGCGGCGAGTTCGAATACAGTATAAACTAAACCATGTAAGTATTTTAAATGACAAATATTAAATAGCCAATACAATAAGAAGTATTCAGAAATTTTAGACTCATAAACATTTTATGATAATAATTGCCAATTATATTTAAAATTATCTACTAAATCTAAAATTAAAAATAGTAAAAAATACACCTTATTTTTACTACAGGGGTTCGAATCCCGGCCTGAGCAGATATTTGTGTGATAACTGACAAACATGATTAAGTATTCGATCTTAGACGTGAGCTATTTGTCTATAAACATATGTGACATAAAAACAAATTATATCATAAGCAACATGACGTACTTGTTTCTTTAATTTGTTAATGTAGCGGTATTACATTTTCCTCGAAAATAACATATCGTTACTTTATACATACTATGTTATGGCCCGCTTTGCAAATGAAAGTTGAAAGTCAAGATTTCTTGAAGTTTTAGAATGTACCTACCACAACGATACCATACTAGATAGTATGATAACTGAATTAATATTGTTTTTTTATTATTATTTTTCAGGTCATCGCCAAAGCAGGCAGTATACAAAGAATTTTTAAACAAACGAACGCAGTCAACAATTTGGGAACATTTTCTAAGGGAAGATAACGGACAAAGTGTCCAATGCAAACATTGTCAAAAAGTTTTAAAAACTGCTGGTGGTTCCACTGCAGCTTTACATACGCACATGCGATCTAGACACGGTAATCAAATGGTAGAGCCTAGCTGTAGTCAGCATCATCAAGTCCGTGGATCTGAATATGAACCTCCAGCGAAAAAAAGTAAGCAAACGCTCAAAGATTACTATTCGTGTGTTCTAACAATGGAAGCTCGTGTTACCAGAATGGCAGCTTTGGACGGCATTCCCTTCAGCAAATTCTGTACTTCTGAGGACTTAAGGTATCTGTTCAAGCAGTCTGGATATGATTTACCAAAATCACCTACCACTATAGCAAAGATTGTTTTAGATACGAGTGATAAAATAAAAGCTGGGTTAATAAGAAAGTTTAAAGAAATGAAATCTCAAAATCAAAGATTCACTGCAACCTTCGATGAATGGAGCTCCACTCGAAATAGAAGATACTTAAATGTAAATATCCACCATAAGGACTTAGGCCTTGGCAATTACAAAAATTTGGGATTGGTGAGAATCCAGGGTTCAATGGCAGCAGAGGTTGGTATTCAATTATTAAGACAACATTTGTCTGCGTTTGGTATTGAACTCGAGGGTGACATCATTTCATTTACAACTGATGGGGCCAGCGTGATGATTAAAATGGGTAAGATTTTTACCGGCCACCATCAACTTTGCTTTGCCCACGGCATACAGCTTGCGGTAATAGATGTTCTATATAAAAATCAGAACACTCTACCAGTGCAAACCGAACCAATGCGATCAGCCCTCGCACCAGAAGAAACTGATACTGACATTACTGATGCAGAAGAAGATGCTGAAATTGCTGAAGATGGATTCTCTATAGAAGAGCCCAGGTTTCCAGAACCGCAATTTTTATATAAAGATCTTATCAAAAAAGTTAGAGGTGTAGTGAAATCTTTTCATAAGTCACCGTTAAAAAATGACTTGTTGCAAAAATACACTTCAGAAGAGTATGGCAAGGGCCTGGCTCTCATATTAGACTGTAAAACTAGATGGAGTAGTTTATCGGATATGATTGGCAGATTCCTTAAATTAAAAACTTGTGTCCTGAAAGCACTACTGGATTTGAAGTCGAATGTTAAGTTTACGGAAATAGAAATTGAAGATCTTCAAAACATTCATAATAGTTTGGATCTGATTAAAACGACGGTACTGTCATTGTGTCGTCGTGACGCTAATTTAGTAACAGCGGACGCTGCGTTAAGTTTTATGCTAAATAAATTAGACCTACAATCAAGTGAACTCAGTGGACAACTAGCTTCATCTCTCAGACAAAGAATCAAAGAAAGACGAACCACTGCATCCGGGGTTTTACAATATTTACACAACAATGAAGACTTTTTTACTACTGCAGCTTCAGATACTTTCGAGAAACCGTCATCAGATGAAATAAAAACATTCATTGAACAGTTACTTGATAGAGTGCAGTTTAAGAAAGCAGAAAACTCAGAAGAGAGTCCGCGGCAGGGCAGGCTCCGTTTGCAACAACCAGCCTACATTGAAACTGCAACCACAAGTAGCGGCAACGGACAAGAAGATTTAACTTTCGCCCAAGAACTTGATAAAGAGTTACACAAGGCTACAACTGCTAGCAAAAATGTTTCCACGGCCAACAGAGACTTAGACTCGATTATAAGAGTTGAAATGTGTATATATGACAGTACTGGAGGTGGACGCGAAGTTTATCTTAACGCCGCGTACAATTATTTATTAACAATACAGCCGACGAGTGTTGAAGCAGAACGAGCATTTTCTTCCGCCGGCTATTTCTGCAATAAGCTGCGAAGCTCTTTAGGTGATAAATATTTAGACGCTCTATCTTTCATGAGGGCGCATTATCAGGAGAAAAAACAATAAATACAATTTAACCCGTCGAGCGCGCTAGACGCACACGTGTGTTGCTAACGGAAAATAGAAAAGGGCTCATGGACCCTTACCTGAATTTAGCATCCTAATTAGGGAGCGGAGGTGGGTCATAAGCCCTTTACGAATTGTTCTACAGATGACGCGCGGTTGACGGGTTAATATTGAAGTTGTTCCTATAATTGTTGATTTTATGATGTTGATTTTATTTTCTATTTATGTTTGCTATTGTAATTAAACTTTAATTTCTGGAAAATTGTTGTTTTCATTTATACCACTAAAAATATAGGTATTTGAACTAAAATGGGAAAAATTCCGTAATTACGGAATTACGTAATTTTAAAATAAAAATCCGTTACCAATAACGTAATTGATATTTCCGTAATTTTGGAAGCCCTAGTTCCGTATTAATTGATGTGGCTCTCATACTAACAACTCTTGGCTTTGCTTTTTTGACCGGTGATCTGCAAACTTTACTGACCTGGCATTATTTTGGACTGTGATTGTGTTTTGTGTATTGGACTTTTTCCGTATTCTGGATTGTTTAGCGTTTATCATGCCGCTACCGTACACACCGTTGGAATACGCTAATATGCATCTCATTTATGGAGAATGCCGATGCAATGCTAACGCTGCTAGCAGATTGTATCGAGAAAGGTACCCAAATGTTCAAAGACATCCGGATTATCGAGTGTATATTAATGTACATCAAGCCTTTGCGGAAGGTCGTTTACCATTTGACAGGAGACACACTGGAAGACCTAGATTGGAACGCGATGAAGAAGTTCTCAATGAAATAGAAAACGATTCAACTACCTCGGTACGTGCCATAGAACTAGCTACGGGAATACCAAAAATGTGCAAATATATGCCCACTTATGCGTGAGAGTTTTTTAATTCATTATATTGACTACTGCAGTATTCTTTTTCATATTTAACCATATGGTTGGCAGAAGGCCGGTTACACGACTCTAATATAAAGCGGCCAAGTGCGTGTCTGACCACGCACAACGAAGGGTTCCGTGCCTATTAAAAAGTTCGTATCGTTACTGAAATCAAATGGCACTTACGTCCTTTTCTTTAACGAAGGCAGTTTTTTAGAAATATCTCGATAACCTTTGAACCGATCTTGTTCAAAACAATCTTCGCTGAAATAATTTAATAAGCCCTATATCCATGATTTTTTTCATATTTTTAAAATACACGGTTCAAAAATTAGAGGGGGACGACGACACAATTTTAGTGACTTTCGGGGCGATTATCTCCGACTCTATTCACTTAATCAAAAAAATTGCTGAGAAACCTTATTTCTTTATTTTGAAAGGCCTATCTATTGATGTGCCACACGTGGGCTTGCAATAAAAGAAAATGATTTTCAGTTTTATGTATGGACTGCACCCCTAACAAATTTTTTTTTTACACATTTCATTACAAAACTATGTAGCGGCTAACAAAATACAAGTATCATCAAATTTTTATTCAAATACATCTTATAGTATTCGAGTAAAATGCCTGTCACATACGGACGGACAGACAGATAGACAGACAGACATGACGTATCCATAAGGGTTCCGTTTTTTGCCATTTGGCTACGGAACCCTAAAAAACATACAAACGAGGACAATGTTTTTTTTGGCCTGTTTAATGATTTCTGATATATTACCAGATTAAAAAAAAAGGTTTTGCCTAGTGACAATGTAGGCATGTTTCACGGTTTTAACTATTTCATTTAGTACCTACTAATTTGAATTCTCCGCTCTAAACCGTACCGGTCTTACCCCACCCAACATACCTACCTTATGTAAAATTATTGGAACTGTAAAAGGCCTCTACGAAAATATCCAAGATGTGTTTATTTTTAATACTACGACGGTGGCAAAAAAGCATACGGCCTGTCTGATGGTACGATAACACCGTAGCCTATGGACGCTGGCGACTTCACAAGAATCACAATCAGGTTGCCGGCCCTTTATTGATAAATCAAATCAAATCAATTATTTATTCTGCAAATAGGCCACAAGGGCACTTTTACATGTCAAACGGTAATTTACAATAAAATAGTAATCTTATAAATAAGTAACACGATAATAATTTAAAATTATATATAAAAGGTTAACAAACTAAATGTCACTAAGTTAATGTAAACAAAACAAAATTGCAAAATATGACCATTACATTCGATATAAGATCTGTATCAGCATTAACAGAAGTTAATGATATTATTCAGTATTCCAGAGATGTATAAGGTCTCTGAGCGTCCAAATACAATTAATAATTATTCCAATATTCTAAGAGATGTATACGGTCTCTAAGCGTCAAAACAAAAAAGGAACATTAATGTTATATTGTCAGAGATGTACAGGGTTAGTAACAATAAAACGTGTCAAGATCAGAATGATGTCTCTCGTCAATACGTATATCATATTTAGGGTTCCGTAGCCAAATGGCAAAAAACGGAACCCTTATGGATTCGTCATGTCTGTCTCTCTGAAGAACTCTCATTTATATCATAGCTTCAACAGCACACGTCTTCGTCATAGGATATTGCATCATGTAGTACCTAATACAGCATTGTATCAAAAAAATGTACTTGGAATGGCTCCAAAAATATATAATAAAATACCATTACGAATTAAATCTGTACGAGTACAAGAGCTGAATATGTTTAAAACCCTCCTAAAAAAATTGCTAGTCGATAAGTGCTACTACACTGTTAACGAGTTTTTGGAAGACCTAACTTAAGTACTTTAATAAATAAGGTGACATGCATGCCCTTACAATTTGTATGCCGAAAGGCGCCACATAGTGAAGCTATAGCATAAAGTAACAACCTGTATACCTATGTTGGACAAATAAAGATTTTATGATTTATGATCCGTCCGTATGTCACAGGCATTTTACTCGAATAGGGCTTATTAAATTCTTTCAGCGAAAATTGTTTTGAACAAGGTCGGTTAAAATGTTTGTGAGATATATCTAAAAAACTGCCTTCCTTAAAGAAAAGGACGTAAGTACCATTAGATTTCAGTAACGATACGACCTTTTTAATAGGCACGGAACCCTCGTTGTGCGTGGTCCGATACGCACTTGGCCGCTTTTTTACTCGCTCGTCACCGGCCCCAGGAAGGGGTAAAGAAGTGTGCCAGCGTCATACCAATAAGTAAGCGGTTAAATTAAGCCAATAAAAACCCTTTCATAACCCCTACAAAAACCCTTAAAAACCCCTTGAAATAACCCTATCAAAACCCTAACCCAAAACCCTGAGGTTATTTAGGCTTAACTCTGTTGAAGGGCTTAACCCGTATATAAGTTAAGCTGAGGATACGGTAACCCAAACAAGCGATTAATCCTCGAACGGCTTAAGCCTTTCGAACGGATTAAGCCAAAGAACGGGTTTTCCGGTCCCTGGCTGTAGGTACTACAATAATATATTCCGTTCATTAGCTCTGGAAGCTATAAAATAGAGCGAGATAGTAATTTACTACGTCTCCCTCTACCTCATAGCTTGTAAGACGGTTGCACTTGCAGTCCGCCACGCTGCGCTGCCTCCTTGGTGCAGTTTAAACCTGTAGTACATCGTATACATTATCTATGATTTCTTACAAAATAATTTTGACAATGCAATGACATGGATATAAATATAGTCTTTGGTGAATTTTCGTATTAAAATAGTATACGAAAGCACGGATGAGTTAACGTATTGTTTCCTTAAATGAATCGGAATCGGTAAAATTCGAAAGCATCACTAGCCCATCACTAGAGTGTCACGTGCTTTCGTGAGAAAGGAACAGTATATTGCCATTTCCATTTGATGAAAAGGGACATGCATACTTCACTACTTCTTATGGACCAGTGTAAAATGAACTCCGCGTGACAGAATGAAATTTACATTTATATGATAAATTTAACTTACCTGTGAAATGTTATTCCGTCGGTTGTGTAATTAGACGTTCGGAAATTTTTCTAACACCACTTCACACAGCAAGAACTTATTTTTGTCGCAAAATCAATTTTAATTTATTGGTTGTTTGACGCTCGTATAGATCGCATACCTGGTCGATACTGACAATATGGCGCGGGTAGCGGGGGGTTATCATTGCTAGAGCATATATGCGTGGTGACCGCACGTCGCCCTAATATAAGCTCTATCTATAGGAGGTTATCTATGCCACAAGGCAAACAGTAAGTTTTCATGGGGGCTCTGTAATGGTTTGGGGCGGGATTCGTTCTAACGCTCGCACAGAGTTAGTCATTGTGGAAGGTCGGCTCAACGCTACACGATACATCGAAGAAATTCTTCAAGATCACGTTGTACCGTACGCGGAATTCATCGGTGCCGAATCTTTTTTACTGATGCAAGATAACGCCCGAGCACACAGTGCACAGTGCGTCGAGCAATATCTTTTCGACGTAGGAATTCGAAAAATCCAGTGGCCAGCCCGAAGCCCTGACATGAATCCAATAGAGCATGTATGGGACATGTTAAAACGGCGTGTGAAGCGAAGTCTCAACCCACCACAGAACCTTCGTGAGCTGAAAACTGCTTTAGTGGCTGCTTGGGAAGAGATTCCACAAATGGACATCAAAAACATTATCCACAGCATGCCAGACCGTATGCAAGCCGTGATAAGAGCCAGGGGTGGTAATACGCGGTACTGATTTTGTTTAATTAAAGTTCAACTGTTTTTTTAAGTAACCGCGTCTTAGTTCTTTCTTAAGATTTTCTCCTTTTTATCGTAAAATCAAACAAAACACTTCCTAGTCAACTTTATTTAATCACCTATAGTTAAATAATAGTAATATAATGATACTATACCCACAAAATTAAAATAACAAATTGGGTTAAATTCTGTGCCGCTGAGTGTATATATGTATATGAAAAACACCAAAATGATGAATGATGTTGATGATTCTTAAGGCGCCGTAGGTTCAGCGAAGTTAAGCGAACAGAGTTTTTGAAACAATATAATGCGTCTGTTTATAATAATATGGTTTCAAAAAAATACGAATAGTAATGTTGAGGCTTTTCTGCAGGGAAATAAGTGCTTCGAAACATGATTAAGTAAATTTCGCTCGATAGAAAAAAATCACGAACATAGGTCTAAAACACACAAAAATACACTTCAAACATTCGCAACAAATTATGCACAAAAGCTATCAATATTAAAATTGCTTCTAAAAATCGGCAAAATCATGTTTGAGGGAAATCAGTGTTTACATTTTTATTTATTTAACCCTTAATTTGGCAGAGGAAAAACAAATCAAAAATTATATATTGCTATGTTTGTTCGCCTTCATAGAGGTCCAATACATCATGGAAAAATATGAAAAAAAATATTTTTGTTGTATTTTTTGTAAAACAGCATGTATGGCAGAGCATACATTGCCAAATGAAGGAAACGACTTTTACAAAAAATAAATCTATTTTTTTGTGTGAAACTGTAAGATTGTATTTATCAAATTGCACACACGGCGACGTGGTTTGCCACCCGTCACGCCCTGGCTCACGGGTAGGCAAAATGTGGTCTGAGGAATGTCGGATGGCTACGTTGAATGTTCAGGGAGGTATGAATGACAAGGTAGATGAGATATGTGATATGATGAATGAAAGACGAATTGATCTGTTATGTGTGAGTGAAACTAAGCGGAAGGGGTGTGATACCACCAAACATGGTCCTTACTCTGCATACTGGTCAGGGGTCTCAGATACTGAACGTGGTAGTAAGGGCGTAGGTTTCATCCTCTCTGCGAGAATGAGGCAGTGTGTGAATGAGTTTGAGTGTATCGGCCCAAGACTCATGTGGATTAGGCTCAAAGTGGGGTTAACCCGACTATTCATAGTAGGAGCTTATGCTCCAGTCGATGACGGCGGGGCACAGAGAAACCAATCAGAGCGTCTTGAGTTTTGGGAGAGTTTAAGAGATGTGTTAAGAATGTGTAAAAACAATGAGAGAATAGTTTTGTTAGGCGACCTTAATGGGTGGGTAGATGAGATATGTGATATGATGAATGAAAGACGAATTGATCTGTTATGTGTGAGTGAAACGAAGCGGAAGGGGTGTGATACCACCAAACATGGTCCTTACTCTGCATACTGGTCAGGGGTCTCAGATACTGAACGTGGTATTAAGGGCGTAGGTTTCATCCTCTCTGCGAGAATGAGGCAGTGTGTGAATGAGTTTGAGTGTATCGGCCCAAGACTCATGTGGATTAGGCTCAAAGTGGGTTTAACCCGACTATTCATAGTAGGAGCTTATGCTCCAGTCGATGACGGGGGGTCAAAGAGAAACCAATCAGAGCGTCTTGAGTTTTGGGAGAGTGTAAGAGATGTGTTAAGAATGTGTAAAAACAATGAGAGAATAGTTTTGTTAGGCGACCTTAATGGGTGGCTTGGGGTAAGGAGAGGTGGATACGAAAGTGTTCTAGGAAAGTTTGGCGATGAAAAAGTGAATGAAAATGGCGAGAGGCTGCATGAGCTATGTTTGGAATGGAGTCTCGTTGTGACTAATACTATGTTTCTCACAAGAGAATCCATATGTATACGTGGCAAAGAGGAAATGTGAAAAGTATGTTAGATTATGTGATTGTGGATAAAAGGATAGTCAGTAAGGTGGTAGATACCAGAGCATATAGAGGAGGAGCCAGTGTAGGCACAGATCACTTCCTGGTAATAAGTCGATTGAAAGGCCTCTTCAGACGATGGCGACACTATTGCTCGGAATCTACCACTGAACTCAAACGAATAAAAGTGGAAAATCTTCAAGACTTAGAAACACGGGATCGCTACAAAAGTACTTTGAAAGAGAATGTTAATGGAGAGGAGATTGTGAGTGGAGAAGATATGAAAGAGGTATAGAGATGTGTGAAAGAAGGAATGATAGAGGCCGCTACCGAGGTGTGTGGTGAAACAAAGAGAAAGAAAGGAAAAGTAAACGAAACCCCCTGGTGGGATGGAGAAGTGAAAGAAGTTGTGAACGAGAAAAAGAAAGATTGGCTTGACTTAGTAGCTATTGGAAATCTCCAGAGTAATGCAAGAACGGATTTAAAGGAGAAGAAAGAAGAAGTAAAACGTGTGTATGGGCAATTCAAGCAAAAGGTAAAAAGTGTGATCTTGAGAAAGAAAGGTGATTTGCAAGAGAAGATGGATAAGAGATTCTCTAAAGATTTCAAAACCAACAGAAAATTGTTCTGGAAAGCTGTAAAAGCGGCTAGAGGCTCAACAACAGTATCAGGGCTTGGAATAATTAGAGATGAGACTGGTAGCATAGTGAAAGGGGAGCAAAACGTACTGAGAAGATGGAAGGAATATTTTGAAGGTTTGTTTGAAAGAGAAGAGAGAGACACGGTAGAGTCACGGAACTCTGAGGTGACTCCCGGCCTTGAAGGTGATGAAAGGGAGATAAGCATGACAGAAATTATGGATGCGGTAAAAAGTATGAAGTCGGGTAAGGCGGCAGGGTACGATAGGGTAACTGCTGAGATGATTCGGTGTGGTGGCGGAGTCGTTGCAACCCTGCTGCACCGACTCTTTAACTTGTGTTGGAGATATGGCGAGGTCCCGGACGATTGGACTAAAGCCGTCATTGTTCCAATTTACAAGGGAAAGGGTTCGCGGCAGGATTGCAAAAACTATCGTGGCATCAGTCTTCTCAGTGTGGTTGGGAAAATGTATGCAAAGATACTGATAGAAAGAAAGGGTAGTGAAAGAGACTGAGAGTAAAATGTGGGATGTGCAAGCAGGGTTCAGAAAGGGAATGGGGTGTGTGGATCAGGTTTTCTCTTTACGATGCATCACCGAAAAATGCCTGGCCAAAAACCAGAAGGTGTACTGTGCGTTTGTCGATTTGGAGAAAGCCTATGACGGAGTGGTGAGGGATGTTTTGTGGTCAACTCTGTCCATGTATGGGGTAAACAACCAATTGATTCAGGCATTAAAATCCCTTTACGAGGGATCTAGAGCATGCGTTAGGATCAATGGTGGCTACACAGACTGGTTTAGCATCCAAAGAGGTGTTAGACAAGGTAGTTAAGGCACCCACTTTATTGCAACATTGTCAACAACTTAGTATTTCACAAGACGGATATTATAATTAGCTACGGCTCATTATACTAATCCCGTGTCAAGAGCATACTATTGTGGAAATCACGTAAAGGTAATAAAACCTATACTTTACGATGACAGGACCACGCAACTATGTGATCTTGAACACTATTACGCATGTAAGTGGTGGGGTTCCTTGACGACTCTTTGTCTTAGCATAAGCGTATATATAGGGAGGCTGCGTCCCCCAGTGGTCATTCCAGTCCGACTCCTCTCTCGGAACAGTTGTACTTTACTTCAATACAAAGTTAAGCCTACTCTGCATTTTCACTCATCACCAAGTTAAGTTCCTGCAAGCAACACTCAGCGAATCTCCACACTTTGAAAAGCTCCTGAAGGACCAACTTTTCTGGCGCAGCCGCGTACGATTCTTCTGAAGAACTCCAGGTGACGAAGACACTGAAGTAAGTGGCCAACCTTTATTGTTTCTGCCCTGCGAGCTCGCTTCTATTAAGAACTTATCAGAGAAACGATCCTGCAAAATTTTAAACATCAATTTTGGAAAACGCTACTGCGAGTGTTAAACTTTGTAACGAACCATATAATCCGTAGAAAGGACGAAAACTGGAATCGGGAGGATCCAGAAGGTGGAGAATAATCACTCAAACACCGATCCTTCCTTAACAAACCCTGTTTAATATTTGTATTCAATTTCTATTTTTGTATAATCATATAATATAGTATTTTATCTGATTTATATTGTGAATTCGTGACTATAATTTAGTCAATATAATAGTATATGAATTTAAATTGTGAATGCCAAAGGGGACTATTACGCTTTTAGAGAATCAAGAGTGTACAACAATCCTTATAAAGGTCGTGTTAAACGTGTAAATCAAACACCGTGTTCGGGCTAAGACTGACTTTATTCACATACCCACATGCATGATATTAAATGTACTTGGAGCTACCCACAACTCCCCTTTTAATAAAAATAAAACTTAAGTCTATCTATTCCTTTTACAAAACGAAATTACATAAGTTACAAAACTTACATAAGTGTAAACTTAACAATTTTCTTTACATACTTTAAACAAGTAAAGTAAGAGAACATAATATATATATATATATATATATATATATATATATATATATATATAACGAAAGTATTTAAGTAGATACATTTACAATTTCCATTGACTGTAGGTATGTAATGGTGGTTTTCAATTAATGAATTAGCATTTTTTCTTTACAAATATAAAGATGGATCTAAACTAATTAACATAATTTTATTTGTTTTATATATGGAGTAAGTATATTTTGCTATTATATTTTTTGTAAAAAACTATGTATAAAATATTTCATTGCCATTGTTATTGGTACATATTTGTATATTTTGAAAAATCAAAACAATATGTAATCATTTTTTATAACATCTAATCGTCTACTTTATATATAGTTACTTATTTATAATAATGTTGACATTTTTTACTTACATAGATGGTTTTAATTTTTTACAAAACAGTATTTACTTACATAGATGGTTTTTATTTTTTAACATGCGTACAATATACTTATACCTATGTAGTTTACACTGCAAAACGATTACATAATCCATTTGAGAGTACAAGCATAATTATCAACCAAACTTAGTGACCAGATAAAATATCTAATATGTAGGTAGGTAGGTAGGTACATACAATAAAACGCCTTTGTTAGCGACGTGGCTAGGTGGATTGGGGCCTCGACGTGTTTAGTAGCCCCATCGATCAGGTGGTATGACCGTCCTGCCGGAACGAGTAACATAATGATTAGTGTTTGCGTTGTTATCATTAGACACTGGGACCGTATAGGAATCGAACGCGGAGCGCGGGCGGTCGCCTAACCGCTGCACAGGCGGTGCATTCGGGAGTGACGTCATCGCGTTATCAGCCGGGAGAACTAGGTCATCGTAAGGCTGGAAGTACACAGCGCCACTGGACTCCGAATCGGACCGAAGATCTGAATCGCGTAACAAATGACGCCTATTTCTGATTAAGACTCCGCCACCTATTATTTGTACTGCATATGAGCGTATGCCACGAATTGACTTTACAATGCCATTAACCCACCTTTTGTCAACCCTAACCTTTACCTTCTGACCTGGTACGAGAGGAGTTAGATCACGGGCACCCTTATCATAATACTCTTTCTGTTTATTTTGTCGTAATTGGAGCTCGGATTCAACTCGCCTCGGTATTTTTGGCTGGAGGAGCCTTGGTGGACACGGAACAATACTTCTCATTTTCCTGTTATTCAATAATTCAGATGGACATGCTAGTTGGTTGCTTATGGGCGTATTCAAATACTCCAGCAAAGCTAGCCTAAACTCCGTACCATCAATATGTGTCTTTTTCAGGATATTTTTGATTGTTTGCACAGTTCGCTCAGCTTGGCCATTAGATTGAGCATAATAAGGAGAAGAAGTGACGTGTTGAAATTTCCATGTCTGAGCAAATGACCGGAAACTTTGAGAACTAAATTCTGGGCCATTATCCGTCATAACAATATCTGGTATACCCTGTCGACTGAAAATCACCTTTATGTGCTCTATCACGTGGTCAGATGTTAACGAACTTAATTCAGTGACTTCTACATACTTACTGTAATAGTCCTCTACTATTATATACTTTTTATTATGCCAGTGAAAAATATCAGCACCAACTTTTGACCAAGCCCTTTTCGGAACTTCATGTGAAATAAGTGTTTCCCTTCTGTTCTCATTTTTAAACATTAGACATGCCTGGCAATTATTTATTAAGTCTTCTAATTGCGCATTTATGTTTGGCCAGAACATAATATCACGAATTCTCAATTTGCACTTGTCAAGACCTAGGTGACCAATGTGCACCCGCCTTAACATCTCACTACGCATAGCAGATGGAATAATGATTCTGCCGCTTTTCCATAGCATGCCGTAAGCCTCTGTTAATTCGTCCCTGTATCCCCAGTACGCCCTAACCTCATTACATACTTCCTGTTTGTGATCTGGCCATCCGTTTTTTATGTATTTAGCTAATGATTGTAGTTCTACATCATCTTGAGTGAGCCTTTGAATCTGAATGAAGTGTGTGTCTACAAGTGGGTTGCTGATAGCGACTGCGCAGACTTGCGCACGCGCGTCCAAGTAGTCGCGTGGTTCTGTTGTTTGCCCACGGACCGGTTCTACAGCGCGTGATAACGTATCAGCAATAAACAAGTATTTACCAGGCTTGTACACCAAATTAAAACTATATGGTTGCAGACGCATCAACATTCTTTGCAGACGTGCTGGGGCTGATGCTATGGGCTTTCGAATAATACTTACAAGTGGTTTATGATCTGTTTCTACGGTTATATCGTTTCGACCGTATATGTATGTATAGAACTTTTCGCACGCATAGACGCAAGCCAAAAGCTCTTTTTCGATCTGAGCATAGGCTTGCTCAGCTCTAGTCAAGGATCGTGACGCGTAACAAACCGGCAAATTGTTTTGCATCAAGCACGCTCCAAGACCATTTTTGCACGCGTCTACAGAGATAACTACAGGTATGTCTAAACTGTAATATTGCAAAATTGGCACTCTCGACAAGCACTCCTTAAGACTATTAAATGACTCCTCATGATTTTCATTCCAGTGCCATTCTATTTCTTTTTTGAGTAGTTCTCGTAACACGTGATTTTTTTCAGATAAATTGGGTATAAAGTTCCCAACATAATTGACCATACCAAGAAATCGTTCTAAATCTTTCACATTTGACGGACGCGGCATATTTCTGATCGCGGACGTGTGTGTATCATCAGGGTAAAAGCCGTGTGGGGTGATTTTATGACCTAAGTACTTAATTTCCGACAAACCAATCTTACATTTATCTCTATTTAATTTTAAATTAATTTCCTTGCATCTATCTAGAACCATTTTTAATCTCATGTCGTGCTCTTCTCTGGTACTGCCGTAAATGAGCAAATCGTCGATAAATAAACATACACCAGATATATCATCGAAGTGCTCATACATTTTTTTGTGAAAAACTTCTGAAGCAGATGTAATTCCAAATGGGACACGTAAAAATTTGTACCGCCCAAAGCTAGTATTAAAAGTACAAAGGTCCGTACTCTCTGCATGTAACTTTAGTTGCCAGAAACCCTGTTTTGCATCTAACGTACTGAAATACTTGGCGCCGCGTAGATTTGCTGTGATTTCGTCTAAAGTCGGTAGCTTGAAATGCTCCCGCTTGATTGCTTGATTTAAATCACGCGGGTCAAGACAAATCCTAATGTCCCCATTAGCTTTTCTGGCAACGGTCATACTACTGACCCAGTCGGTCGGACCCTCCACTTTAGCTATTATTCCGTCTTTAACCATTTCATCTAATTTACATTTAACAGAGTCCTTTAACGCTAGCGGTAACTTCTTTGGTGCATGCACCACAGGTCTGACATTTTCACACAGCTCAATTTTGTAATGCCCCGGCATGCATCCTACACCCTCAAATACGTCTACATATTCTCTGAGGATATCATGTTTGTTGTCACCGTCCGTGTCAGTCTTTACCGCCAAAACCAACTTTACTCAGTACATGAGTCACGACCTAAAATAGGCGGCGAATCTACATCAGCAACCAAAAAATTTAAAATGAAGTCACGGTCCTTATACTCGACTTTCAAATGACAATGTCCTATAACTTTGATATCATTACCCGAATAACCCCGTAACCGAACTGACGACAACCCTAACTCCTGCTCGGATATACCTATTTCGTGTAAAAAGGTACGCGGTAAAATATTCACGTCAGACCCAGTGTCTAATTTAAACCTAATACTACAACTATTTATCATTAAATCAACGGACCAATCATTATGCGAACCAGAAAAATAATATATTACCTGGTCAGTTGACTCATCTGCTTGAACCTCGTGAACCGCGCACATCCGGGAGAAATGGTTGTACCGATTACAGTTGAGACACCTCTTGCCCACAGCCGGGCATCTCGAGTTCCAATGCTCATACCCACAGCTAGAACACCAAGCATTGCGCTCTCTTCCACGACCTTGAACTTGCATATTATATGCCAGCTGATGTCGTTGCACAGGCAGACCTCGGCGCGGGGCTGGCATCGGCGGGGCGGGGGGCGCGCGGGGACGGGACAGCTGCCGACGGCCGCGGAACCAGCCGCGCTCGGCACCTCTATGCGCAGGCATACCTCGCCGCGATACCCACATCACCTGATTAACATCACCATCTTCATATACAGTTTCTCGCCCCAAATAATCACCCTGTATCGCATAGGCACAGTGTTCCACAGACTCTTTCTTTATCACGTGGGCCTGTAGCTTCGAGACTTGTGCAACATTACAAATATCTAATGATTTTTTCAAGGTCAAATCTGGCTCCCGCAATAGTCTTTCCCGAAGGGAGTGTTCCTTAATCCCACAAATGAGTCTATCTCGAATCAAAGTCTCCATTAAGTCGTTAAATTCACACGAGCTTGCTAGCTTTTTTAACTCGAACGAATACTGCTCAATGGATTCGCCCTCTAGCTGGTCGCGTGTAAAAAATTTGTGCCTTTCAATCGTTAGATTCTTTTTAGGCAGGAAAAAAGCGTCAAATTTTTGCAACAACTCAGACGATGTCGTTATCGATGCTTTGTCGAACTGGTCGTAAACTTCACGACACCGCTCACCGATGATGTGCAATAATATGTTTATTTGAACTTTTTTATCCTTCTTTGATATTTCACATGCTTCATAGTAGATAAGAAAAGAACTTTTCCATTTTTCCCACTCTCTCGATAGATTCCCCGATGTAACATTTTCTAAGTTATTAACGAACAAAAATGGCGGCGGTGGTGGCAAAATCGAGTCCATGATTACTCCACTTTATCTTTGGTACAGACCGTCACCAATCGCAATTACTACAGCACGTAAGTACTAAAGTACCAACACTGACACTATCTACGTAAACTGTAAACTCCTTTTAACGCAATAACTTTAAATAGGTTCTTTTATTCCGGCTGCGCCATGTTAAACGTGTAAATCAAACACCGTGTTCGGGCTAAGACTGACTTTATTCACATACCCACATGCATGATATTAAATGTACTTGGAGCTACCCACAGGTCGTACACGATTTAAGGACTCGTCCTTGTACTCTGATTAATTTAAATAATTTAAATCGAGTATATTCTTTGTTTCTCATAAAAATAATTTACTTTTCGGCTCTTGATAAATTCGGAATTAAAATCGAACAAATTGATTTTTAATAAACTAAATAAATAAGTTTTATTAAATTTTTAATACGATGGATCTATTAGCGCAAGCCGCCGATAACCAAATTAATCAAGCCGAAAATCTTGCGCAACAAATGCAATCAAATTTAACGTTAGAAACTCAAAGAGAAAGCTCAGATGAGGGAGTGGACGAAACAGGAAGATATTCGCCATACCACCCTGACATTCCTCCTGCGTATGCTCCGCAGTATATGCCAGAAATGCCTCCTCTAGGTATTCCTATCATTCCGGAATCAAATAACAGGATGCATAATATGCCTTCGTTAAGTGAAATGATGGCAATCATCCCAAGTTATAACGGAGATTCTAGGCAGTTAAGTCGCTTTTTGCGAAAATGTGATTTTGTACTTCAACAGTATAGAGATGGGTAGGAAGACAGATACGCGTATATATTAGAAGTAATAACTTCTCGATTAATTGGTAAAGCTGCTGAATTGGTCAGTGAAAATGATTACTTGGCAAGAAATTGGGCTCTTTTAAAACAATTACTCATTCAACATTTCGGGGACCAGAGAACCGAAAAACATCTGAAAACCGAATTAGAAAACATAACCATCAAAAGTGGGGAAAAGTTAAATGAATTTTGTGCGAGAATTCAATCAATTAAAAATATATATTAACTAAAAATAACTATTTTCAAAACTAGCTGAGAATTACGATCAGTCAACGATGCAAATAAAGATGAACATTTATAATAATGCAGCATTGGAAGTATTTTTACATAATATACCCGAAAGAATTCTAAGGGCTATTCAAATTAAAGAACCAGACACGTTAGAACAGGCTCTATGTTTTGCCTTAAAACAAGCGCATTTCGATGAACATTATTATAAAAACCGAAAAGTTCAACCTCATCAGTACAAAAACCCTTCTAATAAACCATCTGGTACGCGAGATCACTATGTCCCAAGTACTTCCTTCCAACATTCCAACATAAGGAATAATAATTTTCAAAACTCAAACCGGGGATACCACAATAATTCATACCGGGCATTTCAAGGGTCGCAGAATTTATCGTCCCACATTCAAAACCCGAGACCAAATCAGGTTCCGAATAGACCTGCATTTGTTCCACGGAATAAACCAAGCCATACGCCAAGGCCGAACTCGAATCCGCAACGTAATAATGTGAACTTTCACCGAACTATATCTAATAACTATTATCAAGAACAACCGTCTACCTCAACAAACGAACCAAGTTTTCAAGTGAGGGCCTCAAACGAAAGCCAAAGCCCATAAAAACAATTTTTCTACCTTACATAATCATTCCAAATTTAAATTTAAAATTACTTATTGATACCGGTAGTTCGAGATGTTTTCTGAATAAAATTGTCATGAATAATTATTACTCCAAATACCAACAAATTGAGCCATTTGATGTAATAACTACGCATGCGATTAGCACACATAATACAGTCGTAAAAATACCGCTATTCGGAATATTCAATGAGGACCTTGACCATAAATTTTACATATATGATATTAATAAAGAATACGATGGATTACTGGGTATTGATTTATTAAAGAAATTAAATGTAACACTTGATTTAGAAAATGAATTATTATTAACGTCAAAAACGAAAATTCCAATACTATTTTCGAACACGAAATCAGTAAAAGTGCCTATATTAACCTTAACGGTTCAACCGCGTACTGAACTAAGGGTCATTATCCCAACGGAACTGGCAAAAGGCGACGGAATAATCGACCATGTTAAATTCTCAGAAGGACTTACAATGCCATGTGCATTGGTACAATGTAACAACGGTTTCGCGCAAACAACTGTGCAAAATTCCACGGAAAAGGAAATGAAAATCGACATTTATTCACCATTCCAAATAAAAACTTTCGAGGACAAAATATTATGTAATCAATTAATCATATAATCGATTCTCAACAACATGATTTGTTAAAACAAAATTTAAAAAAAATACGTACTTCGCATATGAATTTTGAAGAAAAGAACGCGATAACTAATTTGTGCTATGAATATAGAGACATATTCTTTCAAGAAGAAATTCCTCTAACTTTCACCCACCAAATTAAACATCATATCAGGACAAAAGTGGATAATCCAATCTATGTAAAGCCTTATCGACAGTCGCCTAGTCAGACGACGGAAATTAAAAAACAAGTCGATAAATTGCTTAATTCTTTCAAGAAGAAATTCCTCTAACTTTCACCCACCAAATTAAACATCATATCAGGACAAAAGTGGATAATCCAATCTATGTAAAGCCTTATCGACAGTCGCCTAGTCAGACGACGGAAATTAAAAAACAAGTCGATAAATTGCTTAATTCTAATATAATTCAACCTTCTTTTTCACCTTGGAGCGCACCTGTTCATGTCATTCCTAAGAAGATGGATGCCTCCAGCAACGAGCAAAAATATCGTATGGTATAATAGATTATAGAAAACTGAATGAAATCACAATAGATGACAAATATCCTTTACCTAACATCACCGATATCTTTGATAAATTGGGGAAAAGCTCGTATTTCTCAACCATAGATCTGGCTTCGGGATATCATCAAATAGAGGTGAATCCAGACGACCAGCCTAAAACAGCATTCAGTACTGTTAACGGGCATTACGAATTTAAGCGTATGCCATTTGGTTTAAAGACAGCACCCGCTTCTTTTCAGAGGGCTATGGATAACATACTGAAAGGAATTCAGGGGACTCACTGCCTTATCTACCTAGATGACATAATCATATTTTCCTCCACATTTCTAGAACACTTAGTACGCTTGAAAAAGGTCTTTGAGACTATAAGAAAAGCGAACCTTAAAATCCAACTAGATAAAACTGAGTTTTTACGAAAGGAAGTCCTATATCTAGGCCATAAAATAACGAAAGATGGTCTAAAACCTAATGAAGATAAAATTAGTGTCGTTTTAAACTATCCGCTTCCTACCAATACTAAAGAAATTAAAAGTTTCTTAGGATTAGTAGGTTATTATAGGAAATTTATACCCGATTTCGCCAAGATAACGAAACCCATGACTCAAATGCTGAAAAAGGGACAAAAGGTGAAAGCCACCGATGAATTTGTCAACGCATTTGAAACATGTAAAACACTCTTAACAAATGCCCCAATCTTACAGTATCCCGATTTTACAAAACCTTTTATTCTGACAACTGACGCCTCAAACTCAGCTTTAGGTGCAGTTCTTTCCCAGGGAACAATAGGCAGCGACAAGCCCATTGCTTACGCGAGCCGTACACTGAACTTAGCCGAACAAAGGTACAGCACGATCGAAAAAGAATTGTTAGCGGTACTTTGGGGAGTAAGGCATTTTAGGCCTTATTTCTACGGTCAGAGATTTCAAATTTATACGGATCACAGACCTTTAGCTTGGCTCTATTCACTTAAAGAGCCTAACAGTAAACTAACTCGCTGGAGACTTAGATTACAAGAATATGACTTTGAAATAATCTATAAACAAGGCAAACAAAATACTTATGCGGACGCTTTATCGCGAATTCAAGTAAATGTTTTAAATGTCCAGGATAACGGGAATCCCGACAGAAATTCTCAAAATCTTCCATCGTCTTCCATCCCATTCTCTACAACAGATATTCCTGATAATATTTCAGAAACAACTCTGAGTGCATCTGAAAATGAGGTTGAACCAGAATATGTTGAAATCCAACAAGAAAATTTGATAATTCCAATATTATACGAGGCTGTTGACATGAAACCTAATCAAATTTTTATAAATCACTGGTATCAAAACGAAGTAAAAACCGTGATTAAAGGAAAAATTATAGACGTTTTCTTGCCTTTGGACTCTAAATTCATAGAAGATTTTATTAAAGATCATTTGAACCCAAGTAAAAAATACTTTATCTTCTTTAACTCACCACAGTTAAAAGATATTTTTAACGAAACAGTCGCTCGACTATTTGATAAAACTTCAATACCATTCATAGAATGCACCAAACGTGTTACCGTCTTACTAGACGAAGAGCAACAAAAGGACATAATTACAAAATATCATGATGGTAAAACTTGTCATAGAGGTATTAATGAGACGTATAATAAATTAAAACGACAATATTACTTTCCTAAAATGAAAGATGTAATTACCGCTGTCATTAACAGTTGCGAATTATGTAAGCAAATGAAGTATGATCGCAAACCTCTAAATCCATTAATTCAAATGACGCAAACTCAAGAAAAGCCATTCGAAGAAATTTTTATCGATTTATTTAAAATAGATGGAAAACTATACTTAACATTAGTCGATGCATTTAGCAAATTAGGACAAGCAATCCTAATACTTAACCGGTCAACTCCGGAAGTAATCAAGGCTTTAATTAAATATTTTTCTCAATACGGATTACCGCATAAAATAAGCTGTGATCCGGGATCTGAATTTAATAACAATCTTATGAAAGAATTACTAAGTTTATATAAAATTAGTCTTCATATTGGAACTCCCAATAATCCTCAGTCTATGGGAATTGTAGAGAGATTCCATAGTACGATCATAGAAACTTATCGATTAGCAAAGTATACCTATAAAAATACCGATGCTACTGACATAATGACTTACGCAATTATGTCATACAATAATAGTATACACTCAATGACTGGCTTTACTCCATTTGAAATAGTTTTTGGACATACTGAAGCACGTAGTGTATTCGATGTTAATTTTAATCAAAATTATATGCAACAATTAATTAGAGATCATTATAAGAGAACTAAAGTTTTATATAAAACAATTTCTCAAAGAATGATACAGTCCAAAGAGATGACCAGGAAAAGCTTACAATCCACGTCAACCAACCAAAATTTTCATGAAGGAGATCAAATTTATACAAAAATGGTTAATAAACGTCTAGCAAAAGATAAACCGAAATATGAAAAAGCTACTATTATGGCAAGACCTGATAGAAATGTAGCTCCAATATTAATTAGAGGACGAGAAACCACCGTACCATTTAGAAACATTAAACGTCCGAATAAAGTAAGACAAATGCTTAATTGTATAAACCCAACGAGACAAGACGAGGATTCCTAATGAAATATGTAAAAACTGCGAATAGTTTCCCACCCAAAAGGCAAAATGTAAAAAAGGTTAATATAGAAAAATCGAAAAATGTACATTATCAATTGACGTCTTTAAAAGTATTCTGTGATCATATATTAAGTTGCGCAACACGACACATAGATATGACATAAAAATGTATCAATTGTATGATTTTATTGCTTCAAGTACAGTTCGTACCTAGCATTTTTAATATACAGTAAATGTATATATAAAGAATTCTCCATGTAGATTCTACTACAGTGTTATATCTAACGTTTTATAACTCTTCATGTACATGAATCAAAATGTAAAAGATCACACACATTCTCGTGATAGAAACACGGTGTCTGATTCTCGAATTATTAATATGGATCCATAAAATAAATTTACATAAATCATCGAGGCGTATGAATTCGCATGACTAAGCACGTATACGTTACTCAATTGATATTGTAAAAATGACATAGATCATTGAATCATGTTAAAGAGTACTCATGAGTTAATTACTCAAAAATAAAAAAGGGAACAATTCCCTAGATTAAGAGGAAAAAGGGCAAACACCCTACTCTAATCAAATGAAGGATATATCCTCAATCTAGAAAATGGTGATAAATGCCTAATCTAGCAAAATAAAAGGTCTAGACCGTAATCATAAAAAAAAAAAAGAGGTACTACCTGAAGGAGTTCAAAGCTTTGACTAAGATAATAAGTATGTATCAATTAACTTTGAATAGAATAATATGCATAATCTTAATTTGACTAGAGTAATTTGATTAATAAAAAAAGAACACTGCATAACATAGTTTGAATTGTATTCTTACTTTTTCAAAATAGGTCATAATATTTTACTGTTTAAACTTATAAATAAGCTTATAAATGTTATCCTTTCCCTTCCTTTTCCCTTGAGTGAATGAGAAAAATCAAGATGATAAAATCTCAGGACACCAACCAATAAAGTCAAGAAAAACTTCGCTATCACTACACAGTGACCTGCAATGATCTGTAATGACTACATACAACAATCGAACGCTGAGACATCCCAGCACTTGGTAACATGTTGCAAAAGCTTATGATAAAAGACTGTCCATTAGTTTTGTAACATATTACAAGGTGTCGAAGTCCTATCAACAAAGTGCAAAAGTGAAAGTGAAAACTACCTTAGTGAAGTGACCGCGATTTCGTGCCGGGAATAGGGCAATAAAAGACGTATAAGGATAATATTAAGCTTTAATATTGTATAATTACTTATAATTATTTTGTATAATAATAATTAACAATACTAAAATAATTATATATAAAAAAAACTTTCTCTTTTATAAAAAAAAAATATATATATATTTTTTATCTTGAGGAGGGAGGAGTTAAGGCACCCACTTTATTGCAACATTGTCAACAACTTAGTATTTCACAAGACGGATATTATAATTAGCTACGGCTCATTATACTAATCCCGTGTCAAGAGCATACTATTGTGGAAATCACGTAAAGGTAATAAAACCTATACTTTACGATGACAGGACCACGCAACTATGTGATCTTGAACACTATTACGCATGTAAGTGGTGGGGTTCCTTGACGACTCTTTGTCTTAGCATAAGCGTATATATAGGGAGGCTGCGTCCCCCAGTGGTCATTCCAGTCCGACTCCTCTCTCGGAACAGTTGTACTTTACTTCAATACAAAGTTAAGCCTACTCTGCATTTTCACTCATCACCAAGTTAAGTTCCTGCAAGCAACACTCAGCGAATCTCCACACTTTGAAAAGCTCCTGAAGGACCAACTTTTCTAGGTTGTGTGGCCTCGCCATGGTTGTTTAACTTATTTATGGACAGTTGTATGATACCTTTGAAAGAGAGTGAATGTGGTTTAAAAATGGGTGAGTTACTCGTCAAATGCCTCCTATACGCTGATGACCAGGTGCTAATTGCGTCATCAGAGAAGGAGCTGCAAGAGATGGTAACTTGTATGGATGACTCACTGAAGCGGAAGGGTATGAAAGTCAATGTGAGTAAGACAAAAGTGCAGGGTTCGAAAGGATAATTATCAATGATAATTATCACGATAATTATCACGATAATTATCATGATAAAAACAGGTTGATAATTATCAATTGATAAAAACAAAAAATTGCGCCCGTGAAATAGAACTATATTCTAAGTATCCAAACGTGTATTTCCGCACTTGTTGCGTGTATCCGAACGCACGTCTAGTCGCGACACGGGAATTCCCCCAATTCACAAAAAATGTCAGTTGGTGTTACGTAAAGCCAAGTGAACTCGAATGTTATTGTTTTACTAAGTTAAATATTGTTTATTGTGTTGAATTTCAACAATGCCGCGCGAGAAAGATCCAGTGTGGTCATACTTTAGTTGCACTAAGACAAAAAATACTGGGTTATGGGCTCGGTGCAAAAAATGTAACAAAGAGATGCAAGGAATACTAAATAGAATGAAATCTCACGTAAAAGTATGTCAGCCGCAAGTAAAGATAACAGAACCAGATTCCCAGCCATCAACCAGTTCCAGTTCAGTTCAGCCTCCGTCACAACTGACTATAATGCGTCAAAACACAGGTTTGGCATTTCATGTTTCTTTATTAAGAGGTATATTTACAATCATAAATCATAATAAATAATCTCAAATCGTTGATACACGAGAACAAGGGTCAGTACTCAGTTCACATAGAGACGCAATAAGAGGCCAGTAGTTTCAAGCAAGCAGTGCGACTCCGCGCGGGAATTTCAAATTCTAGTACCTAAATTAATTCGCTAATAAGATTTGTATGCGTGCCGGGTCGCGTCGCTATTGGAAGTGACTGTCTCTAAGTAACCTCAACCTCAGTTTTTAAGAATACCTAAATAAATTCGTTTTTTTGTTTAGGCAAAACAATAGAAGTTAGTGAGGAAACTGGAAGTGGCCGAAAGCAGTTACCTACACAATCGAAAATACCATGTCTTAAAAATTCCGAAGTCATAACAACAACCAAGGAATATAAACAAAAAATTGATATGCAGGTCGGAAAATACTTTTACGCGACTAACACTCCATTCAATCGTGTTGAACACGAAGAGTTTAAAAAATTGTGCGCCCTTTTACGGCCTGGGTATAGACCTCCATCAGCATATGAAATAGGCAATCCCATTTTAGAAAAAAATTATGCTGAGGCAATGTCTATATGCAAAGAAAAACTTACGAATCAAACAGTTTGCATGTCTCAGGATGGCTGGAGCAATGTTCACACTGATCCTCTGGTTTGCAGCAACATTGTTACTGCTCAAGGCGACTCAATTTTTGTAGAATGTGCGGATACAAAAGAAAATCCACATACAGCACTTAATTTGAAGGACATCGCACTAAAAGCAATGGCTAAAGCTAAGCAGGAATTAGGCGTTACTGTTAGAAGTTTTGTCACAGACAGTGCTGCAAATGAACGATTAATGCGGAGTCATCTTGAGAAAACTGAAGACGTGGATATAATACAATATGGATGTTCAGCTCATATCTTAAATCTTCTGGCTAAAGATTTGGAGATCCCTGCCGTTACCGCATCGATTGTCAAAGTAATAAAATACTTTCGCAACCATCACATTCCAGCAGCTCTATACAAACAAGCAGGCGGTAAAAAGTTAGTCCTCCCTCTAGAAGTACGATGGAACACGATGAACGACGCTATTCGCTCGTATCTGGACAATAGAGGAATTTTAGTTCAAGTTAGCCAAGACCATAAAGACAAAATCGATAGGGAGGTTATAAAAATTGTGAATGACTGTCAGATTACAATGAATGCTGTAGATTTCCTTAAAACATTGTCACCCATTGCAACAGCTCTCGACAGGATGCAACGTAATACTACCACAATAGCTATAGCTGTTGAAATATGGAATAAACTCGAGGTTGACCTGTTGGGTAACAGTGCATACCAAAGTGCCAAAACAAAGAAAGTCTTTTTGAGCCGCAGAGCAATGGCGCTGCAAAGCTTACATTACGCTGCGAATATGATAGATCATAGGTTCCTTGGTCGAAACCTAAACAATGAACAGAAAAAACAAGCGTATGACTTCATAACTGCTGGAGGAGATGATGAAAACTTCGCTCCTTTCATAATGGCACTAACAGCAAAAGCTCACCCTTTTCCCAAATTCATGTTTGGCGAATCGTTCAAGACCACCTGCCCTATGTTGTGGTGGACTTCCGTGACTATAGAAGATGAAGAAGTTATTAACAGTTATTAACCGCAACAGCTTCAACTGCACCATTAGAGAGATGTTTTTCAACATTTGGGCTTGTGCAGGCAAAGCTGGTATTCTTGTTTAAGTATTACAACCAAGAAGACAAAACCAAGAAGCAAGATCTAGGTTGGCTTTTAGAAGAACAAATAAGTTCTAGTTCTACTGAAGCTATAGCAGCAACAATGCCAATGGAAATAGAATCATCATCTGATGAAGATATTCCTTTGGCTTCTTTTTCTTTGGTCAAGTAGTTTAGTTGCAAATCTGTCAAATCTGACGAACACCGATTTCACCTTTAACCTTTAATTAATGACATTAATGCTGATTTGTATTGTATTATGTTATATAAAAAAAAAACATATATTTTTGTTTGTTTTGAGACAATAAACCATCGATATTTCTTATGAAACAACTTAACAAATGATATTTTAATAATGGTGATAATTATCGGATAATTATCCGATAATTATCACGGCTCGTTATTATCTTGATAATTTCGAACCCTGCAAAAGTGATGGTATTTGAGAAAGAAGAATGTGTGACTGTGTGCAATATTCTGATTGATAGTGAGAGAGTGGAGCAAGTGAATGAATTTGTGTACTTGGGTTCGTTGTTTACGAGAGATGGAAAGTGTGATGGTGACATTGAAAGAAGAGTGAAAGCGGGAAATCAGGTGAATGGATCATTGCACGCGTTTGTGAGCAGCCAAAATATAACAAAGAAGGCTCGACTCGCGGTTCACAGAGGAGTGCTTGTTCCTACACTGATGTATGGAAGTGAGACTTGGGTATTTCAGAAAAAGCATGATAGTAGACTTAATGCAGTGGAAATGAGAGCGTTAAGAAGTATGTGTGGAGCTCGTTTGAATGATAGAATGAAAAATAGTATAATAAGAGAAAAATGTGGAATAGAAGACGATGTAGTGACTAGGATTGACCAAGGTATGCTTCGGTGGTTTGGGCATGTTGAGAGGATGTGTGAAAGTAGACTGACTAAGAGGATTTACGTCCAGGAGATGGATGGAAGGGTCGGTAGGGGGCGGCCTAGGCGAGGGTATCATGACCAAATTTCAGCGATACTGTTAAAAGGCCAGGTCAGGAGTACCCGCAACCGACGAGCGTGTATGAGGAGATGTATGGATGTCATCGAAGCGAAAGAAGTATGTAAGGACCGTAGTATTTGGCGTTCCTTAGTCTCTGCCTACCCCAATGGGATACGGGCGTGAGTATATGTATGTATGTATGTAAATTGCACAAAACAAAACTAACAAAAATTATAAATCTCCTCTCAAGACAAAAAAACTAAAATTCTATCAAAAAAAAAACATGATAATGTTTTTCTCTCAAAATACCCTGTATTAATGTATTATTGTAAAACATTAAAAACAAAAGAATTTTTTTTTTTAATTGTTAGTTTTTGTTCAGTGTCATGGTCAGATACACTCTTTTGAATGGTATTTTAAATGTCAATTTCTATTATTTTTGCCAGCTACAAAACACAAGCGACCATTACTTTTCATACAATGTGGTAAATTTCGAACAAAATTTTTGAACAAAATTTGGCAGTGTATGACACGTCATCATACAGGTTAGTTAGGCCATGCTTTCTTACGACTTTGGCAGTGTATGTCACGTCATACAGCGAGTTTGAACTGAAATTGCTGTGAGTAGTTCAGTGAGTTACTGAAATTAAGTAATGCAGTTCGATGAACAATATATTACAGCTTTATGAATTAAGAAATAAAACAGCATGTTTCATAGAAAAGATAAGAGAAAAACACAATTATTTACCTTTGAAAGCACAACACTGTTCCGCCGCCACGACATTTTGTTGACATTTGATTTTCGATGTTGCCAGAGTAATGAATTATTTTTCACCTATTTCGGGAGTAATGTTGCTACCATAAAAAAAAATTAAGTAAATCTTGTCATAAATTTAGTCGTTGGATTTTTTTGAAGTGCTAGTATGACGTCATACAGTGCCAAATTAAGGGTTAAAAACAGCCAAAAATTTAAAATAAAAAAACATGATATCCGCGCTTCCGAGCACGCACTTCCATCTCACTCACGCTTATGCTCAGTGAGAGGGAGAGAAGACCATGAACCTACGGCGCCTTAAGATATTTATGTTTGTAAAAACGAAGTTTTCAATTTAGATTTAGCAATTTAAACTAACGAACCCATCGCACTGTTTCCTTTTACGTAGGTTTAATCCCTGAACGGATTTAGATGAAATTCCCCGTACAGATAATTTAAGACCCTTGAAAGGATATAGGATAGTTTTTGTCTCGGAAATCATCCTTTAAGATGGTAGAAGTGTGTTTGGGACAGCGATAAATAGCTTGCGCCTAACATAATTTAATAGCAATAATTTTTCTAAGACGATAACAAGTTCTACGCGAACGAAGTCGCGGGCAACAGCTAGTTATTTATATACATATTTTGTGACTAAGGATTGATTAGAAAAGGTGGATCGATACATATGTGTACCAATTGTCCTTGGTCTCCCCTATCTATCGCGAGCCTATCTAGACAGATTATGGCGAAGAACCGAAATCGAAAATTCACACATTCTGTTGTTTCATAATCAGATTTTATTTAACTTGTCGTTTTCGGAATGGCTCTAAATCAAAAATAAAATAAAATGTCACAAACTAAAAGCATATTTTAATTTTATTACGATTAATGAACAAAAGACAACTATACAAGACCTATGGATATTTTTTTGCTCACGGCAACATCGTCGGTCGTAGGGCTTGTTTGGAATAGGTCCTAATACTGGGAGTCTGCGATTTAGTGCCGAGACAAACAATTAACATAAAAAAATATTGACCCTCTTACATATTGTATGTAATAGTGTATACCTAGGGGCTATTAAGATTGGCACTCTTTCTTTTTATTTATGAGCAAGTCCACGAATCAGTGGACAGCGTTGCGTTTCCTGCGTCCCATTTTTATTCCGCCATTTATCGTCACAACCAACCAAATATTCACAATTCACAACCAATTTGCAAATGATCGAGGTAAACAAGCATAAGAAGCTAGAGCAACATAACGGTAACGTCGCACGTCGCGCTGCGGCCCACGTGGTGGCATGTTGACATTGGCACAGAGCGGCAACGGCGCAGCCGTAGCGCGCGGCTCGCATTTTAAAACGATATTATAACGTTATTCGGCCGTATTTTATATCGTTACGTTATTCATTCTGTTACGGTATTTATATCGTTATGGAGAATATTGATTTTGTTATAACGTAATTTTTGAACACTAACGGAATATACCGTTATAATTTCGGTTCATTTTATAACGTTTTAAAGGCCTGATGTGAGCACAAAATATTGTTATAAAACTAAAATAACAGTGTTTATTCCATAAATAAACATTATAATAAATCCTGCTCTATTGGATTTATCCAATGTTTATATTCTCCTTCAGATATTAATGACCAATGGCAAGCCACTTTTGACCTGCGGGCCAAGATCTTGAAAGACATTTCAAAAAATGAGTCTCTGGGTCTCAAATTGCCTAATGGATACGAGTTGGTGAGTTGCAATGCCGTATTATTGTAATCCTCTCGCTCGCCACTCGTCGCTTTGGCACTCTTTGGGGGAGGCCTATGTCCAGCAGTGGACGTCTTTCGGCTGATATGATGATGATGATGATTATTATTGTAATATTTAATCCTAAACAACTATGTACTGTGAAGACACAGTGCACCGGAGCAGGCGATCCTGGTTCAATCTTCCTTGATAATATAATGTTGAAAATTAATAGTTTGTATATTTTGTTATTTATATTAAGAACAAAATTTGTATGCTGTCAGAATTGTTGCAGTTTTAAAACTGCAATAATTCTCATAAATTATGAGCATATTGCCGTGTGACAATTCAGTGTATACAATTTTTTTGGTTAGTTAAAAGCTATTTATTAAGAAAGAAGAGAAATAATGAATGGAAAATAGGGAAAACCAAAATAAGATGAAATTATAGTAGCGTTACGGATGATCGAAAATGGTACCTCGATTAGGAAGACAGCGAAAAACTGTAAAATTCCGTACCCTACATTGCGCCGTTACGTGAAAAACAAACATGAATATGGTGAAAATACGTATGATATTAATAAAGTGTTTACTGAAGAACATGAACACATATTAGTAAAATACTACAAGGTCGGTGCACTAATGTTCTACGGATTGACCGTAAAATAATGTAGGAAGGTAGCGTACGAAATGGCAAAGATTAATGGCATTAAAAGACCAATTGGCAGGTTTAGAAGCTGTAAGTCTCGCACGAGCTACGTCATTCCACCGTGAAGTGAAGGTGTGAAACATTTTTTAATAATTTGGAAGAGTTGCTGAAACGGGAGCCTAAATTCGCGGATGGGACTCGAATATTTAACCTTGACGAAACCGGTACAACTACCGTGCAGAAACATCAGAAAGTTGTAGCACCAGCAGGATCTAAGTAAAGTGGGAAAAGTGACAAGTTAAGAAAAGGGCAGTCTTGTCACTGCATGCTGTACCTATAGTTAGTGCTAAAGGCCACGCCCTGCCCCTGCTATAATTTTCCTCGAAAAAACATTAAGGACTTGATGATGTACGTTGTACCTCCAGGTAGTTTAGGGCTCACGAATCCGTCAGGTTGGATGAATAGTGACTTGAACGTGAATGTAATGAAACATTTCATTAAGTGTGACGACACCAGAAAATCCATGTCTGCTAATAATGGACAATCATGAGTCACATTTGTCCATTGAAGCTCTAGATTTAGCGAAACAATCTGTGCCCTATCCCACAAAACTTTACAAGTGTACAATTCGACAAAATAGTTAAATTGTAAACAAAAAATGTACCACAATAATTACAAATATGTATACGTTACAAGTTTGCAAAGCGTATCACAAAGAATAAAGGCATGTCACGACAGCTACATAATTGTAGGATTGTTGAAATTGTGATGTTACAACTACAAATATGTAACAATATTTAGCTTCTTTAATGTTGAAGGCAGTTTCACTTTATACGCAATACGCAAGAATTACATTAATTAAAATTATTATCTTATGATCTATCTACGAGCATTACCTACGTACCCACATAACAACTGACAATACAATGGACTTGCAAACTAAACTGACCATTTTAGACCTCATAAACGAAAACAAAAACAGCTTTATTTTGATGTGGAGCATCTATCGGTATTAATGATCCTGATTGATCTATAATACCTGCGACCCTGGGGAAATTGATATGGCTCAACTATACAATATCTTGCATGGAGTACAGGGTTCATATTTTTTGTATAGATTGTACTCGCCATAAGACGACTCCTCGCCAATTTTCAAGTTGCAGAAACGCTTGGTTTGCGAGAAAAAAAATATTAAAAATTTCATACAAAGTCCCGATTTTATGACCGCCATGACGCATATTTTTCTGTTTCTTTGCACGTGTTGTCATTGTGCTTTATTTTTTTGTTAAGTTTTTACTCAAATACAGCTTTTTCGACCTAATTATTAAAATATTGTAGTCATATGTTATTTATTTAGTGTTTTATTTAAAATTGAAACACTTTTTTGCTAAAGTTGTTGACTAATAATTATTACAAATGGTGCGAATTAGTGAAACGTGTTAAACGGAACGCAATTTGATGTGGCGGGGAATGACACTGTTACATTGGACGCCATTTTGTTTTGTCAGTCGTTATTTGTACTTTCAGTTGAGAGCGTTTATCGTGATCCTGTGTTACTTATATACGACTATCATGGTGCTACCGAAGCCCAAGGTCTCATCGCCTTAAGAGTTGAGAGTAGGACAAGTGGATTCTCGCGAATCCCTTGATCCGAGCTCCTCTTCGGCGCCGAATCCCCGTGTGCAAGTGTTAGTGCAAGGCCTGAGTGGACGCCCCGCTCAGAGCGGGGCGTCGAGCGTCCATATAAATGGCATTTGTTTTATATGGACGCTGCACGCCCCGCTCCGAGCGGGGCGTCCACTCAGGCCTTGGACTTAGACTCTAGTGAGCCGCTTGTTTCGTGTGTGCAAGTGTTGGACTCTGTTGTGTTGATGATGTTGACTGGTTGTTGAGACTCAGTCTCCGACCTATACAGAGTCGGTGACGTGTTCGGTGTCCCCGGCACCTGGCTGCTCTATATGGAATTAAGGAGTTAACGTAAGTACTTTGGAACTACGGATAGGTTAGAAGTTAGCTTATTTATTTTTTAAATTAAAAAATTATATACAGAAAAGTTGTTCAGAGGTCCCTACACTCCACACAAATTTCATGGGAGTGATGTTAGGGCGACAGTTATTTTGTATGATTGTTTCTGGACTGATTTATATGGGACCACTTTTGCTTTAACGGACACTCTTTTTTTTTTATTATTTGCTGGTAGTCAATTATTTAAAAAAATCATAGTACAGAAAGTTTTTAGGTTTCGACCCTCCACACAAATTTCATGGGAGTGATGTTAGGGAGACACTTATTTTGTATGATTGTGTAACACTTTGCAGTGTACGATAAACTGTGTTTGTATGCAAGTAGTGGTAACCTTTCAAGTAACTTTCCTATCTTGTTAACAGTTTAATACCGCATAAATGTGGTACCTACATAACGGATATAATAGTAGCTGTTTGCTATTAGTGTAGTGAATCGTGGAGATTACTCCAATTTCTTTGAATCTTTAAAAAACTAACCTTTTAACCAGTGACGTTCCTGCGCTGGAAAAACATACAATAAAGCATTTGGAACGCTTGTCAGGCAGCTTTCGGACCGCTGTCATCATTTTCAATTCATTTATAACTCACTTAAAAAGCTAATCAACCCCTTAATACATTAATTCGGGTTTAAAAGTGGGAAGAAACTTGGTTTATTGTTATTGTAAAAATTATGACATATAGATTAGGCGTTTCGTTCATCTGCACTTGAAGACGTCACGATGGATGTCAACTGGTAAGCTGGTAATGTCTAAAAGGACGTTGACTATTAATCTTTATCTTAATATGAAAACACTTGGTCATGTTTAATAAGCAGACACATCCATTTCCTTTAAAAAAATGTCTAGTGAGAGTACAACGAGGGTCTCACCTAATTCATCTTTCCAGCAACTAAACGCAGGTAGTTTCGTTCGGAAACCATCGATCGTTTTCACGTTTCAATAGGTCGAATTTCGGTTTTGTCTCTTCTTAATTATTGAATTTTCACAGCTGACCGTTCGCATAACCTGCCGGACCAAAAATGTCACCGTGTGTACACGTGTCATAAATTAAAATAAGAAAACCCAGTAAACCTGGTAAGTTTCCACCGTCTCACTACACCTTTTCAACACAATTAATTATTTACATTATTAAATTACACCTTAATTCAAATTCCAAACCACTAATTGTAGGAATTTCTTTGTTACAGGGTTTTTATTTATAGTGCTAGTTTAATCTAGTTAACTAGATATGTTTACTATTTAACGACTAAATAGAAGGTGAAAGGGAGTTGGACCTTACCTTCAGGGGGTCGCTTTCCGGACCAACCTGTTGACCTGCAGGCAGCGGTTGTCACACCATTTCAACGCTAGTGTAATTTCCAAGACTGGGTGAACCATAGCATCTGTATGTATGGTGTTTTCATTCTTTCTAAGCGTAAAACCATGTGACTTTTAGGTACGAACATTTAAAAAGTGATTATATTGTGTACTAAAGACACCTACTTTAACAGACCGTATATAAAACGTGCTTTCCCTTAGTGTAATTCGTGTATACAAATGGAAAGCAAACATCAGGGTGTGCTTACTCTTAAGTGCTATCTTGTAAACAGTGTTGAAGGTATCTACTGAGCATACAAATACACTCGAGAGCAAATAAACGGAATCACTTCGCATTTTTCAGTTTTTCCGTCGTATCTTGAAATTTAAGTTTTTTTTCAGAATTCTAATGATGAAAATATATTTCCTGTACATTTAGCTTTAAAATAAATTAATAATGATGAAAATCGGTTTAGGATTTTTCAATATACAAACGTTTTCCCGATTGGTCGAAATTTACGCGTTGCTGAGGTCACTAATTGAACACCCATTAAAGGGTATAAAAAGGGTGTAGGAGAGGGGAGAGCTATCAGAGAAGGCAAGCTCTCGACGAGGAAACCTATCGCAGCCGGAGTCCCCCAGGGAAGCTGCTTGTCACCTGCGCTATACGCGCGGTATACAGATGACATCCCAGTCGAAGGAGGGGCCACACTTGCCCTGTACGCTGATGATGCGGCGTTCATCGCAACTTCATACAAGCTCCCGCACGCAGCCGTGAAGATACAACGCACGCTGGACGCGCTCCCGAGCTGGCTTGACCGCTGGAGACTGAGGGTGAACGTGGCGAAGACCCAGGCCATCACCCTCAGTCCGAAGATCAACCAGCCACCGGAACTCCACCTACTGAGACAGCCGTTGCCGTGGCTGCGGACTGTTAAGTACCTGGGCGTCACTATCGACCGGCAACTTAACATGTCCGCCCACGTCAACAACACTGTAAACCAGACAAGAGCAGCGCGAGCACTCCTCACTCCGGTGATGAAGTCGTCCCTGCCCCTATCCGCCAAGATCGGTATCTACAAGGGATACATCAGGTCGCGGCTCACTTATGCAGCCCCCGCATGGTATGCGCTGGTGGGAGAGTGCAAACGGCGGCGGCTCCGCGCCCAGCAGTCGCTGGCGCTCCGCACCGCAGCCGACGTGCACCACTATGTAAGCAACCGTGTGCTGCACCGCGACCTGAAGATCGAACACCTGGACGACTTCATCACCGGAATGGCCAGGGCTATGTTCGAGCGTGCAGACGGCTCGCGCCAAACGCACCTACAGGACATAGCCCCCTATCACTCCCGGCCGCCCGACAAGAGGGCACTACCGCGGGACCTGATCCGCCCGGATCCGCCCGGATCAGCCCGCCCCCACCTGACAAGACACCAAGGATGTTCCTGTTGTGCCGTCGGCTCGCAGGTCGCTCGCTGGGCCTCTCCCAACGGAGTCCCACCCGGCAGGGCTTGACCGCGCCGACGGACGAAGCAGATGACCCCACCGAACCTGACGGGCTTCGCGCCCAACACAGATACCCGTTCGTTGTTGCGGACGGCGCCCGATCCCGCCATATGCGGCACAGCCGCGAAAGGCTTCTCCGAGCCCCTATCGGGGCTTGAGAGATTACCACAGGAGAGCTATCAGTCGCTTATCAGAAGTTGACCAGTACACATCTCCGCTAATTACCCAGTGAACAGTACCTGAAAAAAATGGACATCACCGAAGCTGAAGCCGCCCAAATCGTCACTTTGCTGGAACGTGGGGATAGCCAACGTGTTGTTGCTGCCAGGATGAATTTGAGCCAGTCTGCCATCTCAAAAGTCTATCGGAGGTTCCGAGAGACTGGGAGCTTTGCTCGAAGACCAGGGACCGGCCGCCGCCAGAGGTGCACATCATTGAGGGATGATCGATTCATCGTTACTACCGCTCTCCGAAATCGTCACCTGACAGGAGTTGCAGTCCAGCAACGGCTTCGGGACGTACGAGGAGTGACTGCCAGCTCATGGACTGTTAGAAGAAGACTCAAGGAAGCGAACTTGATTCCAAAAAGGCCTGCCACCGGGCCCAAACTGCTCCCAAGACACCGTGAAGCTCGACTGATATTTGCTCAGCGACACAAGAACTGGACCATTGAGCAATGGACCCCCGTTCTTTTCTCTGACGAGTCCAGGATATGTTTGAACGGCTGCGACAGAAGAGGACGTGTCTACCGGAGACCAGGAGAGCGGTATACGCAATGCTGCTTCAGGGAGACCGTCGCCTATGGCGGAGGTTCTGTCATGTTCTGGGCGGGCATTTCCTACGGCGGACGGACGGAGCTCGTTTTCGTGCCTGGTGGGGGCCGCGGTTTGACTGCTTTGAGGTACATCACCGAAGTCCTGGAAGTGCATGTGGTCCCGTACGCGAGGAATTTGGGCGAGGGGTTCCTCCTGATGCATGACAATGCCCCTTGTCATAACGCTCGGGTCACCAAAAATTTCTTGAACGGGGCCAACATCCCCGTCATGGACTGGCCAGCTCTTAGCCCGGACCTCAACCCAATTGAACACATGTGGGACTACCTGAAGAGGAATGTTGGGAAGCGAGATCCTGCACCATCCGACATTGAGGAGCTGAAAACGGCGTTACAGGAGGCGTGGGCGGCGATTCCGCAATGCTACGTGCAGAAATTGATTAGGTCGATGAAAAATCGTTTAACATGTATAGAAAGGGCTAGGGGTGGGAACACAAAGTATTGAATTTGTTAAATAATTTTTTTTATTAAGAAAAATGTCTGTCTTCCATTTTTTATATTACGATTATTCCAGGCGTTTTTGCCCAATCTTAGGAAATAAGGGTTTTCCTCGATCATTGACCCCCATATCAAGGAAAATTTATGCATTTTCATGTAGGCTACACTCTCAGCTATCATTTGGTACCAATTTGTTCAGGATTGCATAAAAATTGAAAAAGTTATTGGGCGGAAAAGCCAAACGTGCAGAGTGATTCCGTTTATTTGCTCTCGAGTGTATATAATAGTATCCTTATGAACGACCTTGTTTCATTTAGACATATCATTCGATTGATGGGGAACCACCTGGCGCCTAGATAAATAAATGTTGGTGTTTCCTTGCTCCGAGTTGGCCTATTCCCACCTCTGAGACATGCTCTTTCTAGTCGAGCTCTGCGTTCTAAATTTCGGAAATCATGATATTTCTGAACTGATTTATATGGGACCACTTTTGCTTTAGGGGGACACTCTTTAATTTTTTAACCTTTTTTTAACCATGTTCCATTTTCTTTAGGCTCCTTTATCACCCACCTTTACGGAGGCATCGGAGAGCACCCTTGCATCAGCAGCTTCTGGCTCAATGGGCAGACCTGTTGTGCCCCCATGCTCGATATCGCCGGTAGCTGGCTGCTCAACTTGGGATGTTGGATTTAATGTAAGTACTTTGTATAACAAAATATTTTATTCATTATTCATTAATTTTGGAGAATAAATATGATATATTATTTTCTGGTAGTCAATTATTAAAAAAAATCAAAGTTCGGTGGGCGCAAGACTCATCATGGCAAAACCGACTCGGATAACGGATAGGTTAGAAGATGGTGGCGGGAGCGGAAAAAAACTTCTATACAGAAAAGTTTTTAGGTTTCAACCCTCCACACCAATTTCATGGGAGTGATGTTAGGGAGACACTTATTTTGTATGATTGTTTCTGGACTGATTTATATGGGACCACTTTTGCTTTTTGGGGACACTATTATTTTTTTAACATTTTTTAATCACATTCCATTTTTTGTAGGTTCCTCCATCACCCACCTTTACGGAGGCGTCGGAGAGCAACCCTGCACCAGTTGCTTCTGGCTCTACGGGCAGGCGTGTGCACTTATACACGGTGAATTTGAGTAACCCGACAGATTTTAACCATCGCTTCCAGAGCCTAATAGGAGTAAAAAAAGTAGTATAACTAATGGTCTAAAACGGCCTAGTTTTCGAGATATTAATTATTAAAAAAAAATACACATAAAAAATTGTCAAGTATAACACACCCTAAGGACGTGACGTAGCCAGATGGATCTGACACATTCATACGCAAGACTACTACCTGCTGATTTCCGGCCAGTCTGTTAACAAATCAGTGAGCTTAGGTATTTAACAACATAGAGGTTTTATAGCAAGGTTTTAACAATTAATTATTGTAATCTGATTACTTCCTCTTCAAGAATACTTCAAGCCGAGTGAGACAGCGAGTATAATTGTGATACTTATCTGTAATCACAAACAGTACTCCTTAATCGTCGCAAGATAAGTGTAAGTTATTTTATTTGTCTGAATTGTCTGCTACGAATTACACACTATTTTACCATCGCTAATAGTACTAACTGGCCGATAATTTTAAGTTAAAATGTCAATGTTTAATGTGATTACTGATTGTCACGTTACTTCAAAATTACGTTTTATTTTAAATAAAAATTAATAGTAATCGTGGAAAATCCTATTATGCCTCAGCATTTTTCATCTTTCCACTTAGCGGATATCCATTTTGTTTACGGATACTGCAATGGGAATTCACGCGAAGCAGTTAGAGAATACAGAAGGCGGTATCCAAATCGTCGCATACCGCACCATACTACTTTTGCAGATGTCCACCTACAATTCAGAGAAAAAGGCTTACGACCCAGGCATGCGGAGAGGCCAATTAATTTAGATTTGCGAACTGAGAACCGGATTATGAATCTGATCATTGAAGATCCCACATTATCGTCTAGGTCTGTGGCAAGAATAGTAAACGTCAACTACAGCTTGGTGTTAAGTGTTTGGAAAAGGTATGGCCTACATCCATACCACTACAGGAAAGTACAGGGACTTATACCAGGTGATTGGTTTGCCAGGGTGGCTTACTGTCAGAGAGTTAACCAGAAGCTCGTAGAAGATGCAGATTTTACTCGAAAAATTTTATGGACTGACGAAGCCACGTTCACGAGAGAAGGTATTTTCAATTCACATAACATGCACATGTGGCTTGAAGAAAATCCACACGCAAAGTGGGTACATTCTCATCAACACAAATTTTCAATTAATGTGTGGGCTGGGATTATCGGTGACGTATTAATAGGACCAATTGTGATTCCACATCGATTGAATTCTGAAAATTATTTAAATTTCTTAAGGAATGACTTAAATATTTTACTCGAAGATATTGATTTGCAAACCAGAGCCACCATGTGGTTTCAACATGCCCCTGCCCACTTTGGCATTGCGGTGCGTAATTGGTTGAACCAAGTGTATCATAACCGCTGGATAGGACGTGGAAGTGATACAATAGCCTGGCCCGCAAGATCACCCGACCTTACGCCTTTGGATTTCTTTTTCTGGGGGACGCTTAAGAACAAAGTGTATTCAAGACAGATTAATTCGAAGGAGGAACTATTAGAACGCATCATGACAGCGTCAGCGGAAATAAAAAATAGTAATTTCGCATTACATAATCAAATCAGAACGAGATTAAATCTTTGTGTTGCAAATGAGGGATCGCATTTTGAAAATTTGTTAAAATAAAATGTATTTTCTTAATAAGGCTTTTTATTAAAGAAGGTATTCGGGGTATTCATTAAACTACAATACATATCGTCACTACTTTAAAAAAACTGGTATGTTGTACCAGCAGTCAAAAGGAAAATGTCGTAACAACATATGAGCCGTACAAAGACTTACGCCCTTTTAACTGTGACAGAAAGTCGAGATACGAGATTTTTTTCGAAGTAGTGACGATATCTTTTTCATACTACACTATCGTGTAACGACCACGCTTATTCTTATTGACAAATGCATGTATCCATGTTTACATCTTACTTCGTTGTGTTAGTTTCCAGAAAAAGGTAAATTCAAGATCCTAAATTATCAAGTGTCATGAAAACCACGCTAGAGCCCTCCTCGAAAATGAAGTGTCAAACCAGTTTATCAATTGTCAGGCAGAGATAGCTATAGGTAACCTACCTACTTCAACTCCACCTTCGTTTCTTGTCGGTATTGTTCGTGAACTGTAAAATTTTCTCTTTCACTCCTTTAACTAAAGATTTGTTTACAAGAGAGTAGCATCGGTAATAGATTTTTTTTGTTCGAGAAATTAATTAGCTTAATTAGGCCGTATTTGCCCTATGTTCATATAACATTATTTACTCGTAATATCATCAGGAATTTATGGTTAAATGCTGTCGGGTTACTCAAATTCACCCTGTATAGTGACGAAATTAAGGGACAGTAGAATCTTCGAAAGATTTTTACCACATTTTATTCTAAGGAATCAGCAATAAGGTTCGCAGAAGAGAGGGGGTTAATCCCACGCACGAAGATGTGCAATTACCACAAAAAACCGATGTCCCTGGAGACAACGGGCCAAGGACAGCTTGGAGTTTTCCGCTGCCGAAAAAGCAACTGCAGAAACAAATCAGTTAGCAGATCAAAAGGAACCTGGTTTGAGAATGTGCACCTGTATTTGCCACTGGTATTCGAGTTGATGTATATGTTTACCAGTGGCTACAGTTATGAGCAGGTGCAAAGGGAGACTGCAAAGGAAGATCAGTGTTTCGTCTAGAAGTAGAAGTCTGAAAGGTACTAAATATAGAGGCCTCGGCAGGAAGAAGGTACAACTTTGTACCCGTTGGCGTCGAGACCCTCGGTCCGTGGGGTCTCATTGCGCATATAGTTATTGGTTATACAAGGGTGCAAAGTTGTATTTTATCCGCGAGTGTGGAATTGAAACACGACCAAGCGAAAGGATCCTATAGTTGAACCACGAGCGAAGCGAGAAGTAGCTAGTGTTTCAACACACGAGAAGTTAAAATACATTTGCACCCGTGTGTAACACAAAACTTTTCACCTCACTGTAGCGAGGAAAGTGCAACATGCAAATCAACTTTAGTTAATTTAAATAATAATAATTGTTATTTTTTTAACAGTAATAATAGCGTAAGTAATATCAAGTAGAATTTTGGTCAAATGCGAGTCGGATTTTAGTTTTCCCATACGTTTTGAGACCTGATGAAGGCAACAAGCAATTTTTTACAAGTTCTTAAATATTGATTTTTCTGTTTTTTAGTATTTGTTGTTATAGCGGCAACTGAAATACGTCATCTGTGAAAATTTTGTATTATGAACGTTTTACGTTTTGTTATCTGTCAAAAGCTACTTAAACACGCTCCAAAGTCTAATTACTTTCCCCACTAGTGGATAAAATGCGTTTTGCCCACTGGTTTTATTTAAAGGATAAAAGAGGGCTTTCCGAGGCAGTGAGGGGAAAAGTTATTTGCGGAAATCGCCAAACGTCTGGTTGATGTAACTGGTGACCGAAGACCTGGCGGCTTTCTCGCGCAACGCATGAGTATTGCAATTCAGCGAGGAAATGCCGCCAACATCCTCGGTACAATACATCGACGGCCTTGTTTAGATTTAACCTTGTAAATGTAAAGTAGGTTAAATCTAAAAATGGCCTTCGAAGCATTGTACCGAATGAAGTTAATTTAAATTATCATCTTTTATATACTTTAGAAAATAAATGCGGTAATATAAGTCGACATCCTAATCAAATAAATTTAAGGTACCGCTTTAACTCTTTTAATAAAAGACCATTCACCCGCGTCTATGTGAAATAGGTACAACTGATTCCGGTACGGGAATTACTCAAGTCTTAAAATAAGCGTATCTTAAAAGGAATGTGAGCTCAGTTAAGATGTTTTGCTTTCGAAAAAGGTAAACCTAGGTGGACAAAATTCGTTATCAAATTTCCTCTAATGAGTCATTAGATAAGGTAAACAAAAAGTTGAAACTTGTAAACCAATTAATAGATTATGTCTAACTTTCTAATTTTATGAGTCATAAGGTGCAGAAGTCAGCTAATGAGGTAAGTGTAATTGCACAATTAAATCAGTTGCATTTTCGTGACGCGTTCAACAACATCTCTTAAAATCAAAACATCATTTTGTGGATTTTTTTTACGATGGATCTTATAACTGAAGGTAAGAACTTTACTTTTTTTATTTAACCAGAATAATATCTGTTTTAAAAGTTGTATTATTTTGAGTTTTAAAAGTGTACTAAAAAAGATGGTGTGTTTTCTTAGTTTTCTAATTTTGGTAGAGTGGCAAACACTTGACACCACTTGACACCGTTCTAGATTTTTTATATTAATTACATACATTATTCTTTTTTATAATGGTGTATGTTTCATTCTGCAGACTAATGCATAACATTGTTTTTTATTTTTTTTGCAGAACGCGTATTCAGCCTTTCAAGGATGGAGCTTTTTGAAGAGTGGTTAAAAAAGAGCAAAAGTGATAGAAATATTCACCTTTATGACTACGAGGGGCGGCTGAAAAGTAATAATAATCCTTGGTTAAAAAAATATGCTAAAATGATACTGGCTGAAATGCATTCTTGTTCTTTGGTTATTCTTTTTTTGAATTATTTGACGTTCATTTGTTTTTTCCGTTCCATTTTTCTACAATTCTCGAATGTTTGCGACATATCGGTTGAAAAAATGAATATCGCTAAAATTGAACATCGTGCAGTGATTACATTTCTAACAAAAGAAGGAAATACTCCCTCACAGATCCGAGAACGTATGATGTGTGTGTTCGGTAGTTCGTGCCCTTCCGAATTTACTATAAAGTTTTGGTCTAAACAATTTAAACTCGGTCGTGAGAGCTTGGAAGATGACGCTCGTAGTGGAAGGCCGGTTTCTGCCGTTACAAACGAAAATGTAGCCAAAGTTAAAAAAATAATTTTAGAAGACCGACGAGTGAAGCAGTGGGAGATTGCTAGAGATGTGGGCATCAGTAAAGAAAGAGTCAATGAGATAATTCATGTGCATCTGAATATGTCCAAGGTGAGTGCACGTTGGGTCCCCAGAATGTTAACGGCGTTTGACAAGGACCGACGTGTCAAATGTTGTGAGGAGTTTTTGGAAATGAGTCGAGGTAATGAGGAAGAAATTGTTTCTAAAATGGTGACGTTTGATGAGACCTGGATTCGACAGTGGGACCCCGAAAGCAAACAAGATTCTATGCAGTGGAAATTCAAGGATGAGAAGCCTCCTCGGAAGTTTAAGGTCAGGCCGTCGGCAGGCAAACTTATGGCTACCGTATTTTGGGATACAGAAGGAATTTTACTAATAGATTATTTACCAAAAAAAAGGACAATGAATGCTGAATATTATTCCAGCTTACTGCATCAGTTACGAGACGCGATAAAAGAAAAGAGGAGGGGTAAACTTAGCAAAGGGATCCTGATTTTACACGATAATGCACCTGTGCATACCGCCCGCACAACAATGCTTACCATGAAGGAATTAGGGTTCGATGCCGTTAACCATCCACCTTACAGTCCAGACCTAGCCCCATGCGACTATTTTTTATTTAGACACCTCAAAAAAGATCTCCGAGGAAGACGATTTCTGACCGATGACGAAATGAAGGCTGCAGTTAGTGACTTTTTTGACGAGAAACCGAAAGATTTTTTTTTTCATGGGTTAATGTCAATATTTGACAAATGTAATAAGTGTATTTCACTAGCAGGGGACTATATTGAAAAATAAAAAAATACATACATGACAGTCTTTTGTTTCATACTTAGGTAGATTTCTTTTCAGCCGTCCCTCGTATGTATTAACGAAATATAAATTGCAAAATTTGACAGAAGAGTCTGAGAGGCGATTGAAGAATATTTTGAGCAGTTATTCATCAAAAGTTAATACCAAATGGAATAGTGCTGCAAGATCAAGGGAACAATTTTTGACGAAGTGTAAAAGTTGGCTGGATGGTGAAAATATAGAATTGCGAGTGTGCACAGCCCAGCCAAGAGCATCAACATTGTCTGAAAATATTAATCCTGTAGGAAGGCCCAAAGTAGATTTTGAAAGTTCCTCGTTTAAAACGAAAAAACGTCGAGTTGAAGACTTGGTTCAATCACGTAGTGTTGGTGAACTTTTAACTGCTGCCGAAGTTGCTTCACGATCAGCAGGGAATAGAAACACAGCTAAAGTTATTAAACACATTAGTGAAAGTCCAAACAGATCCTCAAGTTCTCATGACAACAGTTCTTCGGTGAATTCTAGGCAATTAAGTGGTGACGAGACATTAGCATATTACATTGATTCTAAATCGACGACACACACTTACAAACAGACTAGGAAGTGGTCTATGAAAACAGGTCATCATGAATACCCCTCATATCATTGTTTACTTAAGGCAAAACTTGCATGTTACCCTTCAGAAGAACACATTATTGTAACCGAAAACAGGGTTGAAATAAATTTACAGGTTTTATTAGACAAAACCACTGAGAGGTTAATTCAATCGCAACGAGATGTCATTAGTAATTTGCCTTCTAGTTCATCATTAAAGCTAATTAGCAAATGGGGGTGTGACGGAAGTTCCGGGCAGTGCCTACAAACAGAGATTTGCGAACAGCGAGAATACTGATCAATACATTTTTGTTTTTACTTTTGTTCCGCTTAGATTGCTCGACGATGCTAACAATGTCATTTGGCAAAATCCTAGACCATCATCGACGATGTTTTGCCGTCCAATTAAATTAATTTTTGCCAAGGAAACCACTGAACTTACGATAGTTGAGACCAACAAAGTTTTAGAAGAAATTAATAACTTACTGCCATCCATTTGTAACCTCGACAACTCTCAAATCTCTGTTAAACATGAACTTTTACTAACCATGACTGACAGAAAAGTATGTAACGCCCTAACTAGTACTCGTTCAGCACAGAGATGTTTTATTTGCGGAGCGACCCCTTCACTTATGAATGAAGATGCAGCTAACTTTGATCCCAACCAAGATCATTATGGTTTTGGATTGTCAACGCTTCATGCCTACATACGTACTTTTGAATGTTTATTACATACACTCGCGAGCAAAAAAATCGACTCACGCCACATTTTTTGGTTTAGGGCAATTTTTTCGCAACTGAGAAATGTTACAGGAAAAATGAGTATACCACGTTATTATAAATTTATTCAGCTTTAAAAAAACGAAACAATCATGAAAATCAGACGCATAACTTTCAGGATATGCTCGTTTGAACGGGAATTGAAATTTAACCGCCTTGAACCACCCACGAGTTGAGCACCTTCAGGATGCATAAAAACAGGTGTAAACCTGTTTTTCTTATTCGCCGCTTCAGGTCATTCAGAATCGTTACCTCCGTAGGGCGACTGGTGCCCCGTGGTACCAATCGAACCTCAGCCTGCACCACGACATGGGGATTAGCACCATGTATGGTTTCTTTAAGCAGGCTGCCAGACGTTATTTTGACAACGCTCCCCACCATAGGAATCCGTTAGTTAGGAAGGCTGCTGATTACGTTCCCATCCCTCCCCCCTCAGTCGTTACTCGGCGCTCACTGATTAGGGGCCGCACGGCCCTAGGCACACACTCACGGACCCGGACGACGAAATCACAGCGTCCATCGAAAGATGGAACGCTGCGCTTTCGGCGTCCATCACATCGCGTACACTTCGGCGTTCCCGCCGGCGGGGACGTCCACCGCGAGATCGCGACAACACAGACACATACAGTCCCTATTCGTCCCGGTACCGCCGCATACCGGGTAGAGTCAGTCCGACCCAGGTCGGGCCTAGCTGAGTTTCTTGCTGGACTCTTCTCAGCTAGGCTAGGTTTTAGCGAACCAGCGATAAAACTCCCAGTAGTTCGACACCACTCACACCCCAGATTCGGTTGATACCGTTCAACCAATCTCACTGGAGCGCAAACTCGTAGAGTATTCCAGTGTTTAAACTTTCCCGCGTGGTCGTGCCGGAGGCTTCCCCTGGATTTTCCCCAGGCTACCCTCCAACCATGCAATTCGACCGCTATATTGGGTCCGTCCTATTATAGCCACAGTCAGGTTCAAAAAAAAAAAAAAAAAGTTTTTCTTATCAGTCGCTTATCACAAGTTGACCTGTGCACATCTCTCGCAATTGGACCACTGAAACCACCTGGAAAAAATGGACACCACCGAAATTGAAGCCGCCCAAGTCGTCGCCTTGCTGAATCAAGGACTTTCTCAGCGTTCAGTTGCCGAACAGCTGAATTTAAGTCAGTCTGCTGTCTCCAGGGTTTATCGTCGATTTGCTGAGACCGGAACCCTTACTCGAAGACCGGGATCTGGCCGTCGAAGATGCACATCCGAGAGAGAGGACCATTTCATCGTGACGACCAGTCTTCGGAATCGCCACCTGACCGGCGTTGACGTCCAGCAGCAGCTGATGCGGACCCGTGAGGAACCCGTGAGCTCTTGGACAGTTCGCCGAAGACTTAAGCAAGCAAACCTCACCCCAAGAAGGCCAGCTACGGGGCCCAAATTGACGCAGAGACATCGGGACCTACGCAGAGATTTCGTAGCACGCTACGAAAATTGGAGCTACGAGCAATGGAGCCGGGTGCTCTTCACTGATGAGTGCAGAGTTTGTCTCCATGGCAGCGACAGAAGAGGACGGGTGTACCGAAGACCTGAAGAGCGGTTTGCACAATGCTGCTTCTCAGAAACAGTCGCCTACGGCGGCGGCTCCGTCATGATGTGGGCGGGCATTTCAATGCAGGCGAGGACTGAGCTGGTTTTCATCCCTGGTGGCGGCCGAGGTGGATTGAACGCGGATAGGTACATCACTGACATCCTGCAGGACCATGTTGTCCCATACGCAGGTTTTTTTGACGAGGGGTTTCATTTGATGCAAGATAACGCCCCTTGTCACACCGCTGGAGTGACCAAAGCGTACCTGGCGGCGGTCGGCATCCCCACCCTTACCTGGCCACCGCTGAGTCCGGACTTGAATCCCATCGAGCACATGTGGGATTACCTAAAGAGGAAGGTTCGAGCGCGGGATCCAGCCCCGGAGACGATTTTGGCCCTTCAAGCTGCTTTGGTCGAGGAATGGGACGTTTGCCCGCAGGACACCATTAGAAAGCTGATAAGATCCATGAGGAACCGTATCGAGTGTGTAAGAAACGCCAACGGTGGCAATACGCGGTATTAAAATGAAAAATAATCGGTTTTTCCTCCATAAAATTTGTTTTCATTCAATGTTGTGGTTATGAAATTAACCAGTTTCCCCCCACTTTGTGAAAAATCACGTTTATTTTCAGAACCTGAAGAAAATATGACTTGAATTTGATATTTTCTGAAAGCTTACATTTCCAGCTTTCAGGAAATGCTACTATGCTACGAATACCTATATTAGTTTTAGAGATATTGCACATTGAAATCCAAAAAAATGTTGAGTCGATTTTTTTGCTCGTATTAGTATTAGTTATAAATTAGATATACGGAAATGGACAGCTAATTCAAAGATGGAGAAAGATAGTGTCAAACAACGATCGGAAGAAATTAAACGAAGATTCAAGCAAGAAATGGGTTTAATTGTGGATCAACCTAAACCAGGATTTGGTTCAACTAATGACGGTAATACTGCTCGTCGTTTTTTTGGGGATCCTGAATCGAGTGCTGAGATTACTGGATTAGATGCTACATTGATTAAAAAATTTGACATTATACTGAGAACGTTGTCATCTGGTTTTGAGATTAACTTAGTTGAATTCGAAAAATGTTGTTTTGATACCAGACAGCTTTATCTCAGTCTCTATAAATGGTATAAGATGCCTGTTACGGTACATAAGATATTGATCCACAGCACAGAGGTAATAAAAACTGCACTTCTTCCAATCGGGCAGCTTTCCGAAGAAGCTCAAGAGGCCAGAAACAAAGATTTGCGCAGATTTCGTGAACACAATACCCGAAAATGTTCTCGAATTGCGACGAATAGAGATCTACTCTCTATGTTACTTGTCACATCTGATCCTTTGATCAATACCTAGTCTTCGAGAGATTCCCAAAAAAAAGATGGACAAATTCCCTTCCGAGGTGCTTAAGCTTCTTGTTGCTCCTACTATAGAGCCTAGGCACACTATACCTCAGGTGGTTTCGCAAAACGAAAATGATTATTATTTATCGGATACAACTGATGATGAGTCCGATGGCGATGATTAGGTAATAGTACATAGTTAAGTATATTGATGATTTGTAATTAGCATATTAATAGTTTAACTAGTTTATTTTTTTATTATTAAGGTTGTATTTGCATTTTTTGTATATTTTTAAGCTAATAATTGTAAATAAATTATGTAATTCACCATTAAAGTTTGTAAATATTACATTGTAATTAAATTATTTACATAATCCTAATTTATTTTAAATTAAACATGTTTTTAAAATTTTTTTTGTTTTTTTTTATGAAATAAAAATGAATTATATTTAATTGAGAATTATTAACTCTAATACTACCCAAAAAAACGAAAAAATAATTTTGTTCACCTAGCTTGTTCTAGACGAAAAACTGTGGATCGGGAGGAAGTCATCTCACAAAAAACGATAGCCGATTGGTACAATTATTGTAGGGAAGCAATTTGCGTCTATGCATTAGAACATGCGGAAGAACAACCCAAGATTGGAGGCCCCGGGAAAGTCGTACAAATCGACGAATCGAAATTCGGGAAAAGAAAGTATAATAGAGGAAGGTGTGTGGAAGGTCATTGGGTCCTAGGAATGATCGAAGACAAAAGTGATGATTTAAGAATTGAAGTGTGTCCCGGAAATATAAGATCTGCTGATGTGTTGGTGCCCATCATTAAAAAACATGTTCAGGAAGGCTCCATAATTCATTCGGATTATTGGAAGGCATATGATTGCCTTCCTGAACATGGCTACACTCATAAAAAAGTCAACCACAGCGAGGAATTTGTGGCACCAGATGGGACACACACTCAACGAATTGAAAGCCACTGGCGGGGACTCAAAAGGACCTTCGACAAGGATAATTTTAAAGGGAATTTTACGGACTGGCTATTGGAGTTATCGTGGAGGCGGAAAATAAAAATGGATAAATTGGACCCCTTTGAGGAATTCTTAAAGTGTATCATATATGTTTACAAATAAATGTTAAAAAATGTAATATTTGTTTCAATAAACATTACTTTATTCCCCCCCTGCCCGCGGGTTCAGTCGACCACTCTCTACCGCTAAAGGGTTTACTCGAATGGAAATGAAGTCAAAAAAGTGCATGGACAGCTTAGACCAACGCGGGTTCAGTCGACCACTCTCTACCGCTAAAGGGTTTACTCGAATGGAAATGAAGTCAAAAAAGTGCATGGACAGCTTAGACCAACAAGTCGTCAATGACTTAGAGACACCTATTTCTCATATATATGAGCACATAAATAACAAAATTCAAGATGCAGGCTTAGACAAAGTCTCGAAAATTTCTAAGTTTGAAAACGTAAAAAAAAAGTTATACAGGAAACGTTATGGAGCACTAGGGTTAAAAAATATTACATTTAAAAAAGCCATTGATGTTGTAATACCAAAAAAGTTTTCGCACTTATTATTTGCCGACTACACTGAAAATGACACCCGAATATTGATATTTTCGTGTCATGAATTAAAAAAACTACTATCGGAAAATAAAGATTTTTACATAGACGGCACTTTTAGATCGTGTCAACGAAATTTCTATCAACTAGTGACATTGCATGTAGATTTGGGAAGCGACCGAGAACACATCAAAGTGGTGCCAGTTTTGTACGCGTTGTTACCTGACAAGCGAAAAAGAACTTATGAGACATTATTTCAACTAATCAAAAGTGAAGCTCCTAATTGGAAACCGGCCTTGATATCGGCATTAATTAGTACTTGCCCGGGAACACAAATAGATGGATGTTTTTACCATTACACGCAAAGTCTGTGGAGGAAGGCAAAATAATGCGGTTTGAAAAAGACTAAATTGGGCAAAGTTCATATGAAGCGGTTGTCGGCTTTGGCCCATTTACTGTTTGAAGAATTATTAGATGCGTGGTTGTATGCTTTTGAGGTAGGACCGAAAACAAAAAATACAAAGGTTTTTAACAACTATTTATTCGAGACCTGGATGAACCCAAAATCTATGTATTTTGGTCGATGGACTTGCTACGAGGGCTGCCTTTTAAGTTCTGTCGTTTGCAAACCTCCCGTGATTGCATAAAAAAGAACTAGTGTCACGTTAAAATATTTGAATTTAGAATTCGAAAACAAAAGAATGACTTGAAATCGGCCCAACCGTTTTAGTACAGCGTTCGTTCAAAGTTGACAAGTCAGTTGTGAAAATGGAAATTTCGAAGGAAAATTTACGTGCGATAATTTTTTACAACTTCAAAAGGGGCTTAACGCGACTTCAGTGCTTCGAAGAGTTGACTACGGTTTTCAATGATAAAGCACCATGCCTTCGGACTGTGGAACGCTGGTATTTAGAATTTCAACGTGGTTGCTCTAGTCTTGGTGATAGACATCGTGAAGGTCGACCAAAAACAGCCGTAACCCAGGAGAACATTGATGCTGTACGGCAACTGATCATCGAAGATCGCCATGCGACATACCGTGAGATAGAAGCTTCCTTAAGTATTTCAGGGACCAGTGTTCACAGTATTTTGCATGATCACTTAGGCGTAAAAAAGTTGATCTCACGCTGGATACCACATTTACTCAGTGAAGACCAAAAAACGGCTCGCGTTCGATGGTGTCGCAAAACTCTGCGGCAATTCAACCGAGGAAACTCGAAACATGTTTACGACATTATCAGTGGTGACGAATCTTGGATATATGCCTACGATCCCGATTCTAAACAGCAGTCGACTGTTTGGGTGTTCCAAGATGAGCCAAAACCGACCAAAGTAATACGCTCACGGAGCACTTCGAAAAAAATGGTCGCCACGTTTGTGGCGAAAAGTGGCCACGTTGCCACCATCGTGCTCGAGGATCGTAAAACGGTTAATGCTGACTGGTATACCACTGTCTGTTTACCAGAAGTCATTGGCGAGTTTCGAAAAAATAACCCAAGACGTCGTATAAGACTGCACCACGATAATGCGAGCTCGCACACCGCCCGGCAAACTATTGCGTTTTTAAAAGAGCAAAACGTCGAAATTCTGGAACACCCGCCGTACAGTCCAGACTTAAGCCCTAACGATTTTTTTACTTTTCCAAAAATCAAGCAACGACTTCGTGGTCAACGGTACCAGACGCCTGAAGAAGCGGTTGAGGCATACAAAACGGCCATTTTGGAGACCCCGACTTCGGACTGGAATAAGTGTTTCGAAAACTGGTTCGATCGAATGAAAAAGTGTATTACATATCACGGTGATTACTTTGAAAAACAATAAATACCATTTAACACTTAAATTATCTTTAGTTTTTCCAAACGACACAACTTAAAAGGCAGCCCTCGTATAAACAGCGTAACCGCACGAACAATGCCGTCGAAGGATGGCATGCTAAAATAAATAAACTTCTGAAACCAAAACCCAATATAATTAAACTTCTGGCAGTACTTCAAAAGTTGATGAGAAAAGATGTTGACAAAATAAGAACAAATGGGTGCTCTAAAAGAAATCCCGAAGTTATATCAGTTAATGATACAATAACTGAAATAATAATTAACTTGGAAAACCGAAAAATAAATCTAGAGTTGTGCGTTGAACAGTTAAGGATGTAGGTATTTGAGCCTTTCCTATTTTCTTTACTTATTTGATATACGTTGTAGGTGTACACAGTGAAACTAATTTAATTTACAAGAAGAAATATTTACTTTTTTTTTAATTTAATAAATGTTCAATAACCTCGTACATACATTTTATTTGAGCTTTAGACCGTTTAGTGAACGGTGCCCACTTACCATCAGATCATCCATAAGCTTGTTCCCTTTATTGTCTAAAAACAATGACCATCGTTAGATGGGGTAAGCAATGTAATGTAAACTTATAATTTCATTTTTTCTATCCACAAATAAACTTAGGCCCAAACTAAGTAATGCTTGTACTGTACTATGGGGTCCTAGATAACAATAAACATACTTATACAGGGTGATTCAGGAGACATGAGCAGGATCAACCCTACGGATTCAATAGTTTATAAGCTACTCAGTCGTACCAGCATTGGTAAGATTAACGTTAATTTTTTTTTAGTTGTGTAGGGTGACCATGATTTATTGTGAATGAAACTTTCATACAAAATGTAAAAAAAAAACTGTGGGCGTTTAATTTAATTACGATGGTAAAAGATCCATTAACATTAACTGTATGTGTAGGGTTGATCCTGCTCACGTCTCCTGAATCACCCTGTATAGATAAATATAATTCTTACTTAAATAGATCTAAAACTTGAGTAATTTTTTTTTATTAAAAGACGTCTTGTGGGAATGTCATTAGTTAACATTTAGATATCTCCAATTATAAATCCGTGGGCCGAGTAGACCCTTTAGTTGAAAGTAGTAGTCGTCTGAGCCCGCGGGCCGAGTAGACCCTTTAGTTGAAAGTAGTAGTCGGCTGAGCCCGCGGGCCGAGTAGACCCTCTAGTTGAAAGTAGTAGTCGTCTGAGCCCGCGGGCCGAGTAGACCCTTTAGTTGAAAGTAGTAGTCGGCTGAGCCCGCGGGCCGAGTAGACCCTTTATTTGAAAGTAGTAGTCGTCTGAGCCCGCGGGCACGCAAAAAATCGAAAGGGGTCATTCAGCCCGCGGGACGATTTTTATGTGGGATCAGATGACCACGAAGGCAAAATTTCAGCTCAATCGGTTACCGGGAAGTGGGTCAAATTTAACTTGCAAGATTTGATTACAGACAGACAGACAACGGGACAGGTGAAGTGAAAAAAAAGCTTGTAAAATACATAATAGCATTCAATTAGAGTAACATTATTACGCGACGTAAAGTTGAGCGATTCTTTCGATCCAGAAGGAAGAGTGGCAGCGTTTCGCGTGGGTAACGGGAGATACTAAGCCACGGATGCATGCGAATATAAAGATATAAAAGAGTGGTTCATATCCCATGTATTGAAATATGTATTTTCTGTAGTGATATATTTTGCCCATTCCTAATCTAATCCACGATCGGAAACATAAAAAGCCCTTGCACTCTCCAAAAGCGACCGTTTGGGCTGGAATTGCGAAGTTGTAGGTCCGTATTTCTTGGAAGATCGAAGATGCCCGAGTGACCATTAATACGGACTGTTACATAACAATGTTGAGAGATTTCCTAACTTCGAAACTTCATGTATTGTATGGTAACAACAACACATGGTTTCAGCAAGACGGGGCCACCTGCCATACAAGTATCGTGACCATGGAAGCTGCGAGAAATCTTTCCTCAAAAATTTATATCGAGACTGAGGTCATATTATTTGGCCGCCAAGAGGGCCTGACTTAACTCCAGCAGACTTCTTTTATGGGGTTTGAAGAGTAAAGCGTAGGTACTCTTATGGATCCGTCCATCATAATTCACATCAGAATTGAAGGAGAAGAAATCCAAAGAAATTTTTAACGAAAGTTTTCTAAAATTTAAAAGCAAGACTAGAAGAGTGCCGCCACCGGAACGGATGACATATCGGTGATATAATTTTTAAAACGTTTAGTTTATTTAATTATCTTAAATTCAAAGTATTATTTTTATTTGAAAACACATTGTCTTTAATTGCTAGCTTCGCTGTGCGGGCGGTATGCACTAGTGCGTTATCGTGCAAAATCAGAATTCCTTTGCTTAGTTTACCTCGCCGTTTTTCTTTTATTGTCTCTCTTAGTTGATATAGTAAGCTTGAGTAATAATCAGCATTCATTGTAGTTTTTTTCGGTAAATAATCTATGAGCAAAATCCCTTCTGTGTCCCAAAAGATTGTAGCCATAAGTTTACCTGCCGATGGACAGACCTTGAACTTCCGAGGCGGCTTCTCATCCTTAAATTTTCACTGTACGACTCTTGTTACTTTCCGGGTCCCATTGTCGAATACATGTCTCATCACATGTTACAATTCTAGAAATTAGTTCTTCCTCTTTCCCTCGACTCATATCCAAAAACTCTTCGCAACATTTGACACGCCTCTCCATGTCAAATGCAGTCAACATTCTGGGGACCCAACGTGCACTAACCTTGGACATGTTCAAATGCTCATGAATTATTTCATTGACTCGCTCTTTACTGACGCCCACATCTCTAGCTATCTCCCACTGCTTCACTCGTGTCGGTCCTCTAATATATATTTTTTCACCCTGGCTACATTTTCATCGGTGACGGCCGAAAGTGGTCTTCCGCTACGAGGATCACCATCCTGGCTCTGACGACCTAATTTAAACTGCCTTGAACAAAATTTTATAACAAATTCGGAAGAACACGAACTGCCAAACACACATAAACATAACATACGCTGTCTGATCTTCGAAGGCGTCCCTTCTTTAGTCAGAAACTTAATCACCGCACGCTGCTCGATTTTATCCATTTTCACTTTTTCTACCGACATGTTCGAAACAATTGTAGGAGACAAATAAACGTGATGCAATAAACAAATGAATGTAATACATTTTGAAAATAGAATAACAAACGAATATAAATCCATACCAGCTAGCATTATTTTTGTATATATTTCTGACCAAGGAGGTTACTTTTCCGCCGCCCCTCGTAACATGCAGAGCAGAACCCATGAAAGGGTAATTTTTCAGGTAACTCAAACTGTTGAATATACGTATATAGTAAAATTACGAAGGTTTCCTTTGTTTTACTTATTCACTATCTAACCTTTATTTCCAGAAGACAATAAAATAATTGACAGAGACTGGCTTATATAAACATGTGGAAATCCGTTAAAAATAAAATAGGTAAGTAAAGATTATTTGCATTGAAAATCATGAAGGCTTTCATTTTACCAGTACACTACACTAGTTAGAAGATTGTAATCAAATTTCAAGGACATTATTATAGACAGATATCGATTATTATAAATATACTAGACCCAGGAATCTGAAAGTGACACTTCTCTAAACCAATGCATCAGTCAATTGAAGATTTACCAAATAGAATAATATTTTATCAACACAGGCAATCACTTTATTTTAATTCAAGATGATGTAATTTTTCCAAGCCAAATGCATCAAGTATAAACCACAAATAAAGACAGACTTTTTGAATTATTTAGAAAATGCAATCAATTGGGAAACTGCAAATGAGATTAATTGAAAAGCATGAAGACTATTTTAATTCAGTCAATTATTTCCCTTGTCAATAACTGAAAATCAATGGAGAAGAAAATTAATTATTCAGAAAAACTGACTTTTAGATGATTTGAAGTATTCTTTTTAGATTTTACCCTGAGACTAGCTGAAATGACACTCAGGCTTGTTAAGGAGTGGCTGGATGGAAACTTAGGATATATATGATAATTAGACCCCGGATTCTTGTCGCGATCACGTGACAAAAGGGTGATTTGGGGAGTAAATGGAATGGTAGAACAAGATAATACTTAAATTATAAGATAACATAAAAAAGTACGTCATATTTTTTTGGTATACAATTATTTCGTCCCACTGTTCCATTCAGGAAATGGTATATATAATATGTGTATATATTAGAATTAACTATTATCAATTTATGCAACCTAGACAAACCTATATGTATAAGTTTGACCTTAGATATAAACTGTTTGCTTTATTGGCACGTCACTTTGATGTATCAATGTGTCAAGACACTGTCTCATAAGGCGTATGTTTTTTTTGTTGAATTGAAATAAAATAATGTCTCTAAATAAATATCTTGATAAATATGACTTTTAAAAAGTAATCGACAACAAATTATTTTGTAAGTGGTGTATCACAAAGGTAGCCTCGAAAAATGACACTATCCGAAAACATCTACGTCCCAAAATACACCGAGAAAAAGCGAGCGGGAAAAAAACTCAGTGAGTTTTTCTTAGATCTTACAAAATGTATGATTTGTAGCAATATACCATGGGCTCAATTAAATAATCCGCATTTTCGTACTTTTATCGAAAGTTGTTTGAGTGGAAACTACGCACAATCTGTAACACTACCATCTGAAAGTACACTGCGAAAGAATTACTTGCCACAACTATATAAAACAAAATATGCATCAATTCAAGAAGAACTCCGCAAAGCCCATATTTATATTTCTGTAGATGAAACAAGAGATGCCGAAAACAAACAAATAGCAAATATTATAATCGGTGGCTTATACCATAATAGACAAAGCAAACCACACATCATAGCCAGCAAAGCTATTGACAAGTCAGACAGCACTTCCGTTGTAAAACTCGTTTCAGAAACATTAGAGTTTTTTCAGCGGCGAGCATGATTATAAAGGACGCATCTTGCTTTTTAATACTGATGGAGCTGCATATATGTTAAAAGCAGGTAAACAATTGCAAGGAATTTACACGAATATGATTCATACAACATGCCTAGCTCACGGTCTGAACAGGGTGTCTGAAGTCGTGCGACAGCAATTCCCAAATGTAAACGAGTTAATCGCTAAGGTAAAACAAGTATTTCTCAAAGCACCAACTAGAATTGCCAAATTTAAAGAAGTGTGTCCAAACATTGCATTACCGCCAGAACCTGTAATTATTAGATGGAATACATGGTTAAAAGCTTGCTTTTATTATTGTGAAAATTTTAGCCATATTAAAAATGTTCTTGCCGCCCTGCCAGACTCGAATCAAACTATTGTAAGAGAGGCAAAAAATGCTATATTACAAGAAAACATTGAAACAGAATTAAAATTCATACAAACTAATTTGCGAGTACTTTCTGAAAGCATAACTAAATTGGAAACACAATCACTAGAGCTTTCAGAATCAATTTTGACTGTGGATAAAGTTCGGAGCGAGCTATCAAAATTCATTCTGCACGAAAGAGGACGAAAAGATATGAAAAGTTGAAATTTGTATTGAAAAAAAATGACGGATTTAACACAATGCGGAACATTAACATACTTAATACCGGTCAAGAAATACAAATAAATCCAAGCGATCGATACAAATATTGCTTTGACATCGCAAACTTTTCAAATATGCTCCGTTAACATCTGTCCCAGTGGAATTAAGCTTTTCTTTTTTGAAGTGGATATATTCTGCTAGAAGACGTAGCCTAACCGCAAGTCATTTAGAACAACTATTGATCTGTTACGGAGAGTCCGTTAACAATAGAGCGACGCCGACGTCGACATTTTAATCTTTTTTTTTGTATTATATTATCTTAATAAATCCGTATTAATAAATAGGTACTGTTCCATTTACTCCCCAAATCACCCTTTTGTCACGTGATCGCGACAAGAATCCGGGGTCTAATGATAATCACTAATCAGTGGAGTAGAGTCAGTAAACTGAGTAAAGTTGATTGACTGAGATGTCAATGATATTAATAGTGCAGCAACACAATTTTTTTTAAGCTGCAGCTAATAGAGAACCCATACACCCAACGGTGAGTCAGAGGCCGCCAGGCTAAAGATATGTCCTGAGCTCATGGCCAGGGTGAACACAGTCTTGTTCGAGCTAAGATCAAGATATAAGATGCGGGACATCGGACGCACATCCCCGAGCCTGCGTAACTTCGTCTTTCCGAAGCACATTCCGGGCAACGTAACTTATGTCAGAGTTGAAGAGAACACGCCAGACCACGTGAAGCTGAGTAGCAAGCAGAACCAGATAAAAAGCTAAACTATCTTTGGTACTTCATCCGCTGGCCAAGCCGAACGTCACCTGCCTGCACCGAGAACGGACGTTACATGCCCGTGGTGCTTGTTATAATATCAATGGAGCTGTGCCCAATGGGTGGAACGCCAGTCTAAACGATAATTTTAACATGTCACGGCCTGGCCACGGACACGCGCAGCGGCGGCAGCGGTTTTTCTAATTCATTGCGTGCGATCCCAACTAACCACAGGGCGTTGCGCCTCTCGACCGCGCAATGAACAGATAAAACGCCTGCCGCTGCCGCCGCCGCGCGTGTCCGTGGCCAAGCCGTTAGGTGTATTCCAGCCGACGATTGGCGTAACGAACCCAGCCCTAAGCGTGATGAAATTCGTATCCCACGCTCTGAGTGGTTCGAGATTAACCTCTGTAGACAACTACATTAAGAGGAATTTCTATATACCGGCTAGGTAGCAGATGCCTGCAAGTCAGATGCGCTGAAGACAAAGACCTCGTCTAATCAGCATGAATGTTTTTACGTTACAAATTTCAAGGACCTTATTATACTCGTAGACAGAGATCGATTTTTATACCCTATAGACCCATGAATCTGAAAGAGACACTTCTCTAAACCAATGCATCAGTCAATTGAAGATTTACCAAATTGAATAGTATTTTGTCAACCACAGGCAATCACTTTATTTTATTTCAAGATGATGACATTTTTCCAAGCCAAATGCATCAAGTACCAGTATAAACCAAAACCCACCAGTATAAAGACAGACTTTTTGAAATATTTAGAAAATGCACTCAAATTGGGAAACTGCAGATGAGATAAATTGAAAAGCATTTTTTCCCTTGTCAATAACTGAAAATGGTGAAGAAAATTTATTATTGAGAAAAACTGACTTAGATGATTTGAAGTATTCTATTTAATTTAGATTTTGCCCTGAGACTAGCTGAACTGGCACTCAGGCTTGTTAAGGAGTGGCTGGGTGGACACTTAGGATAACTCACTAATCAGTGGAGTAGAGTCAGTAGACTGAGACTAGCTGAACTGACACTCAGGCTTGTTAAGGAGTGGCTGGGTGGACACTTAGGATAACTCACTAATCAGTGGAGTAGAGTCAGTAGACTGAGTAAAGTTGATTGACTGAGATGTCATTCATATTAATAGTGCAGCAACACAATTTTTTTAAGCTGCAGCTAATAAAGAACACATGACCAGTCTGAATGTGGTGTGTGATTAAGAAGAACATTTCATGGTATTTTTTTGAATGCAACCACCTTTGTACCATAGAGAGAAACCTTTGGCATGAAGAACAAAACAAAACAATCTTGGATGGAGAGAAGTCTCCACAACAGCCAACTGAAACCGATGATCCTGATCCAATGATCTTCTTAGACTTAATGACGTGAAACAACTTTCGCCCAATTGTTTTTCAGAAATTTTGAAGTTGTGATAGATTTTCATCTTCTCTTTGATCTTCTTGATGCTCGCCTTTATTGGTTGTTCATTAATTTGGAAGGCTCAATTGGGAGGTTGTATAAGCATACTGCATCATTTAGTGTGTTTGATTGGTGGAATTTAATCCAACTCTTGGTTTGATTTAGCTTTTCATTTCAACTTGTTTGTTTGCAACCCCACTAAGTTCTGAAAAGAATAGAAATGGACAATTAGTAACACATTAATAGTTTGCTGCATGTAGTATGAAATTAAATGTGAAATAACAAATTTAATAGGTACCCTAAAATCAGTTCCTTTCTTGTTGGGATGTGAATTGAATATTATATTAACTCCATAAAAGTAAATACTAGATCTAATAGACACTAAGGTTTTATAATCAACTAGCTTTTGCCAGCGACTATGTCCTTGTCAAACTCCTCTATATCATAGCTCCATGCAAACTTTCTCCCCCTTAGAGTATGATTTTCAGCATAAAAAATATCCTATTTCCTTCCCTGGGGCTCAAACTATCTGTATACCAAATTTCATCTAAATCGGTTCAGCAGATTAAGCGTGAAGAGGTAACAGACAGACAGATAGACATACAGACACACTTTCCCACAAAGGTGATAATGAAAGTTTATTAAGAGAAGCTTAATTATATTCTTTTAATCGCTTTCTACAACACCACATCTTGTGGAGCTAGCAAGATTTTACCAAATGTACACTCAAGGAAATTTAATGTTTAGGACTTTTGGACCTTAAAAGCCTTCTTATAGTGCCTGTGCCAAACCTTCATTTACCTCGAATGTACATACCACCAGTTCGGTAGGTACTTTAGGTAGGATGCAATTAGGATAATGCTAGGATGAAGAAGACCGTGGGGACATACCTAATAATAAGGATGGCATCCTTTCAAAGCCTTTCCATGCACTTCCATGGGAGCGAGGCAGTGCAGTCATCTAAGCTGTTAGCTGCCAAGGACAATTTGTTGGCCCTTCAAGGCTATGTGAGAATGAAATCTGTAGTAGAAGAAAGAAGAATCTTCACCGGAGAAACCTGAAAAGAAAAAAAACAAGTGAAAAATGGTGGTTGGCCACAATCTCTTTATTACATGCTAGCACCAATGTATTAGAAAGAACACCAACTGAGCCACAGGCTAAAATAATAATAAATCCATTAATTCATATCTTGCAACAAAAAAATAACTGTGAATATTTGCTATTTGACTGTCCTAGATATGAACCCCTATTTGGGTGTAGGTCTCTTCCAACTCTGTCCATAACTCTCTGTTTGTTCCTAGGCTCATCCAATATTTTCCTGCAACTTGGGATAGCTTGTCAGCCCTCCTTTGAATGGGCCAGCCTACATGTCATACACAGGCTAAAATATATCCTACTAATTCTTGCCCGCCCGCACTGAATACTATAACGACTGACAACCCGACTCAGAAATTTTTTGATGGGGTTGTTGTCATTATGACACTTATTTTTTATGATGCTATTGTATAGAGGACGCTAAAATAAGCATGTTTTGTGTGGGCAACTGGGCAACTTTTCTCTAAATTTGATCGACTTATTATGGTTCTATCGTATAGCATACGCCAAACGCAGCATGTTTTATTTCAAAAAAATCTAAATGCAAGAATGGCTGAGATACTGAACCCACCGCTTTCGCGAAACACTAGGTTCAGTTAATCGAAGGGCAAATTGCCCAGAAACGTGCGTATAGAAAATTTTATTTTTTTATTTGCCCTTTATTGTTTTTTCAAGTCCTTTTTTGCGTACCTTTTGGTACACTTCGACCCAAGTTAAAAAAAACTGCCGCTGACCTTCAAGATAATGTTTTCCAGCGAAAGAAACTTGCGTCCGCCTTCCAAAATGGTGGCCCCAATTCCAAGAGATATGAACCGACGATTCGATCTGTTGCGAGCGAACGGTACGAAGACAGGTTTCGATTCCAATTCATGATGGCGCCTAAGGCAAACGCAACGACGCATTGTAAAAACGTGGTAGAATCTTCTCGTACCAGAGCAGTTAACAATGAAAACATTAGTCTACTCAACACCACAACTATAATTGAATTGAATATAATGATATATTCATTAATGATTAATGATATATCAATATATATATATATATATATATTATATCGCCAATTCGCCACGGTGCCAGTTAATGTACAGCCATAATAATGCACGACCAAAATAATGTACAGCCCAATAATCCGCGTCCATACTGTACATGGATAATCAGGCTGTACATTATTAGGCCGTACATTATCACCCTGATGGGGCATATACATTACATGATTAGTCAGCCCCAATTCATCAGAATCTGACTAATTGCTATCGTGTGGATGCATGTTGCGCTGCAATCTAACCGTCAAACGAGTTTTCCTGAGTAATTGCATGAAAATCACAATTTGGACCATGGAATTGGCATAATCTGCCAAGTGTTTTTTTTTTCTCACAATATTCATTCAAATAAAATAAAACGAAAATTAAAAAATATATACTAAAGAATATTGTTTTAATATTTTACACTGTCATTTTGTCAATTTTTTTAAACCGGTGTTTCGTTACTACAATTTCATTAAGTGTGGCCAGTTAATAGTAAGAAAGTGAAAATTGCCGCATTCAAACGGTCCTGCGAAGCGGACTGCAAGATTGTTACTAACCGATGAGATAGGGCGAGACAGCACGTCTATCATGAGACGGCCGTTACATACTCTCGATTTTTGTGTGCTGCACGGCTATCACGCCACGGCGCGCGAGCTCTCTCGATTTTTCTCGCACAATCCGTCTCTCTCTTATTAGAACACTCAGAACAAGAGGTATAGTGCGAGAAAAATCGAGAGTATGTCTCGGCCGTCCCATGTTAGACGTGCTGTCTTGCCCTATCTCATCGGTTAGTAACAATCTTGCAGCCCGCTTCGCAGGACCGTTTGAATGCGGCAATTTTCGCTTTCTTACTATTAACTGGCCACACTGAATGAAATTGTAGTTGCAGTTGCTACGTCTGTACGCTACGTCCAATTATGACTTCGACATGTTGGGCTGACAAATTGGGGTAAAATCACATAATCTGGATGCCCCATGAGCAAACTTGGTCCGGGGCAATAATTGGAAGCCAATTTTGAACGAGCTGATAATGTACGGCCCGAAAATGTACAGCCTGATAATCCAAGTACATTGGGACGGTCATCTGTGCGGACTAATAATCTCCAACGAGTCGACGCCACCCCGCTGCGCGGGGTGTCTATTTCTGGTCTGAGGGACACAAGTGAACCCTAACCTAACCAACCTAATGGGGTATACATATTACGTGATTTTACCCCAATTTGTTAGACCAACTTGTCGAAGTCATAATTGCGTGTAGCGTACAGACGTAAGAATTGCAACTACAATTTCATTCAGTGTGGCCAGTTAACAGTAAGAAAGCAAAATTGCCGCATTCAAACGGTCCTGCGAAGCGGACTGCTAACCGATGAGATAGAGCAAGACAGTACGTCTATTATGGGACGGCCGCGACATACTCTCGATTTTTCTCACACTATACCTCATGTTCTACGTGTTCTAATAAGAGAGACGGATAGTGCGAGAAAAATCGAGCGAGCTCGCGCGCCGTCGCGTGATAGCCATGCAGCACATAAAAATCGAGAGTATGTCACTGCCGTCTCATGATAGACGTGCTGTCTCGCCTTATCTCATCGGTTAGTAACAATCTTGCAGTCCGCTTCGCAGGACCGTTTGAATGCGGCAATTTTCGCTTTCTTACTGTTAACTGGCCACACTGAATGAAATTGTAGTTGCAAAACACCGGTTTAAAAAAAAAATACAATATTACAGTGTAAAATATTAAAACAATATTCTTTAGTATATATTTTTTAATTTTCATTTAAATTTATTTGAATGAAATTTGTGAGAAAAAATCACGATTCACACGTGACGCGCACCATTTTGGGTAGTGATGGGACACACTCGAAAATAATACTACAGAATATAAATGTAAATATTGTTAATTGGAATGAAATTTAACATTAAAGAGAATATCATATTTTATTGCTTTTGGATCTGTTGTTATTCGTGTATTTGAAACACTGGTTTGAAGTGCCGCGAACAAATTACGCTGCTTGTAGCAGGAATCCATTTTTGTGACTGTTTTGTGGCGTCTATCCAAATTTGGTTTTGTGTAGAACATTTTGGAAAACTGAAAAAAGTTAAAAATATCATCGCATCATCTGTTGCAACTTTATTACTAGAAACAACAACTTATTATTTATTATTATTCAAAATTGGTTTTTGAATCCGTTAGTTTTCCATTTTAAAATAATAAATAAATATTAAGGGACAATCTTACACAACTCGACCTAGTCCCAAACTAAGCAAAGCTTGTACTATGGGTACTAGACGACGACAAACATACTTACGATAGATAGATGAATACATACTTAAATACATAGAAAACATCCATGACTCAGGAACAAATATTCATGCTCATCACACAAATAAATGCCCTTGCCGGGATTCGAACCCAGGACCTCTTACTTCGTAGGCAGGGTAACTACCAACTAGGCTAAAGCGGTCGATTTTCTTTTAAACATCTTCAATGCATGTATAGAAACAAATATCACTATAAGAGTTTTGTAAAACAATATACTAAAAAACAAAACAAACGATTATTTACAAATACAATAAAACTCTCATAAATATATACAGTATTAGTAGTATTTATTGCAATAATACAAGTTCGTTCTGTACTCTAGGTATTCCCACTTCAATATTGTTTTACGGATATCGGTGACGTAAGTAATCGATCAGTCAAATCACTAATTAAGACACTGCAATGGTGCGACAAAGGCGGAATTACACAATATTGTAAGCGAAAAAAAAGACAGCCGTTGAAAGACATCAACGCGTCGCCACGTTAAGAAACTTTTACTTTATAAATTGAAATTTTAAATTATTATTGTTTTTTCGTTGTAAAAAGAAAAAAATGCTTACCTGTGAAATGAAATTCCATCCTTTTGACGACTAGATGTCATGCTACACTTTCCACACAGTTTCACCATATAATAAGGCTTATTTTGTATACTTTATAGCCAAGAAAGCAGTTGAATATTGCATGTTACTTCGTGAACGGTCGACCGCGTACTAAAAGAATGTTTGGGGGCGTGGTAGCCGCTTGGTGCTTTTTATGCTTAAGCTTGGCTCACGCGGGCGCCTTAGTAAGCGGGGTCTATAGGTTAAGTGGTCTGTGGGTAAGAAGCACAAACTACAATAGGCCATACAAAGTTAGGAAAAATAATCATTACATGACTATTATGGCACATAACGTTAGGATGAATAATGAATATGGCAGGTGACGTTAGGAAATAAATCATTATGGGGAAAAAAAATCGTCCATACGAAATAAAGATAGGGCATATGAGTGTTAGGGTTAGGACAAATGATCATTATGACATAAAACGTTAGGGATTCAGATATAGATCCATGTCAAATTTACTATTGACCGCCACGCAGGCCGCGCCAGTTTGTTTCAGGTATTAGGCCGGGGCCGCACTGGTTAAGGCGATTGGCGACGCGACGGCGATTTCAGTACAACTTGGGCGACTTGAGGCGACTTGATGTATGAAGATCGCCGTCGCGTCGCTAATCGCTCTACCAGTGCGGCCCCGGCCTTATCCAGGCTGATAATGCACGACCCAATAATCCGAGTCTACAAAAAATCGACGCGGATTATCAGGCCGTACATTATTGGGCCGTGCCGTGCCGGCTTGGCTTCCGGCTCGGCTCGGGCTAGAGCCAATTATGACTTCGACATGTTGTACTGACAAATTGCGGTAAAAACCACTTAACTGCATACCCCAACCCAAAGCTAGACCCAGCGGCGCTACCACGAACTTCGAAAGTCGAAGTTCGGGTATTTCCATCTCTATCGCACTCCCTTAATCGAGTGACAGGGATGCATGTATTACGAACTTCGACTTTCGGAGTTCGTGGTAGCGCCGCAGGGGCTGGAAACTTAGAAAAGAGGCGACACGCCGATTAATTGTATGGAAAGTAGTGACATCTCTGGCGAAGCGGATCGCTGTATTTAATGTTGTTGACAGAAAATGGAAATAGATGTCAGTACAATAGACCCACGACAATAAATTTTAAGATTTTGAAATGAAATAAAATATATTTTTATGTTTTGAGATAGAATTTATTAAGTATCAATTTTATTTAACTGAACATGAACAAATATTTCATTAATATGGAATTGTGTTTGTTGTTCGGCCTTTGTGGTTTTAGATGAAGTATACATGTCAGTCAGTAAATAAATGACAAAATGTGTGTCTAAATGTATTGTCTATAAAAACATTGAATGAAAACACATTTAAATCATATTAAAATAAAATCAAGAATAGTTTTAGCCACAGTATCTATTTATAAAAATAATATCTAGGTGTTATGTGTGCAGTAAATAGTTTGAGGTTGAGTAATATGCAGTGTAGATCGGCTGTACTTGGATTTGTTAAATCTGGTCCAGGAGATTTAATCTAAAGTTTTGAAGCTAAATCTCGTCCTTGTCTCGTGTTTTTTGTTAAAAAGGTTGTGCTTTGTTAAGTTCTTGTTAAATAATTTGTTAAGTTAAATAAATACTTTTATGAATGTTGCATGTTTCACTTTTCAGATCCATTTCATAGTTGTGTGATTATTTTGAAACCTACAATGTGACTGGCAAAGTATGAAGGGAAGCGTACTTAGGTAACTAAAATGTGATTTATATCATGTTTTTGAAACGTTTTCTTCCTAACTTTGATAGTCGCATTGTAGGCTTCAAAGTCAAAACAGAGAATACAACTTTTGTATATGTGTGTGCGTGGTGCGTGAATATGTATGTGTGCGTTAGTGTGTATGTGAAGCGTGCACGCTGCACGCATGCGTGCGTCAGAGTAGTTCAATCCACTCGCTGCTAGGCGGCTGTGGGACCAGTAATTTCTTGGTGTTGCCACTCTTTACATAAATATACTTATTATACTCTTTGGCTAGACCGCCATTCTCACTTTTCAGTACTCCGTCTCCGTAATAAAAATGAATAAAATTCAATGAAATCGGGTTTCGTTTCGTTCGACATTTTATATTTTGGGATACATATTTGCTTACTGTTCAGTAAAGATGCCTCGAAAGCCGTGCTATTGGACGCGAAAGCTGGAGCTGGATTTCGTTGATTTTGTGCGTCAAAGGGACTTCATTTGGAAGCCTTTTGGTAACACGAATCACCACATACAGCAGAAATACAAGGCTTACGCGGAATTTGCTGCAAAATTGGGCCGTGGATTCACTGGTAGTTATGTGAATTATAAACTATAAAACTTTGTGTGTGAACCGTAGTCGTTTCTTTCTTTCTAACGTTAGTGCGTAGTGCCAGTTTAAAATCATCAATTATGTATGCAGTGTAGTGAGAGTAGAGTGAAATTTGAGTAGCTTTTGAAAGATATACTTGACTAATACTAAACTATGTACTCTCTTTCTGTGTCAGCTCGCTCTGTCCGGGATCGCTGGGTTAACATCCGCAGCACATTCAACCACAATGTCCGCCGTATCGAACGCTCAAGAGAGACTGCCAAGTCAACAGCTGAGGTCTATGTGCCTTGCTGGCCTTTGTGGAAGCCCCTGCAGTACCTCCGGGAAGCTTCTAGAAAGGAAGACTGTTATGAGGTATGAAACTTGATGGATATTGTGAATCTCAAGCTTGTTTAAATTCAGATCAAATATGAGAATTACATTTTGTGATACAATGAAAATCTTAATTATACTAGCACAACACATTTATATTTCTTAAGTCTCAGCATCATAACTGGTCTTAGTATTTTGTCATTACTGATATTCTCTTCTTCTTTGCAGGACTATTCCATGGATTTCAAAGCGACCAACATTGTTGATGTAAAAGTGGAATTTCAGTCTGACATGGAAGAGGCAGAGCTTCTACTAATCCGACAGCGAGGCCAGAGAACTGACAGACCGAGACGCAGGGCACCCATATCTAAAACGAAGAAACATAAAAACAAATGCAAAAAAGTCTTGGATGAACTTCTTGTAGCTATGAAACCAATAGTGTCTGCAAATGTTCCCTCGGAGACAAACAATTACTGGTTCTTCAGTCGCCATGTTACGGAGAGATTAAACTGTATGAGGGAAGAGGATGCTTTGGCAGCAGCTCAAAAGATCTTGAAATTGTTAGAGTGGCCGGATTGTAGTAATGTTACTTGAAAGATAGTTAGCATAACTCTGGCAACTTGGGCTTTTCCTGAATAAGATGTATTCACAGAACAGAGTCGGAAGTTTTCTGCAGAATCGAGTAAAGAGCAGAACTTGTCAAATAAAATGAAAAAAATATTGGATTTATTATCCAATTGCAGTGATTAAAAAATTTCAATGTCATTTCATAATTTTAATTATATTTCGGTCAATTCTTTTGGTCATGGTAGAGGCATGGTTACATAATTCTTCAGCCAACAGTAGTTTGTGGACTTGGGTAACAGTATTGTCATCTGGCTTGGTTGGTGAAATATGTGTTTTGTTAGCCTGAAAAACACTAAATCTTCGGCCGCTAGGCGGTCTAAATTAAGCATTTCCGTTTTTCGCTAGAACAAAGTTGATTGTATACTATATAAGAAATACGTAAAGTTAATTTCTATTCGTAAATTCGAAAGATTCTTATCATTTTTAACTTTGTGGCATTTTGTAAAAATTAGTCCTTTCTGATTTTGGACAAAACAAAAAAGATAGTAGAAATATATAGGTAATAAATAAACTATATGGGACATGATGCAGCGAAATGCCTTTTTTATCCAGAACCGGCTGACTGATAGTTTGGTTAATTTCAAGAAATTGTTATCTGCCTGCTTACCCTTTTAGGTACACTTGTCACCGTCTTACTTAGGCGTATTGTGCGTTGTTGTTGATGCGTATTGTGCTAAGGCTACATTTCCATTGCTTGGCGCAGGTAGCGGATCAGGTCCAGAGAGATAAAGAAATTGTCGAAGTAAACAATTGTCGGCTTCATTGTGATAGTTATATAAACAGCCAACACCTAAACTAACCTACTTTGTCTGGCATGGCCAAAAATTATAGGTCATATTTTTTTATTTGGGGGAAAAATCAAACAAGCAGAGAAAAATTTTTTTATTTCAAAATAGCATAATTTGTGAATTTTCACTGCTATTGGGTTACCATTACCAGTGAAAATAGCCTTCGTTTTTAGCTTCATCCTGAAGTAACAACATCTCGCAGGTCCTGTTCGCTCACTTGTGTGTACCTACAAAAGGAAAGGAAGATTGGGTAATCAATATAACAAAGTATCCTCCTCCACGAAAATTCAAATCTGGCTACATTCTGTAAAAAATCCCTTAAAATTATCTTTGTGAAAAGTTCTTCGGAGTCCTGACCAGTGACTTTCAATCCTTTGGAATCGCTTGGGTTTGCCTCCCATCTGGTGCCACACATCAGTTTTCTGGATCACTCCGATTCACTTTTTTATGACATCCATATGGATATTCAGTTATTATTCCTGAATATTCAGGAAGGCAATCGTAAGCTCTCCAATAATTTGTATCTGTCAGTATTTTCACTTCTTGTTGCTTTTAGATGTAATAAGCAAGGGTAAACGATAAGGATTATCAAATGAGACAAAGACTAGTTTAAAATATGTACATTGCGGCATACCACTCTCCGCTCTTAGTTTAGGGTACATAAGATGCCTGGAACCCTTAACCCTTAAATGCATGATTTTTTGTATAACTTTTTAATAAATTGAAATAGATGTGTCATGTTGTATAGATTGAGGGAAAAATAAAGAAAAAAATCATAGTTTTTTTTAAAACATATACAATATACGATGCATATATACATCATTATGCATTTAAGGGTTAATAACAGCGCAGTGCATATGGGAAACATACCACCTCTCTAGGGTCGCTTATGCGCGTCTATCGTCCGGGGGTGATGTTACGACTTACGTAAATAGTCTGAAGGGCTACTACTTAACTAAGACGAAGTCACTTAGAAGGCTTCGCCATAAGGCTGGTACTCACTGTAGAGATTCCTGATGCCTGAGGCTCCTAAGACAACCGATCCAGGTACTATACTTGCTCTGAATCTTCCCCGGAGAAGGCTATAGTAAGACGCAGGCTGCCTGAGTCCCGCCGAGGTTTGAGTGTCGTCCTGAAGAGAGAGGTCTTCAGACACAGGTGTTCGCGCGTTCGATTCTTGTCCCAATCATATATACACACAAACTCCCGCTTGCAAATTAAACCTTACATAAGTGGCAAATCCAGGCTTCCAAGAGAATAATGTCTAAAGTAGACTTCCTGAACATGATTTTGAATTAGTGGCATCAAAATATATGCAGCCCGTAGGTACACTTCTATTCTTAAATCATCACTGCCATCTTCAATCATGCCTAGGACCCAATGCCCTTCCCCTCTCGTTCATTTGTTGTAAAGGTTGTCCCAAAAAGCGCAAGATTTGAATTTAAAAGAAAACACATTTTTTTTCTTTATAATATTATTTGTTTATGAAATCATAAAATACACTAAATAGGGTTATGTGTGGAATAACATGTCACACAGGGCACATGGCCTCCTCGGCTTTGCTGGCACATACGCACGTTTTAGTAAAAATTATCCGTGACCATTGCTGAATATCACCGATGCAGCGTCGAATTTCGTCCTTCAAAGCATTGCGCGTGGTTGTGGGCTTGTAACCCCATAATAAGAAGTCTAAAGGTGAATCGCGAGATCTAGGGGGCCAGTACTGATCACTAAAACGAGAGAGTACACGACCAGGACATGTCTCGTGCAGTAATTGCATTGTTTCTCGCGATGAATGGCAAGTGGCCCCGTCTTCTTGAAACCACATTCCTTCCACAGCAATATCCTCCAATTCGGCCAGAAAAAACCGTGTTGTCATGTCGTAACTGCTTGACCAGCCTCATTTTGAAAAGAGTAGGTATGGTCCAATGATGCTTCCAGCCCAAAATCCGCACCAAACAGTGACCCGTTGTGGATGCATTTGTTTTTGAACAATGTGCCCAAATGCGACAATTATGGCGATTAATAAAGCCATCCAGATGAAAATGTGCTTTCGCTAAAGATGATTTTGCTTGAAAAAACAGCATCCCCTTTTTGGCGTTCAATAATCCATTCAACGGACTCTTCGCTGTCCACCCATCGTCATGAGGCTTCAGTTCTTGTGTTATTTGAACTTTGTAAGCATGGAAATTTATTATTTATTTATTTATTATTAAAAACAAGAACGGTTTACACCAATTACACTTGTTAAAGTAAGTAAGATGCAGATCTTTAGTGAGTATACGCTGGAGAGAGCATCTTGAAATTAGCAATTCTTGTCTACGATGCCTAACTGATGTGCCTGGATGTTCACGGACATTCTGACGCACTGATTTGATATTGCCTTTTGAACGACTTGTTTTTGGACGGACCAGTGGAATGACCATCATGATTTGATCCACTCTCCCTGAATTTTGCAATCACTCTTCTCACAGTTGGCGAAGTCAAATCAATATTCCGACCATATTTTCTTTTAGCCTTTCATTACTTTTAAAAAAATTGTTCATTGTTGATGCGTTGAATCAGAATCAGAATCAAATATTTATTCATGACACTACACAAAAAAACATTGTGTCGATAGGGCTCCTCATACCGAACAGGCCTAAGGGCTGCGAAGAGCAGAACAACCCGGCGGGGAACGCGAGGGTTTTAGGTGAGACAAGCACGCCTAGCTGAGGGCTCTCCGCGCGTCGCTTTGATTAGCAGGAAGGCATTGGATGAGCCACGAGGCGGAATCGAATCACATGTTGGCCTCGGGAGGGTTGCACGCGCGTTCCTCGGAATAGAAAAGGGCGTAGTAGACTAACCAACGGCGGATCCGACGTCCATATGCACTGCTTTTGGACAGGCAAGGGGTGTCGCGGAGATCGCGAAGTCTGTTATTGTGGTATGTATCCTATCTGTCACTCTAAGCGTATTTTTCACTGGTAACACTGGCGATCGAGGTCGGCGAGTGTTATATCTGAGAGCGGTGAAAAATGGCGGGTAGGAGTTGAGATAAGTCGGGAGAAGAAGGCTGGATACTGGGACGGTATACGCGGTGTGGCGCGTGCAATCACGTACAGGAGACTCTTGGTAAGCGAAACATATCTATAATCAACTTTATATATTATAGATATTGCAGTGACCTTGAATTAACGTCTACCTTGAGATAGAGCTGAGTTGAAGAATAAATTGATATTCTTTTGTGTAGCTCGAGTATGAATGTAACAAGCGAGGTGGCTGGAGGTTATCGGTTTGAGTTACTGGAGGTTCTTTATGGAGGCTGATGGATGAGCTGTAGGGGTTGTTGTGGAGGCTCGTCGGGGACCACATGGTCCCCACCTCAGTACTCATCGCATACCTATATGAGTTGAGTAAGAGATATGAGAGTATATGAGCTGCGGGATGCACGATGAGTTCTCCCGTGGAGATTCAGTTGTGCCGTGCATCCACCGATATGAGCCACGGGACTTGGGGCCCTTCTAATTATCCCCAAGAGAGTTGAGGTTACATTCATAACAAGAGATACGACTTTGAGAGTGGATGGAATTGAGCGCCCATCGAGTGTTGATTCATGGTCGCTGCAGTAGCTGTCATATGTTGTGTTTTATATATGTATAGATCCATGTAGCGAGGTTATTATTACATCCCCCTAAGAGTAAAACTCCGCTACATGTTTTGGTGGAGATGCTTAAAAAAAAGATCTGTCGGTGGCGGTTCATGTGTTTGGAAAGATAAAAGAGTTGTACTTAATGTTGAAATATTCAATTATTCAACTGTACTTTTTTTTGGTTTGGGTATGCCCATGGTGGTGCGTACACATGGGATGGTTTGACCCATTGCGGTGCGTACACATTAGACAGTAATATTGCCCAGCCATGAAGAGAAGGTGCATGTTTCGAATTCAATACTTGAAGGTAGAATTCGATTACATGGTGAACCGGCCGATAGACGATTCGTGTTTTTTTTTTCTTTTACTTTTTGTTTTGGGTTCTTTTCCACAAACAAGAATTTGTGTAGGAGCGGCGATTACGTTTTTTTTTAATTTAGCAACACTGAATTTAGTCTCTGACCACGTTCAGAAACGCGCCATTGTTTATGTTTCGTCAAATTCATGTGCAAATTTATTTGTCATTTTGCGCCCGTTTCCTCGTAAGTTTTATTACAACAATTTTATATTATTGTTTAAAGTCAAAAAAGAAAGATATATTAAAACATTTACTTGTTGTTTTATTTTCCCTGCGGACATTATTTACGTTACGAAATGTTTATTATGTTTGGAACGCAACGGTTCGACAGATCGATCGGTCGGGTCGTATAGAGGAGGTTTAAGAGTGAAGTTTAAGAAGTTAGTCTACTTAATCTATGGTTTGTACTTTTGCAACTTACCCGTTTTTTTCTTTCGTGTGTTGTGAGAAAAGTTTGTTAAAGAAGAAAATAACGAATAAAAGTGCGCAATTACTTAATTAAAGAGTGCCAAAGTGTGGTGGCAGACTGCTAAATAAACCGTCGTAAGTAATAGCTTAAGGCGACTTCATTATTAAGTAATTAAGTAGTTAAATTTTCATGTAAAACTGACAAACTTTTATGGTACATAAACTCGACTTCAAGTGAATGCATTTCATTGCAGATTAGCATCAAACAAAAGGCCAATATTTACGCAAGATTTAGAAGCATATGAAGTATATCGGTAGCTTGCATTGCGTACAAAATGGACTATCTGTTTTCCACATTAGAATTGCGCCTAGAACGGCTAACAGAAGCGTTGAAGGGAGCCGCAGAGGCCCTTGACAGCATTGAGACTGGCGTAACAAGGGACAGGATTATTGCCGTGAGAATTAACGTTAAAAATAGATTGTTATCGCTCACAACAGATTTAGATAGATATTTGTCTGGGGCGACGGACATAAAAGAAGATCTCTGCAATAAATGTCGAGATACGCAAGTAAAGGCGGAGGACACGCTGACCGAATTAGAAATCGCGATAAAACTATACTGCCATGAAGGAGAGACCAATCATAGAACGCGTCTACCTAAGTTAGAGTTAGGGAAGTATAACGGTGACATCCTAAAATGGAACACTTTTTGGGATAAGTTCGCGGCTAATGTTGATAGTAAGGACATTGCCAACGTTGAGAAGCTTTCATATTTGCTGGCGTCATTAGAGGGACCAGCCCTTCAGGCAGTTGAGGGTCTGGAAACTACTAACTTAAACTACCCGATTGTGGTAGACATTCTCAATAGCCGCTTTGGTAAACCTACGAAGGTCATCGATGCTCACAACGAGGCTTTGCAAAATCTTGCTGTAGCGAAGGATTCACCTGAAGATTGTAGGCTCACTCTAAACATTATAGAGAGGCACCTGAGGGTATTAGAGGCTCTAGGGGAGAAAGTTGATGCTAGTCACCTTAGAGTTATCATACTTAATAAATTTCCATCAAGAGTGGTATACCAAGTGCGGCTTATGTCAACCGATGATTCCTTTGCTGCAATCCGAAAAGCTGTGGATGCTGTAATAACAGCCATGGAGAGTTCAGTTGCTACAAACAGGGAGAGTTCTGTGATTCCAGTAAAGCCTAGTGACACAACGGAGATCAGTACACCTGCTTCAACAGCAACACTGCAAATCGGAGCTGTAAAGAAAAGGAAATGGCAACAGAAGAGGGAAGCAATTTCAACTCAACCTAACAGGAAACGCCCTAAGAGAATGTGCATATTTTGCAATGAAGAACATTACAGTGAGGACTGTGCCAAATTTAACACATATAAGGAGAGGATCTTGAAGCTGAAAGATAGGTGCTATGTGTGCTTTCAAATAGGGCACCGTGCCTCCAAGTGTACAAGAAGGAGGAAATGTGTACATTGCTCTAGGATGCATAATAGAGCGCTTTGCCGACAGAAGGTGCAGAAGGGTGAGGCTAGTGATATGGTACTTTCAAACATGACTTCAGTTGATGCACAGTTAAATAAGCCATCTAATTTCTTACAGACAGCAGTAACCCAAGTAAGGACAGCGGAGGGGAGAAGTCTGAGCATTAGACTTTTACTTGATTCTGGAAGTCAACGAACTTACATTACAAACAGAATAGCAAAATTATTACGAATCAAACCTGATGGAGAAGATTGTTTGATGATTTATACATTTGGATCAGAAAAGCCTAGAGAAATGTTATGCCCATATGCAACAATAACTGTAGTGAGTAAACGCAATGTTGAAAGACTGATTAGAGTGAATATAGTTCCATACATCACTGCAGAGGTACCCGTGGCCAAGGTAGAGTCATCAATGATAGACATCTTGGCGGACGATGATTCTACTGGTGAAGGCATCGATTTGTTGATTGGAAATGACTTATTCTTCTCATTTATCAGGAAGAGTGTTGAGTTAGGAAATAATACCTTTCTAGTAGATTCTGATTTTGGTTGGTTCCTCGCAGGAAGTGCTACTAACAACAGGGAAGGGGACACTCTATCAGTGGCTACATATTGCCAGTGCCATGATATCAATCAAGACTTTACAGAACCAGATCTTCCTCTGCGTACCATAGATGTCAAATTTTTGTGGTCACTTGAGAGCATTGGGATATGTGATTCTCCAAAAACTACATGTGAGGAAGAAGCCGTTCAGCATTTTAATAAGACTGTTGAATACGGAGAAGGAAGGTACCAGGTGAAGTGGCCGTGGATAGAGTATCCACCAAAATTGCCTACTAATTTTGGACTTGCCTTTGGAAGATTAAAGGGTGTATTACGAAGATCAAATAAAGAAGTCATGACGGAGTATGAGAAAATCTTAAAGGAACAGCTTGAAGCTAAAATAATAGAAGTTGTGGATCCTACCATTCCTGCTGACCATCCAGTTCACTATCTACCTTTTCATATGGTTCAACAGAAGGGAAAAAGGGGTCGTCTGGTCTATGATGCTTCAGCTAAGCTGAAAAATGAGAAAAGCTTGAATGAATGCTTATACAGAGGTCCGAACATGCTGGAAGACCTTACGGGATTGATACTGAAATTTAGAATTGGAAAAATTGCTATCACCGCTGATGTTGAAAAGGCTTTTCTTCAGGTTGGCCTACAAGAAGAAGACAGGGATGTGACCAGGTTTCTCTGGGTCAATGATTTGGAAAGGGAACTGACTGAAGACAATATCATCCAATATAGGTTCTGCAGGGTGCCGTTTGGAGTTATATCAAGCCCCTTCCTCTTAGCGGCAACAATTCGATATCACCTTTCAAAGACTAACAAAAGTCTTCTTCCAGTGATAGCAGATAAATGTTATGTAGACAATTTGGTGACGTCAGTTCAATCAAGAGAAGAGGCTCTCAATTTGTATGCTCAAACAACAAACTCATTTAAAGAATTAGGAATGAACATTAGAGACTGGATGTCTAATGACAAAGATTTTGTAGACAACATTCCTAAGCAAAAAAGAGCTAAACAGGAAAGTGAAATGAAGATCCTCGGTTTGGTATGGAATTTGGAAAATGACACTCTACGGCTCAAATTAAATAACGAAACCTTTGAGAGTGAGATCGTAGATAGAGGCATTACAAAGAAAGGAGTCTTGAGAGTGCTAGCCCGTCTGTACGATCCGTGCGGTTTTGTGTCACCACTCATGCTACCAGGAAAACTTTTATTCCAAGAGATCTGCACTAGAAAGTTAAAATGGGACGATATTCTGCCTGAAGACCTGACGACTTCATGGAGGAACATAATGGAGAATTTAAAAACTGTTAAGAACGTAGAACTGCCAAGACATGTCGCAAATGGATCAAAGTCGGAGTGTATGAAGTATGAACTACATTGCTTCACTGACGCATCTATGAACGCATATGCAGCAGTCATTTATCTGCGCGTCATAGCTGGAAAACAAGTGTCAACTTCGTTTCTCATGTCAAAATCCAGAGTAACCCCAGCAGAAGACAAAAGTGATCTCAAAATTCCTAGACTTGAATTGCTAGGATATCTGATAGGAAGTAGACTTCTGAGGTATGTTAAAAGTCAGATAGACCTAAATATATGCAAGATATATTTGTGGACAGATAGTCAAGTTGTCATAGCTTGGATCAAATCAAGTAGACTACTTCCACCATTTGTATTGAGACGAGTCAATGAGATCAAGCAAATTAAAGACATCTTAGGTGCAGAGCTGCGCTATGTCAACTCAAAAGAAAACCCTGCAGACATAGCTACCAGACCAGAGTTGTGGCATCACAAACAGGATCTATGGCTCCATGGTCCAGATTTTCTTCTACAAGACCAAAGTGACTGGCCTAAGGAGCAGGTACAGGAAGAAATGTGCTTGGCCGGGAGGGCTCTGGACACGATGGATGGTCCAGAGATGACAATGAAAGGTTATGAAGACCAAGATAGTGATCTTAACTTTTCTGAAATGGAGGATAATCCTGCAGCCACTGCACATCATGAAAGTTTGGAGTCTATGCAAAACCCGTCAGATGAAGAAAAGTGTGAAGAGACAGTGACTGAGATTAAGAAGTTACAAGGAAAATACTTTTCAGAAGAAGTTTCAGGAAAGGTGACCAGTTTGTCACGAAACTTAGGTCTCTTTGTAGATGAAGATGGGATCTTAAGATGCAAAGGAAGGTTCGCGAATGCCAATTTATCGTATGATAAGAGATATCCCATTCTGATTCCGAAGAAATCATCCTTCACAACCGAGATAATACTAAAGACGCATAGAGACAACTACCATGTTGGGGTCCCACACACGCTAAGTATATTACGCGAAAGGTATTGGATCCCACATGGGCGAGCCCAAGTACAGAAAGCTCTGAAGAGATGTTCGCAGTGTGATAAGTATTCTGGAGGTCCTTACAAACTGCCACCACCACCTGCACTGCCCAGTGAAAGGGTTAATTATAGTTCTCCATTTACTTTTACTGGATTAGACTATCTGGGTCCGGTATTAGTGGAGACAAATACTGGGAGAGAAAAAAGATGGATTTGTCTTATGACATGTCTAGCAGTTCGTGCTGTACATTTGGAGTTGGTCAAGGCCTTGACGGCTGAGGAGTGCTTGCTAGCGATACGGCGGTTCGTGGCAGCCAGAGGACCACCTAAAGTATTGATATCGGACAATGCACTACAGTTCAAGTTGACAAGTGAAGTACTAATCCATTCATACTGCCAGGAGAAACATATCAAGTGGAAATTCATCACGCAGCTTGCACCCTGGCAAGGCGGCTTTTATGAAAGATTAGTTGCACTGGTAAAGCACTGCTTAAAGCGCACACTCGACAAACATTTATTGACAGACGGTCAAATGCATACAGTAGTGAAGGAGATTGAGGCTGTATTGAACACAAGACCTTTGACTGCAGTGGGTTCCGACCCAGAGGGAGTGCTGCGACCAGCTGATTTTCTGTCTCTAGGTCAGTGTCTAGAAATAAACCCAGAACTTGGCGAGGGAACCTCGCAAGGCACTAATACTAAAATCGACTTGGTTGAAGGCTGGAAGAGAGGTCAGAGGATTCTTAACGAATATAAAGAGATGTTCACCAATCAATATCTACCAAGTCTGCGGGACAGATTCAGTCACTCTCATAAACAACCGCGAGTGATGTCAAAGAAGTCTCCAGAAGTCGGTGACATTGTACAGATTAAGAACGATTCCAAAAATAGGATCAATTGGAAGGTTGGTAAAATCTCAAGTTTAATCCGAAGCCGGGATGGTGAATGCCGAGCAGCCAAAGTGGTAGTTGGGAATACAGAGTTTACGAGATCCATAGCCCATCTGTACCCGTTAGAGTCTGATACGTACGGCACAACGAATTATGCACAACTACCATCACATGACAACGAGATGGCAGAGACACCAACTGAACACATGGAGATGACTGAAGCTTTGGAACCTATGAAAGCATCAGAAAAGATAGTGTCACCTGAGCTCGAAATGGAAATTGATGAGCTAACATTCCCTACTGAATCTGGAACAGAGAAAGATGTTTCTGTGCTAGATTCTGAAGAGAGTCCTACGCAAACTGAGCAAGCTCCCGCTGCTGATACGCACGAGGCAGGAGTGAGAGAGCCAAGTGTTATGGAAGAACGGCCTGAGGAAGCGACGAGAATAAGGCGGAACGCGGCCATTTGGGCCAGAGAACGAATAGCCGAATGGACGCGTCAGCTAATGACGCTACTTATGTAGTCCTTTCGCCTTTCGGGAGTGTCGCGGAGATCGCGAAGTCTGTTATTGTGGTATGTATCCTATCTGTCACTCTAAGCGTATTTTTCACTGGTAACACTGGCGATCGAGGTCGGCGAGTGTTATATCTGAGAGCGGTGAAAAATGGCGGGTAGGAGTTGAGATAAGTCGGGAGAAGAAGGCTGGATACTGGGACGGTATACGCGGTGTGGCGCGTGCAATCACGTACAGGAGACTCTTGGTAAGCGAAACATATCTATAATCAACTTTATATATTATAGATATTGCAGTGACCTTGAATTAACGTCTACCTTGAGATAGAGCTGAGTTGAAGAATAAATTGATATTCTTTTGTGTAGCTCGAGTATGAATGTAACAAGCGAGGTGGCTGGAGGTTATCGGTTTGAGTTACTGGAGGTTCTTTATGGAGGCTGATGGATGAGCTGTAGGGGTTGTTGTGGAGGCTCGTCGGGGACCACATGGTCCCCACCTCAGTACTCATCGCATACCTATATGAGTTGAGTAAGAGATATGAGAGTATATGAGCTGCGGGATGCACGATGAGTTCTCCCGTGGAGATTCAGTTGTGCCGTGCATCCACCGATATGAGCCACGGGACTTGGGGCCCTTCTAATTATCCCCAAGAGAGTTGAGGTTACATTCATAACAAGAGATACGACTTTGAGAGTGGATGGAATTGAGCGCCCATCGAGTGTTGATTCATGGTCGCTGCAGTAGCTGTCATATGTTGTGTTTTATATATGTATAGATCCATGTAGCGAGGTTATTATTACATCCCCCTAAGAGTAAAACTCCGCTACAAGGGGGTGACGTCGTCGTTCACCGCTGCTCGTAACCCTGGCAACAGGGACGTGGGTCTTACCTTAGCTGGCTGGGCAGCGAGGACCCAAACTCTATAATAAATCTCCTAACCACGGCGTTGTGGCTCATGGCGTTCGGGTTCTCTTCGGGTGTCAGTCAGAGCCATCCAGACAATCACTCTTCCTATATCACACAGACAGACCTATGCGTGAAAATTTATACTCAACACACTCCTCCGTTACCCCCTTCAGATAGCACATTTTCAAATTTCTTATCACCACTGGAAAAAAGTTAAACTGCAAACCGTCTCTGATAAATGAGACCCTTGTTAAAATAAAATCAAAACGCAACCCTTGAAATCAGGCATGTCACGCCATCTATAGGTACGATTTAGTACTATGTTGGTGCAACGTTACTTTTGACAACCCTGAACCAACAATTTTAAACGTTGATATTTCAGAGATCCTGCTATATTTAAATTTACAAATTTAGGAATCTATAAATAAAGTTCCAAGGAATATTTTAAGATAGGAAACGTCTCCTAATACGATGGGATATGGGAGAAATAAAATAAAAACTAAAAACTAAAAAAACTGACAAAACTTTGTACTGCTTACATCAAAACCGACCGCGTATTTTTTGTTACGTACCTGACACACGACTTAATCGATAGCTCATAAAATAATCGATGATTATGCTATTATTTACCAAGTTTTAAGGGTTTCTATGGAATTTCTGGTATACATAGAAAAAAAAAAAAAAAAAAAAAATCTCGTATTCTATGCATATTTGCCACTCGAGAATGATCGTCATATAATGCATAATGATCAAACCTATCGTTTAGGGTCCTAAAACGATGATGTCCGTTTTTTAGGTCATTTATCACACTGTGGGTTGGCGTGCTAGCAAATTCAGTGATAGCATTATCAGCGTCTCTTCGTCAGACAGAGAATTGAGGATATCTTTGATATCCAAATAAACACCACTGCAAATTAAGCGAAGCTGTCTTTTGGGTCGATAACACTTCGACGTCCTCACGGAATTTACGTAGAAATCGAATTAAATCTTCTAACAAGTTCAATTCCTGTTGGTAAATCTTTAAATCATGCTGACCGACCTGTGATAACATGTTAACAGGATTTCGGTTGCAAAGTGAGCTATGCTTTCCAGCATAGTTAGCACACCATGCCAGGGGGTCGGTGAAGAGGTCTTAATACTTGGCACATGATTTATGCTACCAAAATCATCGTTGGTCGTTAGTAATTCTGAAACACAAATGGCGGTCCTGAAACGCAAGATTAATGGCGCGTTTGACATTTACGCCAGCATCCGTCACGGAGTGCAGTATTTTTTCTGGCAGATCAAAGCGCTGCTTTACACATCTTGATTTTTTTTGCCCTCGATAAGGTTGGTGAACATAATCTGCAAATAACGAAGGCAGGTAACATGAATTATTAAATATATAAGCAGGCCAGACAAACTACCCTCAGATATGTAGCATTCGTCTCGTCATTCGTCATTCGTCTGAGATACTTTACTTACCAGTGGTTGAATAATGAAGAGTGAAAGTTGTGTAGTTCAGTCGTCTATACTGATCAGACCATAAATCAAATGTGATTGCTGCATGTCCAGCTGCATCTATTTTGATTTGAGCTTTTACATTTTCCAGCATACTTTCATAGACGATGACTCATGTCATAGGAGATGTCTCTTCATGGCATGTCTTCTTTTGTAGCGATGATATCATATGGTAGAACTATGCAAGTCAGATTAACTTCTACTGCAAATTTAGCAATTAGGGTCCTAAGGGATTCAGAATTGTATATGTAATATTGTTGGTAGTTTCAGTTTTTCAGGAAAACATGTGGGAACATACATCCCCTTGCCTTTTAAGAACCGCACCTGTGCGTCTAATGTGGGAAACTATTTCCCATTCATTGTGAAGTATATACTTTCATATTGCATCATTGCATGATAACTTAATAGCGGTGACATTATATAGATTGCCAATTGATAAAGTAGTAAAACATTAATCGACTTAATAAGTTTTTATTCACTACTGTGAAAGTTATAAAAGCCAGGAGCTGCACATAAAGGAATATTACATAAATTACAAAAGTATTTCGTCCTTTGTTCTTTAGCACGGGTGCTACATACCCTACATCTTCTAAATTTGCCCAGACCAGGCATATGCATACCAACATTTGCTTTTCTAACTTCATCTGGTACCGAGTTTATGCCACCTGTTTTTGTCTTAAAGGTAGGAGGTAGACATTTTCCGGTTGAATAGTTGTTTATCAGCCTCCTGCCTGCCTAGTCTAAGTCGAAACTCTTTATGGGTGTTTCTTCTAACGGAATGATGTGTCATATATATAATATATGCATTTACTACTGCTGCTTCACACAAGAACCAAAAGAGTCTGTGCCAATACTTACGTGATTTGCGGCCGAGAGGGTATGATGCCCTGAAGTGGTCAAAATGGTCAACTCCTCCCATATAATTTATGAAATATGGAGATTTTGTGTTATTTTCTTGAACCTCTTTACGGGCATAACTTTACTTATCACTAGGTTCTTGTAAAATTCGTCTGATGACCAATACCAATTTATATCTGGCATGGGATTAATACTCATAAGTACGAGTATAATCATTCCTAAATATGCTTTAATTTCTTCTCTTGTTATGTTTGTCCATTATTTAGAGTGTGTATGATTGGCATACATATTTGTATTATTAACTATAATGTCAATCAATTCTTCTGGAAATAAATCAAAGAAGTAATCCGTAGGTTATAGCGTGTATTTAATATGGCTAGGTGCCATAAAATAATAGAGGCTACAATTATACTTACTAATACTTACTTATGCGAACAGCTGCATATTGCCGGATAGAACTCTCGGGGAAGCTGGAGCTTCTCTTTCAAAAGCCGTTCGTTTTAGACACACAGGTGAAACAGGGGAGAGTGTTTGGTTGGCGAAATAAAAACAACGAACTGTTAACAAACAAAACCATATTGTCTGTTAAAACATCGTAAACACATTTTTGAGGATTGGGCCCATCTTTGACATTAAAACATTTCCTAATTAATTAATTAGCTAGGCGACGGCGCCGGGAGTAACGCGAACGCGGCCGTGCCATGGCATAGTATAAAAGCCTAAGAAACACTCACTATTTAAAAGGCAATGTTGGCTCGGTAATATTTTGTACATGTAAATCTGATACAGCCGTGTCTGGTACTGAGGAAGAAGAACTTGGTTGAGCTTGATCTAATGAAATAATATTGGTGTGGTATCCACTTCTACTTCTGGCATAGAAACATCTTGTGTCAGGGAAGGAGTACTTGATTGGGTTTCTTGAATTTGTGACAAACAATCATTAATTGTTGGTTGATCTACACTGTCTTGCACTTCTGTTAGTCTCAGATTCATTCATCAATAAAGCGTGTAAATCTTCGCGTAACGCGAGCTAAGTAGGCATCTACCAGTAACCTACTGTTTTGGTATCTATTTTTAGAAGCTTAATTGCCACTGAGTAGTTCGCTTCATCAATAGATAGCTGACACACCAAGCCGAGAACCTTGTCCCCAAGAGAGGCTCTTAAATAATAATGCTTCTCTGCATCCGAGATATCCCGAGACCAAGGAATCAAAAAGGGCCCAAAAGGGTAACCATTCCGCTGGCCGGCCTGTGAATGTAGGTATCTGAATGGAAGGTAATTTTGCAGTTACCTGTGAGCTTGGATGCCAGGAGGGACCCGCTGCGGCGTCCGACTCGTCCAGACCCACCATAAACCTGTTGATCTCGGAGAACTGTGTCCGAAACACTCCCAGTTCTTCCTCGGTGAGGTCATCCTTGCCGGCCCCTTGCCTCGTACGCCTCCACAAACTGGGGATAAAATACATTAAAATGTCGCCTAGCCACGGAGGCAGCTATACTCTGTCTCGTATCTGACACGGATGCATACGGATCACTCAAAATCTGGTATTTGGAGGTGACTTAATTTTAGCCCTACGAAATTGGGCAGACATGATCACTTAATAAATGGCACCTCTGACTATAGAATAATCTTACCAAACATTAACAACAATACCTAATTGTGGTTATTTTACACTTATGACCATATGTTACAACGCTAATCCTTGATTATACGCACAAGTAGTTATTTAAAAACCATTCTAAATGTCAACAAGAAATAACAATATCCATCGAATATTATGCAAACAGAATCAATTGTTTACCAAAATGTAAACAGCTTCGGTTTATGAATTATTTCTTTCACTGCACCAATGAATCGTCTATTTATACTAGATTTTCACATTTATAATATCAGTGTGATGTAACTTAAGTATGTTTAATTAACCTTAAACTAAAGTAATTTCTCGAATTCTTCATGTGAAAGCTAACTAGTAGTTAGTTAGTTAATAGTGAAGGCCTCAGGGGCCTTTGCCAAAGACAGTTTTGACGTCTGATTTGACGTTTAACATGTTAATGAGAAAAAAAAATCGGGCAAACTGACCAGAAGCAAGTTAATTTTATATAGAAAAATACCAAACAAAAATACCAATTTAACAGTTAAGTTGCCAACATAAAATGATCTACTAAACTACAATCTAATGTTATTAAGACTAAAGAAGTCACATAAAATGGCGATGAATGGAGTGAAAACTAAACGAAGTAAAGATTTAGAGATAACAGGGCGAGGAATATAGGGAGGAAGAATAGGGCCCTAGGAATGAAAGCCGCCATTTGAAAATTAGAATCAGTCTTTTAATTATTAAATCTCAGCCTCGATTTGCTTTGGAAAATTACAATTCCCTAGAAAAGGATTATCTGGCTAGCGAGGGGTGGTCGTATCCATCGCCACCGAGCCCTCGGACCCAGAGGGGGGAAGATCAGCGACCTCCGGGCGGAGCCCGATCCCGGGTGCCCCTCCCTGCATCGCCGGAGGAAGACCGATCAAGGTCAGTTTCCTAGGTTCCAAGCTCGAAGAACCCGACCTTTTGCGCTTCTTCGCCGAACTCTCCCTTGAGGACCCCGGGGGAGCAGTCCTCCTGGTTTCCGCGGTCCCCGGAGTCGCGGGTACGGCAGCGGCGGGATCCCGGGTCGCCGTCTGGGTGGGGGCCGACCTCTTTTTCGGCTTCTTCGATATCATCCCTTTCACATTGCCCAGGAAGGGATGCTCCTTTTCCAGTTTCTTAACCCTCTCCCTCTCTTCTCTGAGCTCCTCCTCGAGTCTCTGTATCTTCGCCCGCCCCTTGGTCCTTTTCTCCAAGGCGGTAACTCTGACTGGGTCGAGTGAACTCATTCCTCTGCCGCGGAGTCGCCGATAGCCAAAAGGGGACAAGATCCAGCTAACTAGTAAATTCAGGTGACAATTTTCTAACCTTAAAACGTCAGTTGTCAAATGAAGTGACGTTCAATGACGCAGTGACAGTTCTGACACACTTCAAATTAAAGCTCCAAATGTCTATTTTTTTTTACACTACCGGCGTGACGCAATACTCGTAATGTTCTACTCGCGTTGGAATTGTCCGATGCAAGATGGCGATTCACTTATGACGAATTACCCGTATCACTTTTATTCACAAACACCATAAACATCTACGAAAATTGCCCATAAATACCGCGAACTGATTCGAACACTGAAATAAACAAAACCGCTTCGCCATACGTGCGTAAATATCTCTCGTTCTCGTCCGCGCTGCGTAAAGCTGGTTTTCCACCAGAGGGGCGAGCCGAAATAGGTATATATAGGTAGTAAGTTCCACACGATTTCAATTCCCGCATCGTCTCGTCTCGTCTCGCATTTGTTAAATTGAAGTAAGTTACACATATGTTGCGCGGTCGTTTTTATTTTCAAACATATTATAGTCTATGTGTTATTCTGATGTCTCAGCTGGAAAGTTTCATAGAAATCCGTTCTTTAAAACCACCGTTTGTAAGATTAAGAGGCACGTACGTACGTGCATCCAAACATGGGCACAAACTCATGTTTATAATATTAGGATTCAATATTACAATAATATGACATTGCAACATTTGCAACTCACCAACTGGATACGCCATTAGGCAATTTCAGACCCGGAAAAGTGTTGAAGTATTCATTATATGAAATGTCTTTCGAGATCATGGCCCGCAGCGCAGGTCAAAAGTGGCTTGCCATTTGGTCATTAATAACTCTGAAGGAGAAGATGAACCTCGAAGCCAATCTAAGGATTCTTCAGAGTTGCTGTTAGGTTTATGGCCAGTTACATCTTCGAATCCATCTGGTAGCGGCCTTAGCCTTTTGTTAGTAGTGTAGTGTATTCTCATACTACGTAGGTAGATATAAGTTATTGTTCGCTACTAGTCCGGGCTTGCAAGACTCTACTCGGTTGAAGTCAGGGCTGGGCCCGACGAGTTCCTGACCCGAATAGAGGCCTGGACTAGAACGACCGGTATAACCCCGCTAAGCTATAGCTTCCAAGAAGCGTGGCATACCGAAGATGCGCCAGGTATCGGTCCGATACAAAACAAAACGTGCTTTTACCTTGATGGAAGCTTCATCCGCCGCTCGACAGGGCGGCTTCGATATGTGTATCTGAGTGTGTGAGGATTAGTGTGTGTGTCGAGGCCGTCGCGTGTCCTGGTGAACACGTCCTGGCTCCTTGATGATAGCCCACCAAACTACCGTCACTAACTTTATCACTTCAGGCTCCAAACACTGGCAGGCAAAAACAAAACTCCTCGATAGGAGCGCCTGGCCTCAATTATGAACTGATTCCAATTAACATAAATCAAATGTCCCGAATGCTTTCTCAAAAATCAAATACAAATCAAAGAAAAGGTTGCTCAAACCAACACGGTCAAATTCTAGGTTATACTAACTAAAAAATGGCAGACGTCAAACGTCAAATAGTGACGTGTCTTTTTCTTCGCCGATTATCAACCGAGTGATACCCGCGGTAAAAGACCGGTCCCGAACAATCCCCCGCTCCAGGCAGAGGAGCTCTGTCTGCTAATAAATGGGCAGGCGGGCTAAGCTCGCTACAGCTCGCTTCAAAACCGAATCTCCGACCATTACCTCCGCAACCCTGGGGACCCCGTCAGACCCATACAACAAATTTACAATGCGTCCACGACGCCAATACAAAGGTAATAAATTAGATTCCTTAACTAGTACAAGATCTCCAACGTGAGGAGGATCAGTTTTGTCAGTCCACTTAACGCGCTGCTGCAAGATGTGCAAATATTCTAGCGACCAACGATGCCAGAAGCTTTGGGTCATCTGCTGTAGCAACTCAAACCGACCCAAGCGTGATGATTTTACCTCCCTGAAGGGGTACTCCGGCAGCGCGGTAAGGGGCTGGCCAATCAAAAAATGACCAGGAGTCAATGCTTCCAGGTCATTTGGGTCCGACGAGACAGGGCAGAGAGGGCGCGAGTTGAGGACAGCCTCAATTTTACTAAATACCGTAGCAAGTTCCTCGAACGTTAAAATCGTTTCACCAATAACTCGGCGGAGATGCGTTTTTGTAACTTTTACAACAGCCTCAAAAATACCACGCCAATGTGGGCAAACAGGGGGATCAAATTGCCACTTAATGCCCATTCGAGACATTGCAAATCTTAAATTATCCTTATCACTATTCAAATAATTACAAATTTCATTCAAGTAACGGTCAGTGCCTTTATAATTGGTGCCGTTATCAGAGCGGATCAGAGATGGCAGTCCCCGGCGGGATACAAATCTACCTAGCGTCGCAAGAAACGCTTCCGTGCTGAGGGCACTTACCAGTTCCAAGTGAACTGCCTTGGAGGCCAGACAGACAAACACACACAAGTACGCTTTGACAGATCGAGTGTTGCGAAGCTGCGAGGTCTTTACCAAAAAGGGGCCGGCAAAGTCCGTGCCCACACAAGCAAATGGTCGACTCTCCGAGACTCTGTCGGAGGGCAGATCCCCCATCATGGGCTGCGTGGGGGTGGCCGTCAAACGATAGCACGGCATACATCTGAAGATAATGCCGCGAATAGTGCGTCTGGCAGACAAAATCCAAAATTCACGCTGCAAAATGGCTACAAGGGCATTGCAGCCTGCGTGAGCGTTAGCAACGTGTCGATCAGACACCAACAAACTGACCAAAGTCCCCCCTTTGGGGAGCAACAAAGGATGGCGAGCTCCATAGGGCAAGTTCGAGTTTCGAAGTCGTCCGCCGACTCGAAGCAAACCCGATGCGTCTAGAAATGGATTCAGACGAGCGATCGAACCCTTAATTCTCGATCCTCCTTTAAGCGCGTCAATAATCGGTTCGAAGTGCTCCACTTGCACCACACGAACCCAAAATAGCAGGGCCTCTTGGCGTTCCAAGGGCGACAGGGCCAATTCCGTGGTCAATGCCCTCTGAGCTGGGTTCCGTGCGTGGAGCAAGAAACGTCGGATCCGCGCGGTAACCCCAATCAATTTCGACAGAGAGCTGTACCTCTCCAACAGAGGATTCAAGTCGTAGACAGGTTGCGTTTCCATAACGCCCACACGTAAACCTGGCAACGCCTCTGGAGAAGAGAACCGATTCTGGGGCCAAGATGCCGCAGGATGCGACAACCAATCTGGTCCCCACCACAGGGAATGGTTTACAAGTACCGGAGCCTCGCAGCCTCGCGAAGCGCAGTCAGCGGGGTTCAGTTCCCCTGGAACATGTCGCCAAATCAGCGGGGTCGCTGAACTCTGGATCTGTGAAATCCGATTCGCAACAAAAACCTCTAAATTATGCACGGAGGTGCGAAGCCAACAAAGAACGATCTCACTATCAGTCCACGCAAAAACATCTGAAATCTCCACGGTACGACCCAAAGTATCACAAACATGATTGAGGAGCCTCGTAAGGAGGGCTGCTCCCGACAATTCCAACTTAGGAATAGTTAACCTAGTCCTGATAGGAGCCACCTTACTCTTGGCCATTATCAAATGTAGTCCCACATGACCGGATAGGCTAATAGTCCGCAAGAATACCACGGCCGCGTACCCTCGTTCAGACGCGTCACAAAACCCGTGGAGGCTAACTTTACACTTGCCGGATGGCAGAAAGAGTCTGGGCAAGGAAATCCGGTTCACGTCCGGAAGTGAGTAAACAATCGAACACCATTCGGTTAGCAAGTCTCCCTGAAGAGGTTCGTCCCACGTAACTTCCGCAATCCACAGCTTCTGCAAAAAACACTTAGCCAGAAAAATGACAGGTGTGATCCATCCATTAGGATCGAAGGTCCGAGCAACAGTCGACAAGACCGAACGCTTCGTCCAGGTCTTAGGGGGGTCCAACTTAACCCGATAAGTGAAGACATCCTGGACGGGCTGGTACTGTATGCCAAGGACCGCAATCAAGTTAGGGTTGTCCGCATCTTCGAACAAGAGAGGATCCTGCTGATGTTCCACCGGAAGATCTCGCAACAAATCAGGGCAATTTGACAACCACTTACGCAGTTCGTACCCACCTGACTTCAGGATCGCAATCAACTCATCCCGTAAAATCAAAGCCTCCGTAGCAGTGGAAGCCCCAGTGCAAACATCATCAACATATACTGAATCTTCCAAGATGGCCGCTGCACGGGGGTAGTTCAATCGCTCCCGATGAGCCAACTCCAACAAAGTCCGGATGGCAATATACGGACTGGAGGTAAGACCGTACGTGGTAGTGTGTAACGTTCTTACTTGACCTGTTCGTTACTCACCGGCTAGGATTCATCGGAGGCATAAAACTCATTTAAAATCTCCCAGGGCGCCTTACTACGTGTGTGGTAAAGAAATGATAAGATAGAGATTCAGGAGAAAGTCTTTAATTAACAAAAAGTCGATCACTTCACATATGTTCCACTGTCGTCATAACTACCCGGTATATTAAAAGTTCGTGGTAGGACTAACCTTTTTAAATGTTCACATGGCTAATCTTACACTATGAAACTTCCTCCGCTGGTGCCTTCAGGAAGCAGGTCCAGGAATGTGGGGTGGAGCGGACGGACCAGCTCGAACACCAGGCACAGACCGGAGCATTGAAGATCAGATTTAAAGGTGGAAATGGAAACCCATTTCGGGTTTTCTGGAATACGCTTGTAGGTGATGACTTTCTCCTCTTTTAAATATTACATTTTAACTGAATGATTTGGGCTTTGGTAAGCCAAGTTTAGGATGGGGACACCCCTCCGACATTTTTGTTTAAATGAATTCTCGCGTCGTATGCGTTCCGTGTGCGTGCATGATGCAAAAAAAAGGCTACACCGGTTGCAACGCCGTACCTGTAGGCGGTGGTGGACATTGGAACTAAATCGACCTATCACCTTGATAATGAACCGTGCGCGAGCGACATTAATCTAACTAGCAACGTAGTTTATCATTCCGCCCCTAGAGGGCGCTTCTATTAACGAGAATATATTCAGTTTTTAACTTATTTTTTATTAGATTTAGACAAAGTGAAAAATTCGCGTTACACATCCGTCCCACTTGGGTTAAAAAGTTTTTCATATTGAAAAATCTTTTTACCAAACTTGACAATCATATGTAGTTATACTTGTTTTTAAATAAGAAGTAGATACCTACACTAACAAAACCTATAATATATTTTATTCCCTAATTGTAAGACATGGAGTGTGGCAGACAGCAAACATGCGGTACCATCCGCCATATCACGTTAACACCTATTTGTTATGTACCTACCTTATTTAACGAATTATACTACGATACGTTAACTGCCTAACATTCTTACCTATTGATTTGAATCACCAACCGATACGTTAAGGTTGGGGTTCTTTAAGTTAAGTATAAGTATAGGTAATCTCTATGTACATAAAAGAAATACATATACCTATCATGTGCTCTGCCTACCCCTTTTGGGAATAAAGGCGTGAATGTATGTATGTATGTGTGTATGTATGTATGTATGTATGTATGTATGTATGTATGTATGTATGAATGTATGTATACCTAAACTAAGCGTTGGCCAACAACTACATCTTACTATATAAATAAACTATGTACTCCGTGTATCATGTACCTACACACGTATACATTGTGGGTACAAAATAGCACAGATTTATCGCAATATCAGATAATTAAGTAAAGTTCACCGGTTGGGTTAAACTAAAGGTTTCAACTAAATACTTGTATCAGAGTATTCAAGTTTATGATTAAGTAAGGAAACCTGAGTAGGTACCTAATATAAATATTTAATTTTAAGATTATTAATATCCAGTTCTCGTCGAAATCATTTTGTTAAGTATCATATGTAGCAAGTAATACGATTCACTTTTAAATAGCTCGTTACGCATGAACACAATTAGGTATAAATGCATAAGAATAATGTTGTTTACGTCTTGAGTTCCCTGGGTTGGTAGTATTTCTTGTAACTAAGCGCATTCCATTCTTATCACTGACATAACTTATTTAGACCAGATAGTGCACGCGTAATAATTTGGAAAATACTCTTTCATACCATTCATCTTTCATTCAGCACTTATTGTTACAAAGAATTACTATTATATATCGTTTTGTTTAAGTATATCTTTTATATGATAACTACCCAAGTGTTTACCATCCAACGTACTCAACACATATACCAATGGCGATAGCTTAGCGGTTATAACGCATTTTTGAAATTTAGGGCCTAATTTGGAGGTGAAATTTTTAGATGCATTTGATAAGTAATACGTACGTTTATAAACGATTTGCCCTACCTTGTATTCAATATTTCTTTTTCTTAGGTTATAATGTCTTGAATTTTTGACATGGGCATTATAAATATGCTTTTCTACCTTTTTGAAAATTGCGTCTAACTCGCTCAGCTTTTTACCATGTATATCTGCATCCTGTACAGTGATTTGAGATCTAAGTATTGGTTCATCACAGTTCAAGTGGTGCAAGTTTCCCTTACTAATGAACTCTCTGCCATGTACAAGAAAATAAGGTGTGTACTTAGTGGTTTCGTTTACCGCCGTATTAAGTGCACATTGTAGTTTTCTTATGTTTTCATCCCATTTTCGGTGATCATTTCCTACATAACATGCAATGCCACAAACAACATTTCTTATGGATCTTTCAGAAGCATTTACCTGAGGGTGATATCGGGGATTTGCATATATATTTGGAACCTCATAACGATGTAATAATTGTCTAAAGTGAGAACTAATAAACTGCGGGCCATTGTCAAAGTAAATCGTCTTGCAAACTCCATGCACTAGAAATACGTGTTCTTCTAAGTACTTCGCTACAGCTACACCTGTTGCTCTCCGTATAGGATGCAACAAAACGTATTTAGTGAAGTAGTCTGTACATACTATTAAGTAGGTATTTCCATTTCGGGAAGGCGGGAACGGACCAAGAAGGTCAATACATATGGACATCCAAGGCTTGTTCACCTCTTTGGGATTGCCCATTAACCCTGGTCTAGCACTATTAACTGGTTTATACATTTTGCAAATTTCACACTGTCCTACGTAGGTTTTAACATTTTCATACATTCCTGGCCAGTAATAGTGAAGACTTAAACGTTTATGAGTTTTAAAAACGCCTAAGTGTGCGCTTGTAATGTCATCATGGCATGTTTTTAAAATACCTAACCTGTCTTCTTGGGGTACTACTAACTTCCAGTCGAACTCGCTCGTCAGCTGATATTTGTTTTTAGAGTATCTAAACAGTTTGCCATTTGTAATTAAGAAATTCGGATACTTGCGCGGATTTGATTGGCATTTCTCGAATATATTATTATACCAGCTGTCGTTCGAGGTCGCTGACCCTATCGCGTCTATCTTAACTCGGCTTAGTGCGTCCGGGATAACATTTAATTTACCCTTTCTGTGTTCGATGTCGAAGTGGAATTGACTTAGCCTCATGCTCCATCTCGCTAGGCGACCGGTGGGGTTGTTAAGTTTATAAAACCATAAAAGAGAGGCGTGGTCAGTTACTATTTTGCACTTTTGACCTTCTACATAGGGTCGGAACTGCTCGAGGCCGTATAAAACTCCTAATAATTCCCTCTCCGTGGTGCCATAATGGACCTCATGTTTGTTAAGTGAACGACTACAATAAGCTACAGGATGCTCCACATCATCATAAGTCTGCGTAAGAACCGATCCAACTGCCACGGAAGAAGCATCACTGTGAATCGTGAATGGAAGGTCAAAGTTAGGACATTTCAAAATGGGCGCAGTAACTAACGCGGTTTTTAAGTGATTAAACGATTTCTCAGCCTCATCCAACCATACAAATTTTTCATTTTTACTAGTTAACTTGTTTAATGGTTTAGCAATGTCCGAGAAGTTGTTTATGAATCTTCTGTACCATCCAGCCATACCTAGGAACCTTTTGACTTCTTTCGCTGAGGTAGGAGTTGGATAGTTCAGTATAATCTCGACTTTAGACGGATCCATACGGAGACCATGTCTATCGACTAGGTACCCTAGGTACTTTAATTCTTTTCTGCAAAACATTGATTTATCCATATTTATGGTTAGATTCGCGTTCTTAAGTTTATTAAAGACTTTGTGTAATAATTGGACGTGTTCTTCGAACGTACTTGATATGATAATTATATCGTCTTGAAAACAAAATACTTTATTCCCGAATTCAGCGCCGAACAACTTATCCATTAGTCTCTGCATCGTAGCACTGGCTCCCACAAGTCCAAAACACATTACATTAAATTGAAAAAGTCCTCTTTTTGGAACTGTAAATGCACATTTTTGGGCTGAAAGCTCACTATCAAATGGTATTTGCCAATATGCCGCTGAGAGGTCTATGGATGAGAGGTATTTAGCATCTCTAAGTTGATCTAGTATGCTACTAATGTATGGTAAGGGGTATGCATCAGGTTTCGACACCGAGTTAAGTTTTCTACAGTCTAAACAAAGCCTAAGGTCACCGTTCGGTTTTTCTACCATCACTACTGGGCTATTCCAAGCAGATTGTGACGGAGATACGACACCTATGCTAAGCATCCTATCCAATTCCTTCTCTAAGGCTTGCTGTTTAATAGGGGACAAAGGATAATATCTTTGCTTTATCGGTTTACTATTGCCCGTGTCAATTGTATGATAAGCTAGATTTGTACGGCCCAAACCAACTTTGTTTGTGTTAATAGTATCAAATGTTTTGATTAAATCATTTATGGTCTCTTTTTTTTCAGGTGATAAAGACTGGTATTCTTCCAGACCCTCGTTAGGCGAGACCGTACTTATGTAACGACTAACGTCCGAGTTACAAACAAAATCAGCTTCGACACTCGTTACCAAACCTTCTCCTAAGTGAAATTGCTGCCAAAAGTCTACACCTAGTATTATTGGCGTCGTTATATGCGGTATAATACGAAAATTAATGACGTTGATAGTATTGTTATATTCCAAGGGCAGAGACATATAGCCTAAGCAATCGAGCCTCGTACCATCAGCTGTTCTTACTTGAGTCTCAGTACTGCAATAATTCATTTTAAAGCCATATTCTAAAAACTTTAAGTGTGCATCGTGTCCTAAAACCGAACAAAATGCTCCCGAGTCTAGTAGACCGTATGCTATTAAGTCCATAATCTTAAGTTTTAAATGTGGCCTAATATCGTAACAGTTTTTCTTAAACAGGATCTCCTCAACCCGTTCACTGCGCGATGGCTCGGTATGAACAGACTGGTCAAGGAGTCCTGGCGCAATTAGTTTTTTGAACTAAGGCTACATTCACACTCCGGGCGCTTCACACCTTTCATACCACATTTGAAACACACAATTTCCCTAGACTTGCACTGATTAGTGTAGTGCGTGGTCTTATTACATCTAAAACATTTCTTTGTAGACTGGTTAGAAGAACTCGCAACGTCAAGTGCAGATACCTGTTTGCTAAATGACTTAAGTGGTGGTCTAGCATGTAAATCCGATGTAATTCGGAAATTACCAAAATTGGGCTCATTAAATTGATCCGCGCGCGTGCGTGCCAGTTCTAGTTGTTTACAGTAATGTTTCAACGAATCTATCGAATCTATTTTTTGAAATGCTAAATCCTTCATATACTCTGGGCGGATATTATGCATAAGTATTTCAAGTTGGTCTTTGCTTGAAAGAGGGGTGGCAAGTCTGGAAAACATACCCTGCATAGTCGATAAATATACTACTATCGTTTCCGTTCGCGATTGAGTACGCTGCCTTATCTCGTTAAGTAATTTATAGTCTAAATCGGGTATATCGAAATCCTCACGCAAACATTCCAGGAGTTGCGGGTATGTTTGAAAGTTACATTTGTTATTTCTATACCAATGTAATACGGATTTATCAAGTAAGTCCGAGAAAGCTGACAGCATGTGGTTTTCAGGGATATTTCGTGCCTGACGAAGTTCCTCTAACCTTTCAATAAACACTCGCACGCAGGTGGTTCCGTCATATTTTAAGTTAAGTGTATTTAAGTTAACTGGTTTCTCTTTTAAATAAACCACTTTGCTTTCGTCTCTCTCGGTTGTACGGGGTGCCTGAGTATGAGTATCCTCATATTCACTGTCTGCCTCACTCTCTGCCTGGTCTACCACACTAAGAATTTTTACTAATCGACCGCGTAAACTAGTTATTTGGGGACTGCTTTCCAAAATTCTCGCTAACCTATCGATAAGGTAGTTGGCACGCCGTGTTAGCTTGACACAAAGTTTCAGGTCACTTACCTTGCTGGGTTCTGATATTTTGGATTCCAGAAAAGCAACCTTTGGAGTGCAGATATTGATCTCCGAATCTGTGTCTGGCGCTCCCGCTGGCTCGCACTTCATGCTTCCCCTTCTGGCCAATTTAAACACCTGACGAATCTGCTTCCTTAAGGCATCGACGGTCACATCTTTTTCTGTGGATACACCAAGAATACTGAGTTCATACATGAGTTCATCTTTAAACAGACAGTCCACATATTTGTGAACAGACATCTTTCTTATTTTGCTAATCCCTTTGATTTACAATAGATTTAAGTAGGGTTTATTAAATTAAATCGTTAAGTCGCAAGTACACGAATGAAAATTTAAATTAATATTAAGTAAAATAAACTAAGAACAATGTTTAAATATGCATAACCTGTGACCATAACACATTCATAACCAATGTATAGTTAGGACAAACTGGCCACGTGGACACGTGGTTAACCAAAAAAAGTTACATTAAGTTACTTCTAATAACTACATAAGTAATTTAACACTTCACTTACGTAGTTTAAGGTTTAATCTCTAATCATTTATTACCACAACGCAGTTTTAAAGCCAAACGATGGGCAGCCACTTTGTAACGTTCTTACTTGACCTGTTCGTTACTCACCGGCTAGGATTCATCGGAGGCATAAAACTCATTTAAAATCTCCCAGGGCGCCTTACTACGTGTGTGGTAAAGAAATGATAAGATAGAGATTCAGGAGAAAGTCTTTAATTAACAAAAAGTCGATCACTTCACATATGTTCCACTGTCGTCATAACTACCCGGTATATTAAAAGTTCGTGGTAGGACTAACCTTTTTAAATGTTCACATGGCTAATCTTACACTATGAAACTTCCTCCGCTGGTGCCTTCAGGAAGCAGGTCCAGGAATGTGGGGTGGAGCGGACGGACCAGCTCGAACACCAGGCACAGACCGGAGCATTGAAGATCAGATTTAAAGGTGGAAATGGAAACCCATTTCGGGTTTTCTGGAATACGCTTGTAGGTGATGACTTTCTCCTCTTTTAAATATTACATTTTAACTGAATGATTTGGGCTTTGGTAAGCCAAGTTTAGGATGGGGACACCCCTCCGACATTTTTGTTTAAATGAATTCTCGCGTCGTATGCGTTCCGTGTGCGTGCATGATGCAAAAAAAAGGCTACACCGGTTGCAACGCCGTACCTGTAGGCGGTGGTGGACATTGGAACTAAATCGACCTATCACCTTGATAATGAACCGTGCGCGAGCGACATTAATCTAACTAGCAACGTAGTTTATCATTCCGCCCCTAGAGGGCGCTTCTATTAACGAGAATATATTCAGTTTTTAACTTATTTTTTATTAGATTTAGACAAAGTGAAAAATTCGCGTTACAAGTGTTCAGCTCGTACACTCGCATAGGATCACAAGGTCGCTCACGCCACAAAATCATCTGATAACGCCGGTCATCTCGGTGAACAACCGATTGACGGAACATCATTCGGATGTCAGCCACAAAAACAATTTGATGACGGCGGAAGTTGGTGAGGATATCCGAAATGTCACGGTGCAGTTTGGGACCGGAGTGCAAACACTGGTTCAAGGAAACCCCATTTGACGTAGGGGCCGAACCGTCAAAAACCACCCGAATTTTGCCCCCAGGCGTCTTCAAAACCGCATGGTGGGGCAAAAAATAGTGCTCGAGCGAACGCCAATCAATAGTCGAGCGTGACATATGTCCCAAAGCCTCATACTCGCGCATAAACTCAATGTACTTAGCACGGAGATCTGAATCCCTCTTCATTCGGCGCTCCATGGACAACAACCTTTTTTCCGCTAGGGCATGAGACTGACCGAGAGGGGGGCGTGCAGCCCTAAAAGGCAACCGAGTAACAAAGCGACCATCAGCGAGGCGACCCGTATTATTCTGATACGACAATTCGCATTCTTGTTCCGCTGGATCGACTCTGGGAGCCTTGGGGGGCTCCTAGACCTCCCAGAAACGCTGGACGGCGTCCGAGAACGAGAGCCCTACGGTAACAATTTCATTTTCAACCCGTGGGACCAAGCCCCTCAACACGGGTCCAAAAAAGGTGTAACCAAAAATGGTTTGCAAAGCCATCAAACCGCAGGGTTGTAAAACCCGCTTGTCCCCGGACAAGATCAAACCTAAAACATCAACACCCAAGAGCAGGTCTATAGGTCCTGGAACAAACCATTGGGGGTCAGCGGGGGTCAACTCTGACGTCAATTTCACCGCGGTAGGGGAGATAACCACCTGCGGGTTGCTGCCCAAAATATCGTTCAACACAACCGCTTTGGCCACAATGGCTGGCCCACAATTGACAGTTGAAAAACAAACATTAATTTCCCCCATGGAACCCTGCACCTGAAGGCCACCTATTCCGTGGATGACGGAGGGGCGGGGTCTACATGGGAGGCCCAATCTCTCCACCAAATAAGACGACGCAAGACAGCCCTGGGCACCCGAATCCAAAAGGGCACGAACTAACAAGGACTTCCCCATCGGGCCCCAGACCCTGACACAAACAGTTGGCAAGAGTACTGTTTCAGGGTGGGCGGCTGTGGTGGAGGAGCGGGCGGCAGCTACCTATTGGGGGCGTCCCTCATCGGGCCGCCAACAACCCTCATAGGCGCCGTCCTGTTGGGCTGGCACCGCCCAATTGGATCGCACCAGGTACTGGTCCGCCGGAACCTCAGGGCAGCGACCCGGGCGCGCCCAGGTCGACGCGTAGTACTCGGAGCGGCGTCCAACTTGGGGCGGGCAGCGTTCCAACCGCGGTCGTTCGCACAACGGTGGTGAGAAGCTCCGAGGCGGGGAGCTGCGCTGAGCAGCAGCGAACCTGGCCTGTGGACGAGGAGATGGGGGAGGGGTACCCCCGCCCGTGGACGGCGAGCCCCGACGAGACTCCCTTTGGGGGTAATGGGGAAGCGGGCCCCCGCCCGTGGGGGAACGTCCCGCACCATCCAACCGATTACCACCATTTTGGTTGGCGCACAACACCAGGTGGTGTTTCCCTTGGCACTGCGGGCACGGTTCAGGCCGTGGGCAATCCCGCTGCAAATGCTGCCCCAAACAGGAGTAGCACCACCGGCGATCATTCGCGATACCGCGCCGATCCTTCACCCTCTTGTGCAGGAACCTGGGGCATGCTGCAACCAAATGGCCATCATCCGTGCAATACACGCACCTTGGGGGCGCGTGGGCCGTCGCGTATCGGAGGGGCGGGCGGCGTGGCTCTACCACCCCTGGCTTAGGGGGGCGAGCAGCCACACGCCGCTGTTCCCGTGGAGGTCCCGCCGAGGGTCCCGAGGGGCCTTCAATCCCGGCGTTGTCCACCAACCGACACTCCTCCTCCAGAAAGGAGACAAGGTCCGCAAAACGTGGCAATTGTGTGGCACTGCCCCCACCGTGCTTGTACTCAAAACGGAGCTTCAAGTCCGTGGGCAACCGTGACAAAACTATATGCAAGAGCATGAACGACCATTCATCCACCGGCAGGCCAAGCCGTCGTAAAGCATTCAAGGCCACCATCACGGGATTCACCAAATCCCTCCGCAACGTGGCAACCCCATAAATGTGAGGAAGCGCCAAAATTTGTGCCACATGGGTGTCTGCCAAACGCCTAATGTTGGCATATCGTTTCTCCAAAAGCTCCTGGGCTGTGGTGTAATTTTGGTCGGTGACCGCAAGATGTGAGACTAACTCCAGTGCCTCTCCATTTAAGGTGGAGAAAAGATATGCCAACTTTTGGCTCGGTGCCAAGTCCGTCCTGGCGTCCACCAGACTTGAAAACAAGTCGTGGTAGGCGGTCCAACATTTTAAGTCCCCGTCAAAATGGGGCAAATCCAGGGTTGGCAAACGTCCTAGGAGAGCCAGGGGTGGCGGTGATCGCGTCTCCGCCGTCAAAAGACCCCGCTGCACCTTGTGCGCAGCCTGAACCAGCTCATCATGCAAGTCATAAAATTGTGTGATGTCTGCCTCCACCGAATCATCAATCTTTTCGTCCATCGCCAAAAGCGCTGCATAAGCACTCTGAACTACCGCACTTCGGTCCGGTAGCTCAGCCGATCGCTTCAGCAAAGCGTCGGTCCGGTCGGGTCTACTTATCAAATGCACCGCAGAGGACAGCCATCTCAGCTCCGCCCTAATCTTGGCTGTCCACTTTGCCATGGCTGTAGCCAGCAACAACAAACACTCACAAACAAACGCAAGTCCAATCGACTTCTAATTAAAATGTTCAACAATGCAAAACAAAAACAATATAAACTAAAATTATTTGGCACAAGGAACCCTGCAAAATGTTACTTGTTGAACTCTAAATCAAGTAATATTTATAATGAGAATTAATTTATTTTAACAAGTATAATTTATTTTCAAATCGCAACACATTGGTCAATACAGAACCCTTCTGGACAATATTCACTTCTCAGGGAACCCCAAAATATTCCAAACCTGTATGTTCCCAACGCACAAAACAATTAATCCAAATAATTTTAGTCAATGCAAATTATTTTCAATTACCAATTTATATGGCTTGCCAAGGAACCCCTCAGAATATTACTTATTCTCTGAGTGAACTCTAATTTATAACTGCTAAACTAAGCCAAACAAACAATGTCAAACAACCAGGGGCAAACTTCAAATAATTATAATCCCAATCAATACTGATATATATCAAATGGGTCTCAAATCAATACCCATATATTCACACCGAGCAATCCTGAGATATAGTTCAAATTATTGTCTAAACAAGCAATATCAATTTCCTATGTGTTTAGTATATACCTAAGAATTGAATTTGAGATTGCTATCTAGTTTCAACAAGGGAATGTTAATCTAAATTGAAAATTTTATTGTGAATTGTGATTGGGAATTGTGTTTGTGTTCAGTGACCAAGAAATTCACCAAATAATATCAAATCAACTATCAAAACAATTAGCACTGTGTGCTATTATATCACTACAAACCAATTCAGTAATATTTTGCTATTTTAAATACAACTATGTTCCATCAATGGTTAACCTCAAAAACGTTTTTTCCACAAATATCAAAATAATACTGTGAACCAGTCAAAGATACCTATTGACACAGCCAGAGGCGTTTCAAAGAACCACGCCCTTGCTACCAAAAATGTTCGCTACTAGTCCGGGCTTGCAAGACTCTACTCGGTTGAAGTCAGGGCTGGGCCCGACGAGTTCCTGACCCGAATAGAGGCCTGGACTAGAACGACCGGTATAACCCCGCTAAGCTATAGCTTCCAAGAAGCGTGGCATACCGAAGATGCGCCAGGTATCGGTCCGATACAAAACAAAACGTGCTTTTACCTTGATGGAAGCTTCATCCGCCGCTCGACAGGGCGGCGTCGATATGTGTATCTGAGTGTGTGAGGATTAGTGTGTGTGTCGAGGCCGTCGCGTGTCCTGGTGAACACTTCCTGGCTCCTTGATGATAGCCCACCAAACTACCGTCACTAACTTTATCACTTCAGGCTCCAAACACTGGCAGGCAAAAACAAAACTCCTCGATAGGAGCGCCTGGCCTCAATTATGAACTGATTCCAATTAACATAAATCAAATGTCCCGAATGCTTTCTCAAAAATCAAATACAAATCAAAGAAAAGGTTGCTCAAACCAACACGGTCAAATTCTAGGTTATACTAACTAAAAAATGGCAGACGTCAAACGTCAAATAGTGACGTGTCTTTTTCTTCGCCTATTATCAACCGAGTGATACCCGCGGTAAAAGACCGGTCCCGAACAGTTATGATGTTAAATATTGCGGGTATGCCGCTCGCGCTTGACCATTGATTCAGTCGTTATTAAACCACCATTGAAGTAGCTTTGTGTTTGCCTTATCGTCCTATATACATACATAACAATTGGCGCAGTCTCGAACTTACATACCGAATTTTGTGTATAGGTAGTGAAAGTGTACAAAAATGTCTGTCGGGAAACTAAAAGAATTTGATTTAAACGAGGGCAAGTGGTCAATTTACTGTGAAATTGTGGAACAATACTTCCAGGTTGAGGAGGTGAAAAAGGTACCCATACTGATAGCCAGCGTGGGCACGGCCACGTATGAGTTGATGGTGGATCTAAGCAGCCCGAAAAAGCCAAAAGATCTTAAATTTGATGACTTGATCGACTTGGTGGCATCACATGTTCAGCCGAAACCTTCTTACCTAGCCGAACGGTACAAATTTCGTTTAACAAAGCAAGCCGCGGGTGAATCGGTCGCGCAGTTTGCGGCCACATTAAAGCGCCTAGCAACAACGTGCTATATCAAATCCGCCCTAGATGATAATCTGAGGGACCAGTTCATATGTGGCCTCACCAGCGAAACCACCCGGACGGGAGCCGGTTGTGGCGGAGGTCATCGTTGACGGAAAAGGACTCCGCATGCATGTAGACACCGGTTCGCCGTTCTCCTGTATTAATGAAGAACTGTATAAAACGTCGTTTCGCCATAACAGGTTAGAACAAGATAACGTGAAGCTACGCGGATACGATGGTGGACTTATACGGTCTCTAGGTTTCATAAGGGTGACCGTACAGTATTCAAAAGTGCGACGCGAACTTAACTTATACGTTATTGTGAACGGCGGTGTTCCGTTGCTTGGCCGGGAGTGGTTAAAAGCATTAAAAATGAATGTTATCGTTTCTAGTTCGGTATTAAAAATAGACAACAACGACAAAAAGTGTGGTGAGCCATTGGACAAGTCTGCGATAACGCGTGAGCATGAGCAAGTATTCAACGACTCCCTGGGGAAGCACACGAGCGCGCGCGCTACGCTACGCGTGCGCGCGGGCGCCCGGCCCGTGTTCCGGCGCGCGCGCCCGTCGACGCCGAACTCGAGCGCATGGAGCGCGCAGGTATTATCACGCCGATTCCCTCCTCCGACTGGGCCTCGTGTTTGGTCGTCGTTGTCAAGAACAACGGTAGTCTCAGAATTTGTGGGGACTACAAGTCCACTCTTAATCCCGCCTTAGAAATAGATAAGTATCCTCTTCCGCGCGCTGAGCAGTTATTTAGCAACTTGAGTGGAGGTAGACTATTTTCGAAGCTAGATCTTAAAGAAGCGTACATGCAAATCGAGCTTAGCGAGGACTCTAAAAAGTATACGGTAGTAAACACGCACCGCGGACTGTACATGTATAACAGGCTCGTATATGGAGTCGCGTCAGCTGCTTCGATTTTTCAACGGGTAATAGAACAAGTAGTGGCGGGAATACCTAATGTTACCGTCTATCAGGATGACGTCCTTATAACAGGAATTAATGAAGCCGATCACATAAAAAACTTAAAGGAAGTCTTAAAACGTTTTGAAGCTGCGGGGTTGACACTTCGTAAAGAAAAATGCACTTTTTTTGCCAAAGAGGTTAAGTACTTAGGCTTCATTATTTCAGAAAATGGGGTGAGGGCTGATACTGATAAGGTTAAACCCATACTTGAGGTGCCGGCACCCGAAAATACGACCACGTTAAAGTCCTTTCTTGGCATGGTAAACTTTTACTCAAAATTTATAAATGGGTTCACGGACATTTTAACACCCATGTATCAGTTGTTAAAGAAAGGACAAAAATGGGAGTGGGGCCAACCTCAAAAAGAAGCGTTTCATAAAATTAAACTTGCGTTGACTGATAGCCCCGTTTTAACACATTATAGTGAAAGACTTCCGTTGATACTTTGCTGCGACGGGAGCCAGACGGGAGTAGGCGCCGTCATCCTGCACCGCACGGCGGAGGGGGAGCGGCCCGTGGCTTACGCGTCGCGCGCGCTGAGCGCGGCCGAGCGTAATTACAGCCAAATTCACCGTGAAGCATTAGCTATCATTTTTGGCATCAAAAAATTTCATACCTACTTATACGGGCGGCAGTTCACCCTGCGCACGGACCATCGGCCGCTTGTAACCATTTTTGGGTCAAAAACAGACATTCCGTCTACAGCTGCGGGGCGGCTCATTAGATGGGCGCTATTGTTGTCGGGCTACCAGTACGACATAGAGTACGTGAAATCCGCAGACAACATTGCAGACGGATTGTCTCGTTTACCTCTACCCTTAGATGACCCGAGTGATGCGAGTGACGATTGTAGCTTCGTACAATTCATAGAGAATAACTTCCCGATCCGTGCGCTCGACCTCAAGAGGGAAACTACTTGCGACAAAACATTAAATCTAGTGTCGCAGTACGTCAAAACCGGATGGCCGATGACAGGGGTGCCAGCCGAGCTCACACCCTATTACAGAAGGCGAGACGAACTTAACATAGAAGGTGGTTGCCTTCTCTGGGGCACCCGCGTCGTGGTGCCGGCAGCGCTGCAGGCCGCAGTGCTGGCCGAGGTGCACGGCGGACACCTGGGCATCGTCAAATGCAAGGGCATTGCGCGAAGCTATGTTTGGTGGCCCAGCATAGATTTGGACATTGAACAACTGTGCAATTCATGCCGTGTCTGTGCAGAGACAGCAGACGCGCCTCCGCGCGTGCCGATCGTGCCTTGGACGACGTCTAATAAGGCATTTGACAGAATACACATAGATTTTTTGACGTACAACGCAAAAGCCTATTTAGTAGTAGTTGACAGTTTTTCAAAGTGGATTGAGGTTTTTCCAATGTCAACCACGACGGCCGGGTCGACTACAGACAGGTTAAGAGAGTTATTTGCCCGGTTCGGCATTCCATCCAAATTGGTCTCGGACAATGGCCCGCCTTTCTCCAGCGACCAATTCGCACATTTTATGTTGACAAATGGTATAACACACGTGACGTCAGCCCCTTATCACCCCGCATCCAATGGCGAAGCGGAAATAGCGGTAAGAACTATAAAAAAATGTCTAAAAAAGTCAACTAAAGAAAATGTTGACCCCAGCGTATTTTTACAGCGTTTCCTCTTAGATTATAGAAACGCCAAGCACAGCACCACTGATGAGTCGCCGGCCGTGTTATTGTTAGGACGCCAATTAAAAACTAGGCTTGATTTATTAAGAACAGGTTTGTTTGACACAGTGGAGAAAAACAAACAAATAAAGATAGCTCGCGGACCCCAGAAATGTAGGTTCATCGAACTAGGAGACCTAGTATGGGCTAGGGACTTTCGCAAAGGCAGGAAGTGGATTAAGGGTACTGTTGTACAGAAAATCGGTAACAATAACTACAAGGTTCAGACGGAGGAAGGCACAATTTCTCGGCACACTAATCAATTGCGCGCTCGGCATGTTATCGAATCGGCGCCGGCGAGCGGTGCGGATGCAATGCCGGCCAACGAGGCCAGCCATCAGGGCGAGCCACGCCGCAGACACTTGCCACGACATGGCGCTGCCGTGGAGGTGTCTCCCCTAGCGGGCGTCAGCAGCACGGTCCCGCGGGATGCGCCGCCCGCGCCGACCACCCGACCGGTTCGCGCGCGCTTGCCGGTTATCCGTTACGGGTTGGAGGAGATATATCCGTAAAATTTGGAAAGATACGAGTATACTTATTAGCATAATCTTAATATCCATACTAATATTATAAATGCGAAAGTGTGTCTGTCTGTCTGTCTGTCTGTCTGTTACCTCTTCACGCTTAAACCGCTGAACCGATTTGGATGAAATTTGGTATAGAGATAGTTTGAGTCCTGGGGAAGGACATAGGATAGTTTTTATCCCGGAAATCATCCCCCAAGGGGTTGAAGTGGGGGGTGAAAGTTTGTATGGAGCTACGATATAAACGAGTTCCACGCGGACGGAGTCGCGGGCAGAAGCTAGTTGTAACATAAATTCCCAGAAAAAAAAAAAAAAAAAAAAAAAAACGGGCTAGTATAGTATACCTAATAGTAATAAGAATAAGGTTAATGACTCTGTTACAGGGCAGCCTCCGTGGAGCTTTGAAGAAAACTCTTGTATAAACCCAAGCAGTTTAACTACCCAATACAAACACTGCACAACTTATAGTAGGTATTACTTAAAACATTTATATCAAAATTAAATTACGACTAACTTATGTTCGTTAATATGTGGCGTTTTATACAGTCATAATGCTGTCGATGCTTTACCTACATTAGGCAATTCTTACGTGTAAGCAAAACAGTTATGCGTGTATATAACAACTCCAATGATTTTTAAATACCACTTTGCATTTGTACAGAAAACAAATGCCCTTTTCTTATTTACCTGTTTAGTTGTTTCTCGTAAGTACTACAAGTACGTACCATGTGAAAGGGGAGGAGTAAAGATACATGTATCGTTAGCATTCACAAAGTAGATGTCATATCATGACGTAATTATAAATTAAAATTTGTTTCAGTTGTTACCCATGTTACTTGTGTTTTTAGTTTAGTATGGTCACTATCACCGTTATCAGTTATGGTTGTAAACATCGCGTCCCTTCTTACTATACGTAAACATAAACAATTAATCTACTGGTGTATGTAAAACATGTATAAGATCAACCTTATCAGTAAGGGGGGAGGTAGTGTAGTGTATTCTCATACTACGTAGGTAGATATAAGTTATGATGTTAAAGATTGCGGGTATGCCGCTCGCGCTTGACCATTGATTCAGTCGTTATTAAACCACCATTGAAGTAGCTTTGTGTTTGCCTTATCGCCCTATATACATACATAACAAGTAGCTTCGCTGGAACCTGAACTTTTGGAACTACAGGCAATGTCACTATCACCCCTGCCATGCTCCTTTTCGTTGTGCTTCCCAGAGTTAATATTCTTCGGTGCGGTATTAGCCTATTGTGTATGAGGCCGCTCGCTTGAATGACTTTGCCCTCAACAATGTGATAAGGGACATTGTATAAATAAACTTCTTGATTCTCCCTTGAATAATGTAGCTATTTCATTAGTCCATTTCTGACAAACATCCTTCCATATAGTCTGGTTCAGTTTTTGTAGTAGCTGGAGCTCTGTTTCAACTATCAAGCTTACAATATAGCAGCGGTCACGAGATGTCAAGGTTTGGCCTGTTTTAGATTTTTCAATTAATAATTTTCCTCTTGTGTGTTTGAGACTGTGTAGTGGACACTCACTGATATCTTTTAAGGTACCTACTAATATCAATATCCTTTAAAAACTCCAATTCGTCACAGTGTCGCAGTGAAAATGAAAAATCCTGAAACAAATAGCATTTTTACTTAGTCAGTTCTCAGCCTATGACCAGACCTATGATGATGATGATGAGGATTATTATTATACCATTATAATAATAATCCTCATCATCATCATCATAGGTCTCCCCCAAAGAGTGACAGTGTATAGTAATAAATATAATTAATTATAATATTTTAGCATAAAAGCGTGGGGCTTGTTTCTCTAAAATAAACTTTTTATAATCAAATTGTTCATCAAAAATCGCATTGTGGCCAGGCGAAGACGTAAAATTGTGTACTCACCACGGGCAGTAAAAAAGAAAGCCCTCTATCGCATATTTACAACCCTCGCCTGCGGCTCGGGTCACAAATACCTGCGATTTCGGGCTTTCTTTCTTTTACAGCCCTTGGTAAGTAATGTACTATTGTGACTCTTAACATTGCGTCCCAGCTTAATCCAGGAGCAGTATAATAATGCGCGGGATCCAAACCATACGTTTTCAGACATACGTTCCTAAAATTTTCGAAGACATCAGTCAATAATAGACATCTGTTTTCAAATAAAGATCAGAATATTCCCCCGTGTTCTGACAATGAAAGTGATCCCATACATCTTCGGCATGTTTGTAATCATTTTCTGATACGTGACTTTAAAGAACTATAGACTTTATCACGAGAGGAAAGAGATGTTAATTTTAATGAATCAATCGATGTCATATGCTCATATGGAAATCAGCTTCTAGTGGATAACTTAATTTCAATTCATGGAACTGTTCAGATTTTCGTTTTTTAACTAGTTTATCTAGACTACTAGACATAAATTTATGTGAGTCAACAAATCTTAACTTCATAAGGGTGAAAGCCAAAATAATGACGCAAATGACACAATAGTGACACAAAATGTTGTGCTGCAGTGACACAAAAGTTGCACAACAATTTGTACTACAGTCACACAATAGTGTCACAAAATGGTAGTATATAGCTATTAAGTTAAGGTTACATTGGGAGCTAAAATAAAACACAATATTTAATCTTGAAAAATAAGTTCAAAACTAAGACCCGACGAAACATCACGCTCTAAAAAAGTATGAAACAAGAAAATATTCTTATCCGAAATTGTTATTTATTATAAACTATTCAAATATTCAACTTTTTACGTTTTAGCAACACGGTGTGTTTAAAACGAATTTTATTTTTCGTTAATCTCTTAATCTCCTCTAGGGGGCGCCACATTATATTTAACGTGACGTCTTAATCACTAAGCATTTTACACAATCCAATTTATCATGTGGACTAGATTTTGTAAGAAAATATTAACCAGGAACTAATAAAAGCGAATTTAATTTGTCATTTTTTATGCAAAAGACGTTGCACTTACAGCCAGCTAAAACTTGCATGTTCCTGGTTAATATTTTTTTACGCTTGGTTAGCTTTTTACAAAATCTAATTGAAAGCATAGATATATGAATATTGGATATGTTTAGTTTGGTGAAGTTTGGTTATAACGTAACGCTTACTTGACGTATTAATGTCAAATTGAAACGAAACTACCTTTGAATGGGATTTCGTAAATATAAAAAAGTTAATGCAACAGGACAGGTGCTAAATAGGTAATATGTTTTAGTGTCGCTGCTATAGCACACAAATCACCAAAGGACACTGACTTCCAAACATTATTTAGTACGTGCCCTATTGAATAGGTAGACTCCTACGAATAAAAATAACATGGAAGCCGCATTTCAGTACTTCGCCGTTAAATTTATCGGGACAGTTAGCACACAAACACAAATACACTTACATTTAAATAAGACGTTACGTATACAGAGCCTTTCTCCGAACATGACAAACAAAATAATAGTCATCTCTTTTACTCTATTGTGAACACTTACGTGTAAGTGAAATAGATAGATTGTCAATAACTACCAATCAGTAACATTATCCGCCAATGAGCTTCTTGCTGCACGCACTAGCAGCAGCCCGCCCAGCCAACGCCCGTTCACCGTTCGTCAGTTATGGATAGGTTTATACCATACATTAAAGAGCCATTCAAATAATTAATGTATTATTTGTGCAGTTTTGAAGATACCAAATATGTAGGTTAGAATATTGTAATAAAATAAAACAGACTCAAGTTGGCATAGGTAATTGTTATCATACAGTATAATGTTAAGTTACTACACCATTTATAGTCGGCCATTAGTCGGCGACTAGTCGGCAAAAAGTATTCGACACTTAATTGCCTACAGGAAAATATAAGACATAGGAAGAAATGTATCTTATAATTTTATTAGCACACAAAAAGACATACAATCATTAAAATAGTACCTACAAAAAAAGGAAGAAATGAAACCATATTAAGCAAGTACCTCCTGGGGCCCAGACTACGATTTTGTGTCATTGAATTAGGAACTTTTTGACATTCAGTAAAAGTTCAAAGTTGATTTTGAAATTTGTACCAAATTTTGTACGCGGGGTCTTAGGAGGTTAAACTTTTAATGTATTTTTTATTGTTTTTCAAGTCACGTAACACGCCAGCGAAATAATAATGTAAACAAAACTGGTCAAAACATGAACGGCAAAAATGACGCGGGAGACGAAGCAACACGAACGTTTCCGATTGTGCTCGAAGTTAACTAAAAACCTACGATCGGCACTGCCAACCAGTCGGCCGATTAATCGGCAATTCAAAAACCCACGAGTCGGCCGACTGGCCTGTCGGCAAAATCCGTAGTCATTTAATTTCATTTCATTTATTTCATTGTTAAGTCATGTACATACATTACCTATAATTAAGGTGTTAAAATTCAGTAAGTCGGCCCATCTCCAATTAAAATCCAATAAGTTACCTAATAAAATAATCTACTTACTTCATTTGGCATAATATCATCCCTATAGAGAAAAAGTGATCATATATTTTAAAGGTTTTACTGAAGTTATCGGTTTACTTACGCGTGAAAAGTGATGCCATTTTCCTTCGAATGGTCGGAATGGTTTTTGCACCACTTAACAACACATGAGGGCATCTTAAATTAGAATAAATCTTGTATTTTGTTAGTAATCGCGTTCTTGTCCGTCATGTCCGTCACTCACTGACATCCCAGTCAAACTGAAGTCGTATGCGGCACAGTTTGTAAGGCCCGCCCACAGCGGCACAGTTTTCGTTGCGCTAGAATTGAGGGGACAGAATGCTTCCATGTTATTTTTGTTCGTAGGTAGACTCAGTCAGGATCAGGATTCTTATTTTTTTAAGTTTTAATTAATTAATCTATTTTATATTTCACCATTGTAAGATCAAATGTTTTAATACCGCGTCGTTCTGAGATCGGATTTGGTAAAACTTGCACAATATCTGTATTTTCTACAATTGACACGTCATCATTTACTGGCCAAGCAAATTTCCCATTGCTTCTGTGTCTTAAAAATTTCACCTCGCAAGAGGATTTCCCGTATCGAAGGACTTGTCCAAGGAAATATTTACTTCTCTTTTCCAATTTGAATCTAACAAGTATGTGTGAATCTTTGGTGATTTCTATTTTGGTATTGCTGTCATGTTTAGAACACATTTCAATGTCGGGGTTTGGACACTCCGTTCCCATTCTCTCGTCTTCAAGGTTCTCTAAATCTTCTTCTTCAAGGTACTCTATGTCTTCAGTTGAACTATCATGAATGGAATAGCCAACACTGGACTCCTCAGAGCTATCGTGGTTGTAGTATTGGATCTTTTTGGGTCTTTTTAATTCAGTGTGTGATAATTCATCTCCGGTATGCTTTCTTTTCAGATATTTTTCGTCATTTGTATTACAAAGTTTTTGCACCTCTTTTTCCGTGAATTCCACTAGTGAGTCATTAAGTTCCACACTGTTGTTTACTTCTTCTTTTTCGATAAAATCTATTAAATCTTCGCCTTCTACTTGCTCGCTTTCTCCATTTTCGTCTATCTGTTTTTTTTCTTTCCGTTGAAGTCCAGTATTCTCATCCAGTTGGAACTCATAGTCTGTATCTTCACTTTGTATTTCCGATCTTGCAATGATTTCAAATTTGTGTGATTTTGGGCTGAAGCATCCGCATTTTCCTTTTAAGTTTTGGCAAAAGCAAGATAGTACTCTATGTTTTAATATATGTTTATCAATTACTACCACTTGATGTAACTTCATAGTTTCGTGCAGTGGAGTAAGCATAGTTACGCGCAATCTAAGGCCCAATAGATATTAAATGTGTTTTTCATTGCTGAACAGATGTCTGAAAATTGGTAGCGCAATCCTTTATGTATTACAATTTCGTACTGAGTCACAGTGGCCCAAGATGATCCTACAGCAAGTATATACGGCTGATGTATGTATTCCTTGCAATCATTACTCATAGAGTACATCTGAATGTCTGTCTAATTAGACCAGCTAGACAGTGGCTTACCACGAGGCAGCTTGATGTGGTATACCTTTTGCAGCAACTATCTTTTCCCTGTCAATGCAGAATCGTTCGATGTCTGCAGCAGTTGAAACACGCCCAAGGAAACTAGACCGAACTTCTTCTCTTGAAAGTCTCCACACTTTTTTGCGCGGCATGCAGACAGTCGGCATTTGTCGTAAGAGATTAATTATTGCTAAATAAATAGCAACATTAGCCTGTTCCTCGCCAACTGGAAAATAATATTATATAATAAAGTACATGGGACTTGAACCAGGGCTACAAATAACGTTAAAAAGTTGGTATCGTCACCACTGTCAGACAGATTTAACGTTAACTTGTAATTGACGTTAAACCAACTACCCTTACCTAATACTACTTTTTACCGGTAAAGTAAAATTAAGAACGGCTCTGATCGTGGGCTTTGACAAATGATCCGAGGCCTTTTTATCACCGCCCGTGGTGCGTACACAATTTTACGTCTTCTCCTGGGTGTGAAAGTGTGAAGTGAGATAAGCCGCTGCACCCGTGTGTGGGCGGTAAATTTCACTTACCTCCCGGAGTGACGTAATAGTAGTTTATGCTAATGAGACATAATGAGAGGCCTTAAAATACGAGTGTGGTTTTATGAAAGGAGCGTCAGCGAGAGAGAAACTTTGATGCATAAATAAGGTCTGCCTACATATTTTTGAGACTTTGTGGTGTATACATATTGGTGCGCTTGACGTACGTTTGTCCATAATATCGTACTGCATTTACAGCTCACACGGGCCCGCGTTCAAACTGCGCTACGATCAGCCCGCTCTCAGTCTCTAGAAGCTGAAGACATGAATGTTGTTGAACTCACCAGAGGCCAATTCTACAAATCCAATGTCGATTGGTCGACTCTTGACGATCCACCCTTTGCGGCAAGCAGTTGCAAAAGTTTAAATTTTATTATAGGGAACCTCTCCGTAAACGTGTTGTTTGCATTTGGATGTACAGTTTCAAAGTCGCTCGTCAGCTGAAATATAAAATTTTTATATACAAATTGTTTTATGAATTTTATTTATGTAACTGATACACAGTAAGGGCTCGTGTACACGGTGCCGCCACCGGGCCGCCGCCGCGACTCCGGGGAGGCGGGCTTTACGCGTCTCGTGTACATAGCGCGGAGGTGCGGCGGCGGTGCGGTGTCGGCGCGGAGGCGGCACCGTGTACTCGCGCCCTTAGATGCCTTAAAACAAGACCAAGAAGACCTTAACAATATCATTAAGTGGGCGCATGCTAATGGTATAATAATTGATATTGCAAAACCGATTTGGATGAAATTTTTGACGAAGATAGTTTATAGCCTGGATTAAAATATAGAATAGTTTTTATCCCGGATCCACGCAGACGAAGTCGCGGGCGGAAGCTAGTAAGAAATAAATTAAATCATAAATACTAATAAAGCATAACTCACCAATTTATATCCGTTTGGTAATTGTAGAGCAGGAAATGATGTAAAATACTCCACACATGTAACACTCTCCAGTAGCTTAATTCGTAGATCCAAAGTGGCTTTCCACTTAGCAATCAGTACATCAGGTGGGAAAGATGAATTTCGTAGCCAATCTAGATTTTCCTCTAGACTTGAATGTTCTATATCATCAGCGTTATCATCAGTATTTGGAGAGATGACTTTGAAGTCGTCTGGGAGAGGTCGAACACGCTTAATCCCGCTATGGCTACTGCTACTACTAGTGTTGCTGTCGCTTTCACTGCTGCTGCCTTTTCTTTTAAGACCCTCAGGTGCCAATGACCTTCGGTGTGTAATGAGCCTATTATGCAAGAGCCCGCTTGCTTGAATAACTTTTCCGTCAATGACGTTGTAAGGCACGTAGTATAGGTTACCGTTTTCCCCTTTGAACAGTTGAGTAATTTCATCGGTCCACTGCTTCCAGACGTCTTTTCTAATTGTGCTATTTAATTTGTCTAAACTTTTTAACTCTGTCTCCACCACACGTTTAACAATGTAGGCGCGATCGGCAGGAGTCAATAGTTGTTTTTCGGTTGCAATTATCTATTTTATTTTACCAATAAAGAAAGTTATATAGGGTTATTTAGTATTAAACTTAAATTAGCTTCAATTTTATTTGTAGGTACTTATTTACTAGTCGCGATGTCATATCTGATGTTACTAATATGAAGTAGATACAGAAAGTATATATATACAGGGTTATTAGTATTAGTTATCTCTCTAAGTAGTAGTAGGTAGTAAAATTAGGGTGTAGGTAGGAGATAAACTCCGAAAGTTAGGTACTAGAGCCTAACACTAAATGATCGAATTACCAAAAAAAATTGTTGTTCATCGAAGCGGAAGAGGATTTTTTTAATTAATTAATACTAAAAATCCGGAGTTATTAAAATTATAGAATTTCGATCCATATTTCTTACTAGGGAATGCATACCGGTTAACCGGTCAATTTTCTGAGTATAAGGCCGGTACACACTAAGGTTTTGCTTGTGAACACGCTGATTTTACCCATAATCGACTACGGTGATGTGTGCTATCCGGATTTAAATGAAGAACTTCTCGATAAGCTGGATCGACTTCTCAATAACTGTATCCGTTTCATTTTCTGTCTACGGAAATACGACCACGTCTCCTCTTTTCGGGCTCGGCTTGGCTGGCTTCCTATCCGTCAACGGCGAAATACTCGCATGCTTTGCACTTTATTTTCTATTCTTAATGATCCACATTCCCCTGAATATCTCAAATCTTTCTTTCACTTTCATGGTGCTTCTCGTGACCGTCAATTTCGCTCTTCTGGCAATCTTTCTCTATCTATCCCTCTTCACCGTACTGGCTTTATGTCCAATTCTTTCACTGTGCAGGTGGTTCGTCTTTGGAACGGCCTTCCCCCCGCGATCAGGAAAGCCCCGAGCAAATTCGTCTTTAAGAAATCTGTGCGTAATTTATTTGCTGGCAGATCCGAGTAGACTAAAGGTTACAGGTTTGAAAATTTCGCTTGTAAGTATGTATGTAGTGTATATTTATGTATATATATTTATTTGTGTATGTAAGTATTTATTTTATTTATGAACCTATATGTATTTGTGTAAATATGTTGTATATAAAAATACCGTAATGTTATTTTTTTTTTTTAGTTGTTATTTGCACTGCCCCACAATCTTTTCCGCTTTGCCTTAAGGTTTGACTGGTAGAGAATGCCATATGGCATTAAGTCCGCCTTTTGTACGATAAGTTTTCTTTTGTGCAATAAAGTTTAAATAAATAAATAATAAATAAATAAATAAAACCGGTCAATTTAAATCAAAACCGGTAATTTACCTAAACATGAATTACTAGTAAAATAATATTTTTATACAATTATTAATACTTGATCGTCATGATTATATCTCAATCAATACCCTCCTTTTGTCATATAAAATGACAATTGATTAACTGGTTAGCGTTATAGTACCAAATTAATACAATATCGTTTGCAGAAGCTTCTTAAAATACAAACACGGTTCCGTTCTATAAAATATGAATAATGATGTTCAACTCCTCGCCTAGTGCGAGTGGAGTGAACTGCCACGCGTTTCGCGGGTCATATAAGCCAGTGGATTGGCTACAAAACTTGTTCAACTCACCTGATTCCGGGAGGCGCGATGTTCGCTTCAACTCCGGTTAGTATCTGTCAAGGTTCAGTCAACTGTCAGGTCAAGTCAAGTTCAATCAAGAGGGTCTCCGGGGCTGAAGAAGCAGCCGTGGTGTTCCGGGGCAGTCTCGCCAACAATCCGCGGCGTCAAATCACCAACTGTTCTGATATCACCTGGATATCCACACAAAACACTCGGACACCCGTGTGTCTTCAAAGCGAGCGATATTACACAAAACAAGGAAAATGCGCTTCCAAATTACTCAAAAAACACTCGGACCTCGTGTGTCTTCAAAACCGAGGTTATCCTTTTTCCTCCGCCTTGACAAAGTGTCACTGTCAAAACCACAGACTCAAGAGGCGTACACACGTGAGGAGTTTAAGGGGGCGGGCAGACGGTCGGCCCGAACAATCACCCGCCTCGGAACGGCCTCTAAGCCGGTCCGCTATACTAGGGGAAGTCGCGATAGGGTTGCTACCGCTCGCTTCAGAACCGAGTCCCCAACCATGACCTCGGGAAACCGAGGGGTCCCGTCCTTACCGGGAAACAAATTAACGATGCGCCCCCGGCGCCATCGCAGTGGCGGAAGGTTAGCATCCTTAACTAGCACAAGGTCTCCAACTCTGGGGGGACTGGTTTTGTCAGTCCACTTGAGGCGCTGCTGCAAAACATGCAAATACTCTAATGACCATCTGGTCCAAAAGTTCTGAGCCATTTGTTGCAGCATCTGGTAGCGCGACAAACGACCAGAGGGTACGTCCCGGAGGGGGTGCTCCGGCAACGCTGCAAGTGGCTGACCAATCAAGAAATGGCCTGGAGAGAGCGCTTCCAGGTCATTTGGGTCGGAGCTGAGCGGACACAACGGACGGGAATTGAGGACGGCCTCAATTCTACAAAACAACGTCGCGAGTTCCTCAAAAGTCAATACAGTTTGACCGACTACCCGATACATATGGGCTTTTGCTTGCTTCACGCAGGCCTCCCAGATTCCACCCCAGTGGGGGCAGCCTGGCGGATCGAACGTCCAGGTGATACCCCGACGGGAGAGGTCTGTTCCAATATCAATCTTATTTTCAAATAAAAATTTTACAACATCTTGTAAATAACGGTCGGCACCCTTGTAATTGGTTCCACAATCTGACCGGATCAGAGATGGGAGTCCCCTACGGGATACAAATCTATCCAATGCCGCAATAAAAGCCTCCGTCGTAAGATCACCAACAAGTTCAAGATGAGCAGCCTTGGTCGACAGGCATACGAAAACGCACAAATACGCTTTTACAACCTTCGCATTTCGAAGTCGCGACGTTTTCACTAAAAAAGGTCCCGCAAAATCGGTCCCCACCCTAGAGAAGGTCCTAGCCTCGTTGACCCGATCAGGAGGAAGGTCCCCCATCTGGGGCTGCATCGTGGCTGCCTTGAGCCGAAAGCAAGGCAAGCACCGAAACACGATGCTCCGAATAACCCGTCGGCTGTTCAATATCCAAAAGTCTCGCTGCAAAATGCCCAAGAGTGCATTGCAGCTGGCATGCGAGTTCTTTATGTGGCGGTCAATCACCAACAATTCCACCAGATGCCCCTTCTTAGGCAGCAAAATGGGGTGGCGCACCGAGTACGGCAAGCTAGCGTTGCGGAGCCGTCCTCCAACCCGGAGTGTACCCGACTCGTCAATGAACGGGTTGAGGCGTGCTATCGCCTTCGGTAGCTTAGGACGTCCCTGCCGCAGGGGCTTCAATACGTCCCCAAAGTGTTCTTCCTGCACAACCCTAATCCAATGATGTAGGGCGGCATTCCGCTCTTCTGTGGTGAGAACTCTAACGCGTGACCGGTTGTCAGGGTGGCGACAATTGTGTATAAATCGCTTGACCCAGGCGGTCACTCCAACAAGCTTGTCGAGAGAGCTATACCGTTCTAGCAACCAAGCAGTGTCTGACACTGGAGCGGTCTCGACAAGGTGGACACCCAAGCCAGAGGATGGGGTCCCAATCACACAACTGGCAGGCCAGAGTGTCTCCGGTTCCAACAACCAACCTGGTCTCCACCACAGTGAGTGGGCAACAAGCTCAGGTGCCGTGCAACCCCTGGACGCCACGTCCGCTGGGTTCAGTTCACCTGGCACGTGTCTCCAAACCCTCGTACTCCCTCATGAAGTCCACATACTTCTGCCGGAAGAGCGCATCTCTTCTCATTCGGCGTTCCATCGAAACCAGCCGCTTCTCAGCCATCTCACGTGACGCTCCAAGAGGAGGTCGGTGGATGAGCAGAGGAAGTCGTGTTATGAACCGACCAGAGCAGAGGCGCCCAGTATTATTTTGGTAAAACCGTTCGCACTCTTCCTGCTCGGGGCTCATACGCGACGCGGTAGGTGGTTCCTCAATCTCCCAGAACCGTTGCACGGCTTCTGAAAGAGCAGTTCCAACCAGACAGCCCTCCTCAGTAGGAGGCGGTGGAGCCGCTAACACCAAACCCATTACAGCATAGCCAAACACCGTTTCCAGTGTAACCAGTCCGCCAGGCTGTAAGGTACGGTTGCCGCTCAACAGCACCCGCCCAAGAACGTCTGCACCCAGCAACACGTCAATCGGACCAGGTCTGTCAAATCCAGCATCCGCCAGAACTAATCCAGCTGTCAAACTCCGAACCTCTGGAGGCAGCTTCACCTGGGGGAGTCTCCCCACCACTTCATCCAATACTAACGCGGGAGCATTAATCCTCGCGCGTGAAGTGGGACCCGGTCCAAAGGTGAGTAAGGTCTGCCCTACCAGGTTTGACACTGTCACATTGCCTACCCCACGTATACTTTCCGGGTGGGGTTTCACAACCAAGCCCAACTGTCGCACCAACCTACTGGATACCATGCAGCCTTGCGCTCCCGTGTCAAGGAGAGAGCGCACGCAGGCTGATCCTCCGCCAGGGCCCCAAACACAAACCGAAGCCGTGGGCAATAACACGGTCTCCAAGGGCGTGGCGGTTGCTGGTGCGTGGGCGGCGTATCCCTAGCAGGGATAACGCGTTGCATCCTGTTCCGCATGGGCGGGCCGCTCGTACCGCTCGAGCGGGTCCCACTCCGGCTGGTACTGCCGTCGCGCCATGCGTGCCGCCTGCGCCCCCTGGTATGTCCTACTCCGGCCGTACGCCGGAGGTCCCGACGCCAAGCGGGGTCGCTCCACAAGCGGCGGCGACATCCGTGGCGCCTGCCGGGGTGGAGGCGTTTGCGGGCACCCGCCCGTAAGGACCCCCCGTTGGGGCACGGGTGCGTGCGAAGTAGTCGCGTAGTTTTGGAGGGGGGGGGAGGGGGGTGTTACCCGACGTCCCCACCTCTCCTCGGCCATGGGCCCCTGGTCAGCCCGCTGCTGACTCCGAACAGGGGAGCATGACCCCTGCGCAGGGGGGGGGGGGTGTATCCCCACTGCGGTTCATGCATAAAATGGGGTGGTGCTTCCCACCACAGGACTTACACGCCTGCGGGTGGGCACAATCTCGCACAAAATGTGGGCCCAAGCAAACAAAGCACCATTGCCGCTGCTTAGCAATGTTGCGGCGTCCCACAACCCGCTGCGCAAGAAACTTCGGACACGCTGGCACCCGATGGCCAGGGTTCTTGCAGCATAGGCAGACTTCAGGGTCCAATGCACTGATATTATATTGGTGAGGACCCGCTGGTTGTGGGGCCGATTTGCCCCACCCTCCCCTTTGAGGTGCAACTCTCCCCTGGGCCCGCTGGGCCCCAGGAGGCCTCGGGGGTGGAGGTAGATCCGAGGTGTCGGCCCGTCGACACTCAAGTTCCAATTGGTCGATAAGATTGGTGAAGGTCGGCAGATGCTGAGCACTTTCACCACCATACCGGTGCTCAAACCTGGCCCGTACATCAGCCGGCAGCCGGTTCAACAAAAAATTCAACAGTATGTAGGACCACTGGTCCACCGGCAAACCAAGGTTCTCTAACCCTTTGGTCGCTGTCAAAACAGGATTCAGCATTTTCAGCTGGATTTCTGAAGCCTGAGCGATCCGAGGGATATTCCAGATCTTAGTCATAAGAGTATCCGCAAGTCGCCGCACGTTCTGGTATCGGTCCCTCAGCAACGTGCGCGCGATTTCATAATTGTCGTCGGTGACCGACAAATGCGCGATCAAGTCGCGCGGCTCCCCGACGAGAGCAGACATCAGCTGCGCCAACTTCAACGCCGCTGGCAGGTCCGTCCGGGCATGCACCAAGCTATCAAAGAGGTCGATGAAGCTGGTCCACTCGTCCAGGTCTCCTCGGAAGACCGGCATCTGTATGGCTGGCAAGCGCGCTGCCAACCCTGGGTTATAGATAACTGCGTGTTTCGGAACGTCCCGGGCCGCACCATTCCGAACCCGCAGTATCTTAGAAGCCCTCTCGACAATCCTGTCCCCAAAATCCATGCATTGCTCAAAGTCCCGCTCCACCTGCTCGGTCTCCGGGGTCGTCCGGCCGGGCTCCGCTAGGTAGAGTTCAACCTGGAACTCCACAGCCTTAAGACGGTCTGACACCTCCTCGTACCGGGTCAACAAAGCCTCCTCCCGGTCATTTCTGTCAACCAAAGCTGCTGCAGATGAAAACCAACGCAGTGCAGACTGGATTTTAGCCTTAGGTGTAGATCCCATTTTAAATTAATTTCCAACAATACCGGAGAAAATTAAAATTAATTTAATTAATGTGGAAATTCCAATCTCTTGGTCACCCTAGTGAATCAAAACCAAATATCAACTCAATTACAGAAATGCCTTACAATAACAACCAATATAGATTCTCAAAACGCAGTGGAAGCTCAAATTATAATCTATAATTGGCTAGTTACATCACTTGTACAATAATCTAGCTTACAACTAATATTTGTGGTAGCCTTATATTTTAGCTTATATTCTTAGCAACCTTGGCCGCTTATAGCAAACGGAATAAAACAAATGCCTTATTACCAAACAACAAGCTATGAAAGGCTTCCCAAATTACAATCAATCAAATATGTTGCTTAAATTTGCCTTCAACTATTTTCCAAATTAAATTGTACCAAACACTGGTAATCACCTTCCGGAGGTTGTAATCTCACTAATTTGCACTGCAAGTACAATAATTTCGTGAAATCTACAGTACAAAACACTTGCAGTGCCACAAAATAGAAGTTTTAAATACTTGTAGCTAAATTTGGTTTTAACAAATAACCTCAAAATGCCCTTTTTTACCCAAAAGGAAAAAACTATCAAAATTCGCGTTTTTTCTTTGTGGGTAACCACGCTCTGCTACCAAAAATTGTTCAACTCCTCGCCTAGTGCGAGTGGAGTGAACTGCCACGCGTTTCGCGGGTCATATAAGCCAGTGGATTGGCTACAAAACTTGTTCAACTCACCTGATTCCGGGAGGCGCGATGTTCGCTTCAACTCCGGTTAGTATCTGTCAAGGTTCAGTCAACTGTCAGGTCAAGTCAAGTTCAATCAAGAGGGTCTCCGGGGCTGAAGAAGCAGCCGTGGTGTTCCGGGGCAGTCTCGCCAACAATCCGCGGCGTCAAATCACCAACTGTTCTGATATCACCTGGATATCCACACAAAACACTCGGACACCCGTGTGTCTTCAAAGCGAGTGATATTACACAAAACAAGGAAAATGCGTTTCCAAATTACTCAAAAAACACTCGGACCTCGTGTGTCTTCAAAACCGAGGTTATCCTTTTTCCTCCGCCTTGACAAAGTGTCACTGTCAAAACCACAGACTCAAGAGGCGTACACACGTGAGGAGTTTAAGGGGGCGGGCAGACGGTCGGCCCGAACAAATGATCTGCTTGGATAAGTACGACAGAGAGCGCCTTATTTAACATAGTTTGTAGGTAATAGGTATACTAATCATTTCATTTTCAAAACAAGGAAATGAACGGCAAAGGCATCGAACAGAGGTATGCTGGTGCTTTTCTTTAAAAATGGTGACGACACCCTGCTTATGAAACACCGACCCATCTCACTTCTGAGCCGTGTGTAAAAGCTGTTTTCGAGAGTAATTACAAATCGTCTCGTGCGCAGGTTAGATGACTTCCAGCCTCCCGAACAAGCCAGTTTCCGAAGAGGCTTTAGCACTATAGATAACCAACTAGCTTGGATACCAGGGCACGAGGGCTTCATCGGCAACGAAAAAGCAGATGAGCTTAAAGCAAGAAGGGGGTCTACAAATTACTTTTCTCGAACATGAAATTATATATTGACGTTGTGTTATTCATAATGGGCTTCGAAGTGTCACATTCCATAATTTGTGGCACAGCATCACGGCATTCAGCGATGAAAATTATAGTTTGATTTCTTGGAGTTTAATTTATTTATTTCATTGCATGTTTGAGAAAAGCACTATACATACCTCGGCGTAAAAAGGGGTTGCCAGCCTCATAACTATCCGGCCACGCTATGATCGGCATATGTACTCGGCCGGCAACCCCTTACTTCCCGGCCTCTGTAGTAATGTACTATTGTAGGTCCAGAACAATTTGTGGTACTCTCGTAGGGAACCATGATAACGGCTTTTGAAGCCTACGCCAAAACCAAACACCAACATGAGTGGAGGAATGAGGCTGGCTTAAGGCAATCTAAGCCAGCTTATAGAAGGAGTGGACTCGGGCTTGACCAAAAGCTCTGGAAATCCAGCAGAAAGCAACTCAGAATTATATTTGGGGTGTTGACAGGTCACTTCGGGGTCAAGAATCTCTTGGCCAAGATGGGACTATCGGATAGTTTAGACTGTAGAATGTGTGGTGAGGAGGATGATACTATGGAACACTTACTGTGTGAATGTCATGCCCTTGCCAGAAAAATAATTAATTACTTTGATAACGGCTATCCGCAACCAAAGGATTTCAAGGTTCTTCCGCTGAGCTGCATCATCCAGTTTGTAGAAATGATGGAGCAATTTGGGAGTAGTTATAAATGAGACGGCAAATGCACAAAAGATCCCACTGGGTCGAAGTGTATCCGAAAGGGCCCTCACCTAGATAAGATAAAATAAGACCACCCGTCAAGTTATATAGAAGGCTGCGGAGTATAATCTGCCCTTTTGCTTAGCGTTTCTGGACTACGATTCAATCGAAACCTGGGCTGTACTACAGTTTCTCCAGCGTTGCCAAGTATTTTATATTTCAATTTTGTAATTCAAGGCCCTGGCATGGCTCGCTAAGCCAGCGCCATTTCTCAGCCACGACACATGGCTTCTTTAGAATGTACTTCTTGCATGCTTTTACCTTTATTGTTTAAATGTCGTATTTTATCAATGCCATGGTGGGAATGAATAAAGTTTTAATCAATCAATCAAACGAGAATGCCACTTCACTGTGTAAATCTGACTCCAGAATTGGAATGCGAAACCTATTCCGCTGAAGCGAGTCGATCAAGGAGATGTTATTTCTCCAAAACTGTTCACCGCTGCACTGGTGGATGCTTTAAAGACTGGACTGGAGAAGGCGAGTATATACTTTGGCTCCGTCCCCATTACCAACTTAATTAGGAGGGTTATATATATAAACTTATTTAATTCCACACCTTTCACTGTACAGTTTCGACTTAAATTACATTACAAAAAGGCTTAATTTTTGAAATTATTTGCATTTTTGTTGAATATGAGTACTATTAGTTACATTCACCCCGCCTTGGGGTTAATGCGACTATCATTTAAAAAACCTTGTTGTAATCTATAACTAGATGTTAAGAATAAGAGTACATATAGTTCCATACATCAGCTATACGAAATTGAAATCTAGTCCCTGTTATTAGAGTTCAGTTTCCAGAAAATTCAGTTTAATTTTTTTTTGGGGCGAATGCAACTGTGTGCCATACTGACTAGTGTCGTGGGTGTTAATTATCGATAAATCTTCAAAAAACAAATTTTAGGAGACAGTATCGAAAAATGATTAGTCTGATATTTAGGAAAGAAGAAAAAGAGATTTATCTATTTATCGTTCGTATTTATTTAAATAATATTTTTTGACACAAAATGGCATTTCAATGAGAATAAAAAAAAAATATTTATAAAAACAGGCTTTTGCAACCTTTCTTACAAGCAAATAACAAAAATCAAAGGAAACTTCAACAAGCGCCAAAAAAAATCTTTATAGAAAAAGGCTATTAACCTTTCTAACAAACAAATAACAAATAGGTGTCTAAGGATGGTACAATAGGACTCAAAAAATAATCTTCATAGAAAAATATCTTTATCCCTTCTTAGAAATAAATGCAAAAATCTAAAGTAATCTAAAGCAAAAACCTCTTATTGTAGGTACATAAATCAGCCTCACTAAAGTTCGCTTTCTCCGCAATAACATTTGAGATCTGAGAGTATTTATCTTATAACTACATTTTTATTTGGCATGAAATAATGGCACATTAGTAAGTAAATAATTAACTAGTTAGGCAAGTTCTAATCACAGTCAAAATACTTATTCTTAATGCAATTGAACATTTCAGTCTTGGCATTGATCAAATTAAATGATCAGCTATGAATTACTTTTTCATAACATCAATGTTTTAAGAAAACCTGTAAAGTTCTCCTACGCAATCGGGCTAAGGAAGCACGGTGATAATATCCGTCAAGTCTATTATTGATACGTCATTCTTAATAAATTTAAACGTATTTTTTTGTTTGTAGGACTTCAAACCTTTCACAACAGCTTTTTTTTCAGAAATGTCTTCAATCAAGCAAACGTACTTGTAGGTTTTCTTTCCCAAAGCAGAGCAAAATTTTGCTAATATAAAGTCACCTTCATTTGGCGTGAATACAAATTCATCTTTTGAAGTAGATGGTACCTCGAATTTTCTCTCTCTAATGTTCTCTTTTTTAATAAAAATTTGTTTTTTGTTACTTATCTTCTTATTTTTTGTTAGACGTGGTTTTTTTCGGTTTCGTTTTGTCTTTTTAGGTGTTTGGTCGTTTTTCTTGTTTAAATTAGATAAATCTTCTTCAATGTTTAAAGAATCACCCGAGTTCTCTTCCAGCAATCTTTGGTTAAAACTTTCTAGTTCCTCGCTCTCTAAAGAATCACCACTTTGGTACGAACCACTGGTATCACTATCCGTTTCGTATGGCGTTTTCTTTTTCATCGCCTTTTTTTTAATGTTTCTCTTTGGTATGAGTTGTGTCTTTTTTGCTTTCCCTTTTATTCCTTTCTTTTTCTTCGTAGAATTTTCCTTTTTTATGTTTCTTCTGATTTCTTTCATTTCTGCTTCCCTTTTTTTCTCTTCTTGCTCTCTTTCCATTCGATCAGTGACTTCCTTATAAGTCAAGATTTCGGCGCCTTTAGACACACGCTTCTTTTTTGTTTTGGGTGGATCATTGCGAGCTATTTTTTGTAACAACAGTTCCTGGAATGATACATTTATAATATTTTGTGTGTTTACGTTCTCTATATTATGTCGATTAAATTTATCTGCGGGCTCTTGTGAGTGTTGAAGATTTTGATTAATATTTATTTTTGTAGTTTCATTATTTGATGTTGCAGGTTTAATTAGTATGTTTTGAAGTATTGTTATTTTTGATGATGAGTTGCTTTTAGAACCATTAGGAATGGTATTCTTGGCTTGTTCAAAATCTTGTTTTAATGCTTGCTTTTCCAGTTTTTGTTTCTCGTAGATTGTCCACTCCACTTTTTTGTCTTCTTTTCTTGTATTTATTCCTTGTTTCTTTACTGTCGTACTAATGTCTTGTTTAAACTTTGATCCGAATATTCCTTCTTCCATCTGATCTTCTTCACTCCGTACTTCTTCTTGACTTTCTGTTACTTCGGCGTTTGTACAGTTCTTGTTAGACCTAATGTTTTCCAAACTATTTGCAGTCTTATTGAAAATTTGGAGTGTCAAGCTTAATAGTGTCGGTACGGCAACATGAACTTGTTTTCCGTCAGTCTTATGCGTACAATAACATGAAGTTTTATCAAGTGTTTCCGCGTTATTCTCAAAGTCAGGCATGGAAAATTGGGTTACATATTCAACCTCTTTATCTTCGTGATGATTGATTGCTTGATCCTTTTCCCATTGGGCTAATTTCAAAGGATCGAATATGTTTTTGGATATTGCATACCGGTTGAATGGGTATATCCCAGTTTTTTTAAATCTGTTTTGCAGAATGACGGGGTTCATATTGGCCCATATTTCAGTCAGTATTTTTGAAAATTCCATTTTTGGTAGTTTGGCACCAATATGCAGTCTTTGCCATTTAACAAGGGCCTCATCCCATCGGTCTTTCATTGGTTTCATACCACTACAATCTAATGGTTGAAGAGTGTCGGATGAGTGTGGTGGTAATTTTATAATAGTTATGTTTTCAGATTGAGCCAGCTTGATTACATTTAAGTCCACGTGAGTGGAGTGTCCATCGTAGATTAACAAAACAGGCCTGTCATTTCCAATTGCAGGCAAAAACACGGTGCTAAAATATTTTTCAAAAATGGAAGTCTCCATCCAACCCTTTCGACTAACAGTGTAAGCTGTTTTGACTGATTGATCTTTGTAACACCACTCATTCCACAAATGTTTGCCCTGAAATATAATAAGTGGTGGAACTTTATCACCGACTGCATTTGTCGCCAATAATACAGTCGTGTTATCTCTTCCTAGGGAACTAGTAGTTCTGGTGCTGCGAACCCCTTTTTCACCAATGACCCGGGTTTTGGACGGATCATTGCAGAAACTAGTTTCATCGAGATTGTAAATTTTTTCAGGTTTTTCAGTAAGATCGAGATCACGCAAAACATTTTCTAATAAATCGAAATATTCATACACTGTGTATGGATTGCATGCCCTTTTACGGGCAATTTCTACAGATTGCGGTTTTTTTAGTGATAACCCGTTTCTCTTGCGAAATCCACGGAGCCATTCGTCACCTGGTATATCGTCTTTAAATGGATTAATTATGCCATTTCTTTTCAGATATTCTGACACCAACGCCTTGAGTTCTTTTGTCGTAAAAGGGAATCCATTTTTTTCCATTATTTTTAAATATGAAGATATCTCTTGCTCAAATGATCTGGAAAACACAGTATCTTTTCCAGGGTTTATCTGTTTTTGTCCGCGCGTAGCGTATACATGTGATATAATTGTTGACCGAGGAATATTAAACCGTTCCGCAGCAGCATAACTGTTTAACTTTTTTTGCTTCACTAGTCGTACAGCTTCAAGAAGCGTTTCCCGATTATAACCTTTCTCCCTTTTTCTTTTATAGTTTCGAACCATCTAGAACAAGAAATAAAATAATTCATTTGCTTTAATAATATAAATTTGGACGTAGTTAAAGGAAAAGGATCCAATCCACAAAACGACCAAAACATGAGTTAAGTATACCAGAGAGGTCTCTGAGGCGTATATTTTCATTCAGCAAAAAGACGCCCCGCTCACACAGTGTTTTCATATTTTAATCAACATGGGATACCATCCCACATGTATGACGGAGTAAAAAAGATATCCTTCAATAAAGACCCATAACGCTTGGAACCGTATAGTGATATTAGATCAGTTACATAATTGATTCACATTTGTTTTAACTAAAGAAATCCAACCTGCTTGGACCATTTTTAAGAAAATGCAATTCACACGTTTTCACTTTTAATATTTTCAACGAAACGGATCCAATCCATTTGGATTCTTTTTTAAAAACTAAATTTAGATTATTTAAATCTTTTAGATATACAACAAAATAGATTCAACTCACTTGGATCAGTTTTGTTGAGTTGTTTTGAATTCTGCAATGGTGTCTTAGTAAACAACAGAAACGATCCTATTAAAATATTTTTTTGTAAATCTGATTTTTTAAATTCTTTTAGCTTTATTTTTAATAATTAAAAGAAGTTTTCACTATTGAGCAGCCTTTATTACGATTTTTGCTGTCAGTATTATTGTCTTGGATCATTATACGTAAATGTATTATCCGATTCAGCGCACATAGACCATTTTTAGGAAAATTATTATATTAACAACTAGCTTCTGCCCGCGACTTCGTACGTGTATAATTATGGTTTAAACATGATATTCTTATGTTTTACCATACTACTGACAAACTTGAAAATAAATATTTCATTTCCATACTGTGCGTGTAACAGTTCAAATTGTCTTCGAATCGAAATAAACACCCTCATAAACTTGGTCGTCTGTAATATTATATAGATCCCCAAAGTATCCTTTGAGAGAGCGCTCCCTATGCAAGCCCCAGGTCCGAAGGCCCGATGGCGAGCCCCACGGACACTCACTATCCCCAGGTGTCTTGCAAGCGAGACCTGAGGCCAAAGTCCCTAAATGTGAGCGGCGAAGCAAACCTTCAGATACCATGGATACTCGTTATCTCCGAGTAACTTGCAAGTGAAACCTTAGGGCCGAAGTCCTGAAGGTAAACGGGGAGGCAAGCGGAGCCGAAAGCTGATGAGCTTTTCGTAGGAATGAAAGGCTCTAAGCATACTTTTAGAGAGCGGTCGCTATGCAAGCTCGGGGGCTGAAAGCCTTACTGTCCCCAAGTGTCTTGCAAGCGAAACTGGAGACCAAAGTCCCCAAAGGGAGCGGGCAGGCAAGCGATGCCGAAGGCCGAGCTTTTCGTAACAATGAGAGTTCCCAATCAAGCCCTAAGAAAGCGCTCCCAATGCAAGCCTGAAGGCCGAAGGCCGGAGCCCAAAGTCCCCAAGGGGAGTGGGCAGGTAAGCGAGGCCAAATGCCGAGCTTTTCGTAACAATGAAAGGTCACAATCAAGCCTTATAAAGCGCTCCCAATGCGAGCCCGACGGCGAGCCCTCACGGACACGGACACTTACTATCCCCAGGTGGCAGCGAAGCCAAAAGCCGAGCTTTACGTTCAAATGGAAGGCCCAAAGCATCCCTTCAGAGAGCGCTCTCAATGCGAGCGCCTACGGACACTCATTATATACGGGAGTCTTGCAAGCGAAACCTGAGGCCCGAATTCCCGAAGGTAAAAGGGGAGCCAAGCGAAGCCGAAGGGTGAGACGACCAAACCGACCTGTGGCCAAAGTACCGAAGATGAGCGGCGAGGCAAGCGAGCCCTCACGGACACTTACTATTTTTTTTATTGATAATGAGTCTTTCATTCCCTTCCGGCCGTATTCACAACTGCGTTTCGCAACCAGATGCGGATAAAGAATGTTTATTCTTTGTTCACAACCAGTTGAGAATCAGGAGAACTTTTTTTTTTACCGGAACTTGGTTGCGAATACGAACTTAATTCGGCTTTCCTCAAGGATCAACTTCAAAGGCACATCTGGTAGAAAAGAAGCTGCGATAAATCTTAAATACTATAAACATGCCTGTGTGGTGTCATAGATCCTGGTCCGACCACGACACGATAATGAAATTTCATTTAGTTTAATTTAGTGCCCCTTAAGTTCTTCTTCTTCTTCTTCGTAGCGTTTGTCCCAAATTTTTGTGCCGCAGCTTGGGCTTGGGGTCCGCTTGACAACCTAATCCCAGGAATTGACGTAGGCACTAGTTTTACGAAAGCGACTGCCGTCTGACCTTCCAACCGATAAGGGAACTATGCCTTCTTGGGATTAGGTCCGGTTTCCTCACGATGTTTTCCTTCACCGAAAAGCGACTGGTAAATATCTAAAGACATTTCGTACATAAATTCAGAAAAACTCAGTGGTACGAGCCGGGATCGATAGTCCAACGTACTACCGCCAGGCTACCAGTGCCCCTGAAGTTATTTATAATAAATACATAAGTATCCTACAATAATAATATTTTCATGTATTTTGCTTCTAAAGTCTTTCATATTATCTTTATTAATCACATATTATAGAATTTATTTATTTATTTTATTGCACAAAATAATTACAGTGTACACGAGGCGGACATAATGCTAAAGAGAATAAGTGTAGTACGGTCTGAATAAGTGTAAAACACGATGTATAAGGTAAGATCATCTTTATTTATTCATGTAAAAAGAGTACAGAAGACACTTTCGAATGTATAGACAAAATAGCTTCTCGCATAATGCGAACAATGTCTTGAGCGTATGCTTGGTTGAAGTCCTGGCGATTATTTGGTGCCTCTAATATTCCGTCCCAGGTACCTTCAGTTAAATGTTCAACGCATATGCGTGTCCGCTGTGGGATGTAAAAATGCATGTCACATAGTAACTTCACTCGAACTGTGTCAGGAATTAACATCAATGATGTATTGGGGCAACCGTGAAATATACATCCGGTTATATTCTCACATGCCCTCAAAAGAATGAATTCTGCGGCTAGAGCACCCTCTGCCTCCTGATTCCACATAGGGAACATTATCTTTTTATTTCTATACCGGTATAATATGTACCAGTGAATAAAATGTATTTACTAATGCAATATGAAAACTGGTTCTTGATAATAACGTCAAGTTGACTTATTTTATCAATTGGTACTTTAGTGTAAAGTGGCCAGTAGGTATGTAATATGATAATAAAACCAAGAAGTTTAAAATCTGTGTAATACCGCATTAGTTTTTTTATTGTTACTTCGTAAGATAGACGTGTCTATGTGCAATGTTGAAATAATTGGACGATCTCTACGCTTACGATTTCTCTTTGTTTGTACAATATAAGATTTTTTTGTAATTCAGTAACAAAACATAAAAGTGTATAAATTTTGTTAAAGTTTTAAATAAAAATGGTTTATATTAATCATAAATGGTTTTTATTTAGAAAAAAGGGCTTAACTCAAAAAACATTTTTTAAACTTAACAGAACAAAAAGTTAACAGAACAGAACATATTATTCTTTTATAAAGAATCTAATAAGCTATAGGTATTTTAAAGAACCTCTAACCTTTTGTGCTCATTAGATAAAATATGGGCAGCTTATTTCTATGCAATGCCCTACACAAATGTTTCCACTTTTCAGATCGTTTATCGCCAGGTCAATCTCATTGTCGATTTCCTCGTAGTCTTTCTTCTTTTTGTATGTGACTTTTCTTAAGTCACAGCACGTAGACTCTGTACTTAAAACATCAAGTAAATGTGCTATATTTGGATTCTTGCGACCAATGTACTTGTTTATTTTAGAATGCCAGCCTTCTATATTATTGTTTGTCCTAATGTTTTCTTTTTCACAGCAACAATGACTACGTAATGTGTCCTTTTTAACCCATTGCTTATTAAAATATCGGTTAAACTTTTGCACTTATGCACCGACTGGGCTTTTAGCCATTACATATTTATATCCAGCATCAATAAACTCTTTAGGCAGCCGAGCAAGCCCAACACATCTTGCAATGTGTCTTTTCTTTGGTCTAGTTTTTAGGCCAAGAGCCTTACCTTTTTTCCAGAGGCACCGGTTAAAATGATAATAACACCCTCGAAATATTATTTCCGGATATACTCTCTTGATAGCTTGTATCGCAGCTAATTCAAAGTCCATGGTTATTTTTTTCGGCGACCATGCAGGCAGATTAGCCTTAATCAACTTGAATAACGTTTCATAAGTTTTCATTTTTTGACTGCACAGAAGACAAAATATTAATGGTGTTATAATCTTGCTATCTTCATCAAATGCGTGTATTGTGTACAGTTGTTTAAACCCTTTAGGACAGCTCTTAAAGGTTCCATCAGCGAAGAAATGACTGTACTTGTATATTTGCTCTCTATTTTTTGAAGAGCAGAATACAAGAATTCTGTCATCATCATCCACATTATCCAGAAGTAAAAAACTTTGAAACTTTGTAGGGACTTCTAAGTCACCAGGATTTTGGAAACGTACCTTAGTAGCACCTAATACTTTATTTCGAGCACTGTATAGCCCCGTTTTGACACTTGAAAATTTTAGTATTTCTTCGAGGTGATGAATTCCGAAATCATTGATCCGCTTTACTGTTGAGTCGTATTGTTTTTGTATCGAATCGAAATTGCAGCTACTTTTTTGTTTTAGATCATCAATCTCTTTTAGTATCACATTTTTAGCTATGTTAGCTTTACAGTTCGTGTGGTGTGCTTCGAAAGTTATAATTTCATTTCTTGTATTCAGCGTTATATTTCCTTTACACAGTTTCTCATTACAGCATTTCCAAAATGAATTACCGTTCATGTATATTTTTTTACGGTGGTACTGGTAGCCTTCATGTAACATTTTAGAGCCTCCTCGCTTAGTGGATATAAATTCCATGTTGGATGTGGGAAACACGTTAGAAGTAGACATACTTGCAGCTATGTATTTTATTTTAATACCATTACTTTTGACGTGAACACTTCGCAATGAGTGAGCGTTGTCATTATCAATACAATTGTCTATGAATATTATTGTAGTGGCCAATATCCTCTTGAAAAGTATGTATGCCCTTCGATTAAACAGACTGTCAGATTAGACATATTAAATAGATAACGAAGATTGCGAACAAAGAAAAATAAATCCTTTTTCGCACCTGGTTGCGAACTGCAGTTGTGAAAATGGTCGGAAGGATTACTTGTTCGCAACCAAGTTCCGGTAAAAGAAAAAGTTCTCCTGATTCTCAACTGGTTGTGAACAAAGAATAAACATTCTTTATCCGCATCTGGTTGCGAAACGCAGTTGTGAATACGGCCGGAAGGTTTCATTCCAACGAAAAGCAAGGCCTTTGGCCTCACTTGCTTCGCCACTCACCTACGGGACTTACCTCGGCTCGCCACTCACCTACGGGAGGTGAGTGGCGAAGCAAGCGAGGCCAAAGGCCTTGCTTTTCGTTGGAATGAAAGACTCATTATCATTCCTTCAGAAAGCGCCCCCATGGACGGGGACTCATTATTTCCCGTTGTCTTGCAAACGAAACCTGAGGGCGAGCCCCCACGTACACTTACTATCCCCAGGTGTCTTGCAAGCGAAATCCCAGGCCAAAGTTCCGAAGGTAAGCGGCGAGGCAAGCAAGGCCATTTTTGTTGGACTGAAAGGCCCAAAGCAACCCTTCTGTGAGCAGTTCCCAATGTGAGCAATCACCCCTAAGCACACTCATTATCTTCCGGTGTCTTGCAAGCGAAACTTAAGGGCCGAAATCCCGAAGGTAAACGGGGAGGCAAGCGAAGAAGAAGCGAAGCGAAGGCTGAGGTTTTCGTAGGAATGAAAGGCCCAAAATATCCCTTTAGGGAGCGCTCCTTATGCGCTCCCAATAATATTTCAGAAAGTCACGAGAGTTTTCTACATAAAAAAAATTGGCACCTATATACTCAATTCTCCGCGGAATGCCGTTTTGTCCAAATTGTATACCCGCATTTTTAGATTTGTATGGGATTCAAGGAGTTCCCATACAAAGTTCAACCCCAGTTTTGGACCCCTTTGCACCCTTATCATAATATTTTTTATAGCCTAAAACCTGGCCGGGGATTTTCTCAACAGATTAGTAAAGTTTGCATCAAAATCCGTTCAGCCGTTTTCACGTGATGCGCGTTCACATAAGCAGACAAACAGGTAAACAGACAAAAATTCTAAAAACTGTTGGAACGTGTTCTGTTATCGATTCTAAGTATCCCAGCAAACTTTTTTTCGAATATCTTCCATGTACAGACTTTCGACCATCTTCAGCTTTATTTTATGTATGTATAGAGATGGTTTTACATGATTATTATGCCAGTTTTATTACGTGAATCCTTATTACTGTCACATGGCAACACTGGCCTAATAATGTCGGACGTGCATCAGTGTGCTCTACTGGATCATTGACAGATATCATTATAAGAATTACATATATTCACGCATCCTAACAAGTTGTATGATTATTCAAGAACCTTACATGGTGTCAGAAGTGGTGGCATCAGAGCCAGAGCGTCAAGATGCCTCCCAAAACAGAAGATACAGCTACGCGCACAACCGACGGACAAGATGGTGCCAACGGCGACACGTGTACAATGGGATTGACTGTAGGCCAAGGACTGAGGCCCCTAGACCTCAAGTCCAACAACATGCCAGTAACTTGGAAGAACTGGATGACGCAGTTAAAAATTTACATGCGCGCCAACAACTTGGATCAAGCAAAAGATGACCGCAAGGTAGCCATTTTGCTGCATTTCATAGGTACTGACGCACTTACCATCTTCTACTCTTTCGATATGGATATCGACACAGTTACGTTTAACCAGCTTACAGAGAGATTTACGAATCATTTCATTCCCCAAGTAAACGTAACCATGGAGCGTCACAGATTGTTTAACCGGCGTCAAGGACCGCAAGAGTCTATAGATGAATATATAACAGACCTGAGAAATATCAGTAGGCAATGCAACTTTCAGACTCTACATGATGATTTACTCCGTGATATATTCAGTCTCAATCTCAACTCCAACAATCAGTATATCAAAGAGCGCATTCTTACCCATAAACCACAAACACTAGACGATGCCGTCCAACTCGCAAAGCAGATGGAAACCACAAGGCAGCAGGCGAAAACACTGGAAGAATCCTCATTTGTTGGCCGAGTCGAGTCCAGCTCCACTTCTCACAAGTCAAGACCGAGGCAACATAATATATCAAGACATACAAACAGAGGTACTTCATCTCGTCGTTCACAGTCCACCAAGCAAGAAGAGACGTGCGGCAGATGTGGCCAAATCCACCGGTTTAGATGTCCTGCTAAAGGTGTAAAATGCAAAAGATGTGGTAAATATAATCATTTCGCACAAGTGTGTCGCAATAAACAGGTATCAGAAATAGATGTAAAACCTATTAGTCATAACAACACTGACCAGTCACTGTTCTTAGGCACAATAGCTGTTAATAATGTTAACACATCACCCTGGCATACAGAATTGTCCATAAACAACACAAATGTTAACTTTCTCTTGGACACAGGTGCAGACACTAATATATTGTCTAGGGACACATTCAAAAAATTAAACATTGCACAAAATGTCATAACAAAAAGTACATATAAATTGTCAACTTACAGTGGTGAAACCATACCCACCATAGGTCAGTGTACTTTGACAATATGCCACAACAAACAAAGATATGATGTCACTTTCCACATTGTAGATCTTGACAGTCGTGACATAATAGGCAGGGACACATGTAAAACGCTTAACCTCATAAAAAGAGTGCTTAAAGTTGATGTAATTCCGCATAACGCATGTGATAACATATTGTCATCTCATCCTGATCTTTTTCAAGGTATAGGTTGTCTGAAAGATTTTGAATGTGATCTGACCCTCAAACCAGACGCAGTACCGTCCGTAGATGCATGTCGCAGAGTCCCATTCCAATTGAGGGAAGCCCTGAAATCGGAATTAGATGAACTAGAGAGGACCGGAATCATCTGCAAGGTTGAGAAGCCAACTGAATGGGTAAGTTCCATAGTCTTAACCTCAAAAAAGAATGGTAAACTACGCCTATGTATAGATCCGCGAAAACTTAATCAGGCAGTGATGCGATCACATTATCAATTTCCCACTCTAGACGAAATAAAGTCCGACCTCGCTGGAGCTAAATTCTTTACAACACTGGATTGTAACAAGGGCTTCTGGATGCTACGGCTTTCAGAAAAGTCTTCTTACCTGTGCACTTTCATAACGCCCTATGGTCGTTACAGATTTACCCGTTTAGCGTTCGGTATTAATGCAAGTCCGGAGATCTTTCATAGGGAAATGATTAATAGATTCAGTGACATACCTAACGTCAAGACCATGATGGACGATTTTCTCATTTACGGCAGGACCCTAGAAGAGCACAACCAGACTCTCCAGAAAGTCCTAAACAGAGCCATGGAAATGGGCCTTAAATTCAACAAGGAAAAAACAACAATTTGTGCACCAGAAGTTAAGTATTTAGGTCATATTTTTAACCAAAATGGAGTACAAGTTGACAAAACTAAAGTTCAGGTTATCTGTCAAATGCCAAGCCCAACTTGTGTCAACGACCTTCAAAGGTTTATGGGCATGGTCAATTACCTCAGTCCTTTCATTCCCAATCTGTCAAAAGAAAATGGCACATTGAGAACGCTTCTGTCAAAACAAAATGAATGGACATGGACTGACCAACATGAGACTGAGTTTAGTAATATAAAGAAACTAATTAGTAGTGCACCAGTACTCACCTATTATGACCCAAACAAAGTCCTAAATATGTCAGTTGATTCTTCAAAAGATGCAGTTGGAGCAGTAATTTTACACGAAAATCAACCAATTGCATACGCTTCCGCTTCTCTGACCAACTCTCAGCAAAGATATTCTCAAATCGAAAAGGAGCTGATGTCTATCTTATTTGGTTGCACTAAATTCCACCAATACATTTACGGTAGGCAAATCAATGTAGAAACAGACCACAAGCCCTTAATACCATTATTTAAAAAAGCTTTACATGACATACCAGCCAGGCTACAGAGAATCATGCTCCGTTTGCAACCTTATGATCTCAATGTTACATACAAACCTGGACGATTCCTATATATAGCAGACACGCTATCGCGTGCAGCTCTGTCTGAGAAAACATTACTAGACCTTGATAATGATACAGATATACATGTCAATTTTATCATGTCAAATCTGTCAGTTAGTCAGAAAAAACTAGCAGAAATTCAGGACTGTACTTGTAAAGATCCAACTATAAGCCAAATCATGCAATATTGTCAAAATGGTTGGCCAGAACATAAACGATCAGTTGGACAGCATTTAAAGCCATATTTCTCGCTTAAGGACAATTTACATGTCATGGATAATGTTCTTTTCATGGGTGATAAAATAGTTATCCCAGAAACAATGAGAGAAAATGTAGTAAAATTAAGCCATGATGCCTTTAGCACACCTCCGCCGCGAAACCAGCAACGCGAAACCGCTAACCATGTTTCGCGGCGAAACGTAGCACACTACCGCCGCGAAACCGATCGCTGGTTTCGCGGCGAAACGTCATTATGACTACATGCCGACTAGCGAAACAGGAGTGTCGTAATAGGATTCAAAGCAAAATGTCGTCGCTTTCGGAGTCAGAGGAAGAAGAAATCTTATTGTGGTCATTAACATTAAAAAGGCGTAGAACCTGGGTGCATGAGATTAATGAAAAGAGGAAAATGTTAGGCGAAAATCGGTTATGTAAAGAACTAGAGTCACACGAAGATCGTTTTTATTCATATTTTAGAATGACTCCGCAAAGTTTTGAAGAGCTACATGATTTATTGAAGCCACATATTACAAAACAAAATACAAGGTTTAGGGAAGCTATTTCAAGCAAAGAAAGATTGGCGTTATGTTTGAGGTTAATATTTTTTATTAATTTAAAACAACAATCATGTCGATTACTTAATCAGCAATGCAATCATAAATTATACAATTATTTTTCTTCGAGGCGTTATTATTGAAATTGAGAAAAAAATCGTGAGCAAGTATTATTATTAACATTAGTGTAATTATTGTCAGCCGAATTTGCCGAGTTAAAATTAACGTTATTGACAGTCAAATCAGTAGGATGCACCGGAAGAATGTACTCTCTAGATTCCTGTGTATCGTTGATGGTTGCATCGCTGATCATAGAGTAATTTCCGGGTGTCAGTGGTGCTATGTAATTTTCCGGAGAAGCGGCGTTTATGAAAGAAGTGCCTGAAGACGGAGAACGGTTTTCGGGTGTAATTAGATCATCTAACTCTGCTTCCATTAATATTTTGGCTATATCAAATTTTACAGTTACTTGTTTCCGCTTACTAAGTTTTTTAAAAGTGTCGGCATATCCAAGGAATATCAAGTCTGTTCCATCACATTTCATATCGACTCTTTCATCATTAGAATTACGAGTCCTTTGTCTATTTTGTAAATACTCGATCATTCTCTCGGTAGGGTCCAAATTATGTTGTCTGTGCCTTCTATATATTTGCTGGGCATTTTGAGTCTGACTTGTCTCTTGTCTTGATCCACTGGCTACTACTGGCTGGCTGGCTGGATCTACTGGCTGGTCTACTGGCTGGCTATTAGTAACAGAAATGTTAATTGGGTGGTCCTCATTTAGCGGTGCCATACTACTCTCGGTCTCATTGAGAGAAATTGAAGGCTCAATGAAACTCATGTGATCAGCCCAGGTCCAATTTTGAAGTTTTTTGGCAGCTTGACCAGTACTAGTCCTTTTTGATTGCTTAAATTTCTTGTAGGTGTCTTTTAAATTTTTCCATTTTGCTTTTAAAGTAGGGACTGAAAATGAAATAAGAAATGTAATTAGTATTAATAATTATGACCTCATTATTATTATGGCCAAAATATTCAACATGACAGCTATATGCAAGTACAGTCAGCATTATATATAAGGGTCGGCAACGCTCAAGTAACACCCCTGGTGTTGCAAGCGTCCATAGGCTACGGTAACCATTTACCATCAGGTGGGCCGTAAGCCTGTTTGCCACCGACGTGGTATAAAAAAATATAAATATGTATACACTTTTCAACCTTATAAGGTAAGTAAATAAATAAAATATAATAAATAATGTATACATGTTTATGATGCTGACTATACCAGACTAATACCGGTCGGTTTACCCGGTTGTAACCACTCTACCTATATTATGCTCTCTTTCAAAATTTAGGTATTTTAGCAATGTCTATTCCAATCTCTGATTATGATATTAGGTATATTATTTACAGATTCCTGACCACTGGAGACAGCTACAAGACATTATCATTTTCATATCGTCTGGGGAATTCAACAGTTTCTAAAATAGTAGCAGAAGTGTGTGAAGCAATATGGATTGTATTACGACCGCTTGTACTTCCGATGCCTACAGAAGAAATGTGGCTTAATATTGCAAAAGAATTTCTTATTAAATGGGGATTTCCCCATTGCCTTGGTAGTGTGGACGGAAAGCATATAACTATAAAATGTCCTCCAGGCAGCGGCTCAATGTTTTATTGTTATAAAAGTAAATTTTCAATTGTTTTATTGGCTGTGGTTGACGCCAATTACAAATTCATTTTTGTTGACATTGGGTCGTTCGGAAAAGATTCAGATAGTACGATATTTGAAAAAACTAATTTCTGTCAACTATTAAAAACTGATGCACTCAACTGAACTCAATATCCCTCATGCCCAACCGCTGCCAGGAAGCACAAGCCCTACGCCCTATGTTTTAATAGGCGACGGTGGATTCAAACTTGACACATTTTTGATGAGGCCTTTTGTAAGAGATGCTGCTATGCAAGATAGACAAAAAAAAAAATTTAAACAATCTCTTAGTAGAGCACGTGTCGTCGTAGAATGTGCTTTTGGTATAATGGCACAAAAATTTAGGATTTTCCTAAGACCCTTCGAAACGGATTTAAGAAATACAATTAGTATTGTAAAGGCAGCTTGTTGTTTGCACAACTTCATCCAAATTAAAGAATCAGCTGAACATGCAAGTTCAAACTTTCAAACAGAACAATTGAATCTCGTTTGGTAAAATAATAGTGTGAAGGTAATGTAAGTACTTACATGGCAAATAGTTAGTCCGAACTCTAGCTTTAAATAAGCCATTAATGGCTTTAGCACAACATAAAACATGAAACTCTGCGATAAAATTATTTGGAACTTTAAATAAAAAAATAAAAAAAAATTAGGTGCCTTTTTACCACAAAATAGTCTCACTGGAAACCGACAGCGATCATCTGCGGCAGCGTTTGAGGTTAGAGAGAAATTCGTAGAATACTTTACACAAACTGACAGAACTTAGCTTGTAAATTGTTCAAGTTGTTACTAAATAAACGTATTATAATAAAATAATGTATTTTTCTTAGGTGCATACTTACCATCTTCATTTAGGATCCTTTGAATCTCCCGCCAAGCTTGTAACTTTTTAGTGTTATTTTTGTAGTCTGGATGACTAATTAAATAAATTATTGGCCTATTACGGACCTCTTGAATGAGTTTTTCTGTGAAATCAATATCCATTTTAACTATATTTCACTGTTTCGCTATTAAATTCTGTCGACATCGACAGATCATTCGCGAACCACAGGCGAAATGGCGGACCGAGCGCGGAGGTGTGAGCGGCGTGCGAGCAGATCGCCGATACGCGGTGGAAAAGAGACAGAGTCATAGGCGTTTCACCGCGTTAGAACAGGCAGCTTAGCGACTGTTTCGCTCGTCATACAGCGGACAAACTTAGGCGAAGCAACCGCGGTTTCGCTACTTTGGTTTCGCGGCGGAGGTGTGCTAAAGGCATGAAGGACATCAAGGAGTAAATAGCTCAATTAGGTTAGCTAAAGCTACTGTGTATTGGCCTAACTTACATAATGATATTGAAAAATATGTAAGTCAATGTCATACATGCCTGACTTATCGCAGAAATAACTCTAAGCAGCCTATCATTCATCATGAATACAAACTCCTGCCGTGGAATAAAGTAGGCATAGATATTTTTGAATTCAATGGCACAAAATATCTAATAGTTGTTGACTATTTTTCAAAATATTTTGAATTAGCATTATTACCTACAGGCTCACAGGCAAGCATCATTATAACTCATCTAAAGTCTATATTTGCAAGACATGGCAAACCTGAAACCATGATCTCGGATAATGGTCCTCCGTTTAGCAGTAAGGAATTTCAGGTATTCGCAAATGATTGGGATATACAGTTAATTACCTCAAGTCCCTATTTAAGTCGCTCTAATGGAATGGTAGAAAGAGCTATAGGCACAATTAAGAATATGTTTAAGAAATGTGAATCAGACAACTCAGATCCATACCTGGCACTGCTCATGTATAGAACAACGCCTAAAAGAACAGGATTTTCTCCTTCTCAATTGTGTATGTCTAGATACTTACGCTCTAATATTCCAATGTCAGAATCACAACTTTCACCATCACTTGTTGATCTGGACTTGCTTAAAACTAACATTGAAAAACAAAAAGAATATTCAACACTTTATTACAATAAAAACACTAAACCTTTTCCAGATTTACAGGTCAACGATGAAGTATACTTTAAGCATAAACCGCACAGTGTATGGGTTTCAGGTAGAATATCCGAAGCAGGTAGTGAGCCACGTAGTTTCGTAGTCTCATCCCCTCAAGGAACATTCCGTAGAAATCGCGAACACATCTTGAAACCGGCCGCCCCCTCGTCAGATGTTGTACCTGTGAACAAAACAAATGTTAATATTAATAATAATGACAGTGTAAATCCTTCTAGCACTAGTAATGATTCTAATCTGCCGAGAACTACGCGATCTGGGCGTATCGTTAAATTTCCAAAACAATATGAAGGATATATGCTGTATTAGCTTAGTAACTAGGTTAAGTTCAAATGTCAATGTCAAACTAGTATAGAGTATAAAATCACGACTGGTCAAAGTGACAGCAACGTTTCGTTTCATGTAATTTAAAAGAATCCATGATCTGATTACTCGAATCTTAAATCTCTTACAGAAAAAAAAAAAATATATATATACACTTACCTTTTATTAAAGTACTTACCTTCTTCAGCGATCCTGGATTCTTCAGACTTCTTTAAAAGGGAAGATGTCACATGGCAACACTGGCCTAATAATGTCGGACGTGCATCAGTGTGCTCTACTGGATCATTGACAGATATCTTTATAAGAATTACATATATTCACGCATCCTAACAAGTTGTATGATTATTCAAGAACCTTACAATTACAAAATTAAACAAAAGGAAGGGTCTATGCAAAGTGTATTTTCGCAAAAAAGATCCAACCCCACTTATGGTCGAAATCCTGAAAAATATAGCATTTAACTGAATTCTGTGTGTAAGAATGTATAATACACGACTCAACTCAATTTTCATCCAAACATATATTATAAAAAAAATGTATCAGTTTTGAGGAATCACGGTTGAAACTTTAAACCGCCATAACTTTTGCTCAACTTTCTGTGGATTGGATCTTTTTCCTTTAACTACGTCCATTTGTCTTTAAAATAAGTTATGAAATATCATTGACAATTAATTTATCTAAATATGTATAGATTATACAAGTATATTATGTAAGTGTATGTACATAATATATGTAAGTAAGTATTTAAATTTAGTTCATGTAGTTATATATTTTATTATAACTAGGATAGGTACGTACTGGGGTGTCCCATAAGTAAAGAGACAATATAAATTTATTTTTTTAAATAAGACAACACATTAAATTAAATTAGTTACATGTAATAATAATTAAAATTTATAATAAAATTACACATTTTATATCAAATTTGCACCAACGACGCCTTTGTACCCTATTTTTCTCAAATTTATTGCTGCTCGCCGCATGACAGCTTTTCCTGACCTTGCTGCCACTTTTTTTGCCAATCTGGTCCACCGATGTTTGAAAGCTGTCAATGATTTGGGCTTATCTGTTCGCTTTTTATATTCTTTCTTGCACAATGCCCAAAACATTTCAATTCCTCGAGCTTGGGGTACATTTGGAGCATTATTACGCTTGAGTATATATTCAATCCCTGTGGACTCCAAGTACTGGGTGACTTCTGACGCGTAGTGACAAGTCGCCATGTCCGGCCAAAACACAACGTCTTCCTTGCGATGATGTTTGTTTATAAACGGAATCAATCGTTTAATTATGCACTCTTTGAGATAAACTTTTGAGTTCATGGATCCAGTACAAATATAAGGTTCAGATATATTGCCGTTTTGGTCAATCGCTTGCCAAACGAGATATTTGTTAAAAAAATTTGCCTTTGGCAAGACCCTTTCCGTGTAATCCACAGCCTCTCGAGTGGTAGTGTGGAAATATTGCTTGCCAGGCACATCGCTCGGGTCCACCGGTACATATGTCTCATCATCAATAATAAGCACTTTTTTCAATGTTTTCGCGTAGACTTTACGACATCCTTTTTTAGCACGCACCTCCTGGTCTTTGATGTATTTGGGAGCAGATAACTTTGCATAGGCTTTCATGTTTAGGTCCTGTATTTTAATTCTAGATACACTAGACTTGGATATTTTTAATTTATCCGCCACAGCTCTGACCGATACCGAAGGAGTCTGTATAAACGCCCTTTTTATTTTACCTAAGTTTCGAGCCGTCGAAACTACACGCGGTCTTCCCGGTAGGCTTTTGAAATTTTGCTCTTCTGTTTCTTCAAAACGTTTTATTATTCGATATAAGCTCGTTCTTCTCGCCCCCTCTTGTGTAAAATGGTGTATTGTGTCTATTTTGCCGTGAGACTCATAATAATGAATAACTCGCTTCGCGAATTGTTCATGTTCAGCTCGTTTCATTTTTGAAAATTGTATAAAACCAATACGCAAATACCGAATAATTTGACAGATTTGCTTATGATAGTCGCCATGACAGTTATTTTTCTTTTTTTGAAAAATCTGTTTTCGGCCAGTGCGACATTAAAAAGTTGTCTCTTTACTTCTGGGACACCCTTTATTTTGTGCACTGTAGTTCTCCTGGATAAGTTTTTTTTATAAATAAGCAGCACTCGTCTTATTGTTTCTTTTGATTAAGTAACAATTATGCACAGACAGGTAAACATTTTATACAATCAAGTAATAGGGGATATTACTGCCATTTTATCACACCAGAGTGCAGCACTAGCACAAGAGGAAAGAGTTTTTGACAATGACAACACCTTTACATAAAACTGTCAAAGCCGGTGTACGTTCCGATACCATGTATGTTAAAGCCAAATGAATTAAGTTCACGACAGGCTTTACTACATCAATAATTACAAACAAAACAAGTATTGAATACGGTCTAATTATTATTCATTTACTTTATTTGTTACTCATACATAACATGTAAATAAGGAATATATATGAGTTTTATAATAAAATTACATTGACATTGCGGCATCATGACACATGACATCTGACATTGTTACCCTTTACGGTGGTGTCGCCCCCTACGCAGAGCTTTGCGGAATATCCCCTATTGAAATGCACGTATCGAAATATCGACACAGTATCGATGCGAAGCATCACTAGTGATTTGTATTTATCATACAAATACTGTGGGGCTATTGTGACTGCAGAAATAGTTGCAGTCACCCATTTACACAAAACATTGAGGTTAATGTAACTGTATCAATACAATGAAAATTCTAAGACATAGCGCTTAAACATATATACCAAAAGTACTTACGTTTTGTCTCTTTACTAGAATGAACTTGCAAATTTGCGGGAAACCACTTGAAAAATTTTTTTGGGCACAAAACAAAACAAACGAAGTTTCAACGCGTTGCTCCAAAATGGCGGCTGGCAAAAAATGCTCTGTCAGTACAACAGTAATCGACTCAGAGGCACCATCTACAGTTCTTATGAAAAAGCAATAATTTCTCTAGTCTTCAACAGATGGCACGTCTTACCAAAATCAATAGATTATGACATAAATCAATTAGTTGCTTTTACCGCATAGTTGCTTTAGCCCCGGATGACCTTAATACTATTTTGAGCTAATACACTGAGGTTATACCAGCCGGCCGGCGTCAGACTTAAGCGAGCAAGAAGTAGTGCAGTGTCACCATTTTGATTTGTTGACGTTTGATTGCGTCATGCACCTTGGCGCGCAAAGTTGCTTGAGTACCCTAATAAATAAATAAACATATAGGTATACATTACATGAGACATTACAATTATGTACAGTCATGGGTAAAAACATTTACCTATATATACATATTAGAGGGATTATATTAGAGGCCACGTAGGAGATGGCGAGACGAGCTTGACGTCTTTGACGAAGACTGGTGGGAGTCTGCCCAGGACAGGGATGTGTGGAAGAAAAAGAGGGAGGTCTTTGCCCAGCAGTGGGAAACTTGAGGCTCTTACTAATAATAATATATACATATTGGAACGTATAGGTACAATATTAATTGCACGAATTGAAAAACCCCGTTCTAGACTGGGATTACGCCATGACTGTGATCTTACTGATAAGATAAGGCAAGGCGCAAGGCCTCCACCGAAAAATGCGTTTCAATACGGACAAACACCCCATTGCGCACAGCACCCGCGCGAATTATATCAATAGCCTTAAAATAAAATCAGTTATAACCAAAAAGAGGCGAAACTAAAAATACTTACTAAGAATTTTCTCAACCTGTCCTTGTTGAACTCCTGCTTCTTCCAAGAAGTTTTTGAGATCGTTTTCCAACGTTTCCATATTACAATGCTGCACTGTCCACGATGTGTCCACGCACGCACAGTACCTATGGCCGACCGAATTACAAATGAACGAGGCAGGGAAGCGATTTACGAGTTACGACGCGTTTTCTCTAAGTTGGCTAACATGACAAAGCAACTTTGTTTCCGTTACCAACCGCTCTTCATGTTCATGCTCAAATTTTTTTAATGTAACAACATAATATTGAACATTGTCAAAGCGGCAACTCTTTTTTGTTATATTTGTTTTTAATGTGAATACTGTATTCATTTTCAAGTTTGTCGCTCAACAACAGATTACTTATTTGTATTAGCAAAATCATATTGTCTACGGTGTAAGACGAAAGGGTTCTACAGATTATGTGATTTCAAGGGCATTATACACCTAGCAATTTGTCACAGCAACCTAGACACGCATACCTCTCTTTCCTAATGTTCTAATAAGAGAGAGAAGGATAGTGTGAGAAAAATCGAGAGTGTCGCGGCCGTCTCGTGCTAGCCGTGTATCTGAATTAAATCATTAATACGCTCCATCTCTATTAAAATCAGATATTTCGTAAGCAGATATATGTAGTTGTTATGGTTCTGTAATCTGTAACTAATGAAATAAATCAGCTAACAATATGCCAAGGGAAACTATATCAGATGCATTTAAATACGCGATAGATGCTCCGGTCCGATAATAATAGCATATTAACTGTCATCTGACAAAATTTCAGCCGAGGGTAAATGACTGAAAACATTTTTTATTTTTACGTGTTTGAGTGACCAGACCCCCTAGCACACTAAGTTTTATGTCGGACATAAAGCATTCGTCCCATTCTGGCAAATATGCGAGTGCAAGAGGGACAAATGCTTTATGTCCGACATAAAACTTAGTGTGCTAGGGGGTCAGCTGACGGGTTTTCCACCACTGTACAACCAGCTGACGATTTTTTTTCGTCATAATATTGGATTAACTATTATTTGATGCTAAAATGAATCGAGGGTAAATGGCAATTTTTTTTTTTTTACGTGTTTGGGCCTCTGCTGCTGGTCAACCCACCAACGCAGCCGCAGCTGACGTCCACGGGGCTTCATGATAAAACATTCTTAACCTTCTCACAAGTCATCGCACGAGGGTAAATGACTGCCAAAAAAAAGCTCCTAGCTCGTGGTCTATTATTACACACACGATACGACAAGACGGTACCGATCGAACATCTGATTGCTAGGCGTTGACGTAGTATTTGTGGGCTGCATAGGTAATACTTTTACAATCATTTGGAGGCACGGTAGTGCCCCCACCAAGACGAGCCAAGCGAAGCGCAACGCTAAGGCACAACCTACCTTCACTCAAAAAAACGAATAGCTACACTAGTTTAACTACTTGAGGAATAGCCAAACCGTGCTTAGTAGTAGCCAAACTGTGCTTAGTAGTAACCATATGCTAAATTTACAAAACGAATTTTGGCAACTAGTAGCACTCAGTTTGCCAGTCCCCCGATTGATTTATTTATTTATTTATTGACAAATACATTTACGTGACATTACAGTAATAACCAATGCGTCACGAAACTAAAAACAACAAATAATACTATTTAGGCGACGAAACGGCGTGGCCCCGTTGCATCGTCATCTCCGGTGTAGGATTCGGCAGATTGCCCCGGAACCGTCGAAACACGACACCCTTCGGCCAGAAGTCAGCACATGCGATAGTCTCCTGCAGCGGTCGCGGCACGCGCACCACAAACGAGCTGAAGTGCACATAGTAGCGCGAACGCAGCTGGAACACCCTCAGCGAGAAGCCGGTCTTCTGACGAACGTACTCCACCACATCATCAGCCGTGGCGGTGTAATGCAGGCGCGATACATATAGCGCCTTGCTCGGTGTGGCAACCCGCAGACCGGGACCAACCGGTTCTGCAGTACCACACTGACTCTTGCGCGGCTTGCGCTTCCTCGACACCGTTGTAAAACCCTCCTTATCCACATCGGTGCGCGGGGGCTTCTCCTTTGGAGGAACCTGAACTTCACGCGCTCTTGAGGGCGCGTCACTCCGGTCGGCTGCGACAGACCGACCAGCTACGGCATCAGCATAGCGATGACGTGATTTAGAGGATGGGGCGGGGGGAGGCCCGGCGCGGAGGGGGCACGGGCCGTGGAACGGCATGCGCAGTGTCAGCAACATGCAAACTGACCGAGTCGACACTTGACGCCCGGTCATTAGTCTTGAAATTTGACCCCGCTGGTGACCGAGTTTCCGGGGCACTATTACGCAATCCGATAATTTCTTTGCGTAACTCGGCAATAGTAGCCTGCGAAACGTCAAACTTTTTCAAAATTTCAGCCATGCCTGCCTTAAGAGCCACGATTTCCTTCAGCAGGCTACTCACGTCAACTTGCTCTGAAATGCGGGACGGCAATCTGGGGACCTCCGTCGCCACGAACTCAGGCAAGTCGCTCTCACGCTCCCTCAGAACATCAACGATGTCCTTAAGGGATTTTTTCCCGGTCTCGTCTCCTCTCCGGTGAGGTATGAATGTGCCGGCGATCCCAAGGGACCGGAACAGCACCTTCTTCGCTGCGCAGATGTCGGCGGCACTGAAGCTCGCCAAACAGACCTGCTCCGCGTCCAACTCATCTTCCCACACCCATCTTCTTCTTTTCTTATGTTACTGATGGTAGCTAAAACTTGAGCTACTGCTAACAATAGCGTTTCCTCGAAGCGGTTCGTCGTTTTTTGAACCCCCATAACTTGGGTTTGGATTATACCAGATAAACCAAATTCTCGGGATATGATGTCAATAGTAGACTTATTAAACATATAAAGTTTCATTAACATAGCTCTTTTACTTAAGATTTTATTGATAACTAAAAAACGCCGATTTTGTCCCTGATTGACTAACTGACTGTCGCCACCCCATAGGGATCCAAGAGATCTTATGGGGATGAACAATCAATCCTATGCGAGTAGCGACAAATACTTAGAAAGGGAATGCATCACATACCTTAAACTGCCAGAGATTGTCTCATATCTTTCCTTCTTTCATCCAATCCTTTGCTTCGCTATTTAAAGGTGCTTTCTGCCACCTGTATAAAGATAGCTCTATGAAAATGATGTACTCAACACAATTAACCCTATGCCTAAGAACGAATGTAGCATAATAATACATTTGCCCCAGGAACACTACTTATACACCATATGTGTAATCCACTGCCTTGCCCGCGAATATTGCATAACATATCCGCCTAAGGCGCATCAACTCAATTAGGTAGATTAGGTAGTTACCCAGAGCCAACAAATACTGACACACAGTTATAGCCACTCCAAATATGAGGCTATCGTTGACATCCAGTAACCCAAAACACAGCTGCAACACGGGCACAGCTATGGCTCGCACCCCCTAGGGAGACGAGACTTAACAGTCGACTGTTCAGCGGCCCATAGGGTATCACATACCCCACGGCCTGACTCAAAGTATAACAATACCGAGCCCTCTGTTGGAGGACGGACCCTGGGCGCGTCCGCCCAGGCCTCAGCTGAATCCTAGACCAACTCCAGGATCAACCTACCCCTGCCTCAGCTCGTCCATGTCACCGACAATGGACTCAGCACACACACCTTCTCTCCCTGATCGAAGTTGAGCTCTAAATAAGATATCAATACATATACAAGAATCAATTGCGTTGAAACATCATACAACCGTTGGAGCTAGCACTAAGATAATTACATAATGTAATACTTAGCTTTAATGTCTCTGCCGTCTCTGGATCGATGCACGTTCTCCCAAAATCTGTGCACTAAGATTATTTAACTGTCTATATTCGCGACCTCTAGCTAGTGCAACGTTAACGTCGTTAACTTTTAAATATGCTTACCATAGACTAGGCTTCTCAGTGTTGCTAGGGTTGAAGTTAGGTGCTTCCTTTAGGGAGTTTAGGGTTTCGCGATTGTCGCGACACTCCCCACAAAGGGCGAAAGCAATGTGATAAGGCTGCTTGTCCACTCGTGAATCTTCTCCAGGGCTCTCGTGGCAGCAACTCTTCTTGGTCTCGACTCATGACTTTGCGCAGCTTCTGCTGGCTCAATTGGCATAGGCTCATTTGACATAGGCTCAGTTGATATGTACGACTTAGGTTCAACAGACTCAGCGGAGTCCATCTGGTTTGACTGATGCACAACGGGCGAGGTTTCATCGGCTCTTTCATTCTCCTTAAGCAATCGTCTACTCTCCATCTCAACCGGAAGTCGGGTTGCATCGTTGATCGGTGTTCTTCCAGTTACATCATTTTCTGCTGGCTGTAGTTGAAACTCTGGAGGCTGAAGTTGTTCTTCGTCTTCTGTTTTTTCAGTTTCTGAACTCTGGACACAGTCTTCTTCTCCGTCTTCGATTTCAAGTGGATAGAGATGCGCAATCGACCTAGTGAACACGGTATCCCCTACTTTGACCTTGGCCACTCTGCACATGCCATCTACCCCTTTTATCAAAGAGACTATTGTTCCAACTTTCCAACCAACTCGATTCTTAGAGTCACCTTTTATTTGAACAATATGACCAAGCATCGGTGTTAATCTTGAAGTTACCCTCGGCTCCTTAGGTCCATGACTATACCTTTCTCTCAGACTGAGAAGATAACGATTGGAGAAGATGTCTTTAAATTCATTTAATATGACAATCGCTCTCTTCCAGCTTCTGATTAGGTTTTCCTTTGTCACTGTACCTGGAGTTATTGTAGGATCCTTTCCAGATGTTTCCATTGCGATACATTTCCCCATAGTTAGAAAATCTGAGGGTTTTAGTACGTGATCAGGATCTGAGTCCACTCGTGTCAGTGGTCTCGTATTAAGAACCGCTTCAATTTCTTTAACTACTGTAACGAGTTGACTGTCTCTGAATAAATGTTTCTGTAAAGTCCTCTTCATACAATTCTTAACCATGCCAACTAATCGTTCGTAAAATCCTCCATGCCAGGGTGCTAATTGCGGTATGAATTTCCAGAGTATCTTCTTTTCCACACAGTACTTATCTTGCAGTATTTCAGATATTAACTTAAATTGTGTCGCGTTGTCGGAAGTGATTAGGTTTGGCACACCCCTCGCTGATATCATTCTTCTCAATGCAAGTAAACCTTCCTCTGCTGAGAGATCATTAACAACTTCGAGGTGTATTGCCCTTACAGCCAAACATGTATATAGAGCTATCCATCTCTTGCAGTTTCCATTACCATTGTTAACTATCAGAGGTCCCAAGTAATCCATTCCTATATACGTGAATGGAGAGCTGTAGTTGACTCGTTCCTTTGGCAAATCAGGTGTTAATGGTAACTTGTATGGTCCTCCTGTATATTTCACACATTCGGGACACTTTCTTAAAATTCGTTGGACTTGACTTCTCCCTTGAGGAATCCAATATAATTGTCTAATCCGGTCCAGAGTATGACCGACTCCTACATGTTTGTTGTCACGATGGAAATTTGTAATGATTTTTTCTGTGAAATCTGTATTCTTGGGAATCAGTATAGGATATCTTTTGTCGAATGACCAATCTGCGTACTTCATTCGACCCCTACATCTTAACAATCCATCTATGTCTTTGAATAGACCTAAATTGCGACTTAAACTTGTTGTTTTTCCTTCGGTTTCTAAAGGAAAATATTCAGATTGAATTTTCTTTAAATTTGAAATGTCTTGTAATGTATTATCATCTTGTTTTTCTTTCTCGATAACGTGTATATCCTCAATCTTTGAATCGTTGTTATGTACATCCGGATTATCTGTTTCCATCGGAACATCAATTATTTCGTTCGTCGGACCTTCCCCAGCCGAAAATGAATGGGTGTGTACGGTGTTTGACCTTTTTGGCCACCTGTCTGAACTTTCTATTAGAAACTGTGGACCTGTAAGCCATTTTTTCTTATCCTCTTTCGAACTGACAGGTCTCGTTCCGACGTCTGCTGAGTTGAGTTCCGATGGAACGTATCTTATGTCCAATCCTTGATTCTTTTTAATTTCTTCAATCCTTCGAACCACAAAAGGTGGCAATAATTTGTCAGATTTGCACCAATCTATCACAATTTGACTGTCAGTCCATAATATCTGTCTTGTTATATTCTGTTGAAGAAATTGAACAACAAACTTCATCAGTCTACATCCAATTAATACACCAAGTAACTCGAGCCTTGGTATCTTTAGACTGTCTTGGTCTTTTATCGGTGTAAGACGTGATTTTCCAATGACAAAACTTTTATTCGAACCGTTGACCAGGTAAACTGAAGCCGCATACGCCTGCAAAGAAGCATCGGTACAACAGTGTAATTCATAGTCTTTTCCTTTAACATTCTTCATGTAACATCTGTTTACCAGCACCTCTTTGATGGCTTCTAGTCCTTCATGGATGCCCAGCCACTCATCAGTCAGTTCCTTTGATAATGGTGAGTCCCATTTCACCTTTTCTTTCCATAGATGTTGTAGAAAGAGTTTAGCTGGTAAGGTATATGGTACAACGTAACCACATGGATCGAATACCGATGCAATGACCTTGAGGACTTCTCTCTTTGTGTATGCTTCCATGCGTGGATTCGTGAATTTCAATTGAAGTGTATCCTTTTTAATGTTCCAATCTAATCCAAGTAGATTTACTTTTTCATCAGTACAAGCATCTGGAATTGTACGTATAAATTCTTTGGAATTTGAACTCCAATCTCTGAGGTTCATTGATATTTCTTGGAAGGTTCCCTTAAGGTTCTCGTAGAGTGCCAAAGCTCCAGCTGTAGAGTCTGAGCCAGAGATAAAATTGTCCACGTAGATGTCATTTGCCTTTTCTCTCACTTCTTTATTGTCTGAATTTGACAAGTGATGTTTGATGGTCGCATTGAGTAGATAAGGGGACGAGATGACTCCAAATGGGACCCTACAGAATCTTAGGTACATAAGGTTGTCCTTTGATACAGGTTTTGATTTGTCCTTAATCCAAAGAAATCTAGTCACATCTCTATCTTTCTCATTTAAGGCCATTTGAAGAAACGCCTTTTCAATATCTGAAGACAATCCTACTCGGTGGCTTCTAAATTTTAGAAGTAAACCGGTAAGGTTCTCGAGCATCATCGGTCCACGATATAAACACTCATTTAAGCTCTTATTGTCTTTGGTTTTGGAACTTGCGTCATATATTATTCTCATGGCTTTTCCTGAATGTTTTATTGAGTGGTGTGGCAAATAGTGAATAACTTTGTTTGACGTTGTCTTTGCTGCATCAGGCACGATTTCTATCATGCCTCTTTCCATTTGATCTTTTAAGATTTTGTCATATTCGGTTAAAGTATCGACATCCATCCGTTTCACTAAATTTGTTAAACGTCCAAATGACATTCCAAAATTATCAGCTAAATCTGGTGGATATTTTATCCACGGCCAGCTTACTGTATATCGGTTGTTTATTATTTGTGTTGTTTCATTGAACAATTTAACAGCTTCTTCATCTCTGCTTGATTGAGGTGAATCATTTATACCGATAGATTCCAATTCCCACAGTCTCTTAATATCTCCGTTATACAAAGGTAGGTCGGGATGTTTTAATCCCATTTCACTGCTGGTTTGAGTGTAAGTAATTACTGATAATTCGTTGATATTCGTAGGTTCAATTTGACCGCTGACAAGCCACCCCAGCGCAGAATTGACGAGAAATAGATTCTCACTTAGTTGTATTTTCTCTTCACGAACAATATTGAAATAGTAATCGTTTCCTACTAATATGTGAACCTGATCCTCTAGTGATCCATCATCAGCCAACATGAAAGACGTATTTATCTCTTCTAAATTTATATGAGGGATGCCGCCTCGTGAGATGAATTCAACACAATTTGCATGTATGACAATTGTTTCACCTGTTCGTGATTGCATTTGCAGAGTCACTACGGGGCTGCGTATCTCTTGAGGTTTTTCCGTTCCGAAGGTAAAAATTGTTAAATTACTTTCTTCTTCTATGGGAAGTTTTAATTCTTCAGCAATTTTAAATAATACGTAAGATCTTTGTGAACCCGAATCCATCAAAATACGACATTTAATTTGTTTAATTATGTTTCCAATTATGCTAGCTTTGACTATGGCTGTTTGTAGAATCGTCGGTCCCTTTTCATTAACTGTCATTGCTGTTTCTTCTTTTTCAGATCGTTGCAAAAAATCGATGGGCACAATGCTCTATTGTGTTTTCTCCATGTTTTGCAATGTGGACATGATGTTTGTGATTGACAGGTTCGAGTAATATGCCCCTTCTGAAGACAAAGATAACAGCGCTGACTTAATCTTGATTTTCTCTCTTCAAGTGTTTTAAATTTGTCACACCGGTCACTGTAATGCTTGCCTTGGCAAAATATGCAAACTGCTGCTCCTTGTTTATGTTGATGAAGTCGGCTAAACATTGTACCGGTTCTTCTTTTATCAACCTTTTCTTCTTGTTTCCTTGTCTGTTGAAATTTAGCTTCCCTGCTGCTCTGATGGTTTTTATTTCCTTTAAAGTTGCGTAGATTTGCATATTTAGCTCGTTTCGCCTGCACATGTAAAGTTTCCACAGTACAAGTTTCCATGTCATTTGACCGCTTCCTGCCCGATATCCTTTCTGCATCTTCCCTGGCAGCTATAGTCTTTTCCAAGTGGTTTCTCAATTCTTGAATAGAGTCGTTGCTTGTTTTAAGTTTTAATTCATAAATTAATTCCGTTGGAAATTTCTCCATTATCATAAAACGAAGATGATTATGATTTATGTTTTCACCTAATGATTCTAGTATTTTCAAGTTCCTCTCTATTTCGTTGAAGGTTTTCCTACAATCTTCTGCCGTGTTGATTGCAGTTTTGATTTTATAAAGTGATGCATAATGTGCATCAACGAGGTAAGAAGTCTTACCAAATCTCTCCTTTAAAACCGATAGGGCTATTTGGTAATTTTTATTGGTCGTATCCAGACCTTCAATAGCCTTTTTAGCGTTGCCGGTTACTGAAGCCTTCAAGTATGAAAGTTTGTCAACGTCCGATAAATTTCGAGAATCAATATTCGATTTGAATTGATCCCAAAATTCATGCCAGGTTAATATATCTCCATTAAACGTTGCCAATTCCAGTTTAGGAAGACGGCTGGATGAGATGGTTTCTTGATTATTATGTTTGGTATTAGCTTCTTTGAGGACACAATTTATCTTCACATTCAACTCGGCTAATGCTTCCTCCGCTTCTAGTTGTGTTTCACTCATTTGAGAAATGTCATCCGCGGAAGGGTTTGATACCAATCGAAAATATTCAGCCAGATCTGTGTTAAATCGTTTCACTGAAGCTTCTAATTTGCCATGTGCCACTTGCCCGAGCATCAGTGTATCAACGCTGAGTGAATCCGGTATGTTGTCTAAGTCATTTTTCATTTTGTCATGAATGAGCCTGAGCCTATCTAAAATTATTTTATCCATGTTGTAGTCTAAACCTGGAACGTACATAAATAGGCTAACAAATCTACCAATCCAAAACTATACATTAAGTATCATTATTTAGAAGTGATAAATTATTTAATGGTGGTCCGCTATAATCTCAAATAAATTTATAAATTAATTGGAGAAAACTGTCCTAAACTTCTACATTTCATGATATTTTAGTGAACTTAAAACTTGGATTTAATTTATTCCAAAAGCTTCAAATACTCTTCTCGTTTTATAATAATCTGAGTGAAAATGAACTGTATCAGTTTAATTAATACTGAGAAATTATCTAAGTAATCGTACTAATGGAAAAACTAGTCACTTGAATTTACTTAGAAAATTGATGAAAACTTGATATTTTATTAATATCCAACTTGTTTTATTTTTTCTGCTTATACTATCACCATATCACACACTATCAAACTTGTTAAAATCATACCTGTTCAGTGAAAAATACAAAGAAACAATAAAACATAACACACAAACACAAATGCATAAATAAAATATTGAACTATTATATTTATTATCCTTATACCTTTCATATCTAGATATAGAATAGAACTGTCAAATTTCCCGCGCTATGAAAACAATGTATATTCCTTGTTTCAATACTTCAATAGAAGTTAATTGTAATTAGCAGTTTCTTTAAAACTTTAATAATTATATCTAGGAAGCACTGCAACAATGAAATAGCGTACTTTTCATTGATCTCTTCTATGTCTTTAAATTGGAATTCAGATTAAAACATTTTAGCAAAGTTTCAAGGTACCTATTTATGTCAAACTATATAAAACGAGTGTTAACCCCTCGATACCCGCTGGGTCCCCAGTGAGCAGCGGATTTCGAAAGATCAATCACCGTATTCATTATTATTTAAATACTCGATTGCATTAAAGATTGTTCTTATTTACTTCTTATTTCAATACAAATCGCATTCGCCACAAATGGCGTCGCGTCGTGCCGTGGTCGTAGGTACAGCAAGGAAATGATACCCCGCGCCCCACTTGCTCTTATAATAATGAAAATAAAACACAGAGGGTACTCGCTCGGCCTCCCCGACCGCACATACGAGCACTAGACCGCGTAATGTAATTAAAGTTGAACTTGATCCTATGACTGAGTAACACAGTAATTAAACTCACCGATTTTATAAGTTAGTCCACGCAAATGATCCAAATCCGTGTAAATTTCCAATCCGAGTATTGTACGCTTCAGCGTCTTGTCTAATCCAATTTGGTTCGTGGCTAGGGCTTGATTTCATAAAATTTAACGCACCCACTCGCTGTTCCTAGTTCGGCGTTTCGCCACCAACGAGTTGCCAGCACAAAAGTTCGCAATTTCTCGAAATCAAATCAATATACGTAAAATTCTTATACGCTAAATTAATATACGCTAAATCCCTTTTGCTTATAACTATTTCTTAATGTTTAAATAGATTTAGGTTCGATTAACTTACTTAACAATAATCTACTATTACTTTTCTAGATATCGATTCGGTTTAGTAGAAATATTAAGTGATATCAACGTATCAATTGAATGATATTCCTAATTGACCAATACTATTGATTAATTACCAATAATTATTGATCTGCACCCTTTGTATTTTCAGTAGCTTCTTAACCTACATTAATAACTAATATAAATCGAACTTATGAATTAATATCCAACAATTAATGTTGTTTATTTTAATGGACCAGCTCTTCCTTTCCGGTCATTAAATAAAATAAAATGTATTGTTACCCTTTTTCATTCATTTTCGTAGAAATTTTGATTAGCCTTAAAATGTTATACTTTGGTATGTATAGGTACAATCCAATTTCGCGAAAATGCGGACTTTCTTCAAAAACTGGTCACACTGCCCATCATGACGCCCCGATTCTGTCGACTCAACTTAGCTCCTCTTTTACGTGAAATTGATGATTTCATATGTATAAATGGTGTTATAATTTTACGAGTCTCCTTCGATTATTAAACAGCAAAACAATGTGAAATAATACCCTGGGTTATGGGAAAGCAAAGCAGTCAATATAATTCCGCCGAAATTCGCACCGTTCTGCTTCCGGTATTGATCATAGATCTAAAATATAGTGACACTTCCGTTCACTATTTCGTACAAAACAATACTTTATTATTTCCATTTATTTTCTAAATTTGTAAGACAATCAAACTAATTTAAAATGATAATATTATTGATTTCTCATCATATTAGTACGTATTGGAAATAATGTATTTGAAAAGAAGTTCTCTAGGGTTTCATATAGTTTCCCGATCCTGCCGCCATGTCACTACTGTCGCACATTATTCGTACACACGAGCCCATAATGCCAAGCCAATTTGCCAATGTCTCCTTTTTATTGTGCAATCATGTTTTGTTTTTATCAATATTATTTTCAATGGTGTATTATGACGAAAATATGATATTAAGTATGTCAACATTTCGCCTTCGTTTGATAAAATCGATATACTTAATTATTATCACAATTTAAATTAGACATGTATGTTCTGCATTCCTTTCTTTATCAAAATATGAGTCTTTTAAGATCTTTATTGGAACGTGATGCCAATCCCAGCTCACTCCACCATTTTTTTGTCGCCACCCCATAGGGATCCAAGAGATCTTATGGGGATGAACAATCAATCCTATGCGAGTAGCGACAAATACTTAGAAAGGGAATGCATCACATACCTTAAACTGCCAGAGATTGTCTCATATCTTTCCTTCTTTCATCCAATCCTTTGCTTCGCTATTTAAAGGTGCTTTCTGCCACCTGTATAAAGATAGCTCTATGAAAATGATGTACTCAACACAATTAACCCTATGCCTAAGAACGAATGTAGCATAATAATACATTTGCCCTAGGAACTCTACTTATACACCATATGTGTAATCCACTGCCTTGCCCGCGAATATTGCATAACATATCCGCCTAAGGCGCATCAACTCAATTAGGTAGATTAGGTAGTTACCCAGAGCCAACAAATACTGACACACAGTTATAGCCACTCCAAATATGAGGCTATCGTTGACATCCAGTAACCCAAAACACAGCTGCAACACGGGCACAGCTATGGCTCGCCCCCCTAGGGAGACGAGACTTAACAGTCGACTGTTCAGCGGCCCATAGGGTATCACATACCCCACGGCCTGACTCAAAGTATAACAATACCGAGCCCTCTGTTGGAGAACGGACCCTGGGCGCGTCCGCCCAGGCCTCAGCTGAATCCTAGACCAACTCCAGGATCAACCTACCCCTGCCTCAGCTCGTCCATGTCACCGACAATGGACTCAGCACACACACCTTCTCTCCCTGATCGAAGTTGAGCTCTAAATAAGATATCAATACATATAAATAAATAATAAAATAAAAAGCCTTTTTATTTCTCACAAATTACTAAATTACATTTCTTTTTCTTATTTTATCTTAAGTATTATTTCAATATATTTTTTTTACATGCAGTGATAATTTGATTTAGGTACATAAAATACATTACTTAATATCTCATTATTTCTAATATTTTCAACATTCAACATTCAATGCAATAATAATTTAATCTATGTATGTATGTCCTATTGTCCTAAATTTAGTAAAAAATATTCTTAATTAATTAAATACATTGTTACAGAAATTCATTTGTTTTGAATTACTTAATTTTTAATGTCAGTCAAGTTTCTGTGAGAACCCCTCCTGTGAAGGTAAAGGCCTCCTCCAGTGATGACCATTTCTCTCTATGTTTTGCAGTTTTTATCCAGTCTTTTCCTCCTATTTGGGTGATGTCGTCGGCCCATCTTGTTACAGGTCTGCCTCGCTTTCTAGTCCCTGCAGGTCCCGGCCATGAAGTTATCCGTGCTGTCCAGCGATCGTCGGTCAATCGGGCTACGTGGCCTGCCCATCGCCATTTTAACTTTTGAGCATAAGATAATGCATCGGTGACATTTGTTTTCTTGCGTATGGTGGTGTGCCGTATTTTATGAATTTTTCTTATTTTCAAAATGCTTCTCTCCATACTTCTTTGGCAAGTTGTTATTTTGTTTCTCAACCGTTTAGTGAATTTCCAGGTTTGGCAGGCGTATGTTAGAGATGGTAAGAGGCATGAATCCATAACTTTTTTCTTTAGGTGTAGTGGTAGTTTTGCCTTTCATAACTTCTTTTTGAGCCCAGTACTTTTTCCATACACCAGCTATTCTTCTGTCTATTTCGAGGTCATTACTTTGTTTTTCAAAAGAGATTTGCTTCCCTAAGTAAATGTAGCTTTCAACGTATTCCATAGGCATGTTATTTAGAGTGATCACATTTTGTATACTATTTGTCATTATTTTTGATTTGCTTAGGTTTATTTCTAAACCTACCTTTGAGCTTTCTTTTTGGAGGGACTCTATCATGGTACCTAGTTGAATACTATTTTCTGATAGTAGTACTATATCGTCAGCAAATCTCAAATGGCTGATGCGTTTGTTATTTATGTTTAATCCGACTTTTTCCCAGTTTAATTTACTTATAATATATTCCAGTACAGCAATAAATATTCGCGGAGACAGTGGGTCGCCTTGTCTTACTCCACGTTTAATCGGTATAGGCGGCCCTGTTGCCTCTAGCTTCACTCTACTGATGATGTTCTGATATAGGTGCTTTAGAATATCTATGTATTTTTTACCTACATTTTGCGACTTTAAAGCTTCCCATACCGAGGAATGGGTAATAGTGTCGAAAGCTTTCTGATAATCGATGAACACCATATATAGAGGGCGCTGAAACTCTTGATATTTCTCTATGAGCAGTTCTAGCGAGTGAATATGGTCGACTGCGCTGAAACCTCTTCTGAAACCCGCCTGCTCGACAGGTTGGTGTTTTTCTAAAGTTTTGCCAATTCTCTGTTCTAAAATAGATGCAAATAATTTGTATAAAGAGGGCAAGAGGCTAATCGGCCGGTAGTTACTTATATCTTTCGAATCTCCTTTTTTAAATAGTAAAATTATCTCGGATTCAGACCATTCTTTTGGTGTGTATGAGCTTTCTAGTATCATGTTGAATAAATGCGCTAAGGGAGCTACAAGCTGCGGGCAACCTATTTTTATATGTTCATTTGTGATTCCATCTGGTCCCGGGCTTTTTTCTAGTTTGAGCTTTTTTATCGCAATTATTATTTCTAGTTCTTCAATGGGGGGTATATTTTCATCTGAGCATGGTCGTTCCGCTTCAAATTGAACATACGTTGGTTCATGATCAGGTGCACTGAATAGATTTTTGTAGAATGACGTAGCTATGTGTAGTATTTCTTTTCTTACATTTGATGTTGAGCTAGATGTTTGAAGTCCTTCTATCCACGTTTTGTGTATTCTCAACTCTTTATGAGCTTTTTTCAGGCTTCCTGTGGCATGCAAGTGCCTTTCAAATGTCCTTGTGCGATGATTTGTATAGTCGTGGCGTATGCATTTGTTTACTAATTTGTAGAGGGCGCGTAACTCGTTCTTCATTGTGCGTGTTTTGGGTTTCAATTTTTGCAGCTGGCCTCTTCGTTGAATTAAGCTTCTTGTATGAGCAGATATAATGTCGTTTTTCTCATTTTGTGCTTTAGGAGTGGATGCTGCCTTGAGACTTGATTCTATTGCGTTAATTATTTTATTGTGATATCCTTGAACGCTTTCTTTTTCGCGCCAGGTCATAAGGTCTTTTTCAAGCAGTTTCAGGGATGCTACATATTTTGATATTTCTTCCTCGTTTTTCGGTGAGCTTTTGGAATTAGTTTTGTAGTTTGTTCGGCTCTTCTTGACGCTTTGGAGGACTGGAATACATATACAAGAATCAATTGCGTTGAAACATCATACAACCGTTGGAGCTAGCACTAAGATAATTACATAATGTAATACTTAGCTTTAATGTCTCTGCCGTCTCTGGATCGATGCACGTTCTCCCAAAATCTTTGCACTAAGATTATTTAACTGTCTATATTCGCGACCTCTAGCTAGTGCAACGTTAACGTCGTTAACTTTTAAATATGCTTACCATAGACTAGGCTTCTCAGTGTTGCTAGGGTTGAAGTTAGGTGCTTCCTTTAGGGAGTTTAGGGTTTCGCGATTGTCGCGACACTGACTCTTTATTTTATTATTTATTTAAACTTTATTGCACAAAAGAAAACTTATCGTACAAAAGGCAGACTTAATGCCATATGGCATGGCACTCATGGTGATCATCAAAACCTCTAGGGAACTTCCTGAATTCCTAGAAAGCTGAAATTTGGTATGTAAGCTAGTATTATTATTCAAAAATTGGAACTTCTACCCCTCAACCCCTTAAATTAGGGGATGGAAATTTTTATGAGACTACCGCAAATTTTGATGCTTGGGGTCTGAAAATGTATATAGGGACTCCTTGTTATCCATACTATCCATACTATATATACTAAATATATACTATATACACTTAAAAATATATACTTATCTTCTTTCTTTCTATATATATAAACGTAAAAGTCTGACTGACTGACTGACTCACTCACTTAAATCAACGCCCACCCCAAACCGTATAACATAGAAAGCTGATTTTTTCACAATAGGTAGTTATATAACGTTAGTACCCACTAAGAAGAGATTATTGAAAATTCTACCCTTAAGGGGGTAAAAAGGAGGTTGCAAGTATGTGTGGGGATGGAGTAAAATTTTAAGTGAGAGATTTGAAACTTTGTGTATGGACTTTTTATTACAATACAAGAAAAGTTATTTTAGGGTTTTGGAAAAACCCACCCCCAAGCGGGTTAAATAGGGGTGCAAAGTTTGTATAAATCGATTTAAATGAAATTTGGTATAGAGATAGTTTAGTCCCTGGGAAGAACATATACATACATACATACATATAATCACGCCTTTATCCCTAAAAGGGTTAGGCAGAGCACATGAAACTTTTGTTCCAGTGCCACTTTTAGCATAAATATGGGTATAAAAGATCGACAAAATGTGACATTGCAGTGACAGGTTGCTAGCCCATCGCCCACAACACACTTCAACCCTGTTCCCTAAGAACATATGATAGTGTTTATCCCAGAATTCATTCCTAAAGGGGCTGAAATGGGAGAAAGCTACATGAGCTAGGTAGTCTTGGCAATCATTTTACATGTATAATGTTTTTTGTGGGATTAATTTGACAAAAAATACTTTGTTACTGCATTTATTTGATACTTTTTCGGGTCAACACAGTAAATTTGTTACCACAACTAAAATATACAGCTTCAATGTACTAACAAAATGCATATTGTTCGTGGAACCACACAGTTCGACAAGAAAAATATTGCCATACGCACTAAGCAAATCAAACGTTGTCATCACAACATAGTCAATTGGTGCGTTATTAAATTAACAACCTGACTGTAAATACTATAACAATTGTTATTTTGTCAAATTTTACTTTATTACTGCACTTCTTTTATACTTGTACGAGTCAACAAAGTATAGTTGTTACCACAACTAAAATATACAGCATATTTGTAATAACAAAATGAATATAGTTCGTGAGACCATACCGTTTGTCAAGAAAAATATTGCTATACGCACTAAGCAAATCAAACGTTGTCATCGCAACATATTCAATTGGTGCGTTATTAAATTAACAACCTGAATGTAAATACTATAACAATTGTTATTTTGTCCAATTTTACTTTGTTACTGCATTTATTTTATACTTGTACGAGTCCACAAAGTACAGTTGTTACCACAACTAAAATATACACTATAATTGTACTAACAAAATGCGTATTGTTCGTGGAACCATACAGTTCGACAAGAAAAATATTCCCAAGAAACACAGATAGCATTATAAAATACCACTTTTGGTGTAACACGGAACCTTAAGAATTAATACACATTTAATATGGTTCAACCGTGAACTTATAGCTACGCATTACGCTTTTGCCTGTATAATAGCATCATAAAAGCAGGAACGGATACTACTGTTACGCGATCGTTGTAAGTGCAGATGTCAAAAATGCCTTCTTACAGCCAGAGCATTTTAGTGGTAGTCAAATATGGTAATTGCTGTATAAAGGCGTAGGCAAATGCCTTCTTACAGCCTATAGCAGCATGGTTCCTTAAGAGCATTTTAGTGGTAGTCAAATATGGTAATTGCTGTATAAAGGCGTAGACTTATACCACTCTAATGCCGCTGCTTAAAAGAGTCACTGTGAACTACTGTACAGCCAACAGTTTTAGAGTGGTGCACACTTAGTGATTTAATGCAAAAAGTTACACATCGGTTCACCTCGACTCTGTTACACAGCTCTTTAGCGTCTTTTTGAAAAGCTGCTTAACAGCGTTTTATTAACACACGTGAACACCAAAGGTGTTGCGAGATCTTCATATAACTCAGAAATGCAGCATTTGGCTGTGAATTGCCTTCCCACAAATACCACTATACTGTTTTAGTCTGCATATTAGTATTGTCGTTAGCTATTCTAGTGTACATTGAGCAATATTGGAACTTTTAGCAGGTATAATAACGCGCAAAGCTTCAAGCAGGTTCACAATGTTCATATAATTAAAGTAATAATATGTTCAATTTCTTGAACGGTCGCGTGGTATATTTCTAGAGTGGATTTCATTATATATTATACGAAAATGCAAAGTAATTCGTGGAAAAAAAAGTCAAGGTCAGGTGGAGTAAGGAGAAAGGTGTTAAAAGAATATTCGTCAATTATTAAATCGGATACAGATCAATCTACAACCAATAACACAGAAGGTGATCAAAGCGCGACAGTACATATTTCAGAAGCCGGTTCCGTACATAATAAATACAATGTATCGAGTGGTATAAATGTAGAGGCAGAAAAATGTGAAAATCAACCTAGATGCTCCTCCAGTGAAGATCATGCAAATGCGACAGCACATTTATTTGAAGTGGGTTCCGTACACGATAAAAACTACAATAACGTCTCTACGTGTTCTACTCTTGATGATGAAAACAATTTCATACCAGCAAGCTCCAGCTCTGCTGAGAGTGATACTAACAGTGACTTTGATATGTGCAACAAACAGTTAGTCTTTTGTAAAAAAATTAGAATCTGGGCCGTAGAGAACAAGATTACTCATATAGCTCTAAATGATTTAATAGCGATTATAAACGAATTTATTCCCCAGATACTATCAAAAGATGCAAGAACAATTTTAGCTGTTCCGAGGAACATAAACATAAAATTAATTGAAGGGGGTGAATATTGGCATCACGGAATAGCTGACCCTTTAAAAACAATACTGGAGAAATGGAATGACGTCCCAGAAAGTATTTCATTAAATTTTAATTTTGATGGGCTGCCGATTTTCAAAAGCTCCAAGCATGAATTTTGGCCAATTTTATGTAATATCTTTGAAAATCAAAAGATAAGCCCATTTGTTATTGGAATTTATTTTGGAGTGGGTAAACCTAAAGATTTAGCTGCTTATTTAGATGATTTTGTAAATGAGATGAAAATCTTACTGGAAGAAGGAATTAAAATCGGACAATCTGAACAGGCAATTAAAATTAAAGTTAGATGTATTATTTGTGACTCACCTGCAAGGGCTTATATTAAGGGTAAGTATTACATACATTTTTCTCGGATTTTCTTAATTTAAACATTCATCTAAATCGGTTCAGCGATTTAAGCGTGAAGAGGTAACAGACATACAGACAGACAGACACACTTTCGCATTTATAATATTATTATATTATATATATATACATAATATAGTATATACATAATATATATATATATAGTAAAGTAATATATAGTATAATATAATATACCTATATATAGTAATATAGTAATAGTATATAGTATGGAATGGATAGTATGGATATGGATGCTTTGTGCATCTCTTTCGCAATTTTAGCCACTACATCGTTTACTCCACAACGAACGATAAAGATTACATCAAGAATACACATCTCATGCTTATCATTATACTATAACTTAACTTTAATTAGGCAACTACTTACTTTAAGAACCTCACTGTTTTTTCTTTTTTTCAGGAGTTTGTAACTTCAACGGTAAGCATGGTTGCTTAAAGTGTGTCACCATTGGCGAATATTCGCACAATTCTCATACTGTTGTATTTCCGAACACAAATTGTCTTCAGAGAACCAATGATGGATTTAGAAACAAACTATATGGGGCACACCACAAAACTGACTCCCCGCTACTCGCTCTCCCAATTGATATGGTGAAAACTTTCCCAGTCAGTGATTCTCTCCACCTTATTGATTTGGGTATTATGAAAAGGTTATTAGTGGGTTGGCGAGATGGAAATTTTGGAAAACACATTACTAAATGGCGTGCGACTGACGTTGAAAAAGTTACACAATTTTTGAAGCAATGCAAATTGCCTTCTGAGGTGCATAGAGCGGTACGAGGCTTAGACACCTTAGCATATTGGAAAGCTTCAGAATTTCGAGCTTTTTTCTATTATTTGAGTATTGTAATACTACATGAAGTATTGAAATCTGACGCATATTGCCACTTTTTGATGCTGTATTGCGGCATTACAATTTGCTCAAGCGATAGTTATCGATCGATGCTGCCACTGGCAGAAAAACTCCTGAGATATTTTGTTGAGCATTATAAAGATTTTTATGGGGCCGATTACGTTACGAGCAACGTTCACAATTTACTTCATGTGACCAGTGAGGTAGAACATTTTGGATCTTTGCATTCGTTTAATGCGTATCCCTTTGAGAACAAATTGTACGTGATAAAGAGGATGCTAAGAAGTGGCAAAAACCCATTGCAACAAGTTGCAAACAGGTTAGCAGAAGCAGAAGGCATTTTTGAAGAGGCAAGGACGGACGTTACTGGGAAAAAATCTGAATATCCTTTTATAACGAAACATAAAAATCTAAAAAAGATTCTTAATTTTGAACATTTCAAAATGTCAACACAAAAAAAAGACTGCTATTTTTTAACAACGAACAATGAAATTGTTGAAATCAATCGCATAATTAATGTGACAACAATTGATTGTTTTAAACTGGATGATAAAGAAGACGTATTTGTTAATCCTATCAAGTCCTCTCGCCTTGATATATACAAATGCCAAAATGTACAAAATGTACATCGCAGTGCGGTTGTCTTAAACCCAGTGGAAATAAAATGTAAATTAGTATGCATTGAATATAATGATTTCCAATATTTCATACCGTTGTTACATACATTATGAAATAAAAAGGCTTAAATTTTTTTTATAGTTTTTTATTTATCAATTTCACCATCACATAGTTTTTTCTATGTCTCTTCTAATCATACATTAAGCATAAAAATAGGTAAGAAAATAAATTAGTCTTCTAAAATTAGTCAACTAAGCAGTGTAAATTATAAAAAAATATATAGCGTAAGTAGCTGCCATAACATAACTTTCATTATTTGTTAATTAACTCTCTTAGTCTTTTAATTTGACAGTTATACAATTATAAAATCAATTATTTAAAAAAGCAGTAGCGTTGCTACCATAAAATAACTTCCAGAATTTGTTAATAATTATGTAAAAATTAAATTATAAAAATAAACGTTCAGAAAATGATCGCACCACCACCCATAGTACAAAACTAACGCAAGCTAGATATTTTGGACCATGCTCTACATTATCGTTCTCATTTACATTAAAATTCTCAATTATTTTGTTCATTACTCTCAGTCTTTTAATTTAAGAACTAAACAATGACAACTATTTAAAAAAAAATAGTAGCGTTGCCGCCATAACATAATTTTCATTATTTATTAAGTCTCTCAGTCTTTTAATTTGACAGCTAAACAATTTCTTAATCAATTATTAAAAAAAGTAGTAGCGTTGCTACCATAAAATAACTTTCAGAATTTGTTACATAATTATTACGTAAAAACTAAATTATAAAAATACACTTTCAGAAAATTATCGCACCACCACACATAGTACAAAACTAACGCAAGCTAGATATTTTGGACCGTGCTCTACATTATCGTTCTCATTTACATTAAAATTCTCAATTATTTTGTTCATTACTCTGTCTTTTAATTAAAGAACTAAACAATGACAACTATTTAAAAAAAAATAGTAGCGTTGCCGCCATAACATAACTTTCATTATTTATTAAGTCTCTCAGTCTTTTAATTTGACAGTTATACAATTATAAAATCAATTATTAAAAAAAGTAGTAGCGTTGCTACCATAAAATAACTTTCAGAATTTGTTACATAATTATTACGTAAAAACTAAATTATAAAAATACACTTTCAGAAAATTATCGCACCACCACACATAGTACAAAACTAACGCAAGTTAGATTCTTCATCATCATCCTCCATATTTTCAACAAGGTCTGCGTTCGCTACATCATGGTTCTCATTTACATTAAAATTCTCATTTAATTCGTTCATTACTTCGTTTGACGGATTTCCTTGTGGAGGTTGAGCAGCATTAGTGTTAGTTGCTGTTTTACGGGTCCTTTTACCAGAAGCTCTGAGGTTTTTCATAGCCTTTCGCTTTACAGCATTTTTTAGTACAATTTTGAAAAAATTCTCCATTTTTTCAATAGTAAAAGAATCATCCCAGCCAAAAACCATTTCAAAAAAAAATTTTAGAAAGAGTTTGTGATCCTTTAAGGCAATTTTTGAACTATCACCCCGACTTCCACCACTCCATGAGCACCTACACAAGAAGTCTTTAGTTAATAATGTATCCAATAACCTGTAGGCGCACGTTATACCATTTCCTTGTGATGCAGAACATAATATGGATAAAAGACTTTTCATCTTCTTTCTCTGGGCCAGATCCAATAATGACAATTCGAAGTCTTCCAGTTGTTTTAGATTATCAATGTCACGCAAAGTAAAACTTTCGCACTCTGCAGAACTGGCATCTTTTAGCAGTGTGACATGTGATGATTGTTCCATTGTCTCTATCTTGGTATTGGTATCATCTACTTGAACACACAGGACTGCCAACTTCTGTCCAATATTTTTTTGATTTTCTATCACGGTGTTAAGAGTTGCATACAGTTTATTTATATTTTCTAATATCAAACATTGGTTGGATAATATTTGAGTATTGTAGTCAGTAGGAGTACACAATTCAAATATTTGAGTGTCTCGATTAACAGGTGGTTCGGCTATAATGACATTATCACTTTGCTTTTGATATGATGTTGAAGGACGAGCATCTTTCACGATTGGTGTTTTTCGACTTAACTGAAACAAACATTAATACGATCGATTTAACTCCGTGGCAACATTCCATTCAGCGGTTTAAGCGTGAAGAGGTAACAGACAGACAGACGCACTTTCGCATTTATAATATTATATAATATAGTATGCATAGTATGGAAGTATGGATAGTATGGATTTACTTAGTCTATGGTGCACGTTTGGATACTTGGAATTGGAACGCGGTAAGTACTTACATGGTTTTATAAAAACTACCCTTTAACATATTATTTAAGCAAATACAAGGACTTATTTATGTATAGAATAAAAAAAACGGCAACTATTTTTCTCTTTATCGTCAAAGTAATGGAGTGAACGAAGCCGAAAGCGAGTCAATTCTAATACACAAGGTATCCGAACGCACCGTTTATTCTCTGCGCACCCGCACCTACGAAAAGAAAACTAAGTAAAACTAGTACTACTTAATATAATTATTACTTAGGTAGGTAGGTACTTACCAATTCTGCTAAAGCGTCAAAATTCGTTTCCTCTAATCTCTGCCCCGTAGCAATATATACTGGATTTTGTGAACGATTGTCATTTAAATCATGGTCGGTATCGGTGTGTCCTAACATGATTTTAATTTCATTTTCTGCCTCTCTATATGTCTCAATATTAGTTCTTTTTACTTTGCAGTCTATAATATCCCACTCTGGACTGGGTTTCGATCCGTCATCCCTTATGAGACGTGACCTGTTTCTCACGTGTTTTTGTGGCCAAAATAATTTTCCTCTTGACTCCCAATCCGAAGGCACTGCGGTCAACTCTGTCACTCCGTTTTCGATAGATTGTACTACTTTAAACGTCATTTTATCTGAAAAAGTTTTGAAAAGAAAAATTCTATGAAACAAAATGCTATCTAAACCTACTATGGAGACGTAAAGCGTTTTAAGAAATAGCGAATCCCGGCGAGTCAATGGGGTTGGCCGGGCGAAGGTATTTACAGATGGTGCTAGCATAGATTTTACCTGTTAGTCCTACCAAAACTGTCAAGCTCTTGTTTTTTTTTCCCGGAAATTTCTTGTTTAGAATCAAGCCGTTTAAGCCATATCCCATATAAAAAGGTTAAATCTATGATGGCGCCATCTAGTCAAACATTTGACAGTTGCCAACCCTTGTTACACGCTGAGTATTATCACGCGATCCATACGCTGTCTCTACTCATTGCATGTTATAGACAGAAAAAGCTAGACCAGGATCACAGTAATACTCACCAATGTAACAGCAGCCATTAACGTAAACAATAATCGCAAGCAGTGCAAACGATGCGGCGGCTGGCGTTCTACTGCACGGCTATCACAAGACGGCGCACAAGATGTAGTTATTGTGCTAGCAGGGGGCCTAGACAAGGTGACAATCGCTTGCGCAAGCGATCACAGACTGATAGAGAGACCTCTGTCACTCTTCCATATTAGTGTGACAGTGACAGTTGCGTTTCGTTCGCTACGGAGCGTTAGCGATTGTAACCTTGTCTAGGCCCAAGGCATCTTGTCTACGTACAGCTACGCCACGCGTGCGTGCGCGCAGTGTGTGTGAGTACCTACATAATATTTGTCAAGATGATGGATGCAAGTTTACTGTGAATGTTTACATGGATTTATGACGAAATCAAATCAATATAGTATATATCAAGTTTCCGGAATTAGTCACATTTAAAATATTGTTTTTTGTAAGTGGCCAGTTCCGGAAACTTTAAGTGCGACCTATGTATATTAGGATCATCAAGACATACAGTGTGTAAATTTAATATGGCCATACCTATATATTACTTCGTAAAGATAGGCCCAACGCGCACGAGTAAAATAACCAGCTGCAAGATCGAGTGATATGCATTAGAATTACTAACTTAGAATAGAATAGAATTAATTACTTATTATACCTACTTATCATAATTATAAACATACATGAACATACAAACTTACCTACTTGTTGACTACCCTACCTATACCTACTAGGTATATGCACCAGTGTATTTTTTTAATTTTATGTGGTTTGATGTTTTACAACGGATCCCTAAAACTTAAAATAAATATTAAAAGTGATGCGTTTCAGTAGTTCACATAAATGGCTTAAGCGTTCATGTGAAACATAATAAAACTAATAACAGCCGACAGACTGTATAGTGGTTCACTTGAAGTATTCTTTACTGCAATAATCGTAATAGAGGAACTAGGGTGAACTCTTGTACAGCCATGGGAATTAATTCAGGATTAAAACGGTTCACATAGGTTCCTACTGAATGTCGCCATTTTGCTACTACTTTAACCTTAAAAACCATGTTATTGTTTATGTTTTTACTCATGATTTCTAGCTTTTTCGTTTTGAATTACACGTTAAAATTACACATATTCAATATGAAACAAAAACTGTGTATAATTGTATGCAAGTCACATAAAAATGCTTTACATAATATTTGCCGTGTTACTTCTTTCACGATAATGATAATTAAAAACGAGATATTTTCGAGGCGCGTGAAAATTTTGTTATAAATCCATATAAACATTCACAATAAACTTGCATTCCCAGGTATTTTCACAGGCTGTTAGAAATGTACTTACCAAAAATACAGTGCTCCTCTAAATTTACACTTCACACCGCGCGGCCATTTCTTTATTCTTGATGGACACCATTGAACGAATGGATATAAAAACTCGGCTGACAGGTCTACAAAAATTTACTAGGGAAAATAATATATATTTCAATATTCACACGGCATATGATATAAAGGTTTATGTGAACCAAAAGTGTAATTTAAGAGTATATGTTACCTATCCTTACTACTTTAGTCTGTATAACAGGACACTCGTATTCTGTTAAACAGCTGATAAACAGCGTTGTGACCCAGAATAATTCCAATATAGTGCTACTATAATTCTTTTAAGTAGAAATGTGAACTAATATAGAACCAAAGGCTGTATAATTTGTGCCCAAATAAGAGTTATATCGGTGTTAACAGCGCTGTTGACACCATTGTAACTCTTTCTTATACAGCTTTTTGTGTTGTGTTACACCAAAAGTGGTCTTTTATAATGCTATCTGTGTTTCTTGGGTTGCCATACGTACTAAGTAAATCAAACGTTGTCATCACAACATAGTCAATTGGTGCGTTATTAAATTAACAACCTGAATGTAAATACTATAAAAATTGTTATTTTGTCCAATTTTACTTCGTTACTGCATTTATTTTATACTTGTACGAGTCCACAAAGTTCAGTTGTTACCACAACTAAAATATGCACCATATTTGTACTAACAAAATGCATATTGATCGTGGAACCATACAGTTCGACAAGAAAAATATTGCCATACGCACTAAGCAAATCAAACGTCGTCATCGCAACATAGTCAATTGGTGCGTTATTAAATTAACAACCTGAATGTAAATACTATAACAATTGTTACTTTGTCCAATTTTACTTTGTTACTGCATTTCTTTTATACTTGTACGAGTCAACAAAGTATAGTTGTTACCACAACTAAAATATACACCATATATGTAATAACAAAATGAATATTGTTCGTGAAACCATACAGTTCAACAAGAAAAATATTGCTATACGCACTAAGCAAATCAAACGTTGTCATCGCAACAAAACCAATTGGTGCGTTATTAAATTAACAACCTGAATGTAAATACTATAACAATTGTTATTTTGTCCAATTTTACTTCGTTACTGCATTTTTTTTATACTTGTACGAGTACACAAAGTTCAGTTGTTACCACAACTAAAACATACACCAATTTGTACTAACAAAATGCATATTGTTCGTGGAACCATACAGTTTGACAAGAAAAATATTGCCATACGCACTAAGTTAATCAAATCATAAGAGCCAAATACCTGGCAGTCAGACCACTAAGTCTGAACCAACATGCTTACCAAAAGGGGAAATCTACGGAAACTGCACTACTTGATCTGGTCGACAAAGTGCATAAAACCCTAGAGGACAAGCAAACAGCTCTATGTGCTTTCCTTGACGTCGAGGGTGCCTTCGACAACACACCCACAGAAACTATCCTCAGGGGATTGGCATCAAAGGGCGTGGACGAAAGCACCATCAGATGGATCCAGAGCATGCTTTCGAATAGAATAGTCACTCTGACCCTCAATGCAACTGAGCATACATTCTACACCACAAGAGGATGTCCACAAGGAGGCGTACTATCCCCACTACTATGGACCCTAGCAGTGGACCAACTCCTAGCAACTATGAAGGACCTAGACTATGACACACAAGGATATGCCGACGACCTTGTAGTCATAATCAAAGGTCCGTGCCTCCACACAATCTCGAACTTAATGCAAGGAGCGCTTAACACCATAAATAAATGGTGCAAAGAGAATGACCTGTCCATCAATGCGAGCAAAACAGTACTAGTGCCCTTTACAAAAAAAAGGAAACTAGACAAGCTCGCCAAACTAAAACTGAATGGACAGGAAATATCGTACTCAAATGAGGTCAAGTACCTAGGAGTTACTTTTGACCAAAGGCTAACTTGGAACGCTCATTTGAAAAGTATAATACAAAAGGCAAAAATGGCCATGTGGACTTGCTGTCGAATGGCAGGAGCAAGATGGGGCATAAGACCCAAAATTGCTTTGTGGCTTTACACAGCGGTAGTGAGGCCTGTAATCACATACGCCTCTGCAGTCTGGTGTAACAAAGCCAACCAAAAGACAGCCATCACAATGTTAAGCAGTCTACAGCGTACAGCTTGCTTAACAGCTACAGGAGCTTTATGCTCAACACCGGGGGCAGCCTTGGATGCACTGCTCGATCTAACGCCACTCCACCTGCATGTGCAAAAGGAGGCGAAGCAGTGCATCTACAGGATATGCACACTAACAAGGCCAAAATGGCGCTCTCAAGCGCTAGTCAAACTGGAGGCCCTTGTTTTTGATAACAAAAAACTAAACATGCCCACTGACGATACTTACGTGGAATGCAAATTCACCAAACTGTATACAGTGGAAATACCTCCGAGAGACAAATGGTTAAACGACCAAATGGACTTCAAGGAAGGAAGCCACGTTTGGTATACAGATGGATCTAAAAAAGGTGACGATGTTGGATGCGGTATCTACGGTGAGAGGCCAAAGCTCAAAGCTAGCGTCAGCATGGGGAAAGAGGCCTCAATCTATCAGGCTGAACTCTTCGCAATAAATAAATGCGTGGAGTTCAATCTTGAAAGAAACCTAAGAAACCAACACATCTACATCAACTCAGACAGCCAAGCTGCTCTGCTGGCACTAGAATCCCTAGAGTCCTACTCTAAACTAGTCCAGAACTGTAAAAACAATTTAAACACCCTGGCTAATACCAACAGAGTCATACTTAGATGGGTACCAGGACATTCCGACATAGTAGGAAATGAAAAAGCAGATGAACTTGCAAGGAAGGGCGCAGACACAACCCTGGTCGGCCCAGAACCGTTCTGTGGTATCACAAAACGGAAAGCATATTCTCTGCTAAACAACACAGTAAAATCAGAGGCAATAAAGTTGTGGAAGTTCGCCAAAGGACAAAAACATGCTAAAGCCTTGATCAAAGGGTACAACAATAAACTGTCTAAAGAGCTATTACAACTCAGAAGACACAAAACCTGCGCAGTGACAAGAATTCTGACAGGACATTGCAAATTAAACAAGCACCTGTTTCAAATGGGTATGACACAGGACACAACTTGCAGGTTCTGCCAGGAGACAGAGGAAACAGCAATGCACATCCTCTGCTCCTGCGGACCACTCATGCACAAAAGAAGTATCCACCTAGGGCGGCACATCGTGCACCCAGAAGAGGTACAACATATCACCGCCCAAAGAATCTGGAATTTCTTAGAGGCAACGGGTCTTAACGGTGAAATCTAAAACAAAGGGCTGCCACAATAGATCACTTGCTGGTCGAAGCGGCATATAAAGGCCCACAATAGCACACAATAATAAATAAAAGTTAATCAAACGTTGTCATCAAAACATAGTCAATTGGTACGTTATTAAATTAACAACCTGAATGTAAATACTATAACAATTGTTATTTTGTCCAATTTTACTTTGTTACTGCATTTATTTTATACTTGTACAGTCGACAACACAGCTAAGTGACCATCGGAAATCTAATCTGACCTTAAGTGCATTGTAATAAGGTTCTAGGTTTTCACGGTATGGTTAGTTAGGTGTGTTGCTGTGTGTACGAGTCAACAAAGTATAGTTGTTACCACAACTAAAATATACAGCATATTTGTAATAACAAAATGAACATTTAAATACCCTTATCACGAAACTCGAAACGATCTTAGCGGGAATGTAATGCAGAAATACACAGCGTAAGTCAATGTCCACGTAGCTCAGTTGGTAGAGCAGTCTAGCGTTAATAGAAAGGTCGCAGGTTCGAGTCCTGTCGGGGGCTACAAACGAAGATGGTTTATTTTTCCATTATATTCTTTCTCTGTATCATATCGATTAAAATGAACATTGTTCGTGAGACCATACCGTTTGACAAGAAAAATATTGCCATACGCACTAAGCAACTCAAACGTTGTCATCACAACATAGTTATTAGTACGTTATTAAATTAACAACCTAAATGTAATTACCATAACAAATGCTATTTTGTCAAATTTTACTTTGTTACTGCATTTATTTTATACTTGTACGAGTCAACAAGGTATGTTGTTATCACAACAATATGTACAACTTATTTGTACTAACGAAACTAATATTGTTCGCGGAACTATAGACTTCAACAAGAAAAATATTGCTACACGCACTAAGCAAATAAATGTTGTCATCTCAACATAGTTAATTGGTGCGTTGTTAAGTTAACAACATAATTGTAAATACTGTAACAACAGTTTTTTGCCAGATTGGGCTTTGTTGCTATATATATTTACAACTTTAATAAGCTAGCAACGTACTGTTGTTACCAGTACAACAAAAAATACACTTTAATGGTGTGACTAATTGCGAGTCGATCACGGAACTATAAACCCGGAACAATAAAAATATCATCGCAGAAACTAACTGGATTTATTTACAGTCACCAAGCTTTTTGTTTCTGACACAAGAAAAAAATGACAAAGCATTTATTGTGGCTTTGTTAGACCATTTTTTTCTCAGTGTAGTGTCTTCTATTTCTGCTGCACTTTTGAGGTGGCAAATAAAACTTTCTAGTATTTCATACTTCGATGGTCTCCATTGCTTATTTACTTTATCTTTTTTTATAATTGCGGATGACATCAGGAATGGCAAAGTCATAAAACCAACTGCATCCAGAATTTCCTCAGTATCTGAAAATAATGTTGGTAATTGAGTGAAAATGAAAAACCCTACATTTTCAATACATCGGTGAACTAACATATCTACAATAAAAACCCGACTGCCATGAGTTCCCCCAAAACTGTTCCTTTCTGGTATAGAAGTACTATACATAAATAAATACCTACCTTTATTTTGATACCCTACTCGATAAGAATGAATTAAACAATTTGAAGCCTTACAATGGTTTTTCAAGAATGTTAAGTACCCAGTGTCACTCGCGTCATCAATACAAATCTAATGACGTGTAATTTATCAAAATCGGTTCAGCCGTGAAGTAGTTATGAGAGGACATAAGAACAGACATACATACATAGATACATAGATACATACATACGGGTCAAACACATAACCCTCTTTCTTCGCAGTCGGGTAATAAAACTAGAATCAGAGCCTTTTCTTTTATTGAAATCTGACTTTCTCGAAGTCTTGTGATTGGAAATGTCCATGGGCCTCAATACTGTTTACCATCAGGTGGGCTGATTGCTCCTTTACTTCCGAGTACAATAAAAAAATATATAAAAATTGTTGGGGTAATAGTGAGCTTACCGTCATTTTCTATGTTACTCAAAATATCCTTTAAAGCCTGATCTTGTTTTTTCTTTGCAGCGTGATTAATCAAAGAGCACCGTATTAATTGCCAGTTTTCATGCAACTTGTCATCATACATGTGGGTGGAGAACTTTGAAGTCTTTCATGAGCTGAAAAATGAACTAGGTTAGACAAAATAATACAATAATTGTAACACAAACTATGTAGAACTTAATACACAATTGATAAGTTCAAACATACCAAATGTATACCGCCGGGCTGGTTAAGCGCTTTATATTGTCGAATATAATCTTCTACTCTTATTTATTTATTTATTGAAAAAACAGGTTACATAACATTACAGTTTACACCAATGCGTCATGAACCGAACAATATTTATTTTGACGGCGAAACGGCGTGGCCCCGTTGTTCCGACATCTCGGGTGTTGGTTTTGGTAGGTTGCCCCAGAACCGACGAAACACGACACCTTTCGGCCAGAAATCAGCACACGCGATGGTCTCCTGGAGCGGCCGCGGCACGCGCACTACAAACGAGCTGAAGTGCACGTAGTGGCGCGAATGCAACTGGAACACCCTCAGCGAGTAGCCGGTTTCCTGGCGAACATACTGCGTCACTTCTTCAGCGGTGGCAGTGTGATGCAGGCGCGACACGTACAGCGCCTTGCTCGGTGTGGAGACCCGCAGACCACAACCGACCGGTTCTGCAGTACGACACTGACTCTTGCGTGTCTTACGCTTTCTTGACACCGTTGTGAAACCCTCCTTGTCCACACTGGTGCGAGGGGTTTCCTCTTTTGGAGGATCCCGAACTTCACGCGCTTTTGAGGGCGCGGCTTTCCGGCGGGCTGGAACAGGCTCACCAGCAGAAACGACGTCAGCAAAACGACGACGTGGTTTTGATGAAGCGTTGACGGGAGGCCCCGCGAGGAGGGGGCAGGGGGGCCGCGGTTCGGCATGCACAGTGACATTGTTTTGCGCAGTGTCAGCTACACGCGAATTGACCGAGTTGGCATTTGACGCCCGGTCATTATTCTTGAAATTTGACGCCGTCAGTGACCGCGTTTCTGGGGCACACTTATATCAGTTGACAATTGAATTAACCTTTGTTTGGTTGTATCATTCCAGTATTCTTCAACTGTGGCCCATGGATCACAACAATTGTTTAACCATAATAATTTTTCATTGACATCTTCAGTTGATGATTCTTGTAGTTGATCAGCAGCTTCCTGAATATTACTGCAGGGTGGGCGAGGGGACCCAGACTCTGAACTCGATGCTGCAGACAGGCGCCGTTTTGAGTATTCTACTATAACTCCTGACTTTATATATTCTCTTCGACGTTGACGGTAACAATCTAATAGTTTGCCTTTTGCAGACACTTTTTGCATAGGAGAGATGCTCATGTATGGTATAAAATAAACTGAGGAATTTTCCTTTAAAAATACTTTTGGTACTTGATATGCCAATGCATACAGCCTTGCGCTACAAATTTTTGTTTGTGGGTAATTTTTTAACTCATTGGAAATAATTACATTACATAGTCTTCTTCGATCAGCATTACTTAAGAGACCATCCATTTGTTTTAGCAAGAGAGATTTGCCCTCGTTGCAGGAAGTCAAAATTTTGTACAGTTCCTGAAATAAATAATCCATAAACAGTAGAATCCGATTACTATAACGCTTAGTATGTATGGCGAAATGGGGAAAAACACCTTCTAACTCTAAATGCTAGTTAATAATATTATATACACATACATAAATGTATATTTATATATATATATATATATATATATATATATGAAGTACATATAGGTAGTATATAATAATAGAAGCGCTGGTAGCCTGGAGATAGTACGTTGGACTATCGATCCGAAGATCCTGGGTTCAAACCCTGGCTCGTAGTTTTTCAGAATTTATATGTACGAAATGTTATGTGTAATATTTACCAGTCGCTTTTCGGTAAAAGAAAACATTGTGAGGAAACCGGACCTAATCCCAATAAGGCCTAGTTCCCCTCTATATATACACTCGCGGTCAAAGAAACCGGGTCAGTACGAAAATCTGTAATATCTCCTAAAATAATAAAGCTAGGGACATGAATTAAACTGCATATTGTAGATAATTTTATACTGAATTAAATAACATCAAATGGTGGAATCGTAATTCTTTTGTTTAATAAAATTACATAGGAAACAAAAAATCAACCAATTTTACGTACAAAAATAAGCAGTAGGTACTTCACATACAACACAAAAAATAAAAATTAATACTTCGTATTGCCTCCTCGGGCTCTTCTTACAGCTTCTAGACGATTCGGCATGCTGTTTATTAAGTTCTTTATGCGTTCTTGCGGGATATTGTCCCATTCTTCCACTAACGCCTGTGAGGTGTGGAGGGGGGAAAGGATAGAAAGACGAGCGTACTTGAAAGCGATTATAATGTAACTGTAAACACATTACTCTCTCCGTCTCAATCTTATATCTATACATACGTTTATACTACATACTACACATACATGCTGCACACCTCACCTAGGGGGTGCTTTTTTTAAAAAAAAGAATGTTTACATTTTTTTTTTGAAATATACTTATTATTAAACACAAAATGTAGTTTGATTCAACATCAAGTTATCCACACATATATTATTTAAGTAACAAAAAGCTTAGTCCTATTTTTATGGACAAGATCGATCTTACCATCTATATCTAATTTTACATTTACTCCATCATCCTCGATGACTTTAAAAGGTCCTTTGAAAAGGTTATCAAACTTTCTTCCGGTCTCCGCCTTTACTAAAACCAAGTCATCCTTTTTATAAGTCATTGAGTTTGTTAACTTATCATAATAGTTCTTACGTAACTTTTTAGTTCTTAACAAGTTTTCTTTCGCATCTTTATGTGCTAATTGTAGTCTATATTTTAATTCTAAAGCATAGTTATCGGGATTATATAATGGTTCTACAGTACTTTTTAGATTACTAGGGGTGGTACATTGTTTTCCGAAAACCAATTCAAAAGGCGAATACTTAGTAGCTGTGTTTACGGTTGTGTTATATGCAAAACACCAGAAAGGTAACCAGTGACCCCACGTGTCTGGGTGACCGTCACACTGGACTCTCATAAAAGCTGCTAGGTGTTTGTGCATATTTTCTAAGGAACCTATTGATTGATGGTGATATGCGGTTGAATTAAACTTACTTATCTCTAACAACTTACACACTTCGTCCATAGTTGCTGACATAAACTCGGCCCCGCGATCCGTTGCTATCGCTTCCGGGATGCCGTATCTTAATATAAAATTACTTACTAGAGCTCTTGCTACACTAATTGCATCCTTACTCTGCAAGGGATAGGCTTCTATGTACTTAGTTAGCTCGCATTGTAGCGTTAGGATGTACTTATTACCTTCTGTGTCGGTGTCGAGTGGTCCGACTATATCTAAATATATTTTCTCGAAGGCTGTCGACGCTGTAGTCGTAATAACCATCGGTTGTCTGACGTTTCTGGAATACTTCGTTACTTGACACTTAGTGCATTTCTTCACGAAGTTAGTAACATCACTTTCTAAACCTGGCCAGTAGTATTTAGACTTAATGTTACTTACCATTCTGCGAACTCCTGCGTGTCCGCTTGTAGGTAGTAAATGGTAGTCATTCATGATTACTAGTCTTTCGTCTCTGTTAGTTATTCTGCTTATTTTTCCTAGGATTTTTAATCTTGGGCCGGACCAAGTTTTATTTATTTTTATCTCATCTGCGAGAGACCTTATAAACAACGCGTTTCTGTCATCTTTTATTATACATAATTCCCCTATATTTATTTCTTTACAAAAATCACTTAACATATTCGCAAATACGACTCGCGTGAATTGTGACATATAGTTAAGGTTAATATAAAGTACCAACTTTTCTTTGACATACGCAAAACATTGTTTTTCTCTTGTTATCATTTTATTTTTTCTTAATTTTTTCAACTCATCTTCTGATCCAAACATCATTTCTACAGAATTGTTAGGTTTTCTTAATATCTCCGCGATTCTTGGTTGATCAGACCTTGAATTTTCGGGTATATTAGGATCCGTAACACTGTTTTCACTCGTTTCCCTATCTTGTAATATTTTTCTGCTCTGTGCCCGTGTCATGACCATAATTTGTTCACTCATACTTTTTAATTCATCTGATGTTATTGTAATTCTACTTAAAGCGTCTGCTACTACATTTGTTTTTCCTTTTATGTAAACTACTTTAAAGTCGTACTCCTCCAATTGTAATCGGAATTTTATTAATCTGCTTGACGGGTCTCTCATACTAAATAAGTATAAAAGTGGTCGATGGTCGGTCATTATAGTGAACTCTCTTCCAAACAAATAGGGTCTAAAATATTGCACGCTCCAAACTATTGATAAAAGCTCTTTTTGAATTACTGGGTAGCTTAATTCCGCTTTATTTAGGGGTCGAAGCATACGCTATGGGTCTGTTGTCTTTATTACATAGCACGGAACCGATTGATTTTGGGGACGCATCTGTTTGTAAAATAAATTCATTGTCTGTTGAGAAATCTGGATATTGTAGAATAGGTGGAGTTACAAGTTTTGCTTTAAGGGTTTTAAATGCCTGTCTACATTCGTTCCGTCCAGTCAAATGACACATTTTTCCTACATAGCTTGTTTAATGGTACGGTTATTCTTGCAAAAGATGGGATAAATTTCCTGTAGTAGTTACAAAACGCTACGAAACGCCTAATTTCGTCACTATTTGTCGGTTCTGGGTAATTCTCTAACACTTTAGTTTTTTGTGGATCTGGCAAGACACCTTCCGCTGACACAATATGGCCTAAATATAGTAACTGCTTCTTTAAGAAATCACATTTCTGTGGATTTAATTTTAAGTTAACTTTACGCAATCGCTCCAACACGTCGGTCAAGTTTTTATTATGCTGTTGCATGTTCCTACCAAAAACGATCAAGTCGTCCATGTAAACAAAACATTTCTCGTACGATAATCCTGACATTGCTATCGACATTATACTCGCGAAAAAGCACTTCCGCTTATCTTGAGCCCCATAGGAAGTCTTTTCATTCGAAATTGACCTTGACTTGTTGTGAATGATGTGACATTTCTACTATTATCGTCTAAAGATGTCTGATAATATGATTGTTGTAAATCAAGGTGGGTAAAATATATTGCTCCTGACAAAGAATCTAAAATATCAACAATGTTGGGGAGTGGGAACTTATCATCCTGAATGACATTATTTACTTTTCGATAGTCGATGACTAATCTCCATTTTTTCGTACTGTCTTCTGATTTTTTGGGTACTAGAAGTATGGGACTATTCCAATCGCTGTTGGTTGTTTCAATTATATCATCTGTAATCATTTGCTCGACTTGTTTTTTAATTTCCGATTTCATCGATGCTGGTAATCTATACGGTTTTGTATATATGGGTTTCGTATTCGGTTTGACGGTGATACTTTGATTTAATATATTGGTCGTCCCTAGTCTGTCTCCGTCTAAGTAAAAAACGTCGGCGTATTTAGCACATATTGACTCTATAAGTTTTCTGTCCGCGTCACTTAAATGATTTAATTTCAATGATGACAACAATTTTTTAACTCTACTTACTCCATTGGCAGATTTTTGAAAATTACAAATGTTATACTCGCTCAAATCTTCTAAACTAGGTTCAAATATAGGTAATTTAACATCCTCGTCACCTGTGTTCAAAATTCGTACGGGTATTCTACCTTGCTTTATTTTACCTACGGTACCCGCTAAAAATACATTTTCGGTTAACTGTTTCGAATTTACAACGTAATCTTTCGTGAAATCAAATGATTTTACCTTCAATAAATGTAACGATTCGCTTCTAGCTGGTAATGATAAACAAGTTTCACTATCGCTACTCCTATGAATTTGTACCACACAACTTTCCTCGTCAGTATGCAGAGTAAGCTCATCCGTCTGTAGGTTTATTATCGCATTATAAGTTCGCAAGAAGTCTAGTCCGATAATACCGTCCGCATGACAGGGCATATCATGCAGTATATGAAACTTATGCATGAACGATATCGTATTACTGTGTTGTAAAGTCACGTTCGCGACATGGTTACTTGTAATCTCGCCGCCTACGCCTGATATTACAGTGTCCGACTCGTATGACTGCGATTCTATGGGAACCTTTCCTTTTTGCAAAATAGACAAAGTTGCGCCAGTATCAATAATAAAAGTAATGTCTTGTCCGCCTACTGTGAAAATTACGAAGTCAAGTCCGTCACATGTCAAAACCTTATGCTCGAAAAAACTGCACTCTTTCAGTTTCATCATTTGGTGTCTCGTGGGAGGTCTGCGACTCGTGCGTATATGTATACACATTTCCGTTACCTCGGCGCCCACGGCTCCTCTGTGCGCCTCGGTGTCCCCTAAAAAAATACTGTCGCGCCGCAGCTCCTCGTCCCCTATAGAAATTATTACTAGGCACGGTACCTCTATTCCTGGCGTAGTTCGGTGTCCATGTCCAGCCGGGGTTGTAAGGTTTGCCACGATTCGACTGGTAACCTGGACCATGCCAGCCGTACCGCTGGGGTTGCTGGAAGCCTCTCCTGTAGTTCATGTTCATGACCACAGGTTCCTGCTGTGGCCTCGCCAACTCTTCATCTTGGGCAGCTCTGACGGCTTCCTTCAGCTCCGTGTATTGTCGGGCTGCTAAAATTGTGCTGAGACGACGGTTCCTCAAACCATCTGTAAACTTTTTTATAGCTAAGGACTCGTTGATCGGTCTTAGAATAGTGCTTATCTCCGGTTTCCCGTCGGCTTGCGCTATCGTTAGACCAATGAACAACTCCTCTATTTTATCACCATACTCATTAATAGACAAGTCCCTCTGAGTCACGTTATTAAGTTGCATTAAAAGAGAATTTGCGGATTTCTTTGGTAACATGTATTTTTTAATATCGGCTACTAGTTCGGTAGCGGTTTCATATTTCGGGTTTAGCTTTAATTGCGCGATTTTATTTAATCGTGTCTTAAGAAATCAGCAGCTTCTTTTCACTAGCTTCACTTAACATACTGTCTAATAATTCGATACCCGCTATCATTTTTTCGATAGATTCCTCCTTATCATCCAATAAAGGGATTAAGCTACTAGCTTCTCGTATATCAAATAACTTCGCCATTTTAATTGATTTTTCACCCTCTAATATCTTATATTGTAATATCCTACCATATGATTGCTTGATTCTGTCGCACAATAATTCTGAAATAATATATTGTTCTTGAAGGTCACCACTAGAAATGGAGGCAATCAGTCTTTTAAAATTTTCGTAAACAGTTTTTGCAATATTTATTTTAGATTGTCCTATACTTTGTTGCCTTCTGTCATGTCCTAATTTTCTCAATTCTATTCTAATATGTTCTAATTGGTCGTATATCCTACTTAATTCTAATTCCATACCCTTTTTCACGACACATCACTTTTCACATTTCACTTCACTTGTAGATCTTCTTACTCTCCTTCTCTGGCCGCAGAGGCCTAAATTTCCTCTACGTTGTCCCTGGGTGGAGTCATCTTCCTTCCTGACAGCCTGGCTTGAACTCTTGCCCACATTTCTCTCCTCACTTCCTTCTGTATGTATTTTGCTTGCGCCTTTTTCATGACCTTGAAAAGGCCGTAACAAATAATGATAATACGTAGCAAAGACGACGAATAACGTACTCAAAAGTACATTATTAATTTTTATGTGCTCGGTGGCGGTGGTGTCCGGTACTATATTTCCGGCAGCGTTCTGGTTCACGACTACTTCCTTCTCTTCTTGCTTCGTGTATCCGTTCCCCATTGTCCTTCACTGAAGTTAAACTGCGCCACGCGCAACGTAATAGTTCGTCTAAGCTCGACCGCTCAATGCCACGCTTCCCCGTTCCATGGCAAGGTCACCATGAGGTGTGGAGGGGGGAAAGGATAGAAAGACGAGCGTACTTGAAAGCGATTATAATGTAACTGTAAACACATTACTCTCTCCGTCTCAATCTTATATCTATACATACGTTTATACTACATACTACACATACATGCTGCACACCTCACCTGTTTCAGGTCTCTAAGTGTAGCTGGGGCGGGGTTTCGAGCTCTTACACGCCTCCCAAGCTCGTCCCATACATGCTCAATCGGATTTAAGTCCGGACTCCTCGAGGGCCAGTTCATACAGTTGATACCAACCTCCAAAAAATAATCTCTGACAATTTGAGCTGTGTGTGGCCTGGCGTTGTCATGCATAAACATAGAATTTCCACCCATATTAATTAAGTATGGGCCGACATGCTCATTAAGAATCTCTTCTACATATCTTGCACTCGTTAATGATCCATTTTCTATTAAAACTAACTCCGAGCGACTCTCTGAAGAGATTCCAGCCCAAACCATGACTGACCCACCGCCGAACGCCACTTTTTCCTCAAAACATGCTGGAATAAAACGTTCACCAGGCCGTCTGTAAACTCTTTGCCGCCCGTCATTTGCATAGAGCATAAATCTGGATTCATCGGAAAACAAAATTCTTGCCCAATCTTCGTCACCCCAGTATCTGTGATCGCGGGCATAAAGTCGTCTTGCTGTTCGATGTATTCTTTCAAGTTTTGGGCCATTGGCCGGCCTATGTGGGGTCAAATTTGCTTCTTTGAGCCGCCGCCTGACAGTCCGCTCGCTGATGCCGTCCCTTCGGGTCTCTAAAAGCTGATTTTTCACTTCAACTGCTGTGAGGTGCCGATTTCGGAGCATGGTTGTAACAATAAATCGATCTTCTCTAGCTGTAGTACATCTTGTTTTGCCAGTTCCTGGTCTTCTAAGGTTCTGCCCAGTTTGTAGGTAACGATGGAGGACTCGCTGCACTGTAGAAAGTGACACACCTGTTCTTCTCGCTGTATACCTCTGACTTCTTCCTTCTTCTAACATAGTGATGATACGAGTACATTCATCTCGTGTTAGCGGCATGATAGACATTCAAGAATGACCACAAAATAAAACAATGACAGCCTTTTATCATAGTTCTTTGACAGATTGAAAACAATTGCTTAAAAACAAGCAAAAGTAAAACGAACGCAATTTCAAATAAGTACCTAATTGGTTTTTTTTTTTCAATTAAACCTTTTTCCAGTTACTACGTAGAACATTGAAGGTTGGATTTAGAAGGATATTAAATTCTCTATAAAACAGAGTTAGTTTCATGCAGATACGACCAACGATTTACAAAATATTGAGGTTTTCGTCACTGACCCGGTTTCTTTGACCGCGAGTGTATATACATATATATATATATATATAAATAAATAAATATTATAGGACAATCTTACACAAATCAACCTAGCCCCACGGTAACCTCAAAAGGCTTGTGTTGTGGACTAGGCGACGATATATATAATAGATACACACTCACAAACATAGATAACACCCATAACTCGAAACAAATATCTGTGGTAAATACACAAATATATGCCCCAACCAGGAATCGAACCCGGGCTTAGTAGGCAGGGTCACTACCAACTAGGCTAAGAGGCCGTTCAAAATATAATGTATAAAAATAATTGGTCACGTGCGAGTCAGACTCGGGCATGAATGGTTCCAATATTAATATTGAACAAAAACACAAAAAAATCTCTTAAAAGTCTGTTTGGAAAGAAAAGTGACCTGGTTTGTATGACAGCCAATACATTCCAAGTCACTTTTCATTCCGCACAGACGTTGTATGGGAGCTCTGTTTAAATATTTATTTTGTTTTGTATTGTATTTAGTATTTACTGTTACAGCGGCAACAGAAATACATCATCTGTGAAATTTCAACTGTCTAGCTGTGACCCAGATCTTAAGACATAGCCTGGTGACAGACCAACGGAGGGACAAACGGACAGTGAAGTCGTAGTAGGGTTTTTACCCTTTGGGTACGGAACCCTAATAAACAATTTTGGAAGTCACTCAGTGAGGCATACCATGAAAAGGAGCCGATGTTCAGCAGTAGTGGACTCAGGATATATAATATAATATAAATGTGCTAAAGTAAAAAACTTACACAAGTTGTGTCCCGGAAGATGGTAGTGTCTTGTACTTGGTTTTGCTGTGTCCTTACACAGTCTGTATCCAATGGTATGATACAGTCGTACTGCTCACTCGGCTGAGCTGCCAGGTTTTCAGATATCTGTGAATACAAAACTGATGGTATAAACCAAGTTTTTGTTTTCGTTTCCTGGTGTAAATGGCTTTTTAGCTATCTAGTAATTATTAGTAGTATAATCGCCGTATAATGTAACAAACTTCCCCGACGCCGACGGCTCTTAGCACGATACTTCAACGACTTGTGCGGACGATTCGCGCGGATCACCTCCACGCGGATTGCTCGGTACTGACAGTCCGTACAAAACCAGCCTAAGTCACTCTTTCCTACTGTAGGGTTTGTTAAATCCTTAGCTTACTTTCACTAAACACTGGCTCGGCAATGCCCACGTATTAGAAATAACTCCAATCTTCAATTGTTGCACTCTCGCCTCCGCTCTCGTGACAATGACAGTGACAGTTATCTTTGCCGCCAATACAGGGACACACGAGACAGCGTATGTAATGTATAATGTATGCTGTTTGAGCTACTCGCATACACTACACCTACCTACATTGCCACCAAAACTTGCAAGCAAAAAGTACCCAATTACCTATGTACCTACTCCTTTCCATGAACTTACCAATTCCATGGTGATGGTATCTTGGCTATTGAGCGTTGTTAGGTCCTTCAGCATTTTGATTTGGCTATTTAATTTAGCCCTGTGTCCTATCACAGGAATAAGTTCCCTGACATCGTTTTCCGATAGCATTTAGAGAGTTTCCAAATCTATGGCTTGTTCTGAAAAAAAAAACGTACCTACTTAGAAGGAGCTCATTTATGTTAGAAGTAGGTACCTAGGTAGATTCAAACGAAAGAATATGTAAGTTTTAGGTTTTGATAAACTGATGCAGCTTATGTATTAAATAAAACATACTATATTAATAATAGAAAGGTCAGAGTATAGCAAAAGGGGGTTTACGCTGATAATGTACAACACGCAAAATGCTCACTGCACGCAAAATGTACAAACAGGCAAAATGCACATACGCAAAATCTACATCATGATAAATGTACAGAACGAAAAATGTACAATACGCAGATAGTACAAACAATAAAATGTACATATGATGATTGTACAATATGCTAAATGTACTCCACCCGGTATTGGCAAAATGTGCAAAGTTACTGATCAACACGCAAATTGATCATTTCGGAAAAATAACAATACGCAAGATGCACTGTTAAATTATAAATTATAGTTTTTGGTGCTAGTGTCCGTTGAAATTTAACATTCGTAATAATAGGTCACAAATAATCCATTACCTATCGTATATACAGGGTGTCTCATTGGGACATTCAATGGGTCAGTACGAGGAAGTATGAAACTACCGCGTGTGTATTTCATAAGGGCGAATATTTAACCCAGCTATAGGATCTGACTATCCGACACATGTGGGATAGTAATTTTGTTATTTAGTGTTATTAATCAAGTGCAAGGATTTTTTTAAGGTCCGATCAAGTAGCAATGAACTTAGTCCGACTTACTTGACGTGATGCAAGTGACAAATGAATGACGTAACGCTTACGCACAAAAACCTAATGATAGTGTAGTACATTGCTTGCTCGATTATTTTGTATAGTAAAAAGAATTCTAGCTTTTGTAATAAAATTAATGTAAATGGATCCCTTAGGTGCAATGTTATGCGTCCTAAAAATATTCGCCCTTATGAGACACACACCCTGTATAAGACATACAAAGATCTGCTCGTAGGAACCATGTCGTCGATTATAAAAAGAAGAAAACCTGCATTTACACATTAAAAAAACCTGTACTTACTCAACTCTGGAATCGAACCCGGTTCATTCATTTTTTTTAAACTTACACCATTTCTATTTAGATATCGATTGTGTAGGTCTTAGGGAGAGACCTCACTCATCCGGCACGGTGCGGTGCATTGCGACGCCGCAACGGATCAACGCATTGTATGCCCACCTCCTGCGGTCCGTCGACGTGTGTCGACGGACGTACCGTCGCTAACATAGTTAATTGATCCCTTAATGAGACCCCGTGCTAATATTGAAAATTATATATTTAAGGATATCAATAATTAAAACAAGTATATAATTTTAATGTAAATTTATTTTTTTGATAAAAGGGTTTAAATGTAAGTAAATAAGAAGCTCCTTAAATAAAAACTAAAAATAACTCGGTATTTCACTTCACACTTCTCATTACATGCTGAAAATTAGATAAAATAATAGTAGCATCAGTCGTTTTTTAAATAACTGCCTTGGCGTAAAACTAGTAGTATCTTCTCTTAAAACCAATTAAACTAAGAATCACTTCTCCAGGGCTTAGATATTACGATACATTTTATAACCACAATTTGGTTGCTTTAGATACATGAATCTGTTAATCCGATAATATGTTTATAACGACATCTTAGCGTACATCATTTTGGACAAAAATTGATCTACAGTCATTTCATTATTCGAAAGTTTATTTAAATTTGATTTATATTTCGAATCAAAGGCCACATCCAAGCGTTTTCGATTTCTCGGTGTACGTTTATACATACTTCTGGTAATTTTTCTATCACCAAAAGATGCCTCTCTTTTCAACTTGTTCAAAAAGAAATACAAACTAGTTTTTTTCGGAATCAACATGTTCAACCTTTTGTGCCACCCCTCAACGGCGTTTGACGTGCGGTGCCGTTGGTTTGCACAGCTCAGTATGATTGGATCTAATTTCGGATACCACGTGCTCTCAAAATATTGTCTGAATGTCATCATAGCAGGTGTAACAGGAGCAGTGTTAACTATTTGGTGCCATCCCTCAGTAATTTTATAAGCTGGTAGTAATGGCAAAATACTGCTTTTACGTACTGCCATCCTTTCAGCGATCGTTGTATCAGCTTTCAGTTTATCGGCCTTTTTATGAACAGCTGGATTAAAATGGCGATAGCAACCACTTAAAGTCGCGTTAGGGTATACAATTTTAACTGCATTCATTTGTGCTTTTTCATAGTCACATTTAAAGTCATTAATCTCAATACCCAACTGATATTTAATAGTATTAAATAAACGTACGTAGCTCTCTTGAGTTTTGTTGGACATAAGGGCATATATTACGGGAACAACATTAGTTGAATGGGCGTCCGAATCGATGTCCATGTGTATTGAATACAATTGATAGTACGGTTTGGGGACACACTTAAACGTTCCATCACCAAAAAATGTATTCGTTTCTTCTGACAGCATATACAGTCGTGCTACCTCTGTAGCACACACTATAATTTAATTACTAACGTTATCGTCGCTAACCATAAACCCTCTTGATAATGCCTCTGGTATTTTGACATCCACTGTTCTGTTGAAAACCAATTTGTCTGCCTTTAAATACTTTTTGACTGCTCTATAGATCGTGTCTCTTTTTGATGCAAATAAAGGAGCCGAGGCAGGATCAATATTCAAAAAACTATTTTCGAATATGCTTTGAATTGAACCCAGTTGTTCACAAGCCTGTTTTTTCACCTTATTCATCGTTATTAGTATTTTATTCTCAAGTGGTATGGGTTCGCACAAATGGCCTGACTGCCGTAAAATATTTTCACAAGTTTCATCAGTCGTCAGCGATGCATTACACATGTCTCTGTTAACACATTGCCATAAAATAGTGCGACTTACATTCATACGAGTACTTCTCCTATTGTAACGATGGTCACCGAGAATTAATGTCGGTCGCCCTTTTTGATTTTTTTCTATAATTATTTCCATTGTTGTACAGACCAGAACTAACAATAACTTAATTTTTCTATCAATTTAATAAATTAATACCACAGTTACAGAGTCATTGAAAGCTGATGTCATATTGACAATATATTTTTTCTCTAGTGCCAAGTACTTGCCGGCTCAAGGATGAGAACCAAGATAAGGAAAGAGTTTTTATAATAGGCGTAGGTATAACAAAGGCGTTTTCGTAAAAGACAAGAATGCTTATATTATTTATTATTTAATTTAAATAAAATAACATATCTCAACCTACCTACCTACCTATCTTTTGAATATCTAACCTATTTGATGAAACTTAGCTAAGAACACCTTCGATAGACCAGCTTTTAAAAGAAAACGAACCGCATCTCAATTAGTCTATCAGTTTGGGAGCTACGTTCCACAGATAGACACATAATAAATACACATGTCAAACTTACAATACTTACCCTCTTTTTCTGACTGAGCATTATTATCTATTTTGCTTTGTGTACATTTTACGTTTTGTACGTTTGGCGATTGAGCATTTAGCTTTTGTAACATTTTGCGGATTATGCGTTTTGCATTGAACAATTCGCGAAATGTAGATTTTTCTTTTTACACATTATGCGTTATGTGCTTTCAGCGTAAATACATTTTGCGTATTGTACATTTTTCGTTCTGTACATTTATCATGATGTGGATTTTGCGTATGTGCATTTTGCCTGTTTGTACATTTTGCGTGCAGTGAGCATTTTGCGTGTTGTACATTATCAGCGTAAACCCAAAAGGGGCCCGATTTTAGGACTTAGAAAATTTACGAGTAAAATTTTTTATTTTCGTTTTTGGTAGATTTTTTTGTTAAACTTGAAAGAAAACATTAAAATAAGCATCTTTTATTGATAGAAGCTTTTTTATAAACTTGATCGTTTAGGAACTAGAGCGATCTGAAGTTGCGAGTTCGGCCATGGGATTACTAAGGCACCAGAGACTTAGAAAATTTACGATTAAAAAAAAATAACAATATAACCTATATTTTTTATTACTTAATCGTATAGGGCATGCTAAAATAAGCATCTTTTATTGATTGAAGTTTTTTCGTAAACTTGACCGTTTACGAACTACAGCAGTTCAAAGTTATGATATTGTGCCATACCCTTAGAGCATTCAACCAACCGGAGCCGCCATGTGTCATTTTCTATACATAAAAAAGTCTGCCGATTTTTGCGGGGGAGGGAAAAGTCAAATGTATACGTAACGTCAAAATAGCTACGTCAGATAAACGTCAGTCCATACAATGGGTATGACCACTGTTCATATGTTTTCGGCAGAGGGAAACGCCTGTCAATGGCCACTCCGGTTGGTTTAATGCTGTAAGGCCATACCTATGAGTTATGGCCGAGACTTAGAAAAGGGTAGTATTTAAACGCACATAAAAAAAAAACCTTTTTCTATGCAAATGATTTGGCCAAGCCAGTGACGTTTAGGCTGATCATGAAATTCCTAGGCATATCATGAAACGCCGGCATATCGTTCAATACTCACCGTTATACGTAAGTAGGGTGTCCAAAATTGAATTAGGTAAATTAAAAAAAATAAGAAGTGCGGACTGATAATCTCCAGCGAGTCGACGCCACCCCGCTGCGCGGGGTGTCTATTTCTGGTCTGAGGGACACAAGTGAACCCTAACCTAACCGACCTAAGACAGAGTTCGCTTATGACAAACCATTTTTGTCCGCCCTGATTATTAGCCCCCAACAAAAATGGCCGCCATCGCATGTGCAGCGCCACCAGTGGCCAAGAAAGAAACTATTTTACGATGTGCCCGGTATAGAGCTAGGAATATCGACGAATGCGTTGCTCTAATCGATCTGCCGTATTGTTTATCAGGCACATCGTGATAAGCCTAGCCGACTTTTAGGCATATCATGAAATGGCGCCGTTTCACGATATGCCTAGGAATTTCGTGATCTGGCGTATTTAACGATCTGCCGCCGACATATTCACTCTAGGGGTAGGACAGACAAGACCACGTGGATAGTGGGGTGCTCTGATTCGGATTTTGGATCAACAAATCATCGAACTCACACCTACATATTTAGACACAGAACTACTTTCAAGTTTTTTTTTTTTTGTTTTTTTTTGTTTTTACATTTATTTATTTTTTTAACCTAAAACTAATTTACATACATTATTGCCTATTAATTATTCTGAGGCACTGGACGACGGGTGCAGTCAGGGCGACAGTAGCAATTATTAATCTTAATTCCACGCCGTCCATAACCAGGGTACACTTTGTGTATGTCCGCCAGGAGTCTGCGGAATCTTGCGGCGGGTGTTGGGCAGGGCCGCAAAATATTTTGCCTGTACATAAACTCCCCCATATACCATTTTAATTTATTTTGACTGCGACATGAACGGCAATGGCGCTTCAGCTCAAGCCATTGCCGTTCAATTGTATTTGTGTGCACTTGCACACTACGCCGTTGCGACCCGGGAATCGGTTGCCCAAGACGTGGATCAGCGTCTATGTTAATCACGCCTGCAACAAATTCCTCACTGTGATTAACAGTTGCATGACCCCGCATGCCCAAACGCAAATGGACCCCAGTATACGCGCGGTGCATGTCGGACATGATAAACGAATCTTCCTGCACCACGGCCTGTATAATGGGGTCCAAAGTGGCGCGGGTTTTATCTTGTATCGGCTCCACATGCACTTTTTTTGTCAAACGGCTGACACAGCCGAATGACCAAATCTGGCGCCTTAAAAGACGCCCCCGGTGATATTTGTTCGTGTAGAGGTGACTTTCGTCAACCTCTACAACATCCATTGGACCGCCAATCATTGTCCGGTCATGCGCTTCCGCTACCTCACATACCTCTCTGAGGTAGTGATAAATTTGTATGGCGGTCATTTTTGTTACGCGTACATCTCGCGCCGCTTGTGTCACTTTATCATTCCTAAAAAAGTGCATTATGAGGCGTAAAGTGTTCATAACACTCACCTTACTTTTTTCAAAAAAAGTATTTTTTGTTGGTGATATTATTAGGCGACACGATTTTATATAACATCGCCAGCGGAATCCTAACTTATATGTCGCAGATTTTTCACTCATCATTTTTACAGCGCAGTTAGGACACCGCGGCGGCTTCGATGGCAACAATAGCCAGGCTATAGCAGCCAACACACTACGCTCCTCCGTTGAAATCGTGGAAGAGTAGTTCCACAAAGAAAAATTGCGAGCCAAAATTACCTCTAAAGGCTCCATTTTGACAAATATAAACCCCAACAAAAAAACTACTAACCAACTAAAAACCCAAACGATTAAAAAAAATAGCCCAACACAAACAAACCCAGCAAACAACTAAAACCCAGCAAACAACTAAAACCCAGCAAACAACAAAAAGAGCGCACTAAAATCCAAAGAAATCAGTGAAAATATCGGCACACCGAACGCCCTTACATCAACTTTTCATATTGCTTAAAAAAAGTTTACGCGTTAAACACTGCTCGCGCCGGCACACCGCGCGAGGCCGGCACGACGCGCGGACGTGCTCTCAGAAGTTAGTGATTATTCATTTAAAAAATTAATAGCTTCTTAACAACTGAGTTTGTAAATAAACTTTATATGAAAAACATGCTTATTTTATCATGTTACACATGATTCTATTTTTATTTATTTTTTAAATCTATTTTACTAGTTCTAGTTTCATAGCATTTGTATGACCTAACTTACAACTTCGAATTGCTCTAATTCGTTAACGGTCAAGTTTACGAAAAAACTTCAATCAATAAAAGATGCTTATTTTAGCATGCCCTATACGATTAAGTAATAAAAAATATAGGTTATATTGTTATTTTTTTTTAATCGTAAATTTTCTAAGTCTCTGGTCCCTTAGTAATCCCATGGCCGAACTCGCAACTTCAGATCGCTCTAGTTCCTAAACGATCAAGTTTATAAAAAAGCTTCTATCAATAAAAGATGCTTATTTTAATGTTTTCTTTCAAGTTTAACAAAAAAAATCTACCAAAAACGAAAATAAAAAATTTTGCTCCTAAATTTTTTAAGTCTGGTGCCTTAGTAATCCCATGGCCGAACTCGCAACTTCAGATCGCTCTAGTTCCTAAACGATCAAGTTTATAAAAAAGCTTCTATCAATAAAAGATGCTTATTTTAATGTTTTCTTTAAAGTTTTACAAAAAAAATCTACCAAGAACGAAAATAAAAAATTTTGCTCGTAAATTTTCTAAGTCCTAAAATCGGGCCCCTTTTCCTATACCCCAACCGAATTGGTCCATACCTTTGAATTTAGGAATGTAAACTTCCAAGCCCCATTCACGCATATAGTCCTCAAAAGGGTCGGGCGGGCGGCGGGGCGGCCATTATTACATCAGCCCTTGTCAGTGGGAGGCGTTCCATGAAATCCAAGACTGATGTGAAATGGTTTATTTGTGTATCACTGACACTGAACTTCGTGGGCACACACTTTAATTAAAAAGAAAACACAAAATGTCCGTGCGGCGACAAACAGTGGCGCGGGAGTGGACGGGACGAGCGAGACCGCGTGGTGAGGCAGGGCGGGGGGAGGGGAGTTAGGCTAGTAGTAGTAGTAGTAGTAGTAGTATCGTTTATTTGCAAGAATATGTACATTAGATGTTAACATTATATGATGAGTCACAGTATTCAGCCTTCAACGGCATGCAAATATTAGCCTAATAGCCAATTATATTTCTTAAGCTTCATTCTTCAGATATAAAAACCAGGTAGTAGTCCTTTAATCTACTAGGCAACTCATCGCATGTTTAAAGTAGGTAGTAAAAACCTTAACTCAAACAGTTCCATCCCTACTACCAAACCAACCCTAGGTGGGCACTATGACTTACCGCCATTGCTCATTCTTTAATTTTGCGAGGCAACGAACGCACGAAGTCATTTGAGGATTATTAATTTATAATAATTACAAGTTCTTCATCAATCATCATGCCTAAGCGTAGTGCAGAAGAACGAATAGAATATTTTTCGTCAAAAATACGAAAATTACAAGAAAAGAAGTTCAATCGTCGTCGCCGCGTTATGAGGGTTTTGTCAGATTCGTCAGATTCTGAAGATAAATCAGGTGAGCGTAATTACTTTAATAAAAAGTTACAATTTGTGGTGAAATGCTTAACTTTAGTACCGCGTGGGCCGTGAGTCCACGTAATATGGTAACTATAAACCTGGGGGGCGGCCGAGAGTCGTCACGAAGGTAAATCATGCTTGGGGGTTGGCCGTGAGTCAACACGATAGCAATTTAAAGACCTCCTGTCTTAAATGTGGTTATAAAACCGCACGCATTTAAAATACCTTATGCGTTTTATTAGTCAATATTTTGTAATCTACCCTCAAATTAAAAATATTAATTATTTATTTTTAGACCACGAAAATGTAAATCAAGATGCCCCGGCGATTGAAAATGAGGGAGATGAGGTAATGGATATGCCTATACCACATTCAAATGAAGGACATACGAGGGACGGCTGAAAAGAAATCTACCTAAGTATGAAACAAAAGACTGTCATGTATGTATTTTTTTTATTTTTCAATATAGTCCCCTGCTAGTGAAATACACTTATTACATTTGTCAAATATTGACATTAACCCATGAAAAAAAAAATCTTTCGGTTTCTCGTCAAAAAAGTCACTAACTGCAGCCTTCATTTCGTCATCGGTCAGAAATCGTCTTCCTCGGAGATCTTTTTTGAGGTGTCTAAATAAAAAATAGTCGCATGGGGCTAGGTCTGGACTGTAAGGTGGATGGTTAACGGCATCGAACCCTAATTCCTTCATGGTAAGCATTGTTGTGCGGGCGGTATGCACAGGTGCATTATCGTGTAAAATCAGGATCCCTTTGCTAAGTTTACCCCTCCTCTTTTCTTTTATCGCGTCTCGTAACTGATGCAGTAAGCTGGAATAATATTCAGCATTCATTGTCCTTTTTTTTGGTAAATAATCTATTAGTAAAATTCCTTCTGTATCCCAAAATACGGTAGCCATAAGTTTGCCTCCCGACGGCCTGACCTTAAACTTCCGAGGAGGCTTCTCATCCTTGAATTTCCACTGCAAAGACTCTTGTTTGCTTTCGGGGTCCCACTGTCGAATCCAGGTCTCATCACACGTCACCATTTTAGAAACAATTTCTTCCTCATTACCTCGACTCATTTCCAAAAACTCCTCACAACATTTGACACGTCGGTCCTTGTCAAACGCCGTTAACATTCTGGGGACCCAACGTGCACTCACCTTGGACATATTCAGATGCACATGAATTATCTCATTGACTCTTTCTTTACTGATGCCCACATCTCTAGCAATCTCCCACTGCTTCACTCGTCGGTCTTCTAAAATTATTTTTTTAACTTTGGCTACATTTTCGTTTGTAACGGCAGAAACCGGCCTTCCACTACGAGCGTCATCTTCCAAGCTCTCACGACCGAGTTTAAATTGTTTAGACCAAAACTTTATAGTAAATTCGGAAGGGCACGAACTACCGAACACACACATCATACGTTCTCGGATCTGTGAGGGAGTATTTCCTTCTTTTGTTAGAAATTTAATCACTGCACGATGTTCAATTTTAGCGATATTCATTTTTTCAACCGATATGTCGCAAACATTCGAGAATTGTAGAAAAATGGAACGGAAAAAACAAATGAACGTCAAATAATTCAAAAAAAGAATAACCAAAGAACAAGAATGCATTTCAGCCAGTATCATTTTCGCATATTTTTTTAACCAAGGAGATTACTTTTCAGCCGCCCCTCGTACGCTATCGACATCTCAGGCGGAGGCAGGCAATGTCGAAACAGCCCCGGCAATTGACGCTGAGTTATTAACCGCTCTTGGGGAGGCCACGGACGATGCTCCAAAATATGGCGAAAATATTCACCCTGACTTGGCGCAAAGGTGGTTACCTTTATTACGAAAAGGTCTAGACAAAGAAGTCAAGGATAAACTCGTAAAAGAGTATGCTATACCAGAAAATTGTAAATTGTTAAGAGCACCGTCCTTGAACGCCGAGATTGCTGCGGCAATTACAGATATAGCAAGAGGTCGCGACAAGAAAATTGAGGTAGAACAACAGCAGTTAGGTGTTGGAATATCTGCTTTGAACAAAGCCATGACCTTACTTTTAACAACCGACGACAAACAAAGTAAGGTACAAGCGATAAAAATACTATCTGATGGGTGTCGTATTTTGTCCGACCTACATAATTTAAAATCGCAGACTAGAGTAAAACTAGTAACTCCAGGATTGGACAAGTCGTTTCTCAACCTCATACAGGATGTCGAGAGAGACGAGACCCTTTTTGGCAGTAAGCTGTCAGATAAGATCAAGGCATCAAAAGCGATCGAAAAACAAAGCTCACAGATTAAGAAGGCAGTTGCGACGCCAGCCAGTTCGAGCACATTTCAGACTGCAGGTCCATCATATTCTCGGTATCAGGGAAACTGGACGAGGCCCGCTCGCTTTCAGCCGGCGAGTCGACGGGGGCGCGGCGGGCCACGCTGGAATGCGCCGGCAGCGCGCAGGCCGACGGCGTCGACCTCCGCGCAGACGCAGCCCAAGACGGCCTACAGCAAGCCACGTGCACCGGCTCGGTAGTAACACAGGTACACGCCGGACGCCTTAGAGCTTTTTATAAGTGTTGGCTCAATGTTACTAATAATAGCACCATATTACGTTGGATAAAAAATGGATTTCCCATTCCCTTTACCGGACCTGTTACTCAATCCGTCAAACCTGTCAATTCTTTTTCAGGCCAAGAGCACAATGAAATGAAATTAGCTGTTCAAAATTTAATTGATTTAGGTGCTATCACTGAATGTCAACAAATCGATGATCAGTTTATTTCAAAGGTTTTTCTTACCACTAAATCGAATGGTGGTTATAGGTTCATTCTTAACCTAAAAAAAATTAAACAAATTTGTTTGTAAATCTCATTTTAAAATGGAAGATTATAGAACAGCTTCAAAATTAATTCCAGAAAATGGGTTTATGGCTACCATCGATTTAAAGGAAGCATACCTACTTGTACCAATAGCTAACGCTCATCGAAAATACTTGCGATTTGAATACAACAACGTTACATACGAATTTACAGCTTTACCTTATGGACTTTCAGTGGCACCTAGAACATTTACCAAAATTATGAAAGCAGTAGTTACGTACTTAAGGGAACAAGGATTTACTTCGACTATATATTTGGATGATATTTTATGTATTGGGAGGAACTATCGAGAATGTAAACAAAACGTAAAAGAAACCTTACGACTACTCGAATGTTTAGGATTTGTCGTAAATTATAATAAAAGCTCCTTAGAACCACAACAGTGCTGTAAATTTTTAGGTTTTGTTTACAATTCGGTGGAAATGTCAATATCCCTTCCTGTAGAAAAGCGTAACAACATAGCACAGCTATTGAAAAAATTTATTCAATTGCCCACTTGCACAATAAGAGATTATGCCCAATTGTTAGGAGTACTTACTGCCGCATGCCCAGCAGCTAAATACGGCTGGTTGTACACTAAGCTGCTGGAGAGGTATAAATTTCTTGCTATTCAAGAACATCAGGATTATGACAAAAAAGTAAAACTTCCTTCGGAAATTTTACCGGATTTGATTTGGTGGTCTAATAATATTTACGAAATTTCTTGTCATCTAGAAAACCAGAAATTCGACTTAGAAATATTTACAGACGCGTCGCGTACTGGTTGGGGTGCATTTTGTGGCGGCGTTTGTGCAAACGGATCATGGAAAGACGAAGAACTAGTATTTCACATAAACTATTTGGAGTTACTGGCAGTCTTTCTAGGCTTGAAGTGCTTTGCGCGACATAAGTCTAATTGTGCCTTGTTGTTGCGCGTCGACAATACCACTGCGATTAGTTACATTAATCGGATGGGAGGAATTCAGTTTCCCCACTTAAATAGTCTAACTAGGTCTATTTGGCAGTGGTGCGAAGAGCGGAAGATATGGCTTTTTGCCTCTTACATCAACACAAAAGACAATGTGGAAGCAGATAGGGAATCTAGAAGACAAAATCCAGACATTGAATGGACTCTGAGTATGAAAGCTTTCGAAATGATAACTTTACAATATGGCTTGCCGCAAATTGACCTCTTCGCTTCTCGCACTTCGGCCAAATGCCAAACATACGTATCATGGAAGCCAGATCCAGACGCTGTTACCGTAGACGCGTTTACTGTCAGCTGGCACAATACTTTTTTCTACGCGTTCCCACCATTCGCACTTGTTCTCAAGTGCTTACATAAAATAATATACGACAACGCCACGGGTATACTAGTATTTCCCTATTGGCCGTCTCAACCGTGGTTCCCGCTATTACTAAGATTATTAATTTCCGACATAATATATTTTGATCCAAATTGCCACATTGAACAATTTCGTTGTTCCAGAACCCGGAATCAGAAATTGAACCAGTTTACCCTGGCGGCCGCGAAGCTCTGCGGAGCGCATTTTTAAGCCGAGGAACTCCGGACTCGGCACTGACCCTTATACTAGCTTCTATTTCGGAAAATACATTGCGTCAATATAATGTCTCTTACAAATTATGGTGGAGATTTTGCGTAAATAATAATATGAATTTTTATAAGGGCTCGATTCCCACTGTTCTTTCATTTTTAACGGAGGAATTTAATAAAGGATCATCGTACGGGTCATTGAATAGTCATAGATCAGCACTGTCGCTCCTACTTGGAAGTAGTATCTGCTTAAATGATCAAATCAAAAGATTGTTAAAAGGTGCTTATAAATTAAAACCGATGATTCCTAAATACAGCAATACATGGGACCCTCAAGTAGTCTTAAATCATATTGCAACTTGGATCCCTAATAGAGAAATCTCTCTTGAAAAGTTAACTAAAAAATTGTCGATTTTGTTAGCTATATGTACTGCACATAGAGTGCAGACACTATCATTAATTAAAATAGAAAATATTATGGTAAGCCCAAATGGTGTTAAGATAATGATTTACGATATAATTAAAACATCAGCCGCAGGGCGTGACCAACCAATTTTGTTTCTTCCATATTTCAATGATAACAGAAACATCTGTCCAGCGACTGTTTTAGAAGATTATCTTTATGTAACTTCAAATTTAAGAACAAACTCACATAACTCCAAAAATCTTTTATTAACATTTAAACGACCTCACAAGAATGCATCTGCTCAATCCATTAGCCGGTGGATTAAGCAAGTGCTTGGCGAGAGCGGCATTGATGTAGCGGTGTTTAGCGCACACAGCACCCGTCACGCCGCGACATCAGCCGCACACCGCGCGGGCATTTCGCTCGATGCCATCCGCAAGGCTGCAGGATGGACACAAACGTCAGAAGCGTTTGCTAGATTTTACCACCGCCAATTAAGCAATGAAGGGAATTTTGCCAGAGCCATCTGCCTTCCGGATGAGTAAATAATGAAAGTGTATGATTGTACCTACCATATAATTTTATTGTTCCTAGATACATGAATCAATTATAAATATACGATGATAATTTGATAATTTACAGTTTTTTTTATTGCATGTGAGATGCAGCAAAACTTTCAACTCTTAACATCTACCTGGTTTTTATATCTGAAGAATGAAGCTTAAGAAATATAATACATGATCAAACGAACTTCAAAGTGAAGTTCGATCAGTATTATATAAGTAAGCTTCATTCGAAGATATAATTTCCCTCCCACCCTTAAAACCCGAAATAAAGTTTTGCTTAAAAAATCATAGTATTTATCTCTAAAAAGAATGAGCAATGGCGGTAAGTCATAGTGCCCACCTAGGGTTGGTTTGGTAGTAGGGATGGAACTGTTTGAGTTAAGGTTTTTACTACCTACTTTAAACATGCGATGAGTTGCCTAGTAGATTAAAGGACTACTACCTGGTTTTTATATCTTCGAATGAAGCTTACTTATATAATACTGATCGAACTTCACTTTGAAGTTCGTTTGATCATGTATTATAAATAATTACAAACAACACAATTAATAATATAGAAGAAAAATATAATAATAATAAAAAAAAAAATATCTATAAATCCATAATTTACATTTTAAATAGATTAATAATTACAATTTAAGGTTTTAATAAATTATTTTCGTGCAATGTCCAAATATTCCTTTACAGAGTAAAAACAATGTTCATGGAGCCATTTCGTCAATTTTGTCCTAAATTCTAAATTGTGCAAAAGTTTAATTTCGTCTGGTAAGTTATTATATGTTGATATGCAAGAATAGTAGGCATTGCGTCTATATACAGCGTGTCTCTGACTTTGGGGCTATAAATGCAAATGTCAATTATGCTCCTTAAACGGAACTACTTTTGCTCTACAACTTTTCAAAAATACGTTCTTTTTATATTTTCATTATTCCATACAAATAAAATAAAATGTTCCATGTACATCATCCATTAGTTAGTTTTCATACTTGTCAGTGTCATGGATGTCAAATAATGAGGCCGTGTTTGCAATACATTGATGGTACAGTTAAAGTTCAAACACGAATAAATGATAGAAATAATAGTTATTTTACAAAGTTGCGGAACAAAAGTGGTTCAGTTTCAGGACCGTAATGGACATTTGCATTTAAAGCCCCTAAGTCAGAGACACGCTGTATATCAGCACAGCATCGAGGTTGATACAAAAGATTTCTGTACTGTGCCCTTAGTGTCCCGGAAGACACATCGGAACGTAGTTCAAAATAGTCCCCATGAGCCTTGACAAACAGACAAGCCTTCCTGATGTACATACATGCTAATGGTAGTATATTGTATCTTTTAAAGAAAGGTTTGCAACTATCCATTATCCATGTGTTGCTGATGGCACGTATGCACTTTTTTTGTGCTTTAAATGCCCTCTCAACCTGAACCGTGTTACCCCACAATAAGAGACCATAATCTAAAGTAGACGAAACGAATCCATAGTATGCTGTTATTGCAGCTTCAGTAGAAACTGTTCTACTGAGTTTTCTTAGTGCAAAAACAAATCTATCAAATTTGGAGCAAACGGAATCAATATGGTCTTTCCAATTCAGGTGGCTGTCAATGGTTAAACCTAAAAATTTTATGCTACTGGTTTCCTCTATTAAGGTGTTACCATACCTAATATTTAGCTGTTTAGGATTAGATTTGTAAGAACGAAATTGCATGTATTTGGTTTTAGTCAAATTGATGTTAAGATTATTATTGCATGTCCATGTATAAATATCTTTTAAGGCTTTATTTATATTGGTCTCGTATTCATTGACGCTATCGCCTTTTACCATGAGCGTCGTATCATCAGCAAACATAATGCACTTTTCATTTGTTGCTTGTGGTAAATCATTTATATAGAGTAGGAATAGCAATGGGCCCAAATTGCTCCCCTGAGGTACTCCAGACTTATTTGAACGGAACTCAGATCTGTAGGTTTTCTTAACAAAACGATTATTTTCGGAGACCACTCTTGTTATTTCCGTGCATTGCTTCCTATTTCCTAAATAACTTGTAAACCATTCCAAAGCTTTTCCTCGGATTCCATATGATTCAAGTTTCGAAAGGAGTATAGTATGATCAACGAAATCGAAAGCTTTACTCATATCTAGGAAGATGGACATAACAGGCAATTTGTGATTTATTGCATCTGTGATGAATTTACGCTACGTATAGACAATAATGTTTGATTCCATTTAACCAAAATATGGTAGTGTTTTGATAACGTATATGTTATTTCTAACAAATGAGTGTGTTACTGATTACTAAATTTGTGTTTTTTTCTATGTAACAAACAAAATGGTAATTTGTTTCAAAACATCAGATTTAAAATAGTCAATCTTTGTTGACTGTCAGTAGCCAAGATGACTCTTGATAACAACAAGAATAAGTGTTTGCTAGTAAAGCGTGGTTTTAGTAATATGTAATCAATGAATTTAGTACATGTTAACCAAAGTGTTTGGTCATACACAACAAATTCGGTTTGTTTTTTTTTTTTTTGTTTTTATTTGTTTAAGGTCGCTTTTTAACAACAAGGTCATTAACGACCACAAGGGAATTACAATTTTTTATACAGGGTGAATTCTAAATCGTGAATCGTAACCACGTTTACCGGTACAGCTACTTAAGACTATTACAGAGCACTAGTGTTAATTACAATTAAGGACCCGCTTAATTAATTATGAACAAAACCAGAAAGTGCGTCCCCACTTTTCATCCGCCTTGGTCACCCTACACGAGTCACGTGACTTGCAACGCAATGTTTACCTAAGTGCAAAGGTTATCTTATCAATATCATGCATTAAATGCATTGTGCAGTTTGTTATTTAAACACTCGTAAAATTTTCCTTTAGTTTACTCACATAAAAAAGAAACAGATTTGCACCATCCTCATAATTAAACTTTGTCTCGGTACCGGCGACTCAGGATACCTTCTTCCGCATAGTTCTTGCGTTTGACCAATTCTGCCAGTCTGAGCGTACCAAGGTACCATATCAAACCTTTGTATGTTCGTGTACGGATACGGTGGAGGCATTTTTATACCATTAATCGTAATAAAACTGAATTATTTTATGAGTAAATACGATTTAAATACTTGTTGACATTATTGACAATACATGCCAAAATTATATCCAGCCAACTTCAATATTAGGAGGTTGGATATCTAATGTTGAAATTTTCATGACAAGTGCGAAACATAAATGTAGGGTGACCACGAGATTTTGAAAATTAGGATAAATCAAATTAAAAGTGGACAAAATAAAAACGTACTTAATTTAGGTTTAAAAGCATTGTAAGTTATTGTTAACTATGTATAGACTTCAAAAAAAATATTACGATTCACGATTTAGAATTCACCCTGTATATATCGATTAATTTTATAAATCTAAGTACACTTAAATATCCATCATTTAAACAATCATTTAAGGTGTTAGGCAACTTACAGATTTCTTTTTCATTCTTATATGCTAAACACTCAATTAAAATATGGCTCACAGTTAGGCAGTCTTAGTGATAAGATAGCAATGGGTTAAGTTTGTGTGTCCTATTCTTAACCTAGTAATAGCGATCTGATCTCTTCTACACGTGAAGAGTATCGGTGGGGTTTTAAAAACTGATTCTCTAACACACGATAAACCCCTTGAGTTACCACTTTTCCAATAATTGTTCCAAAATTTTTTGACATCTGATTTGATCAGTTTTTTAACTTCAGGGTAGCTGGATTTAATCGAATAATCTATCTGTAGATTTTTAGTAGCGTTTTTAGCTTCGATATCAGCTTTTTCATTTCCAAGGATCCCTTGATGTCCTGGAATCCAGATTAATTCAATTCTGAAATGATTTTCTAATAGGTCAATAATTTTTTGTTTTATATGTAAAACAAGTGGATGGGAGTTCTTAGGATTCTGCAGGGCCATTAAGCATGATTTAGCATCAGTGTAAATTACATGTTTCACCAGGTTAGAGACTTTTTCAATTAATTCTATAGTTTTAAGAATTGCTATCGCTTCACAGGTAAAAATCGTGCTGAAATCATGGAGCCTATAATTGTAGTGATTGTTACTAGATATAACTGCACATCCAGATTTGTTATCCATAACTGATCCATCAGTATAATAAGTTTTACAGTTTTCAAGGCCATAATTAAGTTCATTAAATAGATTTTTGTAAATATATTGTGCCGTGTCACACCTTTTATTTTCAGCTAATTCTAGATTAATTGGCATTTGAAGCTGTTCCCAAGGTGGAACAGTAAGCAATTTTATTGGATACAATGCTGGCATAGTGAGATTTAATTCTTTTAGGTATCTTGCTACTCTAATTTTGAAAGGTTGATGTAAACTTGGGTTAAAATTAAATTCGTCATCAGTAACAGATTGTTTGATGTAATTATCATATGAAGGACAATCTGGGCGTGATAAAATTTTCGAAGCATAAATCAACGAAAGTGCTCTTCTCCTATATTTGAGTGGCATTTCACCGGACTCTGCTAATATACTATGTACAGGTGTGCACGACTGTGTATATAACCTGTTTTTTCTATGATTATATTATTTTTTGCTGTACCTATTGTCTATGCTCAGTTGTAAAATGTCAAATTGAAAAACAAGATATAATTTGGTTCAAATACTAATATCGGCTTTAATTTTATATTAGTAGACCAAATAATGGTCCTTCTCTAATTATAACAGTAAAACCAGTGTAAAACAGTGCAGCGTACGTATTATTAAGCCTAAAAATGGTTGTCACACGTAGCCAAACAAAACTAGTTCAATCGGCTACCGATAATCAGGATAATTCAGGTAATGTTTCAAGAAACGTTCAAATAGCTCAAGGCCTGAAAATGACCCCGCCGCTGCCACGCCCGTGGCTGGCCCCTCACACGCACGCTCGACAGCGTCGCGCACGAGCACCTCCTCAGCGACGGTTACTGCGAGAAAACTCGCAGCAGAGGCACAGCACGCCCGTCACCTCGCACAATTGGAGTTGGAGTTCGCTGCCAAGAAAGTGGAGCTCGAGCGGAGGACGGCCGATCTGGAATACCAGGCTGAGCTCGCAGCTATTGACGCGTCTATTAAACATGGTTCGGTTAGTAGTAGGAGGCAAAATAGTGTCAAAGAATGGATACAATCTACAGCCAGCCATGCAGGCATGCCCGAAATGTGCAATGACACCTTCATGTTGCCTTCTAGTTATAACAAAATCGGCAACCTAACTGCCGGCTCGGGGACAGGTGAGTTAAATAATAATACTATTCCTCAGCCTGGGCTTACTAACACTGCCAAATATTTACAGATTCTTTCACCGAGCTTGAACTCCGACAGGAATGACACGATGACCATCGTTATCAGCAGCGGAACTGCCGACGACGTCCCGGCCCAATAATTGTCGAGACATCTACGAGGCGACCGGTCACGACGATTGTACTTCTCCGCTCAATTTCTGCCGTTATGACGGCGTGGATAATGTGTCTCGATTAATAAACACATTTCAAAATTTGGTAAACAAAGTAGAACCTAACAAACGCAATACATATAGAATACATCTCCCAACCTATGACGGCAAGTCCCCTATGGACTGGCTCGTTTTTAAAAGGTCATATATCGATTCGGAAAAATCATTCTCAGCGGCAGAAAATGTAGCTCGATTGAGTGCAGCCTTAACAGGGGCCGCGCGTGACGCGGTCTGCATGCTCCTCGCAACAGCGCCAGAACCCGACATCATAATAGCAGAGTTGGACAGGCGTTTTGGACGGCCAGAGCAGATAGTGTTGCAGGAAGTTTCGGCGATTCGCGCCCTGCCCAGAATCACCGGCGACCTAAAAGATCTAGCAACGTTTGCCGCTCGTGTACGTAACTGCGTTGAAGTAGTCAAGCTGTTGAACGAAACAGACTATTTACGTTAACCGGAATTATTTAGCGCACTTATCAACAAACTTCACCCGCTATTACGCACACGATGGCTAGACTATGCTGCAGCACAGGCTTCCGCCGCGGCGCCGTCTAGCAGTGCGAAAGTAGCGTTATTATCCCAATTTTTGTCGCGAGAAGTGGATCTACACATAAAGTTCGATTCGCCGGCCGATGCCTCGCACGTGCAGCGAGAACGCACGCACGCTACATCGGAATCAGAACCAGGGCTACGCATGTATTCTGATACAGGTAATAAATCTAAAAACATGAAAAAATATCAAAGCATTGTGTGTGCACTTTGTAAACAAAGTCATGACTTGTCATTATGTGACACGTTCAAGGTAATGACAGTTGATGATAGGTGGAGTTTCATTAAAGAAAACAAAATTTGTTATAGATGTTTACAAAGAGGTTCGCATAGTTTTAGGTTGTGTAACAAAAATAAAAATAAGTGCGAAATTAATGATTGTCGTCGCAAACATCACACTTTGTTACACAATCCAAACTTCCTTCCCATAACATCTGATTGCAAAAATGAACACGCAAATTGCGCACTAGCCACACCTTCATCAATGTCACATGCAACTAGCTCAAGCGACACAAACCCTGCAAGGGACGTTACCGCTCACACCACCGCTAACCCAAGTTCTCTTAGTGCAATCAACGTGCACCCTACGTCTCGGCCAGTTACAGTCTCCGGGCCAGCTGGAAGTGTTGACACGTTTGCTCTCTTGGACGATGGGTCGACGTCATCATTCATAGATTCAGACATCTGCTCTCGTATCGGCGTACGAGGACCTGAAGGGCAAATTCACCTTGATTGTGTAGGTGGTTTACATCGAGAAACGGCAGTGCAATACGTTGATTTTAAGATAAAAGGCAGGCACACTAGTCAAACATTTTTAGTACATAGAGCTCGGTCGATTAAAAACTTGGGACTAGCATGCAAGCAGTCAGTCAAGTCAGATGATTTGCGGCAGTATCCGTACCTAACAGACTTATGCACTGAATTGTGTTACGACAATGCTATTCCTATGTTAATAATAGGGATTGATAATTGGCATTTGTCGGTTGCGATCGCCACCAGGAAAGGCACCAAGTCGCAACCTGTAGCAATTCAAACGGCGCTAGGGTGGGTCCTTTTTGGATTCGCCAGTAGTAGAACTAAGCCAATTGACTCATTATATCACGCCTTTTCGATTGATACTGAAAACCCTAGGTCTGAACTCGAAGAGCTTATTAAAGCTCAGTACAAATTAGATGCGATCGGTATCACAAAGCATGAGGGACGTAGTACCGATGATCAACGTGCGCTAGATATCTTAGATCGCACCGCTCGTCGACTTCCTTCCGGCCGTTTTGAAGTAGGGTTACTTTGGAAGGCAGACCAACTTACCGCGCCTGAAAGTTACCCTTTAGCATTGTCGAGGTTCAAAAGTTTGGAAAACAAGATGTCAAAGGAACCCGACTATGCTGAGCGGTACCGAAAAAATATTCAGGACACATTGGATAAAGGTTACGCTGAAGAATGTACCGGGGTGGAACCTATAGGTATATGTTGGTATTTACTAGGGCTCGCGGTCGTGCCGGGTTTCGTGTACCCGTAGCCGGGTCCCCGTTTCTGTGTTAAACGGAAACGGTTTTATGGGCCGTTTGGAACGTGTAATTAGGAACCGTATAATTAAGACCCGGGATCCCGGGATGCCGGGATCCCGCGAACACGTATCTTAATTTCACGCGGTTCCGACCCGTTTTCACCATGTAGTGGCGATCTGAGACGTTGCCTTTAAAAGCTACGATAAAGATCATGGCTCGTACTTTACAAATTTCGTTTTTTTACTCTCAAACCTATTGGATATCATAATAAGTATTGGTAATGTCAAAAATAGTTTAATGCCTCTATAAATATAAACTGTAGTGTCCAATTTAATATTCCTCGTAAATAAATAAAATATACTTAATGGAATATATACACAAAAAAAGGAAAAAAAGGCAATCGGGTGAATAAAATAATAATCAGTTTTTAAATGAGTAAAAATTGTTTATGATAATGGGTTATACATTTAAAAAATCAACTCGAAAATACAATATTTTTAATATACTATTAAGTTAACGTGTCTTTGCTTAACCTAACATCATAATGTCGGTAGATTTTCAATTATTATCTTACTTGCTCTAGTAGCAGGTAATCTAATAAAACCCTTTTCGCTGGGCAGCACGAACAAAAAAAACAAAGGAGAATTAGGACTTTAGTAGTCGCTTCCATTTTTTGTTGGAATTTCGACTTTATCGCAAATGCATGGAACTTAATATTTCTTGGAATTCAAAGACTTTTCGGGTTGATCAAAAAAAAAAATGCAAGACACTTACAATACTCAATGATAATTTAGTGTACATCTAGTTACGGCAAATTAAAATTTATTGAACTACTAGATTCTGCCCGCGACTCCGTCTGCGTGGAACTCGTTTATATCGCAGCTCCATACAAACTTTTACCCCCCATTTCACCCCTTTAGGGGATGATTACGGCAATAAAAACTATCCTATGTTACTCTCCATCCCTTCAACTATCTCCACTTAAAAAATCACGTCAATTCGTCCGTTTTGCCGTGAAAGACGGACAAACAAACACATACACTTTCGCATTTATAATATTAGTATGGATATGGATATCAACTATGTACAACGTATAAATTTTTAAATAAAGGAAAAATTTAATGCTCCGAGCCGGATTCGAACCCGCGACCACAGGCATTCATTTTTCCTTAATTTGAAAATTTATAATTTCATTAGCAGCGTAACTGCTTAATACAAAATTAATGTACGACGTATGTTTGAAACATGTGTGGCAGTTATTTAGTAAATTACAATAGCCACTGTAATTTTACCGTTAACCCATTCAGCGCCACTCATGACACGTTGTCGTGGCCGCAGAGCGCGCGCTAGACGCCGGTCACGACAACTTAACACTTTCGCAACCAAGAACCCGCCTAGTGGACGCTCCGTAACTTTGGTCAGATGCCGGACAGCCCGCTAGGCGGGATGCGCTATGTGTAACTATAGATGGCTTCAGTGCCAAAGAGCCCGCCTAGCGGGCGCACATCACCACGACGCACAGGGTTGACGCCAACATAAAAGATTTTTGTTATTTAATTTTAGGGGAATATTTTTACCAAATACGGTGCCAGATTTTATTAGTTTCACTCACTATTATATCGATAAAAGTTTAGAATATCATTAATTGCAAAACCGAATTGAGAATATATTAGATAGGTACCACAAGAGACAAAACATTGGTATTTTACTGCCTTATGGTAGATATTTCCAATAATAATTGCATACCACAAATTCATCCTAAATTCTTCCGCATTAAATAAATCCATCTTTTAAATCGGTTCAGTGTCCAGTAATTCACGCACACTGCACAGGTCAGTCAGAGTTCCAAGTAACAACAAGAATCCAATGGCACCCCAACCCAATGCACTAATTCCAATTAGCTAACAAATACCACGGTTCATCAAACTGCCCTCAAGCCTACAGTCTGCTACCTGGAATGATAGAACAATACGACTCTAATCTTATTGTTATATCCTTTTGGGTGTTAAAATGAGACTGCAACGGTTAACACCACGAGTAATTCAGGTAAGAACCCGGCTTATCGCCGATAAAACCGCCTGCGGCTTTTACTTGAATAAGTATTACGTGATATAATTATACCGTAAGTATTTACAAAGTTTGTACGCGAACAACATTAAAAAGTGACAATATAATAATGTTTGATCATAAAAATGACTTGGCACAGCCCTGCACCCACCTCGTGCGTGGGTCGCCGGTAGGTACTTATAGTATAAAGTGCGCCCGCCTGGTAGGCGCTCGGCGTGAAGTATTGCGTTGCACATTATGTGGACCAAAGAACTCGCCTAGTGGGCGCTTATACAATGTGTATTGCTTATACTTGATCAAACGAAATGTGCGGATACTAGACAAAAAAATATCGATAAAAAAAATAAAAATAAAAATTATAGGCTAAAAAAAAAGCAATACACATTGTATATTTCTTGGGTTTCTGGGGTACATTCCAGTTTTAGGTCTGGTTGCGAAAGTAATGACCAACAATTAACAAAATCTTTATAAATAACGACCGACTGAGTGGCGAACTATAATCTTACTAAAGACTCATCAGAAATTTAAAAATTATTTCGACATATCTTACTAGCTCTAGTACCTACCTACCAGGTAATGTCATAAAACCCTTTACCCCGGTACGCACGAACAAGAAAAAACAAAGGAGACAAACATAGGTAAAAGCTTTCATTTATTTGTTGAAATTTCGACTTTATCGCAAATACATAAAACTTAATATAGCTTGGGAATTCAACGACTTGTTTATCAACTTTTGGCTTTATCAAAAAAAATGCGAGGCACTGATAATGCCTATCCAAAGGCTAATTTTGTGTACAATTTGTTACTGCTAATTATTTTTACCTTAACTACATCAACTATGTACATGTTTCAAACTAAATCTTGCCGTTAATAATGAAAAAAACCCTTAAATGACACAAATACATTTTTCAATAAGGCAATTTTACTCTACGAGTTTGCAAGTAATAAGAGTATATTATCATAAATCATTTTTACTTCAACTCAAACCGGCGCGGACGGGTCGAGTTGCCTTGCCCGTTACCTGAGCGGAGCCGAGATGAGAAACGTTTCTTGGAAACGGGACGGGACGGGACGGGACGGGACGGGACGGAACGGGACGGGACGGGACGGATCTTGGCGGGTTCGTGTAATTCGGGTTCTTAGTACCGCCGGGCTTAAGGATACGTGTACACGGTTCGGCGTTTTACACGTATACCGCGAGCCCTAGTATTTACCACATTTTGGGGTGATAAATCCTAATAAACCCGCAATACTTCGTGTAGTTCATGACGCAGCGGCTCGGTCCCGGGGAGTGTCTTTGAATTCTATGCTACTTCCAGGGCCTGATCTGTTACAAAACCAGCTAAGTATTTTAATGCGTTTTAGGGAAGGACGGATCGCCCTATCAGCTGACATAAGGCAAATGTTCCCACAAATAAAAATAATACATCAAGACAGGGACGCCCAACGATTCTTGTGGCGCGACGATCCGTCCGGCCCTATTAAGACCTTTCGCATGAGCTCAATGATCTTTGGTGCCTGCTCAAGTCCCTCGACTGCAATTTATATTACCAACCTAAACGCCTCAGAGTTTCGAGAGGAGTTCCCCGAGACCGTGGCGGTTATTAAAAGCGATACCTACATGGACGATTTTATCAGCAGTGTCGACAACATGGAGAAAGCAAATCGTCTAGCCACTGAAGTGGTAACCATTCATAAGCGCGGCGGGTTTTAAATGCGCGGCTGGACTACAAACGAGCCAGAAGCTGTAGCCTCGTTGCCAGACGATTTGCTATCAGACGCTGTCAACAATAAAACACAGGACGTGGATTTGTGTAAGGATGCCGTTTCTCGCACTTTGAGTCTCATTTGGCAACCTTTTCATGACGAGTTGACATTTAACTCTGGCCTATCGAGAGACTCATGTGCTCCTTTAACCAAGCGCCAAGCCCTTACACAAGTCATGCGCATCTATGATCCTTTAGGGATATTATCACCGATTGTTGTAAAAGGTCGGATACTCTTCCAAATTTTGTGGCGAAAGGGGTTAGAATGGGATGAACAGCTTTGCGAGGATGATTGTAAGGCGTGGCGCGAATGGTTCGAAACCCTAAAGTCAATTTCAGACATACGGATACCTCGCTGGTATAATATGTGTAACGAGGAAGTGGTAGAACGGGAATTGCACGTATTCTGCGATGCAAGCGAGTTGGCGTATACCGCCGTCGCATACTGGCGATATGTTTATGTGTCTGGCCAAGTTAGGTTAGCACTTATTGCCAGCAAAATACGCGTGGCACCGTTAAAACCGGCGTCTATTCCAAGGTTAGAACTTCAAGGCTGTTTGATAGGTACTCGCCTTGCCACATTTATTTGCGAGTCTCACCGCACTAAACCCAGCCGACGGTACTTTTGGACCGATTCGATGTCAATATTGGGTTGGTTGCGAAGTGACGCTCGCAAATATAAGCCCTTTGTGGCAAATCGAGTAGGCGAAATCTTGGAAAACAGCGCCGTGGCCGAATGGCGCTGGGTTCCCACGGATCGTAACGTTGCTGACGACGCTACGCGTATTAAGCCTAGTACATTTAGTGTAGAGTCACGCTGGATATCCGGCCCAGAGTTTTTGCTCACTGACCCAAGTGATTGGCCGTCTAATCCAGCAACTAGCGGCACCATTGGACCACTTGATCAAATAGAATTAAAACCATCAGCACGCATAATCAAGTCATCGCCTACACGCTTAAAATCATCTTCGACTTCTTAGCCACCACTTATTAATGTTGTCTGCCACTACAATGAAGTAAACGAGTTGCCCGTAGCTGTAGTTGCAAGCCCAACACATTGTAGTTCTTGGTCAAAATTAGTAAGGGCAACCGCTAGAGCTCATCAGTTCATTGCCGCATGTGTAACGAGGGTACGGGGAAATTCTGGGAACTTTATCCTCCCCCAATATAACCCTTCGGCGGTCACATCTCAGACTACCCTGCGGCCACTCAATGTTCAAGCATTGGAATTGGCAGAAACCCATGTACTACGTCATAGTCAAAAGAACACGTTCAACGACGAATTGCAATGCCTACTACGTGGCCGACCCATATCACCAAAAAGTCGTCTGGCAAAACTGTCAACCGGCCATAAACCAAGATGGTTTGCTGTATCTAAAGGGGCGCACATCTGCTGTTGAAGACGTTTCGAGTCAAACCATCTGCCCTATTCTGCTCGACGGTAAGGACCCTGCCGTACGTCTGCTGATCACACACTATCATAAGAAGTTCGCCCACGCCTACTCCGAAACCGTTATAAATGAGAAAATGAGCTTCGTCAGCAATATTGGGTACTGGGTATAAGAAATAGTGTAAGATCACTTGTACATAAATGTCAGCTGTGCAAGTTATTGCGTGGAAGACCACTGCAACCACCTATGGGAGATTTACCAAGAGCCCGACTCGCACACCATCATCGCGCCTTCACATTCACTGGCGTCGATTACTTTGGCCCCCTTCAAGTGAAAATTGGCCGTAGACGAGAGAAGAGGTGGGTCGCATTATTCACTTGCCTGACCTCGCGGGCATTACACCTTGAAGTGGTTCACAGCCTGTCTGCCGATGCTGCTATCATGTGTGTCTACGACAACGCGACAGACGACAGCGGTCGGTGTGCGGGCGCGCGGGGCGCGGGACCCCTTCCACGGGCACTAGCTCTGACGGCGGCGACAACAACGCTCGCGTCTAATATTTTGTATACTTATTTTTGCCTACATAAACGTAGAAGCTATATACATAGTTTTCTTTATAGCCCTTAATAGCGCGCAAACAAAGTGGGTCGCGTTAACCGAAAGGTATACCGCCGCTCTCTAGGGGATTTTGGTCCGAAAACCGTTTTTCAAATGTTGTGTATGTATTATCCTTGCAATCATTACTCATAGAGTACATCTGAATGTCTCCTGGTTTGTTCTTAATGGGATGATTGAGTGGAGAAGCATCAATATTGAAATAATTGCCCCTATAACTAACCATATAAGGCCTAGTGGCATGAGTCATTCTTTCGAATGGACTGATATAGAACGGCATGTCCTTGACAACATTTTTTTAAATATCTTTTAGGTTTGCCTGTGGTGATGTTGTGCTCATCCTGAGCAACTGAGTCACACCTCGGAATGACACTTTCAATGTCACTTCCCACAACCTATGCATTTCTTCATAAACTCTACCACAATCCATTAAGTTTGGCACAACCTCCCACCTGTATGTTATACAGGACACCCGGTCTACGCAACCACCACATGATATGGGATCAGTTCCACATCCGTAATTATGGGGGTAGCCACTGTCTTCTATCAATCTGTCATCCACTGTGTTGATTGTGCAGGAACCTACTTCCCAGCAATTGAAAGCTCCTTGCTTACAAGCAGTCTCATATTTCACTTGTAGATCAAAATTGCAGGTGTCGTATATAGCAGAATATTTAATAATCTCAGCTTGATGGCCAAGTGATAACTCCATCCTATCACCATTGCCATCAAGGAAACAAACCACTTTGCCTGAAGATAAGTGAAGTAGATATGAGTTCATATCCCGGCAGCCATGTCCATCAATACATATCTTTCCACTCGATGCCATATACATGGTTTCATCACATGCATATGTAGGCATGACTGTAGAACTGGATGCTGCCATTATGGCCACACCAGTGGCTAGAACTCCTATCTTCTTCATCTTGTTATTTCCCTGACTCTTCTTAACTGGTATTTCTGGTAATGGCCTCTTTGACAAATCCTTTCTTGATACGGTTTCATTAACACTATCGAAATGAGATTGGACATCATCATTCAATCTGCTATATTTAACACGTCCACTAGTGTTGTTGGTCAATATTGTTCCATACTCCGGTTCATCATTGTTTACGTCTTTCCTCAGCTTAAGCCTAATAGTCTTGATGGCACTGTCAAGATCAGAACAGTTTGTTACAACTTTCCGGAAAACTATCTGCTCATTTCGTCCTGTGATTTTGTTCATCCTTTTGACTTGCATTGCTCGTTTTTTATCAGATCTAGTGATCATTCTAGCAATTATGCCAACTATAACTTTCATTATTTTCTTCTTGAGGCATGTGACTGACACTAATACGATGATCATGAACATTATCAGTGAAACACACACTCCAATATACAATGCAGCATTAGTAGACCTACATTTATAGAACTGCTGATTATACGCACAATACCCTTCGCAAGGTATACATTCTATAGTCGAGATAAAGGTTCCTCTTTGAGTTTGGTCGCACTCCCACACAATTAGCCCAAAATGCAAATCTGGCACTGCAACAGTTTGAAATTGATTGACCTTGATTGAATAAACCTTGTTTGATGCTGTGACATTGCACTCACTGAATCCAGTTACCAGAATTTCACCATAATGTGCAGTTATCCTGCCATCAGATAAAGCCATTTCCACCCCTATCATTAGCATTAATAGAAGGTCATATATCTTCATTTTTGCTTGTTCTTGTTTTTTGTATATATACGTTTTTAAAATTGTCCCCTGCGTGCTGCTGCTGCTCACTTCGTGGAATAGCGCAAACATGTGCCTTCGCCGATTTATCGCCAAAAGAGGGACACCGAGTCAGATATACTCCGATAACGGAACTGCTTTCATCGGCGCCAACCGACAGTTGCGTGCACTTTATAATGAAGCCGTCTCCGACTATGCCGCTAATGAAAAAATTGAATGGGTGTTCATTCCCCCCTCCGCACCGTTTATGGGAGGAGCCTGGGAGCGCTTAGTAAAAGGTGTCAAATCGGCCTTAAAGGTCACCCTCCGAGAAAGAGCTCCAACCGACGAAGTGCTTGCCACACTCTTGGCGTAAACGCGCGTCCGCTCACACACGTGTCGCCCGATGCTGCTGACCCTGAGGCCCTAACACCAAGTCACCTACTACTGGGAGCCTCGGTTTATGCGTCGTTGGACTAAAAGTAAATATGCCGATGTATAAAAATGTCTACATATAAAATAAAAATTGGTCCGAGTATTAGAAAGCCAATACTTCAAAATGTTTAAGTCTTATCAAGTCGGAATATAAAAATGACTACTTTCAAAGTATACAAATGTCTAAGTCTTATCAAGTCGGAATATAAAAATGACTACTTTCAAAGTATACAAATGTCTAAGTCTTATCAAGTCGGAATATAAAAATGACTACTTTCTTTACATAGGTCCAGGATAATAAATTTTGATCAATTCTACCCCCAAGGGGATAAAATAGGGGATGGAAGTTTGTATGAAACTTCTTAACGGGAGCGAAGCCACGAGCAAACGCTAGTATTCAATAAATATGAACAAGCTAATAGATAAGCGATCAACAAACAAGCTGAATTCTAAACAGACAAACTTTTACCTATAAATTATAAAAAAAAACTGAAAACATTTGAAAATACATTTATTAATTATCTTTAACAAAACTACTAAACCAAAATGCTCTGCTTACACTTATAATAAAAATAAAAATATTTTATCCATTGTTTCTCAGCCAAAAATATAAGTCAAGTTTATTCGTAGCGTTCCAACATGTTGTATTGTAATTTGAAACGGATAACTTTGTCAAGAAACTCTATCGGTGTCATATCTTCCTCGATTACTTCCACTAAATACCTCTCATACGTCTTATCGAATAATATGTCCGTGTTCCGTCTATTCTTTCTCGTTGAAAAAAACAGACTGTTTTTAATGATATAATCATAATGTTTCGCTTCTTTTTTGAGTCTAAATATAAATTCCAACACGGACAGCTTTTTCATGAATATCGATTTTAGTCTCCTGTGCCAGCCTTCCAGGATATTCGTGGTTCGGTGTTTATTAGTGGAACAACTTAGGAAGTCCGTCGGGAATTTGTGTAGCCAATTATCTGTAAAATATCTTTTGAATTCAGTTAAAGCGTCACTGCGTGGAGCCAGTTCTAAAATTGACCTCCACCCCTCATAAATAATTTCGGCCGGTAGTAACGGCAGATTCGCTGTTCGCCGGATTATGGTCTGACCATCCCTTGCTTCGTCCAATCCCAATTCCTTAGCATTTTCAGTTATCGCTTTTTGGTAATGAAAAAAGCAACCAAACACTTCTGCTTCTGGAAATACTTCTGTCACTGCATTTATTGCTGCCAGTTCATAGTCGCATTTATATTGTTTAATATTCAAATTTAATTTTTCTTTCAGTAATTTGAAAAACCTGACGTACGTATTCTGATTTTTATTTGGTAACAGGCCATACGCAATTGGGACAACGTTGTTTGTGTCGATGTTCGATCCTAAATCCATGTGCACGGTATACAACTGGCGAAAAGGAACAGGGCTTAACTTAAATGTACCATCACCCAAAAATGACTCTTCTTCGTGAAATGTATCTAAGTAGTCTCGGGCAATTGTTGAAGAAAATATTAGAATTTTATCTCGGCGACCATCTTCGGCTAACAAAAAATTGCTTGCCAAGCAGAATGGAACTTTGACGTCAGCTACATTCTTGTAAGTCAATTTTTCGGTACCCAGGTGCCGCTTTCTCGCCTTGTAGAGACTGTCTTTTACTTGCTTGAAAACAGGCATTTCATCTATGTACGTCTCACGTTCTTGCTGCAAAGGTCCCATATGTTTTTCGAAAGTGGCTTGTATTGGTGCAAAATCGATGCATATTTCATCTTTACACTTGCGTAGAGCTAGAAACACCTTATTTTTTTTCTTACTCCTCTCGCATGTGTGCTCGCTCCAGCGAGTTATCGTTTCATCAGATGCGTCCGTTGTAACTGATGCTGTACATGTAATTCTATTTACGCAACGCCAAAGGGTGGTATCGCTGATAATATTTTTTTTGCCGAAATTATATCTAAACCCATCATGAAGTCAGTAGGGCGTTGCTTTTGATTTTTCGAGATTACAAAATCTCTGTCCATTTTCTCACGACATGAAACACAATGACAGACTTGACAAATCATTCATTACTCGTACACCAGCATTTCGTAAAGTGGCCAGTATCATTAAGAGGTTTGATAAGCAAACTAGGTATCTAATCTTGGCTCACTGCCTGCGGACGACCTTCTTGAGAAAGCGATTATTGTTATTATTTTAGCAATTTATTCCTTAATTACATGTATACATTTTCATTTCTCATAATAAATATAACAAAGAGTAATTTTAAAATACGTCGCCATATTTACTTTTAGTGTCGCAACATATTTATATTTGGTCTTATATACAAATGCACATTTTTATACTTCGTCCAAATTATATACGCCCGAACTTATGTAAGTGGACATTTTTATACATCGTCATATTTATTTTTAGTCTAGTGCCGCAACATATTTATATTTGGTCTAATATACAGGTGGACATTTTTATACTTCGTCGAAATTATATACGCACGAACTTAAGCAAGTAGACATTTTTATACATCGCCATATTTACTTTTAGTCCAACGACGCATAAACCGGAGCCTCCTCTGGTCGCCCGATACCAGCCCAGCTCACGGATTCAGATCTCTGCAGCAGGAGCGGATGGCGCAGAGCTCTTAGGCTTGCAGATAATTTCTGGCGACGCTGGATAATTGAATACTTGCCAACCCTTGCCCCTCGCCGTGTCAGAGGCCTCCCGACTCCAACCATTTCGATCGGAGACCCTGTCCTCATTGCTGATGGAAATCTACCAAGGGGCACGTGGCCACGAGGCATAGTTTCACGTACATTCCCAGGCCGAGATGGAGTGCTAAGAGTGGTTGACATAAGGACTGCCGCAGGGACGTTACGTCGCCCCTTAAGAAAAGTTGTCCTTTTGTAAAAAGGGGGAGGATGTGCACGACTGTGTATATAACCTGTTTTTTCTATGATTATATTATTTTTTGCTGTACCTATTGTCTATGCTCAGTTGTAAAATGTCAAATTGAAAAACAAGATATAATTTGGTTCAAATACTAATATCGGCTTTAATTTTATATTAGTAGACCAAAACAGGACTTGTACGAAATGCACCAATACTAAGTCTCAGGGCCGTGTTTTGGACACTCTCAAGTAAATTCAAGGCTCCAATATTTGCAGAATCATATAAAACTGAACCGTAGTCTATTTTTTGTCTAATTATGCTACGATATGTGTTTAAAAGGCAATTTCTGTCAGAACCCTAAGATAGAGAAGATAGACAATCTATCGTCGATCTATTTTGGCGAAATCCATATTGAAAAGGCGATAAAAGGTTATTTGATTCCATGTACCATCTGATTCTTTTGCTAATTATTTTCTCAAAAATCTTACATAAGTTGCACGTTAAAGATATAGGGCGATAACTTCCTGAAGAACTCGGAATTTTTCCAGGTTTGAGAATTGGGATGACTAATGCTTCTCTCCAGCTATCTGGAAACACCTGTTTCTTCTAAATATAATTATAGAGGGTTAGTAAGTAATTCAGACCACTTATCGGAAGATGTTTTATAATGAGATTTGGAATATTGTCTGGTCCTGGACTAGTATTTCCTAACTGCGGAAGAACTGATAATAATTCGTGCATGGACAGATCCTTATTTATTTTATTAGAATTATCAGTAACATCAAATTTACTTTGAACCTCTTGTGAAGCTTTAAAATCATTAAATTGTTGATCATAATTAGTGGAACTAGAATTTGAAGCAAATGCCTTAGCCAGTAGATCTGCGTTTGCAACAGGATCAGCACTTAAAATTCCGTTCAAGTGTTGCAATACTATAGTGTCCCATCTAATATTTTTCTTATTAATTTTTTGGATTTTTTTCCATAGAATCCCTATTGGTGTTTGAGTATTAATGGATGATATAAACTTTTCCCAATAATTTCTACTACTGTCTTTTAGTATTCTTCTAGCTTTAGATCTCTTTTTCTTATAATCAATTTTTAGTTTTGAATCATGATCATTCCTAGCACATTTTTGATATAATCTTTGGGCCTTTTTTGCTTCTTTAATTGCTATTTTACATTCTTCGTTCCACCATGGTACTAAGTTCTTTCTTATACAATTGCCTGAAGACTTTGGTATACATTTATCTGCTACTTCCAAAATAAATAAATAAAATTAGAAAAATTGCTAACTATGACATTGATAGTAATGTCAGAATCATGATCCAAGTCAATTAATTTACTAATATTTTTATCAATTTCTTCTCGAAATTGAGACCAATCAGCTTCATGGAATTTCCATCTTTTTGTCATAGTAGTGGAGTCAGGTGTTTGTTCATTGACTAAGGATTTGACCAGAATTGGAAAGTGATCGCTGTCATATAGATCTTCAAAAGCATTCCATTCAAAATATACACATTTAGAAGCCTGCGCAGTCCAAATAAGGTTTCCCTTAAAAGTTACAATATGCTTAAACTGCAAAAACAAATTTATATTTTGGTCGCCACCGCCGTCTGCTATGCAAATTCGAATAGTTCGAGTTTAGACGTTATTCCTAAAGATATAAAGCTTTGAAAAATATTTGGCAATGGCAAAAACAAATTGGTATTGTCTTTGCCGCCGCCCGGAGCCGGGGGCCCGTCGCACCCAACGCGCCCGCGGGCCGTCCGCCTAAATAATTGATAATTGTTTATAAATTTGCGTCAAATTCATTTTTAGGGTGACACCGTAAGATGTCACGTGACCTGATCCAAAAACTGTTACAATGTTATTGAGTTTTCACTTCTGCCGGCACTCCCGGAGTGCAACCCGGTCTTTTTTTTGTCTATCTTCTTCAAAGGTCCATATGGGCGTGCGAAGTCAGTTGCGGTGTTGCTCTCTTCTGGTAATGAGGGTGACAGTGGAGGGTCCTCCTCAGACATCGCAGCAGCAAGCGCAACTCCTGCCCCAAATAAGAAGCTATCTTCATAGAGTTCGAATATTTCGGATGGATTATCGATTAAATGCCAAATGCACTGGGGCAAGCTCAGGTCGATATGGGCATCTCGCATGAATCCAACTCCAAGGAGTCTGTAGTTACGTCGCGACTTTGGTAGGACCAAGAATGTTGTTATCACCGTGCGGTCGTTCAGCTTTACAGGAGCCTGGGTGAGTAACACAGTCTGGTGCTTCGGGATCCCATCAGCTAATGTCATTCCAACTGGCAACTCTTTAAACTCTGTCAGCTTAAGAAACAGGGATACGACATCAAGCTGACAGTACAAGGAGTATGACGCGATGCTTGACTGAGCACACGTATCGAAGAACGCGGCGCCAGCCACTCCCCTATCTCAACATAAACAACTGGTCGATCCCTAGCGTCTATGGTGGTGTCGACCGAACAAAATCCAACTTCTGGTGCGGATTGCTGCGTCTTGTTTGAATTGCAGGTTGGACAATTGGTTCTAACTACCCCTGTAGTACCACAGCCATAACATTGAAATCTTGGAGTAGATGGGGATGGATACTGAACAACTGCGTCTGACTGTCGAGTAAACGTATAAGCTTTTGCAGCCTCTCTTGGTGCCTTGTCTTTATCAGCTGCCAGCTTTCGACAATTCTCGGCGTCGTGCCCGAAGTTCCTACAATATCTACACTTGGGTTTACGCATGGATGCTGATGCTGATCGTGTTTCGTTTGTACTCATTTGGTTTTGTTTAACTCGACGCTGCAGCAACTTTCTCGTTTAAAGTAACGAGAGTTAAGCACAATAATTAATTAAAAAGAAAGATTACATTAAAATACATAAAATAAAATAAAATCATTAAATTAGCAGCATTAAAACAACACAATACAATAACTAAAACGTGTACGGCAGCTTTAGCCGCTTTGAGAAGTTCATTGAAGTTCTTGATGTCTGCGCGTGGGACCTTATCTCTAATATCCAAGCGCAACAAGCCATATGTTATGTCTAACTACGCGTCTGCTCTTTGGCCGGGACTCGGCAATTGCGAGAACAGCAATCGCTTGCGTCTTACGAAGTCCTCCGTTGACTCGCTTTGGGGCTGATTTTCTATGATGTCAAGGTACAGCAGGTAAGGCTCGCGAACAGGTACGAAATTCTAACGAAGACGTGTCTCGCTCGAAGTCCCACCATGATGTTACGTCGTTTTTCACACCAAGCCACCAAAATCCAGCTTCGCCTTTTAATAGGATGGGTAGCTCGCTGAGGGCTGTCTGATCGCCGAGGTCAGCCGATCTCTTGAAGATGTTTATAGCGGATAAGAATGATTCCACCACTTCGGAATCTTTGGCTCCACTGTAACTGTAGTGGCAGCTAATAAATGAACCCCTACTAGGTTCTGATGGAGCAGGCAGTCGGTCCAAAAGCTGCGAAAATTGTTCCGGTGTAAGCATCTTTATCGTCTTCTTCTTGATGGTAGTAACACGTCCGGAGCGCGTAAAGTAAGTTGGGCTCTTAAGTTTCGAAGTCCCGAGTCCTCCTCCACTCATTTATTATGTAATGTTAGCGGCATTTCTGAACGCGCCTAATTAGTATGGGCGTGTTGGCAACACTGGAGGCATCATGGCGGTCGCGCGTCTACAATAATGTCGGAGGGTCAATGGCTTGTAATTTATTAATGTGAAATATAATTATAATCTGAGGAACCAGTGCTTTTATTGTTAAAAGTAAGTCGTCTAGTATTGTGTCGTAGCTCGTGGCGCAGGGCCGAAAACCGTAGCTCGTAGCGATGACGTTTCGAGACGCGTAGCACGACGATGGCGTCAGGAACCCTTAAGTGGGTGATAGACGTACGAACTTAAAGTCTGCGGTTTTTAAGATCGCGAACTTACTTGGCTCGACGTCGGCGATACACGCGCCAACTTACTCATACCGTATCGCGATGTCGTCCACTGAAGAAGCTTTGTGCTATTTAGGAATTATATCGTATTACATTTCAAAAACTAAAAACAATAGACGAAGGCGAAAAGTGTGGGTTAAGAACTGGCTTACAAAAAGAGAGCGTTTATCACATGTGAATTTAGTAAGAGAGTTACGTGAAGAGAAGGAAGATTTTCAGAATTATTTCAGAATGCCTGAGCCTGTGTATGAAGAACTTTTGTGTTTAGTCACACCAATTATAGCTAAACAGGATACTTGCATGAGAGAAGCTATTTCACCGCATGAACGTTTAAGTGCAACATTACGATTTTTGATAACTGGTGGAACATATAAAGATGTAATGTATTCGTCAGCGATATCAAGACAGTCATTGGGGTACATAATTCCTGAGACATGTGACGCAATCTACTCTGCACTGAAAACATATTTGAAGGTATGTATCATTTATTACATACTTTATAAATAAAATAACTCAGTACAAATAATCAGACTTTATTTTGCAATGGCACATTAACATTAATGCTTAACAAATAAATTTACTCTTGAACATATACAAATGTAACGTACTATTTTATTTATTTTTAGTTATTATTATTAAAGTTTAAATATTCAACCAGGGTGTCCGGGATACTAATTGTTTGCGAGTCTTGTGTCAAGTTAAATGCTTGTGTTTCTTGCAGCTGGACTGGAACAGCTGGCATGTGTATCAATGGTCTTTGGGGTACCTGGACTGGAACTGGATTATGTATACTTGTATTGAATGTTAATTTTTCAAACCGTCCCAAAAAAATAACTTCATTGATGAGCTTTTCAGCTATGCCTTGTTGAATAGCAGTCATGTTGCGGAGTTTAATTGCGACATTTTTTCCTATAGCATCATATTCATCATCTGGGTTTTGTAATCTTTTACCTATTAACGATATTGTGTCTTCAATGGCGGCATTGCCGTGTCGCTTACGACGTGCAGATGAAGCAGCAGATGTTGCAGGTGTCGCGGGTGATGACACGTTGCAAATGGTACTCTGTAAATAAAAATGATATCATTTATACTGAATTATGGGTTTTTGGTTACAGTTCCCGAGTTCAGAAGAAGAATGGCTAGCAATTGCTGAAGAGTTTGAGCGTACATGGCAATTTCCAAATTGTTTAGGAGCCGTCGATGGGAAACATGTAGCTATAGTCCCTCCTGCCGGAGCCGGCTCACTTTTTTTTAATTATAAAGGGTATCACAGTATTGTACTTATGGGAATTGCAAATGCAAATTATGAATTTATTTATGTAGATATTGGAACAAATGGACGTATTTCTGATGTAGGTGTATTACAAAAAAGTACATTCTTTTAAAGATTGAATTCCAAGCGCTTAAATCTTCCTAGCCCCAGAAAACCAAGCGGACATTCAGAAGAATTGCCTTATGTATTTATTGGCGACGAGGCTTTTGCTTTGAGGACAGATTTTATGAAACCGTCCCCACAAAGGCAATCACAGGCTAGCTCAAGTAAGAGGATATACAATTATAGAGTATGCAGGGCTAGAAGAATTATAGAAAATGTTTTTGGAATTCTGGCGGCAAGATTCCACATTTTTCGATCGCCTATAAATACCAGTGTGCACAATATTAACAAAATAGTTTTGGCATGTTGTGTATTGCACAATTTTTTAAGGAAAAAAGTAAGACAAGTTTACAGTCCACATCAGCACTTTGATAGTGAGAATCACGAAAATGGAACTATTGAATTGGGGCTGAGACCACAAAATGGAGAATTACAGTCACTACAACAAACACATCGTCGTAACCCCACTCAAAATGCAAAAATTATCAGAGAAAAGTATGAAACCTACTTTAATACTAGTGGTGCAGTGTCATGGCAACAAAGAATGATATAATAATAGTATTTTTACCTGGGTATCATTTTCACTATGTTCAGCATCAAATGTATTTTCATTATCATTAGCTGTTTCCTGTTCGCTGCTGTCTATATTGTCAGTTGATTGTTCACCTGTAATTAAATAAAAACCCTCTAAATTAACTTTTGGTTTTAATGTTCAACATCACAATGTCATTATTGTAATGAAACAAAGTGCTATAATAGGTACTCTATTTTAGGTACCTACCTAATTTAGGCACAGGCATAACAAAGAATACGCACGTATAATATAATAGTGTATAGAGAAATTCTTTAATAAATAATTAAACTGACCTTGGCCTTGATCTTTGAGAAATTCAAGCTGACTGTAATACCATAATTTTGGCACGTATACCTGGTCAGTTCCTGAACCTGTCTTCTTGCTATCTTGCACTTTTTTATGTTCTTTTCGGAACCCAGCCCTTAATGAATTAATTTTTTTCTTAACGTTCTCAATCGTAGCATCTCTTTCTACCTTCCGTATAATTTCTAATAAATTATTGTATGCTTGAAGCTTCAAATTTTTGTCTTTGTAGTCGTTGCTTCTAATTTTCTAAAGACAAGGGTTATTTCGGAAAGCTTCTATAAATTCGGTTAGCAGTTCATGCGAATAAGTTCGAAAATCACACATTTTGAGAAATTTCTGAATCAAAATTAACAAAAACTGCAATTTAAACAAGCGTGCGCGTCCACGGACTGGCGAAACAAAATGGCGGCTCGCGGCTCGCAGTGCTGCCACACGTACGAGCCAAGACGAGCTACGAGTAAGATTTCAAACCGGTTGGATCGCCGACGAACTTACTCAGCGGTTTTAAAGTACGCGTACTTACGGTGACACACGAGCGAAAAAGGTCGTCGAGCCATAAGTACGCGTACTTGCTCGCCCGTCTATCACCCACTTAACACACAGCGTTTTATGGGGCTTTAGTACAGTACAGTCTAAACAATCTCTCAGAAGACTATCAGAACTACTAAAAATAACCAGCAAAATGAGGAAAATATGACATGAGCCTTCTTCAATTCATTTCATCTCCACGACCGGGCGGGATGCGTCCACGCATTTCTTTAACGTTAAACAAAAAAGCTATCGGCAGCATTTGGGAATTGGTACATGTAAAGACGTTCGGTTTTGGTTGTGTCCATAATTCTTTGTCTTATTGTGTGGTTTTGCTACCTCATTAATCTCATTATCGTCCGGCATAACCTATCCTCCCCTATCTATCTATGGATAATAAATTACGGTTCATCTGAAATTGTGATAGCTGCATTAATAAGTGACCTGAGCCGGGGTGTTGATGACGCTGATGTTGTACCCGACGGGCAGCGAGCAGCCCAGCGTGGTGGCCGCGCCGGCCAGCAGCAGGTGCGGCGACCAGCCGGCCTTGTACTCGCCGCCGCCGGTCAGCTGCTGGTGCTCGTTCGTGGGCTGCAAGCGCAAATGGACACAGCTAGTGTAAATATGGTTTGAAAGTTGATGACAGTGTCGATATTAATGCGAATAACTTTATAGTCGATTTCGACACATAATGGGTACACACAGGAATTTAAAGTGCGCTTCGGCCACAATCCGTGCTCGCAGGATTACCAGTGCACCCAGCTATAGACAATACCAGATTGGTCTTCGCTCTGCGCGCATACATGTCATAGGGCGCTCTCTCTAATACCGCAACCACGCACTGACGCTTGTTTTTGGTCACTTACAATCATGTTAGTACTCGTATAGTAGGTCTACCGCCTGAGCGCGCAGATGGCGGCGACGATGTCGGCGGCGGCGGGCAGCGCGGCGCCGAGCGCGGCCGCCGCCCACAGCGCGCCGCACGGCCAGCCCGACACCACGCAGTAGCAGAGCGCCGCGCACGAGCAGCCGTGGCAGTCGATAGCTGATCATGGTCACCCGTTCAGGAATATTATGCAGACGGATTACAACTAAAACCATAGCCCTTCCTTTTGGCTTCGCTGTCAGGCAAAAAGGAGGTCCTTAATTCAATTCGACTCTTTATGTTGCTATTCAAAGACCGTGTTTGTAATAGTACATTGTACGTATTGTACGAGGGGCGTAAGTGTAATATTGCGAACAAGAGGGGTACGTATCAAAAGATCGAAAATTGAAATATCGACAGTGAAAACATCGAAGTACGAATCGAACGATCGAAATATCTAATGTTATTTAATCGACGTATAATTGGTCTAAAATACAAATGCCGAACGGTTAAAATATCGAAAGTACAAAATATCAATAACTATGCAGGCGATATACTAAAATTTCGAATGACAATATATCGACCATTGAAATGGCGACGCCCAAATAATCGAAAAGTAAAACGTCGAACCATCAAAATAACTAACATCATAATATATGGTCTACTTGCACACCAAATAATATGTTTGGTAATGTTATACACTTACCAAAATGTCATTAAACAAAATGACCAAAATGTTAATTGTCATAAATAACTATTGTTAAAATGTGTCGCTGGGTTATTTATTCCGCTACTCTCTTATGGCCGTGAGAATTAGTTTGTTGTGCTAACATTTATTATTACCTAAACTAAACTAACCTAACCGCCAGCGTGTCAACGTTTCCGCTCTAAGGGACACAAGCTAACCCTAACCTAACCTAGAAATAATACCATCGTTAAAATTATATGTTGCTTTTTTACTGCGGGGAGCTTTGCCCACCGAGCCTCCCCTTTTTCTAGCTGCCCTAACCTAATCTTCTTTATTATATACCAGTATCAATAGTAACAGTAGGTATAAAAGGTAGGAAAAACTTTTCTCTAAAATCAAAAATGGCCGAGATATTTGACTTCCAAGTAGGAATTTGGAATCCAAAAATGATTCAAAACCAAATCGGAGCACCCCACCATCCACGTGGTTTTGTCTGCCCTACCCCTAGTGTTTATAAAAGATAACGGAGGAGCGGAGGGACAGCAGCCCTCGCCAAGCGAAGTGACCGTGCTTCGTCACGCAAGGGCGGAAGGGCGGAAGGGTTTCCGCAGCGCCGGAGCTACGGGAAGTCACTATTGATCTAAATTTCTCCGCGCCTCCGTTCTCTTATGTCCGTTGTTTTATAGGTCATATTATAGGATACCTATTTAAGAGATTGTGCAATCGACATTCTTGTTGACTTTCGATGTTTCTTATTATGTCGATAATAATATTTTCGACAATTAGGCAGTTGATCTTAAATCATTCGGTAACTAATACTTTTGACGTTTTAAACTATGGCATTATGAACTTTCGATGTTTTAAATTCGATATTCTTATTTTCGATGGCTGAGATATGCGTGATACTCGTGATCGGGTGCTGTTTGTGGAGTCCGGACTGTTCATGCTTGCAAGGGCATAGTACCTAATTAACTACTTAAATACTAGTGTTATTATTATTATTATCGTATTGACGAGAGACATCATTCTGATCTTGACACGTTTTATTGTTATTGAGCATTAATGTTATATTGTCAGAGATGTACAGACATCTCTGACAATATAACATTAATGTTCCTTTTTTTTATTTTGACGCTTAGAGACCGTATACATCTCTTAGAATATTAGAATAATTATTAATTGTATTTGGACGCTCAGAGACCTTATACATCTCTGGAATACTGAATAATATCATTAACTTCTGTTAATGCTGATACAGATCTTATATCGAATGTAATGGTCATATTTTGCAATTTTGTTTTGTTTACATTAACTTAGTGACACTTTTATATATAATTTTAAATTATTATTGTGTAAGATTACTATTTTATTGTAAATTACCGTTTGACATGTAAAAGTGCCCATTGTGGCCTATTTGCAGAATAAATAATTGATTTGATTTGATTTGATTTGATTGATTCGATAAAACTTTCGATATTTCTAATTTAGACCATTCAACCGTTCGATATTTAGATTTTCGATATTTTGTACTTCGATGTTTTCATTAAATCTGTAAATAATTCTGTTAAACATGTTTTAGTAGTGTTTTTAAGTTTAATTTTATTTATAAATACGTTTTCAGACGTCGTATTTGATATAAAACCTCTTTGCTTTGTAACTGCCGCATGAGTGACATATACAATTTAAGGGGCCCCCGTCAAAAATCAACGAAATTTAGTCGTTTTCATTTCGACACTCGTCCTCGGTTTATTGAAGCTAGTTTTCCAGGTGCAGCTGTGGGAAAGTTTGATTCCTTTTTAACATTTTTGATTTTGAATAACTTGAAAAATGTTAATACACAATTAATAATCCATTTTTAAAGAAAGGTCTGTAAAAATACAAAACCCGACACCTCATCCTCATTAAAACTTGTATACACCCGAAACTCATACCTACTCATACATACTGAACTTACCTATAATGTTGATATGAGTTTTTATAATCTTACTAATTAACACAAAAGTTATGGCCAGAAAACCAGTTTTTTGGCCTAAAATTGTTCAATTTTGATGCCAAATATCTCGAAAACAATCAACTTTGAAGTAAATATGGGATACTATATTGCTTAAAGCCGTTGTTGTTAATATAATAAGCTACAAACAAGATTAGAAAACTAAGGGATTCAGATCGAAGGTCATTGGCGTATGGGAGCCCCTTAAGAAAAAACCATTACGCCCGTGGGCGTAACATAAGCTATTGTAGCTCTATATATCTGCGCATTATGAAGCCCTTTTCGAGCAAGTGTGATGAAATAGTACATTGTTTAACGAGGGGCGTAAGTGGAACATTGCGAAGAAGAGTCTATCAGAAGCCCGATGCCGAAGGCGGAGGGCTTTTGATGACTCGAGTTTACAATATTTTTACGCCCGTGTTATACACAATGTTTTTCATCACATTTGCGAGGAAACAAATACATTTTAGAAGAAATGAATACAAATCGTAATAAAAACTGCAACATGTCAGTCGTCCATTTTGTTGAATTTGACGTGAGGCGCGTATGGCAAAGACCCTTCGGTATACAGCAACGATTTGAAAACACTTAAAATCATTTTAGATAGACACTAAATAACTACATATTAAATCTGTAAATAATTCAGTTAAACATGTGATCACAATTATGGAGCCCTGCGCTGTGCCATAAGTAGTTTGCAGCAGCTCGCTTTGTGCTCCTGCTATACTGACTGTGTTGTACCTGTTCTGGTGGTAATTTTTAAGCCACGCTAGCGTTGGCCCCTGTATTCCACTTTGCTGAAGCTTTTCATACAGTATATTATGATTTAGGGTGTCAAATGCCGTACTGAAGTCAATCATTGTTACTATTACATGTTTCCTGTCATTTACAATATTTCCTCTGCTTCATATACAGGGCCAACTTTGTTCTCATTAACAAAGCACATTAGCTCAGTTTTTTTATAACATTCCTCATATGGGATTTTATTTTCAGTGAGCCATTTCTGAATATCAGCCTTCAACCTCTGCATTGTAGGAGGCTTATTCATTTGTGTGACATGGTAACTTGCATTGTCCATTAAAATCACACTGGGCTCGGTCAAATTTGGGATCAACATCTGACATAGCCACTTTAAAAAAATTGCACTGTTCATATCATCGTGATAATCTGCTGCTTTCGAAAGCATTTTGTGCTAAATACAAGCAAAGCATTTGGTACAAAACCTTTCTCTGATCCAGCATGCACTATTATATGTCTTTTTCCGGGAGATAGTTTATCGACTACACCGGAAGTAGAGGGCCCTTGCCAAGACTTCTTCGGTCTATAATTCTGATGCACATATGTCTCATCAAGGTACACAATCGGTTTTCCTTCTTGTCGTTTTTTATGTATAGTTCTGAGATACCTTTTTCCAGATATTTCAAAATGTTCCATAAGAATGACCGTTCTTCTTTGTTTCTTTTAAACTGAAATCCATTTGCGTGTAATATTTTCCTCAGTGTTTCACAACATCCTGAGAATCCAATGGATTTTTTCAGTTCCGCATATAATGTTCTCAGAGTAGGTACCTGCTTTTTGACACAATAAAATCATGTAGTCCACCAGAATCCCCTAGCCTGATCCCCCAGGGGATTCTGATGAACGTCAAAGTTCATTAGAATCCCCTGATGTCAGATTCATAATTTTAAGCCTCATATATACTGAAGTAGTTATTGTCACGTCACGTATGACATTGAATTGTATTTTTTCAGAGACTCATCCCTTGTATTAAAATAAGTAAAAAAGCACAATGTATCGGTACACAATATTTATTATTAAAGTACTGTTTATTATTTAATTGAACCACTATTTAATTATATTTGCTTGTTTACCTAACTATATCTAAAAACTGTCCAACAGTAATTTCACTGTTTAATAATTCCAGCTGTGTTTCCTGGATGAATTTATCATTGGCGATTTCATTCGTTCCACGTGTTTTCTTGATTTGCCGTCGTTTCTGTACAGCATGTCTTTTTAGTGCATTTAACAATTTGATGATATCAGGGCGTTGACGGCCAATCATTTTGAAAAAACTTGAGTTCCAGCTTTCACTGCAATTGTTCGTGCGATGTCTTTCACTGAACACTGACCACATGTTTTTAACATCATCTTTCTTGAGCCAGAAATTCATATATGTTTTTAATTTTAAAATTTTTGGATAATCGCCACTCATGCTTGATATATATTTGTTTATATAGTTCCATCCCTCACTCATATAATTAACAGGCAATAGTGCCATTGCACTACATAAATCAAGCACTCTCCTCGTGTATTTGTTTTTTAACAAGTTTAATTTTTTTCCTTTTTTACGAATGCTTTTCTTAACATGGAAATAGCAAATGTTTATATCTGCCTCATCAAAATTTTCCTTGATAGCCTTGACAACGGCTTTCTCCATGTCAATGTTAAATTTCTTGGGGTTGAAATCAGATACCTGAGATTTGATCATTTAAAAAAAAATATCATATGTTTCAGCTGTTTAGTCACTCAGCAGAGCATATAGTAATGGAACGACATTTGTTGATGTAAGAGAACTACCGATATCACCGTGCATAACATATAATTGCTTAAAAGGCGGCGAGCAAGTTTTAAAAGTCCCATCACAGAATACATGTTGTATCGTGGATAGTTTTGTTCTGTTTTCATCCAGACAGAAAATGATGACACGGGGAGATGTTTTTTCCGAACTATGTACATCAAAATAGTCACACATAACGAAATCTAAATGTGTCTTGGGAATTTCAACTTGACATACTTTAGTGCAGAATATTTTTGCCACATCTGCGGACTTGTTTTTTATGTTGTATAAAGCACTTTTTAATGATTTCAGCGAAGGCACCTTGGCTACTAAATCTAAACCATAGAGGTTATTTCTCAATGGATCAACACAATTATCATATATTTCTCGTATTGGCCGGGAATCCAATTTTTTTACTTCGCCTTTGCTCTTATGTATTGCCAGGTCGACTTCGTTTTGATCTGTATTCTTAGGACTTTACGACGTGTGTACCCTGATAAAAATAACAATTTTAGTATGACCCGCTTTGTAAAATATATGTATGTTTAAAAAAATATATTCTCAGCAAATGCTTGATTTCACAGAATCGGCTTACAATATGATGTATATATATATGTATATATATATATATATATATATATATATATATATATATATATATATAGTATCGAAGATATATAGACTTGTTACATATAGTAAAATATATAAAACACATAAATTCTTACTTACATTGACAGTCAAATAGCCGCTGCACTTAAATTTTTGCCAGTTACTGCACCGTAATACAACGTTCCCGTTCTTATATACTTTTTTTTATGATACCTTCGCCCGTCAAATAATATCACTTTTCCGTGTTTTTCTATCACATTTATTATATTGCCTTCTTCTGACATTATGCACAAAGATACACAATCATAGATTTGTATAATTTGATTTAGCACTAATGACTAATGACATTTTATTGACAAGATTGTCTCTCTAGCCAGTCGTTACAGTTCGCTAGATTAATAAAGGTTATCTACGAAACGAGTACTAATAACTATAATAAGGCAAACAAATCTGTGTTTTGCATGTGCATGTCAGGTGTGGAACTTTTACTGCTGCAGTGTATAAACAACTTTAGATACATTTACCATCAGGGGATCCTGGTGAACTCTGGTCCCCAGGGGATCGGGCTGGGGGATCAGGCTAGGGGATTCTGGTGGACTACATGAATAAAATTCATTTATTTTATTGCGGATGGCTGATATGTCAAAATAGTCTAAATTTGACACAGTCGGTAGGCGGGGACGTTTTTTCCCCGGCGTATTCCATTCGCCTTGGTTAATAGAACCCTCTCTTTTAATTCTCCGTAAAGTGCTAAGGCTTACACCTGAAAAAAGAATGAGACATTATAGCTGAAGAAAAAAACATGCAAATATTTACAAATGTACAGATGCAAATGTATAGATTATTATATAGACCTGTCATTGTAGATATTTTCGTCAAATAAGCTGATTCTGATTCATTATTATTAATAACTATCTCTTTGAGTTCTCCTACCAGCTTTTGAATAGTTTGCTTGATAGTTTCGTCATGCACGCCAGCTAGAAATAAAATAAAGAATTAATGAGTATAAAAAGCAACGTTCCTAATGTACAATATGTTTGTAAATAAAAACTGTCGTAAAAAGCATCAACATTGTTTCACTAACTCACCGGACGCCAAAATGATTTCATCCAACATTCGCTTCTTTTCTAGAAATCTTTCATTTTCTTCGCTTCTAACCTGATTGTGGTTAGAGATAATTGTAAATAGCATGCTTCTAACACTGCTTTTAATCGGTTTGGCCATTATAACTTCCGTAAAAATGCACTGAGACGATAGTTTTTAGGTTATGTACAAATAGTATACAGATATTTGACAACTAGTTTGACAGATAAAATTATTGCCATATAAAGAATTTGGTAAAAATGCTTGTGTCACGACTCGCTGGTCAGACTGATGGTGATATTTTTCTGATCCACCGATTTTTGATAAGACGACTTTCTTTTCTGATGCAGACTTATAAAAATCTACGCAACTTTGATCTTTGCAATTATATTTCATTTTTATTAGTGAAGAAACAGTGTCCGTGTCGAGCGAGTTTCTCTCTTTCGTCCATTGCTGATTAATCAGTGAAAATATCCGCTCTACATTCGCATTATGAGCGGGTATGCAGAAAAAGTATTGCGCAATCCTACGCAATTCACTATACAGATGTGCATTCTTTGTTTTAATAAAAATCTGCCAAAGCTGGTTGTTGCTTAATTTTTTGTCTTCGTCCGAAAGATTTAAGCTGAATGCTTTCAAATTGAACCACTCGTCAATCAATTTCAAGTCGTCTATTTCAATGTCTCTTTCTTTCAGAAATAGCAAACGTTTTTCCCCCGAAGGGATAAAAACGATATATTTCATGTCTTGCCTAGGCTTGACCTGTGAGATTACGCTATTCAAAATACTATCGAGAACACGAAGATCTAAGTCCCCGCGCCGTCTAGCCGCGCGCGCGCTCCTCCCCCCGCCGCCCGCGCCCCGCGGGGCGGGCCGAGCGGGGGCGCGCGAGCGCGGTTCCTATTACTTGGTCAAGCCTAGGCAAGACATGAAATATATCGTTTTTATCCCTTCGGGGGAAAAACGTTTGCTATTTCATGGTCTGTGCCGTCGGCTTGACCTGTGAGATATATTTAGGTTCTGACGACGCGGGGAAGCGTACTGTGAATATGTGTTATATTAAGCCTACATGCAATACATGAAGTAGGAAAATATGGATTGAAGGGTAGGTAAGTTAAGTAAGTGCTTGTAATTAAAGAAAATAATGAGAAATCAACATGTTTATAATTAACAGCTATTTCAATGAATAGTTAGCGCATGTGATACACTAAGAGTTATTATAGCAATAATCATATAACAAGTTTAAAACAATAAACGGGTATGCCGTATTGATGACTTAATGTAATGCACATTAAGAATTGTAATAAAAATAATGAACATTTTTGTTAAAAGAAAACAAAACAAACTTGAACAATCATGCATCCAACTCGGATGAAAAGTAACTGCTGTACATACGAGGAATGGTAAGATTAAATAAAAACACAGTAGATAACTGAGATCTAAGATTACCAACACGACGATAACTGGTTGTTTATCTTATAACTAAATCAGAAGCTCTTATTACTTCCTTAAAGTAATGCTTAAGCACATTGCGTTCGCTTCGCCAATTTCCATTTCTAAGAATGTTATCTAAAGGCATGTTGTTATCCCTTCTGGAAGAGGCGACTGCCGAGCGAATACTTCCAGGGGGAAAAGGAAGACTTAGCTCCGCAAAGGCTGTCTTGATCCAGCCTGCAATAATTGCTCTTGAAGCTGCCTTAACTGGCCCCCTTGAGGTGATAAAAAGAGAATCAATCTGAGTATTTCCTGTTGATCTCCTGGTCTCTGAGAGCGACAGGTGTAGTTTTGTCCACCGAACCGGATCCAATTTCTCATTAGGTATCATAGAAAGCTGCCAGGCAGACTGTCTATGGGTAGGCTATCAGTTTTGGAGCCATAATCCGGCCAGAATGTAACAGCTTCATCAGTAAGTAGCATGCTTGTCTCGTTTATGTGTAGTAGTGTAAGATCATGACCTCGCCTACCAGATGCCACTAACAGTAATAGTGCAAGTGCAAGATGACGGGAGACCTGAAAGATGCTGTCTGTACGGGATTTCTCTCCATCCAATCAATTAGTTGTTTTATAGCCCAAATACGTTTTTTAACCGAAGTGGGTTCTGCTGAGTCGATAGCTTTAACCATCTGTTTTACTAAAATATTTTTAGAGATGGATTCCCTCTTGGTTGGGTTAGCGAAATTTGCGATGACTGACTTGTGTAATTTCACTGTACTGGAAGACAGCTTCTTTATTCTAAATAGGTAGCCTAGATGTTGAGCTACAGAGTTGCCATCAGGGTTGTATGGGTCAAGTCCTAGAGCTTTGCACCGGTCTAACCACGTTTTCCAAGGAGCTGAGTAAGTTTTTAGCGTAGACGATCTCCAAGACTTTCTGAGGAGTTCCAAATCCTCACCATGCCAGTCTGCAGTTATGGTCGACTACCCCGTATCCTCCAAGCCTCCAAGCGTAAGTTTTGGGCGTTCGGAAGACCCGCTTGGGATGTCAAGTCGAACAGGTGATGATTGAGGTTACGAATCTGGAACGGGGGATCCACTGCTCTCATCTTCAGATCCAACCTCCAAAATACTTTCTCCCACCGTGGCACTATTATGATATATGTTCCTTTCGCATGGTTTAGGTGGGCTAATACTCGAGGAATTAATGACAGAGGGGGGAAAATCCAGGCCAGATTGAACTGCCATACTCTGCTGAAAGCATCCACGAACTGGGATTCTTTGTCCTTTGCGTCTCGAGAGACATAGGCTGGAACTACCCTGGATTTTTTCGTTGCAAATAAATCTATTTCGGGTGTTCCCCATTTGCAAAATATCAGGTTCGTCACCTGCTGGGAAAGATGCCAGTCCGCCAGGGGTTTCTGACGAGATAGACTGTCTGCTATGTCGTTGTAGATGCCCGGGATATATTGAGGGCATAGTTCCGTCCTCAGGGCCTGTGCTGTGTGGAGTAGTTGTGGCACAAGCATTGTCAGATGACGAGAACGAGTTCCTCCTTGCTTCCTGATGTACGCCACAACCGTCCGATTGTCGGACTGAACTATGACCCTTTTCTCCCTTAGATAGGTCATTTCCGATCGAAAAGCTTGTAATACCGCATATAGTTCCTTCCTGTTTATATGCCATTGTTTTTGAGCTGGGGTCCAACAACCGCTGACCATTTTGTCGTCTACCTGAGCTCCCCAACCCTGGTCTGTTGCGTCTGATGTTATAAAAGTTGTCTTTCGATACTTTACGAGAGTTCCATTTTGTTTCAAGTTCTCTAGCCACCAAACACATTCTTGAAGAGTCTGTGATGTTATAGGGAACATTTTCTTTTTCTGATGTTCTGGTAAGCGGTTGGCTGCTCTTTGAAGATCTCGAGAGTGTAACCTTCCTAGGGGGATTACGAAACTGCCAAAATTTAGTTTCCCCAGTAAGCTCTTGGCGAGCCCCCAGCTCCACTTTCGATCCCTTAAGATTTTGTTAAAGTCTTTTTCTATCGATTGGATTTTCTTTTGAGGCAGTGAAGTTACGTTTTACAAAGTATCCCACATAATTCCCAGATACTCGATCTGTTGCGAAGGTTCGTTAAGGGATTTTTCTTTGTTTATAATCCAACCTAGTCTTGTCAAAAAGTTTACTGCCTTGATGGCATCCTCTCGTAGTTTTACTGGATCCTGGCAGGCCAGGAGGAAGTCGTCGAGATAAACTATCAGCCTTATGTTCATATCCTGGAGTCGTGATGCCACCCAGTTTGACAGCCTTGCAAATGTGAGCGGAGCTGTAGAAAGGCCGAAAGGTAGGCACGTAAATTGTAGGATCTGACCCTGATTGACAATTACTAGAAATCTTCTTTGCTGATTTTTTATGGGCACGTGAAAGTACGCCTGGGAGATGTCGATTTTTACAAGGAAATCTCCTGGTTGCAGAAAATGAGGTACTTTGAAATGGTTTAACAGGCGAAATTTATTTGGCAGAAGGTATCTGTTTAGACCTCGAAGATTGATTATGGGTCGATTCGTGCCATAGCATTGTGGGACCGGGAACATCGTTGAAAGAAAACCTGAATGAGCTGATGTGTGTTCCAAAATGTCTTGATTTATGAGGGAGTTTATTTCTTGCGTCATTTCTTTGGCTTATTTATTTATTTTATTTATTTAAACTTTATTGCACAAATATAAAAATAGAAGTACAATTGGCGGACTTAATGCCTTAAGGCATTCTCTACCAGTCAACCATTGGGCTAAACAGAAACTTTAGTGGTGCAGGATCCTAAGTACAGAGACTCGAATGGAAACACAAATCAATTAATTTAATTAATATACATACATATATAATGCATACAATATAAACTTACTTATACTTACATAAATACATACAATTAAATGTACCCGAACAAAGATATCATGAGGATCATCAATGTTTAATGGTTAATAAGAGATGCTTACGCAACTTGCATTTAAAGGTGAACTTGCTCTGAGCTTGCCTGACGGTAAGAGGGAGATCATTCCACAGACGAATAGCCTGAACAGCGAAGGAATTTGAGAGGAAACCAGTACGGTGAAATAGGACAGAGAGTTTAAGACTCCTGGATGTACGTAGCTCGCAACCGGGACGGGGTGTAACAAATTGAAATTTAGATTTAAGATATTCCGGTGCAGCTGGGTCAAATAAGATGGTATAAAGTGTGCACAGAATCCTGAAAGATCTGCGCTCGCGAATGGGAAGCCAGTTCAGTTGACGGCGGAAGGCGGAGATATGGTCATATTTACGGAGGCCGAAAACAAAACGAATGCAGTTATTTAGAAGCCGGTCTAGTCTACTTAAGAGCTCCTGGGTGATGTTGGAGTAACACACATCAGCATAATCGATTACAGGTAATACTAACGCTTGAATTAGCAGAGTTTTCGTGCTGACTGGAAGGAAGTGGCTTCGAATTATTTTTTTTTAACATTTGAGCATGGAATGGAATCAGAGGAGGTTTTGTTACAAACGGGATTGTGTAGTCCTTTACGATGTTTAGGATGCTTTTGGGGGCTCCCTCCTTCTTCCAGACTTCTAGGTATGAACGAAGCCTGCCTCCTCTGAAGAGCCGTATTTCAGGCACTTCTATGTTTCTTCGAAGAGTGTCCCTTGGACGAGCGTCCTCGGGCTGAGGAGGGATTGGAGTGATTTCTTTTGTCGGCACGTCTAGAATTCGAACCCGTTTTCTCGGACGGGCGACTTCTGGGCTTGACAAACGTCTTCATTATGGAGGTCTTTCCCTGGGAAAAGCTGGATGCGCTATTGTAACGTTTCGGTTGTGCCGGTTTTTTGTAGTGGCTGCGAAAGAAAGTCTGCTGTGGTGGTTGTTTAAGAACCTCTGTGAGCTTTGATTCACAGAAAAGATGAGTTGTTGATGGAGGGACAGAATTTAAAAGTGACACCTGATATTCATCCTTGGGGATAAGAAAGTTCCTTCTCTGTTCTATAATCTCGTTCCTACGCCCGGAAGCAAATTGAAGAAGATCGTCTGATATGGTCTTCGTGGCAGATCCAGCAGATAGGTGGCTCTTGAGATCTTCTTTGAGGGCAGGATGCTTATTTGAAATCTCTTTGAGAGCCCCATGCAGTGCATCTCTTTGCATCAAAAGCCCGTGGATCATGGTACCAAGAACATAGTCCATTTTACCAAGCTGTTCCTGCACAGGGTTAGGTGTCCATATGCTTGACTAGGACTGGGTTGGCCTTTAAAGCACCAAAAACCGGCGCGGCGTGTAATTTTTCTGTACTTCAACATACCTGATCTGGTTATACGTGGTGTCGCCTAGTCTTAGTACTCTAACCCCCTGTTCTGCAATATGTGGTTTTGGGTTGGGTATAGCAGGGTCCTGTGGCTTAGTGCAGGGTAGCCAGTCAAGATCTTCTTCGGAGCCTAACGGAGCCTCAAGGGGCTCCCACGTAGGGGAGCTTCGTTTGGAGGCTGTTCAGGAGCGATTGGGTCGTCGACATCTGAGCAGTGAGCTGAAACGCAGTCATCATCGGAGCTTTCGTAAGCAGAGTTCTCCTGAGAGTCAAATGGTGTTTCAAATTTTTTTATGAAGGACTTCAGCATCTCCTTTAGCGCCACCTCATTTTCCTCTAACTTACTCAATCTGTCTTGACGTTTAGTTGTACGAGCAGAGCTGTTGCTGCGCCGAGAAACATGCGAGACAGAGCCGTTGTCTTCAAGGTCGCTGGATAACTCGTGGTTTGCCTCCTCTCTGCCGATCAATAGGGGTTTCATGTCTGCCAGAGCAGCGACAATCAGTTCATTCTGGACTGCGGAGCCCCGTATTCGCGCTGCTAGAGAGGCAGGGCCGGTAATTAAACCGACACACAAAGGCCACCCTAGTAACTTGAGTTTAATATCTCTATAAGTTCTCTCAGAGAGAGAGGAACAGTGCGGCGAAAATGCGCGTGCCAAACCTACCGTCGGGATCGCGAACCTGATTTTGTTCAGAATTTGAGGGTCTAGTTCACTACCCAGCAAGTCTTCTTTGGAGTAGGTATGTACTTTCCATTCTTGCCAGCCGTCCGGGAGATGCGCTGTGATGAGACGTGTCAGCCTGCTGAGGATCGCTTTGTCTCCAGGGTCATCCACCTCCCAGTCAAGTAGTGATCCAAGGGAACACATATCTCCTGATCCCGTTGCCTATAAAACAAGGCATTCTGTGAGTTCCTGTGGGCTCCCGCATTTTTAACCATTGACTAATACGGCTCATCTAATGATCTACACGTAAAATTACGAAATAAAATTGGCCCGAAAGACGTGTCAAAGTGAGCCGCTCAGCTCACCAGTCACCCGTACGGCTCAAAAAAAAAATGAGCCGTAGGGGTCATCGTCTGAGCCGGACGGCTCAGACTGACCCGTGCGGCTCATCAATCTGGCCCGTACGGCTCACAAAACTGGTCCGTACGGGTCACTAAGCTGGCCTGTACGGCTCACCAGATTGACCCGTATGGCTGACCATTCTGACCCGTACGGCTCATAAATACGGGCCGTACTTAAAGTGGTCTAAGTGACTTTTAAAATAAAATAGCCACGCGGTTCGCCACAACGGTACGTACGGATCGTTATAAAGCCACCAAGGTACGGCAATGCTTAGAACTCGAGGTGCAAATATAAATTTACCGCTCTGGGTTGGAGAGACCACAGAGACAGCAAATTCAATCATAGATCGAAGCGGTCCTGAAAAGGAAACGCGATTCACAGATTTGCGACTGTACAGGTGTACAGTACATCGAGCCTTGATTTTGAAAGTTACTTGTATGTCAGCACAGTACAAGTAGGTATTTAACCTTAAAAGGTTATCAAAAATAACTGAAATAAAAGTCACAAGCACTTACAAATTAAGACGCAAGTTCACTTACCATCGATATAGGTGAAAACAATCCTATAACACAATATTGTCGATCTAAATGATCTCGAACGAACTTCGTCGTTGTTAACTATAGACCGTGCACTCGCGTAGCGTAATGGAAGCGTACTGATAGGATAGGAACCGCGCTCGCGCGGCTAGACGGCGCGGGGACTTAGATCTTCGTGTTCTCGATAATATTTTGAATAGCGTAATCTCACAGGTCAAGCCGACGGCACAGACCATGATATAGAACTGTTTTTTCGACTTCAGACCAAGATGAATCTTCTGTAATATTTCCCAACATCATCCAATCGAATTGGTTGAAGTCTTGCATTGGCTTTTCCCATGTTGTAATATAAGACTTTATCTCCGTGTAAAAATCCATACAACATTTCTTAAACTGATTTTTTGTGTCTTCTCCTTGTCTGTTTAATATGCTGAGCACCTTAATAGGCACGAAATTTTCTTTTATTCTGTTTTCTAATGTTTTTTATAAGTTGTCAAAATATATCTGATTTCAAGGAGGGAATTGTCACTTCTTTCCATCTTTTCAATATTCCCATGGAACACGTACATTATTGAGTGAACCAAATACAGATAAGCTTCTGAAAGCGGATCCTCAAAAAAATGTTTTATTAAAACCGGTGGCCTTTCCAAACTTTCAAAGTAGCCTTTCAATGCATCGTACATTTTCAAAAACCGCTCTATCGCAGGAAAAAGGCTTAACCATCTTGTTTTTGAATGATATAAAAGATTCTTGAATTCTGTTTCAGCCTCAACGCAAAATTCCTTAAGAGCCTCTGTGCGTACTGTAAATACCGAGAAAAAGTTGTGTACTTTACAGATCATCGTTTCTATGTCAATAGGTAAATAGGTCACATCCGTGGTGAATGGCGTTGTGTAATATATGGGCCGAACATCCTATTCCTACAATATTTCTATGAAGTTTATCCTTCAATTTATAGTAGACGTTATTTATCCCCGCTCTATTTACGCCGCCAAAGTTTGTATTGCAGTTGTCACCAGAATACGCAATGCATTTTGATAAGAGATCGTGCTTTCTAAGTTGCTGAAGAATAATCTCAACAACGGTGTCAGACGTTTCATTTTTAGTTACTTCTATTTCCAGAAGTTTCGATGTCATGCCATTTTTTTTCTTTATTAAAATATTGAATGACAATTGGAAACAGTTTTACGTTGCCATGGTTGCTAGCATCGGTAGACACACTGATAAATGCAATTTCTGTGAGATCATTTTTGATTTCGGCAATCGATAAAGGGCTTAAAACTTTTTTTGCAATGGCCGTAGCCTTTGTGCGGTTGCATGTCATTTGTTTCGCTGTATTTGATTCCGAAGACATAATTCTGTTTAACGCATTGGTACAATCCAAAGATTTGAACGACATATGATGATTAACGGTGTGGTAAGCTGTCGCTCCTTCTGCTGCTCGAATAAGATTTTCGTCTGAACTAGGTTTCGTTTGGCCAAAAAATGTTGTGATGGTTGAGGTACCAGCTTGGTTTTTTGAATTACTTTTATGCTTCTGTGTGTTCAAATGGTCATTAATATCGGAAACACCCTTATTTGCAATCGAAATATTACTGGAGCATACTATACACTCTACGTTCCAGTCATTTTTGCCCTTTTTAAACATTGGATATTTCTTTTGTAACTTATCACTAAACGTGCATTTTTGGATTTCGGCATTTTAATCTGAAAATAATTAAGGAACATTTGACTAACGATTCTAACGAAGCAAGTTGTCTAACAATTTACAAAAACAACAAACGGCCAGAAACAGTTGCGCAATAAAGAAACCTGTTTATTTATTTAGACCATTTTAGAAACGTTAAAATGCAATTCTGTTAAAAAGTAATAGAAAATCAATCATTCTCACTTTGTATAATATGACGTTTTAAGAACAAGCTAAGAATAACTATCACGCTTTAAGCAAAATAAAACAAGAATCGCAAACAGACTCAAATAACAATCTATAATTTCATAAAACAAACAAATATCGTGGAATATGTTGCTGTTGCCATAGTTCCTACTCCAACTATGGCAACAGCAACATATTCCACGATTTGTACGTAACGTAAATAAAGTGCTAACTTACATATATCCACCAGCCGATGCAATTCGCGAAACATCTATCGTTGCCGTGCCGTGTGAAAGGTGCGCGTAGTCTGTTTGCTAACGAGTGGGCCGGCTGACTGAGCCGCGGACCCGCGGACGGCGTGGCGCAAAGAGAATATAATCACTACGTTTTAAGAGAGGGAACTCCATATAACACTTTTTGAGGAGGTTTTTAACCTTGTAGTACCACAATTCGCGTAAAAACTACATGCTACCAACATGAGAATGAAGAACCGTCAAGGAACTGTCAGTCACAGTCAGTGTCACAGGCCTCCTCTCATGGATGAGAGGGAACGGGCAGTCTAATATTAACCAAAAATAACATTCCCATTTAAGTTCAGATTTTAAGCCCAGAATTCGATAAATATCAGATAATATTAGCGATGTGTTACTATTTAGCAAGAGTTTTCTATTGAACTTAGTAAGGTAATTACATGATTGATCATAATTCATAATATAGTACTTCATGTTAGCGCTGTCAAACTACTTTTCGATAGGCGCGCACCCGTTCCATGCACCCGCGTGAATTATCGAAGGCCCTTAGAACAGCAGTTTTAATGCAATATATACGAGTATGTCATTTAATTAACATTTGAAATCAAAATTTGTCCTAAGCGTACAAAAACAGTAACATATGTCGCCTGATATAACGGGTGTTTTAATCACTTTTACCTTAACATGTCTACACAGTATAAAATAAAGTCTCCCTCTACGTTATAGCGACAGCTATTTAGCAATACCCTGTTGCTGCGCTTTTTTATTAGAATCAGCTGAGGTTTCTTCTTGTTCAGCAAGTTTTTGATTTAGACGCTGGCATTGTCGTCGAATTAACAAAAGAGCCAAACGAAAGTAAATTGTGTCTATAATTTGATCACGATGCTCGTTACAAGAGAAAAATGAAGGGTCACACTTAGAATATAATAATGTGACAGCTAATTTACATATATTTAAGTTATGCAGAGATGGCAATACTTCATTCTCAAATATTTTTATTGCTGCCTCGATGAACTGACACAGACTTTTTGTTGGGTATGTCATTGATTTCTTATCTTTCCACCATTCTCTGAGTTTTATGTACAAGAATACTGGGTCATCTTCGGGTTCATCGATCTTCAAGCACTTAGCACAATTTATACAATTGTGATTTTTTTAAATACATGAGGCTATGTAACCACTAAGATAAACTAAAGGCTGTTGCTCCATCTCCGCGAGGTCGGTTTCCATGTCTTCAAACTCTTCTGGGATATGAAGAACAGGAACTTCTGTTATATGAAGAACAGGAACTTCTGGTATATGAAGAATGGGAACTTCTTGATTGGAACTAGATTCTTCATGGTTCAAAGCTTCCACCTCTTTCTCTGCTTTATTGAAAAGATTTTCCCGCCGGCCTTTTTTTATATCATCCGGACGAGATGGTCCGTTTGTCTTATCAAAAAGGCGGTCAAGGTCGAGCACAATAGTACCGGTCTGCATAATTTCCTCGGCTTGCACTGGCTCTTTTTCAGCCTGAGCTGATAATTTCAGCACTGCTGCCACGGTGTTGCTTAAGATTTGTGCAGCATATTTGAGTAATCTTGCTGAGGTATAAAAGTTCTCTATTTTTTTCCTCCACTTTTATTAAATGCGCCCATTTGGCCTTCATGCACTCATGTGCAGTTCCCCATAGTTGAAAAAATTATTTCGAATAGATTAAACCAATGGGGCACATCATATATAATATAAACTTTTTTATCATCACATGTGAAATAATGCTTACTACTCTCCTCATGAGAAGCAAAGATTTTAAAATCTTCAGAGCTCCCATATTTGTAGGGCCCTGATCACAAATTGTGAGTAATATTTTAAAGCCTGTTTCCTCTACGGCACGTATAATTTCTTTAATTATAGATGCCAACCTTTGGGAGGAAACAGTTCCCTTTACGAAGTAAAAAGCTATGGGCTGCTTAAATTTCGCTCGTATCCCTTGCAACATGAACACTAGTCCATGGTCAGCCAGATGAGGACTGCGTCCTGACTGAGGTGCACCAAAATCTTCGTATCCTTCAACTAATCAGTTCCTACATCATATAGCAGACGGCGCTTTAAAGCAATCTCGTCAAAAACTAATCCGCAGTACTTGTTCAAATTCTTTGTTTCAGATGAAATTTTTCTGAGGTGATTTAAGACCGCTTTATTAATACCCGGTTCCATTGGAATTTTTTTCAGGACATTTTGTAAAGTTTTCACGCTGGGAAATGGGATTAGTAGTTGCAAATACCTATAGTATAGTTTTCGGTGACCTCTTAAATATGGCTAAAGCCGATATTTTATTTTTTGTGGTCCAGCGTCGCCCCTCAGGTTTTCTTTTTTGGTTTTTAACTGCAGAGGTGACCATTTCTTTCAATACCGTGGACTCGATTTTTTCTAATAGCGTGGCGTTTTTTCTTAGCGATTGCGGGTTACATTTTGTCTTTTTTAATTGTTCTTTTAATTTATTTTTTCTCGGTGTAGGACAATCTGAAAAACAAAAAAAAAACCGTTGGTGAGAGCCACACAGAGTACATGGGTTGCATGCATTTTTTAAATTAGTTAAAATCTTTCAATAATATTCGATAAATTGCTTGGCCGGCTGACCATGCATGTATTTAACGCGGTGACAAAGTCATTATAATTTAAGATTTAAAATAATAATTAAATAATAGGTTTACAGCATACAACGTGTCCCAAAACTCAACGATAAGCCGGCACCAGAGGATGGAGCTGCTTATGATTAGTCGAGAAAAAATAAGGAAAAAAATATATCTCAATTATTTTAGAAATTACAGAAAAAAAATGAAATTCATCGAAAATCGACATCCCTAATGGTATTTTTAACGACCATGTCTACAAATATTCAAATATTACTGTTTTTTTTTGTTTTTGGAAACTTAAGTAGCCCTGCTATCTAACACAGTTCTTAAAAATACCAAAATACAAGCAAGGCAATCAGCTTTCGGTAGTGTCAAAGTGAATTTCGAATTATTTGCAGAGTTTTCTTTGCTAAAAAACGATACGTGTGGCATTAAGTCGTTTGCAACGCAGAATATTGTAATACATCCAAATTTCGATTTCAACGAAATATTTTTAAATGTTTTGCAGACGATTTGTCGAAAAATTGACGAACTTCAAACCAAAGACAGCGGGTGGTCGTTTATGAAAAATTTATACCTAGAAATTAATATCTGCAAGTACAATCCTCTGAGAGCGTCTGGATTCATAGATTTGCCTAAAAGTATAAAACTAAAACGCGCGTGTATCAATATAAAAAATAATGACGCGTTTTGCTTTCTGTGGTGTGTAATGGCTTATTTATTTCCGGCTAAAAATAATGTTCAAAGAGTATCTTCGTATCCTCATTATGAGGACGTTCTCAATATCAAAAACATGACTTTTCCCGTCGGTTTAAAAGATATCAAAATATTTGAGAAAAATAATCAACATATAAGTGTTAATGTATATTCGATAAATAATAAATTGGAAGTCGTAGGTCCGCTGTACAAAACCGCATGCCGTAAGCAGCATCATTATTAATGTTAGAAAACGGTCGGCAAACTCATTACTGTCTGATTAAAGATTTAGGTCGTCTGCTTAAACATCAATTAACAAAACACAAGGGTAAACTTTATCTTTGTGAAGAATGTTTGATATTTTTCAATAACGAAACAAAGAGGGATGCTCATATATGTGGTGGTGTAAAAACAGTTTTACCAAATCAAAATGAGGAAATACAGTTAAAAAATTTCGAACGTATGCAAGATATGCCTTTCGTAATATATGCAGACTTTGAATCCTTATACCTTAACCTTAACCTAACCTAACCTAACCTAACACAAATGGAAAAACGGGATCAGAAAATACTATTCAACTACAGGAGCACGTGCCTGCTGCCTTTGCGTACTATGTTGTATGTTCGTACGATAGTTCTCTCAACAAGTTCGTTACATATCGTGGAGAAGATTGCGTTGCTAAATTTCTCAAGTATTTGCAAAGGGATATATCCACAATAAACAATATTTATTCGAATCCTAAGCCTATGGTTATTACTGAGACTGAAGAAAAGGATTTTTTAGATGCTCAACATTGTTTTCTTTGTGGCAATTTATTGCTTGGGGACTCAGTTCGAGATCATTCGCATGTGACTGGAAAATTTCGGGGGGCCAGCCACAGTTTTTGCAACTTACGCTTCCGTTTACCTGAATTCGTGCCCGTGTTTTTTCACAATTTGTCTGGTTATGATTCCCATTTATTTTTACGTGAATTAGGGGAAATGCCCGGTCAAATTAAAGTTATTGCTAAAAATAAAGAAAATTACATATCATTCACAAAGTATTTTATCAAAAATCCTGATCAAGTGATGCCGGTTCGGTTTGTGGATTCATTTAAATTTTTAGGAGCTAGTTTAGAGGAACTTGTAAGCACTTTAGACGACGGAGATTTTGTTAACCTTGCGCATTTTTTTCCACTAAAGGTACATTTCGACCTACTGAAACGTAAAGGTATTTACCCTTATGAGTATATGAATAATTGGGCTCGCTACGAAGAGCAAAGCTTACCTCAGCAACATTGTTTTTACAGCTCATTAACTAATGAAACGATATCGAAATATGATTACGAGCATGCGAAACTTGTTTGGAAATCATTTGGAGTCGAGAATTTAGGGGAATACACAGATATTTACCTTAAATCTGATGTATTGTTACTGGCCGACATATTTGTAAAATTCCGTCAAACTTGTAAAGTTAACTATAGGCTAGATCCTGCTTTTTATCTGACCGCGCCAAGTTTAAGTTTTGATGCTATGTTACGAATAACCAACGTAAAATTACAGCTTATTAACGACTTAGAAATAATTAGAATGATACAAAAGGGTATTCGGGGGGGAGTTTGCTTATGTTCAACACGGTATGTCAAGGCAAATAACAAATACATGCACGATTATGATCCTAGTATACCAAATAATTATTTACTTTATATAGACTGTAATAATCTGTACGGGTATGCGATGTGTGCCAGTTTGCCTTATGGCGACTTCGAATTATTGCAGCAAGGTGAAATTAAAGACCTAGATGTTCGCTTAGTACCAGATGATTCTGATTTTGGTTATATTTTGGAAGTGGATTTACACTATCCAGAATACTTACATGACTTGCACAACGACATTCCGTTCTGTCCTCAAAAATTCGTACCTCCTGGTTCAAAGCAACCTAAACTGATTCCGAATTTATATGACAAATACGAGTACGTTATTCATTATGTACATTTAAAAACATGCTTGAAACATGGCTTAGTACTTAAAAAAATTCATAGAGTAATAAAATTTAAGCAGAGTCAATTTTTAAAACAGTACATAGATTTAAACACTCAGTTACGACAAAAAGCTACATCTGTATTCGAACAAAACTTGTTTAAATTATTTAACAATGCTATTTTTGGAAAGACATTAGAAGACCCTGAGAAGAGGTTAAAAGTTATGTTGGTTAACATATGGAATGATACTAAAAATAAAACAAAAAATAAATATGGAGCCGAATGCCTGATATCTAGACCGAATTATCATAGCTCAACAATTTTTTCTGAAAATTTCGTAGCTGTACAAATGAAACCCGAGTCTGTTAAACTCGATCGACCCATTTATATTGGTTTTACTGTTTTGGAAACATCTAAGTCTCATATGTATAATTTTCATTATTATTCGATGAAAACATTTTACGGGCCTAATATAAATTTATGTTACTCTGATACGGACTCGTTTTTATACGCTATAAGCACAGAAGATGTATACGCAGACATTAAATTGAATTTTCAGCATTATTTTGACACTAGTAATTATCCTGCTAATAATGTTTATGGCATTACTCGTCAACATAATAAAGTACCGGGCCTTTTCAAAGATGAACTGGGAGGCGAAATAATACATGAGTTTGTAGGTCTCAGGTCCAAATTATACTGTATCAAAACAGAAAAAAAGCAACTGAAAAAAGCCAAGGGTACAAAGAAACATGTCTTGCGTCATTTAGATTTTGAGAAATATAAAAAGGTATTGTTAAATAATGAAAGGTTGAGAAAGACAAACATTGTATTTAAATCATTAAAACATGTTATTTTCACGCAATCCGTCAAAAAAGTTGCACTGTCGTCTAATGATGACAAACGTATCTTGCTGAATGACCGAATATCGACCTTATCTTGGGGTCATGAGTCTATGTTTTGATATTGTAAATTAACTTCACTAGCTACGCATTTGTATCGCCTATAAAATTTGCTATAGCAAAATTAGGCATCATAGATGTTATGTTATTTAATTAGTTAGTTTTAAGGTATAAATATTATGAATAAAGATGTAAAAATGTTTTTGTGCCAGTTTCTAATAAACCTATATTTCGTAACTAGGTGTTTTATTTAATTTCTATAGCTATCCTGTGTGTATTAAGGCAGGTTCACTTGGTTATAACTATCCTTAAAACCAAGTGGTGAGTTAGGTCATAAATTATAGGAATCATGTTATCTCTTTCACACCTGCACTGCATTATGGAGCGAGCCGTGCAACAAAAATAGGTACCGACTTTTATGACCTCACTCGTTACTTGGTTTAGTGGATAGTAAGTAAAATAAAAATTCGAAGGTATTGAAAATACAATTTATTAAACCATAAAAATCATTTTTTGCACACATTATCTAAATAACATGTTTTAATACATATCATGTTTTTTAACACACATTTCTTTTTATGATCAACACAATTCACATTACTATTTAAACAATACTTTTTATATAGGTCACCAAACGCTCTGAATGCTCCCTATTCATCTCTCCTATATCAATTACATCACAGTCAGCACACAAATCTTTAACCCATTTAATCTTTTCGTTGCCTTTAACAAATATTTTCTTGTGCTGTAAATGAATTACAATAATTCGTTTGAACTCTCTAAAATCAACATAACCTTCACGCCACAAAATACCCAGATTCTTTTCTATCCACTTCACACGTCTTTTTTCCAATTCCGATAGAGTAAAGAATGCGTATGGAGGTTTTATTAAAAATGATTGCGTGTAATTATTTGTACTGTATCCAAATTCTTTAACAATAAACTTATTTTCAGAGGATTTAAAACCCTAGGTCTACAAACAAATAGTCCGCCATTTACGAAATTTTACGGGTAATATTGCTTAAGGGTTTATATTCTACAATACTGTCATTTAAAATAAGACAATACGCTGAAGTATGGTCAGGTAAATCTGATTCACATTCAAATTCAACTCTAACATCTACTGACCCTGTTTTTAAGGTTTCGTTTTGTCTCAGCTCAGCTGAAATTGTCTGTTACTGATAATATACTCATTTTAATAAACCTATTATTTTTAAAAACTGTTTATTTTCCTTCGTAAGTTGTCCTTTAGGTGTTCTTTTCTTAGTAGCACAAAGAGTACTAGTAGCTTTCTTGTATAGGTTCACGTTTTTATTAAAGTCTATCATTTTTTTCGAAGGTGTAAATATATTTGAATTTCTTCGCCACGTAAATTAACCAAATGATCTTTTTCATCTAAAATTCTTATTTTAAGAGAGTTCAAACTTTTTTGAGTAACAGGAAAATAGATAAAGTTTTTTGGTGTTTCTATGGTTCGGTAACCAGGCGGTACATTAGGTACAAACTCGTGGATTATATGACAAGATTTCCCATTCACAAAAGATCCGCTCACGATGTCACATTCAACTCGGACTATGGTTGTAGACAGAATGGATACTGGCAAAGCGGACTCGGTTAATATATTCGCTGGAACAGTTTCTTTCCCAAAACCCAGAAGCTTACCAATAGAGTCTTCTTTATTAAAGTGAACGGTTTTAGAACACAATATAGAGGTTTTCAACGTGTTGTTGTTGCATGTCATTGTGAAAGAACAATCTCGGAGACGACTTTTAAGGTAATCATCAATATCTTGCAGTTCATATGAGCCTTCAGGTATTTCTACTACTTCATTTTCACCGTAATAAAACTTATTATTTCTCTTGTCTATATTCGGTATTGAATTAAAAGTTGACATATATAGCAAACCGCATTCATAATCGTCATCTAGTTCTAGAGCAGGTGAGTGATTTGTTATAAGAGAGGAGGAGCATCCAGTTATAGACAGAGTGAAAGACATTGTGTGAATGTAATTTTATTTATATGTCATCCACATTTAAATGGTTACACCAAAACTGTTTCAAGAATTGTATACACAAATGCCCACAATTCACAGTATTTAACTTTTGGTAAGTTGCATAATTGTATGAAATGTTACAGTCTTTTAAATAATGTATTAATTCCAACGGTGGTTGAAGATCACCATAACTATTAAAATATTCACAATATTTGTTTACTTTGACGTAGGCTACCCAGTGAGTTCCTTGGTTTTCAGAACTATCTAAATTTAGGATTGCACATTCTACTCTTTTCGACCGTCTTGGTAAATTATCCCTCATAAAAACACCTCTAAAGTGAGGAATGTTCGTCGAGTGTTTTAAAATGTCGAAATTAGTGAGTGCTCGCCTGGGTAACCGATCATTCAGTTTTTTGTAGCTTTGATACATAATCCTTTTCCACTTTTGTACGGCTTAATATGTAACCCTTTTCCCAACGCGATAGATTCCATCATCTTGTTATGACGTTCAGATTCAGCAAAGTTTTTTCTAGCAGTTTTGTAATCGTCGACAGCTTTTGCGATTCCAGCAGCTCCACCAGCCAATGATCCTAATGCAGAGAGACCCGCAAATATAGGAATGAGTGGAAGGAATCCTCCAGACTTCGGAATGGGTAGTAAGCGTGGTACACGCAGTTTACTCGTATTGTGAACAGAGATTATTCTTTTTGCTGCATCCAATGCTTGACTGATTGCAACGGATTTATTTTTCTTTTTTTTTTTTTTTAATTCCGTACGTATTTTTTTAACAAAATGTTTGAATGATTTAATTCCTGCACCAGCCTTTAATTTAGACTTCATCACTTTTCTCCTTTCCCGGAAGTTTTTGACCGTAATCTTTGTTTAGCCATTTTATACAGTTCCAAATCTGCACTGTGACGATCACTTAAATTAGAATGATTGTCGTAAGCTATGTCGTGCTGCATGCACGCGTTATCCAACGGATTGATTCCTTTATCACCTCTTTGCAACCGTTAATGTAATTTTGTACCTGGTCCACAATAATTATACCCAGGCAGGTGCAGTTCAACCGGTAAGTGATTAATTACACTATTTACAAGTCCGCTTCCTCTCATTACCATTAAGTTAATGATAAATTTACGTAAGACGAAGTGTATAAATATTATTAAACAATATCATCTCTATTAATCCAACTATTTTCACTATCATCAAGTCCTAACCACATAACATACATTTTTCTACCCTTTCTTCTGATAACCTTTTCTATAAGATATATGTTTGGACACTGAGTTTTATGCAATTCTTGTTCATAAAATGTACCAAGTATAGGGTTTTTCCGTAGATCTTCTATATGGTAAGTGAAAGGGTCAGTATTGTTCACTTTTTTTATAGTAAAGAGCTCAGTCGACCAATTTGGCGTATACCCCTTATGAAAGACACTTTTGTATTTGTAAACCTGGGGTCTAAAAAAGTGGCCTTGGCGACAGTTTTATTCGTTTCGAGGCACCCCAGCCTTCTAGCAATAAAATCGGTGAGGTTGCTGCGCAACCTCAAACCTATTTCGGTTGTTGGTGAAGCCATCCTGAGAGCGAAACGCAGTCCTCGGATCAATGGTACTATGATAGACATAGTTACATACTTCTCACCCGAGAGCTGTGTTGTGAACTCTAAGCATGGCTTCAGTATTGGTATTAAATCGCTAACGGTTGCCCATTCACTAACTGATAAATTTTCAGGCGCTCTCTCTAGTTCAAGGAGAGCCAAGCAGAGAGGTTGCTTAACTTGTGTTAATCGCTCAAGCATTGTGTATGAGGAATTCCATCGTGTAGCTATGTCCTGCATTAGCACAAGCTCAGCAACATTGAGCTCAGCTTGCTTTTCCTTTAATTTATATGCCGCCACACTACTTTGTCTAAAGTACGTGACAATGCCACGACACTTAGCCAACAAATCATTCAGCCGCACATCAGCCTCAATGGCGTCGTTGACGGTGAGGTTCAACGTGTGCGCAACGCACGGGTGGTGGTGCTTCTTTAGGTCTTCAATCACCGCCTTTCGCATGTTCGCGGCGTTGTCGGTGACCACGGTGACCACCTATAAAATAGAATAGAAATAATTTATCGCAAGTGACTTTTATATGTATAGTTGTATACAGGCTGCCTCAGTGTAAAAATATCAGTATTTCCTAATTAAGGGGCTCCCATACGCCAATGACCTTCGATCTGAATCCTTTGGTTTTCTTATGTTTTTTGTAGCTTATTATATTAACAACAACGGCTTTAAGCAATATAGTATCCCATATTTACTTCAAAGTTCATTGTTTCCGAGATATTTGGCATCAAAGTTGATCAATTTTAGGCCAAAAAACTGGTTTTCTGGCCATAACTTTTGTGTTAATTGGTGTAAAATGAAAACCCTGGACCAGTTTTTAGAGACGTCACAGACGAACCCAAATATGTAGATTTCGTATATCTTAGATCTTTCACGTCAATAGAGATACGAAATAAGTGTTTTTTTTTGACAATGTTTAAAAAAATCATACAAAATGATGTATTCATTTGTTTCAAAATCCGGTGGACCAAAATAGAGATAAAAGATTGAAGAACCGATAGAGCAAAAAAAGGAGATACGATTCAAAACTTGACAAAAATCGATGAAAACCTCGGGTAGCCCCTTAAGTACTTATATCTACTAAAACACATTTGCTCGTAACGTGCCTCTTATTACGTCGTGTTTAGGCTCATAATCCTCGGTATTACACACGCGTGTTTTATAACATTACAGCACTCGTGTTTTATGCTTATATATCCTGATTAAGAAAAGAAATGACGCCCGTTGGCACCTTGCAGCGAGGTGTATGTATGGACACGGCGCATTCTTAAATTAATCGGGTTGTACCTACAGGGTTTTTTTTTTTAATTCCCGGCAAATGGACTATTACTCGACAATAGTTACTTACCAAGTACTGTAAAAGAAAGAAACCCCGAAATAGCAGGTATTTGTGACCCGAGCCGCAGGCGAGGGTTGTAAATATGCGACAGAGGGCTGTCTTTTTTACTGCCCGTGGTGAGTAATAGTACATTACGTACCAATAGGGGGCGGTGAATTCGTGAATGAATTCGATCTGGGGCTTTACAAATTACCGCTCGTGGTGCGTACACAATTTTACGTCTTCTCCTGGGTGTGAAGGGAGATTTGCCGCTGCGCCCGTGGGCAGTAAATCTGACTTACCGCCCGGAGTGACGTGAAAGTACATTACCTAAGAAGGGCTGTAAAAGAAAGGAAACCCGAAATCGCAGGGATTTGTGACCCGAGCCGCGGCCGAGGGTTGTAAATATACGATAGAGGGCTTTCGTTTTCACTGCCCGTGGTGAGGACACAATTTTAAGTCGTCACCTGGGCACAATGCGAGTTTTACCGTACGCGCAGCGTGCGGTAAAAGTCACATTATGGCCAGGTGATGACGTAAAACAAATTTGGTAAAAATATTTTTGTGAATTAATTAATTATTTCTTCTTTTAAAACACTGTTGCCATATTTAAGTAAAATAAATTAACAGCCATTAACCCTTACCTTGTTAGTAATATCCCAGGAGTCACAAATCTGAGTAATTACGGAGGCTGTGTTGGTGCCCGTGTGTGACACCATAACTTCTTTCGTAGCTAGCGTCGTGGAGACGAGGCTGTGGTTAAAGATGTAATGCGCCGTTAAACTTAGGAACGTTTTATTATTCAGTGCCTTCCAATAATCCGACGTTAGTGACACGAAATCTACGTTCTGCAGCTGGTTCACGAATTCCTGTCTTTTTTTATGGTAGTAATCAGGCAACAACTTTTCGGACAGGGTCTTCCGAGATGGCAGCTGATACCGTGGGTTTAACTTTTTGGTAAACAGTTGAAACCCCTTGTCTTCGACAATGGACAGAGGCTGGTAGTCTACCACCACCATTGTCACCAAAGCCTCATCAAGCTCTCTAGTTTGTTCGGCCGAGAGGTCACCAGCTGCCTGGCCAGCGCAAAGGCGCAGCTGCCTGCTTCGCTTTGCAGGTGGCGGATTGGTTGACACGGTGGTGGCTACATTGTCTGTAGTACTCCTAATACTACTAGGACCTGGTACCGCGGCCGGGGCCGCCGGGGTTGGTTCGGCGTCATTAGCAGGAGCAGATCGCGACGTCGAACCCGATACACCTGCCCTTGTATCTTCCTCCTGTATTAGTTGGATGGGATGTACTCTTTTTAAATGCTCTTTGAAATTGGACGTATTTTTATGGTTTACGTAAACCTTCTTGCAAAGTTTGCAAATCGCGGATTTGCCGTCCGCGGACACATCAAAAAACGCCCAAACGATCGATTTTTTAAATGTTGGTCTAGGCATTATTCTACAATCTACACTTAGCTAACACTAACTCTAATTAATTAACTCTAATTCTAACGCTAACCTACACCTACGTACACTATCACTATTTAAAACTAACTATCTTTTGCGAACTTATGTTAAGTACTATCTTATCTATCACTATCACTGCTTAAAAAATAATTTGTCTTGCACTGAGGTCAAGGTCACTGAGCGCACTCCTACAAAGTACCTACTTTACAAATTTAGAATTTTTTGAAAATGCCCGTTTGCGATGTACAGTCGACTACAAAGATAAGTATGTTTTTTAATGTTACAAAGTTATGTATGTATATCTTATTACTATGGTAGTAAAGTCTATGTATACATATTTTTGTAACATCGTATGGATACATCTCTTTGTAGTCGACTGTACCATAACAATGAACAAACTAAACTAATACTAAGTCAAAATTCAAAATAAAAACAGCTTTCTGACGTCATTTCGTTCGGAAACCGGACGGAAATTTCGTGCGTGTGCGTTTCTTTTTTTTTTTTTTTTTTTTTCCTTACCTATCTTTCCAGGTTGGGCCCCGAAGGGGCCCTTAACTAATTAATGCGTGTGCGTTGTAGCATGTAGTTGGTAGCATTACCTATATTTTTCGTTCAGAAATCGACTCATGGTCCACACGTCTTGTAAACTAAACGCCTAAACGCTCGCAGACGGAGACGATTCGTGGCGCTTGATGGCGATATCTATCGCTCGCTAACTGCAGCATCGTGAAATTATGCCGTATGCCGTGTTTTTTGGTCCGACGATACCTGAATTGACGTATATTACATTATTGCCGTATCACGAACAACGATGATTTCATTGTAACTTTACGTTCAAATTGAAAGTACGCGCCCTTCTCCTCCCATCTATCGTACTCGGGCTCAATATGCAGTAACCTAGTTAAAAAGTATATTCAATTGTGTACTTTAAGATGTTGGGATAAAGTACAGAATTGAATGAGTTTTGAAAATGGATTATCGCAATCAGTTAGGTGGACAGTTTCGGTCAAGTCAAAGCAAAGGTCAATCAGTTCAGTTGAACGTTTGTTTGTTGAATCAGTCAGTTCAGTTAGTTGGGTTGCCGGTTGGGTTGGTGCCAATGGTGCCGTTAGTGGTAACCAGTAAGACACGTGAAATGAAAGTAATAAAAACTAAATTCTTTCCTGTTTGTCCAAAATTTGTTGGTTAAATAGTTTTTGGACAAGCTTTGAAATTACCATTTCAAAGCTGGTCCAAAAACTATTTAACCAACAAATACCATACACCATTACTTACCAGTAATGGTGTCTTTTTTATAAGTTTTTTTTATTTTAATTTACCCCTCATTTGTTTGTCTGTCTGTCAAAAAGATTCATGACTCAAATTGTACGTAATGTAAGTTTCATTAAACTCAATTTTTGGATATATATACTTTAAGATAAGATGAGGATGAATGACAATGTAAAACTATGGCGTCAATTACGACTTTTTTAGGTTGATTAAGGAAATGATGATCGCCCAGGTTCGCCTTCTATATTGACCAATTATACGAGCAAGCGGCCAAGATCGTCAAAGACTTCAAAGGAATCGGAGCAAGTAAAAGCAAGTACCTTTTTTATACTACGTTGTTGATAAACAAGCGTACGGCCCACCTGATGGTAAGCGGCTGCTGTGGCCTATGGACGCCAGCAACTAAGGTAATCACATGCGCGTTGCCGACCCCTTAAAACCCCTGTACACTGCACTCCTCCATACTGTACATAGTTAAGTATCGAAGAAATCTATCTACATGGTGAAGGCTTATAATTAAAAACCATTTTCATATTTTACATCCAGTGACGTACCTTACCTGTTTATAGGTGCCTTCTTTGTAATCTACAACCAAGGTAAATATTATTTAGATAGGCAGATGGACAATCCAGTTGAAATTGCCTGAACACAATTGTAAACCTTTTATTTGTCACACAACACCATGGTACATTATAAAACAGATATATAATATTTACAGACTGAGAAAAATGTCAAGACTGCAGTTGCAGAGTCTGTGGTGGTGGTACCGACAATACCGACATCGGCGGCATCGGGAGAACCGGCAGTTCTGGCACCATGTGCCTGTATATATAACATGCGGGCAGTGGCCTTCAGGTACAGTCAAGGACTTTAATTGTTGAGCCATTTAGGTGTCAACTAATTTTGGTATTTTAATAGTCAAACTTTGAAGTGTCCAGTATAAAGTGAGCTCTAAATGGCTCAACAATTAAAGTCCGTGACCGTACCTCATCAATCGAGTACCTGAAGACAATTTAGAAGAGTTTTGGGCAGAAGTTGTGCAAGTGATAAATAAATATAGTTAAACTACACTTTAAGTATTATTTCCCTCCTTTATAAAAAAGCTATTACAGAAAAAATCACGCGATTAGATTCCGCTGTGTGGGCTACTTGAGAGTTGTGTTGAGATATTTTTAGCGCCATTAAATTAAAGCACCAATAAGTAAACTTTGCATTACATACAATTATAATCCTTACCTACCTACCTAAGAATAGTAAAGAACACAAACCGAGTCGGCACTATGAAATATGACTCTTGACTCGCTCCGAACGAATATGAAGGGAGAATCACACTTACGGTGGTTAAGGCGGAATCAGACGGTTCATTTTTCGTTCATTTTTATGTTTCATTCCGCACCTTTCACCCGAAGTGACACGTCTGATCATGAAGTGAACCAAAAGTGCCGAATGAATTCACTAGTGAACCGATCCAACAATGTTTGATATTTTCATTCGGCATCTTTCACTCGCACTCCGAATGACCGAAAAATGAACGGTCTAAACACGGAAAGAACGTTCACTAGTGAACTCATTCGGCACTTTTGGTTTACTTCATGATCAGACGTGTCACTTCGGGTGAAAGGTGCGGAATGAAACATAAAAATGAACGTAAAATGAACCGTCTGATTCCGCCTAGAATAGTGAATGTTCATTTATATGTCATTTTACCTGAGTTGTGTGAACATTGAGTGAAAGAAAAAAGAATCAATCACCCGAGGGAACATTCATCCGAGTGAACCGTCTGATTCCGCCTTTATCGACGCCCGCTAGAGTCGACTTCACGTAGACACGTTCACGTTGACATTAGTAACTAATAGTTGAGCTCCCGGAAGTAAATTGTACGGCGAAACGGCCTCGCCTTACACATAGTCATCATTGCAATAGGCATGATGCCTCATGTTCAAATTGATAACATAGTGATGCTAAATGGATAGTAAACCATCAAATTATCGTAATAAAGTATAAATTATTAAATATAATTAAAATCATAAAAAGATATGAACCTTGAAAGTTTAGAAAAAATATGCATTTTTTTATTGTCCAAGAGTAAATTAAAAGCTACCAATAGAATCCTTACGCTTTTCTAGAAACAAAATTGTATAACAACTATGTACTTAAACGCAGTATTTCGCGACCGAAACAACAATTTACCTGATTTTCCATACTACGATTAGTACAAATGTATAAATGTGACGTCACTCTTGTATAGACACACAGTATGAATCGTTTTCCGCTGCCGCCAGCGAGGTCAATCTTTATCTCAAATGTTTAGGTATTTATGTTCTTTAATTGTATTTAGTTGTTAGTAACAATAGATATTTTTTACTTAAAAAGTGTACTTATACTTATTATTGAATTATGATTTTACGTTAAAAAATATCTTACCTAGGTAACCTAGGTAGGTATGTACTACTACTATCACAACGTAACATTCGTAAACTCAGTCATTGTCATGTTTTAATTTTAAGCCGTATAGTAAATTATCGAAAATTTCTTTAGTCATTCTAAAATACTCGATAATTTACTTTAAAAACAAAGTTTAAACCGACTTCAATTCAGTACTTCGCCAAGCCACATAGGTTAGGTATATGAAAATTTCCACATTTCATTTCCAATTTACCTTACCACATGAATTGCTTTCTGAAAGCAAATGAGTCACTATCACCGTTGAAGAGTTGTAATTTCCATCATCAGCTCAACAACATGAGGTGATGACTACCCGATGCAAATACTTGAATAGCTTTAGAAATATATTAAACACGTAACACGTTCTTGTAAAATTTGAGGGTTGCCCTCGATTTCCCTGGGATCCCATCATGAGATCCTGATTTGCAACCACCAAAATAACTTGAAAGAATACGATTAAAATTCTATACGTAACCTATAAAATAAAATAAAAAATCAACCAACTCCTAACCGTTGAGGAGTTGTACCTTCCATCATCAGCTCACCAACATCAGGTGATGACTACCCCATGCAAATACCTGAATGGCTTTAAAAAAATCATTAAACTCGTAATATGTGCCTGTAAAATTTGAGGGTTGCCCTCGATTTCCCTGAGATCCCATCATCAGATCCTGACTTGGTGACAATGGGACCATCTCAGGAGTATCCATTTTCGAATAAAACATTTTTTTTTAAATCGGTCCACAGTTGACTGAGAAATCAGCGAACATACATAAAAAATATATACATTACAGTGAAACATACACCTCCTCCTTTTTTGAAGTCGGTTAAAAACGTCTACTCGCTCCGGAAGCCCGAACAATTAACCACCGTAACTAGAGCTCGCCTATCATTGTTATAGTATGAAAGGAGAGTCACACTTACGGTGGTTATCGTTCGGTACTAGTAGCAACGATTAGTTGCAACTAATTAGTTGTCGTCATTCGATTATTCGCATTAGTATACAACTAATTTCCAAGTCGAATATTGATATTAGTAATCGCTAATTATTCGAATAGGCAAATCATTCGAAGTCGCGCATCACTAAGCAATAGACGCATCAGCGCGGCAGGTGCGGGGCGCGCGGGTGATTTCTGATTTTTCCTTGGCGGTACGCCCGCTCTTAAATAAAAGATTGTATACACATAACCCAGCTAGGGTTCGGTACGCATTTTATTTTCTTCCACAGCTGCAGTCAATCTTATAAACTCCTGGTGATTGAAAGGGGATAACATCCTTTGGTGATCTTAGATGTCCCACGACCTTGGATAACGGCATGTATATATATGGTATTAATGGAATACCTTCGCAGTATTGCACCAACTTTGTCTGTTACTCCCTTAACGTAGGGCATAATGTGAGATAAATAATGTGTGAGGATCGTGAAAGTTTAAATCAATACAAAGCAAGAAATCGTTTTGTTTTTTTTAATTTGTTATACAAGGGTGCAAAGTTATATTTTTACCGCGAGTGTGGAATTGAAACACGAGCCAGCGAATGGATTCTAGGGTTGAACCACGAGCTAGCGAATGGATTCTATGGTTGAACCACGAGCGAAGCGAGTGGTTCGAAAATAGAATCCTGAGCGTAGCGAGTGGTTCAAAAATAGAATCCTGAGCAAAGCGAGTGTTGCAACACACGAGATGTCAAAATAACTTGCACCCGTGTGTAACACAAATCTTTTCACCTCACTAAACCGAGGAAAATACTACATAAGAAAAACAACTGAAATATGTATAATCAGCCTTTATTTTAACTAGTAAAATATTACACAAATATTATGCAACGTTAAAACAGATATTGTGGTTTCACATTTTTGTACGGTTTTTTTACAGTTTTAGGTATTTTACGTACTGATACAAGAATTTTCTGAATACATTTACCATTATTGGGTGGTAATAGATAAAGAATAGGTACATAGATTAATGGGTCATAGAAAATACTTATAGAGGTATTTAAAATAAGTACCTAAAACTGTACAAAAACCCTACAAAAATCTAAAATCACAAATTCTGTTTTAATTTTGCATATTAGTGTGTCTAGCCATGGTGACAATTGTTTGCGCAGCGACAATGAAACTATCTCTCGGTCTGTTACTCTTCCATATTAGAATGAGAGAGACACATAGTGTTTGGTTGCCGCAGAGCAAACAATTGTCATCTAGGCTAGGCCCCCTGAAACATGTTCTCAGTTACAGATTGTATGTATGTTATTATTTTACATGTAAAACGAAACAAAACACTTGTTGTGACCCTTTCGGTCTCTTAGGTCCAGTTCCTGATATGCCCAGTATACTCTTAAGTCTATTGCATCGAACGTCCATTCCGTGAATGTCTAGCTTCTGTAACGTCCATTCCGTGAATGTCTAGCTTCTGTAACGTCCATTCCGTGAATGTCTAGCTTCTGTAACGTCCATTCCGTGAATGTCTGTCTTGCCTGATTGCCTGGGATACGAAGATTAATTTGTGCATGATGTTGACACAGGAAAAATGTCCCCAGTACAATTTATTAAAAGGGTAATTATTATTTTATTGTTTTCTTTAATAATATACAGTTAAGTTGGTTGTACCTTGTTTTGCCTAACAACTTTTTGCCTAATTTCGGTTTGCCTAATTTCATTTACACTAATATTGTTTAGCATAACTATTCACTTTGCCTAATTTTCATTTGAGTGAAAGTCGTTTTGTATAATACTCATTTCACATAATCTTATTTCGTCTAATATTATTTGGCCTAATTTTTAATTAGTATAAACATATTTTGGGTAACAATTTTTTTGCCTAATTTATTTATTTAGCAAGCATTCTGACGCTCCGCTCGCTTCGCTCGCTCCGCTATCCATGGTCATAAAACAAACCTAACCTAACCTACAGTATTCGGTCTTTAACCTAACCTACAATTTTCAAAATAAGAATCGACAAAGTGAGTTTTAGATAAAATCATATTCGACAAAACAAGAGTTATGAAAATGATCATTTAGGCAAAACGAATTTCGACAAAATAATAATTATGAGAAATGATATTATACATATTGACTTTCGATAAAATGTTCATTATGGTAAAAGTTGTTAGACAAACTGAAATTAGACAAAAAAAATTAGACAAATCAAGGGAATACCAGTTAAGGGTTATTATACCTTTTTAAATTAGTTGGCTTATATACAAAATTCAGGGACCACGGGTAAAATAATTCCCGTGGTACCTTTCAGGGACTATCACAGGGACAACGGGCAACAAAGAGGTATAGTCTGTAGGTAGGAGTGTGTACGATCTACTTAAAGAAAACAAAGCTATTGTGCCTATGCCTATTGTATTAGCCTCGTACCTCAGTCATTATCGTCCGTCATAAAAGAGGAGCGTGCTTCGTAGATAAAACTTCCATAGAATAAAGAATATGAGCAAAAAAATTGTATGCTATATTAATGGATGTTTACAACAATTTGAATACATATGCGGTTATATTATGCGTAATGTTATCAAACTCATTGAATTTAGTAAAGCTATTCGTTCCTACGTGGCACTAGCTGTACCTGATTTCATAATCATTCCGCGTGGTTAGAGCAATTTAGCCGAAAAAGCACTAATTTATATTAAAAGTCCTCATTTCATGAAGTGGTCATTTCATGAAGTGGTCATTTTAAGAATGGACATTTCAAGAAGTGGTCTTTTTTAATTTTGGTAATTTCTAATTGTGGTCCTTAGCCGCCGAAAGGAAATTAATTATCTAGTTACTTTACAATTCTTTATTCATTAGAATCTTATTAGTATTTATATGTGACAATAACTTAAAAATTATTATTTCTTCATAAATAAAAAAAAGGTATACAATAACACAGAAGTTACTTCTTTGTGGGTCGTCGCTTAGATTTGAACTTGAGCCGCATGAATATAATTTTTTTCAGAAATGATTTTGTGTCCAATTGTTTGTTTTTAAATGTTTTCTCACAGTATATTTGTATCCATCTTTCAGCAACAATGATTTTCCCTTACGACTCTTTATGAAAGTTATTTGATTGTCACCCATTATAATAATTGTGAAAACGAATTATTTCTAACGTAATGGTTTGAGACAATACTTTATTTGACATCAATGATAATGACAACGATGACATATGTAATATAAAAGGTATTCTAATGGTCTTCTGTTATCTTCAGAAGAGGTTTTACTTCCTCTTTATCTAAAGTACCTAAGTACTGGCCACTTCATATGACTAATCTCCAGTTAAAACATATCCATCACATAAATGTTGGCTGTCACTTTTCTTTTATATGACGGGAGAAAAGGATAGCAATAATTTTTACTGGCAGATAACTTAATCCGGCGATTGTGAAACAGGCCCTTACTATAGTAATTTTTAAAAAGAGGCAGGTATATTAAGTCTACTAAATATTGTAGTTTCGGCAGTGTATAGGTAAATTAACCCAGGTGAATTAAGTCTACGGCGGGGACTGTACCTAGATACACACAAACCGGTCCTTTCCCAGTTAAGTACATTAAACGTATTGTCGTTCGATCGAGTAATTGTCATATTTTCCAATCTAATTATTTTGTAGGTAACTGTACAATATTTGCCATTTCAAGAATCTGCCATTTAGGGAAAAAGGGGTAAAGTGGACGTTCAAATAAATGGACTTGTACAGGAATGGACATCCGCGGACATGGACTTTTGCATAAATGGACTTTCGCAGAAATAGTCGTACCCAACATACTAGACGTACCTAGGAACTGGACCTAAGAGACCGAAAGGGTTGTGACAATGTTGAACAAGAATTTTTGTCAATAGAGTGGCACAGCTTTACTGAAAATTTCAATAATATGTATTCATAAGTAAAATGTTTTACACCTCTTACACCAAGTGGAGTTAAATGGTTTTAAAAATTAAAGTTACACTGTTACAGTTAGTGATGTTAATGGTCATATTTTTTTTGGGAACTGATATGGTGTTATTGGTAACTTGAGTGCTATTACTTGCTAAATTAGCATCATTTTCTGTATTTTCTTCTGTAAATGTAGGAGAGCAGTAGGAATGCTAGCAGCAGCACTTTCAAATTGGGCATCTTTTGAAGTTGACGGACGATTCAATGGATCTGTGCATGACTTGTTTAGTGTAATACTGCTGACAATTCCCTTGCATATTTTTGACTTATTTTCTATAGAATCCTCTAGATATCCTTCAGCAACCGTGTTGGACTTCCATCCACCATGGCGCTTAAGGGTAGTCAAAACAGCACCCGAGTCCACCAACAGAGTGGCAGAGGTCCTTCTGAAGCAATGTCCTGTGTATTGTTCTGGTGATGTTAGCTTGAGAAAAGTGGCAATATCACGTGGCAAGCTGCCAATTTTATTTGGCCCCATGGGTTGTCGAAAACACTTTCCTTTGTGGTATCTTAAAAAGAATCGATCAGTTGCTGTATTAGAAGGCCGTAGGTTTTGATATTGTTTTATAATTTCCACATACTCATTGCGGACCACAAAGTTTCTCTCTATATTTGTTTTAGTGTCTGGTAATTTGATTAGTAATAATGTATCAGAATGCTTTTCAACATTGTTCGTCATGAGGTAGGTGAGTTCTTGTGTCCTGCATGCTCCACTTATTCCTATAATGAGGACCACCTGAAACATTGAAAGGTTTAGTTTTATTTAAAGTAACCTTTTTGCTCCCTTATTCTTAGAGAAATATTTAAGAAAATAAAGTATTTAACTTACTTTTGCCGCTAGATAATCCACATCAGGTGCATCATTTAAAAATCTTTCAACATCTGAAGCCGTGAGGATCTTGGATTTCTTTGGTTTGTGACCGGCTGATGTTTTTTTCAGGAATGCCATCAGTTTTGGATAGTTTTCTATGTGAACATTCTTCTTTAATTTAAGAGTTGATTTCAGCATTGAAAATGTACTCCAAAGAGAATTTTTGAATTGGCTAGTTCGAGGAAATATGATAATAACACCGTTTCGGAGAACGTTTTAGCTCCTTTTTTATGCCTCCATCATTAAATAAATCGAATGCTTTAACGTACTTTACTCGCGACTTTTCGGGTAACAAATGTAATTCTGCAGTTTGTACGGCTTGCCGCAATTCTACTGGCGTCAATTCTAATTCCTCTTCATTATTTGAGTCACTCATATTCAAACAGAAAACTTTAGAATTTGCGTAAGTAAATATAATTTGCACATACACTGAACACTGACGCCAGAAAAGTTTTAAACGAAGAATCAAGAAAAATTACCATTCGGTTCGGATGCGTTCCGTTTTATGACTTTTGAGTTTGCACTGTTACTTGTGGTGCGTTCACAATAATTAAATTAGATAGATCAAAATAAAACTTCTTGTAAGATTTTAAGTGTTTTAAGGTAAAATCATTTAATAAAATTGTTTGCACTATATGTTTTTAATTGAATGCAATTCAATATAAAACTATTTTTGCGTCCACACCTCCTGTTTTGATCAGACAATTTAATCAGATGGCCGAAAATTGTCCTGTCTGGACTGGCCTTTACGTGTTTATTATGTTTAAAAAAGTAACTAATAACA